>CM062820.1:1209723796-1211010046 GCA_031772625.1 Pinus tabuliformis | reverse complement strand
CTTGTTGTCATTTACATGTATACTAGCTTGTCATATCTTTGTTTCAGTTTTCATTTCTATCTCATTGTTGTCGCATGCATGAAACTGTTTTGCACGGACATTCATCCAACCAACGAACTGCCTTACCCACATGCATGTTGATCTGTTTGATGAATATTTCATTCATGTTTTCCATGCACTATTAATCACTTCTGCGATCACTTAGTGTCGCCATGCATTCACTGACTTTCTTTTAGTTGCCCTTCGACGAGTCGAGTCAACCTTGGCCCAGCCTTTGCCTTCACCAAGGTTGCATTGTGTAATCTCATAAAGGAAGGCTCACCTTCCTCTCCAGATTTTCACATTCCTACCCAGTACTGGCCTCCAGGACTATTTTGTGCATTTCTACAGGATAGTGGCTGCTTGTTCCAAGAAATTGCTCAAATTTGTCTCTAGGCTAGTAGTCCTTCCCAACTGGAATTGTGCATTGGCAATCCCAACAGTCAACAGCTAGACTGGACTATGCATTGCGCAGTTCTAGCAGTCAATCAATCTCCCAGCAGCCCAGACTGTGCCTTGTGGAGTCTTCGCAGTCGATCTCCCGACCTCCCAGCCAAAATTGCGCAACCTTCATGATCATGCACTGAGGTATGTTGCAAGTCATTTCTCATGTTCATTTTGGTTTTCTACTAATAGATTTCTTGCTATGAGTGTTTCCATGTCTTCAGGTGTCCCAAGTGCTCATCTTCCTCTCAACAGTATAGGTACAATAGTTTCTAGGAGAGAAGAGACGAAGACATTGTTTAGAGCACACTTGGGGATGCAGTCGATCAAGTGTCCATGGACTTTCCAACCCACGAAGACATCAAGTTGTTCGTAGACATGAACATCAAGAAAAAAAAATCATAGCGAGCATCTATCCTGAACAACAGTTGAAGGTAACATACCGAATGCAGCGAACGCAACGAATGCAGCAAGTGCAAGAGGAAGGTTTTTGACAACACAAAGGTGGAACAAAGTTGCAAGATCAAGTAGATCCACTGATAATGAAAGAAACATTGGAGACTCAGGCTATGAAGTAATGAAAAGACATGAATATCATGTGAAGGCATAAGATGGAACAAATAAGGAGTTGCATGTGCTGAAGCAGCAACTCACGAAGAACATGAAGCCGCAAAAACAGAAAAATGAGTTGCAACACGAACAAGAATCGCAGTGGGCACAACGTGCACTCACGGAGGAAACTGCACCGGTACAAGTTAAGGATCCATCCTAGCAGCTGAAACAGAGCAGACATGGTGAGTATTGTTGTTGATTTCATGTAAGGGATTCAACAGCATGCATATCGTTGATCGAACACATGTAATCCAACCCATTCAACACACTCACCAAGGCAAAGACAATAAGCAAGTCCAACTAGGGCTAAACATGCACTTTAGCAAGTTGATGCACATGACCACCAGCACACACTTGAAGATCAACACAGACACTATGCATCAGTGTGTTTTTGGTTCAATCATACCTAAGAAGACCATGCGCATGTTAGCAGATTAGTTGGATGAAGGGGCCAAACCAATGCACCAATTGCAATGGATGCAAGAGTTCACTTCAGCAATATGTCACCATGAGTTACATGCACACCATCATGGACGACCAAGCTTGGCATCAGCTCACCAACTTCACCATCACATGCATGTCAAAGAGCTGGTCTCACCATAGTGGACCGAGTATCAGTGATGTATTGCAAGGCTTTCTCAATCCATGTTTTCTCACATGAGTACATGTGCATTGTAATGTTGAGTCATGTCAAGTGTAAGTCAAGTGTCAACAGTTGGATGTAACAGTCATAGAGTAGGTGAAGAGTCATGAGGTTAGTTGAACTATCACAAAGGGGAATGTCAAGGGTCACCCCACGCTTTGCTATAAATAGTACCTCATAAATCATTGTATAGGCTTTTGGTTAGCCAAGCTTGTACTAAGACTATCTTGAAGAAGGCTTGGACGGTATTGTAACGTGCCTTGGCTTCTCCACTACACAGAGCTAGTACATCTCTTTAGAGAAGCAGGTGGATGTGGCTATAATGTTTCACTGATGGGGCTAGCAAGTTTACATGGATGTATTGTATGATTGGAACTTACACTTTAATATCATAAGAGCTAGCACATTTTCATGCATATGTTGTTATTGTAGTTGGACTACTCCGGTTGCCTTAATGATATATGTTGTTTAACTTACGTATTTGTGTATGAACTGATTCACATGCAATTATATGAATCTTGTTGTTAATGTATTGTATATGTTGTTGATATTTTCATCGTCTATGTCGACTACTTGGTTATTTGTAATCTTGCCTCTGTATGATGAGCTTGTTACTTTTATTCCATGATACATCGAAGGAAAATACATACAATTCGAAGTGAACCTTCATGTAAACACAACACTTGCGCACTAACTAGTGTCACCTTCTCTAGTTGATTGTTTTTGGGTTAACACTTGTCATCTCAGTCAAGTAGAGTAATGTAAGGGGGAAAACCTTAACAGGCAGGTCAAAGATACATAAACTGCTTCTTTGCTGTAACAACCTCTTATGCTCTCAATAAGTCGGGATCCCTCTTATGCTTCTGAAATGAATAAGTGTTATGCACAGTGAAAAATAAAATAATGAAAAGTAAAAAATTCAAAATGAAAAATGAATAAGGTGAAAGAAGAGAAAGGCTTCCTGCGTAGGGAGGTGATGCAAGTAACTCCACCAGGGTACTGACCAGGCTTGCTGGCAGCGGACCCATGCTTGTGTTCCTATGTGACTCCACCGGGGTGCTGTCTAGACCTGCTCACAGTGGAGCAACACCAGAGATGAAACTAAGACCCTGATGACTATACTGCTTGTGCACTTATATACCTCTCGACCCCAATCGAAACAACTATGTTGCCTTGGCTTGGAATGTGTGTTAATCGACCAAGGGTTTGGCAGATGCTACATCTTACAATCAAGTTAGTGTGAAACCAAGATGAGCTTAAAACTGAACAATACTTCCAGAGGTGTTAGACTTTCCTTTCACGAACAAGGTCCATTAAGGGAGATGGATTTATACCAGTGTGTCGCCATGTGTTGTAGCAGCTACAACCACCCTCCAAAATTTTTCCTTAACCTCATTTTTGAGGCTCCCTTCCAACCTTCACAGCATCTTGCCTTGATTCGTCAAGTTCACAAGCTTCAATGTCTTTCTCGGACAAAGGAAGCTTTTCGGTCACAACTTTATCCATTCCCCTCACAAGCTGTTCATTCGGACTTGGTCCAGCTATAAGCTGAGCAACTTCCCCCTGAAAATTACGCATTTTTGGAGGGAAACCAGATTTCCCTCCAAAAATTGCGCAAACCTCTCTGGCAGCCTGTTGGGCTTTAAGATTGTGAAATCCTGCCTGTCAACACTCCCAATAGGAATTGCGCAAATTTCCCCAGAAAGGCTACTCAGCTTAGAATTTGCACAAATGTGGGCATGATTTAGCTATTCTTCCCATAAATTGCACAAATCTCCTGGGTAGCCAACCCAGCTCCCAGCCAGAAATGCACATTTTTCTCCAGCAGTTGAGTAGTGTCTTGCATGTGCATCTGAGTTGACCGGTTCCCTCTGGGGCTGAGAAAAACAAACTTGCATGCATGGGCTACTTCTCCCAAGGCAGCATGAAAAGGCATCCCTTGTTTCAACGATCTATGTTTAGTAGTTGTAGGTTACATGCAAGGAGAAATTCCGAAACCTCCCACCAAGTGTCGCTTCCCCTAGATTTGTGGCATGCGCATCACAACCTCGATGTTACCAAACCTCATCAACCAGATGCTACGGAGCTCAATCCTCACATCAACCTTACAACTCTGACATCCCACATTACATCTAGGAGCAGTCGACACGCTCAGCTCAACTATTTTGGGGTAAGCCCGCTTCCCATGCCTTGTGCTACATTTATGTTTCTTTTTGTGTTTTCACTTGTGGGAGTACTATTTTCTTGATTTCTTTGAATGCCTGCTATCATTTACATGTATACTAGTCTTAGCTCTGTTTCATTTTTCATTGCTATCTCATTGTTGTCGCATGCATGAAACTATTTTGCACGAATGTTCACCCAACCAGTGAACTGCCTCACCCACATGCATGTTGATATGTTTGCTAAATATTTCATTCATGTTTTGCATGCACTATTAATCACTTCTTCTATCACATAATGTCACCATGCATTCACTGACTTACGTGCTTTCAGTTTCCGGTCAGCGAGTCGGGCCAACCTTGGCCTGGGCTCTACCTTCACCAAAGTTGCATTGCGCAATCTGGGAAAGAAAGGCTGACCTGGATTTGCACATTCCTACCCAACATTGGCCTCCAGGACTATTTTACACATTTATGGAGGACAGTGGCTGCTTGGTCCAAGAAATTGCGCAAATCTATCCCTAGGCCAACAGTCCTTCCCAACTGGAATTGCACATTGTGCAATCCCAACAGTCAATAGCCAGATTGGACTATGAATTTCGTAATTCCAATAGTCAGTTAGTCTCCAAGTAGCCCAGACTATGCCTTGTGTAGTCTTGGCAATCGGTCTCTTGACCTCTCACTGAAATTGCGCAACCTTCATGATCATGCACCCAGGTATGTTGCAAGTCAATTCTCATTTTCATTTTGGTTTTCGGCTGACAGATTGCTTGCCATGAGTGTTGTCATGTCTTTAGGTATCCTAGGTGTTCATCTGCCTCTCAGTAGTATAGGTACAATGGTTTCCAGGAGAGAAGAGATGGAGACACCGTTCAGAGCACACTTGTGGATGCAGTTGATCAAGTGTCCATGGACTTGCCTACCCACAAAGACATCAAGTTGTTCATAGACAAGGACATTAAGTAGCAACATAATACTGAGAAGAATCATGGACAATAGTTGAAGGCATCATACTAAGTGCATCGAACACAATGAATGCAAGAGGAAGGTTATTGACAACACTGAGGCGCAACAAAGTTGCAATATCAAGCAGATCCACTGATAATGAAAACAACTTTGGAGACTTAGTCTAAGAAGTGACGGTGCAACATGAAGATCGCGTGAAGGTAGAAGATGGAAAAAAGAAGGAGTTTCATGTGTTGAAGCAACAACTCAGGAAGAACATGAAGCTGAATAGATAGACAAATGAGTTGCAACATGTACAAGAACAACAGGGGGCGTAACATGCACTCACAGAGGAAACTACGCCCATACAATTTAAGGATCCATCCTAGCAGCTGACATAGAGCAGACATGGTGAGTAGTGTTTTTGATCACATGCAAGGGATTCAATAGCATGCATATTGTTGAGCGCATGCATGCAATCCAACCCATTCAACACACACACCAAGGTGAAGACAAGAAGAAAATCCAACTGGGGCTGAACATGCACTTCAGCAAGCTGATGCGCATGACCACTAGCACACACTTGAAGATCAACATGGACAATATGCATTAGTGTTTTGTCGGTTCAACCGTACCTAAGAAGACCATGCTCATGTTAGCAGATGAGTTGGATAAAGGGGTTGAACCAATGCACTGGTTGCAATGGAGGTAATAATTCGCTTCAGCAAGATGTCACCATGAGGTCCATGCACACCATCACAGACGACAAAGCTTGGAATCAACTCACCAGCTTCACCATCAGAAACATGTCAAAGAGTTGGTCTCATCATAGTGGACCGAGTGTCAGTGATGTCTTGCAAGGCTTGCTCAATCCATGTTGTCTCACAGGAGTACATGTGCATTGTAATGTTGAGTCATGTCAAGTGTAAGTCGAGTGTCAACAGTTAGATGTAACAGTCATAGAGTAGGTGAAGAGTCATGAGGGTAGTTGAACTGTCACAAAGGGGAATGTCAAGGGTCACCCCACCCTTTGCTATAAATAGTCCCTCATAACTCATTGTATTGTCTTTTGTTCAGCCAAGCTTCTACTAAGACTATCTTGAATAAGGCTTGGACAGTATTGTAACACGCCTTTTCTTCTCCACTGCATGAAGCTAGTACATATCTTTGGAGGAGAAGGCATATGTGGCTATAACGTTTCACTGATGGGGCTAGCAGGTTTACATGGATGTATTGTATGATTGGAACTTACACTTTTATGTAATAAGAGCCAACACTTTTTCATGCATATGTTGTTGGCATTATGAGATAAGTGTTGTCCTTGATGACAAATCACACTGATGACAAATCATAGTGCAGAAGGATAGCAGCAAGGAATTGATGATCAGTCTATAAGAAGAAGAGAAAATTCATATACGCAGGTTCATCAAGCCCAAGTCGCGTGTACATGCTGGTTGGCTTCAGTAAAAGCGCGTGTATGTGGAAAACTTATTTTTGGTCCGTGGCGGTTATTCCTTGGAAGTTGTGCCTATGGTTTCGGACCATGGTGTCTCGACGGACGTGTCGATCCCTAGTTTTAAGGATGATGGTATTGGATTTCTATGGTTTTGGCTCTTGGTATTGAACAAGGCCTAAGGCTATATAAGGAGAAGGAAATCATTAGGCAAGAGTATCTGAAAAGTCTTGAATATCTGAAGAAGCATGAGATCCAGTATGCAGGTTATGGGTTGATGAGGCATTGCTTGATCTGAGCTAAGGAGGGATCTCACCGGCTGATGGAGAACAAGATCTAAGGAGAGATCGGGATCAAATGGTTTGAAATGAACTATCTTTATGATGCTTATTCTAGATCTACATACTGACGCATGTATTGTTCTATAAGTATTATGAGTATGATTGATGTCTGGTACAGCTGCAAGTTATGAGAAATTATTTTTAGATCTGTACGCGGGTTGTCTTTTGAAAAAGCGCGTATACACGCGGGTTTGATTCATCAAAGTAGCGTATACATTGTAAAGCTTGATACTTGAAGTTGCAGATGGATCTGATGGTTATTACAGAGTACTGTGTCTGCTCTGTGTTCTGGTGACTGTTGTTAACAGGGTTTCAGTGATTCAGGGTTTAATGATTGTTTTGAGCTTCAATGATAGTTATGGGTCCAGTATGAAAATTGGATGAAAAGTGGCCTTTCAGATTATGTGTTGTGCTTCAGTGTATCCAATCTGAAAATTGATGAAACGTGGTACCTGGAGGTGAGAAGATTGTAGGCAAGCACCTACGTACTAGTATCTAAGCTAGTACAAAAGCTAAGGGAGATCTTTGGAGCATTGTAGCAGGTAGCAGCCTGCGTACTAGTAAATGGATCGGCTAGTACAAGAGCAAAGGGGGTTGTAGCTCCCGTACTGGTACAAGACTGCATCAGTACAAATATTGTAAAAGGATTTTCTTATTAAGAAGAAGATTGAGATGACTTGCAGCAGGTGGTTTTCACCCACATTGGGTTTCCACCTTATATCTTTGTGTTCATGTGTGTGGCTTTTGTGTGATGATCTGTTCTGTTATACTGCACCTGTTTACTGTTAATATGGTGAATAATGTTCTGATGCATTTACTGAAGATAAGCTAACTGAATCATAAGATTTATGGATATACGCTAGTTTCTTTAGACACAGTAGCGTGTACACGCGGGTTCACTTAACTGAAGTAGCGTATATTTTTTGAGCATTGAAAAAGTTTTTAATGATCTAATAATACTGATTCACCCCCCCCCCTCTCAGTATTATTTCCAACAATTGGTATCGGAGCAGGTCCTTTGGTAGAAGCTTGATCGCTTGAAGGAGATCCGTGGAACAATGGGAAAGAAGCTTAAGAAGAAGGCTCATAAGAAGAAGAAGACATCTCAGAAGGACTATGACAGTGGGAGAGTCGATTGGGGATTAGGTATAAGAAGTTCTTCAGATTCAGAATCAGATTCAGAATCATTATCAGGTATGAATGTGTTATCCTCTGATGTTCCTGCTATATTTCCTTGTGAAAGTGATGGAAGTGATAGTGAAACTACTGAACATGCTTTTATGGGTGAGCAAGAAAAGTATCAAATAGAGGCAGTATTTAGAAGGCTTACAGACAAAGTTAAAGATCAACAAGATCTATTGAACAAAAGGGAATGTGCTTTCAAAGAAGAAGTTACCAAACTAAAGGCCCAACTAGAAGAAGGAAACAAGGTAAGAAAGCTACTCAAGGACAAGGAAGACCAATGTCAAAAATTGCAGCATGAAGTGACATCATTAAGAAAAGAAGTCAACGAAAGAAGCACAACCATCAAGAAACTCAAAGATAGATCCAGCTACTATGAAAATCTTGAAGCTACGATCCTCTCACTAAAGTAAGATCTTGAAGAATCCAAGAAGCAGAATGAAGATCTACACCAAGCAATTGAAAAACAACGAAGTCATCAGCTTAAAATCACAGTTGGAATGTGCCTTCAGAGTTCGTCAAATTCAGCAGGATCTGTATGAAAAGCAAGAAAAGGAGATACTCAATCTAAGGCAACAAATGGAAGAAGGAAGAAAAGATGGAGAAGACATGAAGAAGCAATGTCTAGAAAAGGAGGAACAACTTCAAGTTGAGGTAAATATCTTGAAAGGTAAATTAGAAGAAAAGGATAAACTTTTGAGATTTCAAGATAGTACTAAAGCCTTGGATGATATTCTTAGTAGTCAAAGGTCTCCTGCTATCAAGAATGGTCTTGGTTTTCATGAATCTGTTGAAGGTGAATCTAGCTCACAAGGTGAGGCAAGGAACTCTAAAGAGAAAACTAAAATGATCAACAAGGAGATGAAAGGTCAATCCCATCAACAATCAAGGAAAGAGACTCCTCAAAGAAGATCTTTTACTCCTCCTATGAATAATGTTGAATGTTATGTATGTCATAATCTTGGACATGTTGCAGCTAGATGTGGAAGAAGAAGGGTTCAAGACCATCATGTAGAAAGATCATCATATTCAAGCTACTTTAATGGATATTGTTTTTCTTGCAATATGTTTGGTCATAAAGCTGCTGATTGCTACAGGAGGAACATGAAACATGTTAGATGTTATGCATGTAACAAGCTTGGACATATAGCAAAGGAATGCAGGAACAAAGGATGGACATCACACCAAAAGAATAAAACCTCATCACAATTGAAGATATGGAGGAAGAAGGAAGTACAGTCAGCACAATGTACTGAGACACAGCACAGCACAGACATATCAGACTCAGGGGGAGCTGAAAGTGTAAAACATCAGTGTCCTGAATCTCATACGCAAGTTCCTTAAAGGGAAGTCGCGTATATACGCGAGTTAGACACTGCAAAGTCGCGTATATGTCAGTCTGAGGAAAAGCAGTGGGGACAGGCTCAGAAAAGGGATCTGATATGATTCAGTCCATTATTTGCTCTATTGGTTAATAGTTACAGTCTGCTGAGGATGTGTAAAATTTTTTTGATACTTGTAAGATGTCTAGAAGTGTTTTGATCCTAACTTGATGATGATGATGATGTCTTGATGCTTATTGCTGATATATGCATGATTAGATCTAACAGATGGCACAGGTTGAGGGGGAGCATATGCCTTTAATAATTCATTGTTGGCATTATGGTTAATAGTCCTTGGTGATGATTCTTATATGGCTAAATGATATATCTTGCTATGATGTGGTTGTGAGTTGTCTATGATAAAATCACATATGATTCTTGGGGTTACATAGTTGATGATCAGATCAGATTTATGGTTGATTCCTTGATGATGCATATATGGTGCTTACATGGTGATCTTCATAAGGACAAGGAGAAGTACAAAGCTTGATTACACATCTTCCTCACTTGATGATGAGTCACTTATATACTGCTGTTGTCATATGCATAAAGATCATACAGTTATGATGCAGGCACTCATGTGGATAAAGATTGTTGCTGATGATGATATCAAGAAGCTTTGTCAAAAGAGTTTGAGCTCAAGATACATAGTGCTGATTCATGGATGACTCCTCAAAGTCACTTTGTTGGAGACATGATGATGAATTCGTATCTATATGATGATAGGTTTATACTTACATATGTTAATTGATGCAGATGTTCCCAAGTAATGATACTTGGATCATGTAGAGCTTGATGAAATGGCTATGGTGGTTTCACACATGATACAATGTGAATGACTCTGAATTCTGTTCAAAGGGATGAATTGATGCAGACATACCTTGTTATAGGTTGATGACCTATTCTCTACAGGACATTTACAGGTTGCTGATATGGAAATTTGTGTACGCGTGTTGTTTAAAGGATATCCGCGTGCATACGCCGTTTTACAAGGGGATAGTCGCATATATGGTGTACGCGTGTTGCGTAAGGGATATCTGCGTATATACGCATGTTTATGTGTATACAGACGCGTATATGGAGATTTGAAGGAAATTAGCAGGGACAGATGTTGGTTGCAGAAAGTCTGATATAGGTCTGACAGAGATCATCTGGCACAGGTTCAGGGGGAGCAGATAATCTTCCAATGATGCATTGTTGGCATTATCTTAAAGCTTTTGGTTCTAGTTCACATTTGGTGTTGATTTCAGGAGGAACAAAGGCGAAAGGAGAACAGAAGGATCTCTTGGTTGCTGATCTGAATGGTGATTATCAGATGCTGCTGGTGACTTTCATAAGTCTTGGTCTAGTTATTTCGTCTCTATGTCATATATCTCTTTTGTGGTATCTCTTTCATGGTGTCAAGGTCATGTAACGGCCTATTTTGGTTTCCCCACTATGCCTGGGATGATTGATGCAATGTGATTGGTTGTCATATGTAAAATTTTGATGTATTCCCACTTGGTTGGGTGGATGAGTCAATTTTTGTATATCCTCACTTAGTTGAGAGATGGATGTATGTATGAGTCCTAAGTGATAGGAAGGTCCTTTATGATGTATAGAGTCATGTTCTTCTTGAAGAACATCTTTTGTAGACCTTGCTTACAGTCAGGGAGAGCATGATCAGCACACTTCAGCAAGAACAGAGATTCAGCATGTACTCAGAGGGAGCATGGACAGATTGGTACACCTTGGCATATACAAAGGGGGAGATTATTCAGAGATTTCAGCAGGTACTCAGGGGGAGTATGGACAGTGGAATGATTCAGCAAAGGAAGAGAATATCTTGGTCCACCCTTTGCCCTTGATGTCAAAGGGGGAGAGTGATTTGGTGTTGTTGCCATCAAGTCCAAAGGGGGAGATTGTTGGCATTATGATGCATGTGTTGTACTTGATGGCAACCCTCTCATAGAAGAATATCTCACTTATGTATAACTGGATGAATCTTCAGAAGAAATGTCAGATGTGACTGATGGAGGACAGCTCAAAGGGATCAGATGATAGTTCTAAGTGTGACAAGTTAGCTTTGCCATCAAGTCCAAAGGGGGAGATTGTTGGCATTATGAGATAAGTGTTGTCCTTGATGACAAATCACACTGATGACAAATCATAGTGCAGAAGGATAGCAGCAAGGAATTGATGATCAGTCTATAAGAAGAAGAGAAAATTCATATACGCAGGTTCATCAAGCCCAAGTCGTGTGTACACGCTGGTTGGCTTCAGTAAAAGCGCGTGTATGTGGAAAACTTATTTTTGGTCCGTGGCGGTTATTCCTTGGAAGTTGTGCCTATGGTTTCGGACCATGGTGTCTCGACGGACGTGTCGATCCCTAGTTTTAAGGATGATGGTATTGGATTTCTATGGTTTTGGCTCTTGGTATTGAACAAGGCCTAAGGCTATATAAGGAGAAGGAAATCATTAGGCAAGAGTATCTGAAAAGTCTTGAATATCTGAAGAAGCATGAGATCCAGTATGCAGGTTATGGGTTGATGAGGCATTGCTTGATCTGAGCTAAGGAGGGATCTCACCAGCTGATGGAGAACAAGATCTAAGGAGAGATCGAGATCAAATGGTTTGAAATGAACTATCTTTATGATGCTTATTCTAGATCTACATACTGACGCATGTATTGTTCTATAAGTATTATGAGTATGATTGATGTCTGGTACAGCTGCAAGTTATGAGAAATTATTTTTAGATCTGTACGCGGGTTGTCTTTTGAAAAGCGCGTATACACGCGGGTTTGATTCATCAAAGTAGCGTATACATTGTAAAGCTTGATACTTGAAGTTGCAGATGGATCTGATGGTTATTACAGAGTACTGTGTCTGCTCTGTGTTCTGGTGACTGTTGTTAACAGGGTTTCAGTGATTCAGGGTTTAATGATTGTTTTGAGCTTCAATGATAGTTATGGGTCCAGTATGAAAATTGGATGAAAAGTGGCCTTTCAGATTATGTGTTGTGCTTCAGTGTATCTAGTCTGAAAATTGATGAAACGTGGTACCTGGAGGTGAGAAGATTGTAGGCAAGCACCTACGTACTAGTATCTAAGCTAGTACAAAAGCTAAGGGAGATCTTTGGAGCATTGTAGCAGGTAGCAGCCTGCGTACTAGTAAATGGATCGGCTAGTACAAGAGCAAAGGGGGTTGTAGCTCCCGTACTGGTACAAGACTGCATCAGTACAAATATTGTAAAAGGATTTTCTTATTAAGAAGAAGATTGAGATGACTTGCAGCAGGTGGTTTTCACCCACATTGGGTTTCCACCTTATATCTTTGTGTTCATGTGTGTGGCTTTTGTGTGATGATCTGTTCTGTTATACTGCACCTGTTTACTGTTAATATGGTGAATAATGTTCTGATGCATTTACTGAAGATAAGCTAACTGAATCATAAGATTTCTGGATATACGCTAGTTTCTTTAGACACAGTAGCGTGTACACGCGGGTTCACTTAACTGAAGTAGCGTATATGTTTTGAGCATTGAAAAAGTTTTTAATGATCTAATAATACTGATTCACCCCCCCCTCTCAGTATTATTTCCAACATATGTCGTTATTGTAGTTGGACTACTCTAGTTGCCTTAATGATCTATGTTGTTTAACTTACGTATTTGTGTATGAACTAATTCACATGAAATTATATGAATCTTGTTGTTAATGTGTTGTATATGTTGTTAATGTTGTTACCGTCCATGTCGATTGCTCTGTGGGACACCGGACAGACCTTTAACATGAACCTTGTAGTAACAACTGTTGCACTCGTTCAGACTAATCTGTGAATGATGTACGTGTTATCTTACCTTGTATGTTGTGACTACTACATCCAAGTGGACTACTCCACCAGAAGCTATATATGTCCTTTTTTGTTGTGTCTTCCTAGCCATGTTGGGACTGATCCCTTTCAACCTGGAACTCACCTTCACCCTTTTCTCCCCTTTTTTGTTAGAACCTCTCATACATCTTCCTTGACTCACTGCAGCAGTCACACCCTTGCTACCGACAGAGTTATCTTACTTGCCTCTGTGTGACATCGCAGTCAAGGCATTACCTTACGACCCACTTCTAGGATTCCTACACCAAACAGTCTGAGGTCTAATTGGGACTTCTTACCAAGGATATCCCCTTGACATTTTTATGGGTCTAGCACTATCAATAGGCCACCATAAAGAATCGATACCCCTTGCCATGGATTAATGACTTTTTTGATCAATTATGGTGAGAAACATTATTTTCAAAGACTGAATTTAGGTATGGGTATAATTAGGTGCACAATAAGGATAAGGACATTTATAATACTATGTTCAGGACAAGGTATGGGGATTACAAATTTCTGGTTGTGCCCTTAGGGCTTAAGAATGCACCTACTGCCTTTATGTTCCTAGTGAAAATGTACTAAATTCATACCTCGACAAATTTTTATTGGTATTTGTTAATTACATATTGGTATATTTAGATAGAAAACAGGAGAATCAAGAGAATCTAGCTACAATGTTACAACTATTAAGGGAGCAAAAAATTTATGCAAATCTTAACAAGTGTGAGTTCTTTTAGTATCAAATTCAATAATTGGGACATATAGTCTCAAAGGAGGGTGTGGTCGTTGACCCAAAGAAGATAAACGAAATCATGGAATGGCCAAACCAAGGAATGTAGCTGAGTTTAGATCATTCATGGGGCTAGTAGGATACTACAAGAGGTTCATTAGGAACTTCTCCAAGATTAGTCACCCAATCACAACATTACAAATAAAAGTAACTAAATTCCTATGGACAACTAAATGTGCTACAAGTTTTGAGCAACTAAACAATTTTCTTACTCATGCACTAGTTTTCATAATAACAAAACTAAACAAAGACCTTTTGGTATGCATGGATTCCTGCAAGGAAGGACGTAGAGGAGTCTTGATGTAGGAAGGTCAAGTGGTCTTAATATGAATCTAGGAAGTTGAATGAACATGAGAAAAATTATGTCACTCATAATTTAGAATTAGTTTCCATTGTTCATGTACATTATATCCTTGGAAGTCAGTTCATTTTAATGACACATCATGAGGATCTACAGTATTTATTCGACCAACCAAAGTTGAATGCTCAAAAATCTAGGTGGCAACCTTTGATTAATGAATTTGATTTTGAAATTAAATACATAAATGGAAATGAAAACAAATTGTTCCATATGGACACAATGAGTCAATATGGAGCGAATATAAAAGAAAATATTAGAATTCTTGAACAACAGGACACGAGGTATCAACAAAATAAAAGAGGCTTCACAACAACATCCCAAAGGTGAGAGAAATAAGAACTTGCCCCTATCAAAGGATAGGTTGTTATGATTTAATGGTAGGATATATATTCCTTGTGAGAGTAACTTGAATAGGCTCATGTTAAATGAGTGACATAAAAATCCTTATTCCGGCCACCCTAGATATCAAAAGATGTTAATAGCCATCAAGAGGTCTTATTATTGGCCTAGCTTGAAAAGAGATGTGGCTTAATTTATTTCCAAATGCATAAAATGTTAACAAGTGAAGACTAAATATAGGAATCCAATGGTATTGCTACAACCGATCTCCCCTTTGGAATGAAATGGGAAGTGTTTTTTATGGATTTTATTACAGTTCTTAAAAGGAAAACCAAGAAGCATAATGCAATCATGGCTATGGTAGATAAGTTGAACAAGGTTGCTCACTTTGTGGTTTTCAAATCCAATAATTCAGCAAGTGATGTTTCCAAACTTTTTATAAAAGATATAATAAGGCTACATGGAGTACCCAATAAAATTATCCATGATAGATATGTAAAATTCACCTCAAAATTTTGGAAATAGTTGTTTGTTGGTTTAGGGACATAGTTAGCATAATCTACAAATAGATGGGAATACCGATAGGACAAAAAGAGTGATCACGAACATGTTGAGGATGTATGTCATGCATCAACCAAGAAAGTGGGAAGAGTTTCTTCCATTGGTGGAGTTTTATTATAACAATGGGTTCGAAGAATCCTTAAGGATGAGTCCATTTGAGTCTTTTTATGGGAGAAAATTCAACACTCCTATTAGTTGGAGTGATACAGTGAATATGGTCCATCTTGAACCTAATATGTTGAAGGATATGGAATAAGAAATTGTCACCATCATGTAGAATTTAAAAGTGGCTTAAGATAGGAAGAAGAATTATGCAACCAACATAGAGTGTACAAAGAATTCAAAGTGGGAGATCATGTGTATCTCTTAATTAAACAAAAGAAAATATCGTTGAAAATTAGGTCTTGTGCCAAGTTGGAACCACAATTTTGTGAGCCATTTTCAGTTTCAGAAAGAGTAGGACTAGTGGCATATACACTAGCCTTGCCATCTACAATGAAGGTACAACATTTTTCCATGTTTCTTTACTTAAAATATATGTGAAAGATGCTAATCATGTGATTGATCATTTTGTGCTATGGGTAGAACCAAATGGAGAGTTCTAGCAGGAACCTCTATGTATTCTATATCGAAGGAAATTCACGCTCTATAATTGAGTAATCGAGCATGTCAAGGTGTAGTGGAGACACTTTGGAATAGAGGAAGCCACATGGGAGATGGGTTAGAAAATGAGTGTAACATACAGATTTTTGTTTACTGGTTAAGCAAGTGTAAATATGTCTGTAAATTAAAATATATATGTAAATGAACAGGAAGAGTTATATGTATAATATCTTGTAAATAGTGTGTGTTCGAGTATAGAACACTGATGATAGTGTTCATCTAAGGGGATGGGGTTTTTGGCAGCCCTTTCGTTAACCCTTTTGTAAATAATACCATGAATTGTAAAATTCATGTAAATAATGCTCAATTATAAATGACGAATAGCTAAGATGGGACATGAATTCAAAAGTATGTAGGAGGAGTTGCTTGTAACCCATATATGCATTTAATTTATCACCAAACTTCTTGTTGGAAGGGATTGCCCTGTTGTAGGTAGTTAATGGAGGAAATGAGGATTTTGATCAAATGACCACTATGCAGACTGCCTTGGGGATTGAGTTGGAAAATTCAACACACAAGAAGGGTTGGGGTGGGAAATAAGGAAGAGGGTGAGATAAAATAAGGTGAAGGAATTGATGCACAAGATAAAGGGAGGGGAGATTACACATTGATAAAAACAACAGGAGATGGGTGTTTTCCTAACCTATGGACTCCTACATGCATGTAGGATTGCAATAGTGTGTGTGGACCCCTTGTACTTCGTAAAATCCTATAATGTGCCTATGTGTTTGCGAGGCTTATGTAGAACCTATGTGCTGAGGCCATATGAGAGTTCAGTGGAGGAGAGATTCCCTGGTGATAGCTAGGGTGAGAAACCTATGGGGATTGCTAACTAAGAATCACCAATTTCATGGTTGTGTGTATGTATGTATGTATGTATATTTACATATGATTGTGGAATCATGGATATCACTGTAATTTATCCTATTTCTTGCTTTCAGTTGATTGTGTTTAGAAATCTTGTGTTGTTGTATCACTTAGAGGAATTGCTCCTATATACATGAATGAAAACCAAAATACTTGAAATTAGTTAATCTTAGGAATGGTATCCCATATTCAACTAATATTTAAGGGAGTCCCTATTAACATATATGTATATATTTATATATAATTTTAGGAGGGATCTTATATGTACCGTAAGAATTCCCCATTGATACACATATATGTATGCATGCCAGTAGTGCATAAATATTTCTAAGTGCCAAAGGAATATCATAATGTGACATATATAATTCTCATCTTGCCTCAATGAGGATTATTTGTAACAAGGTCGATGAAAGGGAGCCTAGTGGGGTGAGAGACATTAGTGTGACATCATACCAAGGCCTCAGGTCTTAAGGCTTCAGGTATATTTTTGGTGCACACATAAGAGGATGGAAGAGAGTGACGAGGATAGGTAATGGAGAAATTCCTCATAAGAGATGGGAGATTTTAGCATCTCAAGACCTCGGGGTCTTGGACCTCAGAGGATTCCCATGTATGGAAGATATTATGGAAGGTGCGTGAGCAGGGGTTGAGAGATGGAAAAGCTTCAACACGACAGTTAATGTAAAACATTCCCATCTTGCCCTATACTTCAAATAAAGTGTCATGATATGTTGTCAAGGAAAAGGGAAAGGCCAAGGCTGAGAGTGGTTATAATGAGAAAGGGATATAATGCATTCTAGGACCTAACATTGTGGGCTAGATTGGGAGTGACTTTACCTATGGTGTGAGTTTCTAGGTGGGCACCACATGGGTGCCAGATGGTAGAGTCTAGTGACATGGTAAAGGGTTATTGGAAAAATAATTGAATGGTCATAAATTTGGATCCGTAGTTTGGATCGCGATAAAATTTATATTTTTGAACAGCTCTCGACGAGCTAGACATGATGGCATCATTAGTTCTAGTTTCAATGAATTTCAAGGTTGTGGAATTTTGTGACACCATTTCCATAATGAGACCTTGGAAGTTGGGTTAGGAAAAAGTAACACCTTCCACTAGGCTAGTTCAAGCTAAGTTGGTGGAAGGGAGCATTACATCATCTATCATAGATGGGTGGGTTAGTGCTAATCCCAACCATGCCCCCCCACTACTTGTTAAATATTAAAGAATGAGGGGTCCCCTCAATCAATCTTGATCATCGATCATGGCCATGTGATATGATTAGGAATATTAGTTTTTCTGTGCTAATATCCTCCTCAGATTATAAAAAAAATTCTACTCATGTGCTTAAGGATTCATGAGTTTATTGCAAGTGAAAATGATTTTTTATGTTAATAAGAAACTGAACACTAACATATAAATGTATAGAACATCACCAACAACACATCATAATAGGCACATGATGAAGGAGTTCACCCCTCCTAGGCTATGTCTCCTTGGTCCAACTTCCAATGGCTTCGACCTCTCTATTATGTTAAAATGTGTAAAAATATGTGTTTACAATGCTCAATTGCTTCTGCAACCTGCTCCAATGAGTCCAGAAAGTCCAAAAATGACCATCTAGCCACTTTTTTCCCCCAATTTGGTTGTTTACTGGAGAACTTATGACCTATCCTAGTTTCTCCACTATTCACTCCACAAATTGCCCAAAATCCAGCACCGAACCCTCATTTTCACTCAAAATCCCACTAACTAGCCACCAAATCTACTGAAATCTGGGCAGATTTGTCGGATGGATAATTTGGATGCTGAGGCATAAAAATTAGGAGAAAGGTCATATGAAGGGCCATGCACCCAAGGTCTATCCCCTAACATTGGCCCCTTTCCTCAGGCAATCACATAAACTGTTGGTGGCTAAAAATGTGGTGTTCACATGGGCAATTAAGTCCACGGGTTAGCCCCCATGGGCTGGCCCAACATCCAAACTGGGCGACATTAAACTTTATAACGAACATGCATTCATAATGGTTAAGTAACAACTACTTGGCACAATGGTAGTTGGCTCTGTTGTGTGTTAGGAGGTCACGAGATTGACCCCCACTGCCTCTGCCTAGACTTCAAACAAAATTTTGGTGGCCTCCCGAGATGCCACGTGGTAGCCTCCGACTGGGCCATGTGTCAGCCCTTGGTTGGCCACCATTCCAACCAATAAGATTGTGCTAATTGCACCCATAATAAAATGAAACTTGTCAGCACCTCATTCACCAAAATAAACCATTGACCAATCAAACTGCGCAGTCAGCTTTACCACCTCAGCACCCAGTTAGCAGTACGGATGCATAATAAGCAATATGGACTACTGACTAGGTTGTCCTTTTTTTTCTGAAAATTTTCATGTTTGGGAAAGTGGACAAAACTCGTTTCTAGAGTCATACAGAGTATGTTTCACGTGAAACAAGTTTTGTCAGACTTAGGATGACGAGAACTACACGGTCGTCTATGTTCTACACCTATTTGACAACTTTGAATTTTGAGCTATTTTTTGAGCACCTGATCATTCCTCCCACTGCAATCCTTTTGGACCCAAAAAGATCACTTTTAGTTTTCCATCAGGTGAGGGTATAGTTCCCTCACCTTTCCAATCTCGATCCATTCATCACTGACTTGGAACTTGTGATCTACACGATGCTTCTTGTCCCTTGCTTTGTACTTGCCTTTTCTATTTTTAAGCTAATCTTGCACTGTTTGATGTACCATTCAGAGTCATTCAACGAACTCTTTGCCTTTTTCCATGTTCCTATCAGTAGAAACATCCTTCTTACTAAGATGATACAACACATTATGATGAAAATGGTAAAAAATTCCTCTACTTGATTCCCTTGACTCAAGCTTGAATGTACATCTTGAAAGTATGTATTTTGTTAAATATAACTTTCATGTAAAACAAAATTATGATTGAGGAAATTAGCTTCACAAACAATAGGCCTAGAAAGTACATCAAAAAACTTGTCTCTTATACCTTTCTTATTCCTTTTGACCAAGTGGAATAGTAGAATAAAACCCATCCAATTAAAGTTCCTTTGTCGCTGCAAATTAATCATTGCACCAATGAAAATTTATGAATGAAATGAAATGGGCTTACCTAGTTGCATAAGATCTGTGCCCATGGCGTAGTCGCGTACATCATCCTAAAACTCAAATGACTTTTTCAAGTATAGAAGAGCAAGTATAAAGGATAAATTGATATTTTGTTTCAAAGCATCAAATGGATCTTATTGTTCGCATCCCCACTGGAAGACCTTTTGTACAACGGACAAAGAATGCAATTGAGCTACAATAGAAGAAAAATTAACAAAATCTTTCCTCCAACATTGGTCTACTAAAAAAACACCTCTTATCCAAATGAGTATCTTGAGCATTGACCAATCCATAATGGCATCAATATTGGAGAGGTCTAACTTCAGCTCACCTTCTCCAAGACTATGGCCCAAGTACATCAAAGAATTTTTATCCAACGTATACTTTGACATCTTAAATAACAAATGTTCTTGACATAAGACATCAAGTATTTCTTTCTCGCACATGACATGTTCAAAATGAAATTTTCTGAAAATGAAAATTCCATCCAAGTAGACTATCATGTCTCGAAATGTCTTCAATACATCTTTGTTCATATGCATGAAAGTAGTAGGAGCATGGAAAAGACCAAAAATCATAAAAATCCATTCAAACAAACCTTTCTTGGTTTTTAATATTGTCCTCCATATGTCTCCTTCAACAACTCTACTTTGATGAAGGCCAATTCTTGAGTCCCATTCAATTAAATGCTCTCCATTCTTCTTGGGCACCAAAAAAATAGGTGCACCACATGGTGAAGGAGATGGTATGATTATCCTTTTGTTCAATAATCCTTGGATTTTCTTTATTATTTATGCACTTCCCCTTATTGACATCCGATGAATGTCCATGTTAGAAAGAAGACACTTTCGCAGCAATGGTATTTCATGCTGGATTCCTCTCTTGAAAGGAAATACCTTTCCTTTCTAAAAAACCTCATCATCAAGGTTAACAACATCAACCAAATCAGTTTTCAATTCTTAATTACAACCACCAAATGCTTCATAATCAACATCAACATTGCGTTTGATCATAAGAAGCACTAACTTCTTACCTGAATTCAGTCATCACAATATACTCCACACCATATTTGAACAAGTGGTATTTGTTTTCATGACGATAGAATATTGTTTTTCTATCATAGAGGTAAGGAATACCCAAAAAAATTCCTGATATATCAAGTGGTAAAACATCTAATTAAACTTCGTCCATGAAGTTTGTTGCGATTTCAAAGCAAAGAATACATTTTCTTGTAACCTGTAAATTTGTGTCCTTGCATATCCAACCCAACGGATATGGCTTGGGAGGTAAAATGGTTTCAATATTAAGTTTTTTGACTAAATTATCAAATATCACATTGTCTTGAGACCCACTATCAAATAGTTTGTCAATTTTTTCTCGTTTTGAGATTAACCTCACATGAAATAATTCAATCCTTGCTTCTTCATTTGGAGTAATAGTGTGACAATTTGATATACTAGTGCTAGAAATGAATTCTTTTATTTTTATACCCGTGGTTGTAATTTTAGTTTCATCACCCGAATCAAATCCTAAATCCTCTTGAATGATGATACTTGTATTTTCTTTTCCTTTTTTGTTGAATTTCTTTAGTTTCATCTCAAGATGAAACTTCCAACAATTAGCTTCATCGTGACCCTCTTTGGAACAATGTTTACATATTGTTTTCTCTCCTTCCTTTTTAATGGATGCATTTTTCTTTCCTTTGAAACCCTTTATTTCACTTTACCCTTAAATGGATTTTTACTACCCTCTTCTAGGGTGTTTTTCCCTCTTGCCTCAAGATGAGTGGCTTGCACACACACATCATTTAGATTGTTGGGATTAAAAATTAAGATAATATGCCTAAGGTAACTGTGTAAACCCCCTATGTACTTCAACAATGTGTCTTGTGATTGCAAATCTATACCTAACACTAGAGACCTTTTTCTGAATTCTTGGGTGTAATCTTGCACATTTTGACCTTTAATTTGTCTAAAGTTCTACCAATTTATGATGGCTTTCTGCATATAAGCTAGAGGGTAGAATTGTCTTTTATTTCAAAAATGAAAGCAGACCAAGAAATTGAGATCTTACCATGTTTTTTTATCTCCTCTTGTGTTTTTGATTCCCGCCATACTAGTGTTGCAACCTGTTACGTTCCTATACCAATAGGAATCATAATTTTGAATGACTAAGGTTAAGCCTTGTAATATTGTACATACCTTTGCTTTCTGCAAATGTCCATATCATAAAAATTAAAAAATGTAAAGAGGGTATGTCCTAAAATAAAAATCAAAGGACAAAAAGAATAAAAGAAGGTCAAAAGAAAATGAAAATATATGAACCCCAAAAACAAAAAGACCATGAAAATGTGCAAGTCAAAATGGCACTACTATTTACTTTTATGCATAATAATGATTGTGTGCAACTTGTTATTCATGCCACAATCCATGGTAATCAAACAGTTTAATCTTGGTTATTCCATGCTTTGAATTTTATGTTATAGATTAGAGAATAAAATCTAACCAAACAGTTTAATCTTGGCAGATCATAGTTAGGTAGATAAAATAAAAGGAGCTCATAAGCTTAATCTGAGCCCTTGGATGATATAAGGATAGAATTAGATATATTACTTTTCGAAAGAAAAATATATGAATAAGGGTTTGCTAACCTAAATGCAACCTAAGAAATGAATAAAATATGTTAGAGGTAAGAAATGGGTAAGTAGAAGAAAGGTTGCTTGTTGGGCATGGAATCCCCGCCATGGCATGTTTTGGGGCTCAAAGTCCAAGTTTTGAGTTGATCTTGTTGTAAAGCTCCGTGAATTGCGGGCGATGGGCGCGAAAGTATAATAGAGTCATAGGGTTGTCTGCCCTAGTTTTGTAATTGTTGGCATTATGATGCATATGTTGTACTTGATGGCAACACTCTCATAGAAGATCATCTCACTTATATACATTCAGATGAATCTACAGAAGAGATATCAGATGCGACATATTACAGGATAGCTCAAAGGAATCAAATGGCAAGCTCTTTGTAAGCAGAGGTTCAAATATTGTTGAAATTATGAAGGACGCAGGTACACCTTACAGAAAGTGCGTCCCCGCAGGTAATCCATGCAGAACCCGCGTCCAGAGACGCAGGCTAGCCGTTTAGGGGGTGCGTCCACCCAGTGCACACATATCAAGGCAGAGGAAAGCACGTGGGGGTTTCTTGTGTGGTATCTAGCCGACGGTTTTGCGTTTCTATGGTGTCGGCTCGTGGTATTGTTCCATGTTTTGGGGAGAAGCTTGCCTATATAAAGCAAAGGAGTTCATTTGGATTATGCACCATCTTTGTTGAATATCTTTTGGTGAGATCTAGTCCAGATCTATGAAGGCGAATCTTCTAATGGACTATGATCGCTATGACGCACGATCAGATCTGTAGATCTGACTGTTTGGGTTAGTCTTGAAGTCTTTATATATTTCATATCTAAAGAGACGCAGGTGCAGTAAGGGTTCAGGTGCGTCCGGGACGCAGGAGCGAACCGGTTCAGGTGCGCCGGACGCAGGCGCAGAAGGGTTCAGGTGCGCCAAGACGCAGGCAGTTCAAAAGACTCAGAGCGAGGGACGCAGGCTAGCAGTTGAGCAGAGTGCGTCCGGGACGCGGGCTAGCAGTTGAACAGGGTGCGTCCAGGGACTCAGGCCAGCAGTTGAGCAGGGTGAGTCTGGGACTCAGGCTAGCAGTTGAGCAGGGTGAGTCCGAACTCAGGCTAGCAGTTGAGCAGGGTGCTTCCTTCTCTTAAAATCTTTGTTTATCATTGTTGCATCCTGGGTTTGGTCCTATTATTGTTGATCTAGTTACTACAGTTGATTGGGTGTTTCAGAAGGTTGTTTGAGCTTCAATGTTGTTGTTGGGTCCAGTATGAAAATTGGATGAAATGTGGCCTTTCAAGATTATGAGTTGTGCCTCAATGTATCCAGTATGAAAATTGATGAAACGTGGTACTTAGAGGGAGAAGATTGTAGGCCGGCGCCTACGTACTAGTATCTAAGCTAGTACAAGAGCTAAAAGAAATCTTTGGAGCATTGTAGCAGGTAGTAGCCTGCGTACTAGTAAATGGATCGGCTAGTACAAGAGCAAAGGGGGTTGTAGCTCCCGTACTGGTATAAGGCTGCACCAGTACAAATATTGTAAAAGAATTTTCTTATTAAGAAGAAGATTGAGATGACTTGCAGCAGGTGGTTTTCTCCCGCATTGGGTTTCCACCTTATATCATTGTGTTCATATGTGTGCCTTATGTGTGATGATCTACTTTATGTTACTGCATCTGTTAACTGATAATATGGTTGATAATGTCCTAATGCACTCATTGAAGATCGATTAACTTAATCTTAAGAAGTTGTGGAAGTAGCATATATGAATCTGATTATGGAATTGAAAAAGTTTTATTAATGTGATAATACTGATTCACCCCCCCTCTCAGTATTATTTCCAACAATTGGTATCAGAGCAGGTCCTTTGATAGAAGCTTGATCGCTTGAAGGAGATCCGTGGAACAATGGGAAAGAAGCTTAAGAAGAAAGCTAATAAGAAAAAGAAGTCATCTCAGAAGAACTATGACAGTGGAAGAATCGATTGGGGATTAGGCATAAGAAGCTCTTCAGATTCAGAATCAGATTCAGAGTCATTATCAGGTATGAATGTGTTATCCTCTGATTTTCCAGCTATATTTCCTTGTGAAAGAGATGAAAGTGATAGCGAAACTACTGAATTTGCTCTTATGGGTGAACAAGAAAGATATCAAATAGAGGCAGAATTTAAAAGGCTGACAGACAAAATTAGAGATCAACAAGATCTATTAAACAAAAAGGAATGTGATTTCAAAGAAGAAGCTACCAAACTAAGGGCACAACTAGAAGAAGGAAACAAGGTAAGAAAGCTACTCAAGGACAAGGAAGACCAATGTCAAAAATTGCAGCATGAAGTGACATCATTAAGAAAAGAAGTCAACGAAAGAAGCACAACCATCAAGAAACTCAAAGATAGATCCAGCTACTATGAAAATCTTGAAGCTACAATCCTCTCACTAAAAGGGGATCTTGAAGAATCAAAGAAGCATAATACAGATCTACTCCAAGCTATTGCAAAACAAGAAAACGAAGTCACCAGCTTAAAATCTCAACTGGAATGTGCCTTCCGAGTTCGTCAAATGCAGCAGGATCTGTATGAAGAACAAGAAAAAGAAATTCTCAAACTAAGGGAACAAATGGAAGAAGGAAGGAAAGCTGAAGAAATTTTGAAAAAGAAATCCCTTGAAAAGGAAGAATAGCTTCAGGTTGAGGTAAATATCTTGAAAGGTAAACTAGAAGAAAAGGATAAGCTTTTACGATTTCAAGATAGCTCTAAAGTATTGGATGATATTCTTAGTAGTCAAAGGTCCCCTGCTATAAAGACTGGTCTTGGTTTCCATGAATCTGTTGAAGGTGAATCTAGTTCACAAGGTGAGGCAAGAAACTCTAAAAGGAAATCTAAAGTGATCAACGAAGAAGTGAAAGATCAATCTCATCATCAACCAAGGAAAGAGATTCCTCAAAGAAAATCCTTTACTCCTCCTATGAATAATGTTGAATGTTATGTATGTCATAATCTTGGACATGTTGCAGCAAGATGTAGAAGAAGAAGAGTTCAAGACCATTATGCAGAAAGGTCATCTCAATCAAGGTACTTTTATGGATATTGCTTTGCTTGCAATATGTTTGGTCACAAAGCTACTGATTGTTACAGGAGGAATATGAAACATGTAAGATGTTATGCATGTAACAAGCTTGGACATATAGCCAAGGAATGCAGGAACAAAGTTTGGGCACCATATCAAAAGGAGAAAATGTCATCATCACGCTTGAAGATATGGAGGAAAAAGGAAGTACAGTCAGAAAAGGATGGCACAGTACAATGTACAAACATACCAGAATCAGAGGAAGCTGAAAGTACAGGACGCAGTGCAGTAACAGGAGACCTGCGTGCGGACGCAGGCCAGACCAAGTCCAGGTGCGTCCAGGACGCAGTTCAGTAACTGAAAATCTGCGTGGGGACGCAGAGCGACTGAGGATCAGGTGCGTCCCTGAAGCAAAAGGACGCGGCAAAATAGTTATCTTGGGTGCGTCCCTGAGTAAAAGTACGCGGCGCGATAGTGTTTTTGGGTGCGTCCCTGCAGCAACAGGACGCAGCACAGCAGAAGATGAAGTGCGTACCTGTCTCAAAGCATTTATTGGCTGATTCTTCTTGATATGCATGATCAGATTTAACAGATGGCACTGGTTCAGGGGGAGCATATGTTCTGAATGCATTGTTGGCATTATGGTCTTTGGTGACAATGCTTATGATTCATCTTGCTATGGTTATGAGTTGATCACATGATCAGATTTATGGTTGATTCTCTAATGATGCTTGCATGGAGTCTTTATTTTCCTTGGCACATACATAGATGAGGTTGGCTGATTTCATGGATGATTATTCAAAGTCGCATTATTGAAGACATGACGATGATGAGTCACTCATATGCAGCTGTTGACATGTGCATGATGCATGATTTCTTTCTTGGCACAAATGGATGAGGATTGTTGGCTGGATACAGGGATGATTATTCATACATATGTTGATTGATGATGATGCTTTCATTTGATGGCTCTTGATTCATGTAGATCTGGATGGTTATGAGTTGATGTTGACAGATACTATGGAGCAAATTATACAGTGCTGTTGTTTGTCATGATCTTTAGATGTTTGGAAGGTCGTAGCAAGACTCATGTTGTAATGGTCTATCTATTATAGTCATCTCTTCAGGTCATGTAACGGCCTATGTCTCCCCGCTATGCATGAGATGAAGATGTAATATATTTGGTTCTCATATTTCTGATGTATTCCCACTTGGTTGGATGGATGATCCTTATTATGATGGGTGATGGATGTATGTATTGAGTCTTTTGGTGATAGGAAGGTCATTTATGATATATATAGAGTCATGTTCTTCTTGTAGAACATCCTTTTGCAGACTTTGCTTACAGTCAGGGGGAGTTTGAGCATGAACAAGCACTATACAGCAGAGCAGACATCTCAGCTTGTTCTCAGAAAGACCATTATCAGATTGGAGCACCATGACATATACAAAGGGGGAGCTCATTCAGAGACTTCAGCAGATCTGGCTCATAGTCAAAGGGAGCATGTTCTTAGGGGGAGCATACCCCTTTGCCCTTGATGTCAAAGGGGGAGAGTGATTCGGTGTTGTTGCCATCAAGTCCAAAGGGGGAGATTGTTGGCATTATGATGCATATGTTGTACTTGATGGCAACACTCTCATAGAAGATCATCTCACTTATATACATTCAGATGAATCTACAGAAGAGATATCAGATGCGACATATTACAGGATAGCTCAAAGGAATCAAATGGCAAGCTCTTTGTAAGTAGAGGTTCAAATATTGTTGAAATTATGAAGGACGCAGGTACACCTTACAGAAAGTGCGTCCCCGCAGGTAATCCATGCAGAACCCGCGTCCAGAGACGCAGGCCAGCCGTTTAGGGGGTGCGTCCACCCAGTGCACACATATCAAGGCAGAGGAAAGCACGTGGGGGTTTCTTGTGTGGTATCTAGCCGACGGTTTTGCGTTTCTATGGTGTCGGCTCGTGGTATTGTTCCATGTTTTGGGGAGAAGCTTGCCTATATAAAGCAAAGGAGTTCATTTGGATTATGCACCATCTTTGTTGAATATCTTTTGGTGAGATCTAGTCCAGATCTATGAAGGCGAATCTTCTAATGGACTATGATCGCTATGGCGCACGATCAGATCTGTAGATCTGACTGTTTGGGTTAGTCTTGAAGTCTTTATATATTTCATATCTAAAGAGACGCAGGTGCAGTAAGGGTTCAGGTGCGTCCGGGACGCAGGAGCGAACCGGTTCAGGTGCGCCGGACGCAGGCGCAGAAGGGTTCAGGTGCGCCAAGACGCAGGCAGTTCAAAAGACTCAGAGCGAGGGACGCAGGCTAGCAGTTGAGCAGAGTGCGTCCGGGACGCGGGCTAGCAGTTGAACAGGGTGCGTCCAGGGACTCAGGCCAGCAGTTGAGCAGGGTGAGTCTGGGACTCAGGCTAGCAGTTGAGCAGGGTGAGTCCGGACTCAGGCTAGCAGTTGAGCAGGGTGCTTCCTTCTCTTAAAATCTTTGTTTATCATTGTTGCATCCTGGGTTTGGTCCTATTATTGTTGATCTAGTTACTACAGTTGATTGGGTGTTTCAGAAGGTTGTTTGAGCTTCAATGTTGTTGTTGGGTCCAGTATGAAAATTGGATGAAATGTGGCCTTTCAAGATTATGAGTTGTGCCTCAATGTATCCAGTATGAAAATTGATGAAACGTGGTACTTAGAGGGAGAAGATTGTAGGCCGGCGCCTACGTACTAGTATCTAAGCTAGTACAAGAGCTAAAAGAAATCTTTGGAGCATTGTAGCAGGTAGTAGCCTGCGTACTAGTAAATGGATCGGCTAGTACAAGAGCAAAGGGGGTTGTAGCTCCCGTACTGGTATAAGGCTGCACCAGTACAAATATTGTAAAAGAATTTTCTTATTAAGAAGAAGATTGAGATGACTTGCAGCAGGTGGTTTTCTCCCGCATTGGGTTTCCACCTTATATCATTGTGTTCATATGTGTGCCTTATGTGTGATGATCTACTTTATGTTACTGCATCTGTTAACTGATAATATGGTTGATAATGTCCTAATGCACTCATTGAAGATCGATTAACTTAATCTTAAGAAGTTGTGGAAGTAGCATATATGAATCTGATTATGGAATTGAAAAAGTTTTATTAATGTGATAATACTGATTCACCCCCCCTCTCAGTATTATTTCCAACAGTAATGTAATGTTAGCTAGATAGACCTACCCATGGTCCATGGACCATGGGATTAAATAGAGCGAGGCTCTAAGTGTAGAGAGAAGATAGAAGACAATAGAAGAAAATAATGAAAGGTCTAAGCGATTGAGTCACAGTATGAAGTGTGTCTTTGGGTTGTAGAGTAGGAGAAGGATCTGCAGTTGAGTGCGCAGAGGCCTAGGAGAGTCTGCAGCTAAGTGCACGGACCCCTGCAGCTGAGTGCGCGGGGTGGAGTCGATTCTGTAATTGGAGAAGATATTAATAAAGAAAGGTTTTGTTGCCAATTGTGTGTATCTATTCCAAGTTATTATATGTTTGATGTCATTTGCAAATATATTGTTTCTTTATTGTGCCA
Organism: Pinus tabuliformis; assembly: GCA_031772625.1. Classification (NCBI taxonomy): domain Eukaryota; kingdom Viridiplantae; phylum Streptophyta; class Pinopsida; order Pinales; family Pinaceae; genus Pinus; species Pinus tabuliformis. The sequence goes on along the minus strand of CM062820.1, from coordinate 1,210,981,028 downwards.
CTTGTATGAATGGTGAATCTTGTTAAGTATAACTGAAAACCTACAAATAAGATAAGTTAATAAAATAATATTGGATTACTAGTAAGGACTTGGGTAATGACTCTGTTTGGCCCTCGAGTAGGGTTGGGCGAAGGCAAAATCTCAGGCTACAAGGAATAGGTAAGTACGTGTAGCGAAGTCTGTGCAAGATCAAACCACGGACCACTTGAAACCATCAGACATCTCCAGGGTGCGAAAACTGAGTTCTAGCACCCTCGCCTCCTACTTCAGGTGAGACCTCAGTCCACGCTCCACGAAATGTTGCCAAAAGGGCCAGTAGTATCGAGATTTGTTTGGCTAAATCACCTCTGAACCTGGTTCAGGCCCCAACAAGCCAAAAAATGGGTCTATTTCCAGGACTGGGTCTGCATGAGGGATGTCTAATGTTGTTTCTTTGGAATCTGACGAAGAAACAAATTGAAGGGTGGTTGGACAGAAAGATTCATGAGTTCGTGGCATAGGAAAATAGGAATCCACAAGTATCGAAGGAGCAGTGGCTAGAGCGCTACTTATATATGGAAATCCAAAATTTTTTCTTTGCATCCTTCCCCTCTGAGTTGTATGAGTGGATTGCAAAGTTAGTAGACAGTCAGGGAAGGTGTAGGCTCGACAAAACAATTGTGTGGACTCCAGAATTGGTATGCATACTAGAAGCATCGAAAGATAAGATCACGCGTGCTATGGACCATTGGCTTGATCAAATTATAAGGGGGTTTATCACCTAATTTGCGGTAGACACGACAGTCAGCTACAACGAGGCGGAAGGATGCTTCCCCAAAGGACTGCAAGGTAAGTACATTAAATCTTTGAACACTTGGATTAAAATGCTATTGTGTGAAAAGCGGGTTATGAGAATAAATTGATGTTTTGGGCTACGCGGAGTGGGACGATATATAGAAACGAAGGTAGCGTAGAGATAGAGAATAGCCCCTCGATTTTGCCTCGGCGAGAAAGGGAGGAAGAACTTGCAAATGTTTCACCAAGAAGTACGATCAGTCTGATAAGGCAACGAATTCCACGCATACCACCTCCACCTACACCAGCACTAGTCTCACCACCTTCACCCCCATCTCCGCCCACACCACCTCCACCACCACCACAGTTCAATATGGTGAGCACGATAAAATTGCCAATGTTCAAAGGAGTAGGGAATGAAGATCCGAACCAATTCTGGTTCATAGTAAAAATGGTATGGGAAGCACAAGGACTCATGGATGACAATATAAAGAAGCAACGCTGGTAAGCGCATTGTAGGATTGCGCAATGACATGGTACATTAAACATTCTAATGACCATCCAAACGTGGCGATCACAGATATCTAGTCTGCGCTGAACAGGGAATTTAGCAGGCCAAAATTGGAGACACGGTCGATTATCGAGTTTAAGCAAATCGCGATGCTTCCCAGCGAGACCCCCTGGGAGCTAGATCAGAGATTGAAGAGTATGATTCGCGAAGCCAACATGACCTTGATGGATCGACGGCACCATGCATGGTTTGTAGCATCACTAACGCTGCATCTAAGGACCATGCTGTTACAACAAAAGTTATCCACCCAGGATGAAGCTTTGGAGATTGCAATGAGACTACACAAGACCCGGATACAACATCCTAGCCTGGGAGTCCAACAAATCCATGTGCAACTAAAAAATTTGTGTCTGGAAATGCAGAGTTTGAAACAGGATAGGAAAACTCACCCAAAGGTGTGCGAGGAGGTATGGTGCATAAAGTGCAATGGATAGGGACACGACAAGGACCATTGTCCAATCTTCGCGAACTACTTGGCGGGAGGAGGGATGATGACATTAAGACCAGAAGCATAAGCAGGACTAAGCACGGTGCCTGCATTATGGCGTGCGATTTTTCAAATAGGAGGAAAACATACTACAGATAATTGTCACCTATTACAAAAGTATACATAGACGTCCCAACAGTTGTTCTGTAATTTCTGTAGATCAGTAGGCCATGATGAACACACCTGTAGAAGTTACGAACTGATGATGGATTGAAATCCTACCTATAGAGTTCAAACCAAAATGTGAGCCCTTAATCAAAATGCAGGAATGGCGCGCACTGGATTCCAGGGGCATGGACGAGGTCGAGGTGGCATGGGACCAGGAATGGGTCGCAGACAACTGATTTATTACAATTGTGGAGGGCCAGGGAATTATGATCGCGATTGTACAAATCCAACGAGGGCATCATGTTTATATTGTACCCAGTTTGATCATGAGATGGAGGACTACCCTACACTAATAACAAGGTTGCGTGATAAAGGAACACTCTAGCCTGCCCCGACTCAGAACCTACAAATGATGAGGTCTGAGCCACGCGAAGAGGACCCGAACGTAAACATCGTGCTCCAAAGTGGTATCACAATAGGAGAGGACAAGGGCAAGCAGCTTGAAGAAAGTGCGTGGGTTTACAAGGCTCCCACAAAGGAACCTGAATTTGATTTGGAGCACGCGAAGGAGACGTTCATGGAAGCTAAGAAGAGCTTCATGGAGGCCTCCACTTCAAGTAGTAAGGATCAACTAGAACCGGAGATGGATCCTTCAATGCTCACTAACTTTTTAGAGACATGCATGAAGCTACTGTGGGACAACTAAGTGGTGAAAGGACTGCAAGAGCTCATCGCTAGATGTGCTAGATCATGGGAACCATGCGTAGTCCGAAAGCTTGGAAAGCATACATCGTGAAGATGAAGAGAAATGAGATTGACTGCGCAAATCGGGGAGTATGAAATGGATCAAGTAATTCTAGATCTAAGATAAGACATGAATGTACTGCCAAAGTAGACAAGGGATCACATGGGAAGGCCCGTGTTGCAGTGGTCCCCTATTCAATTGCGAATGGAAAACCAGCAGAAGATCCTACCAATGGGAAGATTGCAGGGAGTAATGGTGGATATTGAAGGTGCGAGCGCGCTTGCAAATTTCAAAGTAATAGAGATTGTCAATGACAACAATCCCTATCCTACGCTACTAGGAATAGATTTGGCCACTGACATGAATGGAGTGATAAATCTAAAGCGCAAAATGATTTTTGAGAAAAATTCACTACGTGTAGTGGTACCCTTAGACCCTGCGGAAGGATCGCGCTACCCGGAGCCAGTGCATGACGATGAGAGCGATGAAGATCTAGACTTTATCTACAAGATAACCACCCAGGAATAGGGTTGGGTGAATCCAACTGTGGATGGCAAGATTTCGTGGGAGCCCAAAATCTCCTGCACATCGAATTTAGATGATGGCAGAACCAGTTACACAAGGTAACCACGCTCAATTGCAACATGATGGTAAGATCATTGCACTGCATGACAACAGAGGTAAGGGATCTGCCTATGTATGACGGGTTGATAGCGGTGGATGAATTCCTGAACAAATTTGAAAGAGAGGTGCTAGAATAGCAGTGTTTTGATGCTCTGAAATGGGCACTGCGTGCTACGCCCGCAAGGTGGTGGGGTACGCATCAGAAAAGTTTTGAGGACTGGCACGGGTGTAGAAGGATGATGCACCTATGATTTGGGAAACCATAGATGTGGGTAGCAGAAAAGTATGATGGATAGGATGATCCACGTATGCACCTCACGAAATGGACCAAGGCCTACGGGGAAGAGCCACAACCTGAATGGGTGCATTTGTCCTTTCATACTCTAGATGTCATCCCCATGAATTGGTATACTGAGACAAAGCTCTTCCATGGCACAAGCAAATGGGATATCTTGTGTGAAGGATTCTTACTAACCTTCATGTTTGAAGATCATTGGTGGGATACTGTTGATGATGTGCTACAAGTAGTAAAAGTAGCTATCTTCAAAATACCCCAAGAGCCAATGGAAGTGCTTTAGCCGGAATGGGAGACACAAATGAGCTGTGCACTGGAGTGTTATAATGTAAATGTCAAGGAGGATGATGAGGATCCACGAAATGTTAACATTCAAAAGATGGAACGTTGTCGTGAGGTTCGAGGACCTTTGATTGAGGATCCTCACATCACTGCGTCACTAAAAATGAAGCAGGTAAACATTGAAATGGAGGCGGAACCAAAGTATGCAACGCTTGGAGATTATTGGGATGATGCCATGGTGGATAAGGTCGCTGAGTTACTTCGTGAATATCAAGGCTTATTCACGACCAAAATGACGGATTTAAAAGGGATCGTTGGTGACTTAGGAATGATGAAGATCACCCTAAAACTCGGCATGAAGCTGGTTAAGTAGAGGCCTTACCGCTTGAATCTGGAATATAAGGAAAAGGTTCGTGTAGAACTAGACAAAATGCTCACAGCTAGAGTTATTGATCCAGTGGAAGAATCTGACTGGGTGAGTCCTATGGTAGTACAGGAGAAAAAACAGAAGGACGAAATAAGATTATGTGTGGACCTCAAGAAGCTGAAAGATGCTTGTGTACATGACTCATTCCCAACACCGTTCACAGATGAAGTATTGGAAAATGTTGGTGGACAAGAAGCATACTCATTCATGGATGGTTTCTTGGGGTACCACCAAATCAAGATCATGCTGGAAGATAGGAGCAAAATGACCTTCGCGACGGAATGGGGCTGCTTTCAATACACTGTTATGCCATTTGGATTGAAGAACACGCCAACCATCTTTTCGCTCATCATTGTTTCCGCATTCAAAGAATACATCCACAAGTTCGTAGAGTTCTATCTGGATGATTTGACAGTCTTCAGATTGGTTAATCACCACGTAACAAGCTTACGCTTGATGCTGGATGCTTGCCGACAACACCAGATTGTGGTGAACCTTAAGAAGTGCACATTCCTGGTTCCCTTTGGGAACGTGTTGGGACACGTGGTTTGCAAACAGGGACTGATGGTGGACCCTTCGAAGATTGTAGTAATTCTAAATTTGGAAGCACCACAAAGTGTTAAACAACTATGTGCTACCTTGGGACATACATGATACTACATGAAGTTCATCAAAATCTATGCCCAAATAACAACGCCGATGGAGAAACTATTGAAAAAGGATGTCACATTCTGCTAGAATGATGATTGCATGAAGAGCTTGGATGTCCTAAAAGGGAAATTGGCCTCTGCTCCAATCCTGGTCTTCCCAAGATGGGATGTGGAGTTTCATGTCCATGTTGATGCGTCGTGTATCGCTGGGAGCAGTGCTCACACAGGATGGCGGTGAGGGCTTGGACCACCCTATCACGTTTTCCAGTTGTATATTGTCTAAAGCTGAAAAGAACTATTCCAAAACTGAGTGCAAGGGGTTAGCAATGGTGTATGTGCTCCAAAAATACCGACACTATTTGTTAGGAGGAAAATGTAAGATGTATACAGACCATTCCACACTGAAATACTTGGTCAATAAGCTTGTGTTGGGGGGGTGCATATGAAGGTGGCTCTTATTATTTCAAGAATATGACTTTGAGGTCGTGGTCAAACCTAGACGCCTGAACACAGGACCAGATCACTTGCCACGTATTGAGACGGGAAAGGAACCTACTAGTTTGGAGGAAGGATTACCTGATGCACAACTCTTTGAGGTGCACGTCGCAGATGGACACTTCGAAGATATAATCCATTTTCTAACAACAGGGACTACGCTAAAGGAATACTCTATCCAATAAAAGAATGAATTAGTGGTGTGTGTGGCAGATTTTTCTATCATCGCGGGGCACCTATACAAAATGGGCAATGATGAGATATTGTGAAGATATGTGCCTAAATTCAAACGAAGTTAGATCCTTGCGGAAGCACATGGGGGCACTGCAGGAGGACACTATGCAGGATGAGAAACTTCACAAAATATTCTCCACGTAGGTTTGTGGTGGCCAACTCGGCACCAGGATTCGAAAGCGCACTATAAGGCTTGCAATATATGTCAAAGGACTGGAAAACCATCACGGAGGGACGAGATGCCATTAAATCCACAAATGAAACTACAATTGTTCGAAAAATGGGCAATGGACTTTATAGGACCGATCAAACCTCAGGGGAAGACGGGCGTGTGCTACATCATCACCACAATGGAATATCTGACATGATGGGCAAAAGCGCAACCGGTCAAAGACTGCATGGCCACTCCGACTGCGAAATTTTTGTTCAAAAATGTGTTGACCTGATTTGGCTGTCTGAAAATATTAATGAGTGATTGTAGAACACATTTCTTGAAAAAACCGATTAGTGTGCTCACTGAAGAATTCCAGGTGTATTATCAGAAAAGTACACCGTACCACCCACAAGCCAATGGAAGTGTAGAAGCCTTCAACAAAATACTGGAGACTGTGCTGACCAAAGTGTGCAACGTGTAGCAAAGCGTTTGGGACTTGTGAGTACCTGTAGTGCTATGGTATTATAGAACAACGTGCAAGAAACTGATGGGACAAACACCTTTCTGGTTAGTTTATGGCGGGGAAGCTGTCATGCTGATGGAATATCTCGTACCTAGCCTATGCATAGCCACGTTAACAGGGATGATGGACAATGAAGCTCTGGAAGAAAGGCTCATGCAATTGGAAGAACTTGAGGAAGAATGGTTCTTGGTTGAGTTTCATCAGCAGGTACAGAAGCAGCATGAAAAATCTTGACATGACCTCCATATCAAGTTGCACACCTTTAAGGCAAATTGCTTAGTACTGTTGTATGACAGTAAGTTTGAAAATTTTTTGGGAAAATTCAGAATGCATTGGCTAGGCCCATACATGGTTAATGAGGTCATAGACGGAGGTGCGATCCAGGCAAAGTAAATGTCAGCTAATTGAAGCCCTACACGGGTGGGCCGACTATCTGACTAGCCGGCCAAAGAAAAGTCTTCACACTCCAAGGCGCTAGACAAAGGCATGGGACTATAAACATATGCAGCAGATGCCAGTATAGATGTAAGGAACCAACCATGACACAAAGGTCTCATAAGAACGGATGCAACAGGTTCAAAAAGTAGCAGCTCAATGTGCTACAAATATCAGTATTGTTCGAGAATAGTTGGAGGGACTCCACGCCAAGATCAACGCGCCGATAGAGTGACTCAAGGGTGAGTCATGATGTTTGTGTTGGGGGCCTATTGGGCATGGAATCCCCCCCACAACATGTTTTGGGGATCAAAGCCCAAGTTTTGAGTTGATCTTGCTGTAAAGCTCTGTGAATTGCAGGCGCGGCGTGCGAAAGTATAATAGAGTCATAGGGTTGTCTGCCATAGTTTTGTAATGTAATGTCAACTAGATAGACCTACCCATGGTCCGCAGACCATGGGATTGTAAAAATAGAGCAAGGCTCTAAGTGTAGAGAGGAGATAGAAGACAATAGAAGAAAATAATGAAAGTTCTAAGTGATTGAGTCACAATACAAAGTCTGTCTTTGGGTCATAGAGTAGGAGAAGGCTCTGCAGCTGAGTGCACAGGGGCCTAGTGGAGTCCGCAGCTGAGTGCGCAAACCCCTGCAACTAAGTGCGTTGGGTGGAGTCGAGTCTGTAATAGGAGAAGACATTAATAACGAAACGTTTTGTTTCCAATTCTGTGTATTTGTTCCAAGTTATTATATGTTTGATATCATTTGCAAATATATTATTTCTTCACTGTGCGCACTTGTATGAATGGTGAATCTTGTTAATTATAACTAAAAACCTACAAATAAGATAAGTTAATCAACTAATATTGGATTACTAGTGAGGACTTCGGTAATAACTATGTTTGGTCCCCGAGTAGGGTTGCGTGAAGGCAACATCTCAAGCTATGAGGAACGAGTAAGTACGTGTAGCGATGTTTGTGCAAGGTCGAACTACGGACCACTTGAAACCATCAGACATCTCCAGGGTGCGGAAACTTGGTTCTACAACCCTCCCCTACTACTTCGGTTGAGACCTAAGTCCGCGCTCCGTGGACTGTTGCCAAAAGGCCCAGTAGTACTGGGATTTGTTTGACTAAATCACCTTTGAAACTGGGTCAAGCCCTAACAAGCCAACATTGCTGAACTATAAATTTAATTGGATCAAAACTCATGCATCATGCTTTGATACATCTTTCAACATGTATGGTTAGCTATGAAGGCAAAGGAAAAGATTCACAAGTTCATATGATTAGCTTCCCCTCATTCAAGTTTCCCCTTTACTTACCAATTTCCTATCTACAAACATGTTCTAAGTACTTTTAACCCTACATGTCAAATAGAATCATAGCATTTCTATGACTTTTGGAGGCACTGGACACTCGGCTTAATGACTTATGGACTCAAGTGCTAATACACTTCATAAACACATTCCCCCCTCATAAAAGCCATTTCCCTTCATTACCCTAGGAAAAACCCCTTTTCCTAAGGTTAAAACACCTTTTACCTAGGAAAAGTAATACCCCCCCCCCCATGTAAATCCCTTTCACACAAAAAACCCACAAAAGGCCTTTAATCCTAAGTTTAAGTCTAAATACGCAATCACATGCCTTTTTCCCTTTTGACTTAGGAAAAAACACCCACTCACTCATTTCATATTAATTAACTAACTTTATTATATAACTCCCCTTTAACCCATTCCCTGTAAATAAATTAAAACCCTATTAAAATACCCTTGATCCTTAGTTTTGAATAAAAACTATATAAACTACCCCTTATCCTGATATAAATCTACTTAGTTTACCCAACCCTGATAAAACATAAGTTAATTCCACATCGGCCTCACCTGACTCCCTAATCCCTCATTAAGCCCAAACCGATCATTTTAAACCTGCGATTAATCCCTAAACTAATCCCCAACCACCATGATTAAAACCCTGGGCCCCCCTCAACTCCTGTTCATTTCCCCTCGAGCAGCTCTCCCACCCGACTACCATCAGATCGCAATTCCGTAGATCCAATGACCCAAATCCATATCGGTGGCGCCCAATGCACTGGCTTTACCTGCCCGATAAGGTGGTTTTCCCATGACCCCCGATGCCTATGAGCTGAGCCCCAATGTAGATTGGGTGACCCCTCCTCAAAACTGCCCACTCCTAAAAATGGTTCGACAACCTTCAAAACCACCTCCCCGTTGTTCTGATAAACCACTTATCCTCCAAAATATGAATTTCCGTGCCATTATTGAAAATTTTCTCGTTAAAGTTTTAAACCCCGAGAATCCATGTTTTCTCACCTTTGTCGGTTTTACAGTGTAAACCCATAAAACCCTCATCTCCACCCTTGAAAAATCATTTGCTAGAAGTTATATTGAAAAATATTACAAAAACAATTAAAAATTTTGAAATTCTGGCTTTGAGGAAGACTCATTTTACTAGAGCTAATCCAGATCCCAATCCTCCCCTAGTTGTTGATAATCCCAACTTGATTTCAAGAAAATCTAAAAAAGAAGAAAGTTTATTCAGTCACACACCTTTAGTTAAAGCTAATTCATGTCTTGATGAGTGGTTATTTTTAGAATATCTTCCCTTTGATGAGCAATTTGGTCTATCATTATTTAAAGCGAAGTCTGAAAGTGAAATATACGAAACTGTTCTAGATCTTGATTTCATTGCAGACCTTGAAGTCCAACAGACCAAAAAATCAATTGATGAGTACATTTTGAAATCTCCATAATCATCCATTAATACCACTACTACCCCTAAGTTTTCTGAACAGATCTCCACTACTTTGAGTTCACCATTGTTCCCTTCAAATTCAATACCTTCTGAACCCCATTTCGCACCACCATTTACACCTTCACTCCCTCACTAGCCTATCATTACTCATTCACCACCTACTAGTCCTAGTTCTTCATCCACTACTGCATTAATCCAAATTATATCAACCCCACAACTTATCCCATCCCAACCAACAACAATGGAAAACAGATATGCTCCTCTTGTTTTACCTACCCAACTTCATGCTATGCCTGCAGATTATCAGAGTAAGATTCCCTTGTTTGATGCTATTGGTTAGTACACTTCCCAGCAGCATGTAAACAAGATGTTTGACTTATTTGAACTAGATGAATTAGATGAAGTCGATGTCCAGATGAGATTCTTTACCTAGTCTTTGACTGGTGATGTTAAGAAATGGTTTAAAGCCTTTCCTGCCAATCACATAGTAGACCTAGAAAACTTCCAAAGGTTGTTTATTGATAGGTGGGAAATTAAAAAGAATCCCTTACAAATCCTTTCAGAATATGAGAATATTAAGAGAGGACCTAACGAAACTGTTCAAGATTACTACACTAAATTCAATAATATATATAATGCAATCCCAGTTAACCTTAGACCCCCACTTGACTTAGCCTTAATAAAGTTCCCTGATGGTTTTGATACTGATATGTCATACCAGCTTAGGGAAAGAAAGCTTCCTACTTTAGAAGAAATGCAAAGTGTAACTGTTTGTGTAGAAGCAAATTTGTTAGCTAAAAGAGCTAGAGTTAGAAATGAAAAGAGAACTGCTAAGGAAGAAACTTCACCATCTGATCTTAAAATAGATAACTTGGCTAAAAACATGGAAATAATAATGGAGAGAATAGGTAACATGGAGAGGAAACCCCAATGGGATAAATAACAAGCACCTCCAATTAGAAACCCAAATTTCATAAATAACCAAAACATAGGGAAAAGTGGACCAGATCAGAACATAAGGCCTCATTTTCAAGAAACTTATGTAGAAACATCTAATCCAAAAAATCCAAAGCACGATACACAAATTAACCTCATGGGAGTAAATGATGAGGACACTGTTTTTATAACCCAAGATGAGCAGGAACTGTATATGCTGCAGCAATTACAGGTACAGTTTGGTGAATCATTTGATTATAAACAAGGATATGACTCTGCTATTTTCGAAGTTCACAAGCAATATAATCTAAGAAGCAAAAGGAATGTAGATGTCCCTAACCAAACAAAGAAAACAACCCAAAATCAACCCAAAAAGATAAAAGAAGCCCCTGTTTCAAAGGTCCTTCAAATTCTCCCTAGGCAGAACCCAAATCCTTCTGGCCCCACAATTGTAGATATAACCCCTAATCAACCTTTTGCTAATCAACCATCCACTTCAATTCCACTTGAAAATCCACAGAAAGAAATCCCCAATAAAGAAAAATAAAACAATCCTACTCAAATCCCTGCTACTAAAACTCAAAACCCTTAATCAGAAAAAGCCTCTTTGCCTTTCAATTTGGGAGAAAAAGCCTCTTTGCAAAGCTGAAGATTCCAGTCCCTTTAACAGAACTAATCAAGAATGAACCTTACAAATCATAGATAAACCAGACCTTAAACATTGCTAAAAATGAAGATTCAATTAACTTGTTTGATGATAAACCACAACTTATATTCGATCCCAATGTTAATGGAAAACCATTAGAAGGAGGAGTTCCACCTTTTTATATAAGCCTTAGTATCCATGACAAGATTCTACATAATGCAATGTTGGATTATGGAGCCTCTCACAATTTAATGCCCAAATCAGTAATGGAGAAGTCTAACTTCAACATAACAAGACCCTACAAAGACTTATTTTCATTTGACTCTACTCAAGAAAAGTGTCTAGGATTAATCAAAGACTTATGTGTTACTTTAGTCCAATATCCTACCAAGAGCATCCTGATGGAGATTGTAGTTATGGACATCCCACCGAAGTATGGCATGCTGTTATCAAGATAATGGGGAGCTAAACTTCAGGGATCTCTACAACTAGATATGTCCTATGCAACAGTTTCTGTTTTTGGACAACCTAAGAAACTATACCAAGAAACCTTAATGAAATATATGGTAAGTAGCCAAGATCGGCCTCAAAAATTTTCCATCTACCCCATACACTTAGATATTGACTCTTTTATTTTGTATAATTCTGATCAAACACAAGAAACACTTTTAGACAGTATTGATACAAAACCAAAAGATGCTACAGTTTCTAGACAAGATGACAATAATCAGACTACAAAAACATTCAATGAACAAGAATGTCTAATTGCTGTCAATGATGAAAAGTGTATTCCTCCAGATAGTGAAAATTATGATCATGAGATATTATGGCATTTAGAGTTTGATGGATCAGTAAATAGGTTAGGAGCAAGAGTAGGAGTGTGGATATATAACTTGGAGAACAATTATTCAGAAGGCCATGCATATAGACTAAATTTTAAATGTACAAATAATATGGCTGAATATGAAGCATTGATTTTAGGTCTTAAGTTAGTTAGGAATCTAGGAGCTAAAAGAGTTTCTATTATGGGAGACTCTGAACTAATTTTGAAACAAATTGATACTGTATAAATGACTAAAGACCCTAGATTAAGTTGCTATAGAGATACTATTGTAGAAATACTTAATACTTTCTTAGAAACAAAGCTTGCAATCATCCCTAGAAAAAATAACATGCAAGCCCATAGTTTAGAAATGTTTGCCAGCACTTGTAAATTACCCTTCCAACCTAATTATCAGTACACTGCTAAAGTTAGGCACAAACTTGCAATTCTTGATAATTTGAAGAATTGGCAAATATTTACTAATGAATAGATAAATAACTTTTTACTTTCATAAGAAGAGTTTGTAAATAATAACATAGATACTAATACTTCCATAGATCTTGTTATCTCAAAATCAGGCCCTGGAAGGCTGCAGACCAGGAAGACTTCAAGTAACTCTTTCAAACCAACTTTTGGCTGAGGTTTAGCCTCCTCAACCTGAGAGGGCTATCTCAAAGGTTAATGATTTTGATAAAGATTAGATAGATGGCTAACTCTATGGTTTGTAATTGTATATGTTTATAGGTTGAAAGATGAAGGCTGGCTACCATTGGGCTATGGAGTCAAAGTATGTTTCAGTACCACAACAAGATCAGCTTAACATGAAGTCAGGGCATTCAGCATTTGAATATTCAGAACACAATGCACATATGGAACCACAGCTCATAAGTGCACACAGGAAGTCAGAGCACAATCAGTGAATTCTGAGTGATTGTACACCTATGCAACTGTAAACAAAAATAAGGAAAGGACAACACACATTCTGAATATAAGAAATCCTTCATGAATCCTGAGTAGTGAAGCCAAAGCATTCTACCTAGCATGGAAGTCAAGGCATTATAGAGTTCAAGTGTAGAAATGACAATACAAAACAGTGAAACATAGTAAGTTTATCTATGAAAGAAGTCAGAGAATCAGTGATGAATTATGAGTATCATAAGTAAACACCACTGCAATGTAAGTATTGGAAGATGCCATCATAACAAGAACATACAAGAACTCTTCATGAATCTTGAGTTGTCTAAGTAGAAATCTGCATTAGGTTAAAAATATACACAGTCTGCACATAGAGCAGCAGCTGAGCCAAAAAGTCTCCAACCCTTTGCTAATTCGACCTCTTGCTCTATATAAAGCATTTACAATTAGGATTCCATCATCCCTCCTCAAGAGAATTTGAATTTGCCATCAGTGACACCTATTCTAACCATAAAACAAACCATTAAATGTATTTGACACCTAACTAGTAGTCCTAGAGACCTAATACAACTAGGAGTGTAACTCCTTATTATGACTAAAACAACCTTATCTAGACATTTGAAGCATTCTTTGACACCTAACACTCCATGAAGTCGAATTTGATGAAGCCTCCCACGTGGTCACCCAACTGTTGATGACAAACCCTAGAAATTAGGGAACATGTTTCCTTGTTTATAGGTTTAGGATCCCTGAACATGGCACGTGGGACAGAGCCTTTATCTCTTCATCCATGACACATTTTACGAAACTGAAGGAGGTTTTTGTAGCCCATGTTGTCTAGAACAAAAACCTCTCCTGGTTTTTTAAAAAATTCCTCCAGCTGTTCAGAATCTGTCCTGGAAAAACACGTGTCAAACAGGAAACTGTCCCTTGCTCTGTTATGGATGAAAAATAGGTCTTGGGACAGAGGTCATAACTTCTCGTAAAAAATGTATTTGGAAAAAATGAAGGAGGTTTTTGTGAAAAAATCCATGCTGAACAAAAACCTCTTTTTTTTTTTGAAACACTACTCCAGCTGCCCAGAATAAGTCTTTGAAAAAAAGTTGTCAAACAGGAGATGAAAAACTGCACCTACAGCAGTTTCGTAGCGCAACTTTGGTCACCCTTTTCTCCCAGCTCATAATCAATTTGAAGAAAGTGGAAGAGATTTTTTCACTTTAGTATCTTAGGAATGAAAACCTCTTTCACTTTTCAGAGATAAGTTTTCAACTACTCAGAAACGCTTCTAGACGTTGACTGGTAAAAACAAGAAGACAGTTTGACTGATAAGTTGACTGATAAAGTTTGGAGTTCAAAAATGTCTCTCCTTTTTTGCTTTTGGTCTCCACAAGGATCTTCTTTGATTACACAAAAATGTATTGAAGTTCCATGTTCTTCATGTGCTGTAGACCTTGTTCATGCACCCCTGTGAAAATAAAACCTCTTCAACGCTGCCTGAAGTATGATGAACAATAGTAGCTGTGATCACTTTTATAACAAATGGCTTATGGTTCATATATGCTTTTCCTTTGCCCGTTTTTCCCTTGCTGGATGCTTGCATTGTGCAAATGATCATTCTTTAGAAAATCCCTTTCAAAAAAGGTTTCCCTTTTGTCCCTCAAAATTGGTCAACTACATCAAAATAGGCAGCTACAGCAGTTTCGTAGCGCAAGTTTAACCACACATTTCTCCCACCTCAGAATGGAATTGGAGAAACTGAAAGAGGTTTTTGTAATTCAACATGTTAGGAAGAAAAGCCTCTTTCAGTTTGCAAAATTGAGTTCTCAACTGCTCTGGAAAGCTTCTGGAAGTTACCTAGTAAAACAGTTTTTCCTGCTGAAACAGGCTGCTACAGGGGTTTCGTAGCGCTATGAAAACACTGATTTCGTAGCGCAAAACAGGATTTTTACACTGTCTGCACTACGAAAACGTGGATTCGTAGCTAGTTTCAAAATTTCTCCGAAATTATGTGAGATATGTCTTCTAAACACATGGTGAGGCTTCTAGGACATGGAATGAGGCTATCAAACTTTATTTGAAGATGGACATGAGACTCTAACCCTATGACTTAGACTTTAAAACATAAAAATGACTTGACCATGACTTGACCATGACTGATACAAGAATTGAGAAACCATGTAAGTTGTCCAAACTTTTTAAGGAAGTTTTACAGTGATAACAGATCTTAACACTAAGGATAAGATAGAAATAAATAATATAGAAGAATAAAATAGATAGACTTAACCCAACAAAATTTACCAAATCAGATGTAGACAACTTAGAGGTAATGGAAATTGATGAAATGATCAACAAAGAAACTAAAGTAATTAATCTTAAGGATAACTTATTACCAAAGGGATTAACCCCTTTGGAAGATTTATTTGATTCAAATGATGTTCCTAGGAAACCCTAAAATGGAACCATTAAGATGTGACATTGAGGAATGCAACATAGGCACTGATGAAAGTCATAAATTGATCAAACTTTCAAAATCATTACCTCCAACTAAAAAAGCGAAATACATTGAATTGTTGAAATAATTTAGGGACATTTTTTCTTGGAGTTACGAGGACCTTAAATCCTATGACACCAACAACATCCAGGACACTATTCCTATAAAAGAAAATCAAAAGCCTTTCAAGCAAAAACTAAGAAGGATCAATCCTGTCTTACTACCTGCTATAGAAAAGGAAATTCAGAGGATGTGTGATGCTAAAATAATTGCACCAATCAAATTTTATGATTGGGTGTCAAACTTAGTGCCAACAAGAAACAAAATTGGGGAGATCAGACTCTGTGTGGATCTCAGAAGCCTTAATAAAGTATCACTGAAAGACAATTACCCTCTCCCCAAGATGGATGACATTTTATAGAGAGTAGTTGGATCAACCAGAATCTCATTGTTGGATGGGTTTTCTGGTTATAATCAAATCTTAGTTCATCCTGATGACCAACCCAAAACTACCTTTACTACTCCTTGGGGCACTTTTATGTATGTGAAAATTCCTTTTGGGCTAATGAAATTAGGAGCTACTTTCCAGAGGGCTATGGACATAGCCTTTGCTAAAGAAATTCATGATTTCCTTATGATATATCTAGATGACATTACTGTGTTTTTAAAGTCTGACAATCAACATTTAGATCATCTAAGGCAAGTCTTTATTAAATGTAGGAAGTTTGGATTCTCCTTAAACCCAAAAAAGTCCTTGTTTGGGTTAGAGGAAGGAAAGTTGTTAGGCCATATGATTTCAAAAGATGGTATAAGAATAGACCCTACAAGAATAGAAGCCATCTTACAAATTAGACACCCCAGGAACATTAGAGAATTACAAGCTTTCTTAGCGAAAACCAATTTTCTTAGAAGATTTATGTCTAACCTAGCAGAATTAATTAGATCACTTAACAATATGCTAAAAAAAGACTCCACCATTAAATGGACTATTGAGGCTAAGAAATCCTTTGAAGACATCCAACTAGCCTTAACTAAAACACCTGTGCTAATAAGTCCCAAATTTGATAGAGATTTCATTTTGTTTTCATTTCCTTCAGAGTACACAACAGCTGCAGTGCTATTACAGAAAAATGACCAGGGCTATGAACAACCCATTTCTTTCTTTAGCAAAGCCCTGTGAGATGCCCCCTTGAAATACAATATAATGGAAAAACGGGCCTTGGCCTTGGTCAAAGCCATTAAAGATTTTAGGGTATACATCTTATATTCTCACATAGTAGCCTACATTCCTAATTCAGTAGTAAAAGACATCCTAACTCAGGATGGTCCAGATGGAAAGAGAGGAAAGTGGATTGCTACTATCATAGAGTATGACATAGAAATTAAACCAATGAAGTTAATCAAGGGCCAAGGTTTAGCCAAGCTAATGGCTGAATCGAATTGTTAGGCATTGGATAACTTTATTGTAACAATAGATAATGAAGAGGAGATGGCGACTCCACTAATCAGCCAGGCCTTTCTCGATTCACCATGGTATGTTGATATCTGTTATGTTTTACTAAATTTACAAGCTCCTCCTGAATTATCTAGGACTAAAAGCAGGTTTTTAGAGATGAAACCCTTAATATTTTGTATATTAGACAATTTTTTGTTTTGGAGATACCATGAAGGTATTCTTCTCAATTTATTATTAAAAGAAGAAGCTGACAAAGTTTTACAAGAGTTTCATGCAGGTGACTGTGGAGGACACCTTCACTAGAAGACTACTGTAGATAAAATTCTTAGAGCTATTTTCTACTGGCCTACCTTGTTTGCTGATGTCAAGAAATATGTGACCTCCTGTCACAAATGTCAAATTTTTTAGGGAAAGAAAAAGCTCTTACCATTACCCCTCAAGCCAATCTCTACTGAAATACCTTTTCAACAATGGGGTCTAGACTTCATTGGTGAAATTCACCCACCCTCCTCTGCCCAACACAAATGGATCCTTACTGCCACTGACTACTTTACAAAATGGATAGAGGCCATACCTTCAAGGCAAGCCACAGATACTGTTATCATAACCTTCCTTGAAACTAATATTTTATCAAGATTTGGATGTCCAACTAAGCTCATTACTGATAATGCAGCAGCCTTTAAATCCAAAAGAATGATAGATTTATGCAATAAATACCATATCACCCTCGGCCATTCCACAACATATTACCCTCAAGGTAATGGATTGGCAGAATCCTCAAACAAAAGCCTAGTAAATATCATCAAAAAGTTACTAGAGGACAATAAGAAAACTTGGAATAGAAATCTAGTCAATGCCTTATGGGCAGACAGATTGACTACTAAGAAATCAATTGGTACTTCTCCCTATCAACTAGTTTATGGAATGGAAGTTGTCTTTCCATCCTCTTTGGGAGTGCCAGTAATGAAGATACTTCAAGAAATACAGGTTGAACCAAATAGTATCCAAAGAAGAATCAACCAAACTATACATCTACAACAAACAAGAGAAGAGGTCTATGTCAAATCTCAAGTTGTGCAAGAAAAGATAAAGAAGATTTTTGATAAGAGAACCAAGGCTGAATATTTCTACATTGGTGACAAAGTGCTAAAGTGGGACTCAAGGAGGGAAGATAAAAGAAAACATGGGAAATTTGATTTCCTATGGAAAGGTCCCTATGTCATTTATGCCTATAGAGGAAGTAATGCTTTCTTCTTGAGAGAGATTGATGGTACAGATGCAGAAGGTGGGCCAGTGAATGGTCAAATGCTGAAACATTACTTTGAACCTAATTACTAATTTTCATTTGTATATATTCTATTTTGAAAAGTCAAGTTTGGATTGGATAATGATCCTTGAAGTTGAAGCCCGAAGAGAAGGCCCTAAGCTTTAAAGATTCACTATCATAAGTATCAATGATGCAGATTCATAGAAGGACACTTTGCAAGACAACATCAACAACAATTCAAAGGCTACTGATCTCTAAAGTTCTTGACATTTCGCAAGGAAATTCCATCCCCAAGTGGAGCCACCATTAGGTTCCTATACCAATAAAAATCATAATTTTGAATGACTAAGATTAAGCCTTGTAATATTGTACATACCTTCTCTTTTTGCAAATGTTTTCCATATTATAAAAATTAAAAAATGTAAAGATGGTATGTCCTAAAAGAAAAATCAAAGGATAAAAAGAATAAAAGAAGGTCAAAAGAAAATGAAAATATATGACCCCAAAAACAAAAAGACCATGAAAGTGTGCAAGTCAAAATGCCACTACTATTTACTTTTATGCATTAATGACTGCGTGCGACTTGTTATTCATGCCACAATACATGGTAATCAAATAGTTTAATCTTGGTTATTCCATGCTTTGAATTTTATGTTATAGATTAGAGAATAAAATTTGACCAAACAGTTAAATCTTGGTAGATCATAGTTAGGTAGATAAAATAAAAGGAGCTAATAAGCTTAATCTGAGCCCTTGGATGACATAAGGTTAGAATTAGATAGATTACTTTTCAAAAGAAAAATAGATGAATAAGGGTTTTCTAGCCTAAATGCACCCTAAGAAATGAAGAAAATATGTTATAGGTAAGAAATCGGTAAGTAAAAGAAATGTTGTTGAACTATAAAGTTAATTGGATCAAAACTCATGCATCATGCTTTGATACATCTTTCAACATGTATGGTCAACTATGAAGGCAAAGGAAAAGATTTACAAGTTCATATGATTAGCTTCCCCTCATTCAATCTTCCCCTTTACTTACTAATTTCCTATCTACAAACATGTTCTAAGTACGTTTAACCCTACAAGTCTAAGAGGCTCATAGCATTTCTTTGACTTTTGTACCCTCGTCTTAATGACTTATGGACTAAAGTGCTAGAATCCCCTTCATAAACACATTCGCCCCTCATAAAATCCATTTCCCTTCATTACCCTAAGAAAAACCCCTTTTCCTAAGGTTAAAACACCTTTTACCTAGGAAACGTAATACCCCCCCATGTAAATCCCTTTCGCACAAAAAACCCACAAAAGACCTTTAATCCTAAGTTTAAGTCTAAATGCGCAATCGCATGCCTTTTACCCTTTTGACTTAGGAAAAAATGCCCACTCCGCTCATTTCATATTAATTAACTAATCTTATTATATAACTCCCCTATAACCCTTTTCCTGTAAATAAATTAAAACCCTATTAAAACACCCCTGATCCTTAGTTTTGAATAAAAACTATATAAACTACCCCTTATCCCGATATAACTCTACTTAGTTTACCTAACCCCGATAAAACTTAAGTTAATCCCGCATCGGCGTCACTCGACTCCCTAATCCCTTATTAAGCCCGACCCGATCACTTTAAACTTGTGATTAATCCTTAAACTAATCCCAAACCACCATGATTAAAACCCTGGCCCCCCTCAACTCCCTTTCATTCCCCCCCCCCCCCGCCCGCAACTCTCCCACCCGACTACTGTCAGATCAAAATCCTGCAGATCCAACGATCCAAATCCATATTGGTTGTGCTCGATGAACTACCTTTACCCACTTGATAAAGCGATTTTCCCCTGACCCCTGATGCCTATGTGTCGAGCCCCGATGTAGATTGAGTGACCCCTCCTCAAAACCACCCACGCTTAAAAACAGTGTGACAACCTTCAAAACCACCTCCTCATCGTTCCGATAAACCACTTATCCTCTGAAATATGAATTTTCGTGCCATTTTTGAAAATTTTCCCGTTAAAGTTTTAAACCCCGAGAACCCATGTTTTCTCGCCTTTCACCGGTTTTACAGTGTAAACCCACAAAACCCTCATCTCCACCCTTGAACATCTGCGATGCGATTTCACCTCCAATTATGTCCAAAACACTACCCTGAGACCTTTTCCAAGCATCCCATTGCAAATAAAGCTATCAATCACCTTCAAGGCAGACCAACATTTTCTTAATTATTGTTGAATTTTTTTAGGTTATTAGACTAATATCAGAGCTTGGATAAACAGTTCTGATACTAGTCACAAAACCTGTTTACTCCAAGACTCAACTAAGAAACCTATTAAAAGCATAAATTTAGAAGAAGAAAACTATTATACATGCACAAAAGATGAAGATCATTACACACAGAGCCAAGAAGAAGACAACTATACAGAGCAGTGGCATTCAAAATAGAGGAACCAAACCAGAGATGCAGTCAGAAGCCAAACAAACAAAACACACTAAAACTTGATCAATATCCACTTCCGATTGCTGATACACATAAAAAACATAAGAATTTACTGTTGAAACACACAGTAAAAGGTTAATTGTAACAGTAAAAGGAAAGACACAGTGAAAGATAAAGACAGGTCATCAGAGTGAAAGAGTATCAGTGACAGAGAATATCAGATGAAAGACAGGATTAACCAAAGCCTCCAGCGTGATGAATTTAACAACAAAGAACTTAAAGAGCTAAAACAAACCATAATAGCCAGCAGTACCACAATAAAAGGGACAGCATGAAACATTTCATTAGTTGTCTCTATATTGCTACAAGAAGATATTTGTAATTCCTAGATTAAATCTCAAGTCAGTTTGATATATTTGTAATGACACCTTAGTATAAATAATTCACAATTTGAAGTATGTAGGGTGTATTCTTAGACATTTCTATAGACTTCTTGATCGAAAGACTATAAAAGCTATTGTAGCATTGACTGATCCAGCAAGCTGGATTGATGAATAAAGACCCGACATTTCAAAGGATTCATGTGCAGAGCAAAGTGTAGACAAGTATTTTCTCACGTTGTTGTTATCTCTTAAAGTTTTTCATATTGTTATCTGAAATCTGAATGCCATAACTGGAAGTATTATATCAAAATTTGTTTAATTACACTCTACTATAACAGTTAGGCAAATATATGTTTTCTACAGATAATCTAAGTTAAGAAATTCTTAATTTCTCCTTAGTTTAGGTTGTTTCTTTTAATCTATAGCAAAGGATTCTTAATTGCCCTTCGTTTTTTATTACCCCCTGTTCCTCATTTCAATCCTGGCTTGAGAATTCTTAATTGCTCTCTCACCCCGGTTAAAACCTTTTCCACCCCTCTGGCCTAAAGACCTGCATTCTACTCTGTTATCTTGCCCTTTGAACATTCCCTTTAGTGAGTTGATCCAATTTTGTTGCCCTTATTTTGACTCCATATGCCCAATGGTCTAGAGACATCATTCTATCGATCTGTTTAAAGATACCCACCACCTAATATTCAATACAAATCAAAAACCCCCTAGACCTTAAGAACTAGCCTAATATCCTAGCAAAACAAAGCTAAATCATACAAAGAGATCCCTCTCTGGACTTAGGTTGGCTAAAGCCTAAGCCTAAAAGTTGGTTTGTGGTTACCTCGTTCATTTTCTTTCTTCTAATAACTTCTAGAGAAAATTCTAAGTGATAACACAACCTCCATTCTCAAGGAAGCTAACTGAATATTTATGTCATCCTATTGAAGGTTTTGAATTCTACAATAGACCTCCAACAGATGAATCCAATTATCAAGCTTCTTTGTATTCACTTCACAATTGTACATGGGCAACTCAAATTTAACATCAAGTTTTAGTAAGGGTGATTTTCCAGTTCCTTTTGAGGTATGTTGATGAGTATGAGTAAGGGTTTTGTTAGTGGAAGAGGGTGAAGATGTATGGGAAGGAGAAGATGAAGAAGATGGTGGAGAGGGTGGAGATTTATAACCTCCATTTCCATTACCTCCTTCATAAGAACCTTCTCCTTTGGGAGGTTTGGAGCTTTCACCCTGTAGTCTGGTATTCCTCTCTTCATAGAGGACCTTCACCATATCTGTCGTATCAAAGAAAGTCTTCCTGAAGACCTTCTCATCCTCCGTCATGTTTGTAGGCTTTCCTTCATGAGACATGGTCATTGGAGTCTCAACTACAACTTGTGGAAGAAACGATGTTGGAGATTGTGTCAACCTTGCCCTCCTTCCCCTTTACCCAACTTCAGGGCTTTCAACCAATTTCCCTTCTCCTCTTTTGAGTTTTAACCTTGTAAGCATGACATAAACTTGCAAATAGTTAAATCCTTCTTGCAAAAAGTGAGCAATGTTCTCTGATACCAAAATTATCTAATTAGGAATATTAGTTTTGTTGTGCTAAGATCCTCCTCAGATTATAAACAAATTGTTATTCATGTTCTTAAGGATTCATGAGTTTATTGCAAGTGAACATGTGTTTTTATGTTAATTTTATGAGAAATTTAACGTAAATAAGAAACTGAACAACTTTCAATGGCTTGGGCCTCTCCATTTTGGTCAAATGTGTAAAAATATGTGTTTACAATGCTCAAATTCTTTTATAAACTGCTTTAGTGAGTCCAGAATGTCCAAAAATGGTCATCTAGCCTCTTTCTGTGCCCAATTTAGTTGAAAAATAGAGAATTTATGACCTCTCCTAGTTTCTCCACTATTCGCTCCACAAATTGCCCAAAATTTGGCACCGAACCCTCATTTTTGCTCGAATTCTGGCTAACTAGCCACCAAATCCACTGAAATCTGGGTGGATTTGTCAAATAGATAATTTGGCCCCTGAGGCCTAAAAATCAGGAGAAAGGTCATATGAAGGGCCATGCACCCATGGGCTAGTCCCCAACATTGTCCCCTTTCCTCCACCAGTCACATAAACTATTGGCGACTAAAAATGAGGTGTTCACATGGACGGTTAAGTCCATGGGCTGGCCCAACCTCCAAGCTGGTCGACATTAAACTTTATAATGAATGCGCATTCATAATGGTTAAGTAACAACAACTTGGCACAATGGTAGTTGGCTTTGTTGTGTGTTGGGAGATCATGGGTTTGACAACATGTGATCCAAGGTCTGAGACCCAAAAATCCCCTTCACTATGCTTTGTGTCTGATGTTAGGGTCCTATAATAATAGGATTCATAATTTTGAATTGGCTATGATCAGTCATGTAATATTATACATACTTTTTCTTTCTACAAAATCTTTTCCCATATTAAAGGTAAAACATGTAAAGAGGGTAAGTCCTAAAAGAAAAACCAAAGGACTAAAAGAAAAGGATCAAAAAAGAAAATAAAATATGAACCCTACTAAAAGAGATAAAAAAATAGATTCTGAATGTGATGCAAATTCAAATGGCACTACTTTTTACTTTTCCTTGCAAAAATAAGATTGTGTGCAGCTTGTCAAAAATTCCACAATCCATGATGGTCAAATAATTTAATCTTGATTCATTCATGCTTTAAATTTCAAGTTGGTAGATAGAGAATAAAGATCTAGCCAAATTGTTTAATATTTCTAGATCAATAATTAGGTAGAGAATAATAATGAGCTCAACAGTTTAATCTGAGCCATCGGAAGTTACAATATTAGAATTAGATAGTTTTCTTATCAAAGAAAAAGAAATAAAGGGTCAGCGAGCTCAAATGCACCCAATGAATGAAGAGAAAATGCTAGGGTAAATAAAGGGTAGGTAAAAGAGGTTTTTGAATGCACAAGGTTGCAAGATCAAATGCACCTTCATTATGCTTAATCCTATGTTTCATGTGCAAGAGGAATTATCAAAGAAAAAGGACATTCACAAAAGTCATATATTACTTTGGGAATTTACCCTAAAAGTTCTATATAATTTTGGGCCTGAATACTAAAGTTTATTCATTAATTTCCCCTCATTTCACTAAACCCCTACATGTCTAATTTATTAATTCCCCTTCATTACCCCTTCATTACTTTTCATTCCCTAATATGTTTTTCCCCTTCTTGGTTCCAAAGGACCCTTCCCTCTTCATTTCCACTTGTAAAAATATCCCTACCCCTTCATTTTACCTTTCCCCTTATTTCATCTCATTTTCCCTTGTAAACCCACTAAAACCCCCTTATCCTAAGTTTAAAAAGTTAAATGTATCGGGCCCCATTGAAAAACCCTCCCTGATACCCTTTTAACTCAACCCTTATATTATTCTAACCTATAGTCCCGCTTTATATATTTCAAGCCCCCCACTTTATAACTCCCCGACCCTCACAAAACCTTTGTATATATTTAACCCATCGCATCACTTATCCCTGGGCCTCGCCAATCAATCCCCGACTCATCCCTCACAACTCCGCCATGCGATAACCCTCCGATCACCCAACTCAAGATCCAATGGTCCACATCCCATATCGCACACTTCCAAATCCGATATTTAGCATTCCAAAAGCCCGCGAGCTTCGCGATTTTTCCCGATTTCTCTTTTGCTACGTGGCAACCCCACATTGTATCGTGCCCTTTGAAAAAATAACACCCTACACTCAAAAGCGGTGCGATAAGCCATAATACCGCCTCCCCATGTAAGATGAAACTGCCAACTGTTCAAACATTAATCCCATGCACAAAGGTTAACCACTGTTGGTTAAAAACCAAAATGCCACCATTTCTACCCTTTTCATTGTTTTTCCATTGCCAAGAACCTCTGTCAACCAATTCTAACGGCCAGAATCTCTGCTCAACCGTTTTAACCCATTTACAACCATAAGACACTGTAGACTCTAATTTGAAGCAACATAAAGACAATTGAAGCCTCAGAAAGTCTTCGCTGCTCCCACAGAACCCTAACTGCACACCAAATCTTCATTTTCAAGGTATTCCTGAAAGTACCAGAAAGGCCCTGTACTTAAGCTCTACATAGTGTTTATAAAAGGTTAATCAATTGAATTAGTTAAAAACCTTGCCAAACTAAAGAAACCCATTGTGCATCCAAAAAACCCTTTTGCCGCAGACTGTATTCACCTTTCGCACTATTCTAGAGGTCCTAAGATTTCTCCTTAAGCCAGTAAAGATTAATTCAATAAAATAAACAAAACTATGGCTTCCCAGAGCATTTTGAATGCAAAACCTCTACAAACTCCTCACCTAGACATTGACCACCTCCCATTGGCCGATAGAGATTTCCAAATCAAAGACACAACCTCCTCTAGCCATCTATTGAAGTTCCACTGCTGGAGTAAAGACAAATTCCTCAACCACAGTGATGATATTCAGTTATGGTAGGCTAATTTACCCAAATAATTGTTCCCACGGGTATACCAGTTCCCTTAAATGATCCACCTATGCGAACTCTGCTATATCCCAAGTCAAAGAGCCATAGTCTCTCCTAACTAGCAGGTTTTGTTCACAATCACTACAGAGTCAATAAATGAGATGTTACAGATCCAGCCAAATCCAAATGAAACCGAATTTTCTATTGAAAAGCTACTTGAGTTGTACTTAAAGTTGGACCTTCCCAAGAGATCTTAAAATTTTCAGACTTTCATCCTAGAAGAGGCTCATATTCCTACATACAGTCCTCCATACTCTGCAACATTTTCTCTGAGAGGGCCAGACAGATTGTAACCATGTTGTCTTGTATTCTAGGATATACCACTAATGAGCATGTAGATGAGCCTATGCTTGCTTTTCTTTCTATTTTTTTCCCAGGCAAGCCCCAAGCTACAATTTTCAATTTTGCCCAATTCTTAGCAGAAATAATCCATGATCAATTGATCATATTTCTAGATGAAAGAGCATTCAAATACTCTTCAGTACTATTCTATATGTTCCTATATTTACAGTTAGACATGTTTCCAGTCAACATGAAAAAGCTGGACACTAAGGGCCATCCTAGATTTGTTATCTTTTGGACACCCTTAATCCAAAAATATTCCACTGTTTTCATCTACAAGGAGTTCATTTATTCCTGTGTTCACCTAGTTGTTAATATGCTAAGAAGTAGCAATCAACCCAGGATTAGTGATGAGGTAAAGAGAGTTTTATAGTTGTCTAAAAACAGTAGAATAGGAGACTGGTATTTGTACTAGGACCACACTGGAATTAGGGTGTATGGATGCTAGCTCACTCCATATAAGCTACCCAAATATCTCCCCATGAGGATATTTGCATTAGAGTATATCATGCAGATTATAAATTTAGATGATATGAATTTTCTATTAGCTAGGAAGAAAACATAATTCAAAATAAAAAACCAGCTGGGTCCTTTTATTTACAATAATAGGGAAGTTGGAGAAGAAGAAGAAAAATGTTTACAGGAAATGAAGTTCACCAATAGCTTCAAATGGCAGTATGATCCTTTAGGAGTCATAAACAAACTAAGACTCAAGTTTAAATTGAGCCCTTTTATGCATGAGTCCAGGCCAGCCATTGAAAAATATGTGTTGCACTAAAAATTGTCACCTTGACATTTTGCAATCTGTGTTAGTCCATTACCACTCATAATTTCCTCCTCTGCAAGTCTAAAAGCATCAGTTCCTCATATCATGTCTAAAAATGAGAGAAAATCCCTCAAAAGTCTTTAAAATTTTGGTTCCACACTTTATCTTTGTATTACCTACGGTCCCGCACCTAATGGTCATGTCTCCTGCACACTTGACCACACTGTCTCTATGTTAAAGGTGCAAACCCCTGTAAAAGTTAAAAAGGCATGAGTATACTCTAAAAAACTCACTTACAGTCATTTCTAGAAGCTTCTGGAAGGAATCTTGAGGTGGCAAGTTCGCTCTTTTAAGGTTCATGCACTCCATACCTTAAGGAGCTAACCCCTTGATGTGAGGAGCTTATCCCTTTGAAGGAGGATTCTATCCCTTCATAGGTGGACCTGTAACCTCCTCCTCTGCCCTATAAAAAGAAGCATTGAGCTGGTTACTGGGGAGTTAGAAGATGAATGTTTTTTTTGAGGTGAAATGCTGCTGGAACTTAGTCTTCTTTAGTTGAGTTTTTATGAGGAAAGATTACATACCTCTAAGATCTCATTTGGAAGAGTGCAAGGCTTGTCAAAGTAAAGGAAATTCCTGTTTCAGACCCCAGGAAGAGCTTATTCAACATCAAGGCTGAAAAGGTTATAAGGTTCTTCTACTATTCAAAGTTAATACAAATATATTTGTTTTTCTCAATAAGCTGTTAATTCATGATTTATTTTATGGATTCATTGATCACCATAATAGACATGATTTATGATATTTGCTATGTAGGTGCTATTTAATGTTCACTTGTTTGTGATTGCAGGTCCTCAAAGGTAACTCTTTCGAACAACCAGGGGATGACTACTATGAACAAGCATTGGATCTAAGGTAGGATCTTAACACCTTTGTAGTATTTATTTATAAATCGCATATGTCTAGAGAAAGATAGGTTTGTTTGTCTGTTTATTGCTAGACTATCTTTTGATACTAGGGAGATCAGCCTTGTCCACAAAATCGATTTATCCAGCCAACAAATTGGCAACTCCGTTGGGGAATGATATTTGATTTTTGGTTTTTCTTTGTTTTGACTTGAGAAAATTGTTTTGTTTTCTGGTTTTTGATCGATGTATACTAGCTTGGGTAGTTTTTTTTTTTAATCTAGAAATATTTTTGTTTTTTTTGAAGTTTTCTAGGGACTACACTTTCTCTTTACAGATAGTGCGGGCAACTCTACATTTTCCTTTAGTAAACAGAGCGGAACCGCACCTGTTACTTTTGGAGCCTGCAGACCCTGTAATTTTTTTTGAAAAACCCAAAATATCTTTTTCCAGTTAGATTTATCATTGATTTAGGATTGTTAGTGTCTACCCAGACATGTATTTTTCCTGTCAAAAATCTCTTGTGAGTGAGGTCCAATAGTATTTTTGTTTTGAATGATTTTCTAGAAGTTTTGCATGCTTGGAGTGGTTTTCACCTTGTCTCTGTAGTGACTCAAAGATCAGAAGCTTGAGAAACCTTAGATCACCTTGGTGTCTTTTCGTCTTCTTGATGAGTCTGAATTGGTTGTGAAATCTATCCTTTGTGAGAAATATATTTAGTTTTCTCGTTGCAAATCTTTGAACACTTTTTTATAAGTCTGAATTTCATTTTTACAAAAGAAAACATATTTGGATGTTTTTTTATTGATTTGTTATTCTGAACAAATGAATCCTTAGTTTTCTGAACAACTAAGTAAAACGTCCTCAAAAAAGAATTGAAGCTTTTATTCAATTAGATTTTTTTTAAGTTTTCAGATCTCAAAATTAGTTTTTGTAGTTTTGAGTATTTTTCTAGAGCCTTTAGATCTCTTTTGAATCAAATTGTTCTTTTTGTAGTTTCGAGTTTTGAAAAAGAAAAGGGATTTATTGTGAGAATTAATTATTTGTCTCGTTTTGAGTTCTTATTGAAAAGACAAAAAGATTTTCTTTCCATTTCCATGTTAAAAGAAAGAATTGTTTCTTAAAAAATTGCATTCTCAAACTCTTTCTTTTAGCTAGAATTTCATTGAAAGAAAAATGAATTGCTTATCATTTTAGGTGCATTTTTTTAGTGTGTTTGGAGTTGAGTATTCACACCATCAAAGTTTCATTTCCATACCTATTGACTTAAATAACAACCCATAAAAGCAACGCTTAATTAAAATTGATCTAGTAATCTTTTCTATTTCTAGGGCTCTTATCACCAGTATAGCTTAGGCTAGTATCTTGGAGTAGGGAGTAATTAACTCTCCAAGATAGTTTAAAAAAAACAAGTAGCTACATCTTGCAGTAGGAAACAAATCCAATTGTAATTGATACATTCTGGGAAGCTTATCTTAAAGGAGTCAATCACGAGATCATGTCCGAACCTTTGAGACAATAAATTCTGTTTCATTGGGAAAGATAGAAGATTTGCGCGTATTATAAACGGTAAACCTCAGATTAACCATTGTCGAGGAGCCTAGGGTCACTTGTTGGTAAACCTCGGGTTGATGACAAGGAGCCTTCAAGGGGATTGACCTTTGTTACTCTGCCCTTCTGCATAGATCGGATCATAGACTGTTCCCCCAGTTGTACTTTTTACTGTTGGTAACCTTAGTGTCCATAAACTTAAGATTATTTCCTAAGGTGACGGTGAAGGAAGGATCTCACTATACCTGGAGCAGACATCAACTAGACTCACTTGGACTCTCTGGGGGGTTCTCTTCACTCGAGATGGTTTTGTGAAGAAACTTGTGCCAGTCTGTTTCATTAAGCAGGTTGTCGGGGTAACTGTTCCAACCGCCCTTTCTGTATTAAACTTCTACTAAGTTGGATTTCATCACCAACTAGTGTTTTTAGTACGGGAAGTTACTGTTTGTGTGTGGTTTGAACTCTTAGATTTTTTTAGGCGTGTGATTCAGTTGTTTGTTTCTTTAGAGACTTTAGGTGTTTTTATTGAAATTTTCTTTGTTTGTGTGTGATTAATTAATATTTAATCATGGCCGAATTACCGAGACAATCTCGTAGACTTCAGGGGAAACCTCCTGAGTATACACCAAGCCAGCTTGAAGGGCTACGAGCTCTTGTATCACCTAGTGACAGTAGAGTTGGATCACCAAAAGCCGAAGAGTCATATTTAATCGTTCATCCTAATTATCAAATACAAACAACAGAATATATTCAAGAGCCAATTTCATTTTCCAAACTTACTAGTAGTATTTCTCCTTCCAATGAATTAGCTGAAGAACCTAAAATTTCTGAACTTGACACTGAACTTACTGTTACTCCAACTTCTAGTGGTCCTGGTTCACCTAGGGTAAGAAATATCATTACTCAAAATCTTCCTTCTGGCTTCATTTCTATTGAATAACTTGTTAGTCCAGACGAAGACGTAACTCTTCCTGAAAACCAACAGATTTTAAATCTTAGGGAGCGTGAATCAATATTCTACAGTCCTTTTAGGAGTGATGCTTGGTATTTATCATTGACAAATTTTTTAGAAAACCCGGGTCTTAGTTTTTCACCACCTTGAATTCCTTTTCATCCTACACCAAGAAGTTATTATCCTTCATCGATCATGTCAAGACAATCATCTATGTTTTCCCAATCACTAGAAATTTTTTTATCCGGTGGTCCTTTTGTTCCTTCGGGGTACCAGTGACTCTCTGGTACTTTTTTAGGAGCAACTCCTCAACCGATTGAACAAGTGTTATCATCTGGTAGTAATGGAACTCAAACGTTGAACGCAAAGAAATCCTTATGATGTCTGGTAGTATTCCAAATCCTCAACCTCAAGGTAGTCAGTTACCACCTGGGGGGCAACACCAAGGTAGTCAGTTACCGCCTGGGGGGCAACCCCAAGGTAGTCAATTACCGCCTGGAGGGCTGACTCAAGTTTTTCAACCTTCAGGATAGTACATACCTCAAGGTCAACCTCAGACTCAGTACATACCCCAAGGTCAACCCCAGATTCAGTACGTGCCTCAGGGTTATCAACCTCAAGATTAGTACCCAACTCAAGGTTTCCAACCGCATTCTAGTCAATCATTTTTATAAGGAGCTGGAAATGTACCACTTAATTATTAGCCCTACTTTCAACCAGGTTATGGTCCTCCATATGCACAATGTTTTATGGGTCCATACTCCGGAATGAACATGATGTGGGATCTGTCTCAAACTCAACAGACTATGCAACTTAATGTGCAGTTACTTAATCAACCTGGACAACCTTTGGTTTCTAGTCCAACCCAGCAACCTGTCCAACCTACTATTCAGAACTCTGCACCTGGTTCATTTCAGTAGCCTAGGCCTAGCTCATCTCATACTCCGCCTCAAACTGCTGCAACTACTGCAACTTTTGTTCAACCTACAACACCTGTTTCTGGAGTTTCTGTAGCTCCAGTTTCTACTATCGCTGCATCGGTACAAATTCCTCAAGTCTTTGTGCCATAGTCAGGACCTACAGTTCAGACTTCGATCCAGATGCCTGCAGGACAAGCTGGTACAAGTACGATTGCTACAATTGCCACAAGTCAACCACAATTCACATATCAACCATACCAGGGATAGTATCAATTTGGTCCTACTGTACAAAACCTAGTTTATCAATATCAACCGTATCCTGGCTATACTTATCAACAACCTCAACAACCCTAGTTTGGTCCGGTTAATCCTAGTTTTCCAGGAGGTTATAACATTCCTTATGCAAATCCGATTCCAGGTTATCCTAGATATCCTCCTCCTGGAACTTGTCTCATTACTCAAGGTTTTCGCAACACTAACCGTCAGTTACCATTTATTGCAACTTTGGATTTACCTGATTTATCGCGCCTTACGAACGATCCGATTTACTATCTTCTGTATTGGCCGCCAATACCTAGTAAGTTGCTTAGTGATATCGCGAAATTCGAGGGTAAGTCAGGAGAGGATCCGTCAAATCACGTTATGACTTATCACCTCTTGTGTGCATCTAATTCAATCTTTGATGATTCAATTCAATTGCGTCTTTTTCAACGAGCTCTTATTGGTCTTGCCGCCAAATGGTACATTGAGTTACCACGAGGCTCTTTTTATAATTTCAATTAGTTAGCCACTGCTTTCTTAACTCATTTTCAATTGCCTGTCAGATATGACAATGGCACGGAATTGTTAACTTCATTGAAACAATTCACGTTCACATATATTTCTGATCATATTCATGAATGGCGATGTAGAAGGCGTTTAGTGAAAGTTTTCATTCCGGATCAAATTTTAGCGGAATGGTTAATTAAATCATTGTTACCCAAAATCGTTGAAGATGTAGCTAAGGGAGGAGTTGTTACTAAAGAGCAAGTCATTGTTCAGGCTCAGTATCTTGACCTCGTCTACACGCAGTCAGGTACTTTACATGAAAAATTCCCTGATCTTCCAAAACACGGTCAAATAACTGTAGCTCCTTCAGGGTCTCATGCCGCTGATGGTATGATTGGTTCAGTTAGTACTAAAAGTAAGAAGAAATCTTCAAAGAATTCTTATCCTATAATAACTTTACCTGATTCCCCGACAGGAGATTCTTCCGCTGAAATTTCTACCGACATCCATGTCGTAGAATCATCTACGACCAAATCAAAATCTGATAGTAAAAAGAAGGGGAAGAAGAAAAACAAACAAAATTCAAAAGATAAACAAATAAAAATGAATCTACTAAGGAAAAACAGAAACCTCACTATCCTTGTTTCATTTGCGACGAGGATCATTTTACTAAAGAATGCCCACATCAAGCAGAGGTTTCGAAATTCGTTAAAGGTTCTCAAACTCCTGTTTTCTTGAAGGATCCTTTTCCTACTCAAAATAGTAAGATGATTGGTTCTTCCTTGAATGCCTCAGAAGAACCCATTATGATGATGTCTCATGTCAGGATTGTGACGTGATCGCAAGATTATGGTAGTAAAAATCCTGTTGGTGGTAAAGAAGCAGAATCTTCTAATTCAAACAAATCAACTACACCTCCTCCTAGTTCCAGTCCACTACAGATCGAGAAACCCAACCCTAACTTAGTAATCAAACTTCCTACTAAAGGTGTACTTCCAAAATCAGCTTTCAATCCATATGCGAGAGTTGCTCATAATTACAACATTGTTGAAGACTTAGCTATTTCCCCTTCAGCAATGTCAGTTTTGGAAATGCTGCAATCGTGCCCAACACAACCTAAATTACTATTGTCTACTATAGGATCTGTCGATATTCAAGATTCAAACCTAATAACCTTCAATTTAGAGAATAGTACACCCTGCCTCCCTCATCAAATGACTTTCTAGATTCCAGTTTTAGTCAAAAACAGACCTTGCTTTCGGACTGTGATTGATGAAGGGGCTTCTACATGTATTATGTCAATCCAGTGTTGGAAATCACTTGGTTCTCCCACACTCAATCAGTCTCCGACAATTCTAAAGGCTTTTGATGGCCGAGGGTTCCATCCTTCTAGTATTTTGTAGGATTTACATATAGGGGTCGAAGGCAAAACCGTAAATCTAGATGTGGAAGTGGTTGATGCCCCTCTAGATTACAACCTTCTCCTGGGTCACAGTTGGTCTTATGCTATGACTGCTATTGTTTCATCAGTTTTTCAGCTTATCAAGTTTCCTCATAACAGAAAGATCATTATGATAGACCAGTTGACTTATTTCTCATCTGACCCAACCTCTACAAATAGTATTCAGCACATCGGTAAAATGACTATCCCTTACAAGGATGTTGGCGTAGGTTTCATTAAAGATTCTGGTTTACTAGGAACTTTTTCCTTCGCTCCTCCTAACGTATCACCTTCTATTGCAACTATTCATATGATTTCATCGAATACTATTATTTTTGATGATCCTTGGATCGTACCTTCCGATTCTGAGGTGGATTCATTTGATGGCGCGATGCCTTTGAGTCCCTTTGAAATTGCATATCAGGCCGTACAGTCATTTTTTGATTCCTGTTCAACTGAAACTAATCTTCACCCTATAATTGCTGTCGGTCCTTTCGTAAAGTGGGGTATTGACTTTATTACATGTAACCCTCACTCGGCCAGGGGGCATGCATATATTATCCTAGACGTAGATTATTTTACTAAGTGGGCCGAGGCGATGCCTACATTTTCGGCAGATGTCAAGACTGCTACAACTTTCGTATTCAATCATATAATTGCTAGATTCAGTGTTCCTCAAGCTATTATTACTGATAATGGAAGTCACTTTTGAAATATCATGATGAATGAACTGACAAATCAACTTGGTCTGCGCCACGATAGTTCTACTCCGTATTACCTGTAGGCTAATGGTCTATTTCAAGCTATCAATAAAGTTTTAGTCACTATGATCAAACAAATCATTGGTATTCATAAGTCAAATTGGAATACCATGCTATTTTCAGCACTTTGGGCATATCGGACCTCAATAAAAACATTGACTGGTTTCACTCCTTTTCAACTAGTCTACGGTTTGGAAGCAGTGTTACCTATTGAATGTGAATTCCGTCATTACAATTAGCTAATGAGTTACTCTCAACTACTTTTGAAGAAGAGAAATGTCTTTTGTACTTAGCTTAGCTAGATGAGAATCAACGCACTGCTACAATAGCAAAGGAGACTCATGCGAAACAAGTGAAAGCTCAGTACGACAGAAGTGTTACACCTCGTTATTTTTTAGAAGGAGACCTAGTTTAACTAGATGATCAAGCGAACGATAAGCTAGGGGCTAGAAAATTTGTACCTATGTGGCATGGTCCTTACATTGTTAAGCGAAAGCTGGAAAAAGGGGCTTATGAATTGCTAGATTTTGACGGTGCCTCTTTAGGTAAACCCAGAAATGGACTTTATCTGATGAGATATAATGCTTAAAATTCTGTGTGGAGATTTTGGTTAGATTAGTTTTTTTATAGCTAGTGTGTTTTAGATTAGAAAAGTGTGCCTAGTTTAGAGAGTGCTCTTATCATTATTCCTACTTATCTTGATTTTACTCTTGATATTGCAGATGTCGACGTCTCTTCAAACATACATTGGTTTTGCTGATGGTGCTTGTCGTAGTACACGAAAAATTTCTTTCGTAGCTTGGGTTATCTATTCACCCTCTGATGAGTTAGTGTCTATGCATGGGGTAAGCCTCAGTCAAACAATAAATAACATTGCAGAGTATAGTGCAGTGATTGATTTATTATCGGAATCCATCTCATTTGGGATTCAGAGTTTGATTGTTAGGTTGGATTCTGAACTCGTTGTATTACAGCGTAACAGGGTTTACGCCATTAGAAATCCAGTGTTATTAAGATTATTTTTGAGAGTTCATCTCTTGGAACGTGAATTTGATTACATTGAATATCAGCATATTCCAAGACATTTAAATACATTAGCAAATACAGTTGCTTCTAGTATGATAAATAGACATTTGCAATAATCAAAACAGTAAATTTAATAACATTCGATAACATGCTACACGAGATAGCCAGTAATAATGATATATCATAGCATAGAAGTGTGCTTCAAAATATACATCGTCTTCAATCATAGGTTGAAAAACACCTTATGATCGGACAAAAATGATAATACAAAAAGACAAAAATGTTGTGAGTCTACAAAATAGATCATCCTATCCCTGGCAATGATCACGATAAGAAACTACTGCTCGGGCCACCCTACATAGGAACCTCCTAAAAGGTCCTGGGACCCCAATCACATATCTCTATAACCTAAGTGGAATATCATCTATATTAGTCTCTGGAATATCTAGTGTCAAGCGCTCTAGATGATGCTCCAAGTCAGTTAGGATCTTTGCTGATTGGTCCTGTGGGGTTGGTGCTGCTGTAGCTGGTTGTCTCCTCTCATAAGGCTGGAGAGCAGTTGGTCATCGTGGACCCACATCTGCATTTAAACTTTTGATTATCAATTTTGGACGATTTAAAATATAAAAAAATTAAAACTTAGAAAGTGTTGAAAATGGTTTTTACTTGAATCATCCCATTGCTCTCCTGGTGGAAGAATCATGTCTAGGTCACCACGGTAATCCATCCCGACATATGGAAAATATTGAATCATAAAAATTTGGTTGTTAAACCAACGAAAATATTCAGGCGGAAATCGAACAACCTCTATGCCCTCGTCAGGGTGACGAGCCATCAAAGCAACCCAAAAAACCATTCTAGGCTCTCGAGGAAGACCAGCATCAATAGGAATATGCTGCGTGGCTAACATGGGGATCCTCTCTAGAGAAACGCTGACTACGATAAATCCATATCCAAAGTTCTTCAATTGTCCATTCTTTGCTCTGGTTAGTTGGCCTTTCACATTTGCCAACACAGCCTCACACCAGTTGAATATGGTGCCTCGAAAACAGTCTACAGCCATCTGCATCTGGGATCTAGTAGCCACATGCAATGCTTCACTCCTGCATAGCCTGGTAAAAGTGAATGCAATAACCGTAAGCTTAGGATGACTAATAGTTTTGATATCAATCCATTTATCCTTTGCTTGATCATCGCAAAACTCCAATCAGAGACTAGCGATAGACTGGCCACCTAGCCTAGTCTTGAAAAAAGATAATTGTTCACCCCTATTGGATAAACCAGTCAAAAAGTATATGTCCTCCAGCTCAATTTCGAGCCGGTGGCCACCAATCACAAAGCACTTGTCTTGTGTGTTCCATCTATCTACTTGCCATTGCAAAAGGTCTACTTGGGCCTTCATGCGTTGTATGCCCCAAAACTTATACAATCTGCATGCTCTCAATGCCTGCAATGTGGGCATATGATTTATTGTGGCAAAATATACATCCTCGTGCTCGCGTTCTCGCCAAATAAGCATTTTAAATGTCCTACAATGCATAAAAATACATATTAGAACAAACTAGTTCGAAAAATTTTGGGCAAATTTGGAGAAAATTAAGTTTTAAGATTCATTTCACGGGGTCCGCACCCATTGCTTACAAACAGTGTGTAGGTCCGCACGGGTTGCGAGCAATAGGTGAGGACCCACGACTTTTTCCTTTATAGAAAAAAGTTGGGTTCTGCAGGGGCCGCATGTTGCACCTGCGGACCCCCGCGAGCAGTTGTCTAAACCTATTTTTCCTTTAAAAATCAAATTTAAAGCTTAAAAGAAAAATGTAAATGGATGAAATGCAAGTTACGGAGGACGTGGATTACCTGGAGTTGACGGTTTTCGATTGCGACAAACGGATTTTCCAGAATCTTCATAGGAACTTTTTAACCCAAAAGCTTTCACTTCTCACTCTGAACTCAAATGGTAAAAATGAAGTTAGAAAAGCCCTTTTTATAAGTTTTTTCGAATAAATGAATTTTTAATTTATTTATTTTTCACTTTAAAAAGGTAAATTTTAAAATCATTTTTAATTATCTTGAAGAGGTATGTGTAATGTTTTGAGTTTTTGTGCAGAATATTGGATTTTTCAGGGAAATTGATCATTTTTCAACAAAGAGCATACTTTTATCACTTTTTTTACTCTTTCAAAAATTTACAAAAAAGCAAAATATTGGAGTCCTCTTTAAGCTCTTTTCAGACTCTCGAAAATTGAAAAGATTGCCGAGAACTTGATTGTTTGAACTCGTTAAAATAAATGAATAATTGTCCCTTCAGTATAAGTTTACCCCTTTTACGGACTGAAATGGACTAACGAAAAAGGTATACATTGACTAATTACGGTCAATAGAGTCCTCTTTAAACCCTTTTCAGACTCGTGAAATATGAAAATATTATCGAGCGCTTGTCGTTTCCAGCTCGTTAAAGTATTGGAAATGTCATCCCTACTGTATTATTTTATCCTTTTTCAGACCTGAGGGATTATTTTATGAAAAAGTACCCCCATGGAGTTTTCTTAAGTTTTTCTTCTAACTCCATAAAATTGAAAAACACCGAGTTTTTCCTATAATGGACTCATTAAAATTTAACAGTAAAGGACCTGTTCAATTTTAAACAGGAACGATCCACTCCTTCTTAGGGTTCAAATTTTAAACTAAGTTGGACTCATCCGAAGGATGAGCTTATAAGCAAACAGATGTTATCCTCCTCAACCTTGTCAAAAATAAAGAGTTACTTGCCAAAAGTGGTGGGGGGAAAGAGAGAAAAATGAACCTGTTTGTTACACTTTGTTTTTTAGAAAGCCATCAACCACTCTTGAACATGACACTTATTGTTCTCTTGGGTTGGGAAAATCCTTTGCCTAACAGTTAATCAAACCACATTTCAGCCAGTTTCTAGGTATTAGCTTTGGGTCAATTGTCACCAAACCATCTGCAGTGTCGTTATGTGTTCAAGAGAATAGTTCAAACAAACCATTCATCTGCAAGATATTTTTCATCCATTTTGACCATCCCTGAGTCAATCCTTGCTAATATATTTCTTCCAAACTTGATCTATGATTTCGTGTCGTGGGCTTGCCTACGACGGATCGCTTTCTATCGACTTCAGCTCATTATCTAGGAAGTTGATCTAGAAACCGTTAGTACCTTGAAAACTTCTTGCCCTAATGGAAGCTTTCTCGCCTTCGATGATAGGTTGCATCATTGACCTTCGATCAAATGATTCTATGACATGTTCGACTTCAGCTCATTTATTCACATTTCATGGATTGTACTGGGTACTTTGAAAGCCATTGACATTACTGGTGGTTTCTCTCACACTTGTTAATAGTCCACGTCATTGATTGGTAATCAAGTGGTTTCTACCATGTTTGACCTCGACACATTCATTCACATGGATAGAATCATACTAGTTTGGGAAGCGGAAATCAAGACCCTGGATCTAGTTTCTACTATCTAGACTGCGAGGAATTTTGTTATTCATTATACAGTGGACTATTCATAAACAGATGGCTGCATCCATATTGTGTTTACACATGTCTATACTCTTGATGTATTACAAAATCATTCCTATATCAGAACAGTTTAGTCAGTTTTCTAGTTAGTTTTTATCTGAGTATGGGAATGCCTACCTCAGCGATGATATGTCTACATATATATATATTTTTCATTGAATGTTTTTATAGGTTCTGACTGGGGTGTCCACAAGATGATCCTTGAAATGATAAAGTACTTCACTCTTCATACATGAAAGACTCTATCTTCATCTATTACAGACTTCGCACTTTAGGGGGCAGTCTGTTGCACTAAAAATTGTCACCTTGACATTCTACAATATGTGCGAGTCCATTACCACTCATACTTTCCTCCTCTGCAATTCTAAAAGCATCAATTCCTCATAGAAATTCCGAAAATGAGAGAAAATCCCTCAAAAGTCTTTAAAACTCTACTTCCGCACTTTATCTTTGTCTTACCTGTGGTCCCGCACCTAATGTTCATGTCTCTTGCACTCCTAACCACACTGTCTCTGTGTTAAAGGTGCGGACCCCTGTAAAAGTTAAAAAGGTGTGAGTATACTCTGAAAAACTCACTTTCAATCATTTCTAGAAGCTTCTGGAAGGAATCTTGAGGTGGAAAGTTCGCTCTTTTAAGGTTCATGCACTCCATACCTTAAGGAGCTAACCCCTTGATGTGAGGAGCTTATCCATTTGAAGGAGGATTCTATCCCTTCATAGGTGGACCTGTAACCTCCTCCTCTGCCCTATAAAAAGAAGCATTGAGCTGGTTACTAGGGAGTTAGAAGCTGAATATTTTTTTGAGGTGAAATGCTACTAGAACTTAGTCTTCTTTAGTTGAGTTTTTATGAGGAAAGATTACATACCTCTAAGATCTCATTTGGAAGAGTGCAAGGCTTGTCAAAGTAAAGGAAATTCTTGTTTCAGACCCCAGGAAGAGCTTGTTCAACATCAAGGCTGAAAAGGTTTTAAGGTTCTTCTACTATTCAAAGTTAATACAAATATATTTTCTTTTTCTCAATAAGTTATTAATTCATGGTTTATTTTATGGATTGCTTGATTACCATAATAGACATGATTTATGATATTTGCTATGCAGGTGCTATTTAATGTTTTCTTGTTTGTGATTGCAAGTCCTCAAAGGTAACTCTTTCGAATGACCAGGGGATGACTACTACGAACAAGCATTGGATCTAAGGTAGGATCTTAACACCTTTGTAGTATTTATTTATAAATCGCATATGTCTAGAGAAAGATAGGTTTGTTTCTCCGTTTGTTGTTAGACTATCTTCTGATACTAGGGAGATTGGCCTTGTCCACAAGATCGATTTATCCGACCAAAAATATGCCAACCAGTCAGAGTGGTTGGAAATTTCCTTAATAGATATGGAGAAAAAGATGGATACTAGTTCCATTCTACATACTCCATCCCTACAGGACAAAAGTGAAAAAAGGACTAGGGAAGAAGGTTCTTGCTCAAACAAGGATACAATCCAAATGACATCAAGGTAGCAGAGAAGGTCATAAAAAAGAAGAACGAAGACATTGATGCATTGAAGAAGCAGCTAAAATTGCCTCCTTCTGAACATCCACAGACCAAGGACGTTCTAGAGAATCAAATCCAAAATGTTGAGATGATGGACCTCATTCTTCAGCTAAATGCTCAATTGAAAGAAATGGAAAATGAGATGGACAAGTTAGTGCAGGAGAAACAGGCCAGCATGGAATCAGCTACTGCAACTGTTATTCCTACAATAACTACAGTAGTTCCTTCTACTTTGGCAGCTTCAATGCCCACAACAACTCCAGTATTTACAACACTTCCCACTTCATCAGCAACTACATTAGCAATAGCACCAACTCATCTCAGTGATGAAGCAAGTAAATTGATCAAAACCATGGAAGATATGTCCATCCAAACAAATGAAATAAATAGACTTAAAGAACAAATAAAAAGTCTAGAGGATGAAAAGAAACTGGATCAAATCATGCATAAGAATGAAACACAGAAATAAAACAGGTTGAATGAAAGAATACAGATGTTAGAGAAGGAATTGACACTGAAAGAGCCACTAGCCCAAGCAAAACAAATTTTATGAGCCAATATCATTGACTCAGTCAATGATATTTGGCCATCTATACAGGTGATATTTGAACAGAATGATTTGGTCAAAGAGGCTGGTGAGGCAATTCAAAGGGGTAGAGCGGAACTTGGGAATAAGCCTGAAGAAGCCTCGAGAATAATCCAGTTCCTTAACTCAAAGAATAAGTAGGAATTGTAGAAGCTTGGAACAGCTAACAGAACTGAGACCGTACTAGAGGTAAAAAAGGTAATCACCAAGAGGAAGTTGATGATACAACTGGAGGAGAAGTGCCAAATAATGGAGCTAGCAATAGCTAGGTTTATAGTGAAATTTGATGCTTTGAAGTAGAAAGGTTTGCCTAATCCATTGGTGATTAATGACAGGTTGATGCCACATGAAGACTATGATAAGAAAATCAGAGAAGTGGCAAAGGAACATGACAACAATTCTTCCATGAAAGGGATTCCTATAGGAAAAGTCCTTTACCATAATTTTGAGAACCTCTTTTACCTCTAGCATGAGGTAAAACATCTTTTTATAAACAAGCCCACTTTTGAAAAATACACAGAAACTGATGAAGTCTATAGAAGAATGGTAAATATTAAATTACCAGATGCAGAGACTTGGGAAAAGTTGAATGATTTACTGTAAAAATGCAAGGTAAATAGTGAATACAAAGCAGTAAAGGTAAAATTGTAGATCAGCTAAGTCAAAGAGTATCAGATGAAAAAAAATAGTTTAAAGATGAAAGGGTATCAGTCAAAGGCAGAGTAAAAGAATAGCCAATGTAGAAAACAGCCAAAGAGAGAAAACAACAAAAGATTAAAACAACAAAAAATAAAAGAGGGATAGCTTGCATCAGTTACATATATGTCTCTATCTTCTTGCATGAAGATATTTGTTTTCCTTGAATAATTCCTAAAACAATTTAGGATATTTTGTAATAGTTTTTTGTATAAATTCTTCATAATTCGAAGTATAGAGGTGTGGATTGTTGAACATTTCTATAGTTATATTGATCTAGAACCTAAGGGCTTGTAACATTTTCAAGTCAGCAGACTGGACTGAGTAATAAAGGCATTGCATTACAGGATTCATGTGTTGGGCCACTTCAGTGAAGTATCTTTCATTTGTTAAATTGTTATCTTCTTAAGTATTTCACATACATACATGTTTTCAAATTTGAATGAAATAACTGGAATGTTACTTCAGAATTTTTTTAAGTACACTCTGTCTTGAAAAATTATTCATTTTGATGTTTTCTTCTGATATCCATAATAGGGAATTCTTCATTTCTCCGTAGTTTCGATTGACCTCTTTCATTTCCCTCATTATCCGGTTTGAGGAATCCTTAACTGCTTCTTGACCCCGATTGAAAAACAACTTCACCATCCAACCTAAAAGATCTGAATTTACTCAGCTACCTTGCCCTGTGAACACTATTTTTAGAACTTAATTCAGTCCCATTTTATTGACATTTGGACTCCATGGCCCAATGGTAAAAACACACTTATCTATCCATCAAAATCAATGATTCCACCACCAAATCAAATAAAAAACCAGCCAAGCTTAAATAATTAGCCTAAAATCAATTAATCCAACAAAGTTAAATCATTAAGAGAGAGCACTCTCTGAGCATTAGGAAGGCTAGATCTTGATCTCAAAAGTAGGTTTGTGGTTACCTCCATCATTTCTTTAAACACAACATGACAACCCTAGGGAAATTTTAGAGTGATAACACCCGACATGGATCTCACTAGCCCATGCAATATTTGGGATTTGGAATTAGAGTTTCCATACCTCCTCATGCAAATAAATATTGTGGCTAATGGATAATGGCCAGGACCCATCAGTATTAGGCCTCTCCAAACACAGGTTCAAGTGATTTCCTTTGGATCCCACTTCTTAATGGGGTCCACAAGGTATGGTTTTTATAGAAGAGGTTCTACAATCGAATCCTCAATGTTGGGTCCTTCCATACACATATATCAACAACCACAAACACACAATGATTACAATTCTTGGTAGAAGGAAGGTTAAACATATGTTCTATCAAGATGGATTCCTAAGGCCGATTAGGAGTAGCAAAGGATGTATAGGCCTTGCTTGTTAATATTGGTCTGGAAATAGCACAAGCAATGCAGGAACTAATATACTTGAAAACATCATGTCGAAGTTTCAACTAATAAAAACACTTCTATAGTATTTCCACTATCTTCTCCACACTAAAATTCCCTACTATCTGACTGTAATGTGCCTCCCAAATAAGCTTGACACACAATATCGAAGGAACACAAAGGTGTCTCAAGTAGCACAATAGTGCATCTCATAGGTGGAAGTATGGAACTCTCTTTCCTACCATCAACATATGGTATGTGGTAGTGAACTCTAAATCGTAGTTGTATAATTGTGGCCAACTAAAGGTCTCATTCCTTCAAGAGTTGAGAATGGTGGTCAGTGCCACAACGAGGTGCTGAATGAAGTAATTTGTGACATGAATGGTGCTACCATTATATTTAATATTCAAATGGAATTGTTAGAAGATATGTCAACCATTTCTGATGGAATTCATTCTATAACTTCCTCTATGTTTGCATAAATTGAACAAGTTGATCATCCTTTTCGATGATTATCTCCTTCTATAGAAATAATGTTTCTATTGGTGTAGACCTACATAATGGAATACATATCCTTATTAGAGGAGGGGTATATTCAAATAGTATTAAAGAGTGTCTCACTATGATAGGCCACCAAATGTCCTTGTTGAATGAGGACAGCACTAATATCATAATAAAAGGCATTTATCTCAATCTCAAATGGTTGTTGCAAGTTTTTTAGGGTGAGGAATAGTGCAGAGCAAAAATGATGCTTTAGTTCATTGAATTCGTATTGTTGTGACTCAAACCAAAAAATATGTTCTTTTTATCCACCCTTGGTAACTTAGCTAAGGGCCAAGAAATATAAGATAACCCCAAGACAAATATTTGATATAAAATAGGCCTAAGAAACTGCAAATCTTTGTTAGAGTCATCAAGTCTAACCAATCCTGAATGACATGAGTCCTGGATGGATCCACATGCACACGTTGCTTATCAATAATGTAACCTAGATATTGGACCTTGTCCATGTTGAAGGATAATTTTTCCAATCTAACACATAGATTATGTTACCAAAGAGTGTGGAGGACCTATCGAATATGCTACAATGCCCTACCCAAGTCTTATTGAAGATAAGAATATCATCTAGATATAAAACCATGAAAGAGTTGGTGAAAGCCCAAAATACGTCATCCATCAACCTAATTAAATTTATTGGGGCATTTTTTAGACCAAAGGGCATGACCAAGCATTCAAAAAGACCCTCCTCATACTTGAAAGCGATCTTCCATACATCAGTTGGTTTTATTGGAACTTGGTGATAACTGAACTTAAGAGCAATCATGTTGAAGTACTTGGCCCCCTTTAGTTTTTCATGAAGTTCGTCAATCTAAGGAATTGAGTACCTATTCCTGAATGTGATTTTTTTTAGATCCCAATAATAAATCCAGAGCCTACAGGTCCCATCCTCCTTCTACACTAGTAGAATTGGTCTCCTGTAGTGTGAGGAACCTAGTCAGATGTTCCCTTTTTGTACGATCTCTTGTTTTTCCACTTGATTTCCTCATTTTCCAAAAGAAAGTGATGGTATATTTTCACATTGGGAAGAGGTGTGGTGAGGGTTAGATCGATTGAATACTTGGCCTAACAATGGAAGGGCGCCCCCGT
The DNA here is from genome assembly GCA_031772625.1 of Pinus tabuliformis. Taxonomy (NCBI): domain Eukaryota; kingdom Viridiplantae; phylum Streptophyta; class Pinopsida; order Pinales; family Pinaceae; genus Pinus; species Pinus tabuliformis. The sequence goes on along the minus strand of CM062820.1, from coordinate 1,210,936,741 downwards.
GGGTGAGGAGAAGATGTCTTTGTACTCTTCCATGACCTTATCCGCTTGCCTTTGTTGCATGGAGGAGCCTTGTTTGGAGGCCACAGATGTGGCCATGATCTTCTCCTTACTATGGGAGCTAATAAGGAAGAATAAAAATTTCCCACTGTGGGAGATGATCTTGTTAGAAAATTATATATTACAGAGCAATGGAACACATAGAATATTACATAAATATAAACACAGAAAATGCATAAAACCAGAGAGACACAGATATACGTGGTTCACCCAGTTTGGGCTACGTCCACCCCAAATAGCCAGTCCTTCCTTTCTATTATCTAGCAAAATGAAGAGACAAAACCTATAGCAGATCCGCTGTAATATCCTATGTTTTCTCTCACAGTCTCACCTCTCTATTTCTCGCTCGAAGAATACACATCTATTACATAGCCTCAATACAATGCCCTCATACAAAGAGAGGGGTTGCCTTCTAGGGCAAAAAAACCCTAAACTAAACTTAAGTTCTACTGTCAGATCATCCGCCTAATGAACGACCCAGATTGACTAGAAATACTTTACTTTTACAAGGCAATTTTACATCTGTTTTTAGCTTTAGGGGCGCTGCCTCTGAAACCCCCCTGGGGGGACCGCTGGCTCTCGAACCCCCCAGCCAGGGGGGATCAGCCCCCTCGAACCCCTGTGGGGGGGACAAGTCCCCCTAGAACCCCCCCCGCGTGGAGGGGTGTACAAACTTCCTGGCGTATATATCCAACTGAAACAAAGACCTCTAAATAATCATGCTCCACACCCAACAGATCTTACTGCATTTCGTAGTAGAGATCAAATAAATGGTAGTGGGCGGGGATATCTCTGGTGTCTTTTATAACTTTCTTCCTAAAGTAATAATAAATTTATGAGGCTCGAGCTCATACATAACATGATGTTTCCACAAGTATGGTTGGCCTAATATAATATCATGGACATCAAGGGGAGAAACATCACATAATACCTTGTCCATGAAAGGCTTGATGTTTTAGGGCAGGTGACATTGTTGGATGAGACAAAGATCTCGCCCTTAGTGGATCCACCTGATGGTGTATGGATTTGGGCGTGGTTTTTTTGGTAGGCTCAATGACTTGATGACCTCTGCTGAGCTGAGTCTCTTTCAAGTTTTTCTATCCAATATGAATCACAATGGAGCACCCTTCACTCACATTTGTGAGTGAAAGTGATGCTTACCTTCCTCCAAATCTTTGGACTCACTTTGCCAAACCTTGGTGTTGGTAATGGTGGAATTTGGTTTTACATTAATTACTTGTTTCCTCACGTCTAGGTTCATTTCGTATTTGGAACCTACATATGACTCTGAAGCCTTTAACTTGACTGTCGATGTATGCTTTGTGCAACATTCATTTGTGTTATGAGTGAGGATCTTATGGAAATGACTCCACTTTCCAGTGTCTTTCTTGGTCTTCCCATTACCGTTATTTATTTGAGGCTTCATTATGTTTTCCTGGGTGGTCCACCTTGGATCTATCTGTTTTCTAATTTTTTTCATGCCCTTTCCCTAATTCTACATTTGATTCATAGATCCAAAGTGTCACTTCCTCTATTTAATTTTTTTCTCGATTTTGACAGCATATTGGTATGATGCACTAAACGAGGAGAGTATAGGAGCTCCATTTATGTTTGGATGTTTCTATGTAGACAACTAAGGTACTTGAGCACTAGATGTTACTCAATTTCCTTGATACCCAGCTTGGTGTGCAAGGTATGAAATATGTTTGTAACTCTAGCACTACTTAGTCCCTTTTTTTTGTAGTGTGTTCCAGCTCGTGTACTCGTCTTTGTAGCTTCCAACAGGGAAATAATGTTCCTTAAAAGCATCTATAAAAGAGTTCCTAGCAGGTGCGACAGAAAATAGTGTGGATTCTTCCTTATCCCTTTCTCACAGTAAGTTTCCCGCCAGTCCTTGACATGGGGGTAGCCTTAAGGAGTGAAAAACTAATATTTTCCTTATTAGAAAAATTATGGACTGAAAAAAATTCTTCTAAATATCTAACCATTTTTCTATATCATCTGCATCCATATGGCCTTCAAATATAGGAATATCAAAGTTAACTTGTACCTTAAAGGGGGTGGTGCCTCCGAAGTGGCCACTGTATGAAGATGCATTGCCTATTGGTATCCATTAAAGGATCTAGGAAACGTTATCCATCATCTTGTTCCTTTGTCACTTGAGATCTTCTTTGAGCAACAATTTGATAATATATCCTACACCATCATTTTTATTTTTCCATGGGAGGCCATTGGGGTTGGTGAGGATGGTCTTATAAGGTCTCAAGCAATTTGAGTCCCAAATCCTTATACCTTGACCTCATTATGGACATGCACAGGAAAACATAAAAAGAGCATACCACTTTCATACCACTTATATGAATTTTTGAATGGAACAAAATGAAATATAGATTTAAACCCAAAACACATATATATAGTGAAACTTGACTTCAATTAATAAATGAAAAATGTTGAAACTATATACATGCATAATGAAAGAAAACTATCTCGAACAATGGTAGCTTATTTTTTAGAAGAGATATGATAACAACATGCCTTCTTGAATTATGTTGCAATGAGGCTTGAAGGAATTTTTATATTGAAGAAACAATGAGAAACCCTAAACATCCAAAACCTAACCCTTTGAGATGAAGCGCCAAAGGCTTATGGGCCCTGATGGGGTAATTTGGAAAGTCAACTTCTTGGGTTCATAACTTTGACATAAAATCTTCATTTGGCATGCACAATATCTTATTAGAAAGGTTTATCTAAGGAGTATAATTTTCAACTACCAATGACAATATATGACTATCATTAGCTTGTTTCCCCAAAATATGCCATTTAGGTCCCCAAAATAACTTAAAAATTTTAGGACCTAAATGATCCAAAATATTTCCTTTGGTGATGTTAAATGTAATTTCTTAAATAGCATGCAAATACCATAAATGAAACATCCATGAAGAAGCAACATAAAAATAAGGCAACATAGACAAGGCACCAAGATTTGTTAATGGAGTTCAGTCACAATGTGTGAGCTAAGTATCCATGCGTAACTTAAATTTGGAGAGGCCTCTATATTATCTCAAAAAAATAATGGCAAATATATGGCAAAGTACATAGAAATACCTCACATCAAGGGATTACCAAAATATTTGTTACTCAAACTACAACAAACTCTATACTAGCATCTCCACCTCAGAGTTTTACAACTTTAGAGTTTAAACGTGACCATGTTTTGATATGTTCAAGCCTACCTCAAATTTTGTGACAAGTGATTCTACCATGAGCCCTTAAATATGCTGCTCAAATCCAAATTTTGATTGCACTAGTGGATTCCTTCTAAAATTTTGAGAATAATGAATATAAACTTGACTAGGTTTTAGACTGTTGTCTCCTCCTCAAATTTCATGCCACAATGGTTTAGAATATTCTTAGAATATTCCCTTGGAATATTCCATGGGGGATTCACTCAATGAACCTCTCACATATCACGTGAATTTGTGGCATATTAAACAATACCCTTAATTTGACTACATATTGGAAAATACCTCTAAAAATCACGTTATTTAACCCCCTACAAATATGAACCCAATACACCTTCCCAATTTAAAAACCCCTATTTTCACTAGATATTATAGGTATGCAATTTTTCATTTGCATTTTTTATACCCCTTTATATTTTTTCATTAACTTTGAGCTCCAATTTTTATACCTTCCAATATAAAAACCATTTACCCCCTATATATCCCCCAATATATTATGTCATTTTTTCTTCAACAAATATCCCCCAATATGAATGCACCTAGTATTATATTTCTCCCCCAGTGAAGGCCTCATGGAATATTCTCTATAATATGCTCTAAAATATTCTCCAAAATATTCTGTAAAATCTATTGTTGGCTTAGGGGGTCCTGACCTAGGTTCAGAGTTAGTTGCGCCAAACAAATCCCTACATGACTGGCCCTTTTGGCATCAATCCACATAGTGCGAATTGAAGTCTCACTAGAAATAGTATGGGGGGATGCTGGAACCAAGTTTTCACATCCAGAGATCAATGTGATGTATTTTTATGACCTAGATCTGCCTCCGCACAGATCTCTCAGCCTTTAAGGCTTAGCACTGTGTCTTCCCTCAATTGGCCTCTAGACCTCTATGAAGGTCTACGACTGGCTTTTCCAGACCCTGAACAGGGAAATTAACTACTTATGCGCACCATAGATTACCCTTGAGTCAGTGTTTTCTCAGATCTACCTAAGTGTTTGATAACTTTAACGGAAATCGTTATGATATTTGTGTAATCACTTAACATTAATTGCATTCTGATAATAAAATAGATCAAGTAAATTTGCACATCGATACATCATTATTTTATAAAGACACCATTTCTTCACAGCATATATCGCAATTATACATAACAGAGATAAAACACAGGAATTTCTGCAATAGTATTCTTTATTGATCTTCAGTATAGGTTTACAGACTCCATAATTCCCTGTGCACTCAGCTATAGGGGTCCACACACTCAGCTACGGACACTACTCTAGGCCTTTGCGCACTCATCTATAGAGCCTTTTTCCCCTCTAAGACATACTTCTTTGTGCTAGACTTTCTCGTTCATACACATAGACAAAACCCATACATATCTCTTAGACTCTCTCAGACACACCGACTTATATAATCCCATGGTCCACGGACCATGGGTAGATCTTAAAAACCAACTCAACTTTACATGAACAAGGGTAAAAACCCTTTTTGACTCCAAAGTAACTGTGCTCTCCGCATCCACAATTTGTGGAGACTTTACATATTTTTACATCAAAATTTGGGCTTTTCCCGCAAAATTGACCCAAGGGACCCCATTCCAATAGGTGCCCAATACAAAGGTCATGACTCACCCTCGATTCACTTAGCTAGCGTAGTGATCTTGTTGCGAATATCCCCCAGCTCCACCTACATAACTGCTACTTCAACCGCACTTGGCATGGATGCCTGCTTCACCTATTCAACCAGCTACTTTGTAGCTGGTCCTTCGTCGGCTCGCTTGATCTTCTGCTGATTGAGCTACAAGTTCATCATATTTTCCTAGATGTTGGCTGAGACTTGGTAGGCTTCGTCTAACCAAGGACCCAACCGTGCCTTAAGCACTGCCTCTTTTTCTGCGCTGCTTCCACTTGTGCAAGGAGCTGCTTTGTTTCCTACAACTTGGCGAGGCACTGTGTTGTAGGAATGTTGTGCGTCGTCATCCTTACTTCATCGTACTGGTGTTGGAGCTCATCGATCTTGATATTCAATACCTACATGGTGGGACCTTCCTGTAGGTTCATCTCCACTTCCATGGCCTATTCCAACAAAGTTGTACAATCAGCAACTGTGACATCCACAGTAGTTATCCCTTCCTTGACAACAGCGTCGCACTATTCTCGGACTTCGGGCAGAGTGCAAGTTTGTGACTTGATTTCCAACTTCGTGATTTTCATGTTGAGTTCAAACTGAACTCTGGCCATATTTTTGTTAGCATTGCAGATGCCTGCAACGAGTTTCCAGATCTTGGCCTCTAGCTGCTCTTCCTCTGGGATGTGAAACTCTCTCAAGGCCTCCATCTTCTCGATGAACATTTTTTCATTGTTCACCCTATAATCACTGATTAAACTAAGAGCGCACTGCTCCCACACTCTCGATTCCGCTGTCACACCTATATGCAGTGCATGAAGATATTCGTTGGGGAGCACTGCAATGTTGAGGTCAATGTTATTCAGAGTACTAAAGATGATCTTAGCATTGGCCGATTCCACTCTAAGGGATCCTACTGGTAGCGTGACCATTCTGAGATCCACTATCCTGACCATCTCTATAGCTTGACTTGTCCCTGGTGCCAGGCTTGTCGATTCAGTGCCCACCTGATCTGCGCCCACCTTCATTCTGCTAGTTTGGATCTACAGATCCTGTAGATCCTTCTGAATATTACCTAATGACTATAGGTGATGTTGCTCGAATTGCTGCAACAGTTTAGTGGTGATGTCATGCACTTTGTCCCCAATCTCGTTGAGATTGCCCTTCATCAGCATAATGGGATCTAGTGATGGCTTAGTCACCTTTGAATTCTTCTGAGGTCCCTCCTTCTATTATTCTTTGTACCTATTTACCTGGAATGGAGTGATCTACCCTTCATCACCACAACCGCCCTACGTTGATTGTTCTTCCTCCTCGGTCTGGGGCGTAGGGGATTTACCACTTTGCATGGAGTCGCACCACTGTTGTTCAGCCTACTACTTTGCAGCGTGCTCCTTTTCCAACTAGGCCTTCTCCTCGACCTACTTCCCTCGTTGCACATCCAACTTCTGCACCGCCTGTTTCATTGCATTCTTCCTCTTTTTCTGCATCGAACTCCCTGCACCTTTTCTAGTACCCGTAGTCAGGTTGGATGGAGAGTGCCAATATGCTGGCCACTGCTTGATGACTTCCTGAATTGCATCATCCATGGCAAGATATGGCAGATCAAACCACTTTTGTTGTGGATCCTTCCATGCCCTGATATAGACGCAGTGGAAGTCTACCTTGAAGTCTGTATACTCTGATAACTTCTCATACATGGTTGGAGACAACCGTGGCTACTGGTTGATGGCAATGCGAATTCTCACCTCCATCAAAACCCAGAAGATTTCAGTTTCTGTGACCTGCGAAAGGTCCTTCATGGCCCAAAGGGAGGAAGAATGTGAAACCTCCGACAAACCTGCCTCCAATGGGGTGAATTGAATGTGCTCCGTCAATTCCCAAGCAACCAACAAAATAGAGAGCAAAAACCATGTGTAGTGGAAGGTCTTGCTCTCATCTTGAGCCTCGTGACAATTCTCAAGGAACTCGCTACATAAATAGCACGACCAATTAAATTTCATGCCCTTCGTGCATTGTGCACCTAATGAGATCACGAGCGCTGGAACCTCGTTTGCATGGCACTTCCTCATGACCTTACAAACTAGTATCTGTGTGGAAATTTTCACCGTGGGGTTAGTGATGGATGTTATGGAGTACCCACGTAGCTTCTTGATAAGCTCGAATTTCTTATTCATCTTTTCTGCCAAGTCGTGCTCGCTTGTCTTTCTACCAAACTCCTTGGCCAGATTCAAGCCTTCATGTGGTAGGAGCATGATTCTGTGGATGAGCATGTCTGTGATGGGGATAGGTGTGCCAAGCCATAAACACCCATCATGCACCAGAGTCAGCAGTTGCCTTATACAGGTGGTATTGATATTAGAGTGGTGGTAGTGGGGCACCCAAAGCAGGTTCAACAACCCTGATTTATTTACTCCGCAGATCCACTCAACTGGCTCCAATGTAGTGACACCAGAGTCTTTATAATACACCCATTTCATGTAATTATTCATCACAAGGTGGGGGAACCTCTCATGGTCAGCCAAATCCCAATCCTCCATCTTTAAAAGGGGAACCCGCGTCAAGCACGGACCTTCAAAGGTGATATTTTCCGGCAATAGGGGCATATGAATGATGAATGTATCCATGTCCGGGTCCTTGGTGACCTTCCCCTTTCCTTTAAGAGGAGGGATATACTCCGAAAACTTGGAAATGGGCTTCGTGCCCTCAACATCTATATCTTCAGCGCCCTCTTCGACCTCCAAATCTACAAATTTTTCAGGCTACTTGTCCTTCTTCTATGCTTGGGTAGCAGATTAATTTCTAGGCAACTTGCACACTGGCATTGGCCTATTCTTCTTGTCCTTCTTTGGCTTGTCTGTTTCGCGCACTGGTGTAGGCTTCGGCCTAGGTGACCTCAGCGTTGTAGGCACAAGAGCCAAATTATCCATTCTCACAACCTCTGGAGCCGCTCCTTCAGAGGAAACAGTTCCTCCGGTGCTTGCAGTCTTACCTGGTCCTAACATCATGTTGTAAATGAATTACCAAGTTTCCTCGAGTAGATTATCAAACACATAGTTTGTGACTAAATCTTCAAAAAAATTCTTATTTATAAGTGACAGACAACATAGCTCAAAAGCTCTAAGGATGCAAAGTGTTCTCTATTGGATGGGCACGTGTACTTTATAGGATATTTTCAATTCAAATTCGATCGTTCCCTCCAAAATCCATCCATTAATGTTGAATTGGTGGTAGATCTCGAAATATTTCAGCCTTAAATGCCCCCATCCCCCCGCACTCTTCTTAACCATCTCCTAACTGTCAAATCATGAACAGTGACCCTAATGGTCATTTTCTGGCTGTGTTGTGTGGTATCTCCCACCATAGCGCAGCTCCCTTCATGTGGCTTTTAGTACTGTGACATCACCCTGTTTTGCGCAGCCCCCCTGTCATGTAGTCCCCAAAACTGAGTAGTGAACTTTATAGTCCCGCGCTTCCTTATAGCCGCCTATAGCACTGAGATTATTCAGCCACCATGTAGTCAATGAGCCGGATCTCCTACATATAGCTTCAACTAGCTCCCATTCACCCTTCCCCGAAAAGCTTCTCCATTCAGCTTCACGAGCTGAACTGCGCCTCCATATGTGATTTCTTTGATGACATATGGCACCAACCAGTGCATATGAATCTTTCCTGGAAAATTAGTGAACTTACTATCATATAATAAAACAAAGTCATTTACCTTGAATGTGCGTAGTTTGATGTTGCTATCATGCCAATATTTTTCACATTCCTTCTAGACTTGCTGGTGGAATCTAGCCAAGAATCTGTCTTCTTCAAGCTGTTCTAGCTACGTAAGCCGCTCTTCCAAGGCTCTATGGTCTTCCATTCCTGTGAAAGTCTCTATGTGTAGACTAGGTGCAATATATTCCATAGGCATCACAACCTCTACACCGTAGACCAACCGAAAAGGTGTCTGGCTTTTTAGATTTTTTCAAGTAGTCCTATATGCCCACAATACTACTGGCATGTGCACATCCTAATCATTCCACTACGCATTGCAAATCTTTTTCAATGCATTTTCCAAAGTACTTTTGAAGGCCTCAACTGTTCCACTAGCTTGAGGATGATACAATGTACTCTTCTGATGATACACCTGGAACTCTTCTGTCAGCGCGCTGATCATTTCGTTGAGGAAGTGTGTACCACGATCACTCATCAACACTTTTGGGCAGCCAAATCTGGCTAACACGTACTCAAACAAGAATTTAGCTATTGTAGCCCCTGTACAATCCTTCAAAGGCTATGCTTTTGCCCATCTAGGCAGATACTTTGTCACGGTGATGATATAGCATGCACCTGTTTTCTTGCCTAGGGGCTAAATTGGTCCTACAAAGTCAATAGCCCATTTCTCAAATGGTTGTAATGACACCTGAGGATTCAAATGCATTGCATCCCTTAACTATGGCCTGTCGTTCTTTGACATGCATCACACGCCCTATAATATGCTTTGGTATCCTTGTTTAATGTAGGCCGCCACAACCTAGCGTGTAGAATATTTTGCGTCATTGCCTTTCCTGCATAATGCCCTCTTGTAGCCGCTCCATGAGCCTTCGCAAGGATGTCGTTTCTTTTGAAATCGGGCACATATCGTCAGAGTATCTCATCTAAATGCATTTTATATAAATGCCCTTCAATTACTAAGAAATTAGCTGCGTGTGCTACTAACTCTTTCTTTTGCTGATGGGTGTAATCTCCTACAGCTTTCCCTGTGGTCAAAAAGTGGATAATATCAGCAAAGTGTTTGTCTGCTAGATGCACTGCGAAGAGCTACGTGTCGGGAAACCCTTCCTCCAAATTAGTAGGCTCCTCCCCCGTTTCAATTCGCGACAAATGGTCAGATCCTGCATTCAACCTTCCTAGATTCACAATTACCTCAAAGTCATATTCTTGAAACAACAACATCCATCTGCATATCTTCCCCCCCAACACAAGCTTATTGACTATGGTCGAGTATTCTATGTACATCTTGAAATGTCCGCCCAATAGATAGTGTCTGAATTTTTGGAGTGCATACACCATACCCAATCCCTCGCGTTCTGTCATTGAGTAGTTCTTCTTAGCTTTCGACAAATTTCGACTCACAAATGTTATAGGATGATCCATCTCGCCTTCACTAGCCTATGTCAGCACTGCTCCCAACGCAATACATGAGGCATCAACGTGCACATGGAATTCCTTCTTCCAATCCGAGAAGACCAGGATCAACACGGTCACCATCTTTTCTTTCAATACATCCAAACTGCTAACATTCTTCATCCCAACAGAATGTACCATCCTTCTTCAGTAGCTTCTCCATAAGCGCGGTAATCTAAGCATAAGCTTTAATGAACTTTTGATAGTACCCAGTATGGCCCAGCATTGCGCGCAGCTATTTGACACTCCTTGGGGCCTCAAAATTGACGATAACCGTGATCTTGGCAAGATCCACCATTAGTCCTTGCTTGCACACCACATGACCCAGCAAAATGTCGAAGGGGACGTAGAATAAGCACTTCTTAAGGTTCATCATGATCTAATATATTCGGCACGTATCCAACATTAAGAGTAGACTCGCTACATGGCACTTTACTAACCCAAACATCGTATAGTCATCAAAATATACCTCCATGAATTTGTGAATAAACCCTTTGAACGCTGTGATGACTATGCAAGACAGTATCGTCGGCGCATTCTTGAGTCTGAATGGCATCACCGTGTACTGAAATCACCCCCATTCTGTCACGAAGGTTTTTTTTCTCATCTCTTTCGGTGCGATCTTAATCTGATGGTACCCAGAGAACCCATCAGTGAATAAGTAGGCCTCCTGCCCTCCAACATTGTACAGTACCTCATCAATAAATGATGTCAAGAAGGGACCATGGACGCAGGCATCGTTAAGCTTTCTTAGATCTACATAAATCCTTATCTCTCCCTTCTGCTTCTTTTCCTAAACTACCATTGGGCTCACCCAATCAAATTCCTCCACTAGTTCAATAATTATTGCCTCAAGCAACTTGTCCAATTCCAACAGGACCTTTTCCTTGTATTTGGGACTAAGGAGATATGGCCTCTACTTAACAGGCTTCGCATGCAGTTTCAAAGTGATTTTCATCACACCCAAATCGCCTATGATGCCTTTCAAGTTCGAAAATTTTGTAGGAAAAATATCCTAGTACTTGCAGAGTAACTCAACAAATTTATCCACTATGGCATCATCCCAGTATCTCCAATCTTCACAAATTCTGGCTCTGCTTCAATTCCAATGTTTACTTGCCTAGTTTTCAACAGTGCAGTGATATCCGAGTTCTCTTTCTACGAGCCTTCGACCTCGTGGTGACCTTCCATTTCTGGGATATTGATATTCCTTAGTTCCTCATCCTCCCCTTCAGCAGACACATTATATCATTCCAGCACATGGCACAGCAGGGTGCTCCAATCTAGTCGAACCAATTCCAAAGGATCCTGCAGAATTCTGAATATCGTTTCCTTAACCTCCTACAATGCCTCATCAATGTTTTAAAATCCATCTTCAAAACTGAAGGTCATTAGAAAGCCTTCCCTTAATATTTCCCACTCCGCAGCGTCATGGCAAAGCTCTGTTTCTAGGTACCAATTCATAGGGATTATATCTAGAGTGTGACAAAATAAGTGCACCCACTCTGGTTGGGGCTTTGTTCCATAGACTTTAGTCCACTTTTCTAATTGGTCGCACGAATCATTCCTCCCATCATATTTCTTAGTTAAATTCACTTTAGGATGACCAAAAATCATCATCATCCTCCTCATGTAATTACGCCATTCATCAAAGTTGTCTTTGTGCATAACCCACCATTGAGCGGGTGTAGCGTGTAGTGCCAAATCCTGTGTTTGAAAACAATGATCCTCCAAGACTTATCTTTCAAAAGCATCCAAAAACTTATCCACATCGGTTAAACCATCGTAATAAGGTAAATTTATTAACTTTGATGACACACAATGTAGTGATTTGGTCATCTTGTTGCAGCGCAGTGTAGATACTTCGTGCAACCTGTTTTTCCAATGTTCTAACTCTTCATCTGAGTCTGAGGTACAGGAGCTTTTGCGGTACCATGCAATCCATCCATCCATTGTTTAATTAACCCAATCTTGGTATCACATCGTGATTTTGTATATTTGATCCAAATCATCATCTCTTTCCTCATAGTCATGGACCGATTTAGTATAGCGCAGTCCTTCTACAAGGTCCAATGGTACTACAATAGGGAGTGGTTTCCTTTCAAACAACATTGTTTGCTTCTTCAAATTGATGACCCCATTCATGTCAATAGCCCAATCAATACTAAGGAGCATGGGGTATGGATTGTTGTCATCAAAAATCTCTATCACTTCAAAATTAGCAAGTGCGCTTGCACCTTCTATATCTACGGTCACTCCATGCAATCATCCCATAGGGATAATCTTATGCTGGTTCACCATCCTCAACTGAATCTAAGATCACTGCAGTGCAGACCTCCCCATTCTCTCCCATGTCTTCTTAGGTAAAACATTTGCATCATATCCCAGAGCAAAAATAACCTGGTCCATCTCATAGTCGCCTATTTTCATGGTGAGCCTCATCTCGTGCCCTGTCCTTGTCTTATGTTTGCCAATCTTTCTGACTACGTGGTGTCCTTCAAGATCATTTTCCTTCCCAACGCACTTATTTATCAATTATTGTTTCCCTTTCACATCCTTGCTATCACGTAGTAGTTTCATACAAGTCTCCAAGAAGGTGGTAAGCACAGACGGGTCAACCTCTTTAGGCGCGTCGATTGCTGGAAGTTTGTCCTGAATTCCTGAGGTAGAGGCCTCAACGAATATTTTCTTCGGCTCCATAAACGTTTCCTTCATGCGCTCCATCTCAACTCCAACCTCCTTTTCTGGGGCCTTTCAGACCCGCCCACTTTCTTCAGGTTGTTTTCCTTTATCATCACCAAACGTTATTCCGCTTCGCAGCATGATATTTACATTTGGATCTTCCTCACGGGGCTTGACCCTCATCATCTGTAAGTTCTGGGTAGGATGTTGAGGCTGCACTTTCTTCTCCTGCATCTTAGCTATCAACATAGGGAATTCTTCTATTGTGTGATCAAATTGAGTGTAGTATTGACATGACGGGCGTGTTTGACTCATACACTCCCGTGCGTAATGCCTTGGTGTTCCGCAATTATAATAAATGACCTATCCATGACCTATACCAAGTCCTCCTCCTCCTCAGCCTCGTCTACACCGTTGATATCCTCCGCGTGCTCCCCAAGTGCCTTGATCTGGAGGCCGAGTTTCTGCTTGCATTTAATACATAGGCGTCCTCTCCATCATTAGTTCATAGCTATGATAGTGGATCTCATCGTTGCTCACCAATTTGCAGAAATCACAGAACTATTATTATGGTGTCTGCACAAATTTTTGTAGCAAATGATAGTTATCCGTTAAATGTTTTCCAGCCACCTGACAAATAGCGCACCATAGCGCGAGACCCAAAATTGGTCCTGCTGGAGCTTATTGCCTTAGGGGCATCGTTCCCCCCTGTCATATAGTTTGAAAAGACAGGGCAATGATCCTTATCATGCCCCTAGCTCTTACACTTGAGGCACCAGACTTCTTCGCGCACCTCTGTCTTGGCCTCATTTTCTTTTTTCAAGCTCAGCAATTCCAAACAAAGGTTCTACAAATGCTAATGAATTTGTTGGACTCCCAAAGACACGTCTTGAATAGGTGTTTCATGCAATCTCATCGTGATTTCCAGAGCTTTCTTCTGAGTTCCTATATTTTGTTGTGATAAAGCAATCCTTAGGTGGGGCACGAGTGAGGCTATAAACCAATTGCGGTGCTGACTATCTGTGACATTCATATTAGCTTTGCAGATCCCGCACTGCAATCTTTGATCTATCTCCCACGACATTTCACCGGGCCTCATCGTGATTTCCTTAAATCCAATTACTGATTATGAGGTAGACTTAGGCTCACTGAATTCTTTGTTCAATGCATTCTGAGTATCTACTAATGACGCCAACGGATTATCAGTGCAGTACTTAACGTACCATGTCAGTGCGTGATCCTACAGAGCAGTAACCAACTATGCCTTCTTTATATTATCATCCGTAATTTATTGCGTTGTCCACACAACCTTCACAACAAACCATAACTAATACCAATCCTCACTTCCTAAGCCCTTGAAAACATATAACTTCATTGTATTTGACATGTTGAATGGCGGTAGTGGTGGTGGTGGTGTGGGTTAAGTTGTATGTTGTGGGGGTGAAGGTGGAGGTGACATGAATGGTATCCGCAGAAAACACTATCTTATCAACAGGACAACACTCTGCGGTGAAGCCTGTGCTGCTCCCTCGTCGTCACTCACAGGAGTTCCGATCAATGGGCTATATTCAGGGCATGTTCTTCCCCTATCTCTGAAGAGCTTCCCACTTCGTGTAGCTCCAAACATCAAGGCAGTGGCATAACCCATTTCTCACACAACATCATCTTAATCCAAGTATTCAAATATCTTAGATACTTACCTCGCAGTCCCTTGAAGAAGCCTCTCTCTTCTTTGTTATAAATGACTGAGGTGTCAACCATGAATTCTGTAACAAATCCTCCTATAACTCGATCAAGCCAATTTTCAAGAGCATGCACGATCTTATCTTTAGAGGCTTCCAACCTCTACACTAGCTTTGGAGTCCACACTATTGGACCATCAAGCCTCCACCTTCCTTGGTCGTTTCCCAATTTAGCTATCCACTTGTATAGTTCAATCGGGAAGGTGCAGAAGAAAATTTCATGTATTTCTATGTAAAAATATCTGTCCAACCACTATTATTTTTTCTGGCGTGGATTCCTTTTTTCCTGCACCACGAATTTGTGGATATTTCTATCGAATCACTTCTCAATTTCCTTCTTGGTCGGATTCCACTGATGCAACATCACACATCTCTTTATGCAGATCTATATCCTGGAAATGTAACCATTTGTTGGCTTAGGGGGTCCTAATCCAGGCTCAGAGTTAGTTTCACCAAACAAATCCCTATGCTACTGGCCCTTTTGGCATCAATCCACGTAGTGTGGAGTGAAGTCTCACCCGAAGCAGTATAGGGGGATGCTGGAACCAAGTTTCCACATCCAAAGATCAGTGCGATGTATCTTAATGACCTAGATTTGTCTTCATGTAGATCTCTAAGCCTTTAAGGCTTAGTGTTGTGTCTTCCCTCAATCGGCCTCTAGACCTCCGTGAAGGTCTATCACTGGCTTTTTCGGACCCTAAACAGGAAAATTAGCTACTTACACGCACCATAGATTACCCTTGAGTCAATATTTACTCAGATCTACCTAAGTGTTCGATAACTTTAATAGAAAGTGTTATGTTCTTCGCATAATCAGTTAACATTAATTGATTTCAAATAATAAAACGGATCGAGTAAAATTCGCACATCAATACATCATTATTTTATAAAGACACCATTTCTTCACAGCATATATCACAATTATACATAATAGAAGTAAAGAGATAAAACAAAGGAATTTCTAAAATAGTCTTCTTTATTGATCTTTAGTATAGGTTTACAGACTCCATACTTCCCTGTGCACTCAGCTGCAGACATTACTCTAGGACTTTGCACACTCAGCTTCAGACACTACTCTAGGTATTTTCGCACTCAGCTGCAGAGCATGTTTCCCCTTTAAGACTTAATTATATGCGCTAGACTTTCTCATTTGTACCCATAGACAAAACCCATAGATCTATCTTAGACTCTCTAAGACACACCTATTTATACAATCCAATGTCCACAGACCATAGGTAGATATTAAAAGCTGACTCAACTTTACATGAATGAGAGTAAAAACCCTTTTTGATTCCTAACTAATTGCGTGCTCCACATCCACAATTTGTGGAGATTTTACATCTTTTTACATCAAAATTTTGGCTTTTTTCCCAAAACTGATCCACAGGACCCCATCCCAACATATATGTTGTTGGGAACGGGATCCCCCAAGGATAGTTTTGGGGCTAAAATCCCATGTTTTTGGTCAAATTTTGTAATAAAGTTGTAAAGCCTCTGCATTTTGTAGTTGCGGAGTGCGAAGGTGTCATGAGTCATAAAGGGTTCTCTGCCCTTATTTTTGTAAAGTAAAGTCAGCTGTAAAGATCTACCCACGGTCCGTGGACCATGGGATTGTATAAAAAGAGCTAAGTAAGTAAGCTCTAAGTAAGTTTTTTGGGAAGTCAGATAGTCATAGCTTTGGAGTAAGAAGTCTAAGTTTCGGGTCGTAGCATAGGTAGAGGCTCTGCAGCTAAGTGCACAGAGGCCTATGGTGGAAGTCCGTAGCTGAGTGCACAGGGCAGATAGAGTCTATAATCTTCTAAATATATCAATAAAGAGAATCATTATACAAGTTACGTGTCTTTATTTCTTGTTAATGCATCTTGACATGTCATGAATGAATTTCATTTATAATGTTTATATGATGTGCGAATGTATGTAATTATGTTGGTTAAGTGAATGCAAGTAAGAAAATATGTTTACGTGGTGCTAACTATGATTGTTTAATAAGATAAGTAAGACACTTAAACTAGTTTAGGAATCTGCATGGTACGTTACCCTAGCAGCGTGAAAGTACCTAAGCTGCAGGTTAGGGTTGCGCAAAGGTCAACCATACCTTTTCACGGAGGTACTTTGGGGCAAAGTAATGGGCTAGTTTGGCGAGCTCTAGAACTAAGTGATCTGTGCGAAAGTAGGAATATAAGGAGTAAACTGACATCACAACCATCTCAGGGTGCGGAAACTTGGTTCCAGCATCCCCCCATACTTCTTTGGGTGAGACTTCAATCTGAACTCTGTGGGCTGATGCTGAAAGGGCTAGTAGTGTAGGGATTTGTTTGGCTAACTAACGTTGAACTTGGGTCAGGCCCCACCAAGCCAACAAATGGTTCCATTTCCAGGATCAGAATCTGCAAAAGAGATGTGTGATGTCGTATCACGGGAATCCAACTAAGAAAGAGATTAGAGACTGGTTAGATAGGAAGATCCATGAATTCGTGGCATAAGAGAACGGAAGTCTGCGACTGACAAAGGAACAATGGTTGGACTGGTACCTACATACAGAGATCCACGAGATCTTTTTCTGTTCCTTTCCGGTTGAGCTATACGAGTGGATCGTGAAGCTAGCAGATAGCTAAGGAAGGTGGAAACTTGATGGTCCTATTTTTTAGACCCTGGAGCTAGTACAGAAATTGGAAGCATCTAAGGATAAGATCACCCACATTGTCGATCATTGGATCGATTGTGTCAGAGGAGGATTTGTAATTAAATTCAAGATTGACACCTCAGTCAGCTACAACAAAGTGAAGCGACGCTTTTTCAAAGGTTTGTGAGGTAGGTACCTAAAATCTTTGAATACGTGGACTAAAATGTTATTGTGCGAAAAATGGGTTATGCAGCTACATTGATTTTTTGGGCTACGCGAAGCAGAAAAAATTACAGGAACGAAGGAAGAAAGGGTCCTGAATATAGTCCATCACTTTCACCTCCATGAGGTGATGAAGAGGGAATAGCACATGTTTCTCCATGAAGTGCTATTAATTTAATAAGACAAGAATTCCCATGACTGCCACCTCCACCCACACCATCCCCAACTTCACCACCATTGCCTATGACTTCGCCTGTACCACCTCCACCTCCACTGCAGTTTAGTATGGAAAATCCAGTGAAGCTACCTTTGTTCAAAGGCTTGGGAAATGAGGACTCGGACCAGTTCTTGTTCATTGTGAAAGCTGTATAGGAAGCTTAGGGCGTTACAAATGATCACATGAATAAGGCAACACTAGTTAGTGCTCTGCAAGATTGCACGCTAACCTGGTACATCAAGTACTCTAATTATAACCCAAACGCTAGAGTGGCAGACATCCAGACCGCGCTGAACAAAGAATTCAGTAGGCCTAAATCTAAGGCACAGTCGATTGTGGGGTTCAAGGAAATCATGATGCAACTAGGTGAGACCCCTTGGGAACTAGATCAAAGGTTGAAGTGTAAAATCCGTGAAGCTAATATGAACTTAATAGATGGACAACACCGATAATGGTTCATTGCTTCACTCCTACCACACCTAAGGGTTACGCTCTCACAATAGAAGATAATGACTCAGGAAGAAGCCTTGTAGATTGTAATGAGACTGCATGAAACACCGATGCAAGATCCAAATCTGGGGGTTCAACAGATCCATGCACAGTTGAAAAATATTTTCCTTGAGATGCAAAGTTTGAATCAGGACATAAAAGTTCAACCAAAGGTGCGCGAAGAGGTATGGTGCCTGAAATGCAAGGGTCTGGGTCATGACAAAGACCATTGCCTAGTCTTTTTGAACTATATTGGAAGATGTTGGGCACGGGATCCCCCAAGGAAAGTTTTGGGGCATAAAGCCCAGATTTTGACTAAATCTGATGTAAAGACTCTGCGTTTTGTGGGCACATAGCGCGAGCTTGTAAATGAGTCATAGGGTTGTCTACCCTCATTTTTGTAATGTAATGTCAGCTTTAGAGATCTACCCATGGTCCACGTACCATGGGATTGTATAAATAGAGTGAGGCTCTAAGTAGTAAATAAATTAGAAGAGAGAAGGAAGTCATGAATGAAGGATGAAGAATTGAGTCTTATCTAAGTGTAGAGTTGAGTCTTGGGTCGTAGAGTAGGAGAAGGCTCTGCATTTGAGTGCGCAGAGGCCTATTAGTCCGCAGCTGAGTGTGCAGATCCCTGTAGCTGAGTGCACAGGGTGAGTCGAGTCTGTAACCGTTGGAGAGGTAATAAAGAGAAGTTTTATATCATCTCTGTGTATCTTTTTCCTATTTTGTGCATTGAATGTATTGGGTATAAATTGCGATTTCACTGTTTATATGGTGGTCGAAATTATATGATTATGTTGATTAAGTGAATATAAGATAAAATATCTGTTATATGAAGTTAACTAACAGTTATAAAAAGATAAGTAAGACCCGTGGTGTGACTTGGGGAAATAGCGCATATCGCTGCCTTAGTAGTGCGAAAGCACCTCAGCCCCTGGTTAGGGCTGCGCGAAGGCGATTACAATAGATTGCGAAGGTATTGCAGGTCAGGATATTGCATGAAGTGACCTACGAAGGTATTCACAGTTGGACTAAATTGACCCCTCAGACATCTCCAGGGTACGGAAATTTGGTTCCAGCATCCCCCCATATTGCTTTGGGTGAGACTTCAATCCACGCTCTACGGGCTGATGCCAAAAGGGCCAGTAGTGTAGGGATTTGTTTGGCTAATTAACTCTGAACTTGGGTCAGGCCCCCTCAAGCCAACAAATGGTTCTGTGCTGAGATCAGAATCTGCATAGAGATGTCTGATGTCATATCATTGGAATCCAACTAAGAAAGAAATTAAAGGTTGGCTAGACAGAAGAATCCATGAGTTCATGGCGCAGGAGAACATGAATCCACGACTGACAAAAGAAGAGCGGTTAGATTGCTACTTGTACACAGA
This sequence comes from Pinus tabuliformis, assembly GCA_031772625.1. Taxonomy (NCBI): domain Eukaryota; kingdom Viridiplantae; phylum Streptophyta; class Pinopsida; order Pinales; family Pinaceae; genus Pinus; species Pinus tabuliformis. Next base: position 1,210,917,275 of record CM062820.1, on the reverse strand, counting down.
GATCCATGAAATCTTCTTTGCATCTTTCCCTACTGAGCTATATGAGTGGATCGCGAAGCTAGTAGATAGCCAAGGAAGGTGGAAACTTAACAATCCTATTGTGTGGACCCCTAAGTTGGTGCACAAATTGGAAGCATCAGAGGATCAGATCGCACTCACTATTGATCACTGGCTCAATCAGATTATAGGAGGATTCATTACTAAGTTCACGGTAGACACTTTAGTTAGCTACAACGACGCAGAGCGACGCTTTCTCAAAGGGCCGCGAGGTAAGTACATAAAGTGTCTGAATACTTGGACTAAAATGCTATTGTGTGAAAAGAGGGTTATGCAATTAACTTTATGTTCGGAGCTACGCAAAGTGGAAAAACCTACATAAACAAAGGAAGTAAGGGACCAGAGAATAGCCCTTTGATTTCACCTCCGCAAGGGAATGAGGAAGAGCTCACAAAGGTCTCTCCATGAAGTGCGATCCATTTGATAAGGTAGAGGATTCCACGCATACCACCCCCACCCACACCACCACTAGCTTTACCACCATCACCTCTATCTTCACCCACACCACCTCTGCCACCACCGCGAGTCAATATGGCAAGCACGATAAAGTTTCCTATGTTCAAGGGAGTGGGAAATGAGGATCCAGACCAATTTAGGTTCGTCATAAGAGCCATATGGGAATCACAAGGAGTTACATATGAGAATATAAATAAAGTGACATTGGTTAGCACCCTGCAGGACCATGTACTGACCTAGTATATTAAGTATTCTAATGATAATCCGAATGCGGGAATCGTGGATATCCAAGCAATGCTAAACAGAGCAATTCGCAGGTCGAAGTCCGAAGCACAATCGATCATTGGCTTCAAAAAAATCATGATTCTACCAAGCAAAACTCCTTGGGAGTTGGATCAGAGGTTGAAGGGTACGATTCACGAAGCTAATATGAATCTGACAGATGGACAATGAGCGAATGGTTTGTAGCATCGCTAATGCCGCATTTAAGGAGTGTTCTATCATAGTAGAAGTTAATGAATTAGGTAGAGGCCTTAGAGATCGCGATGAGGCTGCATGAGACCCTGATGCAGGATCTTAACTTGGGGGTTCAACAGATTCACATGCAGTTGAAAAAATTATGCCTTGAGATGCAAAGTTTGAAACAGGATAGGACGGCTCGACTAGAAGTGCACGAAGAGTTGTGGTGTGTAAAATGCAAGGATTAGGGTCATGATAAGGAACACTACCCAGTGTTCACGAATTACCTCGCGGGGGGAGGACCGATGCCATTAAGGTCGGAAGCATAAGCAGGAACTAGCATGGCACCTACTTCGTGGTGTGCAATTTGTCAAATAGGAGGGAAACACACTAAGGAAAACTGTCGTTTGTTACAGAAGTATACACAAAATTCGCAGCAATTATTCTGTAACTTTTGTAGATCAGTGGGACATGATGAGCACACTTGTAGAAGCTATGAGCTAATGATGTATAGAACTCCCACCTACAGAGTTCAGGCTGAAATTGTGACCCCTAGACCAGAACGCAGGAGTAGCGCGAACAGGATTTCAGGGGCTTGGACGAGGCCGAGGTGGAGGAGGACCTAGAAGAGGTCACGGTCAGCTGATATGCTACAATTGTGGAGGGTTGGGACATTACGCCCGCGATTGTATGAACCCAACGCATCCATCGTGTTTTTAATATATCTTGTTTGATCATGAGACGAAAGATTGTCCTACGCTGATAGCTAGGATACGCGACAAAGGAGCACTACCACCTCCCTTGACTCAAAACCTGCAGATGATGAGGTCTGAGCTGCGCAAGGAAGATCCAAATGTGAACATTATGCTTTGAATTGGAATTGTGATGGGATATGATAAAGGCAAACAACCTGAATATAGTGCTTGGGTTCGCAAAGCTCCAGCGAAAGAAGCGAAGTTTGATTTGGAGCGCGCTAAGGAAACCTTCTTGGAAGCTAAGTAGAGCTTCGTTGATGCCTCCACTTCAGGAAGCAAAGACAGACCAGAGCCAGAGATGGACCCATCTATGCTCATGACGTTCCTTGAAACATGCATGAAGTTACTACGTGACAGTAAAGTTGTAAAGGGACTATAGGAACTCATTAACGGATGTGCTAGGACCACGCCAGGAGAACCGCGTGTAATCCGGAAGATCAGAAAGCATAAGATGAGGACGGGAAGAGAAATGAAGCTAACCACGTAGATTGGAGACTATGAGATGGAAAAAGTAATTATGGATTTAGGATCGGACGCAAAATTTTTGCTGAAGCAGACATGGGAGCACATGGCGAGACCTACGCTGCAGTGATCTCCTATTCAACTGCGAATGGTGAACCAATAGAAGATAATACCCATGGGGAAAATGGAGGGACTCACTGTGAATATTGAGGGAGCGAGCGTGCTAGCCGACTTTGAAGTAATAGAGATTGTTGATGACAACAATCCCTACCCCATGCTCTTAGGAATTGACTGGGCCACTGACATGAACGGGGTGATTAATCTGAAGAAGCGCAAGATGATTTTTGAGAAGAAGTCTCTACTCATAGTTATACCCTTGGACCTGCTGAAGGATCACGCTATACAGAGCCGGTACGTGACTATGAAAGTGATGATGATTTGGACTGCATCTATAAGATAACAGCGTGAAACCAAGATTGGGTAAATCCCACCATGGACGGATTGATCTCATGGGAGTGCGAAAGCTCCTGTACATCAGATTCTGATGAGAAAACAGAGCGATGGTAGAACCGGTTACAAGAGGTAAACACGTTGAACTGTAATATGATGACAAGATCGTTGCACTACCTATCAACAGAAGTGAGGGATTTGCCTACTTATGATGGGTTAAGTGAGCTAGATACTTTCCTAGATAAGTTTGAAAGGGAGGTGCTAGAAAAGCAATGTTTCCTGGCCTTAAATTGGCTACTGTGCGCTACACCCATGAGGTGGTGGGGGACACACAAAGGGAGCTTTGAAGACTAGCGTGAATGCAGGAGAATGATGCACACGCAGTTTGGGAAGCCTAAGATGCGACTAATAGACAAGTATGATGGACGGGATGATCTGTGCGCTCACCTAGCCAAGTAGACGAAGGTCTATGGAGAAAAGCCACAACCTGAGTGGGTGCACCTATTCTGCCATACCCTAGATGTTATATCCATGAATTTTTATATAGAGACGAAGCTCTACCATGGGATAAGTGAATGGGATATCTTGCGCGAAGGGTTCATGATGACCTTCAATCTTGAGGATAAATGGTGGGACAACATTGATGAAGCGCTACAAGAGGTAAAAGTAGCTATCTTTAGGATACATAGGAGCCGGTAGAATCCTTTCAACCTGAATGGGCTACTCAGTTGAGCTGCGTGCTAGAATGTTATAATGTAATTGCTAAAGAAGAAGATGAAGATCTGTGAAAAATTAACATTCCAAAAATAGATGGCCATCGCAAGGTTCAAGGGCCATAGATTGAGAACCCTAAAATAACCGCGCCGGTGAAAATGAAGCAAGTGAACATTGGTACGAAGGCTAAACCTAAGTTTGCAACGCTCGATGACTACTCGAATGATGCGACGGTGGATAAGGTTGTTGAGTTACTCCATGAGTACCTGGACTTATTCCTGACCAAGTTTACAAATTTAAATGGAATTATCCGAGATTTAGGAATGATGAGGATCAAGTTAAAACCTGACACAAAGCCAGTTAAGTAGAGGCCTTACCGCTTAAATCTGAAATACAAGGAGAAGGTCCACGTAGAACTAGACAAAATGCTCACAGCAAGAATCATTGAGCTAGTGGAAGAATCTGATTGGGTAAGTCCAATGGTGGTGCAGGAAAATAAGTAGAAGGACAAGATAAGAATATGCATGGATCTCAGAAAATTGAATGACTCTTGTGCACATGATCCATTCCCAATTCCATTCATAGATGAGGTGTTGGGCAATGTCAGTGGGTAGGAAGCATATTCTTTCACTAACGGGTTCTCAGGGTACCACTAGATAAAATTCGCGCTGGAAGATAGGAGCAAGACAACCTTCATGACTAAGTGAGGTTTCTTTCAATACACTGTCATGCCGTTTGGGTTGAAGGACGTGCCAGCTATCATTTCATGTGTGGTTGTTGTAGCATTCAAGGAATATATTCACAAGTTCTTGGAGGTTTATTTGATGATTGGATTGTATTTGGGCTAGTTAAGCACCATGTAGCGAGCTTACGCTTGATGCTAGATACCTACCGAAGATACTAAATCACGCTTAACCTTAAGAAGTGTAGATTCCTCGTTCCTTTTGGGAACCTATTGGGACATGTGGTTTGCAGACAAGGACTAATGGTAGATCCCGTGAAGATAGCAGTGATTCCAAATTTGGAAGCGTCGCAAAGTGTGAAACAGCTGCGCGCTACTCTGAGACATATGGGGTACTACAATAAGTTCATCAAAAGCTATGCCTAGATCACCATGCCAATGGAAAAGCTGTTGAAACAAGATGTCACATTTTGCTAGAAAGATGACTGTAAGAAAATCCTAGATGTATTGAAAAAAAATATGGTCATTGTGTTGATCTTGGTCTTCCCGAACTGGGACAAGGAGTTTCATGTCCATGTTGACACATCATGTATAGCACTGGGAGTGATACTAACACAGGATGGTGGAGAGGGCTTGGACCACCTTATTGCATTCGCAAGTCACCGGTTGTCTAAAGTAGAAAAAAACTATTCCACCACTAAACGTGAGGGATTGGCTATTGTGTATGCGCACCAGAAATATCCACACTACTTGCTAGGAGGACACTTCAAGATGTATACAGATCATTCCATGCTAAAATACTTGGTCAATAAGCCTGTGTTGGGGGCGCACATATGTAGATGGATTTTATTGTTCCAAGAATATGATTTTGAAGTTGTTGTGAAACCTGGACGATTAAACATAGGACCAGATCACCTGTCACGTATTGAGACAGGAGAGGAACCTACTAGTCTGGAGGAAGGACTACCTGACGCAAATATTTTCACCATGTGCGTAGCCGATGGACATTTTGAAGATATAATCCACTTTCTCATGACTCAAACTGTGCCGAAAGAGTACTCTATCCAACAAAAGAAGGAACTAGTGGTCCGCATAGAATATTTCTCTGTCATTGCAAGGCACCTATATAAGATGGGGAATGATGAGATACTGTGAAGGTATGTACCTAAATTTGAACAAATAAATATCCTCAAGGATGCTCATGGGGGTGATGCGGGAGGACATTATGCAGGGAGAGCAACTGCACAGAAGATTCTCTGCGCAGGGTTGTGGTGGCCAACCCTTCATCAGGATTCAAAAGCACATTGCAAGGCCTGTGATGTATGTCAAAGAATAGGTAAACCATCATGGAGGGACGAGATGCCTTTGAATCTGCAAATGACGTTGCAGCCCTTTGAGAAGTGGGAAATTGACTTCGTAGGACCTATCAAACCTCAAGGAAAAACAGGAACAAGATATATTATCACTACAATAGAGTACCTGACTCGTTGGGCAGAAGTGCAGTCAGTAAAAGATTGCATGGCCGTGATGGCCACGAAATTTCTGCTTGAACATTTATTGACATGATTTGGATGTCTGAAGATCTTGATGAGCGACCACGGTACACATTTCCTGAACGAAATGATCAGCACACTGACATAAGAGTTTCAGGTGTATCATCAGAAAAGCACACCATATCACCCACAAGTTAACGGGACAGTAGAAGCATTTAACAAAGTACTGCAGACTGCGTTGACCAAAGTATGCAACGCGTAGCGAAGTAATTGGGACCTGCACATACCTGTAATATTATGGGCCTATACGATGACATGCATGAAACTAATGGGGCAGACACCTTTTCGGCTGGTCTATGGAGTGGAAGCCATAATCCCAATGGAATACATCATTCCTAGTCTGCACATAGCAGCACTCAAAGGTATGATGGACCGCGGAGCCCTAGGGGAGAGGCTTGCGCAGTTGGAGGAACTCGAGGAAGAATGATGTTTGGCTAGCATTCACCAACAGGTACAAAAACAACACGAAAAGGCCTCACACGATCGACATATTAATTTTCGCACCTTCAAGGTGAACGATTTGGCATTACTGTATCATAGTAAGTTTGATAAATTCCTGGGAAAATTTAGAATGCATTGGTTGGGACTGTATGTTATTAAAGAGGTCACAGATGGAGGCATGGTGCAGTTGGTAAAGTTAAATGGAGAACCTTTCCCAAGAAATGTGAATGGCAGTCAGTTGAAGCCATACATGGGTGGCTCGACTATCTGACTAGCTGACAGAAGCACAGTCTTAGAACTCCAGGCAACTAAAAGGAGGCGCATGACTATAAACAGGTTCAGGGAAGCAATCCAGCTACAATGGTCTCTGAACAACACATCAAGGAGGTACAACAAATAGCTGCTCAGTGCGCTACCGATCTTGCAGTAGTCCAAGAAGAGTTGGGATGTCTCCACGTGAAGATTTATGCACCAACAGAGTGACTCAAGGGTGAGTCACGATGTTTGTGTTGGGGGCCTGTTGGGCACGGGATCCCCCAAGGGAAGTTTTGGGGCTTAAAGCCCAGATTTTGAATAAATCCGATGTAAAGACTGCGTTTTGTGGGCACGGAGCATGAGCTTGTAAATGAGTCATAAGGTTGTCCGCCCTCATTTTTGTAATGCAATGTCAGCTTTAGAGATCTACCCATGGTTCGTGGACCATGGGATTGTATAAATAGAGCGAGGCTCTAAGTAGTAAATCAGTTAGAAGAGAGAAGAAAGTCATGAATGAAGGATGAAGAATTGAGTCTTATCTAAGTGTAGAGTCGAGTATTGGGTCGTAGAGTAAGAGAAGGCTCTACAACTGAGTGCACAGAGGCCTGGTAGTCCACATCTGAGTGCGCGGACCCCTGCAGTTGAGTGCGTTGGGCGAGTCAAATCTGTGACCATTGGAGAAGTAATAATGAGAATTTTTATATCATCTTTGTGTATCTTTTTCCTATTTGGTACATTGAATGTATTGGGTATAAATTGTGATTTCACTGTTTATATGGTGCGCGAACTTATATGATTATGTTGATCAACTGAATATAAGATAAAGTATATGTTACGTGAAGTTAACGAATAGTTATAAAAATATAATTAAGATTCGTGGTGTAACTTGGGGAAATAACAGGCAACACGAAAGCACGTTAGCCTCTAGTTAGGGCTGTGCGAAGGCGATTATAACAGATCGCAAAGTTATCACAGGTCAGGATAGTGCATGAAGTGACCTCCGCGAAGGTATTCATAGTTGGACTAAATTGACTCCTCAGACATCTCCAAGGTGTGTAAACTTGGTTCTAGCATCCCCCCATACTGCTTCAGGTGAGACTTTAGTCCGCATTCCATGGGCTAATGCTGAAATGGCCAGTAGTGTTGGGATTTGTTTGGTTAATTAACTCTGAACCTGGGTCAAGCCTCCTCAAGCCAACATAGGAGTAGGACTAGTGCCTTTGAGGCCAAAAGCTCATGAAGCACCAAGTGTGGGGCCTGCATTATGGTGTGCTATATGCCAAGTAGTAGGAAAACATGCCACTAATAACTGTCCTTTGCTGCAGAAGTTTGTATAAACACCGCAACAACTGTTCTGCAACTTCTGTAGGTCGGTAGGGCATGATAAAGGCAACTACAGAATCTATGAATTGATGATGGATAAAACAGCCACCTATAGGGTACAGGCAGAAAAGCGGCCCCTAACCAAAGTGCAGGGATGGCGCGGAGAGGCTTTCAGCGGTGCAGATGAGGCCGAGGAGGAGGAGGACTTGGGAGAGGTCAGGGACAGTTGATCTGCCACAATTGCAGAGGACCAGGACACTATGCCCTCGATTTCACTAACCCAACACGTCCGTCGTGCAAGTATTGCACTCTGTTTGATCATGAGACAGGAGACTGTCCTACACTGATAGAGAGGATACGCGACAAAGGGGCACGAACACCTCAGCCGACTCAGAACCTGTAGATGATGAGGTCTGAGCCTCAAGAAAAGGATTTGAATGTATATATAGTTCTCGGAAGTGGAATTGCGATAGGGGATGATAAGGGGAAATAACCCGAAGACAGTGCATGGGTTTTTAAAGCTCCAACGAAGGAGGCTGAATTCGACTTGAAGTGCGCACGTGAAACATTCATCGAAGCAAAGAAGAGCTTCACTGAGGCCTCCACCTCAGGAAGCAAGGATAAGCCTGATCAGGAAATGGACCCTTCTATGCTTATAACCTTCCTAGAGACCTGCATGAAGTTGCTACGTGATAGCAAGGTTGTGAAGGGATTACAAGAGCTTATAAATAGGTGTGTCGGAAACACTCTGGATGAGCCACGCGTGGTACTAAAAATTGGTAAGAATAAAGCAAGGACAGGACGAGAGATGAGGCTGACCACGCAGATAGGAGAGTATGAAATGAATCAGGTTATTTTGGATCTGGGGTCAGATGCGAATGTCCTACTGAAATAGACTTGGCAACGGATAGGAAGACCCGTGATACAGTGGTCTCCAATTCAGCTAAGGATGGTGAATCAGCAGAAGATCATCCCCATGGGGTGGCTGAAAGGAGTGACTATAGATATTGAAGATGCGAGCACACTGACTAAGTTTGAAGTAATAGAAATTGTGGATGATAGCAACCCCTACCCTGCGCTCCTTGGAATTGATTGGGATACTGATATGAATGGGGTAATTAACCAAAAGAAGTGAAAGATGATATTTGAGACAAAATCAGTCCACGTAATAGTACCCCTAGATCTTGCTGAAGGATCGCACTATACTAAACTAGTCCATGATTATGAGAGCGATGAAGATCTAGAGTGTATCTATAAGATAATAGTGCGAGACCAAGACTAGGTGAATCCAATAGTGGATGGATGAATTACATGGGATCGTGAGATTTCCTACACCACAGACTCTAATGAAGAATGAGAGTAGTGGCAGAATAGATTACATGAAGTAACTACACTGAGCTACAACATGATGACCCAGTCATTGTGCTGTGTGTCGTAAGAGGTAAGAAATCTAACTACTTATGATGGCCTAAATGATGTAGATATCTTTTTGGATGCATTTGAAAGGGAGGTACCAGAAAATTAGCACCTCTAGGAGTTGGACTAGGCACTGGGCGCTACGCCCACAAGATGGTGGGGTACGCACAAGGGAAGATTTGATGATTGATGTGAATGTAGGAGGATGATGAGAACATGCTTTGGGAAGCTGAAGGTATGAATAATAAACAAATATGATGGGTAGGATGATCCACGCGTGCACTTGGACAAATGGGCTCAGGCTTATGGAGAGAAGCCCCAACCTGAATGGGTGCACTTGTTCTATCACACCTTGGATGTTGTCCCGATGAACTGGTACATAAAAATAGAGCTCTACCATGGTATAGGTGAATGGGATATTCTGTGCAAAGGATTGATAATGACATTCAGCTTTGAAGATGGGTTTGACTGTATTGACGAGGCACTACAAGAGGTGAAAACAACAATATTTAAGATATTGAAGGATACTTTGGACCTGATTCAACCTGATTGGGCTACTCAGTTGAGTCGCACGCTAGAATGCTATAACATAACCGTTGAAGAAGAGGATGAGGATCTACGAAAAATTAACATCCCGGAAGCTGAAGGTCACTGCAAGGTTGAAGGACTGTGGATTAATAATCCTAATATAACCGTGTCACTGAAAACAAAACAAGTAAACATTGGTACGGAGGCAAAGCCCAAATTCGCAAAGATTGGAGATTACTGTGATGACACGACTATGGATAAGGTCATTGAATTGCTCCGTGAATACCAGGATTTATTCCCTACAAAGTTTACAGATCTAAAGGGGATAATTGGGGACCTAGGTGTTATGAAGATCACGTTGAAGCTTGAAACGAAGCCGGTTAAGCAAAGACCTTACCGTCTTAATCCAAAGTATAAGGAGAAGGTCCGCTTAGAGCTAGATAAGATGCTCATGGTATGCATCATTGAGCCTGTGGAAGAATGTGACTGGGTAAGCCTAATGGTGTATAGGATAAGAAGCAAAAGGATGAAATAAGGATATGCGTGGATGTCAAAAACTTGAATGATGCTTGCGTACATGATCATTTCCTGACTCTATTCATTGATGAAGTGTTGGACAATGTAGGTGGCCAGGAAGCATAATCCTTCACTAATGGGTTCTCTAGATACCATCAGATAAAAATATCACTGGAGGATAAGAGCAAGACAACCTTCGTGACTAAGTGGGGGTGTTTTCAGTACACTGTAATGCCATTTAGATTAAATAATGCACCTGCAATTTTTTCGCATGTAGTCATTGCTGCATTCAAGGAATTTATTCATAAGTTCCTAGAAGTATACTTTGATGACTGGACTATGTTTGGGCTGGTGAAACACCATGTCACAAGTCTACACCTGATGCTAGATACTTGTTGAAGATACCAGATTGTGATCAATATGAAGAAGTGCCTGTTTTTTTTCCTTTTGGGACCCTCCTAGGTCATGTGGTTTGTAGACAAGGATTGATGGTAGATCCCGCAAAGATCACGCTGATATTGAACTTGGAAGCACTAAGTAGTGTGAAACAGTTGCGTGCTACGCTAGGACATATGAGATATTACAGAAAGTTTATCAAAGGCTATGCCCAGATCACCGTGCATATGGAGAAGTTGTTAAAGAAGGATGTCACATTCTGTTGGAACGAGGACTGCAAGAAGAGCTTGGATGTATTGAAAGAAAAGATGGTCACCGCGCCAATTTTAGTCTTCCTAGATTGGAAGGAGTTTCATGTACACGTTTACGGGTCATGTATAGCACTAGGAGCAGTACTAACACAGGCTGGTGGAGGAGACTTGGACCGTCCTATAGCATTCATAAGTAGAAGGTTATCCATGGTAGAGAGGAACTATTCCACTCAACACAAAGGGTTAGACATGGTATATGTGCTCCATAATTTTAGACACTACTTGCTGGGTGGCCATTTTAAGATGTATACAGATCATTCTACATTGAAATACCTGGTCAATAAGCCTATGTTAGGGGGGAGAATCTACAAATGGTTGTTATTGTTCCAAGAGTATGATTTTGAAGTTATTGTGAAGCTTGGACGACTGAACGCGGGACCAGACCATCTGTCACACATTGAAATAGGGGAAGAGACATCTAATTTGGAGGAATGATTTCCTGACGTGCAACTATTTGTAGTGCGCGTCGCGAATGGTCATTTTGAAGATATCATACACTTATTAACAACAAGAACTGCCCCAGAAGGATACACCATCCAACAAAAGCATGAGTTAGTGGTGCACGTGGTGGAATTTTCTGTCATTGCTGGGCATTTGATGAGATATTGTGACGATATGTACCAAAGTTTGAAAGGAGAAGTGTCCTTGCGAACACTCATGGGGGTGTCATGGGAGGAAATTATGCAGGGAGAGCAACTGTGCAGAAGATTCTACGTGTAGGGTTGTGGTGTCCAACCCTCCTTAGGATTCACAAGCTTACTGCAAAGCGTGTGATGTGTGTCAAAGGACTGGCAAGCCATCGTGGAGGGATGAGATGCCTCTGAATCCATATATGACATTACAACCCTTTGAGAAATGGGCGATAGATTTTGTGGGACCCATCTAGCCCCAAGAAAAGACGAGAGCGAGGTACATTATCAACGTGACAGAGTATTTGACTCGATGAGCGAATGTGCAACTTGTGAAGGATTGTACCTGCACGACTATTGCAAAGTTCCTCTTTAAGAATGTACTATGTAATTTGGGTGTCCAAAGATTTTGATGAGTGATCACAATACACACTTTCTGAATGAGACGATCAAAGCACTAACGGAGGAATTTTAGGTATATCACAAGAAGAGCATGCCTTATCACCCGTAGGCTAACGGGATGGTGGATGCATTCAATAAATTGTTGGAGAACATGCTCACCAAGGTTTTCAACACTCAACAAAGTGATTGGGACCTATGCATACCCGCAGTACTATGGGCCTATCAAACGACATACAAGAAACTAACTAGAAAGACACCCTTTAGGCTTGTATATGGTGTTGAAGCAGTGATGCCCATGGAATACATTGTGCCTAGTCTGTGTATAGCGACACTCATAGGTATGACTGATCGCAGAGCCCTAGAAGAGAGGCTCGCACAGCTGGCTAAGCTTGAATAAGAAAGATTTATAGTTGGATTTCACTAATAGGTCCAAAAGCAGCGCGAAAAAGCATGGCATGATTGGTACATTAAGTTGCACACCTTTAAGGTAAATGACCTAGTTTTGTTATATAACAGCAAGTTTTATAAATTTCAAGGGAAATTCATAATGCACTTGTTAGGGCCTTATGTCATTAAGGAGATTATCGATGGGGGAGCGGTTCAGTTGTTCAAATTGAATGGGGATCCCTTCCCATCAAAGGTGAATGGTAGTTGATTGAAGCCATACACTGATGGTCTGGCCATGTGACTACATGAAGGTAGCACAGTCTTAGCGCTCCAGGTAGATGAAGGGAGGAGTGGGACTATAAACTACACTTCCCAGGTTGGGGAGATGTGCGATTGGAGGATTGTGAGAAGCAAGGAAGTGTCATAGGGTTCGCGGCAATGTGAAGGAAGCTGCGCTATCGAGGGAGAAATCGTGTAGGTCAGCCAGAAAGTGACTGTTAAAGTCACTATTCATGATTTGATGGTAGAAATGCGGCTAAATGGAGCAGGTGGTCGGCATTTAAGATGAAATTTATGGGATAGACCCTTGAAAATATACTGCCAATCCAGCATTAATGAACCGAATTTAGGGCGAACTGTCGGATTTGAATTCAAAATGCCCTATGAATTACAAATGGTTGTCCAGTGAAAAACACTTACCATTTTGAGAATTGAGTTTTTGAGCTCTCAGGCCCACATGAATCGCAAGCACTACGAACTTTTGATAGCCACTTTAGTATTTGAGACCTTGCCGAAGGAGACACGAGAGTTCTTGCAGAAAATCATGTTGGCGCCCATAGAAGCTATAGATATCGAAGTGAAGGAGTCGGTGCTAGAAATGGAGATGGAGGTAGAGGAAGCTACTTTAGAAGTGGCCGATGTCTTAGCAGAAGTCCCTAAATTGCCAAGAACACTGAGACCAAATCCCACCCCAACCATGGAGATCATGAAGAATAAGAAGGGCAAGCAGCCTGCAATACCGGTGTGCGCATCGCCAAGAAGAAACCCACTGAAGCCTACTGCACAGGAGAAGGGTAAAGCCATCAATTTGGAGCTAGAGGAGGAAGAAATTGAAGACATCCTAATGGACAATGAGGATGTGGGAGTAGATGTGGAAGAGGTTGAAGCCTAGGGTGCTGACCCTATCACTCGGTTGCCTGAGTATGTACCTCCACGTAAGGGCAAGACCAAGGTGTCGAAATACATCGATGAGAGAAAGGTCCCCTTGCAAACCCCTCTTCTACTGGATGAAATTGTTTTTGAAGGACTATGCATGGGGCAAGTTCCTTTGTTAAAAATTGAAGACTAGGACTTGGCCAATGACGAGAAGTTCCCACACTTGGTGACTGAGCAGCTGATGCATCGCATTATCGACACATCCACCAGAATGAGAGCATTAGAGCTGCCAAGGTGGCTCAGAGGAGTAGACAAGGTAGGGTTGCTCAACCTGCTTTAGGTGCCGCACTACAACCGCACCTTGGTTACAGTATTGGTCATCAAACAGCTGTTATGCTTAGTCCATGATGGGTGGCTATGCTTGGAGTAACCGATACCCATCACTGACATGTTGATCCACAGGATCACGTGATTGCCTTATAGTGGAGTAAATCTAGCATATTTGGCGGCAAGGGTGGTGAACATGCGTTTGCAAAGGCCATGAAAGAAGGGCTTAAGCTCTGAAGAAGCCACATCGATATGCCATATCCAGCATCTGTGGCCCTACTGTAAATGTAGCTACACATATTTTAGCAGGGAAGGTGATGAGGAAGTGTCGCGCCGATGACGTGCAGGTGCCTATCATTGCCCTAATAGCCCAGTGCACCGAAGGAGTCTAGTTCAACTAGTCATATTATCTTCGTGGAGAGCTCCTAGAAAACTGCCGCGAAGAACAGGAGCTTAGCAAGACGTTCCACTACATGTGGCTCTTGCTGTCGATTGTGCTAGTAGCATGGGAGCTTCTAGAGGACAGCCAATTCCCTTCGGTTGCACCAAACCTACTAGAAGTAGTGAAGTACACTTCACTATGGGCGACCAAGGATGCACAACGCATCAAGGACATTAATATCTTCTGGATCTTAATGGAGATGAACATGCACATGGCTATCAATTGCAAACCATGATTATTGCCTACGATCTACGCCAACGTGCAGGGCTATGCAGATTTTAAAGTAGACTTTCACCATGTGTCCATCAGGGCACAAAAGGACCCTACACAGAAATGGTATGACTTGCCTTACCTGGCAACGGACGACGCCATTGATGCAGTACTTGATCGATGGATAGTAGAGTGGTGCACTACAACAGACTTGGCGGTGGGAGGGAGAAAATTTTGCCACACATAAAAGGAAGGAGGAGGCCAAGCTTAAGATGAAACAGTTGGTCAAAAAGAGGAAAAAGGAAGTCACAGACAAGGCCCAGGCGGATCACGATGCCTCTTAGCACAGGGAAGCAAATAGGTGGAACAGAGTAGGGCTCTAATAAAGGCACGAGGTCACCTTCACCTAAGACAGAGGAGGAGACGGACGAGCAGACAGAGCAGCATGGCACAAAACTCAATGATGTCTTCCCGCATCAAGCATCCAAAGGAGCAAGAGAAAGGAGGGTCCAGGAAGAAATCAAAGGCTACTAAGACATCATTGGACCCTATCACACTAATAGAGGGTGATTTTCATGACATTGGTGACACAGTTTGGGATGTCACCATAGAGGCCCTACAACAGTTTGAGCAACAGCAACAACTAGTATTTGGGGCTATCCAGACACGTCTACAAGAGTTGCAGACCTACGCGGCACAGACTGGCATGGTATCTACCAACCTTACTATCGGCACTTCAAAAGCCAATGAGATGTTGTACGCAAAGGCCTCCGGCACAATAGTGCTGCGTGATGGAGCACTAACCATGGAGAACGAAGCTAACAGTCCCACTGTCAATTCCCTAAAGGGAGTAGGGTTGAATCTAGTAGTGCTCCCCAGTGAAGCACTCCACCTCTTGCGGGATGGAGTGATTACAAAGCTGAGGGCCCGTAAGCACCGCACCCTCTAGGTGATTAGTAAACAACGGATCAACAATGAGAAAATGGTACTACAACGAGACTCTACCATCGCCATTGTGACCAAGGCGGCCAATCAAAACAAGTGTGTTATGTAGTTCGTCAAGGAGGCATGCTAAATGGTCCCAGAGTTGGCCATCCCTGAGGAAGAACCAGTTGAGGTACGCATCTGCAAGCTGGCCACAGGGGTGCGTGACGCTCGGATAGAAATGGTGAGGGTTCAGTTTGAGTTGAACCTATAGATCATAGAGTTGCAGTTGAAGGCCTAGCCTTCAACTCTGCCAGAAGTAAAGGAGCAGTGGGTGGTCACTATCACAAAAGCAATAGTGGTGGTTGACAGTGTAGTAGTAGACTGAACGCAACTTTTTGAGTAGTTGTTCAAGGTGCTGACAAGCTTGCGGGAGGACCCCAATGTATAGCGACTAGAGATAGAAGTGCACGAGCTACAACAGTGCTATGATGAAGTCAAGGGCACAACATGAACCATCGTGCTAACACAAAGACTAGCAATGTTGTAGGAGGCCAAGCAACTGAAAGAATAGGTGGATGCAACGCTGCACAAGGAAGTAGTGTTGAAGGCACATTTGAAGCCTTGGCTGGATGAGGCTTACACAGTGATAGGCTCTATTAAAGGAAAGCTTGTGACTCTGCAAGCAACTCAGCAAAATATTTAGGCCGACAGTTCAGAAGCAGTGATTGAGAAGATGGTCGAAGATGCGAAGCAGTCGACCGCACAGTGCACTCCTGAGGTTGTGGTCATACGAATCGAACTGGAAGGTCTTCATGCTAAGATCCTTGTGCCTACCGAGTGACTTGAGGGCAAGTCACAATGTTTGTCTTGGGGGCCTGTTGGGAACAAGATCCCCCAAGGACAGTTTTGGGGCTAAAAGCCCATGTTTTGGTTCAAATTTTGTAATAAAGTTCAAAAGCCTCCGCATTTTGTGTTCACGGAACATGAAGGTGTCATGAGTCATAAAGGGTTGTCCACCCTTATTTTTGTAAAGTAAAGTCAGCTGTAAAGATCTACCCATGGTCCGCAGACCATGGGATTGTATAAAAATAGCTAAGTAAGTAATCTCTAAGTAAGTTTATGGGGAAGTCAGTTAGTCATAGCTTTGAAGTAAGAAGTCTAATTTTCGGGTCATAGTGTAGGTAGAGGCTCTGCAGTTGAGTGTGCAGAGGCCTAGGATGGAAGTCCGTAGCTGAGTGCGCTGGCCCCTGCAGCTGTGTGCGCAGTGCATATAGAGTCTATAATAATCTAAATATATCAATAAAGAGAAGCATTGTACGAGTTCTGTGTCTTGTTTCTTGTTAATGCATCATGACATGTCATGTATGAATTTCATTTATAATGCTTATATGATGCGTGAATGTATGTAATTACGTTGGTTTTTTGAATGCAAGTAAGAACATCTATTTACATGGTGCTAACTATGATTGTTTAATAAGATAAGTAAGACACTTAAACTAGTTTGGGAATCTACATGGTATGCTGACCTAGTTGTTACACAAAAATATCGTCATCATGATTATTTGCAGTCAGTAAGGGTCTATCATCACTTGTACTGTCCTCCTAAGCAAGTCTCAGACCTAAGCTCTTCAAATCAAGCTTTGGAAATGAGAGAAAGACATTAAAAATCAATGTAACTCTGGTTCCGCACTTTCTCTCATGGTCACCTGCGGTCCCGCACCTTCTGTGTACAAAAGCTGCGGACCTGTCCACTCTATCCCTAACGGTGTAGGTGCGGACCCCTGTGAAAGTCAAAAGGCGCAAGTTTTATCTTAAAAAACTCACTTTGGGTTAATTCTAGAGGCTTCTAGAAGGAATTTTGACGTGGATTGTTCGCTCTGAGGTGGTTCATGCATCCCAAAAGAGAAGGAGCTAATCTCTTGATGAGAGGAGCTATCCCTTTGAAGGAGGGCTTTATCCCTTTGAAGGAGGACCTAGTAACCTCCCTCCATTGCACTATAAATACAGGCATTGGGCTGGTTGCTAGGGAGGTTAGAAGCTGAACATTTTTGAGGGTAAATGCTGGTGAAATCAAGACTTCCTAGTTAAGCCTAAAGAGGAGAGATCACATACCTTTTTGGTTTCATTGGGGAGTGAGTGAAACTTGTCAAAGTAGAGGAGACTTCTTCCTAGACCCTGGGAGGAGCTTGTACAACATCAAGGCAAAGGTTGTAAAGTTCTTCTTCTTTTGAATTAATACAATCAAACTCATTTTTCTCAACAAGTACCTTATGTTATTTGTTTCATGGACTCCTTGACTTTCATGTTAAATATGTTTTATGCAATTGGCTTTTCAGGTGCTATTTAATTTTTTTGCCTTGTTTGTGTTTGCAGATTCATGAAAAGGAGCTCATTAGGATCGAAGGAGCGAGGGCATCCACAAGCTAGCATTGGACCTAAGGTAGGCCCTAAAAACACTTGTTTGCTATTGTTTATAAAAGCATATTTAGAGAAAGATAGTGTCTGGTTGGTTTGCTTGTCATTAGGTCTTCTTTAGATTCTAGGAAGGTCTATCTTGTCCGCAAGATCGACTTATTCTGTGTGACAAAATGGCGACTCCGCTGGGGACTTGATTGTTTTCCTTGTTTATACTTTGACCTGAGAAACTTTATTTTTGTTTCTGTTTTTGGCTTGATGATTGTGGGATTGGGTGGATTTAGTTAATTTTGAGTTAGTTTTTATTTTTCATAGTTTTGGGAGAAGTACGCACCCTCTGAGTTAAGCACAGTGCGTACCTGTACGCGCTTTTGCTTTGTGCACAGAGCATGAACGCACCTGTGTAAACAGGCTGCCTGCGTACCCTGTCAAAATTTTGAGAAATTTTAAATTTTTCTCTTTTTTATCAGTTTAGAATTTGTTTATAGGTTTTAGCCATTGCCCAAACCTGCATGTACCCTATCAAAAACTTTCCTTGGATTGATTTCGTTAGTGTTAGGGTTTTAGGTGAAATTCCTAGGAGTTTTGCTTGTTGGGTTTGTTTTTCATTTTGGTTGTGTAGTGGCTCTGAGCTTAGAGGCTGTAGGGACTTCAGATCACCTTAGTGTCTACCAGCTTTCTTATGAGTCTGACCATTAATGAAATCTCCCCTTGTTTGAGGAATCCGCTTTGAGTTTTCTCTTTATAAAACTTCGAAAAGCTTGTGTTTGAGAGTTTGGATTTTCATTTTCAAAAAGAAAACGAAATTGGTTGTTCTTGACTGATTTCTGATTCTGCATGAATTAGTCCTTAGCTTGCATCTAGCTGAGTAAAACATCCTTAAAAAGACTTTTAGTAGGCTTTGACTTCAAATAGGTTTTTATAGTTTGTAGCTCTCAAAGTTAGTCATTTTCATTAGTTTTGAGTGTGTTGCAAAAAATATATAAAAAATCTCTTTTGGAAAAAGTTTGTTTTTTGTAGTGATTGAATGCTTTGAAACGAAAAAGGGAAATTTTTGTGAAATAACTAGTTGTCTCGTTTTGAGTGCTTTGGAAAGGAAAAGCTCTTCTTTTAATTTGTTTAATTGAGAAAGATTTGTGTTTACAAAGTATTTGCATTCTCAAACTCTTTCTTAGTTTAGAAGTTCATTGAAGAGAAAAAGATTGTTTAGATCATCTTAGGTGCATTTTTAGTGATTTTGAGTCGAGTCTTCATACCACGAGTTTCATCTACGCACCTTTGGACTTAAACAAAAACCACTAAAATTAACGCTTAAAGTAAAATTCACCTAGTAACATTTTTATTTCTAGGGCTCTGATACACCAACTTAGCTTAGGCTAGTGTCTTGGAGTAGGAGAGTAATTAACTCTCCAAGACAGTAAAAACAAACAAGTAGCTGTATCTTGTGGTAGAGAATAAATCCCATTGTTGCATTTATGCTCTGGGAAAGCTCCTCTTAAAGGAGAAGCACGAGATCGTGTCCGAACTAGTGTGGGAATCAATCCTTCCTCATTGGGAACGATGCCAGATATTCACGTATTAAAAACAGTAAACCTCAGATTAACCATTGTCGAGGATCCTGGGGTCACTTGTTGGTAAACCTTGGATTATGTCAAGGAGCCTTCAAGGGGATTGAGCTTGCTACTCTGCCCTTGCGTGGGTATCGGATCGTAGACTGTTCCCCCAGGTGTATTTGTCTCAGTTGGTAACCTTAGTGGCCATATTCTTTAGGACTCTTCCTGAGGTGACAATGGTGGGAAGATCCCACTGTACCTGGAGCAGACGTCGGCTAGAATCACTTGGATTTTCTGGGGGGTTCACTTCACTCGAGACGGTTAAGTGGAGGAACTTGTGCCAATCTATTCATTAAGCAGGTTGCCGGGGTAACTGTTCCAACCTTCATTTCTGTACTGAACTCTGCGACGTTGGATTTCATCACCAACTAGTGTTTTTGGTCCGGAAAGTTACTGTTTGTGTGTGTTTGATCTCATAGATTCTTTAGGCGTGTGATTCAAATTTGTTTGGTTCTTTAGAGACTTTAGGTGCTTTTCATTGAGATTTTACTTTGTTTGCGTGTGAAGTAGTTAAAAGTCTTTAACTGTGGCTGAATTACCAAGACAATCCCGTAGACTTTAGGGCCAGTCTCCTGAGATTATAAAGGTGGTTGAGTTAGTGAGGAAGTCCCGTAGACTTCGGGGACAACCTCCTGAGGAAGTACCGAGCCAATTTGAAGGCTTAAAAGTCCTCGTAAATCCTAGAGACAGTAGAGTTGGGTCACTGGAAGAAGGAGAATCTTCTTT
Source organism: Pinus tabuliformis (assembly GCA_031772625.1). NCBI lineage: Eukaryota > Viridiplantae > Streptophyta > Pinopsida > Pinales > Pinaceae > Pinus > Pinus tabuliformis. The sequence goes on along the minus strand of CM062820.1, from coordinate 1,210,897,268 downwards.
GATTGTACATCCTGATTTTCAAACGCCAATAGCAGAATATAATCGACAGTCAGTGTCTGTCTCCGAAATTGCTGGTAGCTTTTCATCTACTAGTGATATAGGTGAAGAACCCGAAATATCCGAGCCTGAAAGTGAATTTGTTGCTACTCCGACATCGGGGTTTGTTTCGCCAACTTTTAGTGGTCCTGGTTCACCTAGGGTAGAAAGAGTAATCACTCAAGATCTTCCTTCTGGACTTATTTCTATTGAAGAACTTGCTCCGAAAGAAGAAGAAGTAGGCATCCCTATCCCTGAAAATCAACCTGTTATTCAACTAAGGGAGCGTGAATCAATTTTTTACAGTCCACCTAGGAGTAGTTCTTGGTATCTTTCTTTGACTAGTTATTTATAAAACTCAGGGTTAAGTTTTTCACCACCTCGTGCTCCTTATCACTCAACACCTAGAGGTTTTTATACTCCCGTAAATATGTCAGGATAGTCGTCCATGTTTACTCAATCGCCCGAATCCTTTTTGTACGGCGGTCCATCTATTCCCTCTGGGTATCAGTCTCTTTCTGGTACTTTTCTGGGAGCATCTCCTCAACCCATTGAGCAAGGGTTATTAACTGGAAGCAATGGTACAAAGCCGTTGAGCGTAGAAGACATTCTTATGATGTTAGGTTCTATTCCCAATCCTCAACCTCAAGGTGGCCAGTTACCGCCTGGGGGGCAACCTCAAGGTACACAATTTGCATCTGGGGGCAACCTCAAGGACAGTACATACCTACGGGATAGTACGTTCCTAAAGGTCAACTCCAGACTCAATATGTACCCCAAGGTCAACCCCAGTATCAATTTATACCTCAAGGTCAACCCTAGTATCAGTATGTGCCTCAAGGGTATCAACCCCAAGGTCAATACTCGAACCAAGGTTTCCAATCACCCCAAGGTCAAACGTATGTTCAAGGAACGGGAAATGTACCTTTCAATTATCAATCCTACCCTCAACCCGGTTATGGTCCTCAATATTCTCAACCAGTTATGGGTCAATACCCCGGAACGAATATAGTGTGGGATCCATCACAAACCCAACAGGTGTTGCAGCCAAATGTACAGTTGTCATCTCAAACTAGACAACCCTTAGTTTCTGGTACACCCCAGCAACCAGTCCAGTCTAACATTCAAACTTCTGTATCTTCGGTAGTTTCTCAGCCTGGGCCTAGTACACCTCGTACTCTGCCTCAAAAAACTGCTACAACTGCCGCTACATCTGTTCAATCTACCCCACCTACTTCTGGAGTATCGATAGCTCCGGTTTCTACTGTTCCTGTATCTACTCCTCAGACATCTTTACCACTGTCTAGATCTACGATTCAAACTTCGGTTTAGATGCCTGTAGGACAACCTGGTTTAAGTACGGTTGTCACAAGTCAACCACAATTCACCTATCAATCGTACAAAGGACAGTACCAATTCGGTCCTGCTGTCCAGCAGCCAGTTTATCAGTATCAACCGTATCCTGGGTACACTTATCAACAACCTCAACAACCCCAGTACGGTCCGGTTAATCCTGGTTTTCTGGGAGGATACAACATCCCAAATGCGATTCCTATTCCTAGTTATCCTGGATATCCTCCTCCTGGGGCTGGTCTCATGACCCAAAGTCTTAGGGATCCTAATCGGCAGTTACCATTTATCGCAACTTTGGACTTACTTGACTTGTCACGCCTAACAAACGATCCCATTAATTATCTTCCGTTTTGGCCGCCAATGCCGAATAAGTTGCCCAGTGACATTCCCAAGTTCGAAGGTAAATCAGGAGAGGACCCGTCGAACCATGTGATGACTTACCACCTCTGGTGTGCGTCTAACTCCATCACAGATGATTTGATCCGTCTTAGACTTTTCCAGCGCACTCTAATTGGTCTCGCGGCCAAGTGGTACATTGAGTTACCGCGAGGCACTTTTTATAATTTTAGTCAGTTAGCTAGCTCGTTTTTAACTCATTTTCAGTTGCCAGTACGATATGACAATGGCACAGAATTGTTAACTTCGCTAAAACAATCGACATCCACTTACATTTCACATCATATTCATGAGTGGAGACGTCGATGTCGTTTAGTGAAGGTATTTATTCCAGATCAAATCTTGGCTGAGTGGTTTGTAAAATATTTGCTGCCAAAGATCACTGAAGATGTTGCTAAAGCCGGAGTAGTTACTGAGGAGCAAGTCATTGCTCAAGCACAGTACCTTGACTTGGTATATACTCAGTCGGGTACATTACACGAAAAAATCCCCGATCTTCCCAAGCAAAATCAAATCGCTGCAGCTCCTTCGGGATCTCATGCCGCTGATGGTATGATTGGCATGGTTAACACTAAGAGTAAGAAGAAGTCTTCCAAGAATTCTTCTCCCATTATAACCTTGCCTGACTCCCCAACAGGAGACTCTTCTACAGAGACTTCCGCCGATATTCACGTTGTAGAGTCATCTACTGCCAAATCAAAATCCGGTGGGAAGAAGAAAGGAAAGAAGAAGAATAAAATGGACAAAAGTTCAAAGGAGAAACCAGAAAAGGCGGAATCCAATGACGAAAAGCGCAAACCTCGTTATCCTTGTCTCATTTGTGATGATGAACATTTTACAAGAGACTTCCCTCATCGTGCAGAGGTTGCGAAGATTGTCAAGGGTTCCCAAACTCCTACTGTTTTGAAGGATCCTTTTCTGGCTCAAGACAGCAAGATGATAGGTTCATCCTCGAGTGCCAATGAAGAACCCATACTGATGATGTCCCATGTTAGGATTGTGACTCGATCACAAGATTATGGTAGTAAGAGTCCTGTTGATGGTAAAGAAGCAGAATCTTCTCATTCTAATCCATCAACCTCAGCTCCCGGTCCTGATCCACTACAGATCGAGAAACCTAATCCAGACTTGGTAATCAAACCGCCCGCCAAGGGTATACTTCGAAAGTCAGCTTTCAATCCACATGCGAGAGTGGCTCAGAATTATAACATTGTTGAGGATTTAGCTGTTTCACCCTCAGCAATGTCGGCTTTGGAAGTGCTGCAATCATGCCCAGCACAACGTAAATTAATTTTGTCGGCTATAGGAGTTGTTGATGTTCAAGACCCGAACCTAATAATTTTCGATCTAGAAAATAGTACACCGTGTTTGCCTCATCAAATGGCTTTCTATATTCCAGTGATAGTAAAAAACAGGCCTATTCATCGGACTGTAATTGATGAGGGAGCCTCAATGTGTATTATGTCGATACAGTGTTGGAGATCGCTTGGTTCTCCTTCACTAAATCAATCCCCAACGATTCTAAAGGCCTTTGATGGCCATGGGTTTCATCCTTTTGGCATTCTACAGGATTTGCCTATAGGGGTTGAAGGAAAAACCGTTAGTCTAGATGTGGAGGTGGTTGATGCCCCTCTAGACTACAACCTTCTCTTGGGTCGAAGTTGGTCTTATGCTATGACAGCGGTCGTTTCATCGGTCTTTCGAGTAATAAAGTTTCCACACAATGGAAAGATCGTAACAATAGACCAGCTGGCTTATTTTTCATCCGACCCAGCCTCTTCAAACAGTATTCAGCATGTTGGTAAAACGACTATCCCATATAAGGATGTTGGAGTAGGATTAGTTAAAGATGCCGGTTTACTGGGAACATTTCCTTTTCCTCCAATCAACGCATCATCTTCATTTGCAACCATTCATATGATTACATCAGACACCATTGTTTATGATGATCCTTAGATCGTCCCTTCTGAATCTGAGATAGACTCATTTGGTAATTCCATGCCTTTGAGTCCATATGAAATTGCCTATGAAGCCGTGCAGTCGTTTGCCGACCTGTCTTCAACCGAAAATGACTTAATGAATGTGGTCCGTGAGAAATCACTTTTCACATCAACCTCGGATTTAACTACGTTTTCTAAACTTGTTCACTCTGATGAGCAAATTCGTGAAATCCTATGTGTAGATGATTTACCATGGGAAGATCTCCATCACAGATCTTCGTTTTTACCTGAGGATGATCGTTTTGAAAATGATTTCTCATCAATTTTTACAACTGCATATGTCAAGGAACCTCAGAATCCAATGAAACATCCCGATTCAGAGTTAAATTTGGGAAACATCTCTCCAACTATTCCTATTGACATTTCGGTTAAGCCCGGAATTGTTGAGAACATTTATATAGGTGCCTCGTGTACAGATGACGGAATTCAATTATATAAGGCCCTATTTCAAGAATTCCGTGACGTGTTTGCCTGGTCCTATGAGGAAATGCAAGGAATTGATCTCGCGATTGTTGTTCATGAGATCAAAACTTACCCAGACGCTAAACCCGTCCGGCAACGTTTGCGTCAGATTCACCCACGAAAAGCTGCTGCAATTAAAGTAGAAGTTGAAAAACTGTTGAAAGCAGGTTTCATTTATTCGATCTCGTTAACGGATTGGGTATCGAATATTGTTCTGGTTAACAAAAAGTAGGGAACAATAAGAATATGCATCGACTATAGGGACATTAATCGAGCCTGTCCAAAGGACAATTACCCGACTCCATATATCGATCAAATCATTGATGATTGTGCCGACAGCGAAATATTCTCCTTTATGGATGGTTTTTCCGGATACAATCAAATCAACATTCTACCTGTCGATCAACCAAAAATGGCTTTCATTTGTCCATGGGGGACATTTGCTTATTGCAAATTACCTTTTGGGCTTAAGAATGCCAGAGCAACTTTTCAAAGGGCGATGTCTTATGCGTTTCATGACATCAAGCACATTGTGCAACCATATCTCGATGATTTTCCTGCTCATTCATTACATCGAGCTGATCACCTCATCCATTTACGAGCAATCTTAATGAGGTGTAGGCATTATCGTATTCGATTGAACCCACACAAATGTGTCTTCTGTATAGAAACGGGTCGATTGCTGGGGTTTTTAGTTTCGAAAGTCGGCATTCGCGTTGGTCCCTCAATGGTCGAAGCTATCATCAAATTGCCTCCTCCTTCGAGTCTTCACCAACTCCAAAGTTTGCAGGGGAAAGCAAACTTTTTACGACGATTCATTCCTAACTACGCCAAGGTTACAAAGGGTTTTACCCAGTTGTTGAAGCAAAACACTCAATTCTATTGGGATGAGATAGCTCAGAAATATTTTGATGCACTCAAACACGCGTTGACCCATGCACCGTTGTTGCATCCTCCCAACTACAACCAGGATTACTTCTTGTATCTCACCGCCTCTCATTCCACCATTGGAATGGTCTTAGTTCAGGAAGATGAATCAGGAACTGAACATGTGATATATTACCTTAGTCGAACGTTAAATCCAACTAAGCTAAAATACTCACATGTGGAGAAATTGGCATTGGTAGTCGTCCAAGCTGTCCAACGTTTTCATCACTACATTCGACTACGTAAAACTACGGTAATTTCGGATTGCAACCCTATGATCTACATTTTGACCAAGCAATTGCTAGGGGGCAAGTACTCTAAATGGATCGTTATCCTCCAAGAGTTCAACTTGGAATTTGAGAAATCTAAGTCTAAGAAATCTTTAGTTTTTTCAGAGTTAATGTGTGACTTCCCGCGTGCTGACACGTGTTACACTAAAAAATGTCACCATGACTATTTACAGTTAGTATGGCTCAATCAACAGTCATACTACCCTCTTAGGCAAGTCTTATGCCGCTACTCTCCATGTCAAACTCCAAAAAGAGAGAAAGTCTTGTATAAATGTATTTATCTCTGGGGACGCAGGTTCTCTCAAACTTACCTGCAGGGACGCTCCCAATGTTCACAAAAGCTGCGTCCAAAGACGCTCTGTATGTAAAGGGACAGGTGCGTCCCCCTGTAAAAGTTAGAATGCGCAAGTTTCATCTTTAAAAAGTTACTTGTGGTCATTTCTAGAGCATTCTAGAAGGTTGTTCGACGTGTATTGGGCGCCTCCAGATGGTTCATGCACTCCTATCAAAGAGGAACTTATCCCATCAATAAGGGAGTGATCCCATCCAAAGAGGGGACTATCCCATTGATGGTGGACCTGATTAACCTCCTCTTGAGTACTATAAATACAAGCATTGGGCCAGAAGGAGGGGAGGTTGAAGCTATACATTTTCTAAGGGTAAATGCTGCAGGAATTAGGACTCCCATTTAGAAGCTTGTGAGGAGAGATTGCCATCTTTGCTTGTTCTATTTGGAAGTGGGTGAGCTTTGTCAAAGTAGAGGAAGACTCTTGTGGACCCTGGAAGGAGCTTGCACAACACCAAGGCTCAGGTTGTAATGGTTCCTTTTGATTACCTTTAATGCAAATTGGTCCATTCTTCTCAATAACTTGTTGTTTATGGGTTATTTCATGTACTCCTTGGTCTATATGTTGAATATGCTTTGTTTTATGTTATAATCAGGTGCTATTTAATTGTTTGACTGTTGGTGATTGCAGGTTTTGGAGAAAAGGAGGAGCTCATCCAGATCAACAAAGCTTGGACTTCTACAACAGCGTTTGGACAAAGGTAAGAACGAAACACTTGATTTCTCATATCATAATGCATGTTTAGAGAAGGATAGCTCCAGTTTGTTTTGTTTGTCATTAGAATGTCTTAGACTTCTAGGAAGGTCGGTTGTGTCCGCACTTTTGACTGATTCCGTGTGACAAATTGGCGACTCCACTGGGGAAACCATTGATGAGAAGAGTCTTTTCTTTTGTATGAACTTTGCTTTGAGAAAATTGGTTTATTTTTCTGGTTTTGGCTCTGTGATTCTGTCTCTGGGTGGGTTAGCTTAGGATTAGTTTTATTTTGCATTTTCTTGAGTTTTTCAGTAGGACGCACCCTCTGAGTGCTGCACAGTGCGTCCCTGGACGCACTTTTGCTGTGTGCACAGAGCGGGCCCGCACCTGTGCTAACGGGTTGCCTGCGTCCCCCTGCTAAAATTTGAGAAAACTCCATTTTTTGCTTTTTGACTCTTAGATTTTGTTGTTTCTTAGTTTTTTCTGCCCAGATTCATTAGTCCCTTGCCAAGAATCTTCACCTGAACTTGTTTTCATAGCATTAAGTGTTTTAGTGGATTTCATTGAAATTTAAGCCTAGGGTTTGATTTTTTTGAGTAGATCCTGTAGTGACATTAATGGTGGAAGTTGTCAAGCCTTAGATCTCTCTGGTTTGGTCAACCTTCTTAAGAGTCGGATCTGTCGTAAGTCTACCCGTGTGAGCAACCAACCTGTTGAGTTGTCTCTTTGGTCAAATTTCAAAGTGCTTGATGATTAAGTCTTGAATTCCATTTTACAAAAAGAACAAAAAGATTTGAGTTTTGTTTTGATCAGCTCTTGATTCTGCAATAGCTGGTCCTTGATTTGATTTTGGTCAAGTAAAACAACCTAGAAACATCCTTGTAGGTTTTGGCCTCGTTAAGTTTGCTTAGAGTAAATTTACCTTTTAGTTTGCTTGTGAGTGAATTTTCGTAGATTTTAATAGTTGTTGAGATTGATTTTTGTTAAATTAGATTTATTTGCTTTATTAAAAGAAAAATACAAAAACATCTTCTTTAAAAGTCTTGTTTCAAGTAGCTTTGAAAGTTTTGAAAGAAAAAGAGTTTTTCGTGCAAGTAAAGAGTGGTCATGTTTGTGTGCTTGAAAAGAAAAAGAGAATTGTTTCTTTGATTGTCTTTTCTAAGGAAGTTGTTTTCTCTAAAATTTGCATTCTCTCAACTCTCTTAGTTAAGAATTTCATTGAAAAAGGAAAGTAGCGTAAATCATCTTAGGTGCATCTTTGTAGTGGTTGGAGTCGAGTCTACACACCATTGGTTTCACTTCCACTACCTTGTGACTTTAAAGAACAACCATAAAAGTAACGCTTAAAGTAAAATTGAAATAGTAACTTTTATTTACTAGGGCTCTGAAGCACCAATTTAGATCAGGCTAGTGTCTTGGAGTAGGTGAGTAATTAACTCTCCAAGACAACAAAACCAAACAAGTAGTTTATCTTGTGATAGAATAAATCCAATTGTCTCACTTGTACTCTGGGAAAGCTCCTCTTAAAGGAGAAGCACGAGCTCGTGTCCGAACCAGTGAGGGGATCATTCCCCCCTCGTTGGGAACGACGCCAGACATGCACGTATTACAAACGGTAAACCTCGGATTAACCATTGTCGAGGAGCCAGGGGTCACTTGTCGGTAAACCTTGGATTATTGTCAAGGAGCCGGTAAGGGGATTGAGCTTGCTACTCTGCCCTTGCGTGCTGTCGGAGTTTAGACTGTTCCCCCAGGTGCATTTGTTGCGGTTGGTAACCTTAGTGGCCATTATCTTTAGGATTCTACCGAGGTGACGGTGGAGGGAAGGTCCCACTGTACCTGGAGCAGACGTCGGTTATACTCACTTGGATTTTCTGGGGGGTTCACTTCACTCGAGACGGTTAAAGTGGAGGAACTTGGTCCAGTCTATTCATTAAGCAGGTTGCCGGGGTAACTGTTCCACCCACCATTTCTGTACTGAATCCAGCGAGGTTGGGCTTCATCACCAACTAGCGCTTTTGGTCCGGAAGACTACTGTTTGTGTTTGGTTTGACGCCCTAGATTCTTTAGGCATGTGATTCAAATTTGTTTGGTTCTTTAGAGACTTTAGGTGGTTTGATTTGAAATTTTATTTTGTTTTCGTGTGTAGTAGTTAAAAGTTTTTAGCTATGGCGGAATTACCGAGACAGTCCCGTAGACTGCGGGGCCAGTCTCCTGAAGTTGTTTCTGTGGCCGAATTGTTGAGAAGATCCCGTAGACTTAGGGGTGAACCTCCTCAAGACGAGTCCAGTCATTTAGAAGGTTTGAAGGTCCTTGTAACTCCTCCTAGTGGCAGTAGAGTAGGTTCACCTGAAGAAGGAGAATCTTCCTTGGTGGTCCATCCAGATTACCAAAGTTTAGAGACAGGTTATAATCCCGAAGCTGTTACAGTTTCTGAGCTTGTTGGTAGTTTTTCGTCTGCTAGTGATACAGGCGAAGAACCAAAAATATTCGAACCTGTTACTCCGACTCCTAGTGTTCCTGATTCACCGAGAATAGAAAGAATTATCACCGAAAATCTTCCTGTTGGTTTGATTGCTATTGAAGAACTTGTTCCAGAGGAAGAAATAGGCGTCTCTGATCCTGAAGATCAAATTACCCTTGATCTAAGGGAGCGTGAATCTATCTTTTACAGTCCTCCTAGAAGTACTACTTGGTACCTTTCGTTAACAAATTATCTAGACAACTTTGGGCTAGGTTTTTCTACACCTCGTACTCCTTTTCCACCTGGAGGTATTCATACTCCTGTAAATATGTCTGGTCAGTCGTCCGTGTTTACACAAAGTCCTGAATCTTTTTTACATGGCGGTCCTTCTGTTCCTACTGGGTATCAATCTCTTTCTGGTACCTTTGCGAGAGCATCTCCTCAACCCGTAGATCATGGGTTATTAGTTCGAAACAGTGGTAATGTACCATTGGGTGTAGGAGACATTTACATGATGTCAGGTTCAGTTCCCGTTTCCCAACCTCAAGGTGGCCAATTACCGCCTGGGGGGCAGCCTTCGTTAATGCCTGGGGGGCAACCTCAAGGTACTTCATTCGTGTCTGGGGGGCAACCTCAAGGTCAGTACGCTCCTATAGGGCAATACATACCTCAAGGTCAACCCCAGCCTCAATATGTACCCCAAGGTCAACCTCAGTATCAATATCAACCTCAAGGATGGCAACCTCAAGGATGGCAACCCCAAGGGTATCAACCCCAAGGGTATCAACCTCAAGGGTACCAACCTCAAGGTCAAGGTCAACCCCAGTATCTACCTCAAGGTTATCAACCTCAAGGTCAATACTCAAATCAAGGTTATCAACCACCTCAAGGTCAATCGTATGGTCAAGCTATGGGAACCGCACCTTACAATTATCAATCCTATCCTCAATCCGGCTATGGATCTCAGTATCCTCAACCTGTTATGGGTCAATACCCTGGAATGTTAGTGTGGGATCCTTCACAGGGTCAACAGATGTTGCAGCCAAGTATGCAGTCGGTACCTCAAGCTGGACAACTTGTAGTTTCTGGTCCACCCCAGCAACCGCAACCTGTCCAGCCAAGTGTTCAAACCTCTGTAACTTCGGTAGTTACTCAGCCGCCAATTGCACCTAGTACTCCATCTCAAACGGCTGCTGCAACTACCGCCACATCTACCATACTTACTTCTGGAGTATCGACGGCTCCGGTTTCTACTGTCTCTGTAACCACTCCTCAGACATCTGTACCGTTGTCCGGATCTACGATTCAAACCACGGTCCAGATGCCTGTAGGCCAGCCTGGTATAAGTACGGTTGTCACTACTCAACCTCAATTTGTTCAACCTCCGTACCAGGGACAGTACCAACCTGGGCAAGCTGTCCAACAACCGGTTTACCAGTATCAACCGTATCCTGGATACACTTATCAACCACCTCAGCAACCCCAGTACGGTCCGGTTAATCCTGTTTTTCTAGGAGGATATAATATCCCAAATGCGACTCCTGTTCCTAGTTATCCTGGATATCCTCCTCCTGGGGCTGGTATTGTGACCCAGAGTTTTAGAGATCCTAACCGGCAGTTACCGTTTATCGCAACTTTGGATTTACCAGACTTGACGCGCCTAACGAACGATCCAATTCAATATCTTCCGTTCTGGCCGCCAATGCCAAATAAGTTGCCCAGCGATATACCCAAGTTCGAAGGTAAGTCTGGAGAGGATCCGTCCAATCACGTGATGACTTACCACCTCTGGTGTGCTTCAAATTCTATCTCAGATGATTCGATCCGCCTACGTCTTTTCCAGCGTACACTCATTGGTCTCGCGGCCAAGTGGTACATTGAGTTACCACGGGCCTCTTTTTACAATTTTAGCCAGTTAGCTACCTCGTTCTTAACTCACTTTCAGTTACCGGTCAGATACGATAACGGTACGGAGTTATTAACTTCACTAAAACAATCAACCTCCACGTATATTTCTGATCACATTCATGAGTGGAGACGTCGAAGAAGGCTAGTGAAAGTTTTTATCCCGGACCAAATCTTAGCTGAATGGTTTGTTAAATCATTATTACCAAGGATTACTGAAGATGTAGCTAAGGCCGGAGTAGTTACTGAGGAGCAAGTCATTGCTCAGGCGCAATACCTTGACTTAGTTTACACTCAGTCGGGTACGTTACACGAGAAGATTCCGGATCTTCCAAAGTCGAATCAAATCGCTGCTGCTCCTTCGGGATCTCATGCCGCTGATGGTATGATTGGTATCGTGAATACAAAGAGCAAGAAGAAGTCTTCCAAGGCTTCAACTACTCCTATTATCACTTTGCCCGATTCCCCGACAGGAGAGTCTTCTCCTGAACTTACCGCCGATATTCACGCTGTAGAGTCATCTACGGCCAAATCAAAAAACGGTGGAAAGAAGAAAGGAAAGAAGAAGGCTAAAGCAGACAAGGCTCCGAAGGAGAAAACAGAAAAGTCGGAAACCAATGACGAAAAGCGCAAACCTCGATATCCTTGTCTTATTTGTGAAGAGGATCATTTTACGAGAGATTGCCCTCATCGGGCCGAGGTAGTGAAAATAGTCAAAGGTTCTCCCACTCCTGCTGTGTTAAAAAATCCATTTCCGGAGCAGGAGAATAAGATGATAGGTTCTTCCTCGAATGCCAGTGAAGAACCCATTTTGATGATGTCTCATGTGAGGATTGCGACTCGATCGCAAGATTATGGTAGTAAGAATCCTGTTGATGGTAAGGAAGCAGAATCTTCTCATTCTAATCCATCAACCTCAGCTCCTGGTTCCGATCCACTACAGATCGAGAAACCTAACCCAGACTTAGTAATTAAACCGCCCGCCAAGGGTGTACTTCGAAGGTCTGCTTTCAATCCACATGCGAGAGCGGCCCAGAATTACAACATTGTTGAGGACTTAGCTGTTTCACCCTCAGCAATGTCGGCGTTAGAAGTGCTGCAATCATGTCCAGCACAACGAAAATTGCTTTTGTCGGCTATAGGAGCTGTTGATGTTCAGGATCCGAATCTAATGATCTTCGATCTAGAAAATAGTACGCCGCGTCTCCCCCATCAAATGGCTTTCCAAATTCCAGTGATAGTTAAAAACAGGCCTATTCATAGGACTGTGATTGATGAGGGAGCTTCTACGTGTATTATGTCGATTCAATGTTGGAGATCCCTTGGTTCTCCTTCGTTGAACCAATCCCCCACCATCCTTAAGGCCTTTGATGGCCGTGGGTTCCGTCCGTTTGGTATTCTACAGGAATTGCCTATAGGGGTAGAAGGTAAAACCGTTAGTCTGGATGTGGAAGTGGTTGATGCCCCTCTAGACTACAACCTTCTTTTGGGTCGAAGTTGGTCATATGCTATGACAGCGGTCGTTTCATCGGTCTTCAGAGTAATTAAATTTCCACATAACGGTAAGATCGTGACTATTGATCAGCTGACATACTTTTCATCCGACCCAGCCTCTTCAGAAAGTATCCAGCATGTCGGTAAGACGACAATCCCTTATAGGGACGTTGGTGTAGGTTTAGTTAAGGATTCCGGTTTACTGGGAACTTTTCCTCTCCCTCCACTCAGCGTAGAACCTTCGTTTGCAACAATTCATATGATTACATCAGAAAACATTATTTATGATGATCCTTGGTTTGTCCCATCTGACTCTGAGATAGACTCACTCGGTAATGCTATGCCCTTGAGTCCATATGAAATTGCTTATGAAGCTCTCATGTCTTTTACCGACTTTCATTCAACCGAGGTCGACCAAATGAATGTGGTCAGTGAAGAGTCACTTTTCACCTCACCCTTAGAACGGATAGCGTTTCCCGAAGTCGTGTCATCTGACGAACAACTTCGCGAAATCCTAAGTGTAGACGATCTACCATGGGAGGATCTCCATCACAGATCTTCGTTTTTACCTAAGGATGATGCATTTGAAAATGATTTTTCATCTATCTTTACCGCTGAATATGTCAAAGACGCTCAGGATCCAACGAAACATTCTGATTCAGAGTTGAATTTAGGGAATATTTCTCGTACTATTCCCGTTGATATTTCAGTGAAGCCCGGAATTGAGGAGAACATTCATATAGGTGCCACGTGTACTGAAGAAGAAATCCAAATTTACAAGGCCCTATTCCAAGAATTCCGCGATGTGTTTGCCTGGTCTTACGAGGAAATGCCGGGAATCGATCCTGCCATTGTTGTTCATGAAATAAAGACCTACCCGGATGCTAAACCCGTCCGGCAACGGTTGCGTCAAATTCACCCTCGAAAAGCGGCTGCGATTAAAGCAGAAGTCGAAAAGCTGTTGAAAGCAGGTTTCATTTATCCGATCCCGTTAACGGATTGGGTATCGAATATTGTTCCGGTCAATAAGAAACAAGGAACAATAAGAATCTGTATCGACTATAGGGATATCAATCGAGCTTGTCCAAAAGACAACTATCCTACGCCTTATATCGATCAAATTATTGATGATTGTGCCGGAAGTGAAATGTTTTCCTTCATGGATGGTTTTTCGGGCTATAATCAAATCAATATTCTACCTGCCGACCAACCAAAAACGGCATTCATTTGTCCATGGGGGACATTTGCTTATTGCAAATTACCTTTTGGGCTTAAGAATGCCGGGGCCACTTTTCAACGGGCGATGTCTTATGCATTTCATGACATCAAGCACATTGTGCAACCGTATCTCGATGATTTGCCTGCTCATTCTTTACGTCGAGCTGATCACCTTGTCCACCTACGAGCAATCTTTATGAGGTGTAGGCATTATCGAATTCGGTTGAATCCCCACAAGTGTGTTTTCTGTATAGAAACAGGTCGATTGCTGGGATTTGTTGTTTCAAAAGCCGGCATTCGCGTCGATCCCTCGAAAGTCGAGGCTATCATCAAATTGCCTCCTCCTTCGAGTTTGCGCCAACTCCAAAGTTTGCAAGGGAAAGCGAACTTTTTACGCCGATTCATCCCAAACTACGCCGAGGTCACTAAAGGTTTTACACGGTTGTTGAAACAGAACGTTCAATTCTTTTGGGACGAGATTGCCCAACAATCTTTTGATGCACTTAAACACGCGTTGACCCATGCACCGTTGTTGCATCCTCCCAACTACAACCAGGACTACTTCTTATACCTCGCAGCTTCGCATTCCACCATTGGAATGGTGTTAGTTCAAGAAGATGAATTCGGAGCGGAGCATGTGATATATTATCTTAGTAGGACCTTAAATCCCACTGAGCTAAAATATTCGCATGTGGAGAAATTGGCCCTGGCAGCCGTTCAAGCTGTCCAGCGTTTTCGTCACTACATTCTTCTCCGTAAAACTACAGTTATTTCGGATTGCAACCCTATGATTTACATTTTGACAAAACAATTGCTAGGGGGCAAGTACTCTAAATGGATCGTTATCCTGCAAGAGTTCGACTTGGAGTTCGAGAAGTCCAAGTCTAAGAAATCCTTAGTTTTCGCGGAATTGATGTGTGATTTCCCGAGTGCTGACACAGAGACTGTGGCAGAAGAGTCCATTGCGGACGAATCTTTGTTTCTTATCAGTACTGTAGATCCGTGGTACGGGGATATAATCATCTATCTCCAAACCCAAACCTTTCGGCCTGAAGCTTCCAAGGTAGAACGTCGAAAAATTCGGTTTCAATCCCAGCCATACAAAATTATTGGAGATACACTTTATCGCCGGGGGCCAGACTTAGTTTTTCAACGTTGTTTAACTCACGAAGAGGCTGAGAGAGTTTTGAATGATTGTCACTCTGGAGCATGTGGCGGTCATATGTCTGGGTATGCCACAGCTCAGAAGGTGTTGCGCGCTGGTTACTTCTGGCCATCTATGTTTAAAGATTGTATCATTGCAGTCCGGAAGTGCCACAACTGTCAAGTGTTTGATCGAAAGATGCGCGCACCACCTGCTCCTCTCCACCCTATAATTGCCGTTGGTCCATTCGCCAAATGGGGTATCGACTTTATTACTTGTAACCCTCACTCGGCCGGGGGGCATGCGTATATCATCCTCGCGGTTGATTATTTCACTAAATGGGCCGAGGCGATGCCTACATTCGACGCAAGCGGCAAAACAGCTGCAGTTTTCATATTCAATCATATAATAACTAGGTTTGGTGTCCCACAAGCAATCATTACTGACCATGGGAGCCATTTTCGAAACACCATGATGACTGAACTTACAAGCCAGCTTGGTTTGCGCCACGACAGCTCTACTCCTTATTATCCGCAAGCCAACGGTTTGGTTGAGTCTATCAACAAAGTTCTAGTTATCATGATCCGACGAACCATTGGTATTCATCGGTCGAATTGGCACAACATGTTATTTTCGGCGCTATGGGCATACCGAACCTCAGTGAAAACCTCAACAGGGTTCACTCCTTTCCAGCTAGTTTATGGCTTGGAAGCAGTGTTACCCATTGAATGTGAAATCCCATCACTTCAAATGGCTGTCGAATTACTTCCAGCTACTTCCGAAGAGGAGAAACGTTTATTGTACTTAGCTAAATTAGATGAGACTCGACGTGACGCTGCATTGGCAATCGAGACTCACGCGAAGCGAATGAAAGCTCAGTATGATAGAAATGTGACCCCTCGAAGTTTTTCGGAGGGAGACCTAGTGCTTTTATATGATCAAGCTAACGATAAGCTAGGTGCTGGAAAATTCGTTCCTATGTGGCATGGACCCTATATTGTAAAGCGAAAGCTAGCAAAAGGGGCTTATGAGCTGGTAGATTTTGATGGGGACTCTTTGGGTAAACCCAGAAATGGACTTTACCTAAAGAGGTATTATGCTTAAATGGTGGGTATGGAGAATTTTTAGTTAGGTTAGGTTTTCTTTCTAGCTAGTATGATTGTTAGTTAGTCAGTGTGCTTAGCTTAGTGAGTGTGTTTTTCGTCGTTATTCTGGCTTATCTTGGTTTTACTCTTGATATTACAGATGTCGACGCCTCTCCAAACATACATTGGATTTGCTGATGGTGCTTGTCGTAGTACACGGAATATCTCTTCCGCAGCTTGGGTTATCTATTCACCCTCTGACGAGTTAGTTTCTATGCATGGGGTAAGCCTCGGTCAAACAACGAATAACATTGCAGAATACAGTGCAGTGGTTGAATTATTATCCGAATCTATTTCATTTGGAATTCGACGTTTGATAGTGAGGTTAGATTCTGAACTTGTTGTATTACAGCTTAATAGAGTTTATGCCATTAGAAATCCTGTGTTATTAAGGTTGTTTTTGAGAGTGCGTCTCTTGGAACGTGAATTTGATTACATTGAATATCAGCATATTCCAAGGTCTTTAAATACATTAGCAGATGCAATTGCTTCTCGAATGTTAGAGAGACATTTACGATAATCATGCAAGTAAATTTAAAAACATTTCATCATACATGTTAAACAAGATAAGCCGGTAATAGTGATATATATATAGATAGGAGTGTGTCAATATACATCGTCTTCGATCATAGGTTGAAAAACACCTTATGATCGGCAAAAAGTCAAAATGTCACATGTGTCTACAAAGTGACTAGCCAATCACTGGTGGTGCTCCCTGTATGACACCACTGCACGGGCTACCTTACGCAAAAATCTCCTAAACGGTCCAGGGACTGCGACTACAAAGCGCTGAAGCCTGATAGGAATGTCATCCATAGTAGTCTCAGGCATATCTGCCGTCAGACGCTCTAGATCATGCTCCAACTCAGCTAGTACTTCTGCAGCCGCGTCCTGTGGGGCCGGTACCGGTGCAGCTGGATGTCTCCTCTCAAAAGGCCGGAGGTTGGCTGGACGCTGTGGACCAACATCTGCATTTTGAAACTTTTCACTGTCAGTTTTGAGACGATATATATAAAAACAAAAAAATACATAATTTGAAAACTTGTGAAAAATAAAGTACCTCTGTCATCCCATTGTTCTCCCTGTGGAAGAACCATGTCCGGATCATGTCGAAAATCTACTCCGGCATACGGAAAATCCTGGATCGAGAAAACCTGGTCCTCCAACCAGTGAAAGTAACTATCAGAAAATCGAACAACTGCCGCGCCCTCGTCAGGATGCCGGGCCATCACCGCAACCCATCGTACCAGCTTTGGCTCCCGAGGACCCAAGATATCAATAGTGAGTTGCTGAGGGATCAGCATCGGAACTCTCTCTAAGGCAAAGCTCACGACTAAAGGCCCATATCCAAAAGTTTTCAGTCGTTCGTTCTTTGCCTTAGTCAGTTGGCTCTTCATATTAGCCGACACAGCATCACACCAGTTGAAAATGGTGCCTTGGTAACAGTCAATTGCCATCCGCATTTGGGACCCAGAAGCAATGTGCAAAGCGGCCGCGCCGCAAATTCTGGTAACCGTGAAAGCAATAACTTTGAGTTCACGCAGAGAGATGTGTTTGATCTCCACGCCTTTCGAATGGTGTGCCCCAGGTGTGCACCAATCTTCCCGGAGACTAACAAGGGATTGGCCACCCGGCCTAGTCCCGGCTAGATTGAGTTGCTCGCCTCTGTTTGGCAAGCCAGTGAGAAAGTATACATCCGAGGGCTCTATCTCGAGCTAGTGCCCTCCTATGTAAAAGCATTGCTCTTGAACGTTCCATCTCTCAACCAGCCATTCTAAGAATCTTACCTGAGCCGTCATGCCCGGTATGGCCCAGTATTTGTATAACCCGCATGCTTTTAGGGCATCCAGGGAAGGTTGGTGTTCTATTGCAGCTTCATCAACCTCTTCGTGCTCTCTTTCTCTCCAATCCAACATGGTGAGTGCCCTACACACCAAGAAATGATGATTAGAATTAATTTGGGGAAATTTAAATGGTTATTTGTGAGGATTGGGGTTTCAATTTCCGCGTTCCACGGAGGACGCACCCCGCGTTTGGAACACAGGGCGTCGGGACGCAGCTGGCCTGAAGGTGGGCTGCGTCCCCCGACCATTTTCCTGTATAGGAAAAAGTCGGGGGACGCAGGTCGCCCGAAGGGCACCTGCGTCCACCGAGGAGCGCATTTTGAAACCTAAACCCTCCCAAAAAACAAAACTAAAACCTAAAAAACAATTTTAATCGGATAGAAATGAAGAGTAAGATGTTGTAAAATACCTGGAAGAGACGGTGTTCGATTCTGACGGTCGGATTTTCCGCAGCGACCACGGGAAGTTTCTTGTCAAAAGCTCCTTTTTCAACCTCAACAGTCAAACGGTAAAAATGACATGGTAAAAAGTCTTTTTATAGGTTTTTTGGATGAATTTGTTCATTTTTCACCATGGAAAGATGTTTTTCGATGTATTTTTGCCTATCTTAAACAGGTATGAGTAATGTGTCGCTTTTGTGCAGGACAAAGGGACTTAGAGGGAAAATTGTTATTTTTTCACGAACAAAATATCAGAGTCATCTTTTAAGCCCTTTTCTGACTCCTAAAATATGAAAAGATTGCCGAGCGTTTCTTTTACACTCGTTAAAACGGAATTAAAAGACGGTCCCCTTATAGCTCTTTTCTGACCGTAAAATCAGGAAAAGATTGCCGGGTTTTTGTCGTTTCAAACTCGATACGGAAATAAAACGACGTGTCCTTGATCCCTTTTTACTTTTTAGGTCAGTGGCACTAATTATGAAAGTACTCCTTGGTCGCAAGATCAAGCGGTTCCCCCAGGTATTATTTTATACTTTTTCGGGCTTGAGGGACACAAATCTACGAAAAAGTTCAACTTGGAGTCTTCTTAAGTTTTTCAGACTCTCTAAAATTGAAAAACACCGAGTTTCTCCTATACTGGGCTCGTTAAACATTTCACAGTAAAGGACCTGTTCAATTACACACAGGAACGAACCACTCCTTCCTAGGGTTCGAATCAAAACTAGGTTGGACTCATCCGAAGGATGAGCTTATAATCAAGCACATGTTATCCTCCTCAAGCTTGTTAAAAATAAAGAGGTACTTGCCAGAAATGGTGGGGGAAAAAAGAGAAGAATGAACCTGTTTGTTACCTTTTGTCTCAGAAGAAACTTTATTACCACTCTTGAACACGACACTTTTCATTCACCTGGGTTGGGAAATCTTTTACCTCACAGTTGATCAAACCACTTTGAAAGTCTTTAACCGAGTTCCGGGGATTAACTTTGAGTTATTCGTCACCAAGCCATCTGTCGTGTCGTTATGTGTTCAAGAGGTCTGCAAGCAAAACTTTCATCTGCAAAATACTTGTCATCCATTTGACCATCCCTGAGTCAGTCCTTACAGCAACATTTCTTCAACTTGAACAATGATTTCGTGTTGTGGGCTTGCCCTGCAACGGGTCGCTTTCTATCGACATCAGCACATTATCTAGAGAGATGACTTAGAAATCGTCAGTACCTTGAAGTCTGCATGCATCAATGGCAGGTTTCTCGCCTTTGACGTCAGTTTACATCATTGACTTTCGATCGAAGGATTCCGTGAAATGTTCGACATCAACTCATTCATTCACATCTCATGGATTGTACTGGGTACCTTGAGAACCATTGACATTACTGGTGGTCTCTCTCACGCTTGTTAACAGTTTACATCATTGACTGGTAATCAAGTGGTTTCTACCATGTTCGACATCAACTCATTTATTCGCATGGCTAGAATCGTACCAATTCAGGAAGTAGAGATGAAGACCCTGGATCTAGTTTCCACCATCCAGGCTGCGAGGAGTTTTGTATTCATTATCTAAGTAGACTAATCATAAACAGATGGCTGCATCCATACTGTGTCTACAAAAGTCTATGATTGTGATGTACTGCAAGATCATTCCTGTATCGGAGTAGTTAGTATGTTAGTTAAAGTTTTGATCTGAGTATGGGAATGCCTACCTCAGTGATGATATAATCTTATACATGTATTTTGTGTTGAAAATTGCAGGTTCTGACCAGGCTCTCCACGGGATAATCCTTGAAATGATAAAGCGCTTCACCCTTCCTAGATATTACAAACCCTAATCTATTCCAGGCTTCGCACTTTAGGGGGCAATCTGTTACACTAAAAAATGTCACCATGACTATTTACAGTTAGTATGGCTCAATCAACAGTCATGCTACCCTCTTAGGCAAGTCTTATGCCTCTACTCTCCATGTCAAACTCCAAAAAGAGAGAAAGTCTTGTATAAATGTATTTATCTCTGGGGACGCAGGTTCTCTCAAACTTACCTGCGGGGACGCTCCCAATGTTCACAAAAGCTGCGTCCAAAGACGCTCTGTATGTAAAGGGACAGGTGCGTCCCCCTGTAAAAGTTAGAATGCGCAAGTTTCATCTTTAAAAAGTTACTTGTGGTCATTTCTAGAGCATTCTAGAAGGTTGTTCGACGTGTATTGGGCGCCTCCAGATGGTTCATGCACTCCTATCAAAGAGGAACTTATCCCATCAATAAGGGAGTGATCCCATCCAAAGAGGGGACTATCCCATTGATGGTGGACCTGATTAACCTCCTCTTGAGTACTATAAATACAGGCATTGGGCCAGAAGGAGGGGAGGTTGAAGCTATACATTTTCTAAGGGTAAATGCTGCAGGAATTAGGACTCCCATTTAGAAGCTTGTGAGGAGAGATTGCCATCTTTGCTTGTTCTATTTGGAAGTGGGTGAGCTTTTTCAAAGTAGAGGAAGACTCTTGTGGACCCTGGAAGGAGCTTGCACAACACCAAGGCTCAGGTTGTAATGGTTCCTTTTGATTACCTTTAATGCAAATTGGTCCATTCTTCTCAATAACTTGTTGTTTATGGGTTATTTCATGTACTCCTTGGTCTATATGTTGAATATGCTTTGTTTTATGTTATAATCAGGTGCTATTTAATTGTTTGACTGTTGGTGATTGCAGGTTTTGGAGAAAAGGAGGAGCTCATCCAGATCAACAAAGCTTGGACTTCTACAACAGCGTTTGGACAAAGGTAAGAACGAAACACTTGATTTCTCATATCATAATGCATGTTTAGAGAAGGATAGCTCCAGTTTGTTTTGTTTGTCATTAGAATGTTTAGACTTCTAGGAAGGTCGGTTGTGTCCGCACTTTTGACTGATTCCGTGTGACAACACGGAAACTGTGGCGGAGGAGCCCATTGCGAACGAATCCTTGTTTCTAATCAGCATTTTAGATCCGTGGTATGGGGATATCATCATTTATCTCCAGACCCAATCCTTTCGGCCATAAATCTCAAGGTCAGAACGTCAGAAAATTCGATTCCAGTCCCAACAATTCAGAATTATTGGAGATACTCTTTATCACCGTGGGGCGGACTCTTTTTTTCGACGTTGCTTAACTCACGAGGAAGCTGAAAGGGTTCTAAATGACTGTCACTTTGGAGCGTGTGGAGGTCATATGTCCGGGTATGCCACAGCCCAAAAGATATTGCGCGCTGGCTACTTCTGGCCGTCTTTATTTAAAGATTGTATTACGGCAGTCTGAAAATGCCACAACTGCCAGATTTTTGATCGTAAGATGCACGCTCCACCTGCTCCTCTCCACCCTATAATTTTCGTTGGTCCTTTTGCCAAATGGGGTATCAATTTTATTACATGTAACCCTAACTCGGCCGGGGGGCATGCGTATATCATCCTTGCGGTAGATTATTTTACTAAGTGGGTCGAGGCGATGCCTACATTCGAGGCAGACGACAAGACAGCTGCAATTTTCGTGTTCAATCATATAATTGCTAGGTTTAGTGTCCCGCAAGAGATAATCACTGATCATGGGCATCATTTTCGAAATGTTATGATGACCGAACTTACAGGCCAGCTTGGTTTACGTCATGATAGTTCAACCCCTTATTATCCACAAGCGAATGGTCTGGTTGAGTCCATCAACAAAGTTTTAGTTATCATGATCCGACGAATCATTGGGATTCATCGGTCGAATTGGCATAACATGTTATTTTCAGCACTTTGGTCGTACCGAACTTCAGTAAAAACATCAACAGGGTTCACTCCTTTCCAACTAGTCTATGGTTTGGAAGCCGTGTTACCCATTGAATGCGAAATCCCGTCACTGCAAATGGCCATCGAGTTACTTCCAGCCACTTCCAAAGAGGAAAAGCGTTTATTATACTTAGCTAAATTAGATGAGAATCGACGTGATGCTGCATTGGCGATCGAGACTCACGCAAAACGAATGAAAGCTCAGTATGATCGAAATGTGACGCCTCGAATTTTTTCGGAAGGAGATCTAGTCTTAGTGTATGATCAAGCTAATGATAAATTAGGCGATGGAAAATTCGTTCCTATGTGGCATGGTCCCTATGTTGTCAAGCGAAAGCTAGCCAAAGGGGCTTATGAATTGGTAGACTTTGATGGGGACTCTTTGGGTAAACCCAGAAATGGCCTTTACTTGAAGAGGTATTATGCTTAAAAGAATGGGTATGGAGATTTTTAGTTAGAATAGTTTTTCTTTCTAGCTGGTGTGTTTTAGTTTAAACAGTGTGCTTAGCTTAGAGAGTGTTTTTTCGTCATTATTCCTGCTTATCTTGGTTTTACTCTTGATATTGCAGATGTCGATGTCTCTCCAAACATACATTGGTTTCGCTGATGGTGCTTGTCGTAATACACGGAACATCTCTTCCGCAGCTTGGGTTATCTATTCGCCCTCTGACGAGTTAGCATCTATGCATGGGGTAAGCCTCGGTCAAACAATGAACAACATTGCCGAGTATAGTGCAGTGATTGAATTATTGTCTGAATCTATTTCATTTGGGATTCGGAGTTTGATAGTGAGGTTAGATTCTGAACTTGTTGTATTACAGCTTAATAGAGTGTAAGCCATTAGAAATCCAGTGTTATTAAGATTATTTTTGAGAGTGCGTCTCTTGGAACGTGAGTTTGACTACATTGAATATCAACATATTCCAAGGTCTTTAAATACATTAGCATATGCAATTGTTTCTCGAATGTTAAATAGACATTTTCAGTAATCATACATGTGAATTTAAAATCATTCCATAACATGATTTACAAGATAAGCCGGTAATAGTGATATATATATAGGAGTGTGTCAAAAATACATCGTCTTTGATCATAGGTTGAAAAACACCTTATGATCGGCAAAAATGATAAGTACAAAAAACAAAAATTTCACATGTGCCCACAATAGGCGATCATCCTATCACTGGTGATGATCTCTATAAGAAACCACTGCACGGGCCACCTTGCAAAGGAACCTCCTAAAAGGTCCCGGGACTCCAATTACATAGAGCTGAAGTCAACGAGGAATGTCGTCTATAGTGGTCTCAGGAATATCTCCTGTCAAGCGCTCGAGATGACCCTCCAACTCGGCCAAAACCTCTGCTGATTCGTCCTGTGGGGTTGGCGTGGGTGCAACTGGTTGCCTCCTCTCGAAAGGTCGGAGAGCAGCTGGTCGCTGTGGACCCACATCTGGATTTTAAAATTTTTACTATCAGTTTTGAGACGATGGAAAAATAAAAAAAATTAAAATAGGAAAAATGTTGGAAAGGATTTTACCTGACTCGTCCCACTGCTCTCCTGATGGAAGAACCATGTCTGGGTCACCACGGAAATCTATCCCAGCATAAGGGAAGTCCTGAATGGAAAAGACCTGGTTTTCCAGCCATTGGAAATACTCAGGTTTGAATCGAGCAACCTCTGTCCTCTCGTCCGAGTGACGGGCCATGACTGCGACCCATCGCATCAGTTTGGGCTCTCGAGGAAGCCCAGCTCCAACAGTAAGGTGTTGTGGGATCAGCATAGGAACCCTCTCCAGGCCAAAACTCACGACCAAAGCCCCATAACCAAAGGTCTTTAGTCGTCCGTTCTTGGCCCTGGTCAGTTGGCCTTTCACATTGGCCAACACGGCATCGCACCAGTTGAAGATGGTGCCTCGAAAGCAATCAACTGCCATACACATCTGGGCTCTGGTGGCAATATGTAATGCGGCAGCTCCGCAAAGTCTGGTGATAGTGAATGCAATCACCATGAGCTCAGGACAGGATATCGTCTTTATGTCTATCCCTTTGTCTCTAGCCTCGGTGTTGCAGTACTCTAGCTGGAGGCCAAACTGGCCACCTAGCCTAGTCCCGTGCAGAGTCGTGCTGGTGGCCGCCAATGAAGAAGCACTGGTCCTGTATGCTCCATCTATCAACCAGCCATTGTAAGAAATCCACCTGAGCCCTCATGCCAAGAATGGCCTAGAATTTGTACAGTCTGCACGCCCTCAAAGCATCAAGTGAAGGCTGATGATTCCATGCGGCAGCATCCACGTCCTCATTCTCTCGTTCACGCCAATCTAGCATGATGTACTCTCTGCATCAAGTATAAAGATTAATTAAATTGCTAGAAAATATTTTGATTGGTCCATTTTTGAGAATTTTTGGGTTCAAAACCCTTGCGGCGGGGTACGCACCCTCCAGGTTAGACACAGTGTGTGGGACCGCACTTTGTCTACACAGAAGGTGCGGACCCCGAGCTTTTTCCCAATGGAGAAAAAGTCGGGGTCCGTAGGCCAACAATGGTAAACCTGCGGGCCCCCGCACGCGGGTTTTGCGCCTAAAAACCCTCCCAAAAATGAATTAAAGGACTAAAACAAAAAATTAAATGGTTAAAAATGAAGAGTAGGATGATGTGGATTACCTGGAGAAGACGGAGCTCGATTCCGACGGTTGGATTTTCCGCAATCTTCACGGGAAGTTTTCTGAGCAAAAGCACTATTTTCTCACCCAAACTCAAACAGTAAAAATGAATTGACAAAGGCCCTTTTTATAAGTTTTTTGAGTAAATAAATCTCAAATTTGTTTATGTTTCACTTTGAAAAGGTATTTTGCGGCATTTTTATCCATTTTAAACAGGTATGAGTAATGTTTGTGTTTTTGTGCAGAATAAAGGATTATTCAGGCGAAATCTATCATTTTCAACAGAAAAACATGTAGAGTCATCTTTAAGCTCTTTTCTGACTCCTAAAACATGAAAAGATTGCCGAATGTTTCTTTTAAACTCATTAAAATGGAATTAAAAGACGTTCCCCTTACAACTCTTTTCCGACCGTAAAAACATGAAAAGATTGCCGGATTTTTGTCGTTTCAAATTCGATATTGGTTATAAAACGACGTGTCATTGATCGCTTTTTTACTTTTTCGGGTCAAACGCACTAATGACGAAAAATAATCCTTGGTCGTAAAAGATCAAGCGGTTCTCTCAAGTATTATTTTATACTTTTTGGGGCTTGGGAGACACAAATTTACGAAAAAGGTCAACCCTGGAGTCTTCTTAAGTTTTTTCAGACTCTCTAAAATTGAAAAACGCCGAGTTTCTCCTATACTGGACTCGTTAAAATTTCACAGTAAAGGACCTGTTCAATTACAAATAGGAACGAACAACTCCTTCTTAGGGTTCAAATTTAAACTAAGTTGGACTCATCCGAAGGATGACCTTATAATCAAGAAAATATTATCCTCCTCAAGCTTGTCAAAAATAAAGAGGTACTTGCCAGAAATGGTGGGGGAAAAGAGAGAAAAATGAGCCTGTTTGTCATACTTTGTAACCACTCTTGAACACGACACTTTTATTCACCTGGGTTGGGAAATCCTTTGCCTAACAGTTGATCAAACCACATTGAAAGTATTCAGCTGGTTTCTGGGTATTAACTTTGGGTCAATTGTCATCAAACCATCTGTCGTGTCGTTATGTGTTCAAGAGGTCACTGCCAATAAGCCATTCATCTGCAAAATATCTGTCATCCATCTTGACCATCCCTGAGTCAGTTCTTGCAACTAAATTTCTTCAACTTGATCTATGATTTCGTGTTGTGGGCTTGCCTACGACGGATCGCTTTCTATCGACATCGGCTCATTATCTAGAAAGATGATCTAGGAATCGTCAGTACCTTGAGATCTGCATGCATCAATGGCAGGTTTCTCGCCTTTGACGACAGTTTACATCATTGACTTTCGATCAAAGGATTCCGTGACATGCTCGACATCAACACATTTATTCGCATCTCATGGACTGTACTTGGTACTTTGAGAGCCATTGACATTACTGGTGGTTTCTCTCACACTTGTTAACAATTTACATCATTGACTGGTAATCAAGCGGTTTCTACCATGTTCGACATCAACACATTCATTCGCATGGATAGAATCATATTGTTTCGGGAAGTAGAAATGAAGACCCTGGATCTAGTTTCCACAATCTAGGCTACGAGGAATTTTGTATTCATTATATAATGGACTATTCATAAACAGATGGCTGCATCCATACTGTGTCCACATGAGTCTATACTTGTGATGTTTTACAAGATCATTCCTGTATCAGAGCAGTAGTTAGTTTTTCTAGTTAGTTTTGATCTGAGCATGGGAATGCCTACCTCAGCGATGATATGATCTCATATATATATTTTGCATTGAATGTTTTTATAGGTTCCAACCGGGTTCTCCACAAGATGATCCTCGAAATGATAAAGTACTTCACTCTTCCTAAATGATAAGAAATCCTCATCTACTACAGACTTCGCACTTTAGGTGGCAATCTGTTACACAAAAATATCATCATCATGATTATTTGCAGTTAGTATGGGTCTATCATCACTTGTACTGTCCTCCTAAGCAAGTCTCAGACCTCATCTCTTCAAATCAAGCTTTGGAAATGAGAGAAAGACATTAAAAATCAATGTAACTCTGGTTCCGCACTTTCTCTCATGGTCACCTGCGGTCCCGCACCTTCTGTGTACAAAAGCTGCGGACCTGCCCGCTCTGTCCCTAACGGTGTAGGTGTGGACCCCTGTGAAAGTCAAAAGGCGCAAGTTTTATCTTAAATAACTCACTTTGGGTTAATTCTAGAGGTTTCTAGAAGGAATTTTGACGTGGATTGTTCGCTCTAAGGTGGTTCATGCATCCCAAAAGAGAAGGAGCTAATCCCTTGATGAGAGGAGCTATCCCTTTGAAGGAGGACCTAGTAACCTCCCTCCATTGCACTATAAATACAGGCATTGGGCTGGTTGCTAGGGAGGTTAGAAGCTGAACATTTTTTAGGGTAAATGCTGGTGAAATCAAGACTTCCTAGTTAAGCCTAAAGAGGAGAGATCACATACCTTTTTGGTTTCATTGGGGAGTGAGTGAAACTTGTCAAAGTAGAGGAGACTTCTTGCTGGACCCTGGGAGGAGCTTGTATAGCGTCAAGGCAAAGGTTGTAAAGTTCTTCTTCTTTTGAATTAATACAATCAAACTCATTTTTCTCAACAAGTATCTTATGTTATTTGTTTCATGAACTCCTTGACTTTCATGTTAAATATGTTTTATGCAATTGGCTTTTCAGGTGCTATTTAATTTGTTTGCCTTGTTTGTGTTTGCAGATTCACGAAAAGGAGCTCATTTGGATCGAAGGAGCGAGGGCATCCACAAGCTAGCATTGGACCTAAGGTAGGCCCTAAAACCACTTGTTTGCTATTGTTTATAAAAGCATATTTAGAGAAAGATAGTGTCTGGTTGGTTTGCTTGTCATTAGGCCTTCTTTAGATTCTAGGAAGGTCTATCTTGTCCGCAAGATCGACTTATTCCGTGCGACACTAGTAGCACGAAAGTACTTAAGCCACAACTTAGGGCTGTGCAAAGGTGAATTTTACCTTTTCGCGGAGGTACTGAGGGGTGGAGTAAAGGGCTAGTTTGGCGAGCACTAGAACTAAGTGACCTGCGCGAAATTAGGAATAGAAGGAACAAACAGACATCAAAACCATATCAGGGTTCAGAAACTTGGTTCCAGCATCCCCCCATACTGCTTCAAGTGAGACTTTGGTCCAGGCTCCGCGGGTTGATGCTGAAAGGGCCAGTAGTGTAGGGATTTGTTTAGCTAACTAACGTTGAACCTGGGTCAGGCCCTACCAAGCCAACATATGCCCATGCAGGACCCCTCTTGGCCTTCGTGTTGAACTTAACCTTTGTGCTCCTCCTCCAATCGTGAGTCTACCACTCTCCATGCGAATGAAAAAGGGTTAAATAATTTTAAGTGGGTGGAATAAACAATGGCAATAGTTTTTGGATTGGATGGCATGTACTATGTTAAGTCTTTCATTGTTTAGGGGTCCTTGGTTCAAACTCCACACGCTCCCAACTTATATGTTTTATTATTCTACATAAGTATTTTTATATACATAAATATGGCATGCATTAGAAATTTGTTGTCATATGCCAAGTTCAATTGGCCTACTAGGCATTGCCATATGGTAGCCTCAGGCTAATCCACTAATTGTTGACTTTCTCAATTGGGTGCTACCATGTGGCGAGCACCCATATTTTTCCACTTAATGCTAATTTTGCTTCTCATTGGGGTGCCATGTGGCACCATTGGATTGGGCCACATCAATTTTACGACCTTGAAACGTGGCAGATAGGCGGACCTTTACCCCAGTTTGACCAAAACTTTGACTAGTTATTACTTTTTCATATGGCATCAGAATGAGGTGGCATTCATGCCGCTGGAATCATCTCAACTAAGTCTACAACATGGTGTTGGTTTTGTTGAGATTTAAGGAATTCAAAGTTTGGCCCTTTTTGGATCCTTCTAAATCAATTCAAAGCATTGAAGGAATTTTGGTCCTAGAAAGTTTCATACAAAGATCATACATGTTTTCTCTTATTTACAATAGAACCCATACCCTTTGCTATCCAACAAAATACCAAAATATCACTATGTTTCATACTTAAGTTATGTTATATATTTCATCACTTTTACAAGTTTTTGTCGATCTATGGGATCTTTAAAAATAAAAATGTGATTTAGAATGGCGACCCCACTCAAATACTTAAAAAGGATATCCATCTTTCACCTAACCAGGCTAATGGGATTTCTTCATATAGTTATCTTTCTTCCTAAATTCCTTCATCAATTGGTTCCTTCATAGGTGATTTCAAGTCCTTCTCTGTATGTAGCTATGAATGGATCTTCCAACATGCAAATTTCTAGTGTCCTCTCTTGTTGCAATGATTGCAATGGTTTTTCTTCATCCAGACTTTCTTGCCCTTATTTTTCTCTTGATGTGGAGTGGTATACTCATGTCGTGGCTTCTTCCTTGAATGATTGTCTTTGGTGCAACTCTAACAAGGTATATTTGACTTAGCTCCTCCTATGAAATGTTCACCTCCATTTGGGAATGAATGACAATCACAATTTCTAGAACAGTGTGATGTGTTGTCATCTAGAACTAATTCAAACTCTCTTACTTTTTCGGCTTTAGAGTGTCTTTCATTAATGGTATTGGGGCTTATTTATTTGGTGGACTTGGATAATGTTCCATATTCCTCTCTCACATAGCCTTGTCTTACATATCAAGGTAGTTCCACCACTCGGATTGGATTCACAATGCTCTGGCCATTAATTCCTAGGCCCTTTCCTTCATATCCCATCTTCTTCATTAGCTTTGAATAAATTCATGCAATGTGCTTTTCAAAACCACCAAAATCATCATCATAATGGGAACATGAAATTGAAGAATCATTGACACTGTTTACCTCAATTTTCGATTTTAGATTGGGTGAGGATGGTGTCACTAAGCCTTCATTACACTACAATTTTACCAAGGCCTTTTCTATGGCTTGCAACTAAATCTACAATCCCTACTTCTTGTACAATATCCTTAACTCAACATTATTTACTTGAATTCTCTAGTTTATTTCCTCGATTTCTTGCATCCATGTATTCTTTGATGCTTTCTCAAATTTTTGCACAACACTTATGAGCCCAATAGATGTGATCTTCATCACATCACCTGAATCAAAATCCAAGTCATGTTGCACTGTAGCAACAATTTTATTCTTCCCATTTACACCAAACTTCTTAGGATCTAACTATGGATGTCATTTCCAACGATACTCCTCATTGTGCCCATGTTTCTTGCAATGAATGCAAGAGGGCTTCCCTTCCTCTTTCCTTTCCATCATTGTCTTCTTGTCCTTTTATTTTCCTTTGAACTTGTTGTTCTGGGGCTTGAATGGAGGCTCCTTTGCACGATGTCCTTGTCTATGATTTCCACTATTTTCAAGATGAACATTCACACTATATTCATCTATATTAGTGAGATCAAACAATAACAACAAGTGATAAAGATAACTATGTAAAGCGCCAATAAATGTCATCCAAGTTTCTAGTGAGTCTAAAGGAATATTCAATGCCAATGCTTTCTTCCTAAACTCTTCTGTAAAACTTTGAACATTCTGACCTTTTACCCATCTCAATTTTTTCCATTCCATCATGTATTTATTCTTGTAACCCAATGGGTAAAATTTCCCTCTTAATCCAGAAACAAACTCAAACCATGATAAAAGGAGTTTACCAGTATGTTGACTACCTTTCTGAATTTTTCTCTCCCACTATACAAGAGTTGTGCCTCCCAATTGAAGAGATGTCATCTGAATCTTTGCTTTGTCCTCTTATATCTATTGTATATGAAAATAGACTTTGATCTGTCTAATCCAAATGTTTATTTTCTCTGGATTAGCTTCTCCATTAAACATGGGAAAATTAAATTTTACATTTAACTTTAAAAAGTGACTTTTTAGAAGCATTTTTCTAATGAATATTTAATGATGA
The DNA here is from genome assembly GCA_031772625.1 of Pinus tabuliformis. NCBI lineage: Eukaryota > Viridiplantae > Streptophyta > Pinopsida > Pinales > Pinaceae > Pinus > Pinus tabuliformis. Next base: position 1,210,866,707 of record CM062820.1, on the reverse strand, counting down.
GAATGAGGGGAAGAGAAATATCTTAAACTTGAAGATGGAGATTCAGGAGGTTCTCCTTAACCTCCTTAGTGTACTGGAGCATTATCATATGTCGGAGTTTTATTTTTCTTTCCCTATTTTTCCATTCCCCTTTCATAATATGCAAACACATTTTGCACACAATCTTCCACCTAGTAGAAGGTTGTGTAAAGCATAATTATTCTCTACACACGTGTAATTATCCTCCATTTTATTTCTTTGTGTTGCACGTCCCATATTAGGGTTAAAATACATGATTTTTACTTCACCCTCTTTGATTTTGGCCCTGGTAAACATTCACACTCATAATTCACATCAAACATGACCTGAGATCTTTTCTTAAAGAGCATAAAAATACCATAAATGAAACATCCATGAAGAAACAACATAAAAATAATGCAACATAGACAAGGCGCCAGGATTTGTTAATGGATTTCACTCAGAATGTGTAAGCTAAGTCTTCGAGTCCAACTTCAAAGTGGAGGGGCATCTATATTATCTCAGCAAAATAATGGTAAATAAATGAAAAAGTACATGGAAATACCTCACATCCAGGTATGTGGTGAGCTCCAATATTGCAGCAATAATGCTGTGACTCCTGGGACTCCCTTCTTTACTTTTATCAACCCGATAGTTCGTAACAAACTTGGAAGCGACGGTGCTGTATGCACAAGTACTAGCTCTTGCCGCAACTGTCACTTGGTCAGCTGGCACAAGTCCGCTAGGAGCTTAAGCCAACTTCTATGAGCTCTAAGAAGAAGCTTTTTAACTGATGGATGAAAGCTAACTCAAAGAAGTCTGATCTACTTGCAGAAAGAACTGGAAAGCTGAAAGGAAATGTAAACCCTAGCAAACCCTAATTTTACCAGCTATCCCTCCCGATGCAAGAAAGAGGACACAAGCTACTGAAAGAAATTCCATTGACTTCTAGGAAGGTAAATACATGTATCTAAGCTACTTCTACAGTAACATCTGAAAAAAACATCTTTTTGTATTTTTGAATAAGTTGCCAGAATTATCATGCATGTGATTTGACTGTTTTGACTGTGCAGAGGTGGATTGGCGAGAGGAAATGCTTGGAGGAGGTCAGGAAGGTTCAGAGAGGGCCTAAGGGGTCCCTAACACCCTTCCAGAGAGTTTCATAGAGTTTGGCTATCAAGAAACCTCATTCGTGAGCTTCTACAGGAAGTTTGCAGGGGTTCTACAGGATGTCTGTGATTTTCTATAGGATGTCTGTAATTTTTCTACAGGATGTTCAAAAATGGGATTTTGGAGGATGGATGGAGGAAGAAAGATGAAGGATTGGTATGGAGGTAGGATAAGGGTTGGAGGTGGTCCAGGACTTGGTGGATGGAGTTGAGGAAAGATGTAGATGGATGGATTTTTTCAAGGAGGACTGAAGCAATGATGCACAAAAGCTAGGGTTGTATGGGCAAATGGCAAACGTAAGGCAAGAAGCTGAGTTGAGGGATGGAGTAGATGGGTTTGATGGAGTATGGGCAGGTAGAGAAGTGGTACAGGTGCTCTGCAAGTTATTTTTCCAACTGAACCAATGAAGACTTGTAAAATCAAAGACCTAGTTACGTTGACCTAATCCGATCTAGCTGACAGTAAAGAGAATGAACAGAAGTTTAAACTACAATGAAACCATGTATACTAACTTTTTCAACTAAGCAAGCAAAAATCTGAACATGTAACCAACTTCTACAAATGAAAATCAAACACTAGCAATTGCATGGCAAAGCAAAGTCAGTGTTTTTGTGGGCAGCAAGGTCACCTTGATCCCAGCTCCTGATACCACTGAGGGAGAGGTGAAATCAGAGGGTTTGATGGCCCTTTTTTGAAGCTTTTCCCTGTTAACAACCTATCAACTCAATTTGAACATCAAAAGTCTTTTTAATCATCAACAGTGACCTAGTTAATCAGCAAGATTTAATCTACTTAACAGAAATGATTTTGCAAATACATAAAGAACAAATAATAATACATAAAGGAGGCCTTAGCACTCAGGTTGGGCCCAACCCCAAGGGCTACAGGCTCCTATAAAGAACTCAGATCTGATGCCAAGTAAAGCTGCTTCTCATTACTCAAAAATAATCATCACAAGAAATTTATACAGCAGTAGCTAAGAAAAACGAGCTGAAAAGGACAACACTATAGTGCAAATACCAACAGTTCCAAAAGTAAACTATGAAGGCTGAGTGTTATAGACATTTTTGTGCCTTACAACTCCAAGCATGAAATTTCCATAAACCAAGGGCTCCTAAGTCCCTAAAAGTTTTGTTCTAACCCCTAAAGGAACAAGGTCAACAAATTACAGCTTCTCCCAGAAGTTCTCCACCAGAAATTGCTCAGAATAAGTCAAAACGGGATCATTTCAGCTGCTCCACTGGCTAGGTGTGTTGCATTGCACCTAAATACACTAGCTAGGTGCATTGCAACGCACCTAAATGCACTATGAGGGTGCATTGGGCGAGAAATGACAAATGGCAGTGTCATTCCGTGAGGTGGAGAGACAATGGAAGCTTCTAGAATCTTCTCCTGTGACACTTGCCTCACTGAATTCGACCAAGGATGAGTAAGAGGCCTCCAGTCTCCAAGTGGAAGCAAGAACTGACAGAGAGAAGACACTAATCAAATCACAAGTTGACTCATCCTCCTTACACATATCTATATATGGATCCCTCATCCCAGAGATCCAGAGGCTGGAATTTTTCACATTGTAAGGAATTGCTGTTGGTTTTGAGACAAACATCAGAGTATTGGGTGATCTATGCTTTGTTGGAGGTGAAGAGGGGCTTCTTTGCTGGGAGGTTGATGCTGGGTCAGGAACCATTGGTTGTAACTCCTCTTGGATCTTTTCTTGTTTATCAATAAAAACTATTTGAGTTTTTCTCCATGCTTGTGTATCATTGATGCTTGTTACATTTGTATGGTTAACTTAAATCTGATCCTAAGTTGTTTATGAATATAGATCCATGTCTTTGTATAGTGTTCTTCTTCTGTGATCTTACAGGTACTTGGTGAAGCTGGGCAAGTAAGGGAGCAGGTAGCTGGAAGCTGTCAAAGAAGAGAGGGACCGGATCAAAGGATTAGCGCAAGACACAGGTTGGTTCTTTCTATTCCTCTCTATCTATAGTTCATAAAGGAAATACAAAAGTAGTTTTTCTCTGTTGGTTTCTAAGGCAGCTGTCACACCTTAGTTGGATAGAGCAGTTCTAAATAGACACTTTTCCCGGTAACACTGAGGCCTTCCTATTTGTACACTACGAGGGGCCTAGCAGCCCTCCTAAATTCAAGGGACTCGGCTGTTCCAACTACTAGTAAACAGTCACTCTTCCCAAAGCTGCTCGGCCGCCTTTAGAACTCGTTTTGGTGGCCTGTTGAGCTCGGAGTTGAGGGTGGAGATTTCAAGGAAGGACCATTTAATGCCAAAGACAACCTCGCTACGAATCCTCACCTCAAGCTTGGCTGTCACCTGGGCCATAATTTCTTGGTTTTGCTCCAAAATTTGTCCAAAAAACCTGAAATGACGACGTATTAGCCTCCTTGTTAGAGTGACCACCCTTATTCGTTCAAATAACATAAAAATACTAGAAAAACATGCATAATCTATGATAAATGGAGGATTGAACAAGGACAATTAGGAAAAATGAGCCAAATAAGTTACCCAATTCGGGGCTCATCATCACCCCCTTGCTAAATGGGTTGCTCATCCTCTGAGCAACTAGTCCAGCTCATCATCCTTTATGGCTTTGATCGCCTCCGTCACGTCCCAGGCCTCTGCGGTGATATCCTCTTCCCGGTTGTGGAATTTTGCCTTCCTTTCCACTTCCTCCCATTGTCTACCTTCCTCCTCTTCCTTCACTCCTTCTAGCAATCCCATAAGTAAAGGAGGACTGAATTTCAGGCCAATCCAATCGGCCTGCAAATTCTGCATCAACTGTTTGTAGAGAGGTACCCTTGCCAAGGCTTCCCTCATCCTAGTGGGAGAGTGGTATTCTTTTACCTTCAGGCTGTGAGGCAATGTGTTCCACCGCCTTGTGCAAGTATGCATGCAGTTGTCTCCCAACAATCTCTCCATGTCCTCAAAGTGGGTAATGGCTTGAGCATGTTGCTCAATGTATTCTAGTAGATCCTGAGGACTGTTGGCCAAGTGCTGTTGGGTGCTTATCACTGCTGAGGGGTCATCCAGCTCTGCTCTGATCATGAGTGGCTCACTGAGCTCTCTGCCTATGATACTGCAGACCTCTGCTGCTCTCTTCTCCTCATGACTCATCCAAGAGGCCATGGCCATAAGCTGGACATCTCCTATCACCATGTTGGGATCCCATGCGTTCATGTTCGAAAGGGCGAAGTTGTGCAAGTAGAACTCTGATAATTTGGCCCTATCCTTTGATGAACTACTGCCACATAGAGCTACAAATTGATGATAATTTTGGAATGGGGTGATGCCCCTTTGGGACAAGGTATTGATCTGAAACTGTAACCACTGATCCTTGAGGTATAGGGCATAGGATTTGGCAGGCTACCTACATTGCAGAGCTTCCATTGCCCAGTTGGCCATGGAGGCCAGTTGGGCCTCCTTTTCTTGTACCTACTATTTCAGAGACTGTATCTCCAAGACTGCTTGCAATTCTTTTTCTTGTAGTTGTCGATTCAGTGTCTCAATTTCAGTCTGCATCCCTTCCTTTCTCTGTTGTTCATCAGGGGTATCTTTGGCTATTGTGGGCTCCTCCTGTTGCTGTTGTCCTCCCAAGATATGAGGCCTTTCTTCCTTCCTCTGTTCCTGTAACTGTAGTTGTTGACTAAGCAGCTCATTTTCTTCCTGTAGCTTGACTCGCTGGTTGCTCTCCACATGTCGTACCATAGCCAATTCCCTTCTTGCCTCTTTGAGTTGTTCCTCCAGAGGACCTATATCTACCACACCCTTGGACTTAGCGATTTTCATCCAAGTGTGGGTCCTCACTCTCTCTTCTTCTAGTGCAAGGAAAAGTGGCACTGTGAATTTTTGAGGAATGATCTTTCCGGCCTCTAAGAAGTTATAGTAGGAGCCCAAGCTGGGCTGGGGGCTAGGTTCCACAATTTTCTCCACATTTTCTTCCTCCTGTGGTGATTTAGCTGCCTCACCTTCCATTGCTTCGGTCTCCTTCAGCCTAGCCAGTGTTTCCTGTAGAATAGTCTCAGCATCATGTAGAGAGGCCTTTGTGTCCAACATTTTCATTCTTTCTCTCCAGGTGGATGTCTTCAGGCTTCCCCGTTCATAAGTGATGGATGCCTTGGAGGGGGACCTCTCCTTTTGTGTGGTAGGGGTGTCTACAATTGTGATTGGTTCTTTTGATGGTGGCTGGGGTCTGCCAGTATTAATCCTCACGCTCCTTCTTGCCTTAAAATACAGGGAAGGCTCCCTCTTTCACTTCCCCTTCTACTTGGAAGATGTGCTTAGGGTGGCCAGCACAGCTGCTGCCTCCCTAGCTAAAATCTCTGGCGATTTTTCCTCTTGTTGCCCTATCTCAAGACTTCCTGTAGAAAGTCCTGTGCTAACTATTTTCTGTCTTCCTATAGAAACGGTTTTCGGGCTTCCTGTAGAAACGTTTTTTGATGTTTTGCCCTGTTTGGCTGGGGGTGCCTTATCTTTTAATTTTGCTGTGGTTGCCTTGGATGTGACCTCACTTGCTTGGAAATTTTCAGTCCTTTCTGCCTTGATTTGCAACCGTTTCTCCCTTGGCGTTTGTGCCTTTATTCCACCCACACTTTTGGGCTCAGTAGCTTGGCCTTTCTCTTGATTCTCTTTTTGCTCTTTCTGCGGTGGTCTATCTTGGGGTTCCTTACCCTTGGATTTCTCTTCTGCCTCAATGTGCTCCCTTTCCTCACTGCTGGATGAAGTGAGTTCCTCGGCCAGAACCCAGATATCATCATTCTTGGACATATTGCAGAAAATATCCTAGGAGAGAGGGATAGTATAGGTATGGAGGGAATCTTCTACTAAAAGCTTGATAAGCCCGTGATGAGCCAACTGGTGCGGTGTCCCTTCCTTCATTTTTGTGCCACACTCCATTAATGATTGTAGGAGGAAATATGGGATGCTTAACTTTTGTTCTGTGGGTAAATCCATCTTATGCCTGAGCTCAGTTAGCAACCGGAAGTGATAACCATATACAATACTGAACCGCCCCTCACAGGTAATGTATTTCATGATCTGAAGGCTGACCTCGATCCAAAATGGATGTAGGCTGGCTCTCGGGACCCCATTTTTATCCTCTGAAAACTGTTCTTCTGGTAGGAATAATTCCTTTTTGGCTTTTTGGCCCAATGCCCTCTCCTCTTTGCTCCAGGGTATCCCCAATGGAAAATCAATGACGCGACTAATGAGTTGTGGGGTAAGTTTTAAGGTCAACCCTCTGAAATTTACAATGGCCAGTATCTTGGATTTAGGCTGCAGAGACATTAAGAACTCTTTTGTTACCTCATCGTCATGACCTTGAATTCTGTCACAGAAGGTCATCCAATTGGCACGGGTAAATAAGTCTACCACCTCGGGAGTTTCTCGGAATTTCCTAGAATCCGAGGGTTCCTTTCTGATAAACCCTCCTGGCATGGTGAGAATGCTCTGTTTTGGCTTGTTTTCTGATCAGAAGGGGAATTATGTGTATGGTTTCTTCCTTTGATTCTCAGGATAGGGTTTCCTAGATGTTTGTATCTCCCTTTGCACCAATTCCCTGGTTATAATGCTGCTCTCTTTGAAACTCCAATTCCGACGCAGAAGATCTGGGTTTCTCTACTCTGGGAGGCTATGTTGTGCTTCCTGTAGAGCTCCTTCTTGTAGAGAGCTTTGCCAGCTTCTAGAGGACGTCACGGCTCTTCTGAGCAAGCCTGGGATGTGGGAGGATTTTGAACCGGGCCGAGAAGCTTGGGCTAACGAACTGCAGAGGAGGAGGACACGTACGTTGCTGAAAACCGGTTGCAAGTGTAAATGACAGTGGTTAATGTGAGTGCTCTGGCTCAACGATTTTGAATTACAGTGCAATTCATGGCACGGGGGTGAGGTGTCCAGGTCGATCCGTTAGCCAACGTCACAGCCATCATTCTTCCGGATGTCTCTGACCGCCATTTCCTATCGCTGCCATTACCCGCCGTCATCACTTCCAATCCACCGATTTCACTGCAAATCCCTGATTTTCCTTGACTGGACATTTCCCACGTGTCGGCTCCACGTCCCTTTGGTGGATTCAAGCGTAACCGAGCTCGTTTGGATCCCACGAGGCCATTTGACTAACTGTGGGTGGCCAATTGACTGGCCATCAAATTCGTTCAATCCGCACCATTCACAGACATGTAGTTTTCATAGTATAGTCTATGCAATTTGACGAAATAAGGTTAGAAACTTAACTGTGTGGCCATGGATGTGTTCTGCAAGTTTCTGGACGTGGAACGATGGCCTTGCTCACTACCACTTCATGCACAGGTGTTGGAACTCCTCCTTTCATTGGCTGATGTTGCATGCAAGGCTTCGAGGCCCGATCCTCTGGTGGTGAACATTGCATGCACGGCTCTGTCTTTTCTCAACTGTCGAGGAGGTGTTCACATTCAAGTGGAGCTGGTTACATGCCTCCTGCGTTGATTTCAACTGCTATTGACTCCATAGTGTGTGCTCCAGATGGATCAGCTGCTACAGGATTCCTGTAGGACATATTGTAGCTGCTTCTCCTCCTGGGATGCATGCTGAAACGAGCGAGGTTGTATTCACAGATGAAGGGTCCTGATGGAGATTTTAACAGGTAGAGTGTGTGAGCCTTCATGTACTTGATTTGTTGCTTGGGGAAGAAAAAAAAATTGCAATATGAGGAAAACAGGACTCTTTGCATGACTGTGCAGGAATACAGGACCAGATTGTTGTAATAACAGTGGAAAGAGATGAAACTGGTGATGGATGGAAGAGAGGAGTGGTTGCAGGCCTCATCAATAGACTTCAAGCTTTAAAATCCCTTTCTAGAATCGACTTTGGCCTGCCCGAAGGCTCTACAAGATGTTTCCTGTAGAAATGCGGAACTTCCTGTAGAAAGCCCCAAAACTTCCTGTAGAAAGCTCAAAACTTCCTGTAGGAGGTTGAATCTTGACCCGAATGTGTTCAAATCCTGGAAAAAGTGAGTGGCCATGGAAGGGGTGTCTGTAAGGATGTTTGGTAGCTTGGTACGGACCCTTGTCCTCATTTTGTGCGATCTTCTTTATCTGCACTGTATTCCCTGCAACCTGCAATAATTCCAAAGATTAGACCTGTTTCTTTTTCTTTTTTCTTTCTTTTTTCCTTTTTCTCTTTTTGAGAGACAGCAGGGGCGCCTCCATGAGGTTTTCACCCCCACTATCTGCCCTGGGCGCCTCAGAGAGGTTTTCACCCAAGGATCTTTTTTATTCCATTTCTTTATTTTCTGAGAGACAGCTGGGGCGCCTCCATGAGGTTTTCACCCTCACTGTCTGCCTTGGGCGCCTCAGAGAGGTTTTCACCCAGGGATATTTTTATTCCCTTCTTTCTTTTCTTTTCTTTTTATGATGATCAAGGTGTGGCCGGAATAGAGGCAGAACCCTGCTCTACTACCAGCACTGATTTTTCCACAGTTTCAATGAACTCCTGCCTCGAAAGGGGTTTCTTGTAGATTTTCAATCGATGCCCATTGACAAGCATGGGGATGGCTTCTTCATCAATGGTCCTGATAAGGACTGAACCATTATCATTGCATTTCTCCACTGTATATGGTCCTAACCATCTTGTCCTCAGCTTTCCTTTGAAATCCTTGTATCTTGAGTCATACAGCAGCGCCCAATCTCCCGGTTGGAATTGCTTTTCATTAAGGTGTCGGTCATGCCATATCTTCCTCTAGAGTTGAACTACTTCTGAGTGGAGGAGGGCCTGAATTCTATGTTCATCTAATCCATTTAGCTGCAATAATATTTCACGTTGAGAATGGCTGAGATCTAGGTCCAGCTGAGCTGCCACCCTCAATGTATTGTACTCGAACTCTATGGACAGCAAAGCTTTCTTCCCATAGACCAGCTCATAAGGTGTGAAACCTATTGTAGTCTTCCAAGTGGTGTTTTAGGCCCAGGTGTCCCCAACCAGGCGATCTACCCAATCCTTTCTACTGCTTCTCACAACCTTAGTCAAAATCCCTTCCAATGCTCTATTAGTGACTTCCACCTGCCCATTTGCTTGAGGATGATAGGGGGTGGAAGTCTTGTGCTTTATCTTGTGATGCGCGAGCAAATCTTCAATCAGGTTGGAGGTGAACTGGCTTCCTTGATCGGTGACTAACTCTCTTGGGTAGCCAAACTTGTAGAAGATATTTTCCCTCAGTAACTCAGCCACCTTTTCTTCTGTTGCTGCTTTGATTGCCTTCGTTTCTGACCACTTGGTCAGATAGTTGGTGCACACAATGATGTAAGACCGTTGCTTTGAAGGAGGGTTGATAGGACCCACAAAATCCATGCCCCACTTCTCAAATGGCTCAAAGGTCACTTGAGGTTGGAGAGGCATTTCATCCCTTGGAGTCAGTTTCCCCATCCTCTAACATCGGTCAGACTGGCTGTTGTATCTTCTGACATCTTGATGAAGAGTAGGCCAATAGTAGCATGCCTGTAGAATTTTGAAGGCAGTCCTTTTTGTTGCAAAGTGGACTCCACAAGGTCCGTCATGACAGGTTAGGAGGATGTCAAAGACTTCCTCCTCCCTAACACAACGTCTCAAGATCTGATCTGGGCCAAGTTTAAACAGGTTGCCCCAAATCCAAGTGAACGGGCCACTCTTCCTTACAATTCTCCTCTTCTCTTTTGAGGATAAATGTGGAGGGAACTGTGCTGAGACCAAGTAGTTTGCTATATCATCAAACCATGGAGAGAGTACTGAGATAGCAAACAGATGTTCATCTGGCATCTGGTCATCCACTGTTCCTTCTTCACCTGCAGGCAAGTCCAATCTAGACAAGAAGTCAGCAACAACATTTTCCTTACCTAGCTTGTTGACAATCGTCAAATCAAATTGCTGCAACAAAAGTAACCATCTAATGATACGAGCATTGACATCAGGCTTATTCATTAAATATCTAATCGCAGCATGATCAGTGTGTACAAATGTCTGATAACCAGTGATGTAGTGTCTGAACTTGTTTAGGGAATCGACTACAGCCAAGAACTCTTTCACGGTTATGGTATAGTTCATTTCTGCCTTGGACAGGTTTTTGCTGATGAAGTATATGGCATATGGGAGTTTCTCCTCAACTTGTCCTAAGGCTGCCCCTATGGCTTTGTTCGAGGCATCAGTGTGGATGTGGAAAGGTAGGGCCCAGTTTGGACCTCTCAAGATCGGGGCGGACACCAGCTTATCTTTCAACTCATCCAGTGCCCCTTGACAGCTGTCAGTCCATTTAAACTCAACATCTTTTCCTAAGAGGCCAAACAATGGTGAGGCTAGCTTGCTAAAGTCTTTAATGAATCTTCGATAATATCTTGCTAAGCCTAGGAAACTCCGAACATCACTTACCTTTTGAGGAGGAGGGACCTTTTGGATGATAGCAATTTTATTAGGATCCACCTATAATCCTTGCCAAGAAATGGCATGACCTAGCACGATCCCTTCAGTCATTAGGAATTCACATTTTTCGGGACTGAGGGACAGGTTCATCTCAATGCACTTGGTTAGAACTTTTCCCAGATTATTCAATGCTTCTTGGAAGTTGGACCCATAAGGAGTAATGTCATCCATATAGATTTCTACCGAATCATGGACCAAGTCAGAAAAGATGCTCAATACTGCTCTATGGAAAGTGGAAGGAGCATTGCATAACCCAAAGGGAAGGCCTTGGTAGGCAAAGGTACCCCAAGGACAAGTGAAGGTGGTTTTATCTTGGTCTTCCGGGCTTATTTGGATCTGGTTATACCCGTTGAACCCATGTAGGAAAGAGAAGAACTTCTTCCCTACCAGTCCATCTAACACTTGATCTATGAAAGGCAAAGGGAAATGGTCTTTCTTGGTGGCTTTGTTAATTTCTCGGTAATCTGCACAGATTCTCCACTTCCCATTCTTCTTGGGCACAAGCACTAGAGGCGAGAACCACTCACTATCGTAGATAGGGTAGATGAATCCTGCATCCAATAATTTTTGCAATTCTTCCTTGACAATGTCTTTAAGGGCTGGATTCATTCTCCTTTGAGGCTTCCTGACTGGTTTACAATCTTCTTTACTGTATATGTGACGGGTACAAACCGAAGGATGGACTCCTTTCATCTCCTTGTACATAGGCCCATTCTTGATGGTCATGCTTCCAGCTCGGCAACTGATGTAAGCATCCGCAGTGGCTAACCAAGGCCTTCCCAAAATGAGGGGGTATCCCATGAGCTTTGCTTTTGGCTTAAGGACCAAGAAGTCCGAAGGGTACTCCTAAGATTCAACAGAGACCAAGACATCTTCCACAATCCCTTTGGGAGTCACGGTGGAGCGATCTGCTAACTGCAGGACTATCGAGGTCTTCCTTAAGGAACTTTGAAGGTTGAGTTTAAGCATGGTGTCCCTGGTCATCACATTAATGGCAGCCCCTAGATCAATCAAGGTATGGGAGATTATGGTGCCATTGATGTGGACATCAACTACAGGACTCCCAGGGTCCAAATACTTTGGACATATTACTTGCCCCAACGTTAGATTGGACAGTTGTCCGATGACATTGATAGTCGAGGCATCTCTCTTTCGCTTGCCTGGGTGCCTGAAACACTTCTCCTTAATCAATTCGTTGTATATCGGTACATCTTTGATGACCTGGAGAAGTGGTATTTTCACACACAACTGTTTCAGTTCTCCCAGAAGTTCAGTTTCCTCTAGGTTTGGTTGCGTGGTTACTGTTAGTCACTCAGGAAATGGTGGAATGGCTTTGGGTTCACTTTCCTGTTTCTCTTCCTCGTCCTCTGGGGGAGGAGGTTGGCGATCTGGAAGGGTCTTCCCAGATCACAGGTTGATCTCCTGGATCTCCACAGCATAGGTAGGACATGTTGTCTCCCAATGTATACCTACTAGGCCTATCAGTTTTTAGGGTTTCGGTTCGGTTGAGCAGGCATCTAGGGTTGTCTTGGAAGAGCAGGAGGTAATGGTTGTGGCTGAGCCGGTGGTGGAGGCAGAATGGCAGGAGGAGAGTTTTATTGGGGCCTTCACCCTAGTTGAGGTGCATTCCACTGAGGTTGTGGCTGGACATGTGAGTGAAACGAATGAGCAGTGGGTTGAATATGGTATTGAGGTGGATAAGAACACAGAGGAGGTGCAGACCAGGAAGGATGAGCAGGGGGACCCCAAGAAGGCATGTGAGCAGATTGGTTGGGGCTATAATAAGCTTGGGATGTCCCTTGCATCCCCTGCTGGTAAGGTTTGGGCCCATGCGGCCTCCTTTGGTTGAGGAAGTAGAGAGGTTCAGTGGGTGCCTCAGTCCCTTGGTACATGGCTTTGAATCTAGGTAAGGTTGGGCATTGGTTTGTGGGGTGGTTTTCCTCACAAACGAAACATACCTCTACTGAGTGCAATGGACACTCGTTCTTAGGGTGCTTCCTCGTACATCTGGGACAGAAAATGGCCAAAGCCCTCTCAGCTTCCTCTTTCTTTTGTTGGATTCGGAAAGTATCAAGTTGCATGGCAATGGTCTGTCTCATCTCACTTTTGAGATCTTCCATCTGATTAGCAAACTCATGCTTGGAGAAGGTAGTACTAGCTGAAAGTGGATTCCCCCTACCTCTTTTCCGGGCTACCCTGGAGTGGTTTCTAAACATAGTTTTTATGTCCTCATAAGGTAGTTGGTAAATGTCTCCTCTAGCTAGCATGTGAAGGGTATCTAGAAGGTCTTCAGGGACTCCTCGGAGCAGAACCAGCTTTAAAGATTCAGGGTCAAGTGTGCACCTGGACCATTTATAGCTAAGTTGGAACCTTTCCTCGTAGTCCTCTAAAGACTCATCATTTCCCATGGTCATCCGAAAGATTTCTCCCTTGGTTTCCTTTGACCTACAGTAATCCCGGTATTTGTTGTTAAAGGCTTGTTGCATCAGATCCCAAGTAGTGATACTATTTCCAGGTAACCCCGTGAACCAGTGTAATGCTGCATCCTTGAGGGTAGAGGGAAAGAGTTTCAACTTTTGCTCATCTTCTTTATAGTCATAAGTTTGACAAAGGACAACAAACTCAAACAGGAAGGTATCAGGGTCTTCAGTGGTCAATCCATGGAAATGAGGTAAGGCTGAGGGACTTATGTTCTTCATTTTCATGTCCCCGTTGGTCTCTCGAATGGGGAAGGTACCTTCTATTCTCTCGTCATTGTCTCTACCGTTTCTGTTTTCAGCGATGGTCTCAAAAGGAATGTTTTCTTGCTCTTCTTTTGTTATAGGATCTTCGTATATCTTAGGAGGTTCACTTATAGGTTCTTCAGGGTCATTGCTACCAAAGAAGAGAGAAGGGTGACTCAGTGAAGTGGTGGGGGTGTTGGGTAGGAATTTTCTGGTATTACCTTTGTTCCTACGAGGCATGAAAGGATTTTTGGTTGCTTTTTCTTTTTTCTCTGCTTTTACCTACAAAAATGAAACAGATGGAATTGCAACTAACTAAAATCTATCTTGCAGAAATGAAAATGCGGAATTGAAATGAAAGCAGGAAAGGACTAATCTATTTTGCTGAAATCAAACTGCGAGAATGAAATGCTAGACTACTCTTGCAGAATTGAAATTCTATTCTACGCTTGCAGAAATGAAATTGCGGAATTGAAAGGCTAATCTATGAAAGCAAGAAATGTCTAATTTACTTTTGCAGAATGGAACTGAAATAAACTACTTAGCAGAAGGTTAAAGTAAGAAAATAGAAGAAAAGCAGCAATCACAAATACTTTGACGCTTCCTCGGCAACGGTGCCAAAAAGAGTGGTGAGCTCCAGTATTGCAGCAATAATGCTGCGACTCCTGGGACTCCTTTCTTTACTTTTATCAACCCGGTAGTTCGTAACAAGCTTGGAAGCGACGGTGCTGTATGCACAAGTACTAGCTCTTGCCGCAGTTTTCACCTGGTTAGCTGGCACAAGTCCGCTAGGAGCTTAAGAAAAATTCTATGAGCTCTGAGAAGAAGCTTTTTAACTGATGTACGAAAGCTAACTCAAATAAGGCTGATCTACTTGCAGAAAGAACTGGAAAGCTGAAAGGAAACGTAAACCCTAGCAAACCCTAATTTTACCAGCTATCCCTATCGATGCAAGAAAGAGGATGCAAGCTACTGAAAGAAATGCCATTGACTTCTAGGAAGGTAAATACATGTATCTAAGCTACTTCTACAGTAACATCTGAAGAAAAAAAAAGCATATTTTTGTATTTTTGAATAAGTTTCCAGAATTATCATGCATGCAATTTTACTGTTTTGACTGTGCAGAGGTGGATTGGCGAGAGGAAATGCTTGGAGGAGGTCGAGAAGGTTCAGAGAGGTCCTAAGGGGTCCCTAACACCCTTCCAAAGAGTTTCACAGAGTTTGGCTATCAAGAAACCTCATTCGTGAGCTTCTACAGGAATTCTGTAGGGGTTTTACAGGATGTCTGTGATTTTCTACAGGATGTCTGTAATTTTTCTATAGGATGTTCAGAAATCAGATTTTGGAGGATGGATGGAGGAAGAAAGATGAAAGAGTGGGTATGGAGGTAGGATAAGGGTTGGAGGTGGTCCAGGACTTGGTGGATGGAGTTGAGGAAAGATGTAGATGGCTAGATTTGTTCAAGGAGGACTGAAGCAATGATGCACAAAAACTAGGGTTATGTGGGCAAATGGCAAACGTAAGGCAAGAAGCTGAGTTGAGGGATGGAGTAGATGGGTTTGATGGAGTATGGGTAGGTAGAGAAGTGGTACAGGTGCTCTGCAAGTTGTTTTTCCAACTAAACCAATGAAGACTTGTAAAATCAAAGACCTAGTTACGTTGACCTAATCCGATCTAGCTGACAGTAAAGAGAATGAACAGAAGTTTAAACTACAATGAAACCATGTATACTAACTTGTGCAACTAAGCAAGCAAAAATCTAAACATGTAACCAACTTCTACAAATGAAAATCAAACACTAGCGATTGCATGGCAAAGCAAAGTCAGTGCTTTTGTGGGCAGCAAGGTCACCTTGATCCCAGCTCCTGATCCCACTGAGGGAGAGGTGAAATCAGAGGTTGTTGATGGCCCTCTTTTGAAGCTTTTCCCTGTTAACAACCTATCAACTCAATTTGAACATCAAAAGTCTTTCTAATCATCAACAGTGACCTAGTTAATCAGCAAGATTTAATCTACTTAACAGAAATGATTTTGCAAATACATAAAGAACAAATAATAATACATGAAGGAGGCCTTAGCACTCAGGTTGGGCCCAACCCCAAGAGCTACAGGCTCCTATAAAGAACTCAGATCTGATGCCAAGTAAAGCTGCTTCTCATTACTCAAAAATAATCATCACAAGAAAGTTATATAGCAGTAGCTAAGAAAAACGAGATGAAAAGGACAGCATTATAGTGCAAATACCAACAGTTCCAAAAGTAAACTATGAAGGTTGAGGCCTTCCTATTTGTACACTACGAGGGGCCTAGAAGCCCTCCTAAATTCAAGGGACTCAACTGTTCCAACTGCTAGTAAACAGTCACTCTTCCCAAAGCTGCTCGGCTGCCTTTAGAACTCGTTTTGGTGGCCTGTTGAGCTCGGAGTTGAGGGTGGAGATTTCGAGGAAGGGACATTTAATGCCAAAGACAACCTCCCTATGAATCCTCACCTCAATCTTGGCTGTCACCTGGGCCATAATTGCTTGGTTTTGCTCCAAAATTTGTCCAAAAAACCTGAAATGACCACGTATTAGCCTCCTTGGTAGAGTGACCACCCTTATTCGTTCAAATAACATAAACATACTAGAAAAACATGCATAATCCATGAAAAATGGAGGATCGAACAAGGATAATTAGGAAAAATGAGCCCAATAAGTTACCTAATTCGGGGCTCATCAGTATGACCCAAATATGAACTCCTCAAACTGCAACATACTCTATACTAGTATCTCCATCTTGAAATTCTAAAACTTTAGAGTATAAACATGACCACCTTTTGACATGTGCAACTCTACCTCAAAGTTCATATCAAAAATTTAATGACACATATGGTCTTATAACATGAACCTTTATATCTACTTCTCAAACCCAAATTTTGACTGCACTAGTGTATTCCTTGCAAAATTTCAAGAAAAATGAGTATAAACTTGACCAAGTTTTGGACTATCACCTCGTCCTCAAATTTCATGCTACCATAGTTCAAAATATTCTTGGATTATTCCCCTAGAAAATTCCTTGTAATATGCTCTATAATATTCTCCAAAATATTCCTTAGGATTTGTGCATGCGCGGGACCCCTCTTGGCCTTCGTGCTGAACGCAACCTCTATGCTCCTCCTCTGATTGTGGGTTTTCCCTTCTCCATATGAATGACAAAGAGTTAAATAATTTTGGGTGGGTGGAATAAACAATGTGAATAGTTGGTGGATCAACTAGCACATACAATGTTATCCCTTTTGCTGGTCGAGAGTCTTGGTTTCAAACCCCATAGGCTCTTACCTTATATTTTTTTTTATACATAAATATGGTGGGCAATAAAATTTCTTGTCATATGCTCAATTTAATTGGAAAACTAGGTGTTACCACGCAATGACTCTAGATTGGTCCACTAATTGTTGACTTGGCCAATTGGGCGTTGCCATGTGACAACCCTAGATTGGTCAACTTAATGTTGATTGTATGCTAACTGGGGTGTCAGGTGGAACCATTGGACTAGGCCTGTTATAGACATTTTTGTGCCTTACAGCATGAAGCATGAAATGTCCATAATCTAAGGGATCCAAAGTCCCTAAACATGTTGTTCCTACCCCTAGAGGAACAAGGTCAGCAAACCACAGCACTGAACAAAAGTTCTCCACCTGAAAACACTCAAAAACAAGGCAATTCTGGATCATGTCAACTGCTCCACTGAGCATCTGCGCTGAATGTCAACTGCTCCACTATCTACCTGCGTTGAATGTCAACTGCAAAGAAGGCTACCTGCGCTGGGCGAGTTTGGACATGTGGCACAGTCATTCCTCAAGGTGTCAATGCCCAGGAAGCTTCCAAAATGACACTTGGATCAGGGAATTCGACTGGTGATGAGTAAGAGGTTCTAGATCTCCAAGTGGAAGCAAGAACCCCCAAGTGGACTCAAGAACTAAAGAAGAACTGAAGTGGGAGAGGACACTAGTCAGCTTCATGCCAGCCTCAAGCTGACTCATCCTTTCTCCAAAACTCCTATATATAGATCTCTCTCATGAGGTCTAGGGAGGCTAGAATCTTGTGAATGTAAAGAATTGCTGTTGGTTTGAGTTTAGAACTATTGGGTGATTTGATTTGAAGGAGGTGAAGAGGAGATTTCTTTCTACTGGGAAAGTGATGCTGGATTGGGCCTCTTATGGTTGTATCACTTCCTGAACCTTACTTCTTCCATTAATAAAGCATTTGAGGTTCTTCTATATGCATGTGTCTCAATGGTGTATTGTTATACTTGTGTATTTGATTTATTCTAATCCTTGAATCAATTATGAATGTATGCTTCTTGTAGTTTCCCTCTCTTGCCATTTTGCAGGATCTTGGTGTCGCTGGGCCAGTGAAAGAGCAAGGAGCTGGGGGCAAGCAGCAAGGAGAGAAGATTGGATCAATCATTAGCGAAAGACATCGGTTAGTGGATCTCTTTCTCCCCTCTTTTACATCTCATAAAGAAGTAATCTCAGATAGCTTTGCTTTGATTGTTGCTAAGGAACTATCACCCTTAGAGTGGGATAGGGTCATTCCGTATTGGATACTTTTCCCAACAACAAGGCCACGTGGCAGGACCCCAACCTACCAGTTGGCCACGTGTTGAGGCCAAGTGATGTCACATCACCTGCTAACTCATCATTTTTCATGTCAACATACAGTTTCCATGTCAGTTGTACAGTCCTGCCAGATGGCAGATAGTTGACCTTTTTCCCAGTTTGACCAAAAAATTGATTAGCCATAAATTTTTCATACAGACTCAAATTGAGGTGTCATTCACACCATTGAAATCATCTCGACAAGATCTCAACAGTCAGAGTCCAATCACATTTTAGATCATATTCATGAGTTGAGATGCCATCACCAGTTGGTCAAGACTTATGTTCCCGATTAGTTGTTAGGGGAATGGTTTGTTAAATCTCTGTTAGCACCATAACAAAAGATGTGGCCAAAGGTGGAGTCGTGACCGAAGAACAAGTTATTGTTCATGCTCAAAATTTATATCTGGTCTACACCCAATTGGGCACACTCTATGATATGATATCAAACACTTTGATACCCTTGAATATTATTCCTCCTCCACCTCATAAAGAATCTCATGTTGTCGAGGACATTATAGGTTATGCCA
This sequence comes from Pinus tabuliformis, assembly GCA_031772625.1. NCBI lineage: Eukaryota > Viridiplantae > Streptophyta > Pinopsida > Pinales > Pinaceae > Pinus > Pinus tabuliformis. The sequence continues at coordinate 1,210,848,216 of CM062820.1, read as the reverse complement.
GCTTGCAGTTGATGAGTAAACCATCTAGTATTTCTCTTACTGCTCCTAGAAAAAACCTTCCATCTCATCCTCCTGCAGCTTCTGGTTCTGAGATAAATGTCGTCTCATATGATAAAGGCAAGTCCCAACAACAACCTAGAATCAAGAAGAAAAATAAAGGTAAGAAAAATATAGACTCCTCACCGCAGGATAAATAAACAAATTCGTCTTCCGATGAGAAACAAAAGCCTCGATACCCATGTTTGATTTGTAACAAGGATCAATTTACACATGATTGTGCACATCACACTAAATTGAATCAGATCCTTAAATCATCCACTTCTCCTGTTGTGCTGACTGAACTGTTTCCCAATCAAGAGACCCATATGCTTTCCCAGGATACCTCTTCCCATAACACAATTTTTATGCTTTCCTCCTCAAATCTAAAATCCGATCTCATGGTGGCCACTTGGAATAAGGACTATGGTAATGTGAATCCATCAAATGGTGATGCTACTGATTAACCTAGTATTTTGGCACCACCTTCATCTGATCATGTTCCACATCCAGTTCCTACAAAATTGACTATCAAACCTCCAAAATGTGTTATCCACATGTCTACTTTCAACCCTCGTTCAAGAGATGCTCAAAATTACAATGTAGTTGAAGACTTGGCTCAGTCCTCTTCGGATATGTCGACTCTTGAGGTGTTGCAAAATTTCCCCACCCAAAAGAAGGCCTTATTGGTAGCTATCGGATGTGTGGATCCATCGACTTCCAACCTATTCAAACCTAGTGGTTTTCTCTCATGAAAGCTATACTCCTCGACTTCTATCTTAGTTAGATTTTATGATCGAGATCATTTTGCATGGTAAGAACATCAATCATTCTATTTTGGATGAAGGAGCCTTGACCTACATCATGTCCTTGTCTTGCTGGAAGAAGATTGGTTCACCCCAACTAAGTCAATCGACCACCACATTAAAATATTTTGATGTAAGGACATACAAACCTTGTGGGATTTTGATCTCCCTCCAAGTGGAATTAGGGGGGAAAGTCATATTTGTTAAAGTAGAATTTATCGATGGACCTTTGGATTATAATATTCTTCTAGGACACACATGGGTTTATGTTATGGTTTTCATCATTTTGACTTACTTCCGTATGATTTCCTTTCCTTATAAAGGCGGGATCGTGGCCATAGATCAACTCACCTTTTTCACCTCTGATTCCAATGTTACTAGAAGTGTCCCTCTTGTAGGGGAAGCCCTACATTCCTACCAGCATGTTGGAGTTGGTTTATTGAAGGATTCATCACTTATGGGAACCTTTTCACTCCCTCCCCCTCCCCTTCCCAGCTCCTCCACTTCGGTTTCTTATATCAACATGATATCATCATCTACAATCTTGACCGATCCATGGATTGTCCCTGATGAAACTGACATCAAAATTTTTGGCGATCGAATGTCACTTAGCCCCGTTGAGAAAGATTACAAAGCCATCTTCTCAGCTTATACGGCCCATATTTTTTCCTTGATTAATTATGTAGATCGATCACTGGATTATGGTTTTCCCTCTGATCCTTTCTCACGTACATTATCTACCAACGAAAGCATCATGGAGATCATGATATTAGACAGTGCGTCATGGGATGAACATCGTCATTGTTCCTCCTTCCTAGATACTGTTGAAGATAATCTCAATGGTGTATACATACCCAATTTTTTCGAGCACTTTACGAATTCCATCTCCATTCATGAGATCAACTCTGAAAAGAACCTTTCAAATATCGAAGAAACCATTCCTCTTGATATTTCAATTAAACCAGGAATAAGTAAAAAATTTATACATTGGAGCATTTTGCACTTCATCTGAAGTTGAGATTTATAGAAACCTCTTTTGTGTGTTTAGAGATGTCTTTGCCTATAGATACAAGGAAATGACAGGTATTAACCCAAACATCGTAATGCATGAAATCAAAACATACCCTGATTGCAAACCGGTTCGACAATGCCTTCGTCAAATCCATCCAAAGAAAGCTACTGGTATGAAAGCTGAAATTGAAAAGCTTCTTCAGTTTGCTTTTATATATCCCATTCCTTTAAATGATTGGGTATCAAACCTTGTCCCTGTCATGAAGAAACAGGGCATGAGTCAAGTATGTGTCAATTACTGGGAGGTAAATCAAGCTTGTCCAAAGATAACTACCCAACCCTTTTTATTGACCAGATTTTTTATGAATGCACTTGCTATGAGATTTATTCATTTATGGATAGATTTTTGAGCTACAATCAAATCAACATTCTCCAAGTGGACCAACCTAAAAATTCCTTTATTTATCCCTCGGGTACTTTTTCTTATAAAAAACTCCCTTTCAGTTTAAAGAACACAGGGGCCACGTTTCAACGTGCGATGGGATATGCTTTCCATGATAGAAATCACATCATGGAACCCTATTTTGACAATCTCCCTACTCACGCTAACCATCAGGTTGATCCCATGCATTTACCAGCCATATTTCTTTGTTGTCGACATTATAATATTGACTCAACCCGCAAAAAAGTGTGTTTTATGTCAGTTCTAGTCTACTCTTTGGTTTTCTAGCTTCGAAATAATGAATTCATATTGATCCTTTAAAGTTCCACACAATCATCGACTTGCCTGCATCCTACACTCTTGTTCAATTACAAAGACTCCAAGGGAAACCCAACTTCCTGAGGAGGTTCATCCCTAACTATGCTAAACTATCAAAGGATTTACTCACTTGCTAAAAAATGGAATTCCCTTCCACTATGATGACAATGTGTAGAAAGTGTTTGATGCCTTGAAAGATGCTTTGGTCTGAGCATCCCTTCTATATCCTCCTCACAATCAACACAATTATTTCCTGTACCTTGTTGCCGTCATCTCTATTATATCTATGGTGTTGGTCCAAGAAGATGTTATGGGGACTGAACATCCCATTTATTATCTTAGTCAGAACCTCAACGCTGACTGAGATCCGATATACTCATGTGCAAAACTTAGCTTTGGCGGCCATTCAAGCCATCCAAAGATTTTTCCATTACATCTTTCTTCGCAAAACTATAGTCATTTCAGATTGCAACCCTATGGCATACATATTGTCATGTCAAATGCTGGGGGGAAAATACTCTAAGTGGATCGTTATTCTCTAAGAGTTCGACTTGGAATTCATCAAGTCCAAGTTGAAGAAATCCTTAGTTCTTTTCGAGCTTATGTGCGATCTCCCTTCCCTGGATGTTGAATACACAGTTGAAGATTCCATCCCAGATGATTCATTGTTCCTGATCTCATCATCTGACCCATGGTATGGAGATTTTATCATTTATCTCCAAACCTAGACTTTACATCCTAATACCTCTCGCTAAGAGCAACGACGTATCCAATACCAATCTCGAAACTATGTGATTATTAGCGACACTCTTTACCATTGTGGTATCGATACTATTTTACAAAGGTGGCTCACTCTTGAGGAGGTCAAGAAAGTTTTGAATGAATGCCACTCGGGGGCATGTGGTGGACATTTATCTGGGTACACCACCACGAAAAAATCTTACGCGCAGGTTACATTTGGCCCACCATTTTCCGCGACTCTATCCTCGTGGTCCAGAAATGTCATGTGTGCCAGATCTATGATAAAAAATTATGCACTCCGCTTGCTCCTTTGCATCCCTTCGTCGACATTGGTCCCTTTGCAAAATGGGAAATTGATTTTATGACATGTAACCCTCACTCGGCCGAGGGGCATGGATACATTATTGTCGTTGTTGACTACTTTACTAAGTGGGCCGAAGTGATGCCTACATTCAATAATATAGGTGAAATGAATGCATACTTTTTCTTTAACCACGAGATTGCTAGGTTGAGTGTTTCGCAAGAAATAGTAATGGATCATGGGAATAATTTTTGAAATCATATGATGATCGAATAAGTTGTCAAATTGGAACTTTCACATGCAAATTCCTATCCCTATTATTCTCAGGCTAATGATAAATTTCAGGCGATTAATAAATTTATTAAGAATATGCTTCAATGTATGATAGGGGTCCACAAATAGGATTGGCACCTACTTCTCTTTTCTTCCTTGTGGGCATATCAAACCTCAAGTAGAACTGCTACTAGATTCACACCATTCCAGTTGGTGTATGGTCTCGAAGTGATCCTCCCCACCGAATGTGAAATTCCATCACTGAAACTTACTATCGAACTTCTTCCTGCTACTTCCATAGAGGAGGAGAGAATTTTACATCTAACTTGTTTGAATGAAACCCAACGTGATGCCACGTTAACCAATGAATCCCATAAAAGACACATTAAATTGCAATATGACAAAAGTGTCAAGCCTAGAATCTTCTCGGAAGGAGATATGGTTCTCTTATATGACCAAGATGCTAACAAGTTAGGTTGAGGAAAGTTCTAGCCTATGTGGTTGGGCCCATACTTTGTCATGCAAGTCCTTGCAAAAGGGGCTTACAAGTTAGTGGATCTCAATGGAATTCCATTGGCGCAACCTAGAAATGGGTTGTACCTCAACAAATACTATGCTTGATCCCATGCATGGTACACTGTGTACATACTGTCTATAGGTGTGTTGAGTGTGTTTGCAGTGTGTTTTTCAGAGTTTCCTATGGTTTCTATTGATTATGTTTACATTTGGATTTCATATGTCAACCTCTCTCAAACTGTATATTTGTTATGCCAAGGTGCTAGTCGTAGTACTCAGAACCTATCCTCCATAGCGTGGGCTATCTTTTCATTGAATGGCGAGATAGTGAGTATGTAAGGGATTTCCATTGGTCACTCGACTAAAAAAATTGTTGAGTATAACACAGTGGTTGAGCTACTTTCTAATGTTATTTCACATGTCATCCATCATATAGTCATCAGGCTTGACTCGCAGCTCATAGTAATACAACTTGTGGACATTTATTCAGTGAGAAACCCTACCATCCTTCACATGGTTTTGAGAGTTCGTCTTCTGGGAAGACATTTTGACTTCATACGATATGAACATATTTCTAGAAATTTGAACACATTACCAGATGCCCTAGCTAATATTGTTTTAGATCGACATTTGCAAAGAATGTAAATAACTTTCAATTCACATCACATCATATTGAAAGCAGGATAGGAACTAGGAAACACTGAATATATATATATATATATATATATATATATATATATATATATATATATATATATATATATATATATATATATATATATATATATTAAGTTTATTTTTACAAAATTTGTGCCCCGAGACATATATGGCTACATCATCCATATAAAAACCACATGCAAAACATTGAAGTAGATAAATTAGTGGTGCTCATGATAAAAGGACACTGCACAAGCTATCTTGCACGATAATTGACCAATATTACTACGCACTCCAATTGTGTGTTGCTTAAGTCACAATGGAAGTTGATCGACCATGGTCTCATCAATCCCATGTGTTAGTCCCTCCATGTGGCACTCTACCTCTAATAGGATCTCTGCTACATCTAGATCACGTAGCCCATCCTATCCTATCGTAATGACCTGTACTAGCCTCTCTACCTTCCTGTGTCTGTCTCTCTAGGCAACAAAGATATGTAGAACCTATTGGTCAAACAAGTCCAATGTCTGCATGAAAACATCAAATAGTTTAGTCTCGAGAACAAAAAAAAAAAAAAATATATATATATATATATATATATATATATATTGTAAAACTTTCAAAAATGTAATGGTCAAATTTTCTTACATGAAGCATTCCATTGCTCACCCTCAAGAAACTCGAGCTCAGGATCATCACATAAATTAATCCTTGTGTAAGGATAATCATCAATTATTAAGATTTTCCTACATATCCACCTAAAGAAGGATGGTGAAAATTTGATCGTTGATGGGCCTGCATGTCGGCTCATATGGTTTATCAATCTCCTCATCCGTGAGGTCCTCGGATTGATGGGCTCAAGTAAAATATGTTCATGCTATAGTAGTGGCACATGCTATAGAGAAAAAGAGACAAATATCACTCTATAATCAAACATTTTCAAATTCCCCTCCTTTTCTTTACTAAGTTGTTCCTTCAAATTGACCAACACACCTTCGCTCCAGTTGAACATTGTTGACTCTAGACATTCTACCCCATATGGCATGTAAGATCTACTCGCTACATGTAGTGTTGAGCTACCTGCCACTATTGTGATGATGAATAAGATCGTTCTCAGAGGTAATTGGGTTACATCTTTTATGTCAATCTTCTCATCTCTAATAGGAACGACTTGAGGTCTGCAATAGGTAGCAATATAGAATTTCACCATCTCATCGCCAATTCTTCCACCTAGAAGAGACATGGAGGCACCTCGCTCTGAAAATCCTATTAGAAAGTAAATATCCTCTACCTGTATCTCGGGAAGATTCTCCCCAAACCTGAACGCCTGTGCCATTATATCCCATCAACTAACAAGGTACTTGAGCAACCCCATTTCTTTCCTCATATGAAGAAGCCAAAAGAATTTCAATAACTCGCAGTTTGTGAGCGCTTAGATGGTAGCCAGGTCATTTGCTGCATTCAAATCTTGTTCTTCGTGTTCTCTTCCTTGCTAGATGAATGCCATTTTATACTAATGGGTACCTGAAACATCAACAAAGTATCCATTAGGCTCTTTCCCATGGAAAAAGCTAGACAAAATTTGAGGCAAAACTAAGAAACAACTTAGGAAAATGCACCCAATGCACCCCAGCAGTGTCTACTAAAGCATTGCACTTTGCGTGCAGTGTATCCTTGCCTAGGTGCAACAAAGTTTTCGACATGGTTGGGTGCATTGGTCCTAGGGCATTTTTTATGAACCCTAGAGGCCTCAAAACCATCAGAAACTTGCATGAAATCACAAAAATGGAAGATGGAAAGATAGAGGAAGGTTTTAGTTCCTACCCAAAAGCAACAACACTTGAAATGCTTCCCTGGATTGGTCATAATCAGCTGTAGAAGATCGATGGAAAAAAGGCTCCAAATACTCCCTGTTGAACGTAAAATGTGAAATGGTAAAAATGACAAGTCTTTTTGAATATTTATGGTCATTTTCTCATTATTTAATTCATTTTTAGTGTTTTGACCTATATATGCTTCATTTTTTCTATGAAATAGGTATGTTTAATCCTTCTTGTGGTGTTTTGAGCAGGTCAACAACTGTCAGTAGGTTTTCATTATGTTTTGAACATGTTACTTTGACCACGGAGTATACTTTTGTCTATTTTTCGGGCTTTATAAACCAATGAAAAAGGAACCCCCTTGGAGTCCTCTTTCAGCTCTTTTCAGACTCCCAAAATATGAAAAGATAGTCAGGAACTTGTCTTTGCGAACTCGTAAAAGTAAATGAAACGACGTTTACTCAGTATAAGTTTAAGCCTTTTATGGACTGAGATATACTAGCGACAAAAGAGGAATACCTTAGTCAAACATGGCTAAGAGGTTATCTTGGGTATTGTTTTCTACCTTTTCGGGCCTAAGGGACTATTTGTGTAAAGGGCCATCTGGAGTTTTCTTTTTCGCCTATTTTTCAAACTCTCTAAACATGAAAAAGATGTTGAATTTTACCTTCACTGGACTTGTTAAACATCAAACATTGATGGAATTATCGAACATGACAAGGCTAAAACAATCCTTCTCATGGGTCGTTAAATATACTTAGAGGGATACATCTGAAGGACGAACTTACAGATCAAGCGTATGTTATCCTCCTCAAGCTTGTTAAAAAAATTAAGAGGTACTGACCAGTATGGTTGGGGAAATTGGGAAAACATGGGATTCCAATGGCAGTGAGTCACTCTTAAACATGGTACTTTTCCACTTCATATCCATGGTTGTTTGGTTGGGTAATTTGCTTGTCTTTTAATTATCATACCAGTTTTAGAACCTCCATCTCGGTTTTGGGTCAATGCTACCAACTCCATTCAATATCGTCGGTGTGTTCAAGAGAATTCATTCAATTGATCTCTGCTACAATACTATTAAGCTTTCATTTCATGTCTGCCCTTCCTAATCTAGTTCCATGTTAGTGCCATTCTGATCATTCTATCTCAATCATCATACCGGTTTTGTGTCATTGATGGGGGATACATCAAGGGCCTCATGTGGCAGGTCACTTCCTGTTGACATCAACACATCATCTAGGAAGTTGACTTCGAAACACCCCTTGGTACGTTGTGCTTGCATAAATGAATGGAACGTTTCCTCACTCTCGGCAACAGGTTTACATCAATGGCCTTCGACCGAAAGCTTCAGTGTGGTGTTCAACATCAAATCAAATCATTGGTGGTTTCTCTCGCATTTTTTAACAACTTATATCATTAGTCGATAATCAAATGGTGTCTACCATGTCTGACTCCAACTCATTAATTCACATTGTTAGACTCGTACTTTGATTGGTCTTGTGAACGAGATAGAAGATGTTGGATATAGTTTCATCCATAAAGGCTATGATTTCAATATTATACATAGATCACAATGTATGGTGGTCATGATCATATTAACAGTCATCTAGTCATGGGTCCACCAGTTGCATCTGTGGATGCTTCATTTGATCATTGTACATGTTATGTCAACTTATGATCTGAGTATAGGTATGCCTCCCTTAATGTACAAAGATGTCATGTTGTAAATATATTGTAATAGATGAATCTCATTAGTTGTCCTTGATCCCTACTAGTCACAAGGTAAAGCACTTCAGCCATCAGTTAGCATCTCTTACTTCTTACTTTAGGGGGGATTTTTTATAGGCCAATTTTTCACATCTAATCATTGAGCCTCCTAATGGGATCAATCAACATCTTATTCCCCCTTGTCACCATCTTGCACAAATCCCTAAGCATGTAACTTTCATTTCCCAGAGTTTGAGCCCTAAAATGATTCATCTGACCCAATTTAAGGACCAACACTCCATGTAAGCGTATTGGGTTACGTTCACCAGTAGGTTGCTCCACTATGGCTTGCATTGGTCACCAGAAAGTTCTTCCCCTTTGCACCTGCGTTGGATCTAAAAATATGGGAGAATGATTGAGATTCCGAAAGCTTCACCTTACAGGAGTTTCCAAAATTTGTTAGAACTACTTACTTTGGATAAATCACTCATATGCTATCCATCCCTACATTGGAGTTTTCACCACTTATCCTTTTATCCTATCCCACCATCAAAGGTGGATCTCTTACCCTAGAATGGTAATTGGATAAGAACTCCTAAATTACCTTTATTCTCTATATATTTCCAGCTTTCTATAAGGTTGGGGGTTGGATTTTGGAGAATAATTCTGCCCTTATGTTGTTGTAGTGAGTGGTCATCATTCCATGCATTTAAGGTGATTGGAGGTGCATATTTTCACATGGAAAGGACAAGTCAAAAACTTGGAGGAGCTCTTTTACAAGATCAGATTCTACTTATGGTTGTAATCTCCTTCCATTTATAGTAATGAAATGAATTAACTATTTTCCTATATGTAATTTTGTTTCACTTATTTCAATACCATGTTGATCTATTGAATGAAGTACTTAGATGATATTGCATACATATCTTAGTTTCTTGGCTTGTGTTATCTGATTGTGAAGGTTCTAATTTTGGAAATCGGAGTTGGGATTGGAGCTTCCAAGTTGAAGAAAGAGCAAAGTGCGTGAAGGATTCCATGTAGGCCTCACTCTATCATTTATTTACTTTAAGGGAAAAAAATGTTTTCCTTGTGTCTCTGTTGTTCTATGTTAGCCACCAACCTAGGGGAGATACTTTTATCCACAATCGTAAATCCCATATAACAAATTGGCGACTCCACTTGGGAATAGGTCATTCCCTTGGTGGTATCCTTATCCATTGTGTTTGATTACCTCTTTGACAGACCTTTTTTGTACTATCAAACCAAGAACATACCTAACAAGTCATTTTATTGAACCTTTTTTGCAATTTTTGTGTTGAAAACCTCTTTCCTAGGCCCAATGCACCCCGTGTGCCTTAGACAGAGCATTGCACCTCACCCTAGACCACTTTCCACCAACATTGCAATGTACTGGTGCCTCTTTTGTACCAAAGTTGGTCCCTATTTTTGCATGAACTTTGCCTTCGTTCTTGAACCTCTTTGTGGTCAGTCTACTTCCAGTCGAACTTCCCTGAGTCTTAGTGTCTTGTGGTCTCTCTAAAGCCTCCATTTGGTTTCCATTTGTGTTTGTTTGCCTTTGATAAGAATTGGTTTTGATTTTTCTTTGTTCTTATCAATTGGTCTCTTGCAAACTGATTTCGTTTGATTTCTGATCACTTAGGTGAATTGTTGTTCTAGTCCTCATTCTGAAAAGTGAAATTGAATCAATAATTAAACATTTGCATCTTAGTTTTCTCCAATTTGAAAATTAAGTGTGGTGAAAAGAAAAAAATTTCATTGACATTTCGGGTTTTGCATGTCCATTAGCATAGGAACAGTTGCATTAGTAAGGAAACTGCATCTTGCTTCTTTTTTGCTGCATATTGTGTGTGGCATCTTAATTGTTTCTTCCCTTCCTTAACTAGATTTTCATTGAAAGAGAAAGGATTTATATTTTCTCATGCTAGATTTGTATTTTAGGATATTCATGTGGTATTAAAGGTGAGCCCTAAAATTAAAATATAATCAAAGATAAACAGTAAAATTTATTGAATCAACCTAAGGAGAATTTTTAACATTAACAAAAACATTTAGAGGTCTAGGCTAGAGATGTGTTCCGACATCGTTAAATATAGGAGTTTTCGTTATTTTCCAGTGTTTCATCCCAGGGGTGAAATCTTGTTCCACATATGTGAGTGTATATGACCATACTCCAAGTACCTTCGGGTATATTGGTGCGCTCCATATACATAAAGTATATGGGAATGCTCTCATCAAACGGTTATGCATTAGACATCACTACTACGAACTACACTCCCGCGTACCATCCCATGTATTTTGGGAGTCCCCAATAGGTTTTTATCCATCCATAGGTAGCCGAATCTATCACCTTTTATACCATGATACACCGAACATAGCATTCCATGAGATTGGTTTCCGTACGTTAAGTCCATGGTTTGCCAAGTTGTATATTGTAGTTCACAGTTGCTTGGTAATCCTTTATGCCTAGATTACCCTCTTTTTGAATTATTTCTTTTTGTGTTAATAAAATTTATTTCCCAACATGGAATAACAAAATCCCCCTCCCCGTCGTTCGCGTAGAATAAAAATAAGCCTCCACTTCCTCTAGAGACTACTCCTAACCATCATCCTAGATATAGGCAAACACAAACTACCAAATCAGGAACATCAATAACTACTTCTGGCCCTCCACCTGATATTGATGAGCCAGAATCATCTATCCCTTTGAGTTATAAAACCGAAATTACATCCATTCCTCTTGCTGACACTGACACAATTGAAATAGAAGTCCCTAAAACTTTGTTACCTGAGGTCATTGAATTTGATCTCCCTGAGTCAGAAACTTTGTTTCCTTAGGCTATTGAACCTAAGGAGTCTCAGCCATATTTACCTGAGTCTTTGGAACCTTCCTCCTCTCTTCCTTTGTCTCATACAGAACCAATATATCTTGGGCATGATGGTGAACCTATTCCATACAAACTTCTAAGTATTGAATAGATCCCTCCAGAAGAGCCTAGTCCTTCTACTCATTTTCATTGGGAAGGACTTCATTATTATCAAACCAGGCCTCTTCTACCTCCTAAGCCTAAAAAACAATCTCCTTGTCCTGATTATTTGGGCTTAGCTGTGGATTTCTTGTGGAAATATTCATTGGGATTTTTAACCATGACTGGAACTGATCCAAAATCTCTGCCTGTGTCCACCACTATGGTTGAGACATCAAGTGTTACATCCTCATCCATGTTTGTAACATCACCAGAAGATCATTTATATGGTGGCCCGTCCATCCCGCCTCACTATCAGTAATTACCTAGTACCTTTTCAAGTGTGGCTTCCAGTCCTTGGACCTTTCCCATGACATCCAATTTGGGAAAATGTCTGGTACCTCTCTTATGAATTCCGCAAATTTTAATCCTCTTCCTCCATCTACACCTACAATAGAGCAACATATTGTCCCTTATGTTAGTGGGTAAATATACCCTTAATATCTGAACCCTATTTATATTAGGTACCCTCCATCTGGATCACAATTGACTCTATCATCCCCTCCTCCCATGGTGGGGGGGAAACCTATCATTGGTATACCTCAATATGGTAATCCACCTAGTTACAGTCCTCATCATCCTGGAATGGCTTCTAGTGTTTTTCAACCTAATTTACCCATACAATCTAGTCCATATTGGGATTGACTGTTAAATTCTCAAATTGTACCATCTTTGTCACAAATTCCTACCTATCCGTCAACACCTCAACAAGATCAAATAGATGTGAGCCAACATTTACAGCCTATTCCAATGGTGTCTGGTTCTCCCTAGATCCTGATTCCTCAACCTGTACAAGGTCACTCACCTTCTCAATTTCTTGCACAAGGTACTCCTCATGTTTCGGTAGGCCAAATTATTCCAAATTTGGCGTACCCTCAATTGAACCCGTACCAAGGGGCAATGGAAACCCTAAAGGGGAAATATTATGGATCACACCAATTGCCTTTTCATGGCCATAAAATCCAAACCCAACCATTCCAGCAACTTTATCGCCATCCTGGACTAGACAACAGACCCACATGTATGTTGGTTATCAAAACCCTCCATATTCTAATACTCAAGTTCCTTATTATTAGAGGCCTCCTTATCCAAGAATGCAAATGTTTGTTGCCCAAGCTATCCCTTCATATCTAGGTCATTCGCCTACGGACTTTAATAGGGAGTTGCCTTTTATTTCTACTCTTGAGTTATCAGATATAACTCAGCTTACTAACAACCCCATTTCTCATTCGCCATCATGGCTAATTATTCCCCCTAATTTTCCTTCTAATATCCCAAAATTCAATGGGAATCCTAGAGAAGATTTTTCAATGCATGTCATGACATATCATCTATGGTTTTCATCCAATTCACTTAATGATGATTCCATTCAACTTCATCTTTTCCAACAAACTCTTACGGGTACCACAACCAAATGGTATATTGAATTACCTAGAGCGTCATTTCACAACTTCAACGCTTTAGCCACTACCTTCCTCACAAATTTCCAATTGCCCATCTGATATGAAACTGGAACCGAACTATTGACTAACTTTAAAAAATCAGACTCCACTCACATTTTGGATCATATTCATGAGTAGAGACATCATCACCAGTTCATCAAGACTTATGTTCCCAATCAGTTGTTAACAAAATGGTTTTTCAAATCTTTATTAGGCCCCATAACAGAAGATGTGGCCAAAGGTGGAGTTGTGACCGAAGAGAAAGTTATTGATCGTGCTCAATATTTAGATCTTCTCTACACTTAATCGGGTATTCTCTATGATAAGATAACAAATGCTCTGAAACCCTCAAATATTGTTCCTCCTCCACTTGGTAAATAATCTCATGCTTCTGATGGCATTATAGGTTCTTCCATCTCACAGTTGGTGAGTAAACCATTTGGTATTTCTCTTACCACTACTACACAAAACCCTCCATATCATCCTCCTGCAGCTTCTGCTTCCGAGATAAACTTTGTCTTATCTGATAAAGGCAAGTCTCAACAACAACCTGGAAGAAAGAAGAAAGGTAAAGGTAAGAAAAATAAAGACTCCTCACCACAGGATAAACAAACAAATTTGTCTTCCGATTAGAAACGAAAGCCTCGGTACCCATGTTTGATTTGTAATGAGGATCACTTTACACATGATTGTCTGCATCGTGATGAAGTGAATCAATTCCTTAAATCATCCACTTCTCCCACTGTGATGACTGACCCATTTCCAAATCGGGAGATCCATATGGTTTCCAGGGATACCTCTTCCTCTAACACAGTTTTGATGCTTTCCTTCTTAAAGATAAAATATGATGTCATGGTGGCCACTCGAAATAAGTACTATGGTAATTCAAATCCACTGAATGGTCAGGCTACTAATCAACCTACCAGTTCAGCACAACCTTCATCTAATCCTATTCCACCTCTGGTTCCTATGTAATTGACTATCAAGTCCTCCAAAGGGTGTTATCCATAAGTCTACTTCCAACCCTCGTTCAAGAGACGCTCAAAATTACAACATAGTTGAAGACTTAGCTCAGTCCCCTTCGGATATGTCGACTCTTGAGGTGTTACAAAGTTCCTCCACCCACAAGAAGGCCTTATTTTCATCTATTAGATGTGTGGATCAATTGGATTCCAACCTAGTGGTTTTCTCTCATCAAAACTATACCTCTCGACTTTTGGCTCCATTAGATTTTATGATCCAAGTTGTTGCCCATGGTAAGAACATCCATCGTTCTATTGTGGATGAGGGAGCCTCAACCTGCATCATGTCCTTGTTTACTGTAAGGTGATTAGTTCACCCCAACAGAGTCAATCGACCACCACATTAAAATATTTTTATGGAAGGACATAAAATCCTTGTGGGATTTTGAACTCCCTCCAAGTGGAATTAGGGAGAAAATTCGCCTTTGTTGAAGTAGAAGTTATTGATAGAAATTTGGATTATAATATTCTACTGGGATGCATATGGGTTTATCCTATGGCTACTATAATTTCGACTTACTTTTGAATGATTTCTTTTCCTCATAAAGGTAGGATTGTGGCCATAGATCAACTCACCTTTTTCGCCTTTGATTCCAATGTTACTAGAAGTGTCCATCTTGTAGGTGAATCCCTACATTCATACCAGAATGTTTGAGTTCTTTCATTAATGGATTCATCACTTATGGCAATATTTTCATTCCCCCCCACTCTTCCCAGCTCCTCCACTTCGATTTCTTATATCAACATGATACTGTCGTCTACTATCCTCACCGATCTATGTATTGTCCCTGATTAGACTAACATCAAAAGTTTTGGCGACCGGATGCCACTTAGCCCCATTGAGAAAGATTGTGAATCCATCTTGTTGGCTTGTGAAGCCCATACTTTTTCCTCAATTAATTGGGTAGATCGATCATTAGATTATGGTTTGCCCTCTGATCCTTTCTCGCGTACATTCTCTACCAACGAAATCATCATGGAGATCATGTTGTCAAATGACATGTCATGGTATGAACATCATCACCATTAATTCTTCCCAGATACCGTTGAAGATAATCTCAGTGGTGTATACCTACCTAATATTGTTGAACACTTTACAAATTCCATTTCCATTCACGAGATCGACTCTGAGAAGAACCTTTCAAATATCAAAGAAACCATTCCTCTCGGTATTTCAATTAAACTAGGAATAGTCAAAAATATATACATTGAAGCATTTTTCACTTCATTTGAAGTCGAGATTTATCGAGCCCTTTTTCGTGAGTTCAGAGATGTCTTTTCTTGGACATACAAGAAAATTCTAGGTATTGACCCAAACATCGTAGTGCATGAAATGAAAACGTACCCTGATGCCAAATCCATTTGATAGCACCTCTGATACAAATATTAGTACAAAATATGTAATCAAAAACCTTCTTCGGTCTGGTTTTATATATCTCATTCCTTTAACTAATTGGGTATCAAACATTGTCCCTGTCATGAAAAAATAGGACACAATTTGAGTATGTATCGATTATGAAGATGTAAATCGAGCTTGTCCAAAGGAAAACTACCCAACCTCGTTTATTGATCATATTGTTGATGATTGTGATGGTTGTGATATTTATTCATTTATGGATGGATTCTCGGGCTACAATCAAATCAACATTCTCCTGGTAAACCAACCTAAAACTGCCTTTATTTGTCCCTGGGGTACTTTTGCTTATAAAAAACTCCCTTTTAGTTTAAAGAATGTAGGGGCCACATTTCAATGTGCAATAGACTACACTTTCCATGATATCAAGAACATTGTGCAACCCTATTAGGATGATCTCCCTGCTCACTCTAAGCATCAAGTTGATCACCCCATGCATTTACTGGCCATCTTCCTCCATTGTCGACATTATATATTGACTCAACCCACACAAATGTGTGTTCTGTGTTAGTTATATTTGACTCCTTGGTTTCATAGTTTCGAAATGATGAATTTGTATTCATCCTTTAAAAGTCCAGGAAATCATCGACATGCCTACACCCTCCAGTATTGTTCAATTACAAATACTCCAAGGGAAAGCCAACTTCCTGAGTAGGTTCATCCCCAATTACCTTGAATAGATCAATGGATTTAATAATTTATTGAAAAATGGGATTCCCTTCCATTGGGATGACGTTGCGCAAAAAGAGTTTGATGCCTTGAAATATGTTCTGGTTCGGGCACCTCTTCTATATCCTCCCAACTATCAACGTGATTATTTCCTGTACCTTGTTGTCGCCATCTCTACTATAGCTATGGTGTTGGTACAAGAAGATGATATGGGGACTGAACATCCCATTTATTATCTAAGTCAGAACCTCAATGATACTGAGATCCATTATGCTCATGTAGAAAAGTTAGCTTTGGCAGTCGTTCAATCCGTCCATAGATTTCGCCATTACATATTGCTTCGCAAAACTATGGTCATTTCATATTACAACACTATGACATACATATTGTCACATCAATTGTTGGGGGGAAATACTCTACGTGGATCGTTATTCTCCAAGAGTTCAACCCGGAATTTATCAAGTCCAAGTCGAAGAAATCCTTAGTTTTTGCCGAGCTTATGTGCGATCTCCCTTCCCTTGATGTTGAATACACATATGAATATTCCATTCTAGACGAGTCATTGTTCTTGATCTTGTCATCTGACCCATGGTATGGATAATTTCACATTTATCTCCAGACCCAGACTTTCCATCCTAATATCTCTCACTAAGAGCGGCAATGTATCTAGTACCAATCTTGAAATGATGTGATTATTGGCGACACTCTTTACCATCATGGTATTGATACTATTTTATAGAGGTGGATCACTCTTGAGGTCAAGAAAGTCTTGAATGAATGCCACTCAGGAGCATGTGGTGGAAATTTATCTGGTTACATCACCGTGCAAAAAATCTTGTGCATTGGTTACTTTTGGCCCACCATTTTCCTCGTCCGTGTCCTCGAAGTCCAGAAATGTCATGTGTGCCAAATCTATGAATGCAAATTCCATGCTCTGCCTGCTATTTTTCATCCCATCATCACCTTTGGTCCCTTTGCGAAATGGGGCATCGATTTTACGACATGTAACCCTCACTCAGATGGGGGACATGGCTACATTATTGTCGTTGTTGACTACTTTACTAAGTGGGCCGAAGCGATTCCTACATTTAATAATATTGGCAAAATTCCTGCATACTTTTTATTTAACCACATGATTTCTAGGTTCAGTGTTTTGCAAACAATAGTAACGTATCATGAGAAAAATTTTCAAAATCATATGATGATCGAATTAGCTTCCAAATTGGGACTTTCACATGAAAATTCCACTCCCTATTATCCTCAGGCTAGCAGACAAGTTGAAGCGATTAATAAAGTGCTTAAGACTATACTTCAACGTATGATAGGGGTCCACCAATTGGATTAGCACCTGCTTCTCTTTACTGCCTTATGGTCATATCAAACCTCAGTTAGGACTGCTACTAGATTCACACCCTTCTAGTTGGTGTATGGTCTGGAAGCGATCCTCCCCATCGAATGCAAAATTCCATCGCTGAAACTAGCTATTTCTTCCTACTACTTCCATAGAGGAGGAGTGTATTTTACATCTAACTTGTTTGGATGAAACCCAGCACGATGTTGTGTTAGCCAATGAAACCCATAAAAGATGCATTAAAGCGCAATATGACAAAAGTGTCAAGCCTATAATCTTCTTGGAAGGAGATATGTTTCTCTTATATGACTAGGAGGCCGACAGGTTAGGTCGAGGAAATTTCCAGCCTATGTCTCTAGGTCCATACATTGTCAAGCGAGTCCTTGCAAAAGGGGCTTAGGAGTTAGTGGATCTCAATGTAATTCCATTGACGCAGTCTAGAAATGGGTTGTACCTCAAAAAATACTATGCTTGATCCCATGCATGGTACAGTGTGTACATACTATCTATAGGTGTGTTGAGTGTGTTTTTCAAATTTTCCCATGGTTTCCATTGATTATGTTTACTTTTGGATTGCAGATGTCAACCTCTCTCGAACCGTATATTGGTTATGCCAATGGTGCTAGTTGTAGTACTCGGAACCTATCTGTTGTTGTGTGGGCTATTTTTTCTCTGAATGGAGAGCTAGTGAGTATGGAAGAGATTTGCATTGGTCACTTGACTAGAAACATCGCTGATTATAGAGCAGTGATTGAGCTACGTTATAATTGTATCTCACATGGTATCCATCGTATAGTCATCAGGCTTGACTCGCAATCTCATAGTACTACAACTCGCAAACATCTATTCAGTGAGAAACCTCACCATCCTTCGTATGGTTTTGAGAGTGCGTCTTCTAGAAAGACATTTTGACTTCATACAATATGAACATATTTCTAGAAATATAAACACATTAGCATATGCCCTATCTAATTTTGTTTTAGATAAACATTTTCAAAGAATGTAAATAACTTTCAATTCACATCACATCATATTGAAAGTAGGATAGGAACTAGGAAACACTGGAAAAAAGTATATATATATATATATATATATATATATATATATATATATATATATATATATATATATATATATACATATATATATATATATATATATATGTATGTATATATATATATAGATAGATATAGTTTGATTTTAAAAACTGTGTGCCCCAAGACACATATGGCTACATTATCCATATAAAAAATACATGCAAAACATCTAAGTATACAAATTAGTGGTGCTCATGATAAAACGACACAACACGAGCTATCGTGCACACTAATCGAGCAATATGACTAGACACTCCGATTGTGTGTCACTGAAGTCGCAATGGAATCTGATCGACCATGGTCTAATCAATCTCTTGTGTTAGTCCCTACATGTGGTGCTCTACCTTTGATATAATCTAGGCTACATTTGGATCTCTTATCACATCCCATCCTACCGAAACGACCTATACTAGTTTCTCTACCTCCTCCTATGTCTATCTCTCAGGGAAATGAAGATATGTAGCATCTACTAGTCAAACAGATCCAATGTTTGCATGAAAACATCAAATAGTTTAGTCTCTGGAACATAAAAATAAATTAAAAAATCGTAAAACTTTCAAAAACTTAATGGTTAAAGTATCTTACATAAAGCATCCCATCGCTCACCCTTAGGCAACTCGAGCTCAGGATCATCATGAAAATTCATCCCTACATAAGGATAATCATCAATGATGATGAACTGTCTGCGTAGCCATCCAAATCAGGCTAGTGAAAATTTGATAACCTATGGGGCTACATGTCAGCTCACATGGTCTATCCACCTCCTCATCCATGGCGTCCTCGGATCGATGGGCTCAAGTACAATCTTCTGAGGCTACAATAGTGGCACCTACTCTAGAGAAAAGGGGATTCTGTAAATATGCTGAACTCACCAAATGGTTTACTTGGTTGCTAAAAAAGGGGATTCCCTTCCATTGGGATGATGTTGCACATAATGTGTTTGATGCCTTGAAAGATGTTCTAGTTCGGGCATCTCTTCTATATCTTCCCGACTATCAACACAATTATTTGTTATTCCTTGTTGCCACCATATCTACATAGCTATGGTGTTGATCCAAGAAGACAATATGGGGATTGAATATCCCATTTATTATCTGAGTCACAACCTCAATGATACTAAGATCCGATATACTCATGTGGAAAAGTTAGCTTTGGTGGTCGTTCAAGCCATCCAAAGATTCCACCATTACATCTTGTTTCACAAAACTACGATCATTTCATATTGCAACCCTATGACATACATATTGTCACATTAATTTCTGGGGGGGAATACGCTAAGTGGATCATTATTCTCCAAGAGTTCGACTTGGAATTCATCAAGTCCAAGTTAAAGAAATCCTTAGTTTTTGCTCAGTTTATGTGCGATCTCCCTTCCCTTGATGTTGAATACACATATGAATATTCCATCCCAAACGATTCATTGTTCCATATCCCATAATCTTACCCAGGGTATGGAGATTTTCTCATTTATCTCCAAACCCAAACTTCCATCCTAATACCTCTCGCTTAGAGCAGCGACGTATCCAGTACCAATCCTGAAACTATGTGATTATCGGTGACTCTTTACTGTCATTGTATCAATACTATTTTATAGAGGTGCCTTTCTATTGAGGAGGTCGAGAAAGTCTTGAATGAATGCCACTCGAGGGCATGATGTGGACATTTATCTGGTTACGCTACCGCACAAAAAATCTTACGCGTCAGTTACTTTTGGCCCACCATTTTTTGCGACTATATCCTCATAGTCCAGAAATGTCATGTGTGCCAGATCTATGATCAAAAATTTTGTGCTCTGATCCATCCTTGCATCCCATTATCACCGTTGGTCCCTTTGCGTAATGGGGCATCAATTTTATGACATGTAAACCTCACTTGGAGAAGGGGCATGACTACATTATTGTTGTTGTTGACTACTTTACTAAGTGGGCCGAAGCGATGCCTACATTCAATAATACCGGTGAAATGACTGCGTACTTTTTCTTTAGCCATGTGATTTCTAGGTTCGGTGTTCCGCAAGAAATAGTAATGGATCATGTGAATAATTTTTTAAATCATATGATGATTGAATTAGCTGCCAAATTGGGACTTTCACATGAAATCTCCACTCCCTATTATCCTCAGGATAACGGACAAGTTGAGGCGATTAATAAAGTTCTTAAGACTATGCTTCAACATATTATAAGCGTCCACAAATTGGATTGGCACCTGCTTCTCGTTACTTGCTTGTGGGCATATCG
This sequence comes from Pinus tabuliformis, assembly GCA_031772625.1. NCBI lineage: Eukaryota > Viridiplantae > Streptophyta > Pinopsida > Pinales > Pinaceae > Pinus > Pinus tabuliformis. The sequence continues at coordinate 1,210,827,309 of CM062820.1, read as the reverse complement.
AACTTCAGTTAAGACTGCTACTGGATTCACACCCTTCCAGTTGGTGACGTGGTCTCGAAGTGATCCTCCCCATCAAATATGAAATTCCATTACTGAAACTAGCTATCGAACTTCTTCCTGCTACTTCCATAGAGGAGGATCATCTTTTACACCTAAATCATTTGGATGAAACCCAGTTGTTGTGGTCACCAAAAACCCCCCTCTTTGTTTGATATTAGCAATAACACCAAGCAAAGGGGGACCCTTAACAAAAAATCCAAAAAATATTTGTATCAAAATTTTTGTATTTCTACTCCCTAAAGCTAGATCGCATTGCGAAGAGAGAGTGAAGTGTTTGCTATGCGCATAAATGAGCTAAGAAGAAGCGACGCGAAATCATCGCATCGCATATATTGAAAGCGCCCGGTCTGGAACTTGGATCAATGACCTATCTAATCTTAAAGCTGAGGCTAGAGAACCCATTAAAGATTTCAATTTATGGTTCAATAAGATCCTCAATAAAATTCCCGCTGCTTCTCAACCCAGCGACGAAGTAAGATGTGAATGGTATATCACGGCCTTACCATCAAACTTGGCTATCTTTGTAGATAGGGCAAACAAGACGACCTTAGTTGAAAACTTGACAGAGGCATTAGCAGTAGAAAAGCGCGTAGTAGCCCTAGAAAAGAGATCTGCAATAGAGGAACGCAAATCTAAGAAAATCTCTTTCAAAGAAGACACCAAGAAGAAGCAAACGAAAGATCCTTTCGATATGGAAGGATTACAAAAAGTGTTAAAGGCCATGTCCAATGAGATGATTGACATAAGAAAACAAGTAGCAAAAACTTGTTCAAAAAAGCCCTACAGAGCTTTCAAAAGAAATCCTCCCATGGAGGTGAAACCACCCAATGCTGTCTCAAACGTCGAATCTGAAGAAGAAGAAGAAGAAGAGAATACCACTGAAGGGCAGATAGATGATGAAGAAGTTGTGGAACTACAAGGAATGTTGGATTTCATCCTCCCACAAGAAGAAGATCAAGAAGCATTTCCGGTTAGCACACGAAGCAAAAATCAACTTGATCCTCCCCAAACTACCCCTAAACAGAAGGGCGCAAGCCCTGCAACAAAAGATAAGGTCGCAACAAAGAAAAAAACCGCTAGAGCGACCCAATTTACCCCAGTCCAATCAGATCAAGCACCTCCATCAAGAACACTGATAGTGTCGGATAAAATGGAGTATAACATTATCGATGACATAAAAAAGACTAGGGCTAATATCACTCTTTACGAATTGAGCAAATTGAAACATCAACAGAAAATAATGATAAAAGAATTACATGCCATGCCTACTACATCTTTACCTACAGCTGTAGCTTCCCACAACATGGGAAGACCTCAAACCAACATGAACAATAATATTGATCCAAATGACATTGCCTTGATTGGAGGAAGATCAAGATCTCATACTCCTCCTTTTCTTCTCACTTATGAAATTTTCAATAAAAACGTGCACAATTGCTTGGTTGATTCTGGTGCTTCAATGAATATTTTACCCAGATCAATATGTGCCAAATTGAATGTTCAACCACAAAAATCCGCAGTGTGCATAGTTCAACTTGATCAATCTCAAGTCGAAGTGATTGGTGAACTTAATCAGGTGACCATAAGATTGTCGTCTAACCCGAAAGTATGCCAGGTTATCGACATTCTAGTAGTTGATATCCCTGAATTCTATGGTTTAATTCTTAGTAGGGATTGTTCCGAAAAACTCCATGGATATTTCTCAACCGACTGGTCGCACATGTGGTTACCCGACAACGGTAAACCGAATCAAATAAAGGTTGAATGAGAGTTGCACCAAAAGTACATAGTGACTGAATTGGAAGGAGAGAATGAAGCAATAGCATACAACAGCAGTATCATAGGCAATTACTTGGTAGATTCTTTCCTCGGCAATTTCAATGCTCATATTTCACCTTACTTAGAAAATTTAGTTTTGTCCCAAGTTGAAAATTTTTCTCAAACTGATAATTCAAAATGTGTTAATTTTTTAGATAACCCTGTAAATACATCTTTGTTTTGGAAATTATATTTTGATGGCTCTAAATCTAACGAGGGAGCAGGAGCAGGATGTGTTCTGATTAGCCCAGACGGAAATAAGACCATGCTTACGTGCAGACTTGAGTTCGATTGCACGAACAATACAACGGAATACGAGGCCTTGGTGCAAGGCCTATACAAAGCAATCGGATTGAACGTTAAGTATCTTCAAGTTTTTGGAGATTTTGAGATTGTCGTCAAACAGGTACGTAACACCACACATTGCCTGTCGAGCCATTTGAAGCACTATCAATCTTTAGTACAAGATCTGACTGCACATTTCATAGCATTCGATATTTCTTCAATCCCAAGACTCCAAAATGCGAGCGTAGACCTGTTAGCTAACGTAGCCTCTAGACTTATTCCCTCCGAAGATTTTAGTCCAGATAGATTCTCAATAGAATTAATCTTTAGACCATCCATCCCTGACAACATCACCAACTGAAGAGTATTCAACGACGATCCTGACATTGTAAATTTCCTCTCTTATGAAGGATCCTACTCAAATCAAATAATTGACAAAGACCATCATGATCACCAAATACAGCAAAATAGCACTGATAATGCTATACCTAAATCGGTGGTTAAGTTAGAAGATTTATATGATTTGAAAAGTCGGTTTAAAAGGTCTGCCAATTCTAAACTCTACAGTTCAACTCTGAATTATGAATTAGTGAACCTAGGAACCGATGAGAAGCCACAAAACGTTAATCTAGGCCACGGCCTAGCCCCTGAAGAAAAATCAACATATATCCGTCTTCTGAGACAATACAAAAACGTTTTTGCATGGAATTACGATGAGCTGAAGACATACAACACTTCTATCATTCAACACACTATCCCTATGATTGACAATGAAAAACCTGTCCAGTAGAAGCTCAGAAAAATCCACCCTAACTTAGAAAATCAGATAAAGACTGAGCTAAATAAGTTGTTGAGAGCCAGAATAATTTTCCCCGTCAGACATTCCAAATGGGTATCCAATATGGTGCCCATTAGAAAGAAAAACGAAGATATCAGGATCTGTATCGACTTCCGGAATCTCAACAAAGCCTGTCAAAAAGACAATTTTCCCCTCCCACCTATGGAACAAATATTACAGGCAGTAGCAGGCTCAGAGTTAATGTCTTTTCTGGATGGATTTTCAGGATACAATCAAGTGCTGGTACATCCCGATGATCAGTTAAAAACCACATTCCGAACTAAATGGGGCACATACACATATCGGAAGATACCATTTGGTCTGATCAATGCCGGCGCTACCTTTCAAAGAGCCATGGACATCGCGTTTAAAGGTTTAGTCAATAAATCGGTAGTGATTTACCTGGATGATATAACAGTGTACTCCAAGAAACGAAGTGACCATCTCAAAGACTTGAAACAAATCTTTCAAAGATGTTTAAGGTATGGGATTTCACTTAACCCAAATAAATCTTTTTTCGCATTAAGTGAAGGGAAATTGCTAGGATTCATAGTTTCAAAGTCTGGTATTCACATTGAACCTGACAGAATCAAAGAAATTTCCGAAATATCCGTACCCCATAGCAAAAAGGCCATGCAATCTTTCCTTGGTCAAATCAATTTTGTAAAGAGGTTTGTCCCGGATTTTTCACGTATTATTTCTCCTCTACAAAATATGATAAAAAAGAATTCAAATTTTAAATGGGGTCAAGATGAACATGAAGCATTCAACTTAATAAAGCAAGCTATCATCAACGCTCCATCTTTAGCAACCCCAAATTTTTCAGAATCTTTTATCTTATACACATTTGCCTCAGAGAAATCTTATGCCGCGATTTTAACTCAAGCAAATCAAGAGAAGGTGGAAGCTCCAATCGCATTTTTTAGCTCGAACTTACAAGGTGCTGAACTCAATTATTCAGACGTGGAGAAACAGGCATATGCCGTTTTCAAAGCAATTAAATATTTCAGACCTTTCTTACTTAAAGCCCATACCAAAGTCGTAGTACCATTTCCAGCGGTAAGAAACCTTCTGATACAGAAGGATGTGGGCGAAGAGAGAGCAAATTGGATTACCGCCTTACAAGAATACGATCTTGAGATCAAGCCAGCAAACATCGTAAGAGGTCAAGGCTTCTGCAAGATATTAGCTGGAGCATTGCAAATTCCTGAGAACTCATCTGAAGAGGTACATACATATGAGGTAAGCCTAAACGACGCAGAATCATTATATGTGGACACCATTTATTATCTTAAGAACGGGTATGCTCCATCACACCTGGACCACACCAAGAAAAGAGCTCTGAGATTGAAAGCTAAACATTACCAGCTCATAAATGATGTTCTGTTTAAAAGGAATTACGATTCTGTACTTCTTAGGTGTCTTGAGAAAACTGAAGTCGAAAAGGTTTTGCAGGAACTCCACGATGGACGAGCAGGTGGACACTATGCTGGAGAAGCTACTGCACATAAGATCTTACGTGCAGGATATTATTGGCCCACGTTGTTCAAAGACTCATACAATTACATAAGGAAATGCCAAATCTCCCAGACTACTGCAGGGAAACAAAAGAAATCATCCATGCCACTACAGCCAGTTAACATCGAGCAACCATTCAGCCAATGGGGCTTGGACATAATAGGTGAGATCGTTCCTCACTCTTCTAAGCAGCATAGGTATATCCTCACGGCAACAGATTATTTTACTAAATGGGTAGAAGTAGTGCCTCTCAAGACAGCAAATTCTGAAAACATTATTGAATTCATAGATCAATTTATCATCACTAGGTTTGGATTGCCAACGACCTTAATATTTGATAATGCATCATACTTTTCTGGAAATACAATGACTGAGTTTGCACTTAAAAGAGGGTTCAAACTGAAGTATTCTGCCAACTACTATCCGCAAGGTAATGGGTTAGCTGAATCAACAAACAAAAACCTAATCAGGATTATTAAAAGAACAGTCGACCAAAACCAAAAGAATTGGCACAAAGCGCTGGTAAATGCTTTATGGGCAGATAGAATTACGAAGAAAGCTTCAATCGGCACTTCTCCCTTTAATTTAGTTTATGGGAAAGAAGTGGTTCTTCCAACTCACTTAGTCATTCCCTCTTTGTCTTTAGTACAACACATCGATGAAGTATCTACTTCCTCCTTACAATTGAGACAAATGGAAATAAGCAAACTAGAAGAACGACGAGAACAAGCTAAGAAAACCCATGCTCACCACCAAGCGCTAATAAAATCCTCTTTTGACTCAAGCATAATGACCAGAAAAAGCTTTCAGATGGGAGATTTAGTTTTAAAATGGGATAAGGCTCATGAAGAAAAGGGCAAACATACGAAATTTCAGAAGCTGTGGCTTGGTCCTTTTCAGATTGTAGAAGTCATAGGCCCATCGACGTTTGTGTTGCAGGATTTGGCAGGTAGAAGAGATTCTTTGCCTGTGAATGGACAGATTCTTAAAATGTATTTTCCATAGAAGATCATTCTTCTATTTTTGTAGGATAGTTTTAGTTTTTTTTTTTTTTCTCTTTCTTATAAATAAAACCGGTTGTAAATGATCATCAAAATGGATTCATGAAAGAGCACACCAATTCTCTATCAGATTTTGATTTCGCTTGTACAAGTAGCAAAACTTTTCGAAAAATCTGATTTTTATTATTGACAAATAGGGTTAACTTTAGCCTAAATATGATGTTAGTTTCAACCTCAAAAAACTTTGATGAAAGCAACCTTTGGTAAAAAAATTGTTTTATGTCAGCACAATGAAAGGTATCATCAATAATAAAATAAATATTCTCTGTAAAGCTGTTGTTTTCAAACTCTATTATTGTCATCCAGAGCTTTCTTAAGGAAAAACAATGACTTCCTCCCTGCTAAAGGAAACCGTAGCATTCAGAGAAACAATCCGAGAAAACACTATATCTCAAAGAATAAGAGGTCTCATCACGAGCCGGCTTATCATGATCACGGATATTATAACTTGCTGACTTTGCCAATACTGTCTATCAAAACAGGGCAATGACTCAAGATTGTTGCAATCAAAAGACAAGGGGTCTCATCACGAGCCAGCTTGTTCAGCAAAAGTGTAAATCAAGTGAATGACTGTGTCATAATTTGGCCACCAAACCAAGACATTGTTCTTTAGAGAATAAAAAAGGAAAAAGTGTCAAAAAGGATTTTTCTCTGAAATGTTGTAAATAACCTCAAGCAGGATAAAGGATCATTGTTGGATAACAGGTAACCCTGTCGAGGCTATGGATGCTTGCGGGCAGCAGAGGCTCTACCTACGACAAATGAGCATATTTTAAAAAGCCAGTATGCAGAGAAGACCTTATTTTATCTTTAAAAAAGGTCGAGTAATGTCTGGTATGAATGTAAGAATTAAGCCTGAGGAAGCAGACAATTGGAATAAAAAGGTTGTGACAAAGTATCATTGACAGGATAAGGAGTAATGTACTCTATCTGTCCATAACAAAATTTAGGCATATGAAAATTTTTCTGTTTCGGAAGTGAAAATTCAATAGAAAAGCAGAGATAACTGGTTCTTCACAGTGAATCTCCATTGTTGTGGTCACCAACAACCCCCCTTTTTGTTTGATATTAGCAATAACACCAAGCAAAGGGGGACCCTTAACAAAAAATCCAAAAAATATTTGTATCAAAACTTTTGTATTTCTACTCCCTAAAGCTAGATCGCATTGCGAAGAAAGAGTGAAGCGTTTCCTATGCGCATAAATGAGCTGAGAAGAAGCGACGCGAAATCATCGCATCGCATATATTGAAAGCACCCTTAAAAGAAAAACTTAAGGAATTGCCGACGGCCGATATGCGACGTCGCATATCGCAACATCGCATCAACAGCACACAGTAAATGAAAACGCGATCTGCGATCTTGTGATCTGCGATCTGCGATGAATGAGACTATCAATTCCTGCGACAACACTTCTTGACATCGCAATCCTCAATACTGCGATGCGAATCGCAGGAACCACTCATCGCAGGATTCCCTCGACATGGTTTGTAAACCCAAAATTGAGCGCACCTTAAGGGAAATTAATGATTCTACGCCAAAATATCCAAGAATGATTGTGTTGCGTTTTTCGAAGAGTCAAGTCATTATGGGTGTCATGATTATGCATTCATTAAAACTTAAAGCTTTCATGTCAATCTTTTCGTCATTTCTCTTTTCCCTTGCGTAAACTGTAAGGAAGCAACTAATATAAATCAATATGCAAGAAACATCTAAGGAAAAGGGGAAAGCGCCAATACTAGGAGAACATAGAGGAGATGCCTTCACAAATGGATGCCGCATGCAGCAAGACCGCGGATTCCAGAGTATCACTCAACAGACACTGATGAAAATAGACTATCCAAGACTCAGAGTCAAAGGCGCACAAAAGCAGCATGTTTGCAAAAGATCCTGAAGCTCAGACTGGGTAAAGCAAAAAGAAAAATGCTAAAGAGGGAGGACGCTCCAGAAAAGCCTGGAACAAAGAACGGAAGCAATTTTCAATACGGAAGATTGTTCAGGCAATGAAATCCCTAACTCATTGAGTCATTCGCATGGCTGGAAACCGAAATAGCAACAGCACAATTAGTTTGAAAGAAATCTGGGTTATACTAAGTATACACACAGCAAATACACCCAACCAGAGGAAGATTTTCGAAAATATCTTCTAGTTTGTCAGAAAGAGGTGCCAGCTTTTGTTATTTCCACTTTTATCGCTCGAACAAAAGGAAAAGACAACCAGCCGACTCTTTCGAGGCGAACGTTGCATCGCTTACAGCACTAAGGAGCAGATACAGAAACGGTTAGAAATTAGATTCAATTTTTAGAAATAAATTTGTTTTAGTAAAAGGGCGGTAATTTGAAGCCGTTTCCTAAATTTGTGTAATTAAGATTAATTAGTTAGTAGTATTTAACCCTTCTCATGGCATTTGGAGAAGGGTTCGGAAATTTGTCAAAAAACTTGTCCTCAGAACATGCACTTTTGCACCCTCGGAGGGGGTTTTTGATGAATGGATGGATCGAGATTTATTTATGTTTGCATTTTAATGTCTGCTACTGATGTTGCACTTCTGTACTCTTAGTAGATATTAGAACAAGTAGAGATAAATCGTTATTGCTTGAAGTTTGTGAGTGAAATTAGTCATAAATGGTACTTTTATCTCTTGATTAATTTCTGCTTATATTCTTAGAGTGATATGCAGCTGAGTTGTTTATATGTTAATGTATGAATGTGTGGGTTACCATTTGGCACTTCTGTACGGTGGAGTCATTTATTTGTGCTTGACATATGAATAACTTATTATGCGATATGCTATTCACAACTGTTTTGCCTAACTTTTTATGCAGAATGGTTTATCTTAATTGATTTCTATTCTTATGATAGCTGAATAATCTTTATTACCAGTTATTGTTCGAAATCTTTTTAGATCGCATAATAGAGGAAATCTACCCCGGGTTAGCGTAGATTAGATGTGTTGTTTTTGTTAGATTACAGTAGCATAGAGTCAGTTTAGAAGTTAGAATTAAATTAGCTTAAATTACTTCTAGATCAGCATCATCAAACTCTACACACACACACACACCCCCTTACATTGGGAAACTGGTCCCATTATCCCCAGTCGGACCCGCTATACCAAACGGACAAGGAGCTGCCAACCAAGTTCTGGACCGGGTGGGTATCCCCCTTGTTGTTGACCCGATTTCCGGGCCCTCAACACCAGCGCAATGCCTCATTAACCAATGAAGCCCATAAAAGATGCATTAAAGTGTAATATGACAAAAGTGTCAATCCTAGAACCTTCTCGAAAGGAGATATGGTTCTCTTATATAACCACGAGGCTGACAAGTTAAATCGAGGAAATTTCCACCCTATCTGGCTGTGCCCATATGTTTTCAAGTGAGTCCTTATGAAAGGGTCTTATGTGTTAGTGGATCTTGATGGAATTCCATTGGTGTAGCCTAAAAATGGGTTGTACCTCAAAAAATATTATGCTTGATCCCATGCATGGTACAGTGTGTACATACTCTCTATAGGTGTGTTGAGTCTGTTTGCAATGTGTTTTTTAGATTTCCCATGGTTTCTGCTGATTGTTTTTACTTTTGGATTGTAGATGTCAACCTCTATTGAACCTATAGTGGTTATGCCAATGGTGCTAGTCGTAGCACTCGGAACCTATCCTCTGCAGTCTGGGCTATTTTTTCTCCAAATGGTGAGCTAATGAGTATGCAAGGGATTTGCATTGGTCAGTTGATTAACAACATCGTTGAGTATATCACAGTGGTTAAGCTACTTTCTGATGCTATATCACATGGTATCCATTTTGTAGTCATCAGGCTTGACTCGTAGCTCGTAGTACTACAACTCGCAAACATCTATCTAGTGAGAGACCATGCCATCCTTCACATAGTTTCAAGAGTGCATCTTCTAGAAAGACATTTTGACTTCATACGATATGAACATATTTCTATAAATCTGAACACATTAGCAGATGCCCTAGCTAATGTTTTTTTAGATCAACATTTGCAAAGAATGTAAATAACTTTCAATTCACCTCACATAATATTGAAAGTAGGACAGGAAATAGGAAATATTGAATATGTATATATATTAAGTTTGGTTTTACAAAATGTGTGCCTCGAGACACATATGGCTACATCGTGCATATAAAAATTACATGCAAGACATCTAAGTAGAGAAATCAGTGGTTCTCATGATAAAACAACACTACACAAGTTGTCTTGCACAGTGATAGACCAATATGACTAGGCACCCTCATTGAAGTTGATCAACCACAGTCTCATCAATCCCGTGTGTTAGTCCCTCCATGTGGCTCTCTACCTTTGATAGGATATATGCTACATTTGGATCTCATAGTGCATCCCATCCTACCACAACGACCTGTACTAGTCTCTCTCCCTCCTCCTGTGTCTGTCTCAATGGGTGAAAAAGATATGTAGCACCTACTGGTTGAACATGTCCAATGTCTGCATGAAACATCAAATAGTTTACTCTCGAGAACATCAAAAAACACAAAAAAAATCATAAAACTTTTAAAAACTTAATGGTCAAAGTATATTACCTAAAGCATCCCATTGCTCACCCTCAGGCAACTCGAGCTTAGGATCATCGCGGAAATTCATCCTTGTCTAAGGATAATGATCAATGATGATGAACTGCATGTGTAACCACCCAAACAAGGTTGATGAAAATTTGATCACTGATGAGCCTGCATGTCAACTCATATGGTCTATCCACCTCCTCATCCGTGAGGTCCTCAAATTGATGGGCTCAAGTACAATGTATTGAGGTTGCAGTAGTGGCACTTTCTCTAGAGAAAAAGAGACTAAGATCACTCCATAACTGAATTTTTTCAACCTCCCCTCCTTTTCTTTAGTAATTTTTTACTTAAAATTGACCAAGACACCTTCGCTCTAGTTGAATATTGTCTACTCTAGACATTCTATCCCATACTGCATGTAAGATCTGCTGGCTGCATGTAGTGTTGATTTTCCTGCCAATATTATGATGATGAACATGATCTTTCTTAGAGGTAATTAGGTTACATGATGATCTTCCCATCTCTAGTAGGAAGGTCTTGAGGTCTTCAATAGGTATTTATATAGTCTTTCACCGTCTCATCGCTAGTTCTTCCACCTAGAAGAGAGACAGGGGCACCTCGCTTTGACAATCCTGTCAAAAAGTAAATATCCTCTACTTGTATCTTGAGAAGATTCTCCCCAAACCTGAATTCCTCTACCTATATATCCCATGAATGAACAAGGTACTTCAACAACTCCATTTGTTGCCTCATACCAGGAAGCTAGAAGAATTTCAATAACCTATTGTTTTTTAGTGCTTGGATGGTAGCCAGGTCATTTGTTGCATTCAAATATTGTTCTTCATGTTCTCTTTCTTGCCATATGAATTCCATTTTCTACTAATGTTACCTGAAACATCAACAAGGGATCCATTAGGATATTTTCCATGGAAAAAACTTGACATAATTTGAGACAAAATTGAGAAACAACTTAGGAAAATGCGCCCAATGCACCCCAGTAGTGTTCACCAGAGGATTGCACCTCTACCTATAGTGTATCCCTCCCTAGGTGCAATGCATTTTTTGACATGGTGGAGGTGTGTTTTTCCTAGGGCCTTTTTATGAATGCCAAGGGCCTCAAACCCTAAAAATCTTGCATGCAATCATAAAAATAGATAGTGGAAAGACAAGGGAAGGTTTCAGTTCCTACCTGGAAGTGATGGCACTTGAAATGGTTCCCTGGATCAGCCATAATTAGCTCCAGAAGATTGAGGGAAAAAAGGCTCCAAATACTCATTGTTGAAGGTAAAATGTGAAATGGTAAAAATGACAAGTCATTTCGAATATTTATGGTCATTTTCTCATTATTTTATTCATTTTTAGTGTTTTGACCTAGATATTCTTAGTTTTTGCTATGAAACATGTCTATTTAATCCTTCTTGTGGTGTTTTGAGCATGTCAACAACTGATAGTTGGTTTTCATTATGTTTTGAACATGTTACTTTGACCACAAAATATACTTTTATCTCTTTTTTAGCCTTTGTAAATCAACGAAAAAGGAACCCCCTTGGAGTCCTCTTTCAACTGTTTTCAGACTCCCAAAATATGTAAATATTGTCGAGCACTTGTCTTGTTGAACTCGTAAAAGTAAATGAAAATAAATTTACTCAGTATAAGTTTAACCATTTTTTAGACTAAGATAGACTAGCTACAAAAAAGGAATACTTTAGTCGAACATGTCTAAGAGGTTATCTTGGATATTGTTTTCTACCTTTTTAGGCCTAAGGGACTATCTACAAAAAGAGACATTTGGATTTTTCTTTTTCTCCTCTTTTCAAAACTCTTTAAACATGAAAAAATTGTCGAGTTTTACCTTCACTTGACTCGTTAAAACATCAAATAGTGATGGTCTTGTCGAACATGACAAGGCCAAACCACTCCTTCTCAAGGTTCGTTAAATATACTCAAAGGGATTCATCTGAGGAATGAACTTATAGATCAAGCATATGTTATCCTCCTCAAGCTTGTTATCCTCCTCAAGGGATTCCATTTTGGTAATGGCAATGAATCGCTCTTGAACATGACACTCTTCCACTTCATCTCTATGGTTGTTGGGTAGGGTAATCTTCTAGTATTTTGGTTATCATATCGTTTCTAGGACCTCCATCTTGGTTTTGGGTCAATTCTTCCAACTCCATTTAGTGTGATCGGTGTGTTAAAGAGAAGTCATTCAGTTGATCTCTACTACAATACTCTTAATCATTCATTTCATTCCTATCTTTCTTGATCCAGTTCCATGTCAGCATCATTTTGATCATTCTATCTCAATCATCATACCTATTTCGTGTCATTGATGGGGGATACACTAGGGTCCTCTTGTGGTGGGTCGCTTCTTGTCAACATCAGCACATCATCCAGGAAGTTGACCTAAAAACACTCCTTCGTAGCTTTGTGCTTGCATACATCAATGGAAATTTTCCTCACTCTCGGCGACAAGTTTACATCAATGGCCTTTGACTGAAATATTTTGTGTGGTGCTCGACATCAACTCATTTATTCACACCATACAGATTGTACTATGGTACCTTGAGAGTAATTAACATCATCGGTGGTTTCTCTCGCATATGTTACTAGCTTACATCATTGGACGGTAATGAGATGGTGTCTACTATGTTCAACTCCAACTCATTAATTCGCATGTTTAGACTCATACTTTGATTGGTCGTGTGAATGAGATAGAAGACCCCAAATCTAGTTTCATCCATCCGAGATACGATTTCAAAATTATACATAGATCACAATGTATGGTGGCCATGATCATATTGACAGTCATCTAGTCATGGGCTCACTATTTGCATCTTTGGACACGTAATTTGATCATTTTACATGTTATGTTATCTTATGGGTTGAGTATGGGTCTGCCTCCCTTAGCATACAAAGATGTCATGTTGTAAATTGTATGTAATATATGAAGCTTACCAATTGTCCTTGATCCCTACTTGTCACAAGGTAAATCACTTTAGTCATCAGTCATCATCTCTAGCTTTACACTTTAGGGGGCATTCTGTTATAGTCCATTTTGTCACATCCGATCAGTGGACCTCCTAACGGGATCAATCAACATCCTATTACCCCTTGTCACCATCTTGCACAAAGTCGCTAGATAGGTGAAGTAGATCGAGGTTTGAGTCAAGAAATTGTATGCACTTGTAATGGAAGATGCATACACAGCCTTGAGGAACAAGGAAGTGATTAAGAACATGATGATTAAGAGGGAGCAGAATAAACCTTCAAAATGGAGCCTTAGGAAGTTGTGGAGCAACCACAAATGGAGAGTTAGAGAGGAGGAAAAGTGCAGACATCCACTAAAGCAAAGGCCTCCAGTAGGGGGGAATTTTGAGCCAAGTGGGAAGAGGGAGCACATGCAACCATACCTCCAAGTGTGAGGTGGTCGATGTGAAGCCCTAATCTTAGAATTACATAAATTTCGGTAGGGTCTATTGAGGATTTCTCCTCATGGATCATTACCTTGCTACAGGGGCTACCAATATTCAATATCAGGAGGATTAATGTTAGTTAGCTACTGAGGAGTGTAGAGTAATGTTGATAGTAGAGAAGGAAGCTCAGTATCAGAATCAACAACAACACAATTTTCCTAGTAGACAGTTGCAGACACAACTAATTCAATGTTTTTTGGATGCTTCTCAGTTGCAATTATTGCAGTAGAGGTAACAAAAATGAGAGGTTTTTCATGCAGTAAATTGCATAGGTGCAAGATAGGGGTTGTTGAAAATCCATTTCTTGCTGAGAAGGAGTGCTGAAAAATGCAACAAGAAATTCTCAATTTGATTCTGCCTTGATTAAATTGAGAAAAAATGATTTTCTGCATTAGCAGACAACCTGGATGATGTTAACTTGAGTGAAATGGCTTGTGTCTCCTAGTTTACTCAGTAAATTCAAGTTGGAGGAGTTATATTTCACTTAAGCATGTGTGATTGCTAATTTGTAGCAATCAAGGTTAGTTATCTAAGGTTGTTTCCAATTAAACCAATTCAATTATTGGAAGAACTAGTGGAGGTTCAAGTTGTGCAGTGGGACTTCAACCAAACTCAATGATCATCTAGTTAATCGATCAATCATCCCAAATTATCTAGTGCATGTAGAGAATTCGAGTTACCCAGTTGAGATGGAGATTTCAAAGCAGTGTAACATCAGTTGTAGACTAGTATTGATTGTATGGGTGTTGCATGCAGTCAAATGATCAGTGTAAGGAATTTCACAATTCAATTTGAGGAATTTCCTAAATAATAGTGGCTTAATTCCTCAAGGAAAAATTCAAGGAACTAGGACCTCAATCCAAGGCATAAATTTACTAAGTCTAGATTATAGGCCTTTAGTGAGCAGAGTGATAGGTTGTGCACTTGCAGGGTGAGCTCAGTTGATCAAAGCAATTGTAATACATATCTATTCATTTGATTAATGCAAGAGGCATTGGGGTTTTCAGCATATTGTTTTCCCCAAATAAAAATACTTGTTTCATGTGTGTGATTCTTATTACATGTATGAAATTTTTGTTCTATATTGTGAATTCCTTTTTGCAAAGCACTAGAGTAGGTTTGTGTCTTATGATTTTGATTAAAACTTCTTGAGTAGTTGCAAATATACAACATAATTTTTACACTCGAATGGTCCATAATGCACAACCTTAATTTTCTTTCCAGGAACCTGTAGCATGTCCTTATTCAATTATAACCATACTTTGTTTCCCACTCTAAATAGCTTCTTTATTATGTGATGATCATGCATGGCCTTGTATTTTTCCTATGACTTATTCAACATCTCTTATACTTGCAGATAAATATTCGTAAGATTCTCAACATATTTTTCTACCCTTAATGCATCCCTTGTGAGATCCTCCCTCACTCCTCCTTGCTTCCCATATGCAATATCCAAAGGTGAAGATAGAAAATATCCAAAAAAAGTCTCAAATGGGCGCTTACTAGTAGGAGTGTGGATTGTTCTATTATAAAGAGTGTTGAATATATACAAGATTTACATCTCAGGCCTTTGGATGCTTCTAATTGTAAAACATCAAAAAATATACAAATTTAATCCTATAAGCTAATATTTATCCATGTATATATGGATGGAATGTTTTATGCCTCTTCAACTTTGTGTCCATCTTCTCCCAAGATGTAGTCCAAAATGCATTGAAAAATATAGTTTTGATTTCTAAAATGATGGTCCTTGGTATCCCAAAGTGCACCCAAACCTATACAAAGAACAAGCTCTACCTTGCCTCTTTCCCACTAATGGTTTTTTTATAGGGCATGTGAAAACACGTCTTGCTAAACCTGTCAAAAAAATAGGTAGTCATGTCCCTTCCTAATTATCAGCAAACCTCCCAAAAATTCCATGGAAATTCTCTCCCAAGGACGAGTGGGTACATGTAAGGGATGGTATGGACCCTATATCATATTACTAGGATTGTTAATACAATGAGACATACATCCTTTTATGAACATATCTACATCTTCTTGCATTCTAGGCCAATACACATACCTCTATAAGCTAGCTACTATCTTCCCTACACCTAAATTCCCTGCAACCTTGGAGAGGTGAACCTTTTTTATTAGTTGTAGCCACTCACCTGTAAGAAAACATAACATGCCTAGGCTATATAGTAACCCATTCTAGATATGGTAGTAAACTATGTCATCACCATCATGTACATTACTTTGGATTTTCATCTACTAAAACACCTCTTTGAAGTCCTCATCCTTTGTATATGTCTCTTTGTATGAATCACGAGTGAAAGGATCCATGTGCATAAGAGTTCCAAAAACTATAGTTTTTTATGTGGGAGGAACTGAAAGAATGTTGGCAAACTTGGTTGTGCTATCCTTATTATACTTTATCATTGAATGAAACTATTGTAAAAACCCCATTCACCTGCAGTGTCTAGTTTTTTGTAACTTACTTTGGGGTTGTAGATAGTGTTGTGGCTACTAATATATGTGGATGACTATCTCCTTTCCCATCAAATAGAATTTCTACTTTTTGAAATTTTTCACCAAGGCATAGAGCTCCTTATCATAGTTAGGGAAGTTGAGAACCACCTCATGAAACACTACAAAATTATAGCATGGATTTCTTCCTCCCTTCATCAAGAGCACTCCCATAACATATCCAATCACATGTGTCTCCACTGAAAAGGGATATTGTAAATTTGGCGCTGAAAGAATTGGTTCTTGACTAATTTGCTTCTTCAAATATTTAAATGCCTTATACTAACCCCTCCCCCATTAGAAACCCTTGCAACTCATTTTTATGGCATGGAGTGGTGCAACTACTTCTAAAAATGAAGGTATGAATTCCCTTAGATATTGTGTTTCCCCAATGAAACTTATAACCTCAGAAACATTAGTAGGATCTAACCATTTCTTGATGACTTCCATCTTGGTAGGATCTATTTTGAGCTCTCCTCTAATCACACAGCCTAGATACACCAAAACTTACCATGCAAACACATATTTCTTTGTATTTTCCAACAAATTGTGCTTCTTCAAAGTTTCTAATACATGCATCAAGCATGATATGTGATCCTCCCATGTAGCAATGTATACCAATATATCATCAAAATAATCAACAATAAATTAATCTAAAAAAGGGCACAATATGTCATTCATTAATATCATGAATGTAGTTAATGCATTGCATAGACTAAATGGTATAGTTAACCACACATACATACCTTGTCTTGTTTTGAAGGTGGTCTTCAAGATGTCTTTTTTTTAACTAAACTTAGGGATACCTTGATTTTAAATCCATATTGGTAAATTATTTTTCTTGTTACAAGTAATCCAACAGGTCATCAATCATGGGAAGGGGATACTTATTCTTGAGCATAATTTTGTTTAATTCTCTGTAATCAATGCACATTCTCCAAGTCTCGTCCTTCTTATGCACAATTATGATGGGTGACCCACGTGGTGAGTTACCAGGGTGAATAACACCTTTCTCCAACAGTCACTACACTTATTCTTCATTTTATTTTCTTCTAGAATGGATTGTCAATCCCAATTCTTGGCAATGGGGAGTCTGGAAACAATTGGATATTGTGCTCCACTTCCCTCTGGGGTGGTATTTCTTTCAGCTCCTAGAACACTCCTTTGTATGCCTCTAACAACTATTTCAATTTCTATATCTATTCCTTGGTGCACACCTCCATGGATGTATTTACTCTCAACGACTCTTATATAGAATAAGTTTCTCTTAAAAATAGTAAAACAATTTTCTTTCAAAAACCAATCAATTTCTTGGCTTGGTTGGCCCTTACCGGTGAAGTTTTAGAATTTCCCTTGTGTGCATTGATGATGCAAGATTTTTCACCCTTTATGAGGTGGTAATGGTTCGATATTTGCATGAATATTGCATCCCACATGTACATATCAATACTTCCAAACACACTTCACATACATCAAGTGGAAATACATCCAATGCTACTTTACTAGTAAAATTAGAACTAATAGCAAATTTTATTCTACAATGTTTTGTTACCTTTATTTCTACATCCTTAATTAGCCATCCTAATGGATATGGGCTAGGATGATCTTGTACCTTCAATCCTAGTGTTTTTACTAGTTTGCTACAATGAGATTCTCCTACGATCCTAAATTGAGCAAAGCATCAATTTTATCTTATCCTATATGTTTATATGGAAGATTTTGGTAATTTCCTTCTCTTCTTGTTGCTAAAGGCTACTTAGATTCAACCCCTATCTGCACTAATGTGCATATAATATTCTTGTCCATTTCTAAGTTGTTTTCCACTTAATTGCTCAAATATGTGGTTATGGGATTTTTGTTCTTCCCAACCTTCATTCAATTCTTTAGGTTGAGTTCTAGATGTAATTTCTATCACTTATTCTTTGTGTGATCATAGAGGTTGTAGTTTTTGCTAGGCTCTTTGCACAGTTGTTTTTTTGTTTTTTTCTTCTTTTTATTCCCCCATTTCCACTGCTTCTTCCCTTCTTTGGAAGCTTATTAGTGTCCTTACTGTTTTGAACCCATTAATAGCCGTTTATTCTAGCCTATATTTTCCAAGTATTTCACTTGCACACAATCCTTTTCCACCACCCTAGGTTTGAACAACATCACTTGTTTCCCAAATGGTTTTGTAGGCCCCCGAAATACTTTATAAGTACATATGGGTTTTTGGGATAGATACCCAACATTATTCCATATTGCTAAATTATATGGTGTACTCCTATACACATTAACTCTATCTCTACTTGATGTCCACATTATCTGTTAATTTGGATTGGATGATTATATTTATTGGCATCCATCTTTTAGAGTGGAAATAGTGAAGGAACAAGCTCACAAGACCATTTTAACTAGTGAGACTTATTTTGGAAAATTGGGGTTTGAAACCTTCTAGGAGCATTTTGAGGCATCAAATGATGTTTTATCATAGTTAAAAATTGTTTTTATATCATTGCACATTTTTTTCCATATTCTACACACAAACACGTTTCCCATGATGCAAGAATTGCCTCAATCAAAGTCTGTATGCAAAAGTTATGCCACTCAAAAGTTGACCTTCTTGTTTTCACCACCATAATTTGAGAGGATGTTATGTAAGCACCCATTATTCATGGAAATTTATCTGGTCGTGTGATTGTGATAAATAAGGCTCAAGAAGAGTCGATTTTGTTACTCTAGTTAATAGCTGAGGTAGTCAAAACTAACCACAAGTAGGATAATGAGTTGTGTTATAACCGAGCCACAAGGAGGAAAATGGATTCAATTTATATTTTAGTGCATTTGTACCATAGATGAGAAAACATATTCGAGATGCATAGGAGATAGAGCACACAGAAAGGATTTATGCTTTATATTAATCCACATGCCATAGGAAATACTTATTTGTACTCTTATTATTTTCTATTCAGAGAAAGAGAGTAGAGTGGCCTCACCTTCTAGTTTGGTTTTCTTCTGAAAGAGATTCCCAGGTTATATCTTATGTCAAATCATGGTTAGTGAACTTTTATTTTGATTTTCTATATTTTCAACATAATTTTAATTCACATGCATACACAACTAAGTATAATCTATAGATCTAGAAATCTAAAGAGAAATAAAATTGTAATAGTGTAGGTTTCAAATTTTTTTAAATATAGTTTTATTAGATCTATTGTGATGATATGTCCAATGGAATAGCCATAGACGTTTATAGATCATATTGGTATCAGATCAAGGTTTCCTTGGGTATATTGTGGAGATGTGCAGGGGGTCTAAATCATCTAAGCCAAAAGTTGTAAAACTCTAATCATGGTCGACGAATCTATTAATATACCTCTTGATCCTATAGAGGAAAGGCTTTCACGGCTAAAAGCAAAAGCAATAGATATAAACCATAATGTAAATCTCCTCATGCCTTCCCTAAGTAATAAGCTTTGTATATTTAGAGTAGATGGGGATTCTAATGCATAGGAAAAATTAGAGGGGAGATTAGGAGATCGGGAAGAAACATATAACCAATCGAAGAAAGGACTCGAAAAAGATCAACCCAATTCAAGTTCTATAAATCATTCACAAGCCCTATTCAAAATGGAAGTAAAGTTTTATATCAATCCATATCAAGGTGACGTTGATGTTATAGAGCTAAATCATTGGTTGCAACTGTTAGAAGTTTATTTTAGTGTCCATCATGTTGAGTAAGAACAATGGTTTTCATTTGCATAGATGAAATTAGGGAGCCATGCCCTCACTTGATGGGAAAGCCACACTGATACCTTTAGTTTGGAGGGAGATCCTCCAGTAACTAAGTGGGAGGACTTCAAAACCCACATAAAGTCACAATTTTATTCTATTGGGTATGCAGAGGACTAATGAATCTTGTGGAACTACTTTAGGAAAAGGAAAGTAAACATAATACAAGTGTAAACCACAAAATTTAGAAAGATGGCCATAACACTGGGTATCTCCCCAAAGGACCCAGATGTACTCCTCAAGTATCTGGGGGGTCTACATAGCCATATATGGAAGCAAGCGATGATATTCAAGCCTGCACTAGTGGACAAGGCTTGTGTATAAGAATAGTACCTAGAGAACATAGGCCTGAAGAAATGGAAATCAAGTGGATCAAAGTAGAAGGATAAACATGATGCTTCTAAGGAGGGGAAGAATAAGTTGAAAGGGGAAAAAGATAAAAAGATAGAAGCCACAACACACCAGTTCAAAGATCCCAACAACCATTTCAATCATTGCAACTTTGAAAACCATATAGAGGAGAAATGTTGGAAGTTACATCCAAAGCTTAACTTGAAGAACAAAAAGAAATACAATAACAAGAAAAATATCATAGCCATCAATTCGAGAAACCAGGTTGAAAGAAACGTAGATGTGGATGAGAATTGTTTGTATGTAATTCCAAAAGGAGGTGAATCTTAGTAACCTTTAGCAACAAGAAGAGAAAGAAATGGCCAAACCCTTCCATATAAATATATAGGTCAAGAAGACAAATATTAATGCTTTGTTTGACTAATGATCACAAGTGACTCCCACTGCAGTGGACCTGGCCAACAAATTGGGATTGGAATTTTGTGATCATCCAAGCCCATATCCATTGATATGGGTAAATAAGGATGCATAGTTGAAAGTAACAAAATAGTGCAAAATTAGATTTGACGTTAGTGTTGATTTTATTGACGAAATGGAACTAGATGTAGTTCCCCTTGATGTATGTGGATTCATTTTTTGGATACCCTACATGTAAATGTGAGATGCAATAAGAGCCAACCAATACTGGTTCATCAAGGATGGAAAATCATTCACCATCAACACACATAAAGGAAAGTCAAAAATCTCATTGGTAAGTGCAAACCAAGCCAAGAAATTGATCAGTTCCAATTAGAAGTATGTTTTACTATTTTTAAGAGAAAATAAGTCTGTAGAAGAGTCTATAAGAGGCAATACATCCCTAGAGGTGTGTACTAATAAAAAAACCAAACAAATCGAAGAGTTCCTATAGGCACATAGGGATGTGTTCTCGGGGCCAAAAGGGTTACCACCCAATAGGGAAGTGGAGCACGAGATCCAATTATTTCCAGAAGCACCATTGCCAAAGAGTGGGTTGTACAAGCAATCCATTATAGAAGAAAGTGAGGTGAATAAATAGTTGCAACAACTACTGGAATAGGGTGTCATTCAATTGAGTATATCACCATGTGGGTCACTCATCATCATTGTGCCAAAGAAGGATGGGACTTGGCGGATATGTACTGATTACAGGGTGTTGAAAAGAATCATGCTTAAGAAGAGGTACCCCCTACCTAGGATAGATGATTTGTGATGAGAACTGACATTGCAGCAAGAATGTTGCAACTCTTGGGCTACTAGCTTTACTTTATCAACCTGGGGTTCATAAAAACTTGGAGGTGACAGTGTTGTATGCACAAGTAAAAGTGAGGGTTTTGCCTTTTATCATTGTTCACTTGGTGAGAGACCACTAGGGTTTGCAAGCCAAACTTCTATGGATTCAGAGGAAGCTTGGTTCCTTGATGAAAGAAGTGGAAATCTACCCTAGGAGAGAGTTGGTCTACTGCAATAACGAGAAAGAATGAAATTCAATGCTAAGGCACACCATTTCCTAATTAATTGCTAAGAGTTATGCTTTGTAATGATGCTAAATTAACATGAACAAAATGCTGCTATCCTAAGCATGGAAGTTAAAAACATCAAACACAATTGTTATACATGTAAATGACTATAATAAATATGTTTTGTTCTTTTATGCTTTTCATGAAAAATCAAGTGTGTAAACTAATCTCTTTTGGTGATGTGGCAGGTGTTTTAGGGATGCTGGTGGATGGTTGGAAGGTTCAAGAGATCGTTGGAAGGTTTGGGGGACCATTGGGTGACCTTGGGAGGCATCCTAGAGGTTTTCCCTCAATTTAGCCTCAAAATAGGCCACTATAGGAAAACCTACAAGATGTACTAGAAACCTATAGGATTCCCTATATTTCTACAAGATGCAACCGTGAGAAAAATGATGAGTGTTGGAGGTGATGGAAAGCTTAGGGAAGGTGGATGATGGGTGGAATGGAGTGATAAAAGGCCTAGGATCACTCAAAACTCAAAACCAAGTTTAGGAGATGGTTGGATTCGCTCAAAATGCTTGAGGAAATTTCTGTGTAAAATGATGAAATTGGTGAAGGTTTTGATGAAAACGAGGAATGCCTATGGGTGAATGAAGTTGGAGTGTGGTTGATTTCTATGAGATCTCTGTCTACTTCTGAAGCACTTGCTCTGCATCAAACATGTGAAATTTCCAAAAAGTCATGTAAACAAGAAGAATTCTCATGAGCTAGAAAAGAAGAATTTAATGAACTATCTGTCTACTATATTCATGAAGAAATTGTTGAATAACATGGAATCATGGATGAAATCTACTGCAAGAATGAAGATAGAAGATATGGCAATGAAATCCTACTTTGTAAAATTGATCAAATTCTAGTTTAAGTACAACAAACTCTAAATATCATGAAAGAAATGGAAATCTGTCTTTATGGGCTACATAAGGGTATTTTCCTAAAATCATGATCCTAGAGAAAAGAAGTGAGCCAAGACACCTACTGATAGCTTTGTGATGCTTCTTTTATCCCTTCTAACCTACTACTGAAGTAAGGCACAAATTGAAGCAAACTAATAAACAATTAATCAAATCTACACTACTTGCAATGAAAGACTTCTAAAGACAGTTTAACCATGAATCTATAAAACTAATCTAAGCATAAAGATACAAGAAGAGGATCCTTTACTGCTAGGGTTGGGTACTAACCCAAGAGCTTTAGCCCTATGAGTGAACTTAGTACTGAATCAAGAAATAACTCATTCTTATTACCAAAACAGGAAATTACATCAAAAGTCTTCCACAAGCCTGGCGCTTGAAAATTGCTAGAGTTTTACAACAAAAATTTGAATCCTAATGAGGCTCTAGGCCTCTCTAATTATACAACTAAAGTCCCCAATGACTTACTTAAATTTAGGGAGGCTCGGCTCCCAAACTCTAGATGAACTAACTCTTCGTCTATCACTTGCTTGTCTGCCTTCTAATCTTCATGACTTGGCTGCTTCCACTCTGAGCTGGTGGGATTAATGGAGGAATATTCGAATGGGGAAGGAGTAAATGAGGAGGATTTACCTCCTAGAATCTCTCTCCCTTGTCCTATTCGATTTTCAAACCTTAGTCTTTGCTAAAATTCCTTGATTTTCTCTTCCAAACCTGAATTTAAGGCATATTAGTCCACTAGGCATAATATCTCACTCTAACTCATCTCATTAAACAAAATATAATCAAAACATGTAATAAGTTGTGAGAAAAGTTGGTTTGACTAAGCTAGGAGGTGAATTAAGGCCCATATAATTACCCAATGATGAGGCTCATCATCACCTGCTACTGAAAGTGTTGCTCATCATCTGAGCAACTCAATCAATATCCATGTCTTTCATAGCTCTAGTGGCCTCCCTTACATCCCATGCCTCTATTGTGGTTTCCTCTTCTTGTTCATAGAAACTTGCTTTATTTTCTTCTTCTTCCCTCCTTCCTTCCTTCTAGCATTCTTAAGAGGAGTGGTGGATTGAGTTTCAAGCCAATCCAATGACTTTGAGCCTTTGCATAGATTGCTTGTACATGGGTGTCATGTTCAGTGCTTCTCTCATTCTTTGAGGAGAGTGGTATTATCTTATCTTTAAACTGTATGGCAATGTGTTCCATCTCCTCAGGCAAGCTTGTATGCTGTCATCCCCTAACAGCCTGAACATGTCCTCAAATTTTGAAATTGCTTGCTCTTCGGCAACAAGATACCTGGGTGCAACCTGAGGATCATTTGCAATTAAATTATGTGTACTGATGAGGGCCATTGGATTGCACTACTCAGCTCTGATCATAAGAGGCTCTGTTTGTTCTTTTGTCAATATCTTCTTCATTTCTGTAGCCCTTGCTTCCTCATGGTTCATCCATGATGCCAAATCCATCAACTATAAATTTCCTAGCTTGGCATTAGGGTCCCATACATTCATGTTTGTTAAGGCCATGTTATGCAAATAAAAATCATACATCTTGGCCCTGTATTCCAATGTACTTTGATCACAAAGATCAATGAACTATCTATAGTCCTGAAATGGTATAGTTCTTCTGTGTGCTAGGGTCTTGATCTGGAACTGCAACCACTGTTCCTTAAGGTATAGGGCATAGGATTTAGCTAGCATCCTGCACTAGATTGCTTCCAAAGAGAGACTGGCCATACATGCCAATTGGTTCTCTCTTTCTTTCAGTTGTCCTTTCAACCATGCTTTTCTTGTCTCTAACTAATTTCTCATTATGGCCTCTCTGTTTCTCAAGCTACTTAATTCTCTTCCCATATCCTTAAGCTTCTCCTCCATGTGACCAATGTCTTCCACCCCCTTGGATTTGGCAATCTACATCCATCGATGAGTTCTGGCTCTCTCCTTCTCAAGCTCAAAGAATAGTGGAATAACAAATTTTTGTGGAATGACCATGCCCCCTTCAATAAATCTGTAGTAGGAGTCAAGGTTAGGTTGGGGGCTAGGTTCCTTTAACTCTGGGTCCTCTTATTTAGTTTCTTTCTATAGGCTTCCCTCCTTATCCAATTTTTGAGTCTCCTGTAGGTTTAACAGAGTATCTTGTAGGACTGCTTCAGCTTCCTGTAGGTCTTGTTGTGCATCCTGTAGGATTGATTTTCCTTTGGTTGAGGTGGATCTAGTTATAGGCCTTCTCACTAGGTGATAGGAGAATTAGGAGGAGGCATTTTCTCCTACTATTTAGGTGTGTCCTCAATCACAATGGGAATTTTGGTTGGTATTTTGGGTTTCCACTGCCATATCCTTGTGATTTTCCTTGTCCTGAAATATAAGCAGGTCTGCCTCTATCTTTTGCCTTTCTGTTTAACAGGGGTGATAAGAGTAGTGAGGGAAGTTGTTGCTTCTCCCATAGTGGGTTCTGGAGACACCCTAGGTGACACCTCCTTGTCTTCTACCTCCTCTTTTTCATTTCCTTTTTCCTCTATGTTTTCCCCTCTTCTTCTCCTTCTAGATCCTCATATTGTTTATTAGTCCCCTCCTTGACATCTTCCTCTATTTCCTCATCACCTTCCTTCTCTTGCTCCTCTTCTTCCTCCTCATCTGTCTCATCTTCATCCCTCTCCGCTTCTTCTCCCTTTGTTTCAGTTTCTTCCTCATCCTTTTCACCAACATTAGGACTAATGTCATATGTGAGGGCTTTGATATCCTCCTCTGTCTGCATGTCTGTAAACATTTCCCACTGGATAGGAATTTTGAGATTGTGGAAGGAATCTTCTATGATGATTCTAATTAATCCATGGTGGGCTAACTATTGGTGGTTTCCCTCCTACACTTTTATGCTTGTCTATCAGTGATTGTAGAAGGGATTATGGTATGTTGAGCCTGTGGTAAGGAGGTGTTTTTGCTCCAAACCTCAATTCTTCAAGAAGCTTAAAATGATACCCATAAACCACACTATACCTACCCTCACATGACATGTATTTAATAAGATGGTACCTCACCTCATTCCAGGAGTATGGTAGGTTTTCTCTCCTTACTCCATTTTTTTCCTCAATGGGCTCTTCTCCCTCTAAAAATAAATTCTTCTTGGCAATCTAGCTATCTCCCTTGTCTTCCTTTCTCCAAGGCACTCCTAGAGGAAGTGTGGTAATTTTGTTTATGAGTTCAAGGGTGAGCTCTATGGAGAGGCCTCTCACCACAACAATGGCATGAATTCTGGTCAGTGGAATGAGGAAGTGAGCAAAATCTTGAGCCACTTGATCCTCATACCCTCTTAATTTTTCAAAATACCCCATCCAATTATGCCTTGTGAAGATTTCTAACACTTGAGGGTGTTGGTGGATTCTCACAGTATTAATGGGCTCCCTTTTGTTAAACTCCCTATCATTTTTTTGGTAAATTTAGAGGAGCTGAGATGGTTGACACAATGTTTTTGAATGCAGAAGTAAATGACTGTAAGAATTGTGGAGACAATTCCCTTACACAACTGCCAAATTCACTCACTACTAGGGGATTTTCTATTCAATTCACTTTGAAAAAGGGATGTAATTATAGAGCCTACCTCTTCATACCGTTTGTTGTAGCCAATCCCCATATTTTCCCCTCTGAAACTACTCTTGACCAATCCTGTAGACTGTCTGTCTGTATCCTATAGGTTTCTGTGCAATCTTGTAGGATTTCTTGTGCAATCCTATAGGAAGTCCTGCATAGGAGACAGATAGAATTTTCCTCTTCTACAGGTTGCCTGGGTATGAGAGTCACTTTTTCTAGAGTGAACCTCAAGGAAATGCATGCATGAATGCATGGGGATCAATGAGTATTTCTTCTTATGGCTGAGTTATGTTAGGTGGTGTGCTGGTAGCGGAGGTACGTTTTCTATTTCTGGACTGTTGGTCCCCACTACCACCAATTCATGTCTCCATATACTTAACTATTTTTGTCCTTCTCTTCTCCCTTTTGACTTGATTGATGCCACGTGTGGGAGGACCAACTATTTTGTCTTTGTCGACTGAACGAAGGTTGCCAAGCTAACTGGCCACCTTTCACTTATAAACCAAATTACTCTTAACCTTTACACCTTTTGGCTACATTATGCAAATGAGAGAGTGAGCAAGATAATTACCTGTGGTGCTAATACCTTGCTGCAGTTGTTGAAGACCGGAGGTGCTTGTTGTGTGTTGGTTGCATGCTATTGTTTCTTCCTTTTTAATTGCTCTCTGATGATTCCTTTGATGTGCAGGTACCTGGTGTTGAAGATGATGGTGTTGCATCTTCTCTGGAGCTCCTTTTGCCCTTGGATATTCATGTCGGAAGCTTGCTGCAATCATGATTTTTATTCTGTGGGATAGGCGGCTACAGGATTTCCTACAGGATGTCCTGTAGCTGCTTCTCCCCCGGAAATTTTAATCATACTCTGCTAGGATTTTGAGGATGGTGACATGGAATGAGAGGAAGATTAGGAGTGTGGAGAAATGAGGCATACTCAGGTGCTGCTCCCTTCTGCTCTCTGTTTCATTTTTTCTCTATGTGTTTTCTCTTGAAGAGTGTGAATTTTTTTTTTAACTAATTTTTTTATGATGAATGTAGGGGTGATGAAAGTGGAGAAAGGTATGGTAATGAATTTTTGATGTAGGGTTGTCATTATTCTGACATGGAAGGTCATTTTCACACCCTAGGGTCACTTCCTATAGGATTTCTGAGCCACTATAATTCCTACAGGATCATCCTGTAGGTTTTCAAGGGATCCTGTAGGTTTACAGGGGATCCTGTAGAAAACACAGTCCCCTTGTAAAATGAAGAAAAGGAGTGAAAAAAATGAAAGAAATGGTGGAGTGATGAATGAAAATGAGTAGAAAAATAAAAAAGTGAGTGAAACATGTCCCTTTTTTATCCTCCTATGTTCTCTCATCGTCTTCCTTGCTGACCTGCAAATAGAAATTTTCATGATTTTTTTTTTTTTGAAATTAACTAGGCTGCCTCTAATAGGTTTTCATCCTAGTTGTTTTCCCCAGGTGCCTCAAGAGAGGTTTTCACCGAGGGATCTTTTTATTTCCTTTTTTTCTCTCTTTTTTTCTTTTTTACACCATTGGGCTGCCCCAGGAGGTTTTCAACTCAATAGTGGGACTCAAGCGCTTCATGGAGGTTTTCACCTGAGTCCTTATTTTTCTTTTTTCTCTCAGTGATTTGATGAGGTGGGAGCTGAAACTTGCTCCACCACCATAATTTTTTTATTGATACCATCAATGAACTCTTTCTTTAACACTAGTCTTTTGTAAAATTTCACTCGGTGTCCATTAACAAGTAAAGGAATGGCTTCTTCATATATGGTTCTGATCTGCATTGAACCATTATCATGACATCTTTCTATAACATAATATCCAAGCCATATTGTCCTTACATTTCCTCAAAATATTTATATCTGGAATCATAT
This sequence comes from Pinus tabuliformis, assembly GCA_031772625.1. Classification (NCBI taxonomy): domain Eukaryota; kingdom Viridiplantae; phylum Streptophyta; class Pinopsida; order Pinales; family Pinaceae; genus Pinus; species Pinus tabuliformis. The sequence goes on along the minus strand of CM062820.1, from coordinate 1,210,799,175 downwards.
AACAAGGCCCAATCACCTTCTTGAAATTGATTATCCTTGATGTTCTTATCATGCCATATCTTCCTCTGAAGTTGGGTTACCTCTGTGTGTAGGAGGGCCTGCATTCTGAACTCATATAAACCATTCAACTAAAGAAATCTCTCTATTTGTGCATTGTTGAGATCTAGATCTAGTTGGGCTACCATCCTTAATGTGTTATACTCAAATTCAATGGAAAACAGGGCCTTTTTCCCATAGACCAACTCATAGGGTGTGAATCCAGTTATAGTCTTCCAGGTGGTATTATAGGCCTAGGTGACCTCAGCTAGTCTATCTATTGAGTCTTTTATGTTGTTGTTAACCACTTTGGTCAATATGCCCTCCAATGCTCTGTTGGTCACCTCCACTTGCCCATTAGCTTCTGGGTGATAGGGAGTGGAGGTCCTATGCTTGATCTTGTGTTGGTTGAGCAAGTCTTCAATCTTGTGGGAGGAAAACTTGTTGCCTTGATTAGTGACCAGCTCTCTAGGGTACCCAAATTTGTAAAATACATTCTCCCTTAAGAACTGAGCCACCTTCTCCTAAGTTGCTTCCTTAATTGCCTTGGTTTCAGCTCACTTAGTCAGATAGTTAGTGCACATGATGATGTATTCTTTCTGCTTGGAAGGAGGGTCGATAGGTCTAATGAAGTCCATGCCCCATTTGTAAAATGGCTCCAAAGTCACTTGAGGCTGTAGAGGCATTTCATCCCTTGGAGTAGGCTTTCCCATCCTTTGGCACTGATCACACTCATTAGTATATGTTTCACATCCTGATGAAAAGTGGGTCAATAATAGCCTGCTTGTAACACTTTGAATGTTGTCCTCTTTGCTGCAAAGTGACCTCCACAAGGCCCATCATGACAGGTCAGAAGGATGTCAAAGACTTCCTCTTCCCTGACACACCATCTCAAGATTTGATTTGGGCCAAGTTTGAAGAGATTTCCCCCAATCCAAGTGAAGGGGGTGCTCTTCCTTATAATACTGCTTTTCTCTTTGGAGGACAAGGTCGATGGGAACTATGCAAATACCAAATAGTTTGCTATGTCAACAAACCATGGAGAGAGAACTAAAATGGAGGACAAGTGCTCATCGGGTAACTGGTCATCAACCATTCCCTCTTCACCTGCAGGAAAAATTAATCTGGACAAAAATTATGAAACAACATTTTCCTTACTAAGCTTATCAACAATAGTTAGATCAAACTATTGTAATAAAAGTAACCATCTTATAATATGAGCATTCACATCGAGTTTATTCATTAAATATTTGACTGCAGCATGGTCAGTATGGACAAATGTTTGATAGACTGTAATATAATGCTTAAACTTGTTCAATGAATGCACAACAGCTAGGAGCTCCTTTTTGATCACTATGTAGTTCAGTTTGGCCTTTGACAGATCATTACTTATAAAGTAAATGGCATAAGGCAATTTTTCATCTATCTGACCTAGCGCTGCTCCTATGGCTTTGTGTGAGGCATCGACTTGAATGTGAAAAGGAAGGGCCCAATTTGGGCCTCGGAGGATCGGGGCAGTGGTTAACTTATTCTTCAGGATGTCCAAGGCCTCTTGATAGCTTTTTGACCATATAAACTCAGAGTCCTTAGCCAAAAACCCAAATAAAGGAGAGGCCAACTTGTTGAAGTCCTTTATGAACCTTTCATAGTATCCAGCTAATCCTAGGAAACTTTTGACATCTCTCTGCTTTTGAGGAGGTGGGACCCTTTGGATGATAGCTATTTTGTTGGGGTCTACCTGCAGTCCCTGCTGAGATATTGAATGACCCAGCACGGTCCCTTCAGTCATCAAGAATTCACATTTTTTGGGAATGGGAGACAAGTTCATTTTAATGCATTTGTGTAGTACCTTACCTAATTTGAACAAAGCCTCCTCAAAATTACCCCCATAAGGTGTGAAATCATCCATATAGATTTCTAGTGCATCATGGACCAACTCAACAAAGATACCAAGGATTGCTCTCTGAAAAGTGGCAGGAGCATTGCATAGGCCAAAAGGAAGGACCTTATAGGCCAAAGTGCCCCAAGGACAAGTGAAGGTGTTTTTATCCTAGTCTTTCGGGCTAATCTGGATTTGTTTGTACCCACTAAATCCATCTAGGAAAGAGAAAAAAATTTCCCTGCCAGGCCATCTAGCACTTGGTCGATGAAAGGTAGAGGGAAGTGGTCCTTCTTTGTGGCTTTGTTCAACTCCTTGTAATCGACACAAATCCTCCACTTACCATTTTTCTTGGGAACTAACACCAAAGGAGAGACCGACTCACTGTCGGAGATAGGATAAATGAATCCTGCATCCAACAGTTTTTGCAATTCTTCTTTGACTATATATTTAAGGGCTGGATTCATCCTCCTTTGGGGTTGTCGGACTGGCTTGCAACCTTCCTTGATATAAATACGGTGAGTACACACTGAGGGGTGTACTCCCTTCATTTCTTTGTAACTCCAAGAAAAGGCATCTAAATGTTCCTTTAGCATGTTTCGCAACTTCTCCTCTTGGAGAACAGAAAGAGATGGATTGATTTTCAAAGTCCTCTCAAGGCCAAATTATATGGTTTTGAAACAAAGAGGGTTGGAATCAGCTAAGTATAAACCAATTTGATGGTTTTTCTGGGTTTCCTTTACTACTTCTTCTAGGGACAATGTACTGGGATTTTGACTTTGGAGTAGGTGTTCAAAAATCATCTTCATATTGTTGTCCTCCTCCCATGGTTGTTTCTAAGGTATATAGTTGGGCAGAATAAACTTCATCTTCTTCCCCCTCTTCTAGCCATAAAGGTAAATCATGCTATAGAGATGGATGAGCAGAAGGGTATAGGACTAACTTCTCAGACATATGCCCATTCTTGATGGTCATATTCCCAACTCTGCAACTGATGTAAGCATTGGCAGTGGCCAACCAGGGCCTCCCAAGGATGAGAGGATAACCAGCAAGCTTAGCCTTAGGCTGGAGAACTAGGAAATCTACAGAGTATTCCCAAGAGTCAATGGAGACAATCACATTCTCCACAATCCCCTCAAGGGTCACTGTGGAGTGGTCTACAAGTTGCAGGATTGTTGTGGCCTTTCTCAATGAACCTTGGAGGTTTAGCTTGAGCATGGCGTCTTTAGTCATCACATTAATGGCAGCCGCAAGATTGATCAAAGTCTATGGAACAATGGTGCCATTGATAAAATGATCTAGATCTTAGGGGGAGACCCCCAAGATCTGAAAAATTGAAATGTCAGAAGAAAAGGAGGAGAATGCCCAATGAACAAAACCACAAATATTTTTTTTATTAAAATGGAGAATAACTATGAAAGCTACATTGTGGTGGAGAAACTGTCCTTTTACAAAATGTGAATTGTTACTTATAGTATTTTTAATTTACAATACCAAATTCCATGGGTCAATGAATACCATGGGTTGACGTCACAATAGCATGGGTCAATTCCATGGGTGAATGAATACCATGGGTGGATGTCACAATACCATGCGAAAATACCATGGGTGAATGAATACCATGGGTGGATTTCACTTACAATACCATGGGTGGATAAATACCATGGGAGGATGCCACTTACAATACCATGGGTTGATGCCATTTTCTATTCGGATCATATGCACATCTACTATAGGGCTTCTAGGGTCCAAATACTTTGGACAGATTACCTGCCCCAACATTAAGTCGGACAGTTGTCTAATGACATCAATGGTAGTGGCATCTCTTTTTCGCCTCCCTGGATGCTTGAAACACTTCTCCTTAATCAACTTGTTGTAAATAGGTACATCCTTGATGGCTTGGAGAAGTGGAATCTTGACACATAGGTTTTTCAATTCTCCCAGAAGTTCAGATTCTTCTGGGGTAGGCTAGAGTGGTTGAGTTAATCTCTCAGGAAAGGGTGGATTTACTTTCAAAAAAATTTCCTCTCTTTCTTCTTAATCTCCCTAGGTGGAGGTGGATGTCAGTTATCAAGGAGAACTCTCCCAGATCTCAGGTTCATTTCCTGGATCTCCACAGCATAAGCTTGATATGGTGTTTCTCCACTGTATACTTGTTATGCATGTCTCTTGTTCGGGTTTGGATTTGGCTGGGAAAGCATCTGGGGTTTTTTTGGTGGAGTAGAGTGTAACAGTTATGGTTAGGTAGGTGGTGAAGGAAATAAAGCTAAGACATTGTTGTATTGGGGCCTCCACCCCTGGGGTGGTGCATTCCACTGAGGTTGTGGCAGAGCATATGGTTGAAATGATTCGCTGGATGGTTGGGAATGATACGGAGATTCAAAGGACCAAATAGGAGGTGTAGGCAAGGAAGGGTGAGTATGGGGTCCCCAAGAAGGTATGGATGTGGTCTGGTTGGTGTTGTAATATGCATGGGATGACCCTTGCATGCCCTGCTCGTATGGCCTAGACCCATGTGGTCTCCATTGATTGATGTAATAGAGCTACTCAGTGACCCCTTCAGCTCCTTGATATACAACTTTGAGTCCTGGAAAGGAAGGGCACTTGTCTGTGGAGTGGTTTTCTTCACAAACTGAGCAAATCTCAATAGAATTCAATGGAAATTCATTCCTAGGGTGCCTCCTGGTGCATCTAGGACAAAAAATGGCTAAGGACCTCTCTACTTCCTCATGATCTCTCTTAATGTGAATAGTGTCCATCTGCAAGGCAAGGATTTGCAGCATCTCACTCTTGAAATCTTCCAGCATGTTTCCAATTTCACCCTTGATGGATGAATTGGAAGAGGATGTACTGACCATAGGTTGACTTCCCCTACCCTTTTTCCTAGATGCCTTAGAATGGTTTCTGAAGACAATCTTGATATCCTCATAGGGTAACTGGTATATATCTCCTCCTACTAACAAGTGTAGGATATCCAAATGGTATTCCCTTACTCCTCTAAGCAGGACCAGCTTCAGTGACTCAGGGTCAAGTGTGCACCTAGCCCTTTTGTAACTAAGATAGAATATTTCTTCATAATCCTCTAGGGATTCATCATTACATAAGGTCATCCTAAAAATTTCTTCTTTAGTATCCTTGCACCTATAGTAGTCTCGATACTTGTTGTTGAAGGCTTGCTGCTTCTGAGCCCAAGTTGTGATGCTATCCCCAGGTAAACCCATGAACTAGCAAACTTAAATAGCAAAGTGTCAGGATCTTTTGTAGTCAGGCCATGGAAATGAGGAAGGAAAGAGGGGCTTATATTTTTCTTCTCAGTGTCCCCATTGGTTTCCCCGATGGGGAAGGCACCCTCAACTCTCTCTCTATTCCCTCTGTCATTTACGTTTTCAGCGATTGGCTTGGTGGGAATGGGTTCTTATTCTTCCCCTCTAGGTTCTTCCAATATGTCTCATTGCTCACCTAAGGGTTCCTCCAGTTCATAGCCACCGAAGAAGAGGGAAGGTTGGCTGTTGGATGCAGTGGGGCTATTTAGCAAAAATTTCCCTAAGTTATCCCTATTCCTACGAGGCATGAAAGGAAATGTTTTTGGTTTGGTTTTATGATTTTTTCAAACTTTGAAAGAGCTTTACAGAACTGAAATTGCAAATTGAATAAAAACTACTGATTGAATGAAAAAATAATTTGTAGAATTGAAATTGCAGACTGAATGAATAACTAATTGTTGAATTGAAATCTAACTTGCAGAATTGAAATTGCTGACTAAATGAGAACTACTAACTGAATGAAAAGATTAACTACTTTCTTGAAATCTAACTTGCAGGATGGAAAGGAAAGCAAAGAATGCATAATGAAAAGGAAGCAAACTAAATTAATTTTTCAAAAATGAAACTAATGGCAAAATATTAGAAACAAGAAATAGAAGAAAGAATGCAGTAATCACATACTGCTCAGACACCTCCCCAGAAACGATGCCAAAAAGTGATGAGCACCAATATTTCAGCAAGAATGCTGCAACTCTTAGGCTACCAACTTTACTTTATCAACCTAGGGTTCGTACAAACTTGGAGGTGACAGTGTTGTATGCACAAGTAAAAGTGAGGGTTCTGCCTTTTGTCACTGTTCAGCGAGTGAGAGACCACTAGGGTTTGCAAGCCAGACTTCTATGGATTCAGAAGAAGCTTGGTTCCTTGATGAAAGAAGTGGAAATCTACCCTAAGAGAGAGCTAACTACTGCAATAATGAAAAAGAAGGAAATTCAATGCTAATGCACACCATTTCCTAATTAACTGCTAAGAGCTATGCTTTGTAATGATGCTAAATTAACATTAACAAAATGCTACTATCCTAAGCATGGAAGTTAAAAACATCAAACACAACTATTATGCATGTAAAGGATTGTAATAAATTTGTTTTGTCTTTTATGCTTTTCATGAAAAATCAAGTGTGCAAACTAATCTCTTTTGGTGATGTGAAAGGTGGTTTAGGGATGCTGGTGGATGGCTGGAAGGTTCAGGAGATGGTTGGAAGGTTTGGGGGACCCTTGGGTGACCTTGGGAAGCTTCCTAGAGGTTTTCCCTCAATTCGGCCTCAAAACAGGCCACTACAGGAAAACCTATAGGATGTACTAGAAACCTATAGGATTCCCTGTATTTCTATAAGATGCAGCCGTGAGAAAAACGATGGGTGTTGGAGGTGATGGAAGGCTTAGGGAATGTGGTTATGGGTAGAATGGAGTGAGAAATGGCCTAGGATCACTCAGAACCCAAAACCAATTTTAGGATATTGTTGCATTCGCTCAAAATTCTTTAGGAAATTTCTATGTAAAATGATGAAATTGGTGAAGGTTTTGATGAAAACGAGGAATGCCTATGGGTGAATGAAGTTGGAAGGTGTTTTCTTGCTATGATATATTTGTCTACTTCTGAAGCACCTGCTCTGCATCAAACATGTGAAATTTTCAAAAAGTCATGTAAACAAGAAGAATTCTCATGAGCTAGAAAAGCATAATTTAATGAACTAACTATCTACCTTATGCATGAAGAAATTGTTGAATAACATAGAATCATGGATGAGATCTACTACAAGAATGAAGATAGAAGAGATGGAAATTAAATCCTACTTTGCAAAACTAAGCAAATGCTAGTTTAAGTACAACAAACTCTAAATATCATGAAAGAAATGGAAATTTGTCTTTTTGGGCTACATAACGATATTTTCTCAAATCATGATCCCAAAGGAAAGAAGTGAGGACAAGACACCTACTGACATAATTGTGATGCTTCTTCTATCCCTTCTAACCTTCTACTAAAATAAGGCATAAAGGGAACCAAACTAATAAACAATTAATCAAATCTACACTACTTGCAATGAAAGACTTCTAAAGACAATTTGACCATGAATCTATAAAACTAAGCTAAGAATAAAGATACAAGAAGAGGAGCCTTTGCTACTGGGGTTGGTCCCTAACCCAAGAGCTTCATCCCTCTAAGTTAACTTAGTACTGAATCAAGAAAAAACTCATTCTTATTACCAAAACAGGTGATTACATCAAAAGTCTTCCACAAGTTTGGAGCTCGAAAATAGATAGAATTTTACAAAAAAAAGTCGAATCCTAATTAGGCTCTAGGCCTCTCTACTTATGAAACTAAAATCCCCAACGACTTCCTTAAATTTAGGGAGGCTCAGCTCCCAAACGCGAGATGAACTAACTCTTTGTCTATCACTTGCTCGGCTACCTTCTAATCTTCATGACTTGGTTTCTTGCACTCCGAGCTGGTGGGATCAATGGAGGAATATTCTAATGGGGAAGGAGTAAATGAGGAGGATTTACCTCCTGCAATCTCTCTCCCTTTCCCCATTTGAGTTTCAAACCTTTGTCTTTGCCAAAATTCCTTGATTTTCTCTTCCAAACCTGCATTCAATGCATATTATTCCACTAGGCATAATATCTCACTCTAACTCATTTCATTAAACAAAATATAATCAAAGCATGTAATAAGTTGTGAGAACATTTGGTTTGAATAAGCTAGGAGATGAATTAAGGCCCATATAATTACCCAATGATGAGGTTCATCAATTTGCTGGATCAGTTCCAACAAGAGAAACACTTCACCAAGCTAGAATTAAATTCTAGATATCACTAGGTTCGAGTGAAAGAAGAAGATACTTGGAAAATCACTTTCAAAACCATGCAAGTTTTGTATGAGTGCTTAGTAATTCCATTTGGCCTATGTAATGCACCAACTACATTTATGAGGTTAATGAATGATATATTATTCCCTTTTATAGATTCATTTGTTATTGTCTATTTTGATGATATATTGGTATACAATGCCACCTAGGAGGGGCACATCACACATTTGACAGAAGTATTGGAGATGTTAAAGAAGCACTGACTACTATAAAATCTCAAGAAGTATGAGTTTGCACAATAGTATTTGGTGTATCTAGGGTATGTGATTGGTGGAGGAGAGATGAAGATAGATCCTACTAAGATGGAGGCCATCATGAAATGGTCAATGCCTACTAATGTTTCTTAGGCTAGGAGTTTCGTTGGGGTAGCACAATACTTGAGGAAATTCATAAACTTGTTTTCAATAGTGATAGTGCCACTCCACGTCATGACAACAAGTGGTAAGAGTTTCCAATCGGGAAAGGGTTAGTAGAGGGCCTTTGAGGAGATAAAGAAGAATATTAGTCAACTGCCAAATCTAGAATTACTAAACTTGTAGTATCCCATCAAAGTGGAGACGAATGCAAGTGGGTATGTTATCGGAGCAGTCTTGGTGCATGGAGGAAGGTGGTGAGCCTAGGTATTGCAGCAAGAATGTTGTAACTCCCAGGGCTACTAGATTTACTTATCAACCCGAGGTTCGTAAAAACTTGGAGGTGACTATGCTATATACACAAGTAGAAGTGAAGGTATTGCCTGTTGTCACTACTCATCTGGAAAGAGACCCTAGGGGTTATAATCCAGACTTATATAGGGTCAAAAGAAGCTTGGTTTTGATGAAAGGAGAGAAAACCTAGTCTAGGGGAGAGCTAATCTACTGCAGAAATGAAGAAAACAACATGCGAACCTAAATCACCATCACCTAATTAATCATGAAAACAGCTAGACTAAGCAGAATTGCTAAGCAACACTAATCTAATGCTAACTATCTAAGTTGTAGGAGTAAAGCAACAAAACTAGACTAAGGGGTAAGAAATGGAACTAGGATAAGTCTGTGTATAAGCGGAAGAAGTGGTCTGAGGTCAAAATGGTGAAAAGAGGACGTAATGAGCAACAACGCATGAGGACCGTTGGATCAGGCGGGTGAAGGGTAAATGAATGGTTGAGATCGGACAATAGGAGGGTACGTAGGAAAATGGGTGGACATGGTGGACTAATAGGATGGACGACTAGGATTATATCACAAAGGAAATTGGCAGATGAATGGCGGAGATTGGCCAAGCCAGTTGGCGATCGAGTGAAGTAGCACCTGTCGGATTAAGAGACAGATCAACGGTGGAGAGTTCAAGGCGATAAAGTGATCAGGTGATGCGACAACCATCTAATTTAGCTCAGTGTTGGCTCAAATCCAAACTCATCTTCATTATCAAAGCACACTTTATTACATCAAACTATTACAAGTCAAAAGGTCTGAATACTTGCTAAATGACTGACTGACTATTGGTTAACTGCCTAAAAAAGTTGAGGTCCTAGGCCTCTCTATTTATACATCTGAAGTCTCAACGACTTCCCTCAAAATTAGGGAGGTACAACTCCCAACTTAATGGTAACTTGTCCTTCCACTTTCACTAGCTCAGTTGTCTTCTAGTAGGGAGGCTGCTTGTACTTCCACTTGCTTGGTTGTCTTTTAGTACTCTTGATTTGGCTATGTGTACTTTCAGCTGATGGAGGGATATTTGAATCGATGGGCAGGAAATGAGGAGGATTTACCTCCTTTAATTCCTCTCCCTTGCCTCATCCAGGTTTATACCAAGGTCTTTAACCATAGTTCCTTGCTTTTACCTTTCATCCCTGCATTTCCCTTGCTTTTATCCTTTATTCCTACTTTACATGCACATTAAACCACAAAGCAAAATATCCAACTCTAACTCAACTCATAAGCAAAATATAATCAAAAGTATGCAATAAGTTGTGAGAATAGTTGGTTTGAATAAGCTAGGAGGTGAATTAAGGCCAATTAAGGCCCATATAATTACTCAATGATGAGACTCATCAGAAGGCATGTATGCTACCATTACGAAGTATTTCATAGGGAAGTTCTTAACTAACCTATCTACGACAATGAGCTCTATGCCTTGGTGCAAGTTTTGAAGAAGTGGTAGCACTATTTGATAGGAAAGGAGATAGTAATCTACATAGATCACAAGCCACTATAGTACTTATAGGCCCAGAATGAGCTACAATAAACCAAGGATTACAAGTGGATGGAGTTACTACAACAATTTCACTTAGTGATCAAGTATAATAAGGGAAGCACAAACAAGTTGGTTGACATGCTTTCAAGGCCACCCACATCAAGGATCACATATTTGGGAACTATAATGCACATGGAGTCGTTCACCCATGATGCATACAGAGAGGCATATTTAGAGGATAAGGACTTTAAGGAGGTTTTTCAACAATTGCAAAACTAGAGTCATGTGCAGATGTGACAACACTATTGAATATAATCTCCAAGATGGGTTACTCTACAGTTTGGATAAGTTATGTGTTTCTGAAGGTGATTGTTTGTAGCCAATCAAAGAGACTCACACCTCCAAGGTTGCAGCGCACTTTAGTGTAGGGAATATAGTAGCCAAGTTGTAGAGGTATGTGTATTGGCCCAAGATACAAGAACAACTACCTAGGTTCATACGATGATGCATGATTTGTTATCAAAAAAAACCTAGTAAAAGAAATAGGGTTTATATCATCCCTTACCTTTACCCACTTGTCCTTGGGAAAGCATTTCCATGGAATTTGTGAGAGGTTTACCATCAACCGGGAAGGGACATGACTACCTATTCATGGTAGTTGATATGTTTAGTAAGATGTATGTTCTGATGCCCTATAAAAATACCATCATTAGACAAGAAGCAATAAATGTGTTCTTTGGATAGGTTTGGGTGCACTTTGGGATGCCAAGAAGCATCATTTCAAACAGGGACACATATTTCTCATTGAATTTTAGACTACATTGTGGGCAAAGACGGACACAAAGTTGAAGAGTTCTACAACATTCCATGCTCTGATCAATGGGAAAACATAAATAATCAACATGACTTTGGTGCAAATTTTGAAGGGTGATAATCAAAAGAATTCAAAGACCTGGGATGAAAATATGGTATATAGACAACACTCTTATAACATAGCAGTCCATTTTTCTACTAGTAAGTCCCCATTTGAAACTGGTTTTTGGATATTTACTGACTTCACCTTTGGATATTGCTGAGGGAGGATCTTACAAGCGATGCCTTGAGCGTTGAAAAAATGTTGAGAAAATCAAGAAGATCCATATACGAGTATAGGAAACACTACAAAATTCATAAGAAAAATACAAGGCCAGGCGTGATCAACATAAAATAGAGAATCCATTCAATGTGGGAGATGGAGTATGGTTACAATTGAATAAGGAAAGGCAATATGGTCTTAGTAAGAAAATCAAGGCTATGTGATATGGTCCCTTTGATATACTAGAAAAAGTGGGAGATAATGTTTATAATCTCCATATACCCCCATATATGTACATTTCCTTAGTTATGAATGTGGAGAATCTAAATCTCTATGTGCCTTCCATGCTAGATTAGGAAGAGGAAAAAGTCCTACCTTTTGTGGAGGATTTGGCACTAGATGCTCAATAATATTTTACAGATGATACAATTTTGTAGAAGAGGTTTAGAACTACAAGACACGAGACATCATGATCTTTGGCAGATTAGGTTTAATGGACAAATTCTAGGCAAATCTAAATGGTACACCTCAGAGAAGGTGGAGGAGAAATGTACTCACCTCATTCAATAAACGTTTTTTGGGGACTAGGACCCTCCCAAAATGGGGAGGTGTGATCCATATTGTATCATTATATTTTTTCCATCCATCTCGATTCTTTCAAAGTAGGAAAAGTGGAGGAATTAGCTCACAGGACCATTTTTATTGGCGGGAACCAATTTGAAAATTTTTGGTTTGAAACATTTCAAGAGCATTTTCAGGAAACAAACAATGTTTTTCAAGGGGGGTGTGGGGGGGGGGGGGATTTGACGCTTGAGAAACACACCTTTTCCATATTCTACATACAAATACATTTCCAACAACATAAGAATCATGTCAATCAGGGTTCGTATGCAAATATTATCATGCCACTTAGAAGTTGACCTTCCTGTTTTCACCACCATAGTTCAAGAGGATACGACATCAACCCCCATTATTCGTGGAAAAAAGAGATTTCCAAATGAATATGATGAAGAAGCCTCTAGAAGAGTCCATATTTTAACTCTGGTTAATAGTTGATTGCGTCAAACCTAACCACTAGTAGGCTATCAAGTTGTGTTATAACTAGACCACTAGGAGGAAAAGTGGTTCCATTTCTTTTTCACGTGCATTTGTTCCATACATGTTAAAAGATAACCAAGATGGATAGGAGATAGGCCACTTTCCTCTCCAATTGAACCTTTGTGTTGGAACCTCCATATTCTTTTAAAAACATGATCTTATTGGTTAGGGAAACCATGACGAGGCTCACTTTACAATTGATATATCTAGGTTGTGCTTACAATTGTGTAAATGTTTCCTCTGCTAGATCTTGAGGGTTATAATAAACTAAATCATTAGCCACGACTAGGTTTTAATGAAGATATATTGAAATCAATATAATACCTTGCAACTTCCCACAAAATACCTAAACAATCTTGTTATGACACCAATACTATTTGTAAATTGTCATGGGTATTCCACTAGAAAGTTCAACACAGTAGATGTAATAAAATAATTTGAAATTTATACCATAAAGGAAAAATTCCTTCAGATTCAAATAAATTATTCTTGATTTTTTTAATTTATGCATTCAATATACAATTTACAGAAAATGGAGAATAGGTCAATACAATCATTCACAAACATTGATTAACACCAATATATTCTCTGGAAAACCTTTTAGGAGAAAAACCAATTAGAACATGAGGGTGCTATTTGTCTTGTTTCTAGAATAGAAATTATGCAAGCACAAAGGAGAAGGCACTCTCCATGGAGTTCACTGGGACCTGTGGCCTGTGGGATATTACATAACAAAAAACCCCTATGCTCTCTCTCTCTCTCTCTCTCTCTCTCTCTCTCTCTCTCTCTATTCTTTTCTACTCTACTCTACTGTGGAACAAAATGCAAGAAAATATAATGTAACCCCTTTTTCTCCTAGTGGCCTAATTATAACACATCCAAATAGCAAACTAGGGGTTAAATTTGACCCATTCAACCCTTAACATGAGATACAACTAGAATATTATAAATCCTTATTCATAGTGTTGGGTATGTGTTAGATTCTTTCAATGACAAGTTCCAGATGTGCTACATTGTGCCAGATGCAGTGGGGGTGGAAGCCCCCCTATGGGGGGGTTTGCAGGGGGTGGTAGCCCCTATGCACAGGGTACAGGGAACTGCACTAGGAAATTTCTTATAATGTAAACCCGATAATAGTTGGGTTGACCCAAAGATGGTGGGAAAACCTACCCATGGTTTTTTGCATGGTTTTTTGCACATGGTTTTGGGCATAGTGGTTTTTTTCCCATGGTATTTTGTAGATCTGGTCAGGGGAACTACAACTATGTTCTAATCTAGGGTTAATGGATTGGGGTTTATGAAAGCTTCAACATGTATATAATGTATTGTATCATTAAAAATAATGTAAAAAAAATCAATATGGTTTTCTCGGTTTGGGTTCTAGGAGAAAATCTCTATGTATATTTTTTATGTTCTTGCCACTTTTTACTTTTTTGTCTTAAGAATTTGTTTATGGGTAATTTCTGTAGAATTTTAAAGCGTACATTTGGTATCAGAGTGGCTTTGGCTTCAAGGGGACACCTTTGTTGTTTAGGGGTTTTTATCAGGCCTATGGTAGACCCTATTACAATGGGAGATCTACAAGATTGATTCTTTCGGTACAAGAAGATGACAAAAAGTTGAGATATAGAGGTCGAAAAAATCAATGGCTTGAGTATTGATCCATGGAAGATCAAGATGGAGGATTTGTTGGTGGACAGAGATTAGTGGATTATTATAGATCCAGGTACAACATCAACATGAATGTAGGTAGAAAACGAGGAAAAGTTAGATCAAAAGGCGAAGAACACAATATGATTGTGTCTCTCAAATTCAGTACTATTGAATGTATCAAGGGAAGCTATGACAAAGGAATTATGGGAAGGGTTAGGGACTTTGTATCAATCTAAGTCCTTGGTGAACAAACTGTTCCTATGGAAAAAGATGTATAACATGAGGATGAACGATGGAGACTCGGTGACAGAGAATTTAAATGCCTTCAATATTGTTGTAAGTCAGTTATTATCTGTCGATATTAAAATTTCAAATGAAGATAAGTGCATCAATTTGTTGTGTTCTTTACCACACTTGTGGGATAGTTTGATGAAATATTCTCATCCTTGTTGTCGTTAGAGATGAGACAAAAAAATATGGAGAGCCAAAATAGAAATGCCTTATTTGTAAGAGGACGGTCCCATAATAGAAACTAAGATAAGTCCTCATGTGGGAGATCTAAATCTATAGGGAGATATAAATCTCTAGGAAAAGTTGTAAATATATGCTATAAATGTGGAAATCAAGGGCACTACAAAAAGGATTGTAGATCTAAAAATACTAAGAAAGGAAATGGATTTGATGATTCTCCTTCTACAGAGGTGAAAATAACCTTAGATGAAGGCAGGGGTGTTTACTTGGATTCTTCTTCAAGTACAAAAGTAGATCATGAGGCATGGTTGTTTTACTCAGGTGCATCCTTTCACTTCACTCCCCATAGAGAGTGGTTATGTGCATATGAGAAATATGATGGTGGTGATGTCTTCTCAGGGGACAACACAAAGACCAAAATCATAGGACGCAGAGAAGTCAAGATGAAGTTGCAAGATGGAAGGATTAGAAAACTTCCTAGTGTTTTGTACATTCCTACGTTGGCCAAAAATTTAATTTATATAAGCAAGATGGATGATGCAGGTGTAAAACTAGTGTTTGATAAAGATGCCTACAAGATGGTTCAGGAAGAATTGTTATTGACGTGGGGATTTTAGTTCGGAACTCTATACAATCTTTTGGGTAGCACTATTATTGATGGGTGCAACGGTTTCTTGGTTCCTAAAATTGAAGCAGAAAACCTAGTGGTCTCTAGATAAAAGACTATGTTGTGGCATCAAAGACTTTGACATATTGGAGAGAAAGGCCTTTGAATACTAAATGGTAATGGTATGGTAGAAGGTGTGTCTAATTTATCTCTAGATTTTGATTTCCGTGAACATCATGTATGTGGGAAGAAGAATCAAGTGAATTTCCCCTATGGTGCTAAGAGGGAAAAAGGGACATTAGAGCTTGTGCGCAGTGATGTGTTTGGACCTATGTCGGTTCCATCACTGCGTAATTCTATGTATTGTGTCTCATTTCAAGATGAATTCTTGAGGAATACATGGATATATTTCCTTAGGAATAAATTTGAAGTCTTTGACAAGTTAAAATAATTTAAGGCTCTGGTGGAAAATCTGATACAGAAGAAGATTGAGGTGTTAAGGAAAAATAATGGTGGAGAGTTTTTCAAGAAGGAATTTGAAGAGTTCTATAGGAAGTGTAGTATAGCACGACATAAGACTAAACCATACACACCTCAACAAAATGGAGTTTTAGAAAGAATGAACAGGATGTTGATGGAAAGGCAAGAAGCAAGCTCAGTGGTGTCGGGTTAGGATAAGAATTATGGGAAGTGGTAGTGGATATTGCATGTTACTTGTTTAACCGATCACCTTCATCAATGTTGGAGGATAAGACTCCACATGAGGTATGGACTAATAAGAAACCCTCTCTCACATCTCAGGGTATTTGGTTGTGAGGCATATGTACATGTTCTAAAGGAGAAAAGAACCAAGTTGGATAGTAAATTAGAAAGGTGCATCTTTATTGGGTATAAGGATGTTTTAAAAGGTTATAATCTTTGGAACCTCAAAACAAGGAAGGTTGTGTAAAGTCAAGATGTGGTGTCTAGATAGGTGAAACATGTTATTAAACATGAAGTACTACCAAAGGAACTTGAGAAGATAGAGTTTGAATGGAGGGAGGAAGAATCCAACTCTACAACAGAACGTGAATTAGAAGAGGAAGATCCACACACTCCATTTTTGAGGAGATTAGTTCAAGAGAGAAGGAAACTAGAGAGGTATATTCCATATGGTTTCTATTCAAAAATTTCCTTATCTTCTATTGATGGTGATCTTATAACTATCGGGAAGCAGTGGATTTAGAGTATGACAAACTCTGGAAGAGGCCATAGTTGAAGAAATGACCTCTCTAGATAAAAATAAGGCTTGGAATCTGGTGGAGTTTGGAAGGAAACCCATTGGAAGAAAATGGGTGTTTAAGAAGAAGATGAATGTAGAAGGCAAGGTGGAGGAATACAAATCTTGGTTGCTAGCAAAAGGTTATTCTTAGGTGTTGGGAATTGATTTTGGTGATATTTTTTCTCTTGTTACCAAGTTAGCGTCTATTAGATTACTTTTATCTTTTGTTGTTTCTTTTGATTTTGAGGTAGAACATATGGATGTGAAGAAAAAAATTATTCATGGGGATCTTGAAGAAGGGATCTATAAAAAGCAACCCGAAGGTTTTATGGTGAAGGGTAAGAAAGAACTGGTATGCAAGTTAAAAAGGTATTTGCATGGGTTAAAGCAGTCACCAAGGGTGTCGTATCAAAAAATTGATACATATATACAAGGAATTGGCTTCACAAGGGGTAAAGCGGGTCATTGTGTGTATTTTGAATTAATTGGTCACCATGTTATTTATTTTGTCTTATATGTGGATGATATGTTGTTGATTGAAAATGACTATGAAATTATCCAAGATTTGAAGACCCAATTGTCCTCCAAATTCGACATAAATGATATTGGTTCTACAAAGTATATTTTGGGCATGGAAATTAAAGAATATTTGGAAAAGAGGAAGCTCTGGTTAAACCAGAGGAAGTATGTCGATATAATATTGCAGAGGTTTAATATGCATGATAGCAAACTGATGAAGGTTCCTATTCTTGTAGGTGTAATTTTTTTTTCCAAACAGTGTCCCAAGGCACATGAAGAGGAAGAGGAAATGTCATGTGTTCCATATCCAAGCGAAGTTGGTAGCATGATGTATGCAATGCTCTGTACTAGACTATACATTGCACATGTAGTGGGATTATTGAGTAGGTTTACGTCAAAACCAGGGAAGAAGCATTAGACAATAATGAATCGGGTTTTCAGGTATTTTCATGGCACTTGTGATTATGGTTTGTGCTACCAAGGAATACTAGGATTGGACAGATTTTTGGACATACATGACTTTTTTGATGCAGACTGGGTTGGAGATCTGGATCAGAGAAGATATATAAGTGGTTATGTGTTTAACCTATTTGGAGGAGTAGTCAGTTGGATGAGCAAGAGACAATATTTGGTGGAATTTTCAACTACAGAGGTTGAAGGCATGGAAACTACTCATGCAAGCAAGGAAGCAGTTTGGTTGCATATATTGTGTTCAAGTATGGGGTTGGCATAATGAGAAATAAGGATAGAATGTGACAATCAAAGTGAAATTAATTGGAAAATAACCTTTCTTATCATTTGAAGACAAAGCACATTGATGTTCAGTATCACTTTGTGAGGGATATGGTTGAAGGAAAAAAGGTGTTGTTGGTTAAGATGGACACTTTGAGGAATGTTGCAAATGCATTGACAAAGTATGTGAGCACTGAGAAGTTTTCTTGGTGTAAAGAAACAATGGGCTTTGTAGCTCAGGACCTATGACTACAACGTCCTGTGATTTTTTTTTATGCGGACCCAATGACTAGGGGTGGATGCAAAGATGGTGGGTGGGCCTACCCATGGTTTTGTACATGGTTTTTGCACATGGTTTTGGGCACAATGTTTTTTTCCCATGGTATTTTGTAGATCTGGTCAAGGGAAATACGATTATGTTCTAATCTATGGTTAATGGATTGGGGTTTATGAATTCTTAAGCATGTATATAATGTATTATAACATTGAAACGAATATAATATAAAATCAATCTAGCTTTCCTGATTTGGGTTCCACGAGAAAATCTCCGTGTATATTTTTTATGTTATCGCTATTGTTTATTTTTCTGTTTTAAGAATTCATTTATTGGTAATTTTTATACAGGGTTAAAACCTACACATAGTGCTCATATGGCTATCCATTTTTCCATGAGATATGGGGATTGCCATGGCATCCTTTCAAATTATGGTGCTCAATTATGATAGGTCAAATTCAGAAAGCATAACTTTTGCATCCAAATTCTGAATGACGTGACTCTTAACCATTGCAAAGGTATCTGAGTGTAAAATAGCATCACGGGGTGTCACACAAAAGAAATAATTTTTTCCACCCTAGAAAACATTATTCAATGCCTCAAACTAGCCCTGGAAGGTTTCTGACCCCAACTCTCCAAACTAGGTACCACCGCTAAAACTACTCCTATAAGTCGACTTATTTTATTTTTACATCCTAAAATCATTGTCATAGATGACAAAAAATATAGTGATCCAATCTTTATCAATGATAAGAATCAAGAAGTGAAAAATTATGGATTTCAATTCAAGAGTGGGAGAAATGTATACTATGTCTAGTGCACCAACATAGTGAAGCTCTTGGGAGGGTATTGTGAGAGGGATCATGTATATTTCTCTACAAATATTTCAGTAAATTGAATCTTATAGACTACATGTGGGAGAGAAAGGTGCCCAAATTCATAGTCCTAATCTCTTGGCTTTTGTGAATATAAATCACAATAGTGTAGGGGTTGGAATATAGGTACCATAGTAGAAAAATCAATTACAACCATAATTACATAAATACTAGAAGCATTCTTGTAACAATGACCCACTACAGAGTGTGGATATTACAAGGAATACATGCTTGCAACAAATATCAAATGTTGATAAGTAGTGGTTCAGTACTTTAACCAATGAATTCATATTTTCCATTAAGATCTTGCTTGCTAAGTGAAAATTATTGTAGCCTAATACAATAATTTTGGTTTCATTCTTTATACAAAAACATGCTTGAAACTAGATGCAACAAATTAGCTTGTAAACTATAACTATATGGATGTCGAGATATTGATAAGCTATTCTTACGTTCTATTCTTATTCTTGTGAGAACTTAAAATCATGGTGTTGCTTAGTGTCGAATGAATTGCATAGAAAAGTCCATGGCGAATTGCAAAAAGAAGGTCATGACAACCAACTATAATCTATATTCAATACAAAAAAGGTCATGTCAACCAGTTGTAATTATAAACAATCAATCATGATTATAGGATAAGACTTGGCATGTTGAAATGGTAACACTTAAATAGTGTATTGAATTTCTCCAAAATATTTAAGTTCTTTAGAAAGTATAGCATGGAGAATTCCTCAAAATATTTGAAACATTAAAACCCAATTAAAACCATAGTATGAGAATATCATTTCAAATGAAATTATTTTTTCACATAATAGAAATAATAAATTATTTCAAATCCAACTTTTAAAATTTAAAAAAAATTTAAAATAAGACATTAATATTTAAAAACTCTTAATACAAATCAATTATTAAAAATCCCTACACCAAAAACACACATGAAGATAACTTTAAAAAATAAATAAATCACATGAAGATAAATTTAAAAAATAAATAAATTATAACATAAAAATATTTCAAAATACCAATTAATAGTATATTATTATATAAAAGATCAAAACATCTGAAATGAAAATTTTAATGATATAATTTTAACTTTTATTACTATATCCATACATCTGGAATGAAGAAGAAGAAGAAGAAGAAATTATTTTAATGTCCACGAGGCTAAAGATAGCCTATGGGACAGATTGCTTCTTCATATGCTTGATGTATTTGGCCCTTTTTCTGCGAAGCTTCACAATAAATACTCCAGCTTCTCGACAAACCCCTCGCTAAATAGAATATCCCAAGAGCTAGCTGCCAGCATATCTGCATAACTTTCCCTGTTGTCTTTGAAGGCCTCACATTCTAAAATGAAATGTTTTTATATGTCCACTTTTTTGGAAGAATAAAAAATGCATACCCTTTCCTCCCACACTTCCTTTGGCCTTTTCCAGCGCCCTATTTCACAACGCAGTTGATGCGAATTATTCCTTAACTGAGAAATAAGAATTTTGGCTCTCCAAGAGATATTGGCCTCTATGTATGCTTTTGGTTGATGCTTATGAGTGGGATTAAACACTTCAATATAGTAATTTTTCTTTCTTCCTAGCTCCTTATCCCAAGTGCATTTGTGGAACTTTTCCATAACAAAATATTTTATCTCTTTGCTGTTTATGGGACACATGTTCAAGCAAATACCCCATTTACTAACCATTTGTTATTTTGTTGCATCCAAACTTTTTTGCACTTGCACAATCTATCATTAAAGACAACCTTAGGCCATCTACCCTCTTCCATTTGCTCAATTTTTTTAAATACCTTATGACTCCCACCATAGCAATTTATTCCATAGGAGCAGTCCCTGTTTCACTTAACAAGATATCATAAGGAACTGCAATTTTAATCTTAAATTTGTTTTTAATCAAACACTTCTGAATTTTCTCAATTTGTCTCCACTGCATGTCGAAGGTACTGCTAGCCCATAGTTCACAACCATAGAGAATCACCGGAATCACTAAAAGCCCAAAAAGAGTTTGAGTGGTCTTCCAGTCCCATAACTCTGCCTCTCTACACCTATTTTGAAAAGCATAAAATGTTTTCCAACCCCCCAAAGTTCTTTTCTTTCAAAAACCATTCCAGCTTAGATTTTTGTTGAAGTCAATTCCAATGTATTTGTAATCCGCAACTTCTTCCAGAATGTTGCCTTAAAAGTAGAACTTATGCTGGTTATGTTTTCTTTTCTTAGAGAATACCACTACTTTCATTTTGCTGATATTGACTTGCATCCCCACACTTCTATAAAAATGCTCAAGGGATAGTAAGTGCTCTTGGCAAACCAAGAGCCGATTTAGCAATCAGAATAAGGTCATATGCATGAAAAAGAAGCCTTATAACAAACCTGCACAAATAGATACCATCACCCCCTTGTGAATTTAACCACTCCTCAAGCTTGTCAATATATAAACCAAAAAGGGTAGGAGACAGTGGGAAACCTTGCTTGACCCCGACATCGCTTCTAAAACTTTTAGAAATTCCTGTTGAAGTTCTAATCATGATTTTCACCTCTTCATATAGCCTATGCACAGCTGCTCTCAAATGTTTAGGAACCCCAAGTTCCTCCATTCTCTGCCAAAGTTTATCCCTAGGAACTGAGTCAAACGCTTTGCTAAAATCAACAAAGCAACAAAAGACTTCTTCCTTTTTCTCCCAAATTTTTCAATGAGATGCCTTAAAGTTATGCAATGATCAACTATGGAATGTTTAGGTCTAAAACTTGCTTGCCCTTTAGCATGCTTATCTCTTTCTTCTGCCCACTTGCTAATTTTGTTTACTAGCATGCTTCCAAATAGCTTTGCAAACAAAGGGTTTATCATGATGGTCCTATAATTGGAGGGATTATTGACATCACTGCTCTTGAAAAGAGGTATTGCCAGACTAGTTGTCCAATCTATGGGGAGCCCTTGTTGTATGATGTTGTTGAATGTTTTTGTAATGTGAGGTGCAAGAATCTTTGAGCCCCACTTTAGATATTCTACTTGGAGTTCAGCTAAGTCTTTTGCTTTTCCAACACTCAACTTCTTGATACCCATCTCTACCTCTTGTACCGTGAAGAGTTCAGTGTCAGTGTTGACCAAGGGGGGAGGGTCAACCTTGGGAACCTACTCATAGAGTTGTCTTGCATAGTCAAACCATTTAGAAGCTGTAATATTATTTCCAAATTGTATCTTTTTCAATTGAAGCTCCTTCCAAAATATTTGGGATTGTTTTTCCCAAGGAAGATTAGTTCTTCCCTCCTTGAAACCATGAAATCAGCCTTTTTCTTACTTAATAATTGCTTGTAAGATTGAGCTTTATGTTATCCTTGTTTGAATCTTTCCACATTCTCCTTGCCTTTTTGCATTCCTCGTCAAACCAAGCATTAACCGGAAAAGGTACAAATCCATAAAATAGTCTATTAATGAGTCACCTCTCCTAGACATAAATCGTATTCACACAGATATGATAACGTGCCAAAGAATGCATGATTAGTGATGAATATTTGACATATGTATAATCTCACTAGACACTCCTAAGTTTCCATTAGTATCGTATTTGGATCATTTTTTTAATGAAATGTATATTCTAAAAAAAATGTGGGGTGTTTTAATGGTTTTGTTTAAATAAACTGTATATTTTGAAAAATATATTGGTATCTTTTCATTGGAAATACAGTATTTAGAGTAAAGAAGTTGGTTGTTTCTTTAAGCATTTATTTTGGTGAGGATATCTAGAGAGATTTACAGTGCGGAGGATATCGAGCGAGATTTACAACATTTACGAAGTGGTGGGGATATCAAATGAGATTCACAATTTTTTTTTTAAAGGAAAAAAAGTTGGAAATTTTTATTAAAAGAGAAAAAACTAGTACATTTGACTTTTTATCTATAGACAAAACATGTATAGATTGAGCAACAAGGTCACACTAAGAATTGCAAATAGATTCAAAATCAATTGTTCCACCACTTATTGGGGCATAGACGGAAAAACACCACCATTGTTCTAATATGTATCTCAAACATAAATAAATATAGAGAAACTCTTATAATGTCCAAGCTATATGACTGAATAGAAAAGCCAAAAAAACTAAAAATAGACCTCATGAAATTGTTGGGCATATAAAGTCAAAAGAGAGGGATTTTTCCCTCCCCAAAAACTATTGAATTTGATCTGAGACGAAAGTGAAAAAAACATGGAGTCGCCTACAGGCCTTCCTTGGACAATGCATTCGCCACACAATTATGCTCCAAATAAATTTGTTTGAAGGAGATACCCAAGAAGGGTAGGGATAACATCTGACTTCGTGACAACCAATTTACCAAGGAGGTAGGCGAGAAGTTTGACATCCCATGTACCCCATCTATAATGGATTTGGAATCACCATATACTGAGAGGCGGTCCAAACACTACAAGGAAA
The DNA here is from genome assembly GCA_031772625.1 of Pinus tabuliformis. NCBI lineage: Eukaryota > Viridiplantae > Streptophyta > Pinopsida > Pinales > Pinaceae > Pinus > Pinus tabuliformis. The sequence goes on along the minus strand of CM062820.1, from coordinate 1,210,775,893 downwards.
AGACCCACTAGCAAAGGTTTTTGTGGAAGCCCCTATAAAAATAGCCCAAAAATCTGTTTGTAGCAGATGTCACTAGCGGAGTTGGGCGAGCAGATGTTTTAACTAATTTTTTTAATGGTGTGTCTATAATACACTAATGCACCAGTGTGTTACTATAACTCGACACACCGACGTTTAATAACATATGATGCACCATGGTAGAGTTAATTTTTATAAAACTAAAAAAATAATGGTGCACTAACTATATAAGGTGCATTGATGCGTATACTACTCGATGGCATCGAAAAAGGGTTAAATTTAAAAAAGATGTCGGTTGTAAAATTCATTTTTGATCCTAATGGATCTTAAAATGCTTGAAATTTGACTGTATATAAATTCATTATAAATGGATCCATTGCATAGAACACGAAATTCTGAATCCAACGTAACTTGAATGGGTGGAAAAGGACTATGTATGGAAAAGTTATTGCAAGTCAAAGTTTGGATCAACACAGGAAAAAAGTCAAAGGCTTGAGTTTGACTACCATGTGGCAGTATGTACAGCTTACATGGCAGTACGAATAATGATGTCAACAAGTTCACAATGATGACATCAGCATGCTAATGTGGCAGCACAAGAAGCTGCCATGTGTCACTAAGTTTTGGAATTTTCAGCATCTAATTGGGCCAATCAAATTTTGCCACGTGGCATCGGTACAAATGACGTGGCAATATGGCCTAAACATGTGGAAGACTCTATATTTGGCAGGATATTGTATGGTGATGACGTGGTAGCAGACAAATTTTGATGTGGCAGGACAGGTGGTAGGCAATGTGGCACAATTAGGTCCTAACAAGTGGTAGAGTACGGCAGTGACATGGTTGATTGGTGGTGCTAACATAGGCATGTGAAGCCCAATGAATGGGCACCACATGGCCCAGTTAGAGACCACCACGTGTCCCTATGGTAAGGAGAAAAGTGGTATTATAAACTCATCTGAGATAGGCCAATCGACAACTGACATGTGGACGAATCACATAAGGACACATGGCAATATAGAATTCTAGTTATTAGTTGATGTCAACATGGTGACTATACATATGGTTGGATAGGTGGGCCAATCATAGGCCACCACATGGGTCAATCAAAGGATGCCATGTGGCCTTATGAGAGGCCACCAAGTGGCCTTGGAATCTATGCCAAAAAAATTTCAACAAACCGAATGAGCCTCTGTAGGAATTGAACCCAAGATCTCTCAACCACCAAATCAACGCCCTATCGACATGCCACACAAGTAATTTGATTATCAATGGGGACATGTCCTATTTATTATTTAACAGGTTACAGTTGGAAAATGGGCGGACGGGCTGGCAGGGTTACCCCTTACCGACCCGACGTGCAGTTATCTGTGTTAATGTGACTAGACCTCTGTGCGGGATGTAGGGAATGGAGTCATAGGCTCGTGGTTCCATTGGGTATCACATAACCAACAATGAGGTAAAAGGGTTGGGCCAATGACATATTATATTATTTAATAATAAAACTAACACCGTTATATTCATCGACCTCACCGGATCGAACCCCCAACCTACAGGGAACCAAACTAACATGCCACAATTGGGCCATAGGCCCATATTGTTGTTTATTTAAAAAGTTCATGAGTTTTGTGTTGTAGTTAACATTTCTTTTGGTAAAAGGAGGGTATTTTGGGCATCCTGAGGGCCTTTTTAGCACCATAAGATCCCAGATAAGGGTTTTTGGGCCCTCTAAGCAACATGGCAGCATCAAAATTGCCATTGGAGTGGCCAATGCGCCATGGTTGGTTTCGGTGGTTTAGTGCTAATTCCTCCACTATTTCTGAGGCAGAGTCCAAAGAGAGGTTGGGAGAGCCTGAGAAAAATATAGTTGAGTTTATGCCCAAATGACTTGAAATTTCATGAGGAATTCATATGTGGATGTCGATTGTCTCATTTGAGCAACCGATTTTCAAGTGATCTTTAGATTGGGGTTTTGATGGAAGGCCATTGGTAATTGCATGAAAATTGTGAAGATGATGAATATGATTTGATTCCGAGCAGCAGATTCAAGAGGATATATTTCCACTTTATGTGAGAGAGTCCCTTTTGGTTGTTGAAAGTGAATGGCTCTATGAGTGAGAGTTATTTGTAGGAGAACATCTCTTTATAGGAGAGACAGTACCACTCAAGGAGAGAGTTCCTTTCTTGTATTGATAAATATTTGCATGTACTCATTACTTAGTTGCAAAGATCAATAAAGCAACCACTCCAAGATTGAAGTAGGGCTTGGATACATAGTCCACACTGGACGAAGTATGTAATCATATGGTTGTCATCTTGTTACTTTTTCTTACGCACACTTTTCCATAAGTTTTTGTTGAGTATGGCATGTTTGCTTGATATTTTCAAGTTCTTTTAATTTAACTATTCATACTTGAACATGTAAGAACTAAGCCATTTTTAAAGACTCAAATTGTTAAATCTTGCAAATTGTTAGTGACGATCAATTTTTCCCATTCTGGGGCTATACTCTCATGACACCTCGGTGCTAAACCTGTATACAAACACCCCGTTGCATAAACAATATGGTGCACCATTGTGGGATTTTTAATTTAAAAATAATGGTGCACTTCTTATATTATACGAACCGGTTCCGTTAATTGAACTAAAGGCCCCAATGCTTAAAAGAAAATGGTGCACTATTGCATGGTTATTTTTTATACAAATACAAACAATGGTGCGCTATGTTATAAGGTGCACCGGTGCGTATACTATTTGATAACATTGGAAAAGGGTTAAAATTAAAAAAATTGTTGATCATCAAATTCATGTTCAAGATTTCGATGCTATACTCTCACGAAGCACCGATGCAATAACTATTTACAAAAGCCCTGGTGCATAAACAACATAGTCCACCATGGCAAGGTTTTTAATTTTAAAAATTTTGGTGCACTTATTATATAATACACACGAGTGCCATTAATAAAACTATACAACTTGGTTCTTAATATACAATCGTGAACCATGGAAGGGTTATTTTTTATAAAAATAAAAAACAATGGTTCTCTAAGTATAATAGATGCACTAGTGCGTACACTACTCAATAGCACTGGAAAAAGGTTAAATTTTAACAAGATGTTGGTCGTGAAATTAATTTTAATCATTTTGTTGCTATATTGTCATGATGCACCGATGATATCCCTATTTACAAAAGCGTTGGTGCGTAAACAACATGGTGCACATGGAAGAGTATTTAATTTACAAATGGCGGTGCGCTTTATATAAAATAAGCATCGGTGCAGTTAATAGAATTGTATGACTTATGCTTAATAAACAAAAACACATAGTGGCAAGGTTATCTTTTATAAAAATAAAAAACAATAGTGTGTTGGGTAAGTCCGACAACATGGTGTGTATATTAATTGATAGCACTAGACAACGGTTAAATTTTAAAAAGGAAAATGTCAACCATAAAATTCTTTTTCACTATTTCAGTGTTATACTCACATAAAACAATGATGCTTTCACTTTTTACAAAAACCCTAGTGCGTAAACAACATGGTGCACTGTGGCAAGGTTTTTAATTTAATAAACATCAGTTTACTAGTCATATAATAAGCACCAGTGCCATTAATAGAATTGTACGTCCCTATGCTTAATAGACAATGGTGCACCGTTCGAGGGTTTTTTTTTCTTTAAATAAAAGATAACGATGCACTAAGTAACTTTGGAGCACCAACATGTATACTACTCGATAGCACTGGAACAGTGTTAAATTTATAAAAATTCTAGTTGTAAATTCATTTTCACCACTCTAGTGCTATACTCCCATGAAGCCCAGGCACTATGACCTTTCTAAATACCTCGGTGCGTATACTACATGGTGCACTGTTGCAAGGTTTTTAATTTAAAAATAATGATGTGCTAGGTGAATCCAGAGCACTGATGCATATACTACTCGATAGAATCAGAAAAGGGTTAAAGTTAAAAAAATCTCAGTCATAAAATTCGTTCTCACCATTTCGGTGCTATACTTCCATGAAGCATCAATGTTATTCCTTTTTCCGAATGACCTAGTGCATATAAAACATAGTGCACCGTGGAAAGGTTTTTAATTTATATTTATCAGTGCTCTTCCTACATAGCAAACTCCGATGTTGTTAATAGAACAATACGCCCCTGCGCTTAATAGACAATGTTTCACTATTAGAGGGTTATTTTTTAGAAAAAATAAAAAGCAATGGTGTGCTAAGTAAATAGGAAGCCCTGGTGCGTATACCGCTCAATAGCACTGGAAAAGGGTTAGATTTCGAAAAAATGTCGGTCGTAAAATTCATTTTCACCATCTCACTGCTATACTCCCACAAAGAATTGTTGTTATTCTAGTTTTGAAATTCCCCAGTGTCTAATTAACATGGTGCACTGTGGCAGGGTTTTTAATTTAAAAACTTGTGGTGCACTTCGTACATAATCCACACTAGTGCGTCAAGTACCTGAATGCACCTGAAAAAGGTCATTCATTTTTACCATTTGCAGTGTTGTAGAACTCTCAAGCACCAGTGCTACTTTTTCCTCTATGAAGCGCACTGTCATTGGTGCTTCCATTGCTTGCCATCCTTCTGTCCATTGCTCACTACATGCCCTTCGAATTTTGTCAAATGGTGGTCAAATTTGATTTTTTCGATTACATGGAAACCATGCCTCCCTGATGACCAAATGTTCAAGTAATGTCTATGTTTCTCACTAACTTAAATTTTTAATGGAGTAGAAATGAAAATTAAGTCAAAAAAATCAATGTTTTTTTTGTGCGCAGTGCATTTGAGAGGTTTGGCTTGCACCGTTCACAATGCACCCTGTAAATTTACAAGGTGCACCGCAAATTAGTGCGTAAAGTAAATTCACCATAATATTTTAATATTATGTGGTGCATTTGGTACAAATGGAAACACACAAGGCCATGAAGTTCCACAACGCACTGCTTTAAACATTTTCATGTTTTAGGCAATGCATCAAGTAACGGATCAAAAGCACCCCTAATTGGCGCATAATATCAATGCACTGGGAAGTTACGTTCGAGGATGCACTATCGTAAAAATTATTGTTTTTCTGGTGTTGCGTATGGTAAAAGTAACTTTCTGGTGTGTTTAGTTTTTACCAAACACATTGCATAATATTACAAGGTTAAAGATCGGTGCATTCATTAACCTAAACATTCCGGTGTGATGTGTTGACATAAAATTAACTCACCAGTGCAAAATTTTATGTCGACACACCAGATTGAAAAACAAAAATAACTAGTGTTATGTATGTATGTGAATTAAATGTGGTGTGTCAAGTCGATGTAAACACCATGTCTAGTGCATTCCAATTTTTTTGGCACAATGAGGTTGAATTTTTTTTATAATCGAATGTTATATGTCCATATTTATAAACATTTTTTTCATTTAATAAAAAAATATGTTTTATGTATGAGGCTGATGTATTTTATATTTCAATCATGCAGAATGGAGAGAGGAGCGACAACAACATCAGAAAAGGGTTGACCAATACAATGTGGTATGAGAGTGGGAGGCATGGGAGAGGGAGAGATATTTTTACTTTCTCTCTATTATGGTAGCGACCCAAGGAATTTGAGGAATGTAAGACTCCTTAAGTACAATGAGGAGAGTACATCCCTAAATGGGCACTCCAGGTTGTTGGTGTGCAGCTTATTCATCAGTGGGATGTCGACCGACAGGATTTCCATGCCAGTCCTAACATGTGGTATCAACCCACTAAGAAGGACATCTATTTTATCACTAGCCTACCCAAGAGAGGGGAGCATTTTCCCTGGTAACCTGATGTCCCCGTTGGTGTTGCAATAGAGAGTCAACTTATTTACTCTCATATATATTTCTGGGATCATGTAGTTTCTCTTGCGGATTTTCAAGTGCTTGGTGGACAACTACACATCTCTTCTTTTGGTGTAGAGGAGGTTAAGTTCCTCTCACTATTAGTGACTACCATTACACACTCTACTAGTGATAGGAAGTGCAATAATTTACCTCTTTTGTTTTATGTTGATTTTTCGGTGCAGAGACCATGACGTATCATATGGTCTGCCATTTTTTTGTGGCAATTTTGTATGCCTTTATATAGATGTTTTGCTATGGTACATGGGAGGTTGAACTTCCATTTTTCCTTAGAGTTGTTTTATTTTTATTTTTTGAGAGGTTTATGGAGACGACGCCTACGTTTGACCGTCACCCTCCTAGTCCGATCATTGAGGTACGAATGCACATATGGGGCGAGATGATGCCCAAGAGGGGCCAACCAAAGTATCCAACCAGTATTTCCACCAATGCACTAGGGCTACTAGTCAGTGAGGCTGATCACATGTTTGTCATGGTGTTGTGTCCTTACGCGAGAATGGATTGGAAATAGTATCCCAACGTCCTCTTCAGATAGGACGAGCCAATAGATGATAGAGGTAATATTAATGTTTTCTTTAAATTAATCTAGTTTCATTTTATTGTCTTAATTAATTAGAATAAAATTTATTCTATCACATTCTTTAACTTGTTTTATTAACTTGTTTATTGAAATTGTCTAATTATTGTTGTGTACTATATATTCTGTAGATATTGGCACATTCGATGGGGAAATGGCTCCTCCCCCACTAGATGCATATGTGGAGATGACCGACGCTGCAATGGGTGAGGGACATCCTCGGATGTAGATACCTGTGGGAATGCATCTGCATAGGCATGATATTAGATTCAGGATAGAGTTGGGCAATCAAATATCTACACTTTTGGTTGAGGAGGTAGTATGCCATGTGACGATTTGAAACATCAAGGTATATCCTAGGCTCCTGGAGCTCTAGAAAGACTTTTCATGCGATATGATTAGTCTTATGTATCATATCATCAGAGTTACTAGGATACTAGAAGCATAGTCATCACCCAATACTACCCCATCGGATGATGATCAAGGTGGTGATCCTTCTAGTAGTACTCCACCTCCTCCTCCTTCACCTCACCCATTGCCTGTTTATCCTTAGAGAGAAGACCAACCACCTCCTCCTCCACCTCCTACTTCAACTCTTGAGGAAGTTGAGAATCTATCATCTTCTATTATAGACCAGGCCTCCACTATTACTATTTTACTAGATATGATTGTTACATTAGTTGGACCACCAGATATTTTATAGCATTTATTTGACTTGTTTATATCTATATATCACATTTTTTCTATTCATGTTGATGTAATTAATTTATATGTTGGTGTTGTGTATATTGTTAGGTCTTGTTAGATATGTTCATTTAATGTGCTTGCATATAGATGTGTATGTTATAGCAGTTATTTGACATGAGATGTATATTTGAGGATATTTGTGGTGATGATGTTAAACAATCCTTGTGCTTTGTTAGATGTGATCACGGTGATGATGCCTCGTTAGATTATTAGATTTGTATTCTAGATATTGGCATTTATATGTGTTAGAGGTGTATATAAGCTGGGTTGTTTAGTTTTTACCAAACACATTGCATAATATTAAAAAATTAAAGATCGGTGCATTCATTAACCTAAACATTCTGGTGTGATGTGTTGACATAAAATTAACTCACCAGTGCAAAATTTTATGTCGACACACCAGATTGAAAAACAAAAATAACTAGTGTTATGTATGTATGTGAATTGAAAGTGGTGCGTCAAGTCGATGTAAACACCATGTCTAGTGCATTCCAATTTTTTTGGCACAATGAGGTTGAATTTTTTTATAATCGAATGTTATATGTCCATATTTATAAACATTTTTTTCATTTACTAAAAAATATGTTTTATGTATGAGGCTGATGTATTTTATATGTCAATCATGCATAATGGAGAGAGGAGCGACAACAACATCAGAAAAGGGTTGACCAATACAATGTGGTATGAGAGTGGGAGGCATGGGAGAGGGAGAGATATTTTTACTTTCTCTCTATTATGGTAGCGACCCAAGGCATTTGAGGAATGTAAGACTCCTTAAGTACAATGAGTAGAGTACATCCCTAAATGGGCACTCCAGGTTGTTGTTGCAGCTTATTCATCAATGGGATGTCGACCGACAGGATTTCCATGCCAGTCCTAACATGTGGTACCAACCCACTAAGAAGGACATCTATTTTATCACTAGCCTACCCAAGAGAGGGGAGCATTTTCCCTGGTAACCTGATGTCCCCGTCGGTGTTGCAATAGAGAGTCAACTTATTTACTCTCATATATATTTTTGGGATCATGTAGTTTCTCTTGCGGATTTTCAAGTGCTTGGTGGACAACTACACATCTCTTCTTTTGGTGTAGAGGAGGTTAAGTGCCTCTCACTATTAGTGACTACCATTACACACTCTACTAGTGATAGGAAGTGCAATAATTTCCCTCTTTTGTTTTATGTTGATTTTTCGGTGCAGAGACCATGACGTATCATATGGTCTGCCATTTTTTTGTGGCAATTTTGTATGCCTTTATATAGATGTTGTGCCATGATACATGGGAGGTTGAACTTCCATTTTTCCTTAGAGTTGTTTTATTTTTATTTTTTGATAGGTTTATGGAGACGATGCCTACTTTTGACCGTCACCCTCCTAGTCTGATCATTGAGGTACGAATGCACATATGGGGCAAGATGATGCCCAAGAGGGGACAACCAAAGTATCCAACCAGTATTTCCACCAACGCACTAAGGCTACTAGTCAGTGAGGCTGATCACATGTTTGTCATGGTGTTGTGTCCTTACGCGAGAATGGATTGGCAATAGTATCCCAACGTCCTCTTCGGATAGGATGAGCCAATAGATGATAGAGGTAATATTAATGTTTTCTTTAAATTAATCTAGTTTCATTTTATTGTCTTAATTAATTAGAATAAAATTTATTCTATCACATTCTTTAACTTGTTTATTGAAATTGTCTAATTATTGTTGTGTACTATATATTTTGTAGATATTGGCACATTCGATGGGGAAATGGCTCCTCCCCCACTAGATGCATATGTGGAGATGACCGACGCTGCAATGGGTGAGGGACATCCTCGGATGTAGATACCTGTGGGAATGCATCTGCATAGGCATGATATTAGATTCAGGATAGAGTTGGGCAATCGAATATCTACACTTTTGGTTGAGGAGGTAGTATGCCCTGTGACTATTTGAAACATCAAGGTAGATCCTAGGCTCCTGGAGCTCTAGAAAGACTTTTCATGCGATATGATTAGTCTTATGTATCATATCATCAGAGTTACTAGGATACTAGAAGCATTGTCATCACCCAATACTACCCCATCGGATGATGATCAAGGTGGTGATCCTTCTAGTAGTACTCCACCTCCTCCTCCTTCACCTCACCCATTTCCTGTTTATCCTTAGAGAGAAGACCAACCACCTCCTCCTCCACCTCCTACTTCAACTCTTGAGGAAGTTGAGAATCTATCATCTTCTATTATAGACCGGGCCTCCACTATTACTATTTTACTAGATATGATTGTTACATTAGTTGGACCACCAGATATTTTATAACATTTATTTGACTTGTTTATATCTATATATCACATTTTTTCTATTCATGTTGATGTAATTAATTTATATGTTGGTGTTGTGTATATTGTTAGGTCTTGTTAGATATGTTCATTTAATGTGCTTGCATATAGATGTGTATGTTATAGCAGTTATTTAACATGAGATGTATATTTGAGGATATTTGTGGTGATGATGTTAAACAATCCTTGTGCTTTGTTAGATGTGATCACGGTGATGATGCCTCGTTAGATTATTAGATTCGTATTCTAGATATTGGTATTTATATGTGTTAGAGGTGTATATAATTATAGGATGATAGTGAATTTTCATGTGTATTATAGATGATGTTTATGTTTATTAGATGGCTATCATCATGATGTTGAGAAAAGGGATTACCAATAAAATGTGATATGAGAGTGGGAGGCAAGGGAGAGGGAGAGATATTTGTACCCTCACCCTATTACGGTAGTGACCCAAGGTACCTTGAGGAATGTAAGACTCCTTAAGTACTATGAGGAGATTGCATCCCTAAAGGGGCACTCTGGGTTGTTGGGGCAGCTTATTCATCAGTGGGATGTCGACCGACATGATGTGTATAACCTGATGTCCCTGACAATGTTGCAACAGAGATTGAGCTTATCCACTCTCATAGATATGTTGGGGATCATGTAGTTTTTCCAGCAGATTTTCAAGTGCCTGGTGGATAACTACATATATCTTATTTTAGTGTAGAGGACGTTAGGTGCCTCTCACTATTAGTGATTACCATTGCACACTCTACTAGTGATAGGAAGTTCAATAATTTTCCTCTTTTGTTTTATGTTGATTTTTTGGTGCAGAGGCCATGGTGTATCATATGGTCTACCATTTTTTTGTGGCAATTTTGTATAGATTTATATAAATGATGTGTTATGACACATGGGAGGTTTAACTTTCCTTTTGCTTCAGAGTTGTCTTTATTTTATTTTTTGAGATGTTTATGGAGACGACACCTACTTTTGACCGTCACCCTCCTAGTCCGATGATTGAGGTATGAATGCAAATATGGGGCGAGATGATGCCCAAGAGGGGCCAACCAGAGTATCCAACCAGGATTTCCACATACGCACTCAAGATACTTGTCGGTGAGGCTAATCACATGTTCATCATGGTGTCGTGTCCTTACGCGAGGATGAATTGGCGACAATGTCACAACGTCCTCTTCACACAGGACAAGCCAATAGATGATAGAGATAATATTAATGTTTTCTTTAAATTAATCTAGTTTTATTTTATTGTCTTAACTAATTAGAATAAAATTTATTCTAGCACATTCTTTAACTTGTTTTATTAACTTATTTATTGAAATTATCTAATTATTGTTGTGTACTATATATTTTGTAGATATTGGCACATTCGATGGAAACATGGCTCCTCCCCTAGATGCAGATGTGGAGATGACTGAGGCTGCAATGGGTGAGGGTCATCCTTAGATGTAGATACCTGTGGGCATGCAGCCACATAGACATGATATTAGATTCAAGATGGAGTTGGACAACCAACTCTCTACACTTTTTTTTGAGGAGGTAGTACACCCTATGATGGTTTGAGACATCAAGGAAGACCCTAGGCTCCTGGAGCTCTGGAGGAATTTTCCGCGCAATATGACGAGTCGTATGAATCATATCGTCAAAGTTACTAGGCTACTAGAAGCGAGAAGGGATGACCATGTATATACATAGTCGTCACCCAATACTACCCCATTGGATGATGATTAGGGTGGTGATCCTTCTAGTAGTACTTCGCCTCCTCCTCCTTCACCTCACGCACTTCCTGTTTCTTCTTAGAAATAATACCAACCACCTCCTCCTCCACCTCCTACTTCAACTCTTGAGGAAGTTGAGCATATATCATCTTATAATATAGACTAGGCCTCCACTAGTATTGTTGTACTAGATATGATTGTCACATCAATTGGACCACCAGATATTTTATAGTAGTTATTTGACTTGTTTGTATATATATATATATATATATATATTGCATTTTTTTGTTCATGTTGATGTACTTAATTTATATGTTGGTGTTGATGTGTATATTGTTAGGTCATGTTAGATATGTTCATTTAATGTGCTTGCAAATAGATGTGTATGTTATAGCAGTTATTTGACATGAGTGTATATTTGAGGATATGTGTGGTGATGATGTTAGATAATGTTTGTGTTTTTTTAGATGTGATCACAATGATAATGCTCCGTTAGATTATTAGATTTGTGTGGTAGCTAATGGAATGTATATGTGCTAGAGGTGTATATAATTATATGATGTTATTGAATTTGCATGTGTATTTTAGATGATGTTTATGTTTTTTAGATGGCTATCATCATGATGTTTATTTTTATGAAATGATATTTATTATAGATTATGTATTTGTGAACTTATAATAAAATTTTATATATGAAATTACATGTAAAATGAATTTAAATAATAAATGCAAAGGTATTTTTATAAATTACAAAGTTTATTATGGTTGAAACTATAACTGTAAAATTACCATAAATATGTTTTTACTGCATAGATTGTTCATACATATTCATTCTAACTAAATTCGTATTCATGCAAGGGCTACGAGCAACATACTCTCTATCTATAGAAAACATATAATTAAATATAAGTGTTTATAAAACATGTCTAAAAAATAATCACTAAAAAAAAAATCAATTTTACAAACAATTAAATTGTACAAACCTCTAAACAAAACTTAAACTTTCGAGACACAGTCAAGCATCGAAATCAGAAAGTTGTGACCTATACTTATAACACAAGAGTTAGAAAATATATAGTTAATATTTGTAATTAATTTTCAAAACTTATATTGCAACATGTAGTCATTAAATAAAAATTTCAAAATATTTATAATAAATTAAATATATAAGTGTTTGGTTTATAAAATCAACTATAATTTAAAAAAAAAAAGTTCATAAAATATTGGATTATAAAAATAATATTACAATTAATTTGATTTTATAAATTTAATATGTTAAAGATTATTTATTAATAGTAATTATAAATGAAATGGGGAGGCTGAAGCGGGAGGGGTAATTATCAACCTTGAAGAAAAAACAGAAGTAAAGTATGCTTGGGGTCTTGGCATAATGACAAACAATCAAGTGGAAGCCCTTTCTTTATGGTAGGGTCTAAAAAATAGTTTAGCCAATGGTATCAAAATTTTGTCTATAGTTGGCAACTCCATGATGATTATCCAAAAATGTGTAAAGCTCCTCAAAAATGGCAATATACTCAATGATGAAACCTCCTCAACCATGGCAAGGATTATATATTTGTTAAGAAAAATTGATAAGGTTTACTTGTTCCACGTGTTGCATGCCAATAACCATATGGTGGATGGTCAAGCCAACACGGGGGTGTTGTTAAAACAAGGTTGATTATGTATAAATAAAAAAAATCGTCATCTCGCATCCCTTGATTGGTTGCAACAGGTCGGTGGTGTACTACGAAGGTACAAGTCATCATAGAATTAAGTCGGTAGTAAGATGGCTAGCTCCCCGAGGTTCCTTTGCAGCGCTTTGGAAGTAGGGACGGTAGGTTATGAGTTAAGGCATAGGCGTGGTGTCATTGGAATGCAGATCATGTATGAGGATAGGTGGGCGTCGAGGTTCCGATTACTCACTGGGAATGCAATATAGCTATACCTCCTGGGGAATAAGGTACCATCGCATTACGGTCCTGGTTATTTCTGGCGGTGGGAAATATGGAGGGAATTGACATTGACAAGACTCTTAATCGTCTTACATTTATCAAGGATAATATTGAGAGGAATTTTGGGATTGAACATGTTATTATATATTGTAGCTGGATCCGGTCAGTTAATCAAAATATTGTTATTGTTTAGAGGCATATTGATGCAAAGAGGGCCTCCATGCGTAATAGTAGTGGGTGAGGTTCAGGTTTTGGTAGCTCGGGGTCTTGTCATGGTAGTGGTGGAAGCATTGAGAACCTGGTGGGGAGCTCCTGTAAACAAGTAATAATGGATATCGTTAAGGAAATTAATGAAAACATGGCTATTATCTATGCTCAATTATCAAGATTGGGTAAAGATTTGGAATTATTGCAGAAGACTATGGAAGCCCTGTTCATAGATGTGATGAATGTTCAACAAAAGTTTGACAACATTGAAATTAAAGTGGAAACTGCGATTGTCAAGGTCTTAAAGGAATTTTTCAGGGTTGGGGATGTTATGTTCATCAACATTGTTGGTGCCGAGGTTGCTATTGATGTGTGTGTCTTGGTTGAAGAAGAGGATATTGCAGAGGAATTGATCACTTTTGTGGATGATCCTTCGGGTGAAGAAGTTGAGCCTGGTAGCAGCCAAAAGAATTCATCTTATTTTATATATATGTTATTTCAATGTGTATAATATAGTGGTTTTTTCTGGAGAGTCTACAGTTATAGTTTTGTTATAAGAATATATGTAAATAATATTGGTAGCAAGAAGGTCCCTATCCATTGTAAATTGATGAAAATTAGAGAAAGCACAAACTTGAATTTTGTATGAGACCTAGCCCTTTTCTAGTCTATATAATGAAAATGCTACCCGTCTCTTTTAAATAAAAATAATTATAAATGAAGCATTATTAAAAAATATATTTATTATTATAATTATTATTTAAAATAATTTTTTTAAATTAATGTGTATTTTCAAGTATATATATATATATATATATATATATATATATATATATATATATATATATATATATATATATATATATATACGAAAATGCAATCAATAAACTATTATCAATAATATTATTTTAAAAATATAGAAATAATCTTTTAAATTTATTTATAAAATTCAATCTATTGTTATTTTTAATTTTTTTTTAAGCTTGGCAAGACTACATCTTCATCATGTCCAATATATCACCCCGATCGGGGCGGGGAATCGAACTAGTGACTTCACATCAAGGAGTGACTTAACATAGCACCTTATCACCATCTATCCAATACTTCATGGACAAACTATTATTAAATTTAAGAAACTCAAGTAAAAAAAAATTATAATTAATTTAGATTTAATATAACTTAAAAATTATATTTTGATAAAATTTAATTTAGCACTAAAGTTATGAGAGATTCAAGAAAATTAAATTTAATATTTATAGCAACTCTTACCAATTTAAATTTAAATTTAATATCTTACCAATTTAAATTTAAACTTAATATCGTACCAATGATATAAAATGCCAATAAGACGCTTAAAAAATAATATCATTAGCATGAGATATTGTTAGATGTGATCACAATGATGATGCTACCCAATAGAACTTGTTTATACAACTCTTTTTACATTTTTCACCAAGTAGAGCATGTCTCTGGAGATTTGAACCCACCACGACCAAAAACACAATATGTGCCTCTACCACTTGAGCTCAACTCCTTTGACAAAAAAGGTTATGGGACTCCCCAATAGAACTTGTTTATACAATTGTTTTCACAATAGGTTATGGGACTATTTCACCAAGTAGAGCATGTCTCTGAAGATTTGAACCTGCCACTGCCAAAAACACAATATGTGTCTCTACCCCTTGAGCTCAACTGCTTCAACAATGATGTTTATGTTTGTTAGATGGTTATCATTATCATGTTTATTTTTATGAAATGATATATATTTATTATAGATTGTATATTGATGGAACTTATGTCAAAAATATATATTTAATTACATGCAAAAAAGACTTACTTTAGATAAAAAATGCAAAGATATTTATAAATTACAAAGTTTAATATGGTTGAAAGGATAGTTGTAAAATTACCATAGATAATTTTCTATTGTATAGATAATTCATACATATGAATAAATGTTATTTTCCATTGTACTATTTACTCTTTTTGAATAGACTCTTCTACCCTAAAAATTGTTATTATAAAAAAGTTATGATCTCCAATCATAAGCATTCTATTGGCCCTAAAATTTTATGGATGCAAATCTTCTTATATTTGTTGTTTTTTTCATTATTTTGTAAGTTGATTGCTATCAAAATTTTAAATTACTTCATTAATTGTGGTTTTAGTCAACATTGGGGGCATAATTTAAATATTTCCAAAAGCAATGATAAAAGTATGTAAACTAACAAACAACTAAGTTGAAAACCAAATTATCACAAAATCCAAATTAAACTTATCACAAACTTAGAATTAAACAAATATGTTAAAATTTTATTTTTTAAATTATAAATTACACAATTGGAAATACTTAGTTTTAAGTGTAAAAATGTTTCCACTAGAAAAAAAAAAACAAAAACAAAAACAAAACAAAACTTGTAAAAAAAATTGTGAATCTTACCAATTATATAAAATGCCAACAAAACGAATAAAAAAAATATATTTAGTGAAATAAAGAGAACAAAAACATACAAAATTAGTATAAATGATGAAATAACACAAGTACATATTACTTTTTGTTTCCATCAGCCTAATTATCTTCCTCGCTTGGCATAATAACACTACTGTTCTCAAAAATATGTTTTGATCTAGGTTCGTGTCTTAATACGAACCACCAATTCCTATCCAACACATCTAGGTAAAAAAACACATGGTCGCAGTGTTTGGGGAAAATATAAGGCTTCCTAGCTTCATGCCACATCTTTCTATAGTTGATACATATCAGGCCACTATCACAATACTCATTTACATTAATTTGATCAAAGGTGTCCCACCACTTGCACCTAAAAATAACACATTGGAATGAATAGAAGTCCACCTCAATGATCTCTTGTACCTTTCCAACATAACCTAACATCCCTATATTAGGTTTTGATTGTGGTGGCTAGCACAACTAGATTGGTTGAACTCGACTTCCACTCCATAGTCTTATGTCATGCGTCCATCATCAACATCCTTCATGTGAAAACGATGTCTAAATGCCCACATAGATGGGAACAAATGCACCTATAAAAAAGTGAAGAAATCATAGTGTCATGTGTCTAATAACCCAAACATAATTAAAATATGAAATATAGATGGTACAATTCAAAGGTGCATTATGAAGTTAAAAATGTACAAAAAGAGATTATTATTGAGTTATTGCACCCAATCATAAACTTTAGTGCATCCTATTCAGCACGCGGGTAACGACTAGCTGCACTGTATTTCTCTCTGACTTGGTGAGCAACTAAACTATTGGGGAATATCATTGGCATATTTTCTTTTAAATGCTCAGGATAAGGCATGCTTCTACCATTCAACCATTTGAATTATTTCCTGTCACTATCCCTTTTTCTCCTCTTTTATTCATACAATACAACCAATGGTCCTATAGCTTCTGTCTTGTTTAGAATGAATTTGTTGATGACTTCAATTTCTGAAGTCGCTCATGAAATCAAGTCGACATATATAGTACGTATGAGATCAAAATATACATTATGAAGTTTAGTGTGAATCGTTAGTGTGTATAAATTTGACAAATGATAAATCACTTACTCTTTATCAAGTGTGCCCTTCTTCCATTCATTTGGAGAAGCTCCCCTTCTCTTTTATTTTCATCCCTTTCATTGTGCCAAATCATTGCACCCTATGTGTTGGCGATATGCATGATGTACTCACTAGCATAATAGAAAGAATCGTATGATATGTACCCTCTTCCATAAACCCCTCGAGTTTTTCTCTTTTTCAAATATAACCTTTCAATTTCTTCGTGTACCTCTCTAAGAAGAACATCCAATGATAATAAATCACCCCAACTAATTCAACCTCATATACTAGGTGAAGTAGAATATGAACCGGCAAGTCCATGAAACTCATCGACAGTTCCTTCTCAAACATACAAACAATATCAACTATCTCTTGAAGCCACAGTGGAATGCTAGCCATATTAATCTCATTTGATGTGATCCAATGTACAAATGCAGATAATTTAAATATGACACATCGTAGCTCTTGGGGGAAGTCATGGTTCACACACCCACACATGAGCAGAGGATAATGACTCTACAAAGTAAACACATGCAAAACTTAATTATATTTTATCCCATGGAATACAAATAATAACAAATAATAAAATCTTGTTTTTGACATATGTACTTTTAGAAGGTTCATATGGTCATGTGATTTCAACCTCGAAAAATGGTATTCCATAGTGAAGCAACAACGAAGTGAAGACCCATACAAAGAAGGCACCCTCACACCCATTATAACTTCCTTTTCTAAAAAAATATTATCTTTCTTTAAAATCCACGGGACATCACCTTCTTTGAAAGACCAAGAAGGACCAACCTCTCCTCTAATTTCTTGTCTTGGCCAATTTTTCTTTTTACTTTTTGAAGAAATAAGATCTCTCCTAATAGCCAATGTGTCACTTTGTTTCGATGATATTTTCCTCCATAAGAAAGATGAAGAATTTTTAAATATCTGCATGGGATCTAGTAAGTGGGAAATATTAAGATGCTCCTAATTTGGAAGCTCATAAAAGAAAATTTTCCTTTCCATCCTAATGGGAAATTTCTCAACAAAGGTGTCAAATAATTTTGTATCATCAAACATAAGCTCCCCATTTGAATCGAACATTTCTATAATATCCTTCTCCTTCTCTCTCTCATATGCTCTAAGCCATTCAACTAGTGTCATTATTGTAGGCCTTTGGGTTCTCTCTGGTTTACCATTGAAAATGGATGTTTCTCTTCTGTAAGGGTGTTCCTCTGGGAGGAATACCTTGGAGCTGTCATACACTAGCTTTCGTAGGTGGTTGGACCACCAGCCTTTAGAGAAGGTCCACAACATTTACATCCATGATACCCTTTCATTACAATACCTGTGGAATTATTGTATATAGGGCACATTAGCGATCATGAATATTAGAACAATTGCAACGAATTAAATAAATATGTGAAACAATATTGTTATGTATATAAAAAAATCATTAAACATGTAATTTATCTTAGCAAATTCCTAAGCCTGGATAATCATGTGTGGTGTAAGAACATATGCCATAAAATGTAAATCTCCTCCTTGTTGTGATGGGTCTTGATACATCGTATAAATGTATGCCTTCCCATAATTCCTTCAATTCATCTACCAATGGTTTTAAGCAAATATCCATATTATTCACTTGTCTTCTACCAGGGACTATGAGAGCCAACATAAGATGTTCTTTTTCATGGACAACCATGGGGGGATCTTGTTACTGATCACTACTACAAGCCAAACATAATATTTGGTGTTTTAGAGGGAATATGGGTTGATGCCATCCATGGATATGCTGAGCTGTAGACTTTGTACTTCATCCTTGAATTTTTTAGGCCATGCATCCTTTATATGCTTCATGGCTATTAAATCTATTTGGATTCACATAACTCCTGACTCACTTCTGTATGAGGCATTCCATCCATGAAACATAGCTAATTCTTTGCAACGAAAGAGATTTTGAATCCTTGGGATTATAGGCATGTGCTTTAATATCTTATGAGGAGGACCATGTGATTTACCTTTTTTTATTTATGGTACCTATCATGCCCACATTACGAACATATCTCTTTTTCTGCATATTCTCCTCTATATAAAATACAATCATTTGAACATGCATGATATGATATGTACTCAACACCAAACACTTTCAATAATTTCTTTGCCTCTTCATAACTACTGGGAAAGACATTACCACTCAGAAGAACCTTATATTTGAATAACCTACAAATGGTAGGAAATATAACTATATAATGTCAATAATTAACATTCATAAAATCAACCATTTTTAATGTTGATTTTGTGACAAGATCTCTCAAAATATAAGGGATTGGATCACTATTAATTACCTCAATATTGTTGAGAAACATGCATTCAACATGCCAAAATTTGTTTTCAAGTTATACAATAACATTGTTGTCCCTAGCTGGGTACACTTTGAGTGGCCCCTAGGTCCAAAGAGAGGGGTTGTGGAAGCATATTTTCACGTAATTTCCATGTCATAATTTGTAAACCAATCAAAATGCTTTAAATTTATAAAGAGGTACATGTCCTCAACAATTTTAAATTGTTTAATTTGCATATTTGTGAAATATTTTGTTATTAATTTTGGCATCGGTGAAATAATTAATCATTAATTTGCGTATCATGAAATATTTTATTAATTTTATTTACCTACCTTACCCATATGAATTATAATATCGAAAAAATTATTAATGCAATTTAAATTTTGATATTAGTGAAAAAATATAAATTAAAAATGTTTTAGTAGACAATGTTGTTAAAAAAACACCAAAAAAAATAGTTATATATATATATATATATATATATATATATATATATATATATATATATATATATATATATATATATATAAGTGCCATATATTTAGAGATTTCAATAAAAGTAAAAAGATAGAAATAATATGTTAAATAACTTTTATTAAATCTCGTGCTAATAAATATTGTGGAACATAGATAAATGTAAAGTAATATTAAAAAAAAAAATATTTTTTGTAAGCTTGGTAGGACTCTCCGATTTTCATGTTTACATGTCCATTATTCACCCTATTACGGGGTGAGGGTAGCACAAAATTTGAACCCAAGACTTCCGGTTCAATGAGACTTCATTTCCACAACCACTACCACTTGAGCTACCCAAGGCAAACAAAGTAATATTAAAATATTATCTGCATGGAAATTTTTATTAATTTCTTGATTTTTCCTTAAGAGGTCACTTTTATGCTGAAACTTCCTCTAATTGATAACATTGTCTCCATGGTAGTCGTATCTCTATTTGATTTCCTCTATTTTCAACTTATGATGAAGAACTATTATTGCTATAGTCATTCCTAATTGGTAAATCTAGATGTAGTGGGAATTGAATAGGTGATTGATTCAACCATTCTTGGTATGCTTCCTCTTCGATTTTTTCTCTTAATGCATCCTTCTCTCAATTTGAAATTGTAGTGGGATACACCAGAAGATGGTAGGTGGGTCACTCATCATCACTAGAATCCTAATTTCAAAAAATATTGAATATTAGTACATCAATGATATTAGTAAGTAGAATGCAATTGATGTGTTGAAATTACATTATACTAAACAATTATTACCATTGTTGACACAAGATTGAGGCTACAAGATGACAAGTTACAATTGGCAGGGTAAAGCAGTTTTCCATTTTCATCTACCAACTACTTGTGGTATGCTTCTCCTAATAAGAGCTTCTGACTTTTTTGAAATGGTAAAATATTTTATGCATCTGAAATCGATTCTGAATCGGGATTCTATGAATTTGGATACTTTTTTATTCAAATTGGCATGGATAAAAAAAATAATTTTAATTAGATAATTGAAATATAAATAAAATATGAACTTACTGGAGATGAAAATGGAGAACTTCGTGAAGGACTTTGAGCAATATGGAATGAGCTGGAATTTGAAGAATTTGCCATTTGATATTATGAGATTTCCTCCTTGCATTTGATCAAAATGAACAATAATTTTTTTTGTACATACATAAAATTAATTTTGAGAACCATACCACAATCTGGATTTCCATATAGTTTTCAAACCAATTTTTAAGAATTTCCACGGGGTCTTGGACAGATAGAGATCGGGTGCTCTGTTAAGACACTCCTTGATGTGAAGTCACTGACTCAATTCCCCGCCCTAATTGGGATGATATATTGGACATGATGAAGATGTAATCTTGTCAAGCTTTCAAAAATAAAACTAATTATTAAGAATAAGATGACTTTAAGCGGAAAATGCATACTATGAACTATTGTAACTCATGTAGATGCATCCTACAAGATAATCTGAGATGAATGTGCCATTTTATGTGAAAATAAAAATGTAGATAAATTTTAAAGCATATCGGTACTCTTGTAAAACTAACTGCCTCGATGTGTTTAAATAATAACTGCACTGATGTGTTAAAATAATAACCATACCAATGCGTTAAAATAATAGCCATGGTTTCTGATATTTCAAAAAAAAAAGGGAAATCTATCATATTAGTGCATTAAAAAAATTTAGTGCACCGATAAGTTATCTTAATCGATGCAAATTACTAGTAAATACATCAATGCTTTTTACTAAGAAACACATTGATTGTTCGAAAAAAAAACTGAATTTGTTTTTTTCAAATTTAAAAATGAGCAATGATTGTTTTTTTGAAATCTAATTTCATAAATACTTTTAAATAGTAAGAAGTTATTCACTATTCAATCATTTTCCAAAAAATTCAAGTGAGAGATTTCCAAGAGAGATATAATGGGAGCACTGTGGAGCAACATAATACTTTGGAACAATAGAACTATTCGAAATATCAGAATTTGAAAGGTATGATAATTCACTCAAAACCCTGTATAGTAAAAATTTTAAATTTTACTATTGATTTTACTAATAATTTTTTTTACAATTTCTATTAGATTTAATTAAAATTCAAAAGAAAATAAAAATATTGCATAGTAAAAATTTTACTATTGATTTTACTAATAATTTTTTTAACAACCTTTGTTCCTATTTAGATTTAATTAAAAAAAACAAACAAACAAACAAAAAGTTTCAATACTTACCTTAAACCCTTGCTTCTTCTTTCTTTTGTGACTGCAAAATTTCATCTTTGGGTTTAACTCCCTCTACCATTTCATAATCAGGGCTTTTCATTTTAGACATCTTAGATTTAATGGGATTGTGTTACTATATATAAGGCATTTGACATGTAAAGCAGGGGGACCACTTATTGGATCAGATCCAAACCCTATCAAACCTATTCATTTTTTTAAATGACTTTTATTTATCAATGTGCTATGTGTAATATAACGCATTGGTGTTCCTCTAACAAATACACTAATTCAAAAAACTTGTGTTTATTTTTTTATGTTTTTATTTACTGTGATGGAGGTGATTCATCAGTACATATCGCACCATCATAATTTAAAGTTATTTAAGAAAATTAATTTTTGTTGTCGATGCTCAACAATTAAATGCATCAGTGTGTTTACTAAATTAGACACACTAGTATGTTTATGCGCATAAGTGCACTAGTTAGCAAACCTTTTTTTGGCTTAAAATTATGTTATTTATTTATAAAATATATTAAATGGATTCTATATTGAATGGTACAGGCTGTATATTAATAAACAAATGTCTAAGAAGAGATAAAATAACAAAAATATTGATTGACACAATGATAACACATCCAAAAAAGAAGAAAATGCAAGTTCTTTGTAAATTCTTTACAAAATTAATATGTTTGAACTATATATAAGTTTAACTAATATGTATTGGTTAGTGTGTGCAATGCAGAGCCACAAAATGGGAAGCTCGATAATATTATTTCTAATCTAAGTGCAGAAGAGCATAAAAGTCTAATGGAAAAATTGCAGAAGGATGAATCGGGTGAATGAAAAAATACTATTCAATATGAGTTTTTTTCATTAATATGATATCATAAATAATATTCAATAACATGTTTCAAATAATCTATTAATTATCATATATTTAATGTTCTATGGGGACCAACAACGAAGGAAAATAATGTTGTTCTAAAAAAATAAAAATAAAAATATAGAACTTGTAAATGACGATGAATTGGTCCTTAACTCATTTGGGGTGGTGTTGGAAGTTAATGAAAGGGGGATTTGTATTTACAAACTATGAAGGATATAGTGGAACAAATGTATAGATGTACTTTCCACTTACAATATAGAAATCAATGCAATGATTCCAAGAACCAAGTTATATTAAAACTATAAGAAGTGTTTCCAAAGCAATGGACAATGAGACTTGTCAGACTTGCAATAGAAAAAACATACAACAAAAAAAAAAGAATCATTCAAAAGGTAATATTCTTAACTAAAATAATTTTCTAGAATTATATGTATATATTATTACAAAACATTTATTTATTAATATCAATTTTGTTATATTTAGTTTTCATATTTCAATATAAAAAAAAATTATTACTTTTTTAGAAAGATTATGAAAATCCCAGAGGATCAACAAGCTGGTATCTGAAACATGTTGGTAGGAATGTCCAAAAACGTGTACAAGGAGATGATCAAAGAAATGGACATAATTGCATAACAGGAAAAACAATCTCAATAACAACATGCTTCAAATGTATGTAATCATTGAATTTTTCTATTAGGTACATATAAACAAATAATTTAGCATTAAATATTAATTTTCAAGTATGTTCTTACAGAACAGTAAACAAAATGGAACCCATTCAACACATAAAACAGGACGACAAGGAAGAAAAAGGTTGATATCAAAGTTTGTGAGTAATTATTAATATTTCCTTATAACAACTTAATCTTTCATTTTTGTATATTTTAAGTTGTTTTACAACAACCATCATTGAATGTCTTCAAATAAGTGCTAACATACAAAGAAGATCTATCATAAGAATTGATTGACATTGGGTTAAATATGGGTTATGAGTATATGTTGGCATATGCAAAATTAATTATGGAATTTGTAATTATCGATGTTGTTTTACTTCTATGAGTTTATAATTAATAGAACAAAAAAATCCTTTATATTAAATCTATGATTTATTATGGGGTATAAAACTTGTAGGAAACAAAGTATGGAACTGAGCCAATAAAATAGTTGTTGAAAGAAGGCATGAGATTTGGTTTTGAAACAATGTGTACAAATGAGGACTCAATTCTTGTTATGGTACATTTCTTTTCAATTTGCATTGATGTATATTATTTATTTCAATTTTCATTATTCTCACAAATGTAGATACACTCATCACACTTTATTTTTATGTTTGTAGATAGAACTTGAAGAAGACAAAAACAAAAGATGAAATCAACAAAACATTCATCCAAACAACACAATTCATGGAAGTAGCTCAAGCACTAACAACCATTCCGACGAAGAATGATGATCTATTTGGATATCAATGCAAGTTGTATTTTTTGAAATAATTCTCTTTGAAAATCAAACATTTCATTTAATATAATGGACATAGTTTCCCAATTGAAAGACAAAGGGTTACCAATAACTATCCCATTTTGTATGACAATGAGCCTTTTATTCATATATAATAAAATACATTTTAATTAATTATAGTGTTGTCCAATGTCGCTATGAAATGTTACACCACTGATTAAATATATATGGATGATTAAATATTATAATGAAGAGATGTGAAATTTTATGATATAAAAAATTAATCCAATCATCGTATACAAATGCACTAATCAAAATTAAATTTATATGAATATTGCTATATGATATATGTCAATTTTTCAGTGAATAACATATATAAAAAAATCATAATAATTTCACTATCACATGTCGACATTTCTAAAAAAGAGAAAATGGATACCGAGACATCATATATTAATGTGCACCACTCTGAATACAAGTTTTTCAACAACAATATTTATAATAATAAAAAATGGTATCTCAGTGCATTTGTACATACAAAATACCACTACATATGTAAAATCAATGTGCACTGGGAATATATACATTTCATTCACCTTTAATGCACCAGTGCATCATTACTATTAACACGCCAGTGCATTATATTACATAAAAGCACCAGTACGACAAGTTTTTATTCCTGCCCCCGTACCTATTGAGAAAAGTACAACACCGAGGCTTTTGCAAACACATAAACACTGGGGCATTATACTTTTCAAGCACCAATGTTGTTTGTATTTAACTCCCTGGTGCATGGTATCATATATTGTACTACCTAGTGCATTGTTATTATTAAAGCATTGGTACTTTCATAAAACAAACTCCCCCGTGTTCCAAAATATTGTTTCCAACCCCGGTACATGGTATCATAGGTTGTACTACCCGGTACATTGTTATTATTAAAGCATCGGTGCTTTCATAAAACCAATGCCTCAACACTCCAAAATATTGTTTCCAACCCTTGTGCTATTATTTAAATTAACAACAATGATTCTTTTATATTAGTAGCACATTGATGCTTTTATACAACTCATCAACATGGTGTATTGTTACGCATAATGACCTAGTACATTGGAGAAGATAAAAGCACCAGAGTCGCAAGATTTTTTTGTCTGCCACGGTGCTCTTCCTGAAAAGTACTATCCAGGGCATTTTTATAAGACATAAGCACTAAGGAAGTATACTTTTTAGGTACCAATGTTGTTTTCATTCAATGCCCCGGTGCATCATATCATAGATTGTATGTGTTGGTTCTTTTTTATTATAAAAGCGTTGGTGATTTTATAAAGTTAACACACTGGTACTCCAAATGTTTGTTTCTATTCCGAGTGATTTTATTTATATTTACAACACCAGGGATTTGATATTGGTAGTGCATCGATGTGATTTGTCCAGTAAGCGCACCGCCAAGACAACATCTACTAAAACCTCCGACTACCCAGATTTTTTTAATTGTGATGAAGTTTCATTATCAACTCCTCTAAAACATCTTCTACCACAAGCAGATGTTGTGGTAGATGTTTCTTTTGACAATTTTTGCCAATTTAATAACACTAAAAACCTTTGTTATAACCTCCGATATTTTCCTTGTAGTGAAATGATTCTTCCTTGACAAAAATAACAGCCCCCAAAGGGCCATAGTTTCTACACAAGAATTGGTGCCCTCCCCCCCCAACCAGAAATAATTAAACTACCTCTGAGGAATGATCTTTAAAACAACCCCACAATCACACTTACCAGATTGAGATGTGCCATAAAAAAACCCAACCAAAAACTCCATCTGAAGTACATTTTCCATTCTCTTAGGAACCTTGTTCCATTTTTCCTCCAATTGTACTGGCTCCATCTAAACCTAAATATTAGCATAGATTTTAGAAATATTCAAAGGTTTCTCTTCAAAAATTAACAAGTTATGAGCCCTCCAAATATCCCAACTAATGAACAAAGGAATATTCTTGGTCTTCCCTTGCTTCTAAAACCACCATTGAAACATGCTTCTAACGAATGGAAATGCCATGCTAGAGGAACCTAAAGCCATTCCATAATCCTCACCCACACATCAATAACAAAGGGGCATTGTAAAAAAATGTGGGAGACAATCTTTTGTGATTCCTTACAGAACAAACACTAGCATGAATGCAATATGCCCCTTTTTGAAATATTATCCCAGGTAAGAATGTGATTCCTCCATGCCATCTAATAAAAAATGATGATTTTCAACAGTATATTACATTTCCATGCCTTCTTGGACCAATGGTGTTTTATCAACTAGTTAGATGTAACATAAATATATTTGTAAATCTTAGAGACCTTGATATTACTAGAGAGATTCGAATCCTTCCAAGTTAAAACATCCCCACCAACTTTGAAAACTAGACTAGTCATTTGAAGTTCCGTAATGAATCATTTCCAGAGGATCACATTAATACCAGAAATACTAATCTCTTCCCCATATTTCCAATTCGGGTAAGGAAAAGAAACATAATTGTGTCCACAAACTTGATCAAGGAGAAAGATACCCTTTGCATGCAAGGCATCAATGACTTGTTGAGGAGGAATCCCATCTCAGTCATAAGAAAATATGGGAATCCCATTATACACCCTATTTCTACAAAATATGTCATTTTGTTATTCTACCCCTGCATCAAATAATTTTCAATAAGAAAGCCCCCAGGTTTTCCCAAGAAGCCGCAATAGACCTTCTAGCTATCGGCAAATATTTTATTGAAGAATGGTTCTCCTACATTAGGGCTTTTCGTAGCACAACCAACCCACATGTCCTTCCTTTGTATGTTTCTGATAAATTGTTAGCAAGGGAAATCGCCCACCAAATTGTGGAAAAAGGCCTAACTAAAATCCTCAAAGAAAACAAGAAGTTATTATGGCCCTCTTTTCCTGTCAAGTGTGGTTCTTTTACTTTAGCAAATTCTAATCATGCCATTAAGGAGTCAATAAACATGGAAGCCCTCAGGCTTCATACATTGCTGAAAAGGCAATTTGATCTAGACAAGGTAGCACATAACATCACTACTACGATAAAGCTCAAGCCATACAACCATGATGATAACTATTTTGAAGACCTATTATAGTCGTCCGAGTCCTTTGAACAAGCATTTGAATGGGCTAAAGCAAACCTGAGTCATGAAAATTTTGAAAGATTTTGAGAATACAAAAATGAAGGGCTCAAAGTAATCCCAATGCACTTGTTGAAGATCGAAGATAAGCCTACACCAAGTGTGACTATTAACAGTGAAGAGCCTAGTTCTCGCATAAAGTCTCAGGTGAATACTGAGAAAACACCAGATATAGGGAAGGCCCAAGACACAGATAATACAATAGGGTCCTGCAGGAACTCAGCTGAGAAACAGGTTATGAGCACCCCACCTAAAGAAATCAGTTCAAAGGTCAAAGGCAACAATTTGGAGTAGGAGTGGGATTAGTTTAATCAGAAACGACAAGACACTACCAAAGCGACAGATACCCAAGAGACAATAGAGTGTAAAACTCCTCTACATATTCAAAAGAATACAAAATCCCAGACCATGGATGAGAATTCCAAATCCATGGATGATAATTCTAAGCTTATGGATCAGCAGGAAACAACATCCCAATAGACTAAGATTATCCCTGCTCTTCCCACATCAGATATCATCTTGAAAGTGACCGAAATCCCTCCACTTGATGTGTTATACAACATACTCCACAAGGCTATAGCAAGAAGACAGAAAAAAAGGAAAAGGGTAGAAACAACCAAGCTCCCACCTGGAAACGAGCCAATGGACATAGTTTGGAGGGGCATTCCTTTCAATCTAGTTGAGAACTTGACTAGATTGTCATAGTTCACGGGAGAATATGCAACCATCACCATGGACAAAGCCACTTAATTCTCTACTTTGTTGAGATAAAAGGAGGAGAGGATTTCACAGCTCGAAACAGAGAAAGAAAGTGTGAGCAGGCAAGCAGCTGAGTAGCTTGCCCAATTGCAACAAAGCATGGAGGTACTGAAAATAAGCCATGAAGTCAATATATCGGCTAAAAATATGCAACTCCAAGAATTGCAGGAAGCCATGGAAAGATATAAGGATGTTCCTACTACCGAGGAGTTTGTTAAAGAGGCGTTAGGAGTAAATTCCCTCCTAATGAAACAACAAGAGCACTTCTGCCAAAAAATGTCACACATTAATCCTTATCTAATCACTAGCGACCAATTAACATAAGGCGAATGACCAAAGAACCAAGTTTACTGATCTCAATACTGGAATCTCAGAGTTCATCAAATGGCAAGAAACAAAAGATGGAATGAAAGCCAATCTGCCTGAAATCGAGGAGACACACAAAGACATTCTTTTCACAGATTGGGGCGCGGGAATTAAGCAAGTTGAGCTAGCAGTGGTAAGAGTACCTGGGGTATCGAAGAATATAATCAAGGTGGTGAACTACACTTTGTTTGTCACCAACCTGAAAAGGAAGGCAATCTAAAAGAAATGCCTGATTTAGGTGCTTTGCATAAAAGCTGGCAGGAAAAGGTAGAGACTCAAAGGGAAGCAATCACAAAATTGACCAAGACCGACTGGGAGTCATATTGGCAATACCTCGTGAAGTCGCATAGCCAGATCATGACCCTTAACTGCTCACTTCATTCGACTCATC
This sequence comes from Pinus tabuliformis, assembly GCA_031772625.1. Classification (NCBI taxonomy): domain Eukaryota; kingdom Viridiplantae; phylum Streptophyta; class Pinopsida; order Pinales; family Pinaceae; genus Pinus; species Pinus tabuliformis. Next base: position 1,210,746,790 of record CM062820.1, on the reverse strand, counting down.
GGATGCTGCCACCTCTCACCGATGTGATTTTTGCATGACAGCTCAGGACACATTTTGGGGCACCTCCTCAAATCAAACCAATGACCGATATATGTGATTTGAGGGACAAGCTGGCAAACAACAAACCATCATCTTAGCCTCTGATCATTAAGCCATTGTTTATTTTTAGAGTTAGTTAACTAATTAGGATGAAGGTTGTTTGAAACCTCCTCAAATTTTTGTATAATCTATTTTTGCACATTAGTTAGAAGAGTATTTATACCCTTCCCGTGCATTTAGAGAAGGGTCCAGAATTTTATCAAAAACATTTGCAAAGAATGCACTTTTGTAAGTTTGTGAATTCTTTGGGAAATTATGGAAAATGATCGTTTCTTTTAGATATCAGACTACTTTTCTTTGTTGATGCACTATTGTGTTCTTGGAAGATAATTTGATTTGAAGAAAGGAATTGATCCATGTCATTAGTCAAATGAGAAGAACTTCGCACATATGGTACTATTATCTTGTATTATTGATTCTGTTTTTGTTTAATTAGTGACAACACTTTATTTTGATGAATTGTATGTGAGATTTATTCTTTCTGTTAAACGTTAATTGCACTATTGTATGATGCTTAGCTGAAATTGTTAATTTTCATATATAACTCAACATATATGTGATATATTTTATAAATTTATTTGACTAAATACTTAGTCAAATAAATTATCTTATACGTTATCATCTCTGTTTATGCGTGATTAATCTTTATTATCACATGTTTAGCAGATATATTTGTAGATCGCATACCACACAGAAATACCCTTTTTTATATTAGAATAAGTTAGTAAGAGATTTGCATGATATAATAGGTCATTTATATTATCATTATTCTATTGCAAACACTCATGAACCACTCAATCTCATCTTAAAACCCACACTAGGAAACTGGTCCCATTATCCCCAGTCGGAGCCACCATTTTAAACATAAAAGGAGTTGTCTTAAGGTCCAGACCGGGTGGTTATCCCCCATGTTGGGGCAGTATTAATCTGAGGCCTTCAACATTTTGGTGCTAGAAAGAGGGTCTTCCGACTATGAATGGCATATAAACCTAAAGATCAATCGAAAAACATTCATAAGAGTCAAAACCCCTCCACAAATTCTACACCTTCTAGATCTCATTCAGAATCTCCTGATCAGAAATTTGAAGTTATAGAAGCATTTCCCTCATCTCCTGAAGTAGTAAGACAACCACCTTCCCCATATTATACTCCCGAGTCTCTCGAAATCCATTCTTTGATACAAAAATTGGAACAGATATCCATTTCTACTGAGAAGTCACAGAGGCCCGAAGTTTCTGATGAAAGTGTTACTTCATTATTTCAATAGATTGGTGTATTAACTAGATTGCAAAGTGAAAGGCTTGGAGTAACCCCTTTTGATTTCCCCATCCCTCCACAACGTAGGAAAGTTACCTCACCAAGATCTGAATCAGATACCAGCGAGATCACATCACCTTTCCATCCATTCACTTCCCCATTCACTTCTACTCAATCCACAACTTCTCAACTATCCACTTCTTCAATTAGTACTGCCACTAGTAGTACTCACCTAGTAGTAAGTTATTCACCATCTATACCTACTTATGGACTGACCTTCCCATCTTCTCAGTCTCCAACTCAATTTATGGCCAATCAACCCGCTCAACCTTGGACAAACCCTGGTGCTATCTTGGTTGCAAATCTAAATGCACTCCCAGCAAACCCAGAAAAATTCCTACCCAAGTACAATCCCGTCAATGGTCTTCCGACCAAATAACATCTAAATAACTTTATGTTGGCCATGAATCTTAATGGAGTTGCATACGAAGATGTTGTAATTAGACTATTCCCTTATACCTTCTGCTAGATCTTGGTATTTTTCCCTTATAGCAGGTTCAATTAGGAACTAGGATACTTTTCAAGAAATATTTCTTACAAAATTTGGTGATGATAGGGCCATAGCATCCTTGATCAATGATATTTCTAATTTAAAATCTAACTCAGATGAAAGGATCAAATGCTTCAACTCCAGATCTAACAAGTTGCTAAATAAAATCTCAGCCGCCTCAAAACCTATTGTAGATGTACAAATAGAATTGTACATATCGTATCTTCCCTCTAATATTGCAATTTTCGTAGATAGAGCCAATAAGGCTACCCTTGTATAAAACATGAAAGAAGCCCTATTTGTAGAAAGAAGGATTATAGCTTTGGAAAAGAGATCACAAACAGACGAGAGGAAGTCAAATAAAGTAACATTTAAGGATGATTCTATAAAGAAAGCTTCAAAGGACCCTTTCGATATTGAAGGCCTACAGAAAGTATTTAAGACAACGTCGAATGAAATGGTTGAAATTAATAAGCAGGTCAGAGAATCCTCTACTCCCAAGAAACCTTTTCGCTCATTTAAAAGGAATCCTTCTTCTGCATCACAACCCCCTAACACCATTTCAAATGCTGATTCTAATCAAGAAACAAAAGAAGGCTCACCAGCCGAAGAGGAAGCCGAAACGGAAGAAGAAGTTGAATTAAATGGAATGAGGGATTTCATCCTCCGAAATGAAGAAGAGGCACAAGATATGCTAGTGACTACAAGGAGAAAAAAATCTCCTAACATGTCTATCACAAATCAGAAACAAAAAACTGCTACTCCTATAAAGGAGAAAACAGTAACTAAAAAGTGTAAGACTAGTCAGACTGACTCTATTTCACTAGATCCTCCAAATGCTTCTAAAACATTGGTAATCTTAGATACAGTGGAATACAATGTAGCCGAAGATATGAAGAAGACTAGAGCAAACATTTCATTGCATGAACTCACTAAACTCAAGCAACAACAAAAAATTTTATTAAGAGAAGTGGCCAATCAAAAGTCTCGTGCCCACAAGAGTTGAGCACGGTGGTTAACGCCATGATTGGTGGTCGACTGAGGCAATCTGCAACATTATTGGTGTTGCCCTTCTTATACTTGATATTCAAATGGAACTGTTGCAGATATGTAGACCACTTCTGATGGCGATCATTCTGCAATTTCCCTTGGGTCTGTATGAACTGCAGGGGTCGGTGGTCTGTGTGGATGACCGTTTCCTTCCCCAAAATGTAATGCTTCCATTGTCGGCAGGCCTGCACAATGGAATACATCTCTTTATCATAAGTGGGATACTTACGGACTGTGTCTGAAAGTGTTTCACTGTGATATGCCACTGGATGCCCGTGTTGAGTAAGGACTGCCCCAATAGCATAGTCAAAGGCATCTGTCTCGACCTGAAATGGTTGTTGTAAATCTGGTAACACGAGCACCGATGCTGTGTAGAGGCGATCTTTCAACTCTCTGAATGCCTTCTGTTGAGATGCAGACCAGAAGAATTTCGCTTTCGCTCCTCCCTTGGTGACTTGACTCAAGGGCCAAGTGATATGAGAAAACCCCAACACGAACCTGCGGTAGAAGTTGGCAAGACCTAGAAAGCTGCGGAGCTCCGTCAGGGTGGTTGGAGATGGCCAATCCCGAATGACTTGGATCTTGGCCGGATCTACATGCACCCCCTTTTCATCAATAATGTATCCCAGATACTGAACCTGGGTCATGCCAAAAGTGCATTTCTCCAAATTGGCACATAGCTTGTGTTGCCGCAGTGTTTGAAGAACCTGTCGAATGTGGTGGAGGTGCTCTTCCCAACTCTGGCTGAAGATCAGAATGTCATCCAAGTATACCACTACAAATGAGTTGGTGAATGGCTGCAAGATGTCATCCATTAGCCTCATGAAGGTTGCAGGAGCATTCGTCAATCCGAAAGGCATAACCAACCATTCGAAGATGCCCTCCTTGGCTTTGAAGGTAGTCTTCCACACATAAGAGGGTTCGATTGGTACCTGGTGATATCCTGACTTCAGATCGATCTTGCTGAAATATTTTTCCCCCTTTAGTTGGTCCAAGAGGTCATCAATCCGCGGGATCGGGTACCTATTACGGACAATGATCTTGTTCAGCGCCCGATAGTCAATACAGAGTCTCCAAGTCCCATCCTTCTTCTGTACCAACACGATCGGGATCCCACAAGGTGATGAACTCGAACAGATGTGACCTTTCTGCAACAGCTCCTGAATCTGCCTCTTGATTTCATTGTTCTCCATAACGGAGCGCCGATAAATTGGTCCATTGGGTAGCGGTGCACCTGGGGTCAGATCGATGGAGTGCTTGACTTGACAGTGCAGAGGAACCCCTGCGGGGGAGGTGAAGATGTCCTCGTACTCCTTCACAACCTTATCCATCTGTAGTTGTCGTGCGGAGGGGTCTTGTCTGGAGGCCATGGCTACTGTCTTATTCTTTCCTTGCAGGCGTATCATCAGGAAAACAAATTTCCCAGTCTTGGAAATGAGCTTACTGCATTGTTTTGTAGTAATCAAAGAGATGGCGGTAGGCGGTGCTACCTCTGGTATCCTGTACAACTTATTTCCCAATGTAACAATAACAACACAGGGCCTTGATTCATACACAGCATGTCGCTTCCACAAGTATGGTTGTCCTAATAATACATCCCAAACTTCAAGGGGAGCAATGTCACACAACACCTCATCCGTGAAGGGCTTGATGTTGTACGGAAAGTGACACTGCTGTCTCACGCGAAGATCCCGTCCTTGGTGAAGCCACCCGATGGTGTATGGTTGTGGATGTGCTGTGGTCGGCAAGCCCAACCGCTTCACGACCTCTGCCAAAATGAGGTTCTTTTGGCTCCCGCTATCGATAATGAACTGTAGCGGGAAGCCCTTTACCCACATCTGGGAGTGGAAGAGACGCTCCTCCTCTTCTGGATCTTCGGGTTCATTTTTCTAGATCTTTGTGGTAGCAACAGTGGCGTTGGGATCCGCGTCAATGATCTGCTTCCCTTTGTCATCCCCCTTGTCGGGTTCTGACTCAGAGTCGGAACATGCATCTGATTCTGGAACCTTTAGTTCAACCACCAGTGACTGCTTGGCTCGACACTCACTGGTGTTGTGAGTGGAGCTCTTATGTAACTCACACCATTTTCCCGTGTCCTTTTTCGTCTTCGCGGCGCTGTTCTTTGCCTGCAGCTTTGGCGGGTTGTCTTGGGCTGCCCCGCCTTGGCTTTGTCCTTTGTTCTATATTTTAGGGGCACCTTTCCCTTGCTTCAGATTCACAGATCCAAAGTCTCGCTTCTTTTGTTTAAACTTCTGCTCGACCTTGACGACATATCGATACGCTGTGCCGAGCGAGGAGATGTTTAGGAATTGTATTTCTTCCTAGATGTACTTGTGCAGGCAGCCGTGGTATTTGAGTATCAAATGTTGCTCCGTATCCTTGATACCCAGCTTTGTGCGAAGGGTATGGAAAAGATTGGTGAACTCCAGCACATCTTGGTCCCTTCCCTGCCGCAACGTGGTCCATTTTATGCATTCATCCTCATAGCTTCCGACAAGGTAGTACTGCTCCTTGATGGCATCCCGGAATGAATTCCAGGTGGGTGCAGCTGAAAATAGTGAGCCAGTATTTTCATCCTTCTGCTCGCAGTAGGTTTCCCACCAGTCCTTGACGTGGGGGGCCGCTTTGAGAAGAGCGAAAACAATCTTTTCCCAACTTGAAAATTCATGAACAGAAAAATAACCCTCAGCAGATTTAACCATTTATCTACAGCATCTGCATCTATCTGACCCTCAAATATGGGGATTTCAAAATTAACTTGTACCTTAAAGGGCGTGGCATTTCCAGAGTAGCTGCTGGAAGCCGATGCGTCGTTTTTGGGTAGCCGCTGAAGGATTTGGGCAAAACTGTCCATCATTGCATTTCGTTGTCGCTCGAGGGCTTCGTCGAGCAAGATTTTGATAGGATCTCCTATCCCTTCATCTTTCTTCTCATCTGCCATAGGAGGCCGTCGGGATCTGTGTAATATAACGCATTGGTGTTCCTCTAACAAATACACTAATTCAAAAAACTTTTGTTTATTTTTTTATGTTTTTATTTACTGTGATGGAGGTGATTCATCAGTACATATCGCACCATCATAATTTAAAGTTATTTAAGAAAATTAATTTTTGTTGTCGATGCTCAACAATTAAATGCATCAGTGTGTTTACTAAATTAGACACACTAGTATGTTTATGCGCATAAGTGCACTAGTTAGCAAACCTTTTTTTGGCTTAAAATTATGTTATTTATTTATAAAATATATTAAATGGATTCTATATTGAATGGTACAGGCTGTATATTAATAAACAAATGTCTAAGAAGAGATAAAATAACAAAAATATTGATTGACACAATGATAACACATCCAAAAAAGAAGAAAATGCAAGTTCTTTGTAAATTCTTTACAAAATTAATATGTTTGAACTATATATAAGTTTAACTAATATGTATTGGTTAGTGTGTGCAATGCAGAGCCACAAAATGGGAAGCTCGATAATATTATTTCTAATCTAAGTGCAGAAGAGCATAAAAGTCTAATGGAAAAATTGCAGAAGGATGAATCGGGTGAATGAAAAAATACTATTCAATATGAGTTTTTTTCATTAATATGATATCATAAATAATATTCAATAACATGTTTCAAATAATCTATTAATTATCATATATTTAATGTTCTATGGGGACCAACAACGAAGGAAAATAATGTTGTTCTAAAAAAATAAAAATAAAAATATAGAACTTGTAAATGACGATGAATTGGTCCTTAACTCATTTGGGGTGGTGTTGGAAGTTAATGAAAGGGGGATTTGTATTTACAAACTATGAAGGATATAGTGGAACAAATGTATAGATGTACTTTCCACTTACAATATAGAAATCAATGCAATGATTCCAAGAACCAAGTTATATTAAAACTATAAGAAGTGTTTCCAAAGCAATGGACAATGAGACTTGTCAGACTTGCAATAGAAAAAACATACAACAAAAAAAAAAGAATCATTCAAAAGGTAATATTCTTAACTAAAATAATTTTCTAGAATTATATGTATATATTATTACAAAACATTTATTTATTAATATCAATTTTGTTATATTTAGTTTTCATATTTCAATATAAAAAAAAATTATTACTTTTTTAGAAAGATTATGAAAATCCCAGAGGATCAACAAGCTGGTATCTGAAACATGTTGGTAGGAATGTCCAAAAACGTGTACAAGGAGATGATCAAAGAAATGGGCATAATTGCATAACAGGAAAAACAATCTCAATAACAACATGCTTCAAATGTATGTAATCATTGAATTTTTCTATTAGGTACATATAAACAAATAATTTAGCATTAAATATTAATTTTCAAGTATGTTCTTACAGAACAGTAAACAAAATGGAACCCATTCAACACATAAAACAGGACGACAAGGAAGAAAAAGGTTGATATCAAAGTTTGTGAGTAATTATTAATATTTCCTTATAACAACTTAATCTTTCATTTTTGTATATTTTAAGTTGTTTTACAACAACCATCATTGAATGTCTTCAAATAAGTGCTAACATACAAAGAAGATCTATCATAAGAATTGATTGACATTGGGTTAAATATGGGTTATGAGTATATGTTGGCATATGCAAAATTAATTATGGAATTTGTAATTATCGATGTTGTTTTACTTCTATGAGTTTATAATTAATAGAACAAAAAAATCCTTTATATTAAATCTATGATTTATTATGGGGTATAAAACTTGTAGGAAACAAAGTATGGAACTGAGCCAATAAAATAGTTGTTGAAAGAAGGCATGAGATTTGGTTTTGAAACAATGTGTACAAATGAGGACTCAATTCTTGTTATGGTACATTTCTTTTCAATTTGCATTGATGTATATTATTTATTTCAATTTTCATTATTCTCACAAATGTAGATACACTCATCACACTTTATTTTTATGTTTGTAGATAGAACTTGAAGACAAAAACAAAAGATGAAATCAACAAAACATTCATCCAAACAACACAATTCATGGAAGTAGCTCAAGCACTAACAACCATTCCGACGAAGAATGATGATCTATTTGGATATCAATGCAAGTTGTATTTTTTGAAATAATTCTCTTTGAAAATCAAACATTTCATTTAATATAATGGACATAGTTTCCCAATTGAAAGACAAAGGGTTACCAATAACTATCCCATTTTGTATGACAATGAGCCTTTTATTCATATATAATAAAATACATTTTAATTAATTATAGTGTTGTCCAATGTCGCTATGAAATGTTACACCACTGATTAAATATATATGGATGATTAAATATTATAATGAAGAGATGTGAAATTTTATGATATAAAAAATTAATCCAATCATCGTATACAAATGCACTAATCAAAATTAAATTTATATGAATATTGCTATATGATATATGTCAATTTTTCAGTGAATAACATATATAAAAAAATCATAATAATTTCACTATCACATGTCGACATTTCTAAAAAAGAGAAAATGGATACCGAGACATCATATATTAATGTGCACCACTCTGAATACAAGTTTTTCAACAACAATATTTATAATAATAAAAAATGGTAACTCAGTGCATTTGTACATACAAAATACCACTACATATGTAAAATCAATGTGCACTGGGAATATATACATTTCATTCACCTTTAACGCACCAGTGCATCATTACTATTAACACACCAGTGCATTATATTACATAAAAGCACCAGTACGACAAGTTTTTATTCCTGCCCCCGTACCTATTGAGAAAAGTACAACACCGAGGCTTTTGCAAACACATAAACACTGGGGCATTATACTTTTCAAGCACCAATGTTGTTTGCATTTAACTCCCTGGTGCATGGTATCATATATTGTACTACCTAGTGCATTGTTATTATTAAAGCATTGGTACTTTCATAAAACAAACTCCCCCGTGTTCCAAAATATTGTTTCCAACCCCGGTACATGGTATCATAGGTTGTACTACCCGGTACATTGTTATTATTAAAGCATCGGTGCTTTCATAAACCAATGCCTCAACACTCCAAAATATTGTTTCCAACCCTAGTGCTATTATTTAAATTAACAACATTGATTCTTTTATATTAGTAGCACATTGATGCTTTTATACAACTCATCAACATGGTGTATTGTTACGCATAATGACCTAGTGCATTGGAGAAGATAAAAGCACCAGAGTTGCAAGATTTTTTTGCCTGCCCCGGTGCTCTTCCTGAAAAGTACTACCCAGGGCATTTTTAGAAGACATAAGCACTAAGGAAGTATACTTTTTAGGTACCAATGTTGTTTTCATTCAATGCCCCGGTGCATCATATCATAGATTGTATGTGTTGGTTCTTTTTTATTATAAAAGCGTTGGTGATTTTATAAAGTTAACACACTGGTACTCCAAATGTTTGTTTCTATTCCGAGTGATTTTATTTATATTTACAACACCAGGGATTTGATATTGGTAGTGCATCGATGTGATTTGTCCAGTAAGCGCACCGCCAAGACAACATCTACTAAAACCTCCGACTACCCAGATTTTTTTAATTGTGATGAAGTTTCATTATCAGCTCCTCTAAAACATCTTCTACCACAAGCAGATGTTGTGGTAGATGTTTCTTTTGACAATTTTTGCCAATTTAATAACACTAAAAACCTTTGTTATAACCTCCGATATTTTCCTTGTAGTGAAATGATTCTTCCTTGACAAAAATAACAGCCCCCAAAGGGCCATAGTTTCTACACAAGAATTGGTGCCCTCCCCCCCCAACCAGAAATAATTAAACTACCTCTGAGGAATGATCTTTAAAACAACCCCACAATCACACTTACCAGATTGAGATGTGCCATAAAAAAACCCAACCAAAAACTCCATCTGAAGTACATTTTCCATTCTCTTAGGAACCTTGTTCCATTTTTCCTCCAATTGTACTGGCTCCATCTAAACCTAAATATTAGCATAGATTTTAGAAATATTCAAAGGTTTCTCTTCAAAAATTAACAAGTTATGAGCCCTCCAAATATCCCAACTAATGAACAAAGGAATATTCTTGGTCTTCCCTTGCTTCTAAAACCACCATTGAAACATGCTTCTAACGAATGGAAATGCCATGCTAGAGGAACCTAAAGCCATTCCATAATCCTCACCCACACATCAATAACAAAGGGGCATTGTAAAAAAATGTGGGAGACAATCTTTTGTGATTCCTTACAGAACAAACACTAGCATGAATGCAATATGCCCCTTTTTGAAATATTATCCCAGGTAAGAATGTGATTCCTCCATGCCATCTAATAAAAAATGATGATTTTCAACAGTATATTACATTTCCATGCCTTCTTGGACCAATGGTGTTTTATCAACTAGTTAGATGTAACATAAATATATTTGTAAATCTTAGAGACCTTGATATTACTAGAGAGATTCGAATCCTTCCAAGTTAAAACATCCCCACCAACTTTGAAAACTAGACTAGTCATTTGAAGTTCCGTAATGAATCATTTCCAGAGGATCACATTAATACCAGAAATACTAATCTCTTCCCCATATTTCCAATTCGGGTAAGGAAAAGAAACATAATTGTGTCCACAAACTTGATCAAGGAGAAAGATACCCTTTGCATGCAAGGCATCAATGACTTGTTGAGGAGGAATCCCATCTCAGTCATAAGAAAATATGGGAATCCCATTATACACCCTATTTCTACAAAATATGTCATTTTGTTATTCTACCCCTGCATCAAATAATTTTCAATAAGAAAGCCCCCAGGTTTTCCCAAGAAGCCGCAATAGACCTTCTAGCTATCGGCAAATATTTTATTGAAGAATGGTTCTCCTACATTAGGGCTTTTCGTAGCACAACCAACCCACATGTCCTTCCTTTGTATGTTTCTGATAAATTGTTAGCAAGGGAAATCGCCCACCAAATTGTGGAAAAAGGCCTAACTAAAATCCTCAAAGAAAACAAGAAGTTATTATGGCCCTCTTTTCCTGTCAAGTGTGGTTCTTTTACTTTAGCAAATTCTAATCATGCCATTAAGGAGTCAATAAACATGGAAGCCCTCAGGCTTCATACATTGCTGAAAAGTCAATTTGATCTAGACAAGGTAGCACATAACATCACTACTACGATAAAGCTCAAGCCATACAACCATGATGATAACTATTTTGAAGACCTATTACAGTCGTCCGAGTCCTTTGAACAAGCATTTGAATGGGCTAAAGCAAACCTGAGTCATGAAAATTTTGAAAGATTTTGAGAATACAAAAATGAAGGGCTCAAAGTAATCCCAATGCACTTGTTGAAGATCGAAGATAAGCCTACACCAAGTGTGACTATTAACAGTGAAGAGCCTAGTTCTCGCATAAAGTCTCAGGTGAATACTGAGAAAACACCAGATATAGGGAAGGCCCAAGACACAGATAATACAATAGGGTCCTGCAGGAACTCAGCTGAGAAACAGGTTATGAGCACCCCACCTAAAGAAATCAGTTCAAAGGTCAAAGGCAACAATTTGGAGTAGGAGTGGGATTAGTTTAATCAGAAACGACAAGACACTACCAAAGCGACAGATACCCAAGAGACAATAGAGTGTAAAACTCCTCTACATATTCAAAAGAATACAAAATCCCAGACCATGGATGAGAATTCCAAATCCATGGATGATAATTCTAAGCCTATGGATCAGCAGGAAACAACATCCCAATAGACTAAGATTATCCCTGCTCTTCCCACATCAGATATCATCTTGAAAGTGACCGAAATCCCTCCACTTGATGTGTTATACAACATACTCCACAAGGCTATAGCAAGAAGACAGAAAAAAAGGAAAAGGGTAGAAACAACCAAGCTCCCACCTGGAAACGAGCCAATGGACATAGTTTGGAGGGGCATTCCTTTCAATCTAGTTGAGAACTTGACTAGATTGTCACAGTTCACGGGAGAATATGCAATCATCACCATGGACAAAGCCACTTAATTCTCTACTTTGTTGAGATAAAAGGAGGAGAGGATTTCACAGCTCGAAACAGAGAAAGAAAGTGTGAGCAGGCAAGCAGCTGAGTAGCTTGCCCAATTGCAACAAAGCATGGAGGTACTGAAAATAAGCCATGAAGTCAATATATCGGCTAAAAATATGCAACTCCAAGAATTGCAGGAAGCCATGGAAAGATATAAGGATGTTCCTACTACCGAGGAGTTTGTTAAAGAGGCGTTAGGAGTAAATTCCCTCCTAATGAAACAACAAGAGCACTTCTGCCAAAAAATGTCACACATTAATCCTTATCTAATCACTAGCGACCAATTAACATAAGGCGAATGACCAAAGAACCAAGTTTACTGATCTCAACACTAGAATCTCAGAGTTCATCAAATGGCAAGAAACAAAAGATGGAAGGAAAGCCAATCTGCCTGAAATCGAGGAGACACACAAAGACATTCTTTTCACAGATTGGGACGCGAGAATCAAGCAAGTTGAGCTAGCAGTGGCAAGGGTAGCTGGGGTATCGAAGAATATAATCAAGGTGGTGAACCACACTTTGTTTGTCACCAACCTGCTAAAGGAAGGCAATCTAAAAGAAATGCCTGATTTAGGTGCTTTGCATAAAAGCTGGCAGGAAAAGGTAGAGACTCAAAGGGAAGCAATCACAAAATTGACCAAGACCGACTGGGAGTCATATTGGCAATACCTCGTGAAGTCGCATAGCCAGATCATGACCCTTAACTGCTCACTTCATTCGACTCAGCGGATGCTGCCACCTCTCACCGATGTGATTTTTGCAGGACAGCTCAGGACACATTTTGGGGCACCTCCTCAAATCAAACCAATGACCGATATATGTGATTTGAGGGACAAGCTGGCAAACAACAAATCATCATCTTAGCCTCTGATCATTAAGCCATTGTTTATTTTTAGAGTTAGTTAACTAATTAGGATGAAGGTTGTTTGAAACCTCCTCAAATTTTTGTATAATCTATTTTTGCACATTAGTTAGAAGAGTATTTATACCCTTCCCGTGCATTTAGAGAAGGGTCCAGAATTTTATCAAAAACATTTGCAAAGAATGCACTTTTGTAAGTTTGTGAATTCTTTGGGAAATTATGGAACATGATCGTTTCTTTTAGATATCAGACTACTTTTCTTTGTTGATGCACTATTGTGTTCTTGGAAGATAATTTGATTTGAAGAAAGGAATTGATCCATGTCATTAGTCAAATGAGAAGAACTTCGCACATATGGTACTATTATCTTGTATTATTGATTCTGTTTTTGTTTAATTAGTGACAACACTTTATTTTGATGAATTGTATGTGAGATTTATTCTTTCTGTTAAACGTTAATTGCACTATTGTATGATGCTTAGCTGAAATTGTTAATTTTCATATATAACTCAACATATATGTGATATATTTTATAAATTTATTTGACTAAATACTTAGTCAAATAAATTATCTTATACGTTATCATCTCTGTTTATGCGTGATTAATCTTTATTATCACATGTTTAGCAGATATATTTGTAGATCGCATACCACACAGAAATACCCTTTTTTATATTAGAATAAGTTAGTAAGAGATTTGCATGATATAATAGGTCATTTATATTATCATTATTCTATTGCAAACACTCATGAACCACTCAATCTCATCTTAAAACCCACACTAGGAAACTGGTCCCATTATCCCCAGTCGGAGCCACCATTTTAAACATAAAAGGAGTTGGCTTAAGGTCCAGACCGGGTGGTTATCCCCCATGTTGGGGCAGTATTAATCTGAGGCCTTCAACATTTTGGTGCTAGAAAGAGGGTCTTCCGACTATGAATGGCATATAAACCTAAAGATCAATCGAAAAACATTCATAAGAGTCAAAACCCCTCCACAAATTCTACATCTTCTAGATCTCATTCAGAATCTCCTGATCAGAAATTTGAAGTTATAGAAGCATTTCCCTCATCTCCTGAAGTAGTAAGACAACCACCTTCCCCATATTATACTCCCGAGTCTCCCGAAATCCATTCTTTGATACAAAAATTGGAACAGATATCCATTTCTACTGAGAAGTCACAGAGGCCCGAAGTTTCTGATGAAAGTGTTACTTCATTATTTCAATAGATTGGTGTATTAACTAGATTGCAAAGTGAAAGGCTTGGAGTAACCCCTTTTGATTTCCCCATCCCTCCACAACGTAGGAAAGTTACCTCACCAAGATCTGAATCAGATACCAGCGAGATCACATCACCTTTCCATCCATTCACTTCCCCATTCACTTCTACTCAATCCACAACTTCTCAACTATCCACTTCTTCAATTAGTACTGCCACTAGTAGTACTCACCTAGTATTAAGTTATTCGCCATCTATACCTACTTATGGACTGACCTTCCCATCTTCTCAGTCTCCAACTCAATTTATGGCCAATCAACCCGCTCAACCTTGGACAAACCCTGGTGCTATCTTGGTTGCAAATCTAAATGCACTCCCAGCAAACCCAGAAAAATTCCTACCCAAGTACAATCCCGTCGATGGTCTTCCGACCAAATAACATCTAAATAACTTTATGTTGGCCATGAATCTTAATGGAGTTGCATACGAAGATGTTGTAATTAGACTATTCCCTTATACCTTCTAAGGATCTGCTAGATCTTGGTATTTTTCCCTTATAGCAGGTTCAATTAGGAACTAGGATACTTTTCAAGAAATATTTCTTACAAAATTTGGTGATGATAGGGCCATAGCATCCTTGATCAATGATATTTCTAATTTAAAATCTAACTCAGATGAAAGGATCAAATGCTTCAACTCCAGATCTAACAAGTTGCTAAATAAAATCTCAGCCGCCTCAAAACCTATTGTAGATGTACAAATAGAATTGTACATATCGTATCTTCCCTCTAATATTGCAATTTTCGTAGATAGAGCCAATAAGGCTACCCTTGTATAAAACATGAAAGAAGCCCTATTTGTAGAAAGAAGGATTATAGCTTTGGAAAAGAGATCACAAACAGACGAGAGGAAGTCAAATAAAGTAACATTTAAGGATGATTCTATAAAGAAAGCTTCAAAGGACCCTTTCGATATTGAAGGCCTACAGAAAGTATTTAAGACAACGTCGAATGAAATGGTTGAAATTAATAAGCAGGTCAGAGAATCCTCTACTCCCAAGAAACCTTTTCGCTCATTTAAAAGGAATCCTTCTTCTGCATCACAACCCCCTAACACCATTTCAAATGCTGATTCTAATCAAGAAACAAAAGAAGGCTCACCAGCCGAAGAGGAAGCCGAAACGGAAGAAGAAGTTGAATTAAATGGAATGAGGGATTTCATCCTCCCAAATGAAGAAGAGGCACAAGATATGCTAGTGACTACAAGGAGAAAAAAATCTCCTAACATGTCTATCACAAATCAGAAACAAAAAACTGCTACTCCTATAAAGGAGAAAACAGTAACTAAAAAGTGTAAGACTAGTCAGACTGACTCTATTTCACTAGATCCTCCAAATGCTTCTAAAACATTGGTAATCTTAGATACAGTGGAATACAATGTAGCCGAAGATATGAAGAAGACTAGAGCAAACATTTCATTGCATGAACTCACTAAACTCAAGCAACAACAGAAAATTTTATTAAGAGAAGTGGCCAATCAAAAGTCTCGTGCCCACAAGAGTTGAGCACGGTGGTTAACGCCATGATTGGTGGTCGACTGAGGCAATCTGCAACATTATTGGTGTTGCCCTTCTTATACTTGATATTCAAATGGAACTGTTGCAGATATGTAGACCACTTCTGATGGCGATCATTCTGCAATTTCCCTTGGGTCTGTATGAACTGCAGGGGTCGGTGGTCTGTGTGGATGACCGTTTCCTTCCCCAAAATGTAATGCTTCCATTTTCGGCAGGCCTGCACAATGGAATACATCTCTTTATCATAAGTGGGATACTTCCGGACTGTGTCTGAAAGTGTTTCACTGTGATATGCCACTGGATGCCCGTGTTGAGTAAGGACTGCCCCAATAGCATAGTCAAAGGCATCTGTCTCGACCTGAAATGGTTGTTGTAAATCTGGTAACACGAACACCGATGCTGTGTAGAGGCGATCTTTCAACTCTCTGAATGCCTTCTGTTGAGATGCAGACCAGAAGAATTTCGCTTTCGCTCCTCCCTTGGTGACTTGACTCAAGGGCCAAGTGATATGAGAAAACCCCAACACGAACCTGCGGTAGAAGTTGGCAAGACCTAGAAAGCTGCGGAGCTCCGTCAGGGTGGTTGGAGATGGCCAATCCCGAATGACTTGGATCTTGGCCGGATCTACATGCACCCCCTTTTCATCAATAATGTATCCCAGATACTGAACCTGGGTCATGCCAAAAGTGCATTTCTCCAAATTGGCACATAGCTTGTGTTGCCGCAGTGTTTGAAGAACCTGTCGAATGTGGTGGAGGTGCTCTTCCCAACTCTGGCTGAAGATCAGAATGTCATCCAAGTATACCACTACAAATGAGTTGGTGAATGGCTGCAAGATGTCATCCATTAGCCTCATGAAGGTTGCAGGAGCATTCGTCAATCCGAAAGGCATAACCAACCATTCGAAGATGCCCTCCTTGGCTTTGAAGGTAGTCTTCCACACATAAGAGGGTTCGATTGGTACCTGGTGATATCCTGACTTCAGATCGATCTTGCTGAAATATTTTTCCCCCTTTAGTTGGTCCAAGAGGTCATCAATCCGCGGGATCGGGTACCTATTACGGACAATGATCTTGTTCAGCGCCCGATAGTCAATACAGAGTCTCCAAGTCCCATCCTTCTTCTGTACCAACACGATCGGGATCCCACAAGGTGATGAACTCGAACAGATGTGACCTTTCTGCAACAGCTCCTGAATCTGCCTCTTGATTTCATTGTTCTCCATAACGGAGCGCCGATAAATTGGTCCATTGGGTAGCGGTGCACCTGGGGTCAGATCGATGGAGTGCTTGACTTGACAGTGCAGAGGAACCCCTACGGGGGAGGTGAAGATGTCCTCGTACTCCTTCACAACCTTATCCATCTGTAGTTGTCGTGCGGAGGGGTCTTGTCTGGAGGCCATGGCTACTGTCTTATTCTTTCCTTGCAGGCGTATCATCAGGAAAACAAATTTCCCAGTCTTGGAAATGAGCTTACTGCATTGTTTTGTAGTAATCAAAGAGATGGCGGTAGGCGGTGCTACCTCTGGTATCCTGTACAACTTATTTCCCAATGTAACAATAACAACACAGGGCCTTGATTCATACACAGCATGTCGCTTCCACAAGTATGGTTGTCCTAATAATACATCCCAAACTTCAAGGGGAGCAATGTCACACAACACCTCATCCGTGAAGGGCTTGATGTTGTATGGAAAGTGACACTGCTGTCTCACGCGAAGATCCCGTCCTTGGTGAAGCCACCCGATGGTGTATGGTTGTGGATGTGCTGTGGTCGGCAAGCCCAACCGCTTCACGACCTCTGCCAAAATGAGGTTCTTTTGGCTCCCGCTATCGATAATGAACTGTAGCGGGAAGCCCTTTACCCACATCTGGGAGTGGAAGAGACGCTCCTCCTCTTCTGGATCTTCGGGTTCATTTTTCTAGATCTTTGTGGTAGCAACAGTGGCGTTGGGATCCGCGTCAATGATCTGCTTCCCTTTGTCATCCCCCTTGTCGGGTTCTGACTCAGAGTCGGAACATGCATCTGATTCTGGAACCTTTAGTTCAACCACCAGTGACTGCTTGGCTCGACACTCACTGGTGTTGTGAGTGGAGCTCTTATGTAACTCACACCATTTTCCCGTGTCCTTTTTCGTCTTCGCGGCGCTGTTCTTTGCCTGCAGCTTTGGCGGGTTGTCTTGGGCTGCCCCGTCTTGGCTTTGTCCTTTGTTCTATATTTTAGGGGCACCTTTCCCTTGCTTCAGATTCACAGATCCAAAGTCTCGCTTCTTTTGTTTAAACTTCTGCTCGACCTTGACGACATATCGATACGCTGTGCCGAGCGAGGAGATGTTTAGGAATTGTATTTCTTCCTAGATGTACTTGTGCAGGCAGTCGTGGTATTTGAGTATCAAATGTTGCTCCGTATCCTTGATACCCAGCTTTGTGCGAAGGGTATGGAAAAGATTGGTGAACTCCGGCACATCTTGGTCCCTTCCCTGCCGCAACGTGGTCCATTTTATGCATTCATCCTCATAGCTTCCGACAAGGTAGTACTGCTCCTTGATGGCATCCCGGAATGAATTCCAGGTGGGTGCAGCTGAAAATAGTGAGCCAGTATTTTCATCCTTCTACTCGCAGTAGGTTTTCCACCAGTCCTTGACGTGGGGGGTCGCTTTGAGAAGAGCGAAAACAATCTTTTCCCAACTTGAAAATTCATGAACAGAAAAATAACCCTCAGCAGATTTAACCATTTATCTACAGCATCTGCATCTATCTGACCCTCAAATATGGGGATTTCAAAATTAACTTGTACCTTAAAGGGCGTGGCATTTCCAGAGTAGCTGCTGGAAGCCGATGCGTCGTTTTTGGGTAGCCGCTGAAGGATTTGGGCAAAACTGTCCATCATTGCATTTCGTTGTCGCTCGAGGGCTTCGTCGAGCAAGATTTTGATAGGATCTCCTATCCCCTCATCTTTCTTCTCATCTGCCATAGGAGGCCGTCGGGATCTGTGAGGCTGGTCTCGCAAAGGTTCAACCAGTTCAAGCCCTAACTCCTTATATCCCGACCTCGTTGGGGACATGCAAAGAAAAATAGAGAAAAAGCAGACCGCTCTGATACCATTAATCCGGATTTAAATAGGAACACAATAAAATATAGAGATAACCATAAAGACAGATATGCAGCAGAAATAATACTTCATTTCATTAATGGAAAATACTGAAAATATGCTTACAAATAGAAATAGAAATAACCCAGCTAGAGCGATGGTAGCTTATGTCTGAGAAGAGATGTGTCGGCTACATGCCTCTGAACTGTTCCGAACTCTATTTACAATGAGGCTTGAAGGCCTATTTATTATTGAGAAACAATGGAAAACCCTTCACATTCCAAAACCTAACCCTAGAAGATGAAACGCCAAATTGTGGGCCCCGATTTGGGGTGAGTTGGACAGCCAACTTCCCGGGGTCGCGAATTGGTCATATTATCTCCGTTTGACGCGCATGATAGCCCATTGGAAAGATATCTCCTTGGAGAAACCTGAAGCTGAAAGGGTCATGCAAGAATTACATGATGGACCAGCTGGAGGACATTTCGGAGAAAATACCACAACTTACAAAATCCTGCATGTGCAATATTATTGGCCAACGATATTTAAGGATGCACATGAATATGCAAGAAAGTGTAAAACTTGTCAAACTATAGTCAGAATAGAAAGGAAGCCAACATTCCCTTTGCAACCAATAAACATCCAACAACCATTTCAATAATGGGGATTAGACATAATTGGTGAGATTGTTCCTAACTCTTACAAACTATATAGATGCATCCCTATAGCTATTGATTATTTTACAAAATGCGTAGAAGTTATCCCGTTAAGGATAGCCAATACAGAAAGCATTACAGACTTCATTGACCAGTACATAATTGCCAGGTTTGGCTTACCCTAAGCTTTAATGTTTGACAATGCATCTTACTTTTCTGGAAATGAAATGTTAGAATTTGCTCTAAAGTGAGGTTTTAAGCTAAAATATTCAGCCAACTATTATCCACAAGGTAATGGGTTAGTAGAATCAATGAACAAAAACATCATCAGAATTAACAAAAGGACTATTGACCAAAATCATAGGAATTGGCATAAAGCATTGACATTTGCTCTATGGGCAGACAGAATTACACAAAAGGCATCTATAAGTTCTTCTCCTTTTGCTTTATTTTATGGAAAAGAAGTTGTTCTTCCCACAAACATAGCAATCCCATCTCTTTCCCTAGTGCAATTCATCAATGAAAACCCTTCTTCTTCTCTCCAAGCTAGACAGTTTCAGATTCTTAAGCTTGAAGAAGAACGAGAAAAGGCCAAAGCAACCCACTTCCATCATCAACAATTAGTCAAAGCCTCTTTTGATACAACCTCTGCCAGTCAAAAAACTTTTGAAGTAGGTGATTTGGTTTTGAAATGGGACAAAGCACATGAGGAAAAAGGTAAACATACCAAATTTCAAAGACTATGGCTTGGCCCTTTTCAAATTATTGAGAAAATTGGACAATCAACGTTTCTTCTACAAGACTTGTCCAGTAAGAAGGATTCTTTGCCCGTTAATGGGAAAATATTGAAAAAATACTTTTCTTAGAAGATAGCCTCTTCCAATTTTGTATCATATCACCTTTAATATTCTTAGGAAAATAAAGGTTAAGTAGTATTTACTTTTGGCTTGTCAAAATAAAATCTTTGATAATATTTCTGATTTTTCACTTCTATAAGTAAGTAAAGGTTAAAAGAAATAATTAGGACATTTGAGTACCAAAGTAAACCTAATTTCTTTGGAAAAACTTGATCTTACTAAAGTACATTTATTATATGAATAAACTCTTACCTTTTTAGAGTATGAATGTTTTGTTAATAGTCAAGAAAATAATCTTTAACCTAGTAAGGAATTTCTACAGATGAGTATCTTAAGACTCTATCATTATCATCCAAAACTCTTAAAAGAGCCAATGATTCACCCCATCTGATAAAATTTTCCTTTTTTAGAGTGTAATTTTAAAATATGAAAAACTTAGAAGATAAAAAGTCTCATCACGAGCTTGTTTACCATGGTCATAGGGAAATAATTAAACAAATATTACCAATACTGCATATCAAAATAGGGTAATAGTCAATGATCTCATTGATCAAAAGACAAGGGGTCTCATTAAGAGCCAGCTTGTTCAGTTTAGTTACAACTAGTGAATGGCATCGTCATTATTGGGTTACCAAGCCTAGACAATGTCTTTTAAGAAACATAAAAGAAAAATTATATCAAAAAGGAAAAAGAGACAAGATCCAAGTGAGATTCAAAGCAAGTGAATATCATTTTGAAATTTGAAAATTGCTTTAGATGGGACAATGAATCATTGTTGGTTAAAATATAACCCTGTCGAGGCTATGAACCCTTGCTGGCAACAAAGGCTCTATCTACGATAAAAGAGTAAACACCAAAAACTACTCTGTAGAGAACACCTTCTATATCACTTTAAATCTTATTACTCACTGATGTAAACATTTGTATTTTTATCATTACAAGAGTAAAGTAGTGGAATAAATAAATTGAGTAAGTGATTACGATTCTAGAGAAATGTTGTTTACTTTATAACTCATGTAATTATTATTCCTATAACTCTAATTACTTTGAAATTTTTAGAAATATCAAACAAACTACTCAGAGATAGCTAGTTCTCCCAAGTGAATCGCCAATTGTTGTACTATAAAACAACCCCCCCCATTTATGAATAACAATAGCTAAGGTTAGAGATATGAATGGAGACCTTTTTTAAATTTTTAATCTTAGGATAATAAAACCTAACTCTAAGAAGTTGCCTTGAAAAATCTTGCAAAACAACCCAAGGATGAGATCCTCATCACAAATTGCAAATAGTGCTTTTCCATGTGACTATCATAAAACACCTTTATAAATTTGTGATGCACGATCAAACCTCCCGCTGTGATATCCTGACCATAAGCACCTTTTCATTTCACAAATCGCACTTTGCAAACTTCGCAAGTAATTAAGCTATGCCACTACAACGCCCATTAACGATTTGCAAAATGCGATATTGCGACAATCACAATCGCATTTCACCTTGTAGAAAGAACAACGCTATATTGTATTCGTTTAATGAGTGTGATGTGCGAATAAGAGTGGTAAGCGTGTGACATAATCACTTTTAAATAAAAAAATGAATGAATTGACAGGTTAATAAATATTTAGCAGCCCGAGGAGAGCTAATCATTTTCAAAGTTAAGGGTAGTTAACATTGAGTATCTCATTAAACAGATTGAGATTATCCCTGCTCTACCCACATCAAATATCGTCTTGAGAGTGACCGAAATCCCTCCACTTGATGTGTTCTACAGCCCACCCCAGAAGGTTGTAGTAAGAAGACAAAGAAAAAGGAAAATGGTAGAAAAACCCGAGCTCCCACCTGGAAACAAGCCAGTGGACATAGTTTGGATGGACATTCCTTTCAACCCAGTTGAGAACTTGACTAGATTGTCATAGTTCACGGGAGTATATGCAACGGCCAACATGGACAAAGCCACTGAAGTCTCTACTTTGTTGAGAGAAAAGGAGGAGAGGATTCCACAGCTCAGGCAACAACTCAAAATAGAGAAAGCAAGTGTGAACAGGCAAGCAACTGAGAAACTTTCCCAATTGCAACAAAGCATGGAGGTCCTGAAAATAAGCCATGAAGCCGATATATCGGCTAAAAGCATGCAACTCCAAGAATTGAAACAAGCCATGGAAATATATAAGGATGTTCCTACTACCGAGGAGTTCGTTAAAGAGGCGTTGGGACTAAATTCCCTCCTAATGAAACATCAAGAACACTTCTACCAAAAAATGTCACACATTACTCCTTATATAATCACTAGCGATGAGCTAACAGATAAGGCGATTGGCTAGATAACCGAGTTTACTGATCTCAACACCAAAATCTCAGAGTTCATCGAATGGTAGGAAACAGGAGACGCAAGGAAAGCCAATCTACCTGAAATCGAGGAGACACACAAAGACATTATTTTCACAGATTTGGATGGAAGAATCAAGCAAGCTAAGCTAGCAGTGGTAAGGGAAGTTGGGGTATCGAATAATATAATCAAGGTGGTGAACCACACTCTGTTTGTCACCAACCTGATAAAGGAAGGCAATCTAAAAGAAATGCCCGATTTAGGTGCTTTACATAAAATCTGGCAAGGAAAGGAAGAGACGTAAAGGGAAGAAATCGCAAAATTGACCAAGACTGACTGGGAGTCATATTGGTAATACCTCATGAAGCTGCATAGCCAGATCATGACCCTTAACTGCTCACTTCATTCAACTCAGCGGATGCTTCCACCTCTCACCGAAGCAATTTTCGTAGGACAACTCAAGACACATTTTGGGGCACCTCCTCAACTCAAACCAATGACTGATATATGCAATTTGAGGGACAAGATGGCAAACAACAAATCATCATCTTAGCGACCCTCTGCTCATCAAGCCAATGTTTATTTCTAGAGTTAGTTAACTGATTAGGAGGAAGGTTGTTTGAAACCTCCTCAAATTTTTGTATAATCTATTTTTGCACATTATTTAGAATAATATTTATACCCTTTTCATGCATTTAGAGAAGGGTCTAGAATTTTATCAAAAAAATTTGCAAAGAATGCACTTTTGTAAGTTTGTGAATGCTTTGGTGAAATTATGGAACATGATCATTTCTGTTAGATATCAGACTACTTTTCTTTGTTGGTGCACTATTGTGTTTTTGGAAGATAATTTGATTTGAAGAAAGGAATTGATCCATGTCATTAGTCAAATGAGCAGAACTTCGCACATATAGTACTATTATCTTGTATGATTGATTCTATTTTTGTTTAATTAGTGACAACACTTTACTTTCATGAGTTATATGTGAGATTTATTCTTTCTATTAAATGTTAATTTCACTATTGTATGATGCCTAGCTGAAATTGTTAATTTTCATATATAACTCATCATATATGTGATATATTTTATAAATTTCTTTGACAAACTACTTAGTCAAATAGATTATCTTATACGTTTTCATGTTTGTTTATGCGTGATTAATCTTTATTATCACATGTTAAGCAGATATCTTTGTAGATTGCATACCACACAGAAATACCCAGGTTTATATTAGAATAAGTTAGTTAGAGATTTGCATGATAGAATAGGTCATTTAGATTATCATTATTCTATTGCAAACACGCATTAACCACCCACTCTCATCTTAAAACCCACACTGGGAAACTGGTCCCATTATCCCTAATCAGAGCCACAATTTTAAACGGAAAAAGAGTTGTCTTAAGGTCTGAACCGGGTGGTTATCCCCCACGTTGGGTCAATCGTAATCTGAGGCCTTCAACAGAAGCGCCCATCCAAAACTCTTCAGATCCGATTAATCTCATCCCTTGAATTTATTATTAATGGAAATTGAGTCGAATCAAACAAGATGTAATGTATATTTATGTCTAGCTCTTGACCATAAGAAGTGAGAAATGATGACCTTGATTCATTGTAGAATATTCATGGGAATCATGAATAGGTGCATACAATACACCAACATCTGTTGAAGGACAACCTGTATGAGATTGTATATGCTGCCCAAAGATAACCATGGATGGGACCATAAAGATAAGCACTTTTGAAATTTCTCTACTATCTAAAGCTAATCCCATGACCGGTATTTTTTAGGTTTAAACCTGAACCCCAAGTAAGAAAACCCTTCCTCAATATGAAAAATAATGACACCAAAAATCCTAATGATATTGACAATCTCCTCATCGTCTTCGTATGAAAATAACAATATAGATTTTTTACCATTTGGGATTAAACTGGATGCGACACCATATCTAGTGAGGATGGAATGTAAAGAATTCCATTGAGATCAAGAGACCTGACCAAAAGAGAGCACATCATCAATGAAAAAAATATGTGAGAAAAAGACTCGAAGAGTTACCTGGAAGCCTTGAAATAAACCATCTCTGCAAGCCTCCACAATTCTTCTGTTAAAGCCATCCATGACTAGAATGAAAAGTAATGGGGATAAATAGCAACCCCATTGAAGCCCTCTTCCAACTCGAAAAAAATTATATGGGGACATATTAATTAGGATAGCATAATAAATTGACGATATACAAGCCATAATACAAGAAACATTTTCCACAGAGAGCCCGATATTCATGAGAATCATTCTTAAGAAGGACCAGTCAACACAATCATATGCCTTATGAAGATCCATCTTCATGATCAAAACCTCCCGTCTCTTGGTGTGGATTGAACGAATACATTTATGGGTTATTGCGACAACATCACGTATTTATCACTTTGCAAGAAAGTCGAATTGTTCTCTAGAGATATGTTCAAAAAGAGTGTTCTTGAGTCTTAGGGCTATGATCTTAGAAATTAAATTATAAGAGATGTTGCATAGGGAAATCGAACAAAAATCAATGAAGGAAGATGGGTGGGGTGTTTTGGGTATGATAGTGATGAACATGGAATTGATCATGCCAAATAAATGACCAAAAGTGCACGACTCTTCAACCATCTCGAGTATATTGACACCCATTATATGAAAGAAATGTATAAAAAGTTCAACCATCCACCCAGCATGCCCAGGACACTTCTCATTCTTGAATGACTTCACGACCCTGGAAATCTACTCAATAGTGATTGGACAACCCAAATTAGCATTTGATTCTGCAGTGAACATATTATGGATTGCCTCACTCCCCCAAATCTAGTCATGAATTTCCACTCCAGTGCGAGCCGATAACATATTTTCAAAAAATAAACAACTTCCTTTTGTATATCCTCTATATAGAAGACATGACCACCGTAAGTAGTCTCCAGTTCCAGATTGAATTCAAATTTATCCTTTGAGAGGAAAAATGGTGGAAGAATCAGGTGTTTAGCTCCCCTCCTTAATCAAAATTGTACAACTCTTAAGTTGTAAGGAAACCTCCTAAGTTTTTAAATATGACATTTATCATATTCCAATTCTTGTAGCCGAGTCATATGAGACAGGGATGGGATAATAGGGCCCACAAGCCCAACAACATATTCCATCTCCACCTCAATTTGAACCAGATCTACCCTCAACATTTTTTTTTTATTTCTTTCTCATACATGAACCACTTGCTCTAATTTCTTTCATTTTTGTGAGATACGACTCATCGCTGAGGCTTCCTCTGTGTATAACATAGACTGCCAAAAATCCCAAATCAAATTATTAAAATCCTCCTCTCTGAGTCAGGTCCTATTAAACTTGAAAGGGAAACCCTTCCAGGTCCTTTCCCCTCTCCATTGAAGAATGATGGACAAATGATCAGATATTTTAGCTTATGAAACCCATTTTCTGACATCTCCCAACAATTCGATAATATTCCCATGAATCAAAAATCTGATGAGCCTCTTCCCAATATGCGCTAAACCAAACCAATTGTTACTCCATGCAGGGACGAGGGGAAAGGATAGACATCCAGAAGGAAATTATCAAAAGAAAGATCTAAAAGGTGAATACCCAAATGATCAAACCCATACTAGGCACCTGAATACTCTTACTCCAATATGGTGGCATTTAGATTCGCTGCCAAGATTAGCAAGCCAATTTTAAGGATCCCACATAACCCAATCCTAGTCCAGAAATCCAATCAGTCCTGGTAAGGGGCATATATGTTAAGAAAAATGAGGTGACACAATAAATCCTTATGTAACAGCCTTGTTGAAAATTCCATGTAAAAATATATATAAGGCCACGGTGATGGGAAACATCCTAGTGGGTGTTGATTCAGTATTATGGCTAAGGGAATTGGCAAAGGAAATGGCTAAGGTTTGGAAAGGAAAAATGTCATTTTTGGCACATTTATTTATGAAAATAATGGAATTAGGAGAAAAGGAAGGTGAAAGGTCACATGTTTCATGTGAGGAGGAAATGAAGGAAAATAATGGAAAATGAAGAAAATATAGGTCTCATTGATAAAAAGGCTTCTGAGGATCAGTGGGCAGGTTTGGCCAGTGTAACCTTTTGTCAATTGAGTTTTGGAGCTCTCTCATTATTCTCTCTCTCTCTCATACTGTTGGACACTTAAAGTTTCTTGGAGCAATTTTGGCATTGGAGCAAGAAAGGAAAAGAAGGCAAGATGGAGCAAATATCAAGCAGGGAAAGGCAGGATCAAGCATCAACAACATGCTTCATTGCAAGTATCGACTTGCATGTGTATTTTCCTTGCTAGATTTGGCATGCATGGCATTTTATGTGGTTCTTTTCTATCATGGAATGGGTTTTCCTAGGTGTAATAGTGTTTTCAGCCTAGCCTTGCCATTTTCAGATAACCATGATGTGATGGGGTTCTCATGTTTTTGTTGAGGTGGATCGTCAAATGGATTCGAAGTTGAGTGGGGTGGATCTCTAAATGAGAGAGCATATGGCCTAGTGGTCCCTGAACTAGACTGTGGATCATGGTAAATCCATTGGCCGAGTGACCCCTGAGCCAGACTGTGGGTTGTAGTAAATCCAAGATTGTGTTTCCTCAGTGAGCCTAGGAATCCTTTCCAGTGAATGGCAGGATATGCAGTAAATACAAGAGGTGGTTTTCTCTTCGTTGGGCCTCATAATCCCAGGTTTGGGATATGCGGTAAAGCCTCGAGAATGGGTCTCAGTCTAGGGCCTAGTTATCTAGGTTTGGATTGTGGTAAAGCCTGAGAGACTAGGAGACAACAAAATTACTTATGGTGTAGGTGGAGAAATTCAATGGCATCCATGCTTGTTTGGCCTAGTGATCGGGTGGAGATCACGGTAAATCTTGTTATGATGTGTTCATTGTGTTGGCCTAGTGATCCGCATGGATTACGGTAAAGCCTAGTTTCTGTTTATGAGGGTGAGGTGGTTTAGCCTCAGTATGCCCTAGTTGGTTCTTTTGGTTTGAGTCCCACATTCATGCTTAGAATATGGCAGAGGGGTCAACCATTCTATGGTCAGGTGGAACATGGTAGTCCCATATTTGGTTGGTTTATTGTATTCATTAATGAGAAACTCATTCCCTTGATTTTCATGTGTAAATGTATTCATGTATATGTGGATTTTGATGGTTGATATGTTTATGGTAATTTTGTTCCTATTATGTTGGTTATATGTATATTTTATGATAGCAGCTATGTATGGCTCTCAGTATGTTTTTACTTGTAAATGAATGGATAGTGTATCTATGGCCTAATAGATGATAATGCAACAAATGATATTAGGGAACAATGGTTCATAGCTATTCTCAAATAAATATGAGATCCCTACACTTAATTTTCTTATTTACACCTATAGGTTACATGTTGATGACATGCTTGACGAAATGCTTGTCCTGGCTAGTAGGGATCTGGTTATGAACTTTTTCAGCTTGTTGCTTTTACATCATTGTTTCCCTACACTTTTACTGATTTCAAGCTATCACTCCATTCTGGGCAGTGGCCTCGGCTTTGGGCCTACAAAAGTGGCTTAAATCTTGGGGTTGCTGGCGCATAACTGGAAATTTTGGTCTCTGGTCATTGGCAAGAAAGCCTGTGAGAGTGACTTTGGGTTACTAGTCACTCCCTTGCCCATAGCATGAGAGCGACTATGGCCTAAGAGATCCAGAACAACAATGGGACCCAGGGGCAGTCTATCTGAGTGGCTAACTTGTCTCCTGATGGTTTTGTTGATGATGTTTGATGATTATGTGTGATGTTTCTATCGATTCCAATTCCTTAAAGTCACATATGAGGTTGAATATGATCATAGTAGCCTCTTGTCTCATGTTTACTTGGTTTGCATGGTTACTTGGGTGGATGTGGGAGGAGGGTGTTACAAAGTGGTATCAAAGCATGGTTCACCCCTCGGACTAGATGGGCGATGTGTGTTGGTCATGCATCCATGTCAGTTGCATGTATGTCTCTTAAACTTGCATTGCATGTGCTTGTTTCATTGCATAATGATGATTATGGTTGTAGTAAGGTTGTAGTAAGGTTTTCATGAGGAACGTGATGTTGATTTTTTGGAATGTATCGTTAGGAGTATATGACTGGTTACATATTGTTATATGTCGCTTACATGTTGTTGTATATCGCTTGATTACATCCTTGTATGTTAGGTTGTGCTCTTGTATTTTTTATTACACGTATCAATCTTGTAGGTTGGTTACAAGTATTGATTGGTTATGCTTGACTACATGCGTTCATGCATATGTGTATTTGATTATGCATTGCTTATGCATGTTGATGGTTGCATGTGGCAATGTGTACAATGGGGTAATGGTTTTTGTCATGCATGAGGTCATGGTTTGTGAAGTTGATATGGTCATGCATTGATGACTGGACTCTAGCTAGAAGGATGTGTATATGGTTTTGTACTCATGTGTTATATGTCTATATGCAGTTGTTATGCATGTATGGTCTTGGTTATAGTTATGCATGAATAGTAGGTCAAACATGCCTTGTGAAGTCATGGTATGCAATTTAGGTCATCATGGTGCTATTGGTATGTTATGATGCTAATGTGTTGAATGAGGTAAAGCAGGAGATGCAAATCATCAAAGTGAAGTTGTAGCATTGGACCTCAAGGCAAGAGCATGTCGTCATACAGGTTTGTATGTTGGGCATGCAGGTATGTAGGTTAAGGATTGTTATATGCATTAGGGTTATATACATTAGGTTTATGTACATGTATTTTGATGTTATGGTTACGTACATGATAGATGATAGTTGATTAGCATAGTCATATGCACGTGAGTCAGATAGTCAAGAATGATGGTAACTTGTGGTTAAATGCATTGCTATTGTTGTTTTATGTTAGATAACTTGATGATTAGGTTATATGTTGTTGATGATATATCTTATTGTTGTTATATGTTATTAACTTGATTATTAGGGTTATTTCATTGAGATCTTGATGTTATATGTATTTTGTTAACCTGGCTTGACCTATGCAGATAGTTATGGTTACGATATTCAGGTATGAGCTGACATATTTGTGATATGGTGTTGTACTAATCTAGATTGATCGTACATATGTGATTGTTATGCATGAACCATAAATTCTTATGAGCTTATGACGTGAACATGTTAGTTAGTTACTGTTATGGATATCATGATTTATGCTTGAGTTGATATGTTGTGAAGTTGTATCGTTCTAACTTGGATTAATTGTGCAAACACGATCACCTCCCCTAAGATACATTAAGGTATGAGTTTTCTTATGTCGTATATTTGGTACTTGATTGTTTGATTATGTTGTCTACTTGATTTATTTAACATGGTATGGTTGCAATTTGGTTGAATGTTTGATGAATTGCATAATATGAGTATGTGTTCAAATGATTTTGTTTTAAGATGGTTGTAATTATACATATGTGTTGAGACAGTTGATGTGTACTTGAGTGTATTAGGTGACAGTTGTAGTGTTATGTCTAATGACTATGAGTTGACTATGGATTATGACATAATTGTTAGTCTTGGTAAAGGTTTATTTCAAATTGATAGATATTATTGTCTCGATATTTGGAACATGTGGTTGACATGTGTGAGCAGTTACAGGAAACATGCTTGGTATTAGCATGATATGGTAATATTTGATGTGTTTATATAACTAAGCCTTGATTGCAATATGGTAAAAAAGTAAAAGAAAGGAATTGTGTAAGAATTCCTTGGGCTGAGTTTAGAAACCCTAATTCCAAACAAATGAGTGATTTTCACACAAGAAGTATTCTTAACCTTGATTTATCTAAAGTTATGCGGATATGTGCTATATCCATGGACATGTATTTGACATGTATATTAGATAGTCTCTAGTTACAGGTGGATATGTCAAGGAATTGGAATTCCATGAGAGATGGCGCAAATGTGTTCAGTTGCAAGGCAACATACTTGGCACAACAAGGTAAGGTATCCAATGTATTGTTATATTTATTTATGCACTGACAGTTATGCGCTTATGGCGGTATGATGTAGGGGATTGCATGGAAAAGAAATTGCCATGAAATTTTGAAGAAGGCTCAGGTTGAGCTTTCCTTGGGAACCATGGGGATTTCATCATGATGTTTGTTGTTAATCTTGCACTTTTAGTCTTTTGCGATTGTTGCGCTTGATTTGCAATTTTGATTGTGTCTGGTTCATAGTCATGCCACTTTGTTGCAGTGTCTTATTGCTTTTGGTTTTCATGGTCTTGTTTTTGTTGTTTATGTTCTTTCCTTTTATTGTTTTGAGTCTTGGGAATTGGTTGGGAAAGAGGAAAGTTAATGGAGCTCGAGGAGAGCTGTGTGGTACCTAACAGGGAATGTAAGACTTAGATGAAGCTCTTTGCATGAGTAAGCACAACGAAAGGTACTACTATGAAATTTGGTTGGACTGGATGGGTCCATTGTTGTAAATGGACGATGGTAGTAAAGCCATGAGAAAGGTAACCAAAAAGGTAAAGTAAATGGATATGAGGCATCAAATGCCTTGGCGATGTTGGGAATGACTATTCTTAATGTTGCGCATGCGTTGCATGCATAAAAGAAGTTATCTTAACCCTTGACCTTGATATCTGGTAATTATGTTATGATCATGATTATGTCGATGTTTATATATGTATACATGTATAGGTGTATGTGTGTCATGTTTGACAAGGTCGTCATGGATCATGATTATTAACACTAACATTTATGTGTATATATATGTATGTATGCATATCTTTGTCTGACAGGATAATGACTGTTTATGATAATGTTTACGTATATGTGTGTATGTATCCATGTATCTATGTCACTATCTAATAGATCATCAAGAATCGTTCTTGTGACAGAATGATTGTTTATGCAGGTGAATGGCATGAAGAAGTTCCTGGCTATGAGGAATCAAGTGGGAAGAGTAGTCATGACAAATATATGAGGTCAATATCATGTGAATATGCATTTATATTATATGTTTGTATTATGCCTATGATTATGTTATGGACAGGTTATACCGAGGGATATAATAGAGAAATGAAAGAAGTGGTCTTCGACATGATTGGACAAGCATGGATAAGACACTGGAATCAAGGTTTATGGGTAAGGAAAATGTGGTTTCATATGTGTGGTACTATTGTTGTGCATATGTTGTATATGTTGTACATGTTGCATCTATGATGTGTGCACATGTCATGTTGTGTATATATAGTGTGTGTACATGTTGTTTATGCAATGTTATGTACAAGATGGTACATATAGTGTTATGTGAATATTGCAATGGTGTTGTGTGCATGATTGGATATGCAGTGCTATGTATAGATGATGTTATGTACATGTTAGATATGTAGTGCTATGTACAGGGGATGTTGCGTGCATGTTGTACATGTGGCGCTATGTACATATGGTGTTGCGTGCATGATTGTACAAGTGGTGTTGTGTGCATGTGGTGCTATGTACATGTTTTACAAGTGGCACTGTGTGCAGGTGGTGTTGTGTACATGCCGTGCATGTGGCGTTGTGCACATGTGGTGTCACATACCTGCCATGCGCGTGGTACCCTATACAAGTGGTATTGTGTACACATTGTATAGTGGTGCAGTGTACATGTGGTGTTGTGTAGGTGGTATCGTGTAGATGTGATGTTGCACACATGCTGTTCAGGTGGTGCTTTGTACATGTGGGATTGAGTGCATGTCATACATGATGTGTTGTACACGGGTGTAGGTATTTGTGTTGTATGTTAGGTGTAGGTGCATGTAATGCATAGTGTTCTATGCATTATGTGACTGTATGTGTGTGATGCACACTATGTGTACATGCACATGGTTTAGGAGAAGGAACTGGGTGATTGTAGGGTGTGGCAACCGATCCAGAAGTGCATATAGAATAAAGACAAAGATAGAAGCTAAGGATTGATTAAAGGATAAGTATCAGTATTTTACTTCAGTTTTATTATGCATATGATCTATGATTCTGGTTTATGATGGTTACAAGTGATTTATGATGTTGATCTATGATGGCTGTGTTTTGAGCTAACCAGATGTGATATGTTTATACATGATGTTTTGATCAAACAACTAGTTTGATTTCTTGTGACAGGAAGTAAAAAGGATTGCAAGTGTACCTTATTGACGAACCACCAATGAGCTATGATTTGAGGTTATTTCAAGTTATTTGAATCTAATGGAAATTATGTGCTTGGAACAAGAATGCATAAAATGCTCGGTTGGGTGATTGAAATTGACTGCAAGAATTTGCAACAGAAAAAGAAATTGGAACATGAAGTAGTATGTTGGTAAAGCACTTCAAGAGCAGGGCCATTGTGGGACACTCGTACCCAATAGTGTCCATTGATTTCCATGAGCATGCTATGACTGGTATGATGGTTTTGAGGCAAGGATATGCCTTGTTTTTTTCATCTTCCAATGCGAGGTAGCCTTGCCAAGGGATGGATTTCCCAAGATGGGGGTGCTAGCAGAACTTGGAAGGTGAGTGACTGCACTGAAGGCACTGACCAGATTGCCCGAGAGATTGTGTAGCAGAGAAGGGAATAGTAAGGATGGATTTGTTTTGGTCATTAGCATTGCCAGATGGAATCAGATGCACATTGGGAGTGTCCCCTGGAACAATGATCCGGTAACTATTCATTCAGAGGACAAGTGGCACTAGATTGTAGCGTTGGACATTGGATGCAGATTTGACTTTGTAGTGGATTTCAGACTTCCTGTAAAATAGGTGAATCTTGATCTTACTTCGAGGGTGGAGGTGTGTACCTCTAGATTCCCCTGTTGCATATGCGAGCATCATATCTTTTTTATTTGCTAGTTGAGAAAATATGCATATGTGTGTATTATTGTAAATACTGTATCGAGCTGGATTTATAAAGCTCCATAGACAGTATGGTTATTTGCTGGTTGAAGCAAATGTATATATGTATATGTGGTTATTGTAAATATCGTAATGAGTTGTGTTATAAAGCTCTAGTAAATGTACGATTGTCATTTTCTAGCAATGGTCATTATAAATACTGCAACGAGTTGTGTTATAAAGCTCCATCGGTAGTATGTTTTGTTTTTAGCAGTCTTATTGGTTATAGGTGTCATTGAACACCCAGGACATTTTTCCCCAAGGTGGAGGGTTCTGTAACAGCCTTGGTGAAAATTCCATGTAAAAATATATATAAGGCCACAGTGATGGGACACGTATTCCAAGTTGAATGGTGGGGGAAACATCCTAGTGGGTGTTGATTCAATTTATTATGGCTAAGGGAATTGGCAAAGCCAATGGCTAAGGCTTTCAAAAGGGAAAATGACATTTTTGGCACATTTATATATGAAAATAATGGAAATTAGGAGAAAAGCAAGGTGAAAGGTCACATGTTGCGGTGAGGAGAAAATGAAGGAAAATAATGGAAAATGAAGAAAATAGAGGCCTCATTGATATAAAGGCTTATGAGGATTAGTGGACAGGCTTGGTCAGTGTAACATTTTGTCAGTTGAGTTTTGGAGTTCTCTCAGTATTATCTCTCTCTCTCATACTCTTGGAAACAGAGTTTCTTGAAGCAATTTTGGCATTAGAGCAAGAAAGGCAAAGAAGGCAAGAGGAAGCAAAGATCAAGCAGGGAAAGGCAGGATGAAGCAGCTACAACCGGCTTCATTGCAAGTACCCACTTGCAACATGTGTATTTTCCTTGCTAGATTTGGCATGGATGGAATTTCATGTGGATCTTTTCTATCATGGCATGGGTTTTTCTAGGTTTAACAGTGTTTTCAATCTAGCCTTGCAATTTCTGGAAAACCATGGTGTGATGGGGTTCTCATGTTTTGGTTGAGCAAGTTTTTTGGATGGATTCGAAGCTGAGTGGGGTGGATCTCTGAATGATAGAGAACATGGCCTAATGGTACCTGAGCCAGACTGTGGATCACGGTAAGGCCACTGACCTAGTGACCGCTGAGCCAAACTATGGGTTGCTGTAAAGCCATGATTGTGTTGCCTCGGTGGGCCAAGGAATCCTTTCCAGTGAATGGTAGGATATACAGTAAAGCCAAGATGTGGTTTTCTTTCCGATGGGCCTAGTAATCTTAGGTTTGGGATATGAAATAAATCCTAGAGAGTGGGTCTTAGTTTAGGGCCTAGTGATCTGAGTTTGGATTGTGGTAAACCCTGATAAACTAGGAGACAAGAAAATTCGTCACGGTGTAGGTGAAGAAATCCGGTGGCATCCATGCTTGTTTGGCATAGCGATCGTATGTAAACCACAGTAAAGCCTATTATGATGTGTTCATTGTGTTGACCTAGTGATCTTGGATGAATTATGATAAAGCTTGGTTTATGTTGATGAGGGTGAGGTGGTTTAGCCTCGGTATGCCCTAGTTGGTTCTTTTGGTTTGAGTCCCACATTCATGCTTGGAATATGGCACGAGGGTGAATGACTTAAGAGAGATTTGGCTCAACTATTTTATGGTTGAGTGGAATGTGGTAGTCCCATCTCTGATTGGTTTATTGCATTCATTAATGAGAAATTCATTTCCTTGATTTTCATGTGTAAATGTATTGATGTATATGTGGATTTTGATGGCTGATATGTTTACGATAATTCTGTTCCTATTATGTTGGTTATATGTATATTTTATGACAATAACTATGTATGGCTCTCAGTGTTTTTACTTGTAAATGAATGGATATCGTATCTATGGCCTAATAGATAATAATGCAACAAATGAAATGAGGGAACAATGGTTCATAGTGACTCTCAGATAAGTATGAGATCCCTACACTTAATTATATTGTTTACACCTGTAGGTTACATGTTGATCACATGTTTGATGAAATGCCTGTCATGGCTAATAGGGGTCCGGTTATGCACTTGTTCAGCGTATTTCTTTTGCATCATTATTTCCCCGTAATTTTACTGATTTCAAGCTATCACTCCATTCTGGGCAGTGGCCTAGGCTCTCAACTTAAAAATGTGGCTTAAATCTTGGGGTCGCTGGCATAGAACTGGCAATTTTAGTCTCTAGTCACTGGCAGGAAAGCTTGTGAGAGCGACTTTGGGTTGTTGGTCACTCCCTTACCCATAGCACGAGAGCAACTATGGCCTAAGAGATCCAGAACAATAGTGGGACCCAGGGGCAGGCTGTCTGAGTGACTGACTTGTCTCCTAAGGGTTCTGTTGATGATGTTGGATGATTGTGTGTGTTCCACTTCCTTAATTCACATGGGAGGTTGAATTTGATCATAGTAGCCTCTCATCTCATGTTTACCCGGTTGGCATGGTTACTTCGGTGGAAGTGGGAGGAGGGTGTTACACCCTGATAAAACTAGTCAAAAAGATTCTTGTAAAACATTTGAAGGGTTTCAATTTCACCCATCTAGGATCCCAAAGTTCCACCAATCCACTAGATAAATCTCTAGAATCAACAACCACCATATTCCAGTCAGGACACATAAACAAAAAATAAGTTTTGGCCCTATCCATAGATGACATGGATTCCTGAATGAAAATGATACAATGACGTACATAGACAATAAGATATCTAAGGGAGAGCTTTTTAGAGGTATCCCCAAGCCCTTTGAGATTAAGAGAGAGAACATTCATGACTAAACTCCATGGGCGAGCTCACATGCTCAAAGGGCCCGAGAAACATCAAAGGAGACTATGGGAACCTCCAATATTTAATTGATCATTTAATTTAATTGAAATATCAATTATGGTTCATAATACAATATTTATAAGAAAATGAATCGAGATTTGATTACATAATTTTTTATTTGTAATTCATAAGAATTGATTATTCAAATTAGCTCAACAAATTCAAATTCCATATTTAAAATTATATTTAAATTATAATAATAAAAACCTAGATCTATCTTAACTCTGAATCTACCAATTCCCTAGAGGGATCAAGTCTATTGATGTGCAACTGTCTTTTAGAGTGAAAAGAGATTTGATTCCTTTACAAGCTTGGGAGATCATATATATCTATATATATATATATATATATATATATATATATATATATATATATATATATATATATATCTGTTGGACACCTAATCCTCAATGGGTTAGTGTGGAAGCTGAATGGACAAAAGGAGTCCAAGAGACCTTGGGATGTGAAACCCAACGGTCACAACAATGTACTATAAATGTATATCTCTTGTTAATAAAAAATGTACTTTTCATGTTTCATCTTTCATATTGTTCTTGCTCCCATGTGTGTTTAACAATATATATATATATATATATATATATATATATATATATATACCATGGGAAATACCATGGGAAAAACAGTCTTGCAGTTGAGTTTTCTCCATCATATCACCTTGTATCTGACAGGGGGGGAAATGATGGTCATCTACAAGCTTCAAAGTCACATCAAGCAAGCCTGAGCCACAACCTACCACACCAGTTTCAGAGTTGTATCCAGAAACAAAGATGCCCATGAACATGCCTTTAGTTGGCAATCTGGGACACTTCCTCTAGCATAAGACTTCAGCTTCTTGCCAGTTTCGGAAGAATTCCAGGAACAAAATTGAGAACACCTTCCTGTAGTAGAAGACTCCAGATTCTTGCCAATTTTGGAAGAGTTCCAGGAATTGCATTAAGCATTCCAGAGTTGTTGGTCATCCTTAAACCATCACAGGTTTAGACTTCCCTTTTTAGGTTGAAGTTTTCCCTTTTATACGAGGTGAGACCTCCCTTTTATGGTTGAAGGTTTCCCTCTTCAAATCAATAGGAGCACTTCCTCTAGCAGAAGACTTCAGCTTCTTACCAGTTTTGGAAGAGTTCCGGGAACTGCACTAAGCATTCCAGTGTTGATGGTCATCTTTAAACCACTACCCTTTATACCAACATTTCAGAGAGCACATTCAACCTAGTGTTGTCATGCATTTTTGCACATTTTGTATTATAGCTCTCTTCTTGGACTCATACATAACCCTTCGGATTAAGGGGGGGAATGTTGGACACCTAATCTTCAATGGGTTAGTGTGGAAGCTAAATGGACAAAAGGAGTCCAAGAGACCTTGGGATGTGAAACCCAACGGTCATAACAATGTACTATAAATGTATATCTCCTGTTAATAAAAAATGTACTTTTCATGTTTCATGTTTCATATTGTTCTTGCTCCCATGTGTGTTTAACAATATATATATATATATATATATATATATATATATATATATATATATATATATATACCATGTGAAATACCATGGACTGTCAAAACCTGGACCCAAATAACCACCAACAATAAATTGATTATTTTACATCAATTTTATTTTAGTTTATATATATATATATATATATATATATATATATATATATATATATATTATTCTATTTTAAAATTTATTTTTATTTTTATGTAATTTGACCAAGTCACATTCTCTTCTATACTAGATTGGAGAGCACCTTTGGGGACAACTACATTAGAAGCATAATTAATTGTTGGGAGACATGGGACCCACCTCAAGTCAACAATTTGACTTAAATAATTTATAATTATATTATTTTTCAATAATATTTATTTAAACTGTTAAAATTGTTGTAGTCTAACTAGACTGTTTTTTTGCCTTGAAAATCATGGAAATTCCAGCCATATTTTGATAAAATCCAGCAAGATTTTTTCTAAATCCAAGTTATAGCTGTCAAACTTTAATATTTTGGGTGCCTTAGAAGTTTTTAATGGCGTTGAATCCATTTCCACCATCAAAAACGTGATTTAAACACTTCTTTGCCCGGATTCCCACCACTTTTGACCGTCCGGTTTTTTTGCCTTGAAAATCATGGAAATTCCAGCCATATTTTGACAAAATCCAGCAAGATTTTTTCTAAATCCAAGTTATAGCTGTCAAACTTTAATATTTTGGGTGTCTTAGAAGTTTTAATGGCGTTGAATCCATTTCCACCATCAAAAACGTGATTTAAACACTTTTTTTGCCTTGAAATCATGGAAATTCCAACCATATTTTGACAAAATCCAGCAAGATTTTTTCTAAATCCAAGTTATAGCTGTCAAACTTTAATATTTTGGGTGTCTTAGAAGTTTTTAATGGCATTGAATCCATTTCCACCATCAAAAACGTGATTTAAACACTTCTTTGCCCGGATTCCCACCACTTTTGACCGTCTGACAATTCCTCAGACTGTGTTAAAATTTATTTTGATGAAAAACTTAAAAAAAATAATTTGAGAACTTTATATATAAGTAAATAGATAAATAAAATGGTAATTTGGGAACCAACTCCCAACTTTGGGAAAAATGAGAAGTTTGAGTCCTTGCTAATAACCACAAAAACTAACCTTTTGGGGAACCAACTCAATTTATATATTTATAACAATAAATTGTTTATATTAATATATTATAATAATAACAATAATATAATTAATTAGTATTTCATTTTAAAATTATATTAAATAATATTGTTGGGTAAATAAGAATATTTACTGGATTGTATAAAATTGTTTATGATTGGTTTATAACATTTTCTTTTTTACAAGATACCATAACCCAATTTTTTAATTTATAACTAGTTTAGCTATACAAGTTAAATGATTGATAAACAAAATTCATGCTAAGTAAAGACAATTATGATAATAGATTTAGCAAAAATTCAAAGTTTAAAATCAAAAGTCAATTATTACATAATTTAAAAATAACTTTTTAATAACATAAATAATTACAAATACTCATTTATAAAATGCAAATAACTTATTAAATTTAATTACAACATTTCATTAAACAACAAAATCTTCAAAATAAACATTATATTAAATAAAAAAAACTCTAAAATTTAATACACTATTGTCCATATAAACCTGCATATCAATATAAAAATACAATAATGACCCAAAACTCAAAATATAAAAGTACAATAATGACCCAAAACTCAAAAATATAAAAATACAATAATGACCCAAAACTCAAAAATCTAAAAATAAAATAATGTCCCAAAACTCAAAAATATTATTTAAAAGTGAAATTAGGTCCATTTAAGATCTTTTTTAACCAACCTAATTTTTAAATAATAATAATAAATTAATCAATATTTATAATTTTACCCTTTCCATATTTATTTATTATTAAATAAATAAGAAAGAAAATTTCGGACCCTGTCCTTATTTAAATAATAAATAAAAAAGGAAAATTTTGGACCCTACTACCTAAGTTTTAATATTCCAGGGTGGCCCACCAAATACGAGTTGTCCATTAAAGTCAAATTTAGTTGACATATTAGGCCAAAAGAGAACTGTCTGTGCACATTGCATGGGCA
The DNA here is from genome assembly GCA_031772625.1 of Pinus tabuliformis. Taxonomy (NCBI): domain Eukaryota; kingdom Viridiplantae; phylum Streptophyta; class Pinopsida; order Pinales; family Pinaceae; genus Pinus; species Pinus tabuliformis. The sequence continues at coordinate 1,210,706,896 of CM062820.1, read as the reverse complement.
CCAAATAGGTATCAAGCCCAACCTCAAGTACGCATTGTACGACTCGTTCGTCAAAGTCAAACTTATCCGAAAAATTAACGGAACACACTGGAACGGCAGTGGACACCCAAACGAAAAACAAAGTTCAACTGACATGACCGGGAGGCGCCTGTTTTGCCGGTCCACTTTTTTCGAGAAGCGCGTAGGCATATTTATTTCTAGCTTCCAGGAGCTATATAATGAGGAGGTGACCCTACTACCTAAATATCATACCTATCTTACAAAAACTTCTCTCCCGCCTCAGTTCTTCAGTTCTTCAGTTCGGCCAAAATGTTGGGCTTGTTGCAGCACCATCGCAGTTTTTTCCTTATCACCATTGCGGTCGTATTGGCCACACTCTGTCTCAACTGCAGTGGCTCGTCCACCGTCGCTCGGCCGCCGCAATGTCAAGGAGGAGACCTCAGGGCGCTGCTGGGCTTCAAGGGCCGGATTACCGATGACACCTCCGGACGTTTGAAGTCGTGGAACGGCTCCAACTGCTGCCAGTGGCAAGGAGTATCCTGCAATAATCAAACGGGCTACGTTGTGGGGCTTCTGTTGCCGGGGCTCATATCCGGTGATGACTCCATATCAGATACCCAGATGAAGGGCACACTCTCGGACACCTTGGGAGATCTGCAGTTCCTGGAAGTTTTGGACCTGTGGGGTTTGAAACAGATCACCGGCTCCATTCCATCGTCGCTTGGGAAACTCACGAGGCTGAAGAAGCTACGTCTCAACTCCAATAAGCTCGGCGGTTCGATCCCTCTGTCTCTGGGAAACCTCCACGATCTTCAGGAGTTGGATCTGTCGGAGAACGCGCTCAGCGGAGGCATCCCCATTACTTTTGGAGGTCTCATGAATCTGCAAGTTCTGAATCTCTACACCAACAGGTTGGCGGGTCCTCTTCCTACCACGATCGGCGGTCTCCGCAAGCTCACCACTCTGGATCTTCATGGCAACCTTCTCAGCGGCTCCATTCCTCTGTCTCTCGGAGGATTGCGTTCTCTGCAGACGTTGGATATGTCTGACAATAGGCTCACGGGGAAGCTACCGGATTCACTTGGTATGTTATCGAATCTCTCTATCCTTTATCTAAATACAAACAAACTCAGCGGTAGCATTCCGCCTTCTATAGGAAATATCAAGTCTCTGGGTTTTCTCCGTCTTCAAGAAAATGAATTGAGTGGAGTGCTGCCATCATCTATTGGAGGCCTGCTTAATTTGAAGCGCCTTTCCATAGCAAATAACATGATCGGCGGCCTCATTCCTGATTCATGGGGTAAGCTGACGAGCCTCCAAGAGCTCTACCTCAGCAATAACATGCTTTCGGGTTCGATTCCCAAGTCTGTAGGAAAGCTTTCGAACCTTTTGGCTCTCTATCTCTCTCACAACAGTATCTTGGGGAGCCTTCCGCCGGAATTATCAGAGGTTTCTGGTTTGCAAACGTTGGATATTTCATTCAATGATTTCAAGTTGGTGAATGTACCCACTGTGCTATCCAAGCTCCCTGGATTGTATGAGCTTTCCCTTGCTGGTTGCGGCATTGAGGGAAGTATTCCCGAGTGGTTGTCCACGATGCCGGGCCGTCTTTCTCTGCTTGACTTGTCCAGCAACAAACTCACGGGTACCATGCCGCCATGGCTGGGCAGAATGACGGAATTAGTTTCTCTCAACTTGTCAAACAACGCATTAACATCCACGATTCCAGAGGAGATACGTAACCTGCAAGATCTCAGCACTCTGGATCTCCATTCAAACCAGTTGACAGGACCTATAACTGCCGTATTCTCCGCCAAGAGCCAATTTCCGGATGCAAATTTAAGGATCGTTGACCTGTCCTACAACAAATTCACAGGTTCAATACCTCCTAATGCAGGCGATCAGAATAGCATTGAACAGCTGGTACTGTCGCACAATTCTCTTACCGGAGCGATGCCTTCTTCAGTTGGCATGATGAAGCAATTGAGGGTTCTGGATCTCAGCTCCAATACACTGTCCGGACCAATTCCCAACACGCTAGGGAACTTGACACAACTGAAGATTCTGGATCTGAATGTGAATCGGTTCAACGGAGCAATACCCAAAGAGTTTCTGAATCTCGCGTCTCTGGTGCAACTGAACGTGTCGCATAATTCTCTGTCAGGAAGGATTCCAGATGGGATACCGCTTCGAAAGTTTCCCATGTCTTCGTACTCTGATAACAGCGGACTCTGCGGAGATCCTCTTCCTGCTTGTTAATGCCTGCATATTCTTCATCAGTTCGAGACTGGAGAGTCGAAAACGAGGCAGGTTGTTAGCGTCTTTTAGACTTTGTGTGTGCTCGTTTTCTACAGCCGCGGAGGGCTCTATTGTCGCATGTTGACTTTCTGCCATTTGTAAAAAGCTTATATACAATGTCTGCATATGTTGCATTTAAATTAATAATTACAGACTACTTTTTGACTGATGGAGTTTTGAAAATTAACTTTTGTGGAAATCTATATACCATGTATTATGATGGAAAACTATGGAGTTTTGTTATTCTTGTCTTCAAAGTGGCACTTTGGACTTATTAAAAATCCTATGTTCGCAGTCTCTTCCATTGGCGTTTGTGGTTAAGAATGTGGCACATGGGCTTGCGAAATACCCTATTATCCTCCACTCGTGTGACAAAAAAATCCAAACGTTTTGGTAATCCTTTCTTGCCCCTTCGTTGAAACCCCATAACGGAGTGTTATTGCTTCTTTCATTTCCAGTCGATAACTGGTACTTGTGATAGCGGCAATGGATCTCCTTACCCTTACTAACGATTTTATACGAATATTAAATTTTTCATTAGATAAGAATGTTGTTAAGTTTTAAGTGAGGTTTTATAGTAATATTATGTTGTATCATGAAATGAACTTATTACTCTGTTTCAAGTTCAATTCCTCTTACCAACTGTCGAGCATGGTTTTAGGTAGAGAACATCAGGGTTTTTGGTTAGGTGACCATTGTTTAGGTTTTTGGACAGTGATCTCTGTTCTAATCCATATGATAGATTGTGTTTATGTTTAGGTTTTTTCTAAGAGAAAAAGTGTTCACAATGCCAAATTCGTTGTTATTTGTGTCTCTAGATGTTTTTTTCTTTCTTTTTCTACATAAATTTTGTTTCATTTTCATGGAAGTTTGATTTAATATTGTTATTGGATATTTTGTAGATTGTATTAGAAAAATATCAATTCTGACTTTTACTTAAATTTAGAAAAAAATAATATCCACACATCTCCATTGAAGATGTTGTAGGCACAAAAGAGGATAGTTTCTATAAACACCTTTTCATTTTTAACATATAATCATTTTTTCTTTCTCAAAACACTCCTAGATGCCCATAGATAATTTTATGTTAAAGACTTCATTTAAGGCGCACAAAATGTAATATTGATTATCATTTGTCAGGCCAGGTATGGCAACTCCAAAAAATTGACTTTGTATTAAGGAGAACACTAGTATATACACATAGGAGAGAGACTCTTGGGATTCACATTCCAATGTCTCTTCATCTTCTTATTTTGTATTTACATATTTACAACATATTTTCCCAATCTCGAAGTATTAAGTGTCAACATCCCCCTCCCCCACCCCCTTATCTAAAGGGGTGCTTATAAGTCCAAGCATCATTTTGAATCTTTCAAACTTTTCTCTTCCAAGCGCTTTTGGTGAAGATATTTGCAATCTACTCATTTGCGGAACAATGGTGTAGGTGAATAGTCTTGGCCTCAACATGATGCCAAATCAAATAATACTTTGTATTAATATCCTTAGTTCGATCATGGAATTTTGGATTCTTGACCAATTTTGTTGCAGAAGTATTGTCAATTAAAAGAGGAGTGGAGTGCACTTGTTTCTCCTACAAATCTTCAAGAATTTTCCCTAGCCAGACAATCTCCTTGGTTTCTTCTACAACTGCCACATACTTTTCCTTTGTTATGGAATCTACTGGAACTGGCTATTTGCATGACCTCCAGGAGACAACTCTTGATCCAAGGCTCATAACATAGCTTGAAGTAGATACTACATTTTCCTTCGCTACATCAAAGTTAGAATCATAGTATCCAGTCAAGCTAAAGTCATCCACTTGTGTACATTTGAGTCTGAAGTCTTGAGTCCCCTTCAAACACCTTAGAAATCTTTTCATCAGACCAATGAAATTTCGGGTATGGTAGTAGTGAGGTAGTTAAGACTTTCTATGAGTTGTATATACTTAGTTGCATCCTCAAATTCATTTCCTTCTTTGGATATGAGCTTTAAATTTTGTTCCATTGGAGTAGACAAATAATTGCATTCAACCATGCGAAATTTGTTCAACAAATCTCCATTGTACTTCCTTTGAGAGAGAAATATAAATTTTTGATGTTGTGTTACTTCAATGCCCAAATAGTAGTGAAAATATCCTAAATCTATCATCTCAGATTCTTTCCTTAGTTTTTTTTTATGTCTGCAATATAAATTTCATTGTTCCCTGCCATCAATAGATCATCTATATACACCACGATATATACGATACTATTTCCATCTTTCTTGACAAATAAAGTTGCATCATCAATATCAAAGTGTTTGAAATTTAGTTTCAGAAGATGTTCAGTCAATTTTTCATACTAGGCTCGTGATGCTTGTTTGAGGCCATGCAAGTATTTTGATAAGCTTGCATACTTTATACTCTTGTCTCTTCATAAAAAACCTTCTAATTGAGACATAAAAACATTTTCTTTCAGATCTCCATTCAAGAAAGTAGTTTTGACATCCATTTGATGGACTTTCCATCCATTCTAAGATTCCAAGGCAAAGAGAGTCGGGATGGTGGCCCTTTTTGCTATAGGGGCACAATTATCTTCATAATCGACCCATTCTTGCTTTGAAAATCATTTTTCCATGAGCCGTGTTTTGTGCTTGTCAAGTCATCCCTCTGATTCATACTTGTTCTTGAAGACCCACTTGCAGCTTATCTGTTTAGTTCCAAATGGAGGGTCCACTAGCTTCTAGGTTTCATTCTTTATAAGAGCATCATACTCTTTCTGCATTGCTTCTTTCCATTCATAATGAGAAGGAACTTCTTTAAAGGAAGTTGGTTTAAACTTAGTAGAAACGTTTAATTCACACTCATAAGAAACATCCATATCAATTGTTGAATTGGAACCATCTGCATCACCTCTATTTTGTCGGGTACAATTTCTCATTCCTATCTTTCCAACCTCATGAGGATGAACACTTTCAAGTGCCTTAGTGATCCATTTTGGAGGAATTTTCTGAGATGGCCCAAGATTTTCTTGTTGACTGAGATGGGGTTGAACCAAGATTTAGCCCTCTAGTTGTCTTAGTCACATCACTCAAAGTGTCTTCTTTATCATAATAAATAATTGGATCTTCATGAGGGAGAGAGAGTGCTTCAGAAGGAGATTACACATATTGATCCAAGATAGGGATACCCCTTTCAAGATGTGGAATCTCATTATCAAATTCCTGAAAATATTTTGCATGTCGAGATTTGTTTAAGCGATCAAGTTGTCGCTCAACAACATTGTTAGTCTTGGAAGATTCAAGAAAAATCACATCTTTAGACAACAAAAACTTTTTTTTTACTTCATCGTAGAGACAATATGCTTTGGAGGTATCTGAGTGCCCCAAGAAGGTATACTTTGGGCTGCTTGTACCAAGTTTGTTTCTATATTTTTTAGAAATCAAAGCATAATAGGCGGAACCAAAAACCCTGAGATGTCTCATCGAAGGAATGTGGCCATGCCACATTTCATAAGGAGTCTTATTTTTTAGAGCATGAGATGGGCATTTGTTTTTAATATACATTGCACATAGAACTACATCATCCCATATCATCATCTTACATTTTTGAAAAACATCACTGAATGAACCATATTTAAGATTTTCTTGTTCGCTCTTTTAGCTACAGCATGTTGTTGAGGATTATAAGAAACATTGTTGTTTGATGTTGAATCCCATGCTAGCGAAGATATTTTTCAAATCCTTTTGAAGTATATTCTTTTACATTATCCGTACGAATAGAGCCAATATGAGATTGTGTACCATTTTCAATCCATGCATGAAATTTTTTTAAAGTTTCAAAAGCTTTAGATTTATTCTTTAACAAATATACCCAACACATTCTAGTATAGTCATCAATAAAAATTCATCATATATTTATTTTCATTTGTAGAAGGAACACGCATAGGGCCACATAAGTCAGAATGAGTCAGTTCAAGATTTCTATGTACTATAGAATAAAAGTCATGAAATGGTTGTTTCCTATGTTTTCCTAAGATACATGCATCAAATTACTTTAGTTTTCTAAGAATGGTTGGAAAAAAAATAACACCATTTCTCTTTAATAAATGAATATTGTCATAGTTGAGATGTCTAAATATTACATGCCATAAAATACTAGATGGAATTGTACCTTCATTATACTGAGAATTGGATGCATAGTTTGTGCACGCGAAAACATTCCTTGCAGCTTCCAGATTCTTTTTTCTTGTATTCCCATCATGACAACTAACTTCTATAATGATTTCTCACTTCAACTTTGCCATCAAATATGTGAATGGAGTGTCCTTATTAGCAGATGTGAACCAAGGACAACAAGTTTCTCTGCAACTCTGTGAGGTACAAAACATCATGCCAAATAAATCTAAGTCCATGCATTTTGATCTTGATTGTTCCAAGTCTTGAAGGCTTGAGTTTTGACTTGTCTACAAAGTATACTACTCCATCTACATTGTCACTAAAAGTTTCAAAGAAATTTTTTTGAAAGGTTATGTTGTAGGTTTCACATGTATCAAACAACCATGCATCTTTCCACAATGAAAATGAAGTATTAAATAAGTCTTCAGTTACTCTATTATTACAATGTGCCATAATATAATGAGCATATTTAGGTGCTTTACCTTTCACTAGATCTGGTGTTTTTCCTTTCTCTTCATTTCTTTCTTGCTTGTTTCTTTCCCAAGAGAGCTTGCATGTGTATGCATCATGTCCATTTTTATTGTAGAATTTACAATGAATATTAGGTCTTTCTCCTTGGTAATGTTTCTACCCCCTACCTCTGGTATTCTTCTTTCCACATCCTCTTATGCAACCTCTTCCTCTAGAATAATTGTGCTTGATTCTTCTCTTTCTATGCAAGGCACACAACTTCTTCAGAATACTGAGCAACTATATTCCTCTTTCCAAAATATCTCTCTTTCTTCAAAATTTCCACAACAGTATCAAGAGTAATCTCTTTAAGTTGGCCACTAGCTTGTAATGATTTAAGATAGTGAGAATAAGTTGGATATAATGCCTTGACGAAAGTTGTGAGAGGAGCATCTTTGTCATCTAGAATGACCTTTGCATGAAGGACATCTTTCTCCCAACATCTCATCTGACTATTATATCAAATCTAATAGTCTACTCCCTCTGAATAGGAAGCCTCTTTAATCATAGTCAAATCTAAGAGACTATAATCCCTCCCTTGAGGTCTGAGCTCTTATCCATTTTCCAGTGGTACTCTAATCATGTGGTGGTTTTACATCATCCTCAATCTCGATATTGAGGGCTTGGTATTCACATCCATCTGATGTATCTATTGACCCCAGAACAAGAGAAAGAACAAAAATAACAGAACAAATAAACATAATGAAAATGTACTTGATGATGAAACAAGACTCTTCACAAAATCCTTTGCATTTTGAGCTTCTTCATGATGTCATCATTTGTTACAAATATGAGAGTGGCTCCTCCATTCCCTTACACTAGCTCCCTCTTGGAGCTAATTCTTCCTACATTACCCCTCATCTTGATGGCACTCAAGATGGATCTGCTTTCCTTAATCACATTCTCATTCAAGAATTTAGGGAAAGAAGCATTTGGTTAGGAAAATTCTTATGTAGGAAGAATAAACAAAACAATTAAAATGAGAACAATTCCAATAAAGAAATAACATAAGTCTTGAAAGTACTTATCTCTAATGAGGATGGTAGGATATTATCAGCTCCCTCTTGATCTTGCATCCTTCTTAGACATGAGGCATCACTGCCCATCAACAATCATCTGAAAAAAATAAATGCTTCCATTTGAGCACGGCCTAAAACCTCATTTCCAAATCCTTCAAAGCCTAACTGCCAATGTACAATATGACCACAACATCTTCATCATACCATCTCCTATTGGATAACAGACAAGCCTAGTTAGTCTAAATCTATCAAAAGTACTAGAATAACTCATTGAAGATACTAGGGTTCCAATGCAGAGGTGAAGGTCAACCTAGGGAGACCAGAGAGAACCCCTTGGAGGCACTCTTTTTGCTTATTGGAGATCACTTTCATGGGAAAAATGACTTCCTCCTACTTCAAGACTGAAGATAAGTTGAATGATACATCCAACTTTGCAGCATGGGAGGTTATATTGGATTTAACCCTTGAGGAAAATGATGTGATGGAATATGTGGAAGGCAAGGTAGTTGAGCCATTGGAAAATTCGACTGCCATCGTCAAATCCATGTTCAATAAAGGTGAGATCAAGGCTAATAAAATCATTATTGATTCACTTAGGGATCATATCATCACCTATGTATCCAAGCTTAACCAATCAAAGGAGATGTATGACAAATTGATTAGGATGTATGAGGTCGACAATATTAGCCATATCATTTTTTTGAAGAGTCAACTATGTGACATCAAGATGAACAAGTTAGAATCTATAACAAATCATTTCATGAGGATCTCTAAGATAAGAGATCAACTTCTTTCCATTGAAGAATTCATGCCTGATAGAGAGCTTGTGTAGATGACCCTTGGAGGATTCCCCATGTATTGGGAGTAATTTATAGTATGGATTAGTAGCAGAAAGGAGCCTCCTTCATTTGATGATAATTTGGGAAATTACAATCAAGAAGAATATAGACTCATTTCTAGAGGGATACTTAAAAAACAAGAGGAAGGAGAAGCTACAACATTTGCGGCCAATGTCAAGAAAGGAAAAGGAAAAGGGAAACCTTTCAAAGGGAAATCGAAGAAGTCAACCTCACCATTCAACAACAATAGAAGGGACTTGTCCAAATTCCAATGCTTTAGGTGTGACAGATTTTGTCACATGGCTCAAGATTGTCCTAATAGAATAAATGCTTGAAGGACCCACAACAACAATAATGGAAATAAAAACAACTTCAACAATAGAAGGAGAGGAAGAGATCCTGTTGCCCATTCAAGTGTTGAAGAGCCCTAGTGCCCTCAAAAGAGAACCATAAATATAATGTATGATAATAATATTGCATGTTCTCAATATGAATATGTTCTTGTTGTTGTTGTTTCTTGCTCTTCTTTAGATAACATTTATAGCTAGCTGGTGGATAGTAGGGCATCTACACATTTTACTCGGTATCTTGAAATCCTCTCAGATTTGGTTGTGAGGGAAACCAGTTTGAAAATTTTTCTTAGGGATAACTCTCATGATGTCAAAGGGTCTGGATCTACTTCTTTTCATTTGAATTTTGGTCAAACCATTCCTCTGCATGATGTTTTATATGTGTTAGGCTTAAAGAAGAATCTCTTCTCCATCTTTGCCATGGAAGACAAGGGATACAAAGTTGCATTCATTGATTGAAAGGTCATTGCTTGGCCAATTTAAGAATTCTAGCATGATGGAAACCTTCACAGTGGGTGTCAAGGATGATGGCCTATACAAAGTGTGTGGATAACCAATTCAAGCATTGGTCCATGATAATACAAATCAATGTGAACTTTGGCACCTGATATTTTCGTACCTTCATTATAAATCTTTGCATATAATGAGCAGGATGGTTACAAGGATACCCAAGATGCAGGTTGATCATTAAGGTGTATTATAGGGAGATGCTAGTGGGAAGAATGTCAAGGGACCATTCCATTATAGTAGTAGAAGATATAAGGAGATCCTTCATCTTATTCATTCTAATCCTTGTGGGAACATGCCTATGAAATCTCTTGGAGGATATTTATACTATGTGATATTTGTTTATGATTGCTCTCATAAAAATTGTATCTTCTACTTGAAGACTAAGGATCATGTTTTTGATGTATCCAAGGATTTCAAGTCTCTTGTGTAAAATCAAACAGGAAAGAAGATCAATTTCCTAAGGAAAAATAATGGAGGCAAATATACTTCAAATGAGTTCAAATAATTCTGCAAAGAAGTCAGGATTAAGAAGTTGGTCATTGTTCCATACAACCATCCACAAAATGGAGTTGTTGAGAGGAAGAACAAAATTATCTTGGAAGCAGTGAAAGCCATGATTCATGATCAAAACCTTCCTACATTTTTGTGGATATAAGCTACAAATATTGTTGTATATGTGCAATATAGGATTCCTCATCATGCCTTGGAAAACAGTACTCCTGAAGACATATTTTCAGGTGTGAAACCCAAAGTTAGACATTTGATAATATTTGGATGCTTTGTTTACTTTCATGTGCCAAAGGAGAAAAGGTCAAACCTTGAGGCTTCAGGAAAGAAAGGTACATTTGATGGTTACTATTACAATTCCAAAGCATAGAGGATATATTGTTGGAAATATAACTAGGTTCGGTCTTCGTATTTATCATTGTACTTGTATAAATATGTATTTCATGTAAAAGAAAAAAGAAAAAAAAAATATTATTATTATTATTACTTTTATTAGTCATAGCATGTTCTTCATGCTTATAGGGTTTATTGAGTCAAAACAAAATTTATTATGAGCCATTGAGTCAAAGTCCCATTTGGAATTTTTGAAAAAAAAGAAAAGAAATTTATTTTGTGAGTTAAAGTGTCTTCACAAGACCAAGTTGACCCTCCAAATGGACAAGTCAGCCATCCCATAAGTCGTGTCTCTTCATATCATTGAACAACTATATTTTGGCACCTGTGTCCACATTTTAGCATCCAATTTGGGTTCACTGTGGAAGAATAAGTTCGAGTTTGTAATATGAATTCTAAGGCACAAAGAAAGTGAATCTTCTTTGATGTATCCCTATACAATGTGAGTTTCTGTAACAGACAATTTTATGTATGATACGAGTTATGTAGTTATATATGATGTGAATTTTGTGCTCGTACATGATCCAATTCTTATATATGGTGTGAATTTTGTAAATAAAATATTAGTTTATGTTGATGTAAACTCCTGTGACATCAATCCTATAATGAAGCAAACAATCAATGACATTAATATTTGTAACACCCTCCTCCCACAGCTACCCAAGTAACCAGCCAACTGGGGTAAACATGTGATGAAGAGTTACTATGATATGATTCAACTCCTTATGTGTTAGTTGAGGAAGTGGAACCAATGGAACACAACAACACAAACCTTCTAGACCTACTACAGATGCCCCGGGAGCCATCCAACCCTTCCAAGTGGCTAGCCCCTGAGACAACCTAACTTTTTATTGCATTAATCCCCCAGTCACTCCCATGACATGGGCACAAGTGTGACTGGGACCCTCCAGTCGCTCCCACAGCATGGGTATCCCTGCGATTGGGGACTTTCCCAAGCAATTTTGTGCCTACAACACTTCCGTGCCACTTTTTCAAACCCAGGGCTCAAGTCACTGCCCATAACTCCATGACAATTCCACAAATGAAAGGTAACACCGGAACAATGATACGCATGCAATTACTTAAACAAGGACTTGACTTAACCCCTACTAGCCATGTCTGGAATTTCATCAAACACGTCACAAATATGTAATTGTAATAGCCCTGGTTAAAAATTCATGTAAAAATATATATAAGGCCACAGTCATGGGATGTGTACTCCAAGTTGAATAGTGGGTAAAAACATCCTAGTGGTTGTTCAATTTAGTTTATTATGGCTAAGGAAATTGGAAAAGGCAATGACAAAGGCTTTGGAAAGGCATGAGGCATTTATTGGCATTTTATTTATGAAAATAATGGAAATTAGGAGAAAAGGAAGGTGGAAGGTCACAAGTTACATGTGAGGAGGAAATTGAAGGAAAATAATGGAAAATGAAGAAGATAGAGGCCTCATTAATAAAAAGGCTTCCGAGGATCATTGGTTAAGATCTTGATAGGGTTTGGTGGAGCTCTCTTCTATTCTCTCTCTCTCATACTCTTGGACACTTAGAGTTTCTTGGAGTAATCTTGGAGGTGTGTGGCATACTTGGAGTTTTGGCACAAGAAGGCAAAGGAAGAGTTGGAAAGTGCAAGAGGACATTGGGATTAGCAGCTACAATGGATTTTTCTTGAAAGTACCGAGTTGCATGTTTGTTTTCCTCACTAGTTTCAGCGTGCATGCAGTTTGATGGTTATGATCTATCATTGGCATGGAGGATGGCTGGGATTGACAGTGTTGCCTAGCCTTGCCATTTCCTGGATAGACATGGATTTTATGGGTTTATTTCATTTTTTTTTTGGTTGCTTCTCATGTTTCCTTAGCTTGGGATGAGTTATTAGTCCTAGAATCCCTATTTGGACAAACGCTCTAGAAACCCTGTAACGGTTTGGGTTGAGTTACTAGTCCTAGAAGCCTTGGTTGTACAAGTGCTCTAGAAGACCTTGGTGGGTTCAATTACTAGTTCTAGAAGCCTGGGTTGGAAAAATGCTCTGGAAGCCCAGTAAAAGTTGTTGGTTGAGTTACTAGTCCTGAAAGCCTTGGTTGGAAAAATTCTCTAGAAGCCCTGGAAGGCTTGGATGGAGACCAATCTGATGATGGTTTTGTGATGCTCGACCATGAGGTGGAATCATTGTTTGATGGGTTGTGGTGGATGGCCTCTGGAAGCCCTGGATGGTTTTGGATTGATGTGTTCTATGAGATCCCACAATCATGCTTGGAATATGGCATGGGTGTGAATCGCTGAAGAGATATTTGGCTCAGCCAATCTATGGTAGAGTAGAATGTGAGTCCCATACTGGGTTGGCTTTTGCATCATTAATATGAGGTTATTTATCCTTGTTATCTCATGAGTATTATATGGGTTTATATGTGGATTATATGGTTGTTGTTTCCTTGGTATTTCTATTGTTATTACGCATGTTATGAATGTGTATTATGACAATGGCTATGTATGGTCCCATCATGTTTTTACTTGTATATTAATGAACAATGTATCTATGGCCTAATGGATGAAACTATAACTAATGTGATAAGGAAATAATGCTTCATAGAAAATCTAGATAAGTATTAAACCCCTATGCTCAGATTTGTTATTTACACCTGTAGATTACATAATCATGATATGTTTGACGAAATTCTTGTCATTGCTAGTAGGGGTCCATTCAAGGTCTTATTCAAGTAATTGCATTTGTATTGTCATTTTGTTGTTATTTTACTATTCTGAAGATGTTATTCAATTCTAGGTAGTGACCTAGGCTCTGGGCCTGAAAAAGTGGCTTAAATCCTAGGGATGCTGGCACAACATTGTGCAAAATAGTCTGCGAACATTGGCTTGTAGGCCTGTGAGAGCATCCAAAGGTCCCTAGATGCTAGCACTCCCATATCATGAGAGCGTCCAGAGTTCAAGTGGTCCAAAATGTTAATGGGAATAAGGGGTTTATTGGTAGCAAGATTGAGTTGGTTCCTGAGGGTCCTAATGGTTATGTTAAATGTCTGTATGGTGTGTTTTCGCCGGTTCCACTTCCTTAATGTGACTTAGGAGGTTGAATCATATCATAATGGCCACTCGTCATATGTTTACCCTAGTTGGCCGATTGCTTGGGTAGATGTGGGAGAGTGTTACAGAGTGGTATCAGAGCATGGTTCACCCCTCAGACTAGATGGGTTGTGTGTTAGTCATGCTTTCATGGCGGTTGCATATGTGTTTCTTATGTTGGTACTCGACCATGTGCTTATTGAATTTGCATGGTGTTGATCATGGTTGTAGTGAGGTCACCATGTAGATGTTGATGGTTTTGTTGTGGGATTTGTCATCATGAATGTATGGGTGTATATGCATTGTTATGCATGTCGGTGTCTATGTGAATGCATTGTCATGGTTATCGTTATGCATGTATGGTAGATTAGATATGCATTGTGAGGTCATTGTATGCAATTATGTCATCATGATCATATTGGTATGTTATGATGCCCATGTGTTGGCTGAGATAGAGCAAGAGATGCAGATCATTAAAGTGAAGTTGCATCGTTGGATCTCAAGGCAAGAGAATTTCATCATACAAGTTTGTGTGTTGGGCATGTAGGTATGTTAGTTAATGGATTTTTATATGCATTAGGTTTATATACATTAGGTTTATGTACATGTCTATTGATGTTATGGTTAGATACATGATAGATGCTAGTTGATTAGTATAGTCATATGCACATGTGTCAGATAGTCATGAATGATAGTAACCTATGGTTGCATGCATTGCTATTATTGTTTTCTATTAGATAAATTGATGATTATGTTATATGTTGATGAGTATGTTATAGGTTAACTTATTGTTGTTATATGATAGTTAGCATGATGATTAGGTTATATGTTGTTGATGAGCATGATATATAACTTGTTGTTGTATGCTAGTAACCTGATGATTACGGTTATTGCATTTAAGATCTTGATGTTATGTGTATTGTGTTAACCTGGATTAGCCTATGCTGATGGTTATGGTCACAATATTTAAGTATGAGTTAATATGTTGTGATATTATGTCATACTAATCTTGACTGACTGTGCATATGTGATTGCTATGCATCAATGACAATTATTTATGGGCTTATGATGTGAACATGTTAGCTAGCTACTGTTATGGACATCATGACCCTATTTATGTTTAGGTTGATATGTCACAAAGTTATATCATGCTAATATGGATTGATTGTGTAGACATGATAGCCTCCCCTGAGATATATTAAGGTTAGAGCTTTCTTATGTCATCTACTTTGTGCTTGTATGTTTGATTATGTTGTCTATTTGGTGTTTGAGTGTTGGTATCTATTATGTCATCTATCTGTTTTTGAATGATTGATTAATTGCATAATATGAGTATGTGTTCAAATGATCTTGTTTTAAGATGGTTTTACTCACACATATGTATTGAGATAGTTCATATGTACTTGAATGAAGTAGGTGATAGTTGTAGCATTATGTCTAATGACTATGAATTGACTTTGGATTATGACATGATTGTTAGTATGGGTAGAGGTTGATTTCAAATTGATAGATATTATTGTCTTGATGTTTGGAACATGTGGTTGACATGTGTAAACATTTGCAGGAAACATGCTTGGTATTAGCATGACAAGGTAAAAATTGATGCGTTTATATAACTAACAGTTGAGTGATGTGATAGTACATAGTAAGCCTCGATTGTAACAAGGTAAAAAGGTAAAAGAAAGGAATTGGACAAGAATTCCTTTGGATATGTTTGGAAACACTAATTCCAAATGAATGAGTGCTTTGCATACATGAATTTTTCGTAACCTTAATCTTGTCTGACATTATGTGGATATGTACTAGATCCATGGACATGTACTTAACAGGTATATTAGCTAGTCTCTAGTTACAGGTGGATCTGTCAAGGGAATTGGAGTCCCTTGAGAAATAGTGTGGATGTGTTCATTTGCAAGCAACGTGCTTAGCACATCAAGGTAAGGTAACCAGTGTATTTTTATGTTTATTTATGCACTGGTAGTTATGTGTCGATGGCAGTATGATGCAAGGGATTGCATGGAAAAGCGGTTGCCATGAAATCTTGAAGAAGGCTTAGGTTGAGCTTTCCCTTGGAAGCAATGGGAACCATGGGGATTGACTCATGGTGTTTGTTGTTAGTCTTGTTCTTTTGGTATTTTGGTGATTTGTTGTGCTTGATTGTGGATTTGTATGCATCTTGTGCATGGTCATGCCACTTTGTTTGTGGTGTTGTATTGTTGTTGGTTTTCCATGATTATCTTCTTGTTTTCTTCTCAAAATTGTCTTTATTGTTTTTAGATTCTTGGGAATTGGGAAAAGATAAAAGTTAATGGACCTCGAGAGAATTTGAGAAAAACACAAAAAGTAATGTGAGACCTAGACGAAGCATGGTGCATGTGTAAGAGAAATTGAAGGTAAGAATATGACAATCAGTTGGACTGGTTGGGTCTATTGTGGTAAATGGATGGTAGTAGTAGAAACATGAGAAGGGTAACCAAAAAGGGAAAATTAAAAGGACTTGAGATGTAATATTCCTTGACTATGTTGGGAACGGTTGTTATCAATGTTTTGCATGATGTGTATGGATAAAGGGAGTTCTCTTAACCTTGACCTTATGATATCTAGTAATTATGTTGTGATCATGATTATGTTGATGCCTATATGTGTATACATGTATGTATGTATATATGTCATGTATGATAGGGTCATCTGGATCATGGTTATTTTATGCTAATGTTTAGATGTTCATATGTATGTATGTATGTCATTGACTAACTAGATCATTATTATTTTATGTTGATGTTTATATGTATGTATGTCTATGTATGCATATCATTGTTTGGCAAGATCATGATTGTTTATGCTAATGTTTATATATATGTATCTATGTCACTGTTTGATAGGGTTGTCAGGGATTATTCTTGTGGAGGAACGATTTCTTATGCACGTGAATGGCATGACGAGGTTTCTGGTCTTATGGGAATCAAGTGGGAAGAGTAGTCATGACAAATATATGAGGTAGCTATCACATGGATATGAATTGATATTATATTCTCGTATTATGCCTATGTTTATGTTATGATAGGTAATGTTGAAGGATACATCAACGAAATGAAAGTAGTGTGGTCTGCAACATGCTTGGACAAGCATGGATAAGGCACTAGAAGTAAGGTTTCTTGGTAGGGACAGTGTGGTTTTGGATGTGGAGTGCTCCTATTGTGCATATGTTGTATATGTTGTACATGCTGCATTTGTGATGTTTTGTGCATGTTGTGTTGTCTATATATAGTGTGTGTACATGATTTTTATGCAATGTTATGTACAGGGTTGTACAGATAATGTTATGTGTATATTACATATGTAGTTCTGGGTATAGATGGTGCTATGTACATGTTGGATATGCAGTGTTGTGTACATATCATACTGTGCACATGATGGATATGAATTGTTGTGTGCATATGGTGTTGTGCGCATTTTGGATATGCAGTGTTGTGTACATAGGGTGAAATGTACATGTTGTATATGCAATGATATGTACATATGGTGTTCTGTGCATGTTGTGCATATGGTGCTATGTACATATGGTATTGTGTGCAGGCAGTGTTGTGTACATGTGGTGTCGTGTACATGTTGTGCATGTGGTGTTGTGTACATCTAGCATTGTGTACACATTGTATAGGTGGTATAATGTACATGTGACGTTGTATACACGTTGTGCAGGTGGTGTCATGTAAATGTGATGTTGTGTACACGTTGTGCGGGTGGTGTTGTGTATAGGTGGTACTATGTACATGTTGTAAATGTGGTACTAGTGTACATGTGGTATTGTGTGCATGTCATACATGTTGTGTTGCAAGCATACAGTACTACATATGTGCATGGTGTAGTCATGGTACCGTGACATGTGTATCTGTTATGTTGTACTCTGTGTATGTATATGTATTGTGTTGTCTTGAACACTGGATGTAGGAGTATGTATTGTGTTGTGGTGTATGCAAAATGGAGGAGCATGTATTGTGTTGTGTTGTACAATGGGTGTAGGTGTATGTGTTGTATGTCAGGTGTAGATGCATGTATTGCATGGTGTTGTATGTCGTGTGTGGTTGTATGCGTGTGATGAACACTATGTGTATGTGCAAATGGTTGAGGAGAAGGCACTGGGTGTTTGTCGGGTGTGGAAACTGATCTGGAGTGTGTGTAGAATAAGGACAAAGGTAGAAGCTAAGGATTGATTAAAGGATAAGTATCAGTATTTTATTTTAGTTTTATTATGCATGAGATTTATTATTCTGGTTTATGATGGTTACATGTGATTTATGATTTTGATCTATGATGGTTTTGTTTTGAGCTAACCTAATGTGATATGCTTAGACATGATGATTTTATCAAAGATGCTAGTTGACTTGTTGTGAAAGGAATTAAACAGGATTACAAGTGTTTCTTATTGACGAGCTACTAATGAGGTATGATGTGAATATATTTCAATTTATTTTAAAACTAATAGAAGTTATGTGCTTGGTACAAGAAGCACAAAAATGTTTGGTTGGATGATTGAAACTGAATACAAGAATTCGCAGCAGCAGTGAAAGAAATTAGAACAAGCAGCAGTCTGTTGGTAAAGCATTCAAGAGCAGGGCCATTATGGGACATTGGTACCCAGTAGTGTCCATTGATTTCCATGAGCATGTTATGACTAGTATGATGGTTTTAAGGCAAAGATATGTCTTGGTTATTGTATCTTTCAATGAGAGGAAGCCTTGCCAAGGGATGGACTGCCCAGGATGGGGGTTCCAGCAGAACTTGGAAGGTGTGTGATTGAATGGAAGGGGGTGATCAGATTGCCTGAGGGACTGTATAGTAGAGAAGGGAAGGTCAGGGATGGATTTGTTTTAGTCATTGGAATTTCCATATGGAATCATATGCACAATGGGAGTGCGCCCTGGAACAATGAGCCGATAATTGTTCACTGAAAGAACAAGTGGCATGGGATTATAATGCTGGACATTGGATACAACTTTGCTTTGACACTAGATTCTGGACTTCCTGGGAAGGAGGTGAATCATGGTACTACCTTTGAGGGTGGAGGTGTGAACCTATAGATTCCCTTGTTGATTGATACGGGCATCATATCCTTTTATTTGTTGGTCGAGAAAATGTATATGTGTGTATATTAGTGTAAATAATGTTTCAAGCTAGTTTATAAAGCTCCATAGAAAGTATGGTTATTTTTTGGTTGAAGAAAAAGTGTATAAGTATATGTGGATTGTAAATATCGTAATGAGATGTGTTATAAATCTCCAATAAATGGTATGTTTGTCATGTTTTATCATATGGTCATTGTAAATACTACAATGAGCTATGTTATAAAGCTCCATGGGTAGTATGTTTTGTTTTCAATAGACTTGTTGGTTATAGGTGTCATTGAGCACTGAGGATGGTGTTCCCCCAAGGGGGAGGGTTCTGTAACAACCTTGGTTAAAAATTCATGTAAAAATATATATAAGGCCATAATCATGGGACACATATTCCAAGATGAATGGTGGGTAAAAACATCCTAGTGGGTGCTCACTTCGGTTTATTATGGCTAAGGAAATTGGCAAAGGAAATGGAAAAAGCTTTGGAAAGGCATGAGGCATTTATTGGAATTTTATTTATGAAAATAATGGAAATTAGGAAAAAAGAAAGGTGGAAGGTCACAGGTTGCATGTGAGGAGGAAATTCAATGACAATAATGGAAAATGAAGAAATTAGAGGCCTCATTAATAAAAAGGCTTTTGAGGGTCAGTGGGTAAACTTTGACAAGTTTTGGTGGAACTCTCTTCTATTCTCTCTCTCTCTCATACTCTTGGACACTTAGATTTTCTTGGAGCACTCTTGGAGGAGTGTGACAGACTTGGATTTTTTGAGCAAGAAGGCAAAGGAAGAGAAGGAAAGTGCTAGAGGACATCATGATCAAAAACTACAGTGGGTTTTTCTTGTAGGTACCGAGTTGCATGTATGTTTTCCTCACTAGTTTCAGCATGCATGGCACATGCACGAAATTTCTTGGTTATGACCTGTCATTGGCATGGAGGATTTCCTAGCCTTTCCATTTCCTATATAGCCATGGATATTGTGAGTTTATTTCATTTTTTTTTTGGTTGGTTCTCAGGTTTCCTTAGCATGGATTGAGTTATTAGTCATGGAATCCCTAGCTGGACAGACTCTCTAGAATCCCTATAACAACTTTGGGTGAGTTACTAGTCCTAGAAGCCTTGGTTGGAAAAATGCTCTAGAAGCCCTTGGTGGGTTGAGTTACTAGTTCTGGAAATCCTGGTTGGACAAATGCTCTGGAAGCCCGTTAAAAGTTGTGGGTTGAGTTACTAGTCTTGGAAGCCTTGGTTGGACAAACACTCTAGAAACCCTAGAAGGCTTGGACGGAGACCAATCTGATGATGGTTTTGTGATGTCTGACAGTGAGGTGGAATCATTGATTGATGGGTTGAGGTGGATGGCCTCAGGAAGCCCTAAATGGTTTTGGATTGATGTGTTCTATGAGATCTTACATTCATGCTGGGAATATGGCACGAGGGTGAATGGCTGAAGAGAGATTTGGCTTAGCCATTCTACAGTCAGGTGGAACATGGTAGTCCCATATGAGGTTGGATTTTACATCATTAATATCAGGTTATTTCTCCTTGTTATCTCATGAGTATAATACTGGTTTATATGTGGATTATATAGTTGTTTCCTTGGCATTTTTTTTGTTATTATGTTGTTTATGAATGTGTGTTATGACAGTGGCTATGTATGGATCCCATCATGTTTTTACTTGTATATGAATGAACAATGTATCTATGGCCTAATGGATGAAACTGTAGCGAATGTGATAAGGAAACAATGCTTCATAGCGAATCTCAGATAAGTATGAAACCCCTATGCTCAGATTTGTTATTTACACCTGTAGATTACATATTCGTGATATGTTTGACAAAATGTCTATCATGGCTAGTAGGGGTCCAGTCAAGGTATTATTCAACTAGTTGCATTTATACTGTCATTTTGTTGTTATTTTACTGTTCTGATGATGTCATTCAACTATGGGCAGTGACCTAGGCTCTGGGCCTGAAAAAGTGGCTCAAATCCCAAGGATGCTAGCACAACACTATACAAAATAGTCCCTGGACGTTGGTTTGTAGGCCTATGAGAGCCTCGAGAAGTCCCTGGATGCTGGCATGCCAAAAACATGAGAGAATCCAGAGGTCGAGTGATCCAAAATCTCAGTGGGACTCAGACGCTGATTGGCAGTAAGGTTGGGTTGGTTCTTGAGGATCCTAATGTTGATGTTAAATGTTTGTATGGTGTGTTTCTGTCGGTTCCACTTCCTTAACATGACTTAGAAGGTTGAATCATATCATAGTGGCCTCTCGTCACATGTTTACCCCAGTTGTCGGTGCTTGGGTAGATGTGGGAGGAGGGTGTTACAGAGTGGTATCGAAGCATGGTTCACCCTTAAAACTGGATGGGTTTTGTGTTGGTCATGCATTCATTTCAGTTGAATATGTGTTTCTTATGCTTGTAGTCCATGTGCTTGTTGCATTTGTGTGGTGTTGATCATGGTTTTAGTGAGGTCACCATGTAGAAGTTGATGGTGTTGTTGTGGGATGTGTCGTCATGCATGTATGTGTGTATATGCACTGTTATGCATGTCAGTGTCTATATGTATGCATTGACATGGTTATGATTATGCATGTATGGTAGGCTAGATATCCATTGTGAGGTCATTGTACATAATTAGGTAATCATGATCATATCAGTATATTATGATGCTAATGTGTTGGCTGAGATAGAGGAGGAGATGTAGATCATTAAAGTGAATCTGCGGCATTGGATCTCAAGGCAAGAGCATTTCGTCATACAAGTTTATGTGTTGGGCATGTAGGTATGTTAGTTAATGGATTTTTATATGTATTAGGGTTATATACATTAGGTTTATGTACATGTCTATTGATGTTATGGTTACATACATGATATATACTAGTATGTCAGGTTCATCGCAAATCGCTAAGGGTCAAGCTTATCGCAAATCAGGATAGGCGAGCGGAGGCCCTGGCAATCAAGACATATCGGCAAGGTAAAGAAACGATCGCCGATGTCGCACTCTAGGAGTGCATCGCAAATTGCAATCGACGTTTGGGGGGTTTCAGGGTCCAAGGCATCGTACATTAGCGAACCAGTGCACTAGTAGGGTTACAACTCCAAAAGTTGCAATATCACGATTTGAAATACGATTAGTGGTAAAGAGCTGGGAGGGCTGAAAAAGGATTTAAAAAGGAAATCAGTGAAAAACCAAGGGTAGGCAGGTCTTTTCTCTCTCCTCCAATAGGATGCGTGGCAGCACAGGATTGGTCTTGATAAAGACACATGGCAGCTGATGTCAGCATGACGTGGCAGTAAAGAAGGACACGTGGCATGTAGATTTTGTAGTTTAAGGGGTCGAAATTGAGTGACACATGTCACCACTCAGAAAGTGCCATGTGGCACTGATGATGTCACCAATCCCGGAGATCGACGAATTTATAGGTTAAAGTTCCTCCTCTGCCAAAGTCCCCCCCATCTTGCGATTGCGATATGTCCTTCCCTTTTCAAAGGCCACATATCAAATAAACACCCGTCATCTCTGGACGAACTAGATTAACTCTGCCTTAACCAATGGCTCCTAGGCCTTTTTAGCCCCCCCGCCATGTTTCCCTTTGGGGGGTTCCGAAAAGCAGTTTCCCCACCGGGCTCCGCTGACACGTGTTCCTCTTAGGTTATTTTTCACTCCCCCCTCACTTACCACTTACCGCTCATGCCTCCCTATGAAAACCACTCATCCTCTCACTCTCTCCCGCCAAAGTCCCTAACGCCTGAGGACTAAGCACTTAGTCACACCCCCCCCCGGGTTATATGAGAAGAAATGTAGACAAGGGCTAAACCAAAGGGGGCCATGGATCATCGCAACCCATCGTTCTGCAACGCCTTTAAGAGTAAAAGTCTCACCGCCATAAAGCCTCGATAGTATGGTACAAAGTTTTGAAGGTGGATGGGTCGGCAGCTGAAGCATTGAATGAAGTTGGTGCAGCAGTAAATCAGTATGGGTCGACCCAGAAAGGCCCACTGTGACACGAAACCAAGGTCAACGATATAGAGTAAATGAAGACATGAAAGGTCAGGGGGACTCGATGATCCAGCATGGTGCTCCTTACAGAGGGAAGATGAGGTACTTCCAAGGTGTCCTCTACTTATGTACTGTGGTATGAAACTGATAGTTTCCCACTCATAGTTTTAAAGAGCGAATGCTTCAAGCAGTTAAGGAAAAAGTGACAGAAACTAGCTGAGCAGCTAGAGGGATGCACAATGACAAAGACATGGCTTGACGAAGTGCCTTAAAAGGAATAGCAGAGGGACACTTCCTCCATCATATTTTAGTTTTTCCTTTTCCTTATTATTTCTGTAATTTCCATATTTCCAAGAAAGGGATCCAATCCCGATTGTAATCACTTTGGGTAGCAGATCCATCATAGGCCGAGACAAATAGTCAATCGGACAACTAGCCCTGGTTGAGATATTTTGTAATTATTGATTCAAAGCCCCCCTTCTCTGTATGAATAAAGGGAGAAACACTTAACACAGGGGTTCCAGAATTCTGCACCCGCATTGGTCCAAATTATGTGATTCCACTTTGGTTCTAAAGGCTTGTTCATGATGGACTTGAGTGGTAGATTGATAAATGTAATGGACTGGTTATTGGGACCCTTCAAGTATTAATGAAACTATTCTGGTGATTCCAAGTAGATAAATGCACAATATGTTTTACCTTCTGCAATCTCAATTCATATATGTTTTTCCTTCTTTAAAATAGTGTAATGAGACTGTCAGTTTCTCCCTAATTCATGGATTTATCCAAGCTGCTAAATAGAGAAAAATACATGTGTATACTACAAATTTACTTGCGTTATTCAATAGCCTACAGTACCTGTAGTAATTATAGATTAACTTGTGTTATTATATTAACCCGCAGTACCTGTATGAGCACAAATTTACTCACACTATTTGGTGATAGAGGTACCCATGTTATACCTGGTATGAAACATCAATAAGCACTATGTTGTTTCTACCTTTCCACCTTCTCTCTCTTCCATATTTCTATTGGAACATCATTGCTTAGGATTCTGTGTTGTTTCCAATAAAGGGATCCAATCCCGATTGTAATCATTTTGGGCAGCAGATCCATCATAGGCCGAGACAAATAGTCAATCAGACAACTAGCCCTGGTTGAGATATTTTGTAATTATTGATTCAAAACCCCCCTTCTCTATATGAATAAAGGGAGAAACACTTTACATAGGGGTTCCAGAATTCTGCACCCGCATTGGTCCAAATTCTGTGATTCCACTTTGGTTCTAAAGGCTTGTTCATGAGGGACTTGAGCAGTAGATTGCTAAATGTAATGGACTAGTTATTGGGACCCTTCAAGTATTAATGAAACTATTCTGGTGATTCCAAGCAAATAGATGCACAATATGTTTTACCTTCTACAATCTCAATTCATATATGTTTTTCCTTCTTTAAAATAGTGTAATGAGACCGTCAGTTTCTCCCTAATTCATGGATTTATCCAAGCTGCTAAATAGAGAACAATACCTGCGTATACTACAGATTTACTTGTGTTATTCAATAGCCTACAATACCTGTAGTAATTATAGATTAACTTGTGTTATTATATTAACCCACAGTACCTGTATGAGCAAAAATTTACTCACACTATTTGGTGATAGAGGTACCCATGTTATACCTGGTATGAAACTTCAATAAGCACTATGTTGTTTCTACCTTTCCACCTTCTCTCTCTTCCATATTTCTATTGGAACATCATTGCTTAGGATTCTGTGTTGTTTACATCCCTATTTATCGAATTCCAGCCTTCATCTGGAACATTACTGCTTAGGATTTTGTCCTATTTACAACCCTTTGCATCGAATTTCCTCCTTCCTTACCTCCTCTTCACTTTACTACAACTTCAATATAAAGCTGCTTGTTGTTTTATGTCGGCCACCGGAACTGGATATTTCTCTTTGAGGTTGGCCCAATTTACCCCTTGAGTGTTTGGATCCATGTATTGGTTTGAGTTTACCTGCATGACAGACTATTGAACCAAACTCCCTTTATAATCTTTTTAACTACATGACAATTGGAGTGCAACAAAAACCCCACTCATAATCTCCCATGCATTCCTTTCTTTAAGATGTCCTAGGCACTGGTCTAGAATCAACCCAGAGGCTATCTCTAGGAAGATTTCTATATCTCCTGAAGCACTTGTGCTCTGGGTGTTGTTAAAAGTGACAACCCTTGGTAGAGACAGTGTGGTTTTGGATATGCAATGCTATTGTTGTGCATATGTTGTATATGTTATACATGTTGCATTTGTGATGTTTTGTGCATGTAGTGTTGTGTATATATAGTGTGTGTACATGTTGTTTATGCAATGTTATGTACAGGGTTGTACATATAGTGTTGAGTGTATATTACATATGCAATGTTGGGTATATATGGTGATGTGTACATATTGTATTGTGCACATGATGGATATGCGGTGTTGTGTGTATATGGTGTTGTGCACATGATGGATATGCGGTGTTGTGTGTATATGGTGTTGTGCACATGTTGGATATGCAATGTTGTGTACATAGGGTGTTATTCACATGTTGTATATGCATTGCTATGTACATATGGTGTTATGTGCATGTTGTACATATGGTGCTATGTTCATTTGGTGTTGTGTGCATGATTGTACAAGTGGTGTTGTTGGCATGTGGTGCCATGTACATGTTGTACATATGGTGTTGTGTGTAGGCAGTGTTGTGTACATGTCGTGCATATGGTTTTGTGTATGTGTGGTGTCATGTACATGTCGTGCATGTGGTGCTGCGTATGTCTGGCATTGTGCAAACGTTGTACATGTGGTATAGTGTACATGTGGCATTGTGTACATGTTGTGCAAGTGGTGCCATGTACATGTAATGTTGTGTACATGTTTTGCAAGTGGTGTTATGTATAGGTAGTACCGTGTACATGTTGTACATGTGGTACTGGTGTATATGTGGTATTGTTCACATGTTGTACATGTTGTGTTACGATCATGCGGTACTCTGTATGTGCATGGCGTAGTCGTGGTACCGTGAAATGTGTATTTGTCATATTGTACTCTATAAATGTATATTTATTGTGTTGTCTTGTCTTGTACACTGGGTGTAGTAGTATGTATTGTGTTGTTGTGTACACCGAATGTAGGAGTATGTATTGTGTTGTGTTTTACACTGGGTGTAGATGTATGTGTTGTATGTCAAGTGTAGATGCATGTATTGCATGGTGTTGTATGTTGTGTGTGGTTGTATGTGTGTGATGCACACTATGTGTCTGTGAACATGGTTAAGGAGAAGGCATTGGGTGTTTTTCGGGTGTGGCAATTGATCCGGAGTGCATACAAAATATGGACACAGGTAGAAGCTAAGTATTGATTAAAGGATAAGTATCAATATTTTATTTCAGTTTTATTATGCATGAGATTTAAGATTCTGGTTTATGATGGTTACATGTGATTTATGATTTTGATCTATAATGGTTGTGTTTTGATCTAACCTGAAGTGATATGTTTATACATGATGATTTTATCAAATATTCTAGTTGACTTGTTTTGACAAGGAGTAAACAGGATTGCAAGTGTACCTTATTGACGAGCTACCAATAAGGTATGATGTGAGTATAATTCAATTTATTTTAAAACTAATAGAATCTATGTGCTTGGTAAAGGAAACATGAAAATCTCAGGTTGGATGATTGAAACTGACTACAAGAATTAGCAACAATAGTGAAAGAAATTAGAATAGGAAACAATATGTTGGTAAAGCATTCAAGAGCAGGGCCATTGTGGGACACAGATACCCAATAGTGTCCATTGATTTCCATGTGCATGCTATGGCCAATATGATAGTTTGAATGTAGGGATATGTCTTGGTTGTTGTATCTTTTGATGCGAGGAGGCCTTCCTAAGGAATGGACTTCCCATGACGGGGGTGCCATTGGAACTTGGAAGTTGTGTGACTGCACCAAAGGGGGTGACCAGATTTCCCGAGTGACTGTGTAGCAGAGAATGGAAGGCCAAGGATAGATTTTTCTTGTCATTAGCATTGTAAGGTGGAATTAGATGCTCATTGAGAGTGTGCCCTAGAACAATGGGCAGATATTTTCTCAGTGAGTGGACAAGTGGCACAGAATTATAGTGCTGGACATTGGATGCAGCTTTGACTTTGACAATGGATTATGGACTTCCTCGGAAGGAGGTGAATTCTGGTACTAACTTTGAGGGTGGAGGTGCTAGCCTCTGGATTCCCTTGTTGATTGATACAGGCATTGTATCCTTATATTTGTTGGTTGAGAAAATGTATATATGTGTATATTGTTGTAAATATTGAATCAAGCTAGTTTATGAAGCTCCATAGATAGTATGGTTATTTGTTGTTTGAAGAAAATGTGTATAAGTATATGTGGATTGTAAATACCATAATGAGTTGTGTTATAAAGATCCTGTACACGATATGTTTGTCATGTTTTACAGATGTTCATTGTAAATACTACAAAGAGCTGTGTTATAAATCTCCATGGGTAGTATGGTTTTTTTCAGTGGTCTTGCTGGTTATAGTTGTCATTGAACACCGAGGATGGTGTTCCCCCAAGGGGAGGGTTCTGTAATATCCCTAGTTAAAAATTCATGTAAAAAATATATAAGGCCCCGATCATGGGACACATATTCCAAGATGAATGGTGGGTAAAAATATCCTAGTGGGTGTTCACTTCGGTTTATTATGGCTAAGGAAATGGCAAAGGCTTTGGAAAGGCAAGATGCATTTATTGGCATTTTATTTATGAAAATAATGGAAATTAGGAGAAAAGGAAGGTGGAAGATCATAGGTTGCATGTGAGGAGGAAATTGAAGGAAAATAATGGAAATTGAAGAAAATAGAGGCCTCATTAATAAAAATACTTTTGAGGATCAGTGGGTAAGCTTTTGACAGTTTTTGGTGGAGCTCTCTTCTATTCTCTCTCTCTCATACTCTTGGACACTTAGATTTTCTTGGCGGACTCTTGGAGGAGTGTAGCATACTTGGAGTTTTGGAGAAAGAAGGAAAAGGAAGAGAAATAAATCACAAGAGAACATCGAGATCAACAAATATAACGAGTTTTTCTTGCAAGCACCAAGTTGCATGCATGTGTTCCTCACTAGTTTTGACATGCATGGCACATGCATGCAATTTCTTGGTTATGATCTATCATTGGCATGAAGGATGGTCGGGATTGACAATGGATTTCCTAGCCTTCCATTTCCTATATAGCCATGGAGATTGTGCGTTTATTTCATTACTTTGTTTTGGTTGGTTCTCATGTTTCCTTAGCTTGGGTCGAGTTATTAGTCCTGGAATCCCTAGTTGGACAAACACTCTAGAAGCCTGGTAACAACTCGGGTTGAGTTACTAGTCCTGGAAGCCTTGGTTGGACAAATTCTCTAGAAGCCCTTGGTGGGTTGAGTTACTAGTCCTGGAAGCCCTGGTTGGACAAACGCCCTAGAAGGCTAGCAAAAGTTGTGGGTTGAGTTACTAGTCTTGGAAGCCTTGGTTGGTAAAATGCTTTAGAAGCCCTGGAAGGCTTGAATGGGGACCAATATAATGATGGTTTTGTGATGTCCAACCGTGAGGTGGAATCACTGTTTGATGAGTTGAGGTGGATGGCCTCTGGAAGCCTAGATGGTTTTGAATGTATGTGTTCTATGAGATCCAAAATTCCTGCTTGGAATATCACACGAGGGTGAATGGCTGAAGAGAGATTTGGCTCAGCCATTCTACGGTCGGGTGGAACGTGGTAATCCCATACCGGGTTGGTTTTTCCATCATTAATATGAGGTTATTTCTCCTTTTTATCTTATGGGTATTATACTAGTTTATATGTGGATTATATGGTTGTTGTTTCCTTGGTATTTCTGTTGTTATTATGTTGGTTATGAATGTGTATTATGATAGTGGCTATGTATGGCTCACATCATGTTTTTATTTGTATATGAATTAACACTGTATTTATGGCATAATGGATGAAACTACAACTAATGTGATAAGGAAACAATGCTTCATAGCGAATCTCAGATAAGTATGAAACCCCTATGCTTAGATATGTTATGTACACCAGTAGATTACATGTTTGTGATATGTTTGTTGAAATGCATGTCATGGCTAGTAAGGGTCCAGTCAAGGTCTTATTCAATTAATTGCCTTTTTATTGTCATTTCGTTGTTATTTTACTATTCTGAAGATGTCATTCAATTCTAGTTAGTGAGATCGGATTTTCCCCTAAAAAAGTGGCTCAAATCGCAAGGATGTTGGCACATCACTATGCAAAATAGTCCCTGGATGTTGGCTTGGAGGCCTGTGATAGTTTCAAGAGGTCCCTGGACATTGGCATGCCCATAGCATAAGAGCGTCCAGAGGTCAAGTGGTCCAAAATCTTAGTGGGACTTGGGGGTTGATTGGCAACAAGTTTGGGATGGTTCCTAAGGGTCCTAATGGTGATGTTGAATGTCTGTATGGTGTGTTCCTGTTGGTTCCACTTCCTTAATGTGACTTTGGAGTTCAAATAATACCATAGGGGCCCTCGTTGCATGTTTACCCTGGATGGCCAGTTGCTTGGGTAGATGTGGGAGGAGCGTGTTATAATAATCTACAAGTTTAAACAACAGATCAGAGCATAGGGGTCTCATACTTATCTGAGAATCACTAAGAAGCATTGATAACTCATCAAAATAACTTCATTATGATCTATTAAGCTATATATTTATTGTACATTCAATGATGAACCAAAACATGATGAGAGCCATACATTTTCACTGTCATAAAACTCATTCATAACCAACATATAACCAATAGAAATATCATGGATATAAAAACCATATAAGCCACATATAAACAAGTATATTTACCCATACAATACCAAGGAGACAGAGATCTCTTATTGATGATTGTATAGGCCGACTAGATATGGGACTTCCACGAACCACCCGACTGTAGACTAGGATAAACCAAATATTTCTTCAGCCAGTCACCCCCTATGCCATATTCCAAGCATGAATGTGGGATCTCATAAAACAAATAAATCAAAATCATCCAGGGCTTCTAGAGGCAAAACCACCTCAACCCTCAACCAGTGATTCCACCTCATGGTCGGACATCACTAACCATCACCAAATTGGTATCTACCCAAGTTGTCCAGGGCTCTAGAGTGTTTTTTCCAACCAAGGTTTCCAAGACTAGTAACTCAACCCACAATTGTTGTTGGGATTCCAGAGCATTTTTCTATCCAAGGCTTCCAGGGCTAGTAACTCAACCCACCAACTAATTCCAGAGAATTTTTACAACCAAGGCTTCCCGTACTAGTACCTCAACCCAGGTTGTTACATGACTTCCAGAGTGTTTGTCAAAGCAACACTTCCAAGAAATAGTAACTCAACCCATAGCCAAAGGCACAAGAAAACCAACTAGAAAACGAAAGTAAACCAGCATCACCATGGCTATCCAGAAAAAGGCAATGCTAGGAAATCCACTGTCAATCCAAGCAATCCTCAATGCTAATGATAGATCATAACCAAGAAACCACATGCATATTCCATGCATGCCAAAAATAGTGAGTAAAACATAGATGCAACTTCGTTCCTGCAATAAAATATCATTGTAGTTGTTGATCTCGATGTCCTATTGCTCCAAAACTCCAAGTATGCCACACTCCTCCAAGAGTGCTCCAAAAAAACTCTAAGTGTCTAAGAGTATGAGAGAGAGAGAGAGAATAGAGAGAGAGCTCCAAAACCAAACTAACAAAATTTTGTGAACTAATCCTCAGAATCCTTTTTATTAATGATGCCTTTATTTTCTTCATTTTCCATTATTTTCCTTCATTTTCCTCCTCACATGCAACCTGTGACCTTTCACCTTCCTTTTCTCCTATTTTCCATTATTTTCATAAATAAAATGCCAATAAATTCCACTTTTCCTTTCCAAAGCCTTTTCCAATTTCCTTAGCCATTAATTAATCACAAGTGATCCCCATCACTATGTTTTTTCCCAACATTCAGCTTGGAATACATGTCCCATGACCAAGGTCTTATTTTACCTTTATTAATTTTTACATTGATTTTTTACCAATGATGTTACAGAACCCTCCCCCTTGGGGGAATACCATCCTCGATGTTCAATAGCACCTACAATCAACATGAGTGTTGTAAGAAAAATATATTTCCCATTGATATTTATA
Source organism: Pinus tabuliformis (assembly GCA_031772625.1). NCBI lineage: Eukaryota > Viridiplantae > Streptophyta > Pinopsida > Pinales > Pinaceae > Pinus > Pinus tabuliformis. The sequence goes on along the minus strand of CM062820.1, from coordinate 1,210,675,895 downwards.
ACTTAGAGCGATGCAGTATTTACAATAATCAACCTATTGAGAAGCAAACCAACATGACAACATGAAAAATATAAAATCATAATGACATGGCACCCATACAGCTTATTGGAGCATTATAACATAGATCATGGCAGTATTTACATCCATATACATATGTACATATACCAAAACATCACCAAAGCATGTATCAAAAACATATACCAACGCATTTTCTCAACCAACGAATAGAGAAGGATACATGGCCCACATCTGATCCGCCATCTCCCATGTAGCTTCATCAAGCCCAAAGTGCTTCCACTGCAATTGAACCTGCTCGATTCCTCAGTTTCAGAGCTTGGGCGTATTTATCTACAAAATGCACTGAAGTTCCGGCTGGAATTCTCCTTTTGGCTCCACCTACAATACAGACTAGTCAATCACATGATCACATATTTAACATAATTCTTAAGCAATGACACATGGAAAACATCATAGAATTTCACTTTCAGAGGCAGTGCAAGTTGATAGGCTACTAGACCAATCCTCTCAAGAATTCTGAAAGGTCCACAAAACCGAGGTGTCATCTTGGCACATGATCCAATCTGTAAGGAGATTTTCCTTAGCTTGATGTGCAAGTACAGCTGCTCCCCAACCTAAAACTCCTTAAACAACATGTTCTAATCTGCATAGCTCTTCTACCTATCCTGTGCTACTTTCAAATTCTTCTTGATTACCCTAATTTCCTGTTCCATTTCCGCTAACATGTCTGATCCAATTAATACCCTATAAAATGTATCACTCCAATTGATAGGAGTATTGCAGCTCCGCCCATACAATGCCTTAAACAGACTCATCCTCAAATATTCATGATACCCATTTTTGTAAGAAAAATCTACCAATGGAAGATACTCTTTCCACTTTCATTGTTGATGCATCACATACATCCTCAAAAATGTCCTCTAATATCCCGTTGACCCTCTCTACCTATCCATCTTTCTATGAATGATAATCTATACTGAAGGCCAATTTTATACCTAATCCTGAAAACAACTCCTTCCAAAACATGGACTAAACTTCACATCCATGTCTGACATAATATTCTGTAGAACACCATGCAATCTCACCACATCCCTAATGAAGACCTGTGCTACATCATTCGTTGAGTATGTAGACTTCACTGGAATGAAGTGCACTACCTTCGTCAACTTTTCCACCGCACCATGATGGAATCATGCTACCTAGATGTCCTTGGCAAACTTGTGATAAAGTCCATGGAAATTACCTCCTCTTTCCACTTTGGAATTGAAATCGGCTGTAGTAGTCCACCTGGATTCTTACACTCTACCTTCATTTGTTGAAAATCCAAGCACCTAGCTACGAAATCTACCATGTATCTCTTCAAATTCGGCCAATAGTAAAACTTCTTCACTATTTTCAGTCTCTTCTGATAGCCTAGGTGACTTGAATATGGTTTCGCGTGAAACTCCCTCAAGATCACCTTCTTGAGTTCACTGTTGTCTAGAATATATATCCTGTCTCTAAACCTAAGCAATCCATCTACCGTGAGACATTATTCCACATCTTGTGCACCTGCACCTATACCTGTACAATTTCCTGTACTTATTCTTGTACATGTACCTATACCACTATTGTACTTGTACTTGTACTCTGCTATAATCTGTGCCTAAGCTCCATATACCTATTATCCTGTTGACCTGCCCGCAAGATCCTATCCTATAGATCTGTCCCACAGGAGCTCATCAATGTTATATGATTCACCTGTATTTGCCTACTAAGAGCATCTGCAACCCTGTTCTCTTTACCTTTAATATACACGATCTCAAATTCGAACTCACTGATCATGGCCAACCATCTAGCTTTCCTAGAATTTATATTTGGTTGGTCAAATAGATACCACAATCCACTGTAATCACTCATCAATACAAACCATCTACCAAGGAGATAGTGCCTCCACATCTTTAATGAATGAATGGTCGTTGCCAACTCAAGATCATGTGTCAGATAGTTCTGCTCATGCTCATTTAGTTTTCGTGACTCATAACAAACTACTCGTCCTTCCTGCATAAGGACTCCACCAAGCCCTATTTTGAAAGCATATGTACATACCACAAAATATTTGTTTGGATATGCAATATTTAACACTGGAGCATGTGTTAACAAAAGATTTAACTGTTCAAAACTGGCTACACATTCCTCTTTCCATTCAAACCTCTTTCCTTTCCTTTGTAATGATGTGATAGGATAAGAAATCTGTGAGAATTTCCTGATGAACCTCCTGTAATACCCTTATAACCCCATGAAGGATCTCACCTCATCCACATTCCTAGGAGCTTCCCACTCCATGATAGCTCTTACCTTTTCTGGATCCATTGTTATGCCTTCCTTAGAAACCACATGTCCCAAGTAATGTACCTCAGTTTGAAATAAATTGCGCTTGTTGAGCTTAACATACAATTGATGCTCTCTCAGCAATCTCAATATTGTTGCTAAGTGTTCAACATGCTCTTCTTCATTTTTATAATATACCAATATATCATCAAGGAACATAATAACAAACTTGTCCAAATAAGGATGCAACACACTATTCATCAAGCACATAAAAGTAGCTGGAGAATTATTTAAAACAAATGGAATTACAACAAACTAATAATGTTTATACCTGGTTTGGGAAGTTATCTTGTGAATGTCATATTCTTTAATGTGTACCTGATGATATCTGGATCTCAGATCAATCTTTGAGAACATTGCTTCTCCCTTCAACTGATCGGACAAATCATCAATCCTCGGCGACGAATACCTATTCTTGATAGTCACTTTGTTCAAATACTTGTAATCAATGCATAAACTGAGAGTACCATCCTTCTTCTTCACAAGTAGTACTAGTGTGCCCCACGGTGATACACTTGGCCTAATGTATCCCTTGTCAATAATTTCCTTCAACTGCAACTTCAACTCTACCAACTCCAGTGTTATCATCCTATAGGGTGCCTTAGATGTTGGTGCTACCCCTAGTACCAACTCAATAGAAAATTCTACTTCCCTATGAGGTGGAAACTCTGAAATATCTGTGGGGAATACATCCTGAAAGTGTTGTAGAACTGGCTACCTGCTCAAAACATATGCATCCTCAACTTCCTTACCTTTCTCACTAGAAATATGCACTGCAAATAACACACACCCTTTCCCGCGACTATGCTTGGCCTCAATATTTGTCACCATTCCCATTGATGTTTCTTTCTTCTTGCCCTGCAAGAATCTTTGTTCCCAATGTCTTTAGGCACTCAATAGCCTTGTCATAACAATTCACCTTGGTCCTATGAAGATATAACCAATACATACCCAACAACATACTATATGATTGCAACAACAATACATTCAAATGTGCTGAGGTAGGAATACCATTCAAATCAAATTCACAAGCTCTTATCCAATGATGAACTTGCTTCTTTGTACTTGCATCTAACTACACTAACCAAGACTCTACATGTACTTCTTTATTCAAACCACACTTATCCACCAGGTCATGATTAACATAAATATAATTAGATCTAGGGTCAATCAAAATAGAAACAACTTAATCACAAAGCTTACCATCCATCTTGATAATAGATGCCTGGTGATCTACCTGATCGTTATCCAGTTCCGCATATATCCTAGGAATGCTCTATTTAACATCCCTCTGTTTGTGCCTTTTGAGCATTGTAGATCTTAGGTCTACCACCCTAATGTTGTGGAAAATCTCTCCTGTGATCCTCTCCTCCATAAGTCTAACACTGCAAATGCTTCCAACGTTCATCCTTATTCTGCTCCTCATATCAAAGTCCCTGTCCTTTGTTAGATGCATTTGACTTCTTAGATGGCACTGCATTATCTTTATTACCTGTACCCTAAGGTATTTCTCGCTTATTGTCCCATTTTCCTTTTTTTTGCATTACCTTTCTAATATATCTTAGTCTCAGATTTGTGCTTTTATTACTCGTAACAATGCTTTATCTTCTGAATGGCCTCCTCCAATGATTGAGGCTCATCAAACTCAATATTGTCTTTGAATTCTATCAGAAACCCACTGATGAATCTCTGAATCCTTGCCTTCTCCTCCTTGAGGTAAGGCACATACCTCGACAACTCTAGAAATATGCTAGTGTACTCCTCATCGATCATAGATCCCATCTTTAGCTCATAAAACTCCTTTTCCATGTCATCATAGTATCTCTTTGATGGATACTTCTTATGGAATAGCCTCTCGAACTCACTCCAAGTCAACTCATCCTCATAAATATCTCTGGGGTTCTTTACATCTTCCCACCAGATAGCTGCTTTAACTTTAAGACTGAATATATTTATTCTGGCCTTCTTGTTTTCTGAGTAATCGAGCAATCTGAAGAACTTATTCATTCCAAGAAACCATGATTTTTCATCCTGTGACTTCTTCATCTCTCCATTAAATGTAGGTGCCTTTCCTTTCTTAAACTCATCCAAAAAATATTCCTTTTCACTCCTCTTGTAAGGCTGATAATGATGACAATCATAGTGCCTCTGAGAACCATAACTAGAATAGTACTTGTGTTTATCACCTCTCCTATCTGGAGTGTCCAAGAACTTGCCATATCTAATCGTGTCATCTCTATCTAACCTGTACCTACCAAGAGACATATTGTCATATGCCCCATTATTTTTTTCCTCATGTCCTTGACTAATCTAGAGTGGCCCCTATCGCTACAATTTTGACAAATTCTGAAGGAAAACTGCATTAACCTCTGCTTGTTTCACTTGTGCCTGTATGATTATGTCATTATCTATTTTGTAACTCCTTATTTCTACCTTCAATATTCTCAGGGTGTTTGCTAAGTCAAAATAATTCTCAACACCAGGTTTCTCATCTGATCTACAAGGAGAATCTCGTGAATTGTAGTCTACCATCTTGCTAGTCATCTTGATCTCTTTCCTGCAAGGCATATTATGTCAGCTAAACCAAATCATAAAAAAGCCAACGTACCTTAGCATAATTCGAGGAGGATATATCCTACAAGGTCAACCAATTTAGCGTGATACGTGTATAAACATAATCATAAAAACATATAGACATATAGCAAATAGATATAACAACATATATACATTATTCTAACCATGGTCCAGTCATCAATACATGACCATATCAAGTGCACATCATGACCTCATGTATGAAAACAACAACCATATAAATGTACATTTGATAACATGTAAACACTAACTTATATAAATAATTCATAACCAATCACACACTCATGATGACACATTCCACGACAATATCATCAACCTTCACATGGCAACATCACTACAACCATGATCAACACCATGCATATGAAACAAACACATAAACCACACATATGAGTAACACATATGTAACCAACATGAATGCATGACCAACACACCACCCATCCAGTTTAAGGGGTGAACCATGCTCTAATACCACTCTATAACACCCTCCTCCCACATCTACCCACATAACTAGCCAACCGGGGTAAACATGTGACGAAGAGTTACTATGATATGATTCAACTCCCTATATGTCATTTAAGGAAGTGGAACTAGTGAAACACAACAACACAAACCTTCTAGACCTATTGCAAAACCCCTAGGACCCATCCAACCCTTCCAGATAACTAGCCCCTGAGAAAAACTAGCTTTTTACTGCATTAATCCTATAGTCGCTCCGATGACATGGGCATGAGTGCAACTAGGAACCTCCATTCGCTCCCACAACATGAGTATGCTTGTGACTACAGACTTTCACAAGAAGCTTTGTGCCTTCGATTCCAAATTCTATGCCACTTTTTCAGGCCCAAGGCTCACATCACTTCCTAGAACTCCATGACACTTTTAGAAATGAAAGATAAGATCATAACAATGATAAAAATGCAATTAATTAAATAAGGACTTGACTGGACCCCTACTAGCCATGTCTAGAATTTCGTCAAACATGTCATAAAGATGCAATCTATAGGTTTAAACAACAGATCTGAGCATAGGGATCTCATACATATCTAAGAATCACTAAGAAACATTTATGCCTCATCACAATAACTGCATTACCATCTATTAAACCATATATTCATTGTACATTCAGTGATGAACCAAAACGTGATGAGAGCCATACATTTCCATTGTCATAAAACTCGTTCATAACCATCATACAACTAATAGAAATATAAGGGATTAAACAACCATATAAGCCACATATAAACACATATATTTACTCATAAAATACCAAGTAGAAAGAGAGATCTTATTGATGATTGTATAAGCCGACCAGGTATGGGACTTCCACAAACTACTCGACTGTAGATTAGGTTGAACCAAATATTTCTTTAGCCAGTCATCCCCGTGCCATATTCCAAGCATGAATGTGTGATATCATAAAATAAATCAATCAAAACCATCCAGGGCTCCAGAGGCCAAACCACCCCAACCCTCAACCATTGATTCCACCTCACGATTAGACATCACTAACCATCACCAGATTGGTCTCTACCCAAGTTTTCCAGGGTTCCAGAGAATTTTTTCCAACCAGGGCTTCCAGGACTAGTAACTCAACCCACAACTTTTGTCAGGCTTCCAGAGCATTTTTCTAACTAGGGATTCCAGGATTAGTAACTCAACCCATCAAGGGCTTCCAAAGTATTTTTCCAACCAAGGCTTCTAGCACTAGTTACTCAACCCAAGTTTTTACAGGGCTTCCGGAGTGTTTGTCCAACCAAGGCTTCTAGGAACTATTAACTCCACAGATAGCCAAAGGCACAAGAAAACCAACCAGAGAACAAAACTAAACCCACAACACCATGGATATCCAAGAAATGGCAAGGGCACTAAAATCCACTATCAATCCAGGCAATCCTCCATGCCAATGATAGACCATAACCAAGAAACCACATGCATATTCCATGCATGCAAAACTAGTGAGGAAAAAATACATGAAACTCAGTACCTACAAGCAAATATCGTTGTAGTTGCTGATCCTGATGTCATCTTGCCCCAAAATTCCAAGTTTACCATACTCCTCCAAGAGTGATCCACGAAAACTCTAAGTGTCCAAGAGTATGAGAGAGAATAGAGAGAGAGCTCCAAAACTTAACTGACAAAAGTCTGTGAACTAATCCTCAGAAGCCTTTTTATTAATGAGTCCTCTATTTTCTTCATTTTCCATTATTTTCCTTCATTTTCCTCCTCACATGCAACTTGTGACCTTTCACCTTCCTTTTATCCTAGTTTCCATTATTTTTAGAAATAAAATGCCAATAAATGTCACTTTGCCTTTCCAAACCCTTTTCCATTTCCTTTGCCAATTTCCTTAGCCATTAATTAATCTCAAGTGATCCCCATCACTATGTTTTTTCCCAACATTCAACTTGGAATACATGTCCCATGACTAAGCTATTATTTTAACTTTTATTAAATTTTACATGGATTTTTGACCAAGGTTGTTACAATATGTTTTTAATGATGCAAGATTGATTGATAGAACATAGAAGAGGTTGGAGGGTTGACTTGGGTCTTTGTGGTTGTCTTGGTCTTAGTCTTAGGTCTTGGATATCTCCACGGGGGCTTCACTAACAAACCAATATGACATCACATGCGTTCATATTGGGGTATAAAAAATTGAAAAATCCTAAAACAATATATTGACTATATAATAGGGGGGGAGTAGGGTTTTTATGTTAGATATGAATATATGTATTATTGGGTATTATTTATTCAAACGTTTGACCAGGTGGATCTAAAAAAGGGCAGGATAAGGAAAAAAAGGGGGCGAACAGGGAGGGTCTATAAATAGGAGAACACAAAGGGTCTGCGAGAAGGGAGGGTCTGTGGACCACTATGAATAGGTGTGTGAACAGGGAAGATTTGTAAATGGGGAGGATCTACGAACCACTGCAAACAAATGCATGAATAGGGAGGGTGTTAATAAAATATAATTTATTTCTGTGGCAACAAGGGTATTTGGCATCACAAATAGTCCATAGACAGGTACTTAGCCTTCATCTTCGTAATCATCTTGTTGATCTTCTCTATTATTTAATCAAATATTACATTCCTTCATCCATTATACATACCAAAAGTAGTGTGTAACCAATCTATAAGCATATGGACTGTTAGAAACTTCAAACAATCCTCAACATCTAAATCCATCCAAGAATTAAAAAATGGAAGTGTAAATCATGTGAGGATTGAGGATGAGGACAAGGGTTTTCTTAAGTGGGATGTGAATAAAATTTAACCATTGGCAGGAATTTGGAATCAAAGTAGTTGTTTCAAAGGTTAATATACCTCACAAGTTACTTTTCACACTTTAATGTTAATCTTGATACAAACAATTTCTTTTAAGCAATTTAATAGAATAAACTTGAGATAATCTCTTCTTTGGGGGGTCGGGGTTAAAAATACAAGTTGGCTCATAGATATAAAATTACATGTACTATATTAAAATATGGCTCTTAAACATCTAGAACAACATTTGTAGGCCTAGAGACCCCACCTAGATGGACACTGGAGTTACACATCATGCTTAATCAAAGAGTCTATAGTGCACACAGACATAACTGCTAAAGTGTTATATAAATCCAAGGGCTTCAATGGATAATGTCAACATAGTCAATTTCTTCTTTAAATGGAATAAAGAAAGAACCTTTTTTTTTCAGGTTATGGGAATTTATTTATATCACTCCTTGACCTCCCTAAGCTAATGTATAAATTCTCACTGTAGATCAATAGATTATGCAATATACTAAAGCAAAATACAAGATCTACTTCTACAACAAACTTTGCAGAAGCTTAATCGAATATGAGAAAGATCAAATAGAACACATATAACTGAGAATGAGAAATCAATCACACATGAACACAGAAGAATAACCCGGGGAAAGGCCCAGCCTAAAACCCCAATCTCTGTATTATCATACAAGTGGAAATATGTTCAATGTTACAAAAAGAATCAGCTCTCAAGTTATCCTGCTCTCTCTGCAATCAAACAATACAACTCACAGACTAAATAGACACTAGATATGCCTTCCATCAGCCCTCCAAGCCTCGTATTTCCTTGTGCAGCTTTTCTTGGGGTCCAATGATGCCACTTGTGTGATTGGCCTCATCACACACTCACTAAAACTGAAGAAGTAACTGAGCAATCCTCAAGGAATGAATTCCTTCTACATGCAAGAGATATTCACAATAGAATATTCCTGCAATTGATAGTACATTGTCCCTCCATCTGATCTCAATTAGGTCTCTGTCTGAACTGATATGCATGAGTTATTTATGAGAGAATATTCAATTATATGAGGTGCAGCAGTTGCATGCATGCATTAACTAACTGAACTCAAAATTAATTCAACAAACTGTTTGAACTAATCTAACTGGACTTGACTCAATTAACTAAGCCAACTAATTACAACTCATCCTTATCTCTTTAACTGATGGATAAATTCCTCAATCAATGGAGAAACTGTTGCATGTCCCCACATAGACTTCATGTTTTATTTTCTACAACTAATTAACTCAAGATGAATTAATTAATTATTTTACAAACAACTACTAAGATCAAATTCGAATTTTTACTTCTCTATTTTAGTTCAGGGACTAACTAAAATAGGAAGGTATCCCGAAATGCTATTTATAGTAGTGATAAATTTAGCACTTCTATATTTAGCATTTCTTGTTTGTATTTTCAACACTCCCTCTCAACAAGAAAGGGATTATATGTAACCCCAATCCTGTTTTTGTGGAACTCGAACTTGCATTTTGACAAAGCCTTCATCAAAATATCTGCATCATGTTCCTCAATCAAAACATACAACAACAACATGATCCTCTTAACCACACAGTCTCGAAGATGGTGATACCAGATATCAATGTGCTTGGACCTATCATGAAAAACTGGATTCTTAGACAGTTTGATACAACTCTGATTATCACAGTAGATCACAGTTGGATCCATCCTCTGACAAACAATCCCACTAGAATCTTTTGCATCCAAATGGCCTCACATGCAACCTGACAAGAAGCCATGTATTCAGCCTCTACTAAGCTAAGTGTAACTGATCTATGTTTCCTGCTGTACCAGGAAACTATAGCTGAACCAAGGTTGAAGATTCCTCCAGAAGTTCTCTTCCGATCTGATGGACTCCCTACCCAATCCACATCTGTGAAGCCCTGAAGTTTCACTCCCTCTATCCATCTGTACCACAATCTGAACTGAGATGTGCCTCTGAGGTATCTCAGCACATGCTTCGTTGCCTTCCAAAACAGCTTGGTAGGCTGAACCATAGCTTGACTCAGCTGGTTCACCACAAAGCATAAGTCAGGTCATGTGTTCACCAGATACATAAGTGAACCCACCGGCTGCCGATAAATAGTAGCAGCTACTACCTCACCTGAAGTAGCATCCTCCTTCCTCCAGTTCCCAGCTAGATGAGTCTGCATGGGCTTACACTTCTCCATGTGAAAGCACCTGAGTATCTCATTGGCATACTTTCCTTGAGACAAAAATACTTCACCATCTTTCTGCCACACCTCCATGCCTAGAAAGTAGTGCATAAGACCCATGTCTTTCATTTCGAACTCTCTTGCAAGGTCCTCCTTGAAAGACTGGATCAGCTGATCATCACCTGTCAAAATCAGATCATCGACATAAAGAAAAATGATCAATGGCTTACCTTCTATCATGATGTGGTAAAGGTTTGCATCTGCTTCACTCTTGGTGAAGCTTAACCCAGTGAAATACTTGTCGATCCTAGTGTACCAAGCACGGGGTGCTTGCTTCAGCCCATACAAAGCCCTCTTGAGTTGGCACACATGTGACTCACGATTGAAGGTCTCGAAACCCTCTGGCTTCTCAATGTACACCTCCTCCTCAATCTTCCCACTGAGGAATGTTGTCTTCATGTCCATTTGATGGATCTTCCAACCCATCTGAGCTGATAGTGCCAAAATCGATCTGATAGATGAGTACCTTGCTACAGGAGCATAGGTCTCATCGTAGTCGATCCCCTTGACCTGTGAGAAACCACGACCAACAAACCTTGCCTTATGTTTCTCAATACTTCCATCATCTACCTGCTTTACTTTGTAAATCCATCTAGAACTCACCACTGACTTGCCCTGAGGTCTTGGGACAACATCCCACACACTGTTTCGAATGATAGAGTCGTACTCTTCTACCATTGCATCAACCTAGACTGGTTGCTGCACTGCCTCCTTGAATGAAGAAGGTTCAGTATCTACACACTCCCCAACCAGGGCCATGTACCCAGTGTACCGCTCGGGCGACCTCCTCTGTCTGCGCTGAGAAGATGGTTGTCCCACTTTCTCTCACACATCCAACATCAACCTGTCAACTTACCTTGAGCATTTCTGCCCATCTCTGGAAGTCTCGGCATGAGTGGATGTCCACTGCTGGATCCTCTACATGCAGATACTCCACATCAATCTGAGGCTCCTCCTCCTTAGGAACTGAAAGTTCCTCCTCTGCATGCAACTTGAGCTCCCTCTCAAGTGATACTCACATGGCTTTCTTCTCATTGAACTTCAGATCCTTGTGTACCATTGTCCTATGACTGGTAGGCAGGTACACCTAATAGTTGTGCGGTGTATTCGTGTACCCCACAAGTATTCCCAACTCAACTGTTGGATCTAGCTTCTTCCGGGCTTCTTTGGTCACATGACAGTAAACTGATGAACCAAATATTTGGAAGTGACTCACATCTAGTCGCTTCACGGAAAAGGCCTCCATAGGTGTCTTCATTCCCAGTGTACGGCGCAGGCTTCTGTTCTACAAGTATAATGTTGTATTACATGCCTCAACCCACAAATGCAATGGTAGGATTTAGTCATGCAACATCACTCAAGCTGCTCCCACAATTGATATGTTCTTCCTTTCGACCACCCCATTCTACTGTGGGTTATGGGGTGCCATCAACCCCCGTTTAATTCCTTCTGCAGCACAGAAGTTCTTAAACTATTGGGAGACATACAAGAAGGTCTGATCCTTCTTTTGCATAAAGTAGATCCAGCATCTACGAGAAAAATTATCATCGATAAAAATAGCATAGTACCATTGTTTAGTAGTGGAGGCTGTAGAGAATGGTCCACAAACATTTGAGTGAACTCTCTCCAGGATTGCTCCAGCTCTGCTGTCTCGATCTAGAAAGGAATATTTCGCATACTTACCCAAGGTACAACTTTTTCATGTATTCGTCTACTCCAGTTTTCCCTTGGGTAGCTCGGTAGAAATCTGTTGCATGATCTTCAGGGCTCCATGGTGCAAGTGGCCTAGTCTTCTATGCCATAGCTCACCAACATCTTGGCTCTGCACCATATCAACTTTTGAACTCAACGCAGTATAGTCGTCTACCTCCACGTTGTAAAGATTCTTTACTCGAATGCCAATTCGCTTGGTCTGTCTAGTACCGATATGCCTCAGGAATACCTTTCCTTTACTAAATACTACATCATAGCCTTTATCTTCTAGCATAGCAACATACACAAGATTCTTCTTCAGACCTGGTACATACTTTACATCAGTCAGGGTGAGAGGAGCTCCACGCTCCCTCTGAAACACAATACTTTCCATCAACACCCATCTCGATCCACATTTGGAGATTCTTCTCCTCCAAGGTACTGAAAAGATTCTTGTCACCTGACATGTGGAATGAAGCTCCACTGTCCAGGTACCACACACATCCCACCATGGATGAAACCATGCATGCGATAAGAGAGAAATCCAACTCAAACTATGAGGCCAGTGCCTCACCATCAAATCCCTTCAAGGATCCCTTCTTGGATTTCCTCTGTGGAAAATTTGTAGCATAATGGCCCACTTCATGACAATGAAAGCATCGTACTTTCGATTTTTCAAAGTTCTTCCCACCATGGGAAGAACCGGATTTGAAATGGGATGCCTTCCCTTCCCCTTCCTCGCCTTACTCACTAAGGCTAGATTTTCCTCATCATCTTGCTTTGATGAGGATCCATCTCTGGTGCTTCTTCTTATCTCCTCCTACATCAAATCCGACCAAAGTCGTTCCTAATTTGGCAGATTTTCTCCTCCATTAACCAATTCTTGGTAGCTATGCCAGCTCTTCGGAAGACCAAGGAATGCAAGACTCACCATGTCATCATCGGCTGTCACGATCCCTACACTTCCAAGCTCATCCTTGCAGGTGGTGAGCTTGTTCAGATATGTAGAGATCGTGTCACCCTTTTCACACTTGATTTTCTGAAGCTTGTCTTTCGGTGCCAGCTTCCTCTTATCATTGTTGTTTTGATATAGATATTTCAATGTTTTCCACATTGAAAATGATGTCTCCTTCCCATGGAGACTCGTGACTGTGTGGTCTCAAACTCCCTCCAAAAGGATTCTCCTTGCTCTAGCCACACATTTCTTCCATTCTGCCAATTCTGTAGCATCAGTGAGGTTGGGGACTTCCTAATCAATGAAGTCCTTTGGACCGTTATCCTCTAATACTACTTCCATGCGATCCTTCCAGGCCATATAATTCGAGCTACCATCAAGGGCATACTGAAGTATTAAACTGTTGAACGCCATTGGTGAAAATGAGATGTGATAAGAACTCGATTTCTATATTTAGGAACCTCAAACTTCGAACTTCTCCCTCCTTGTATATTGTTCTTCACTTTGATTACCTTTGCTCTGATACCATGTAGAAATTCTCACTATAGATCAACAGATTATGCAATATACTAAAGCAAAATACAAGATCTACTTCTACAACAAACTTTGCGGAAGCTTAATCGATTATGAGCAAGATCAAATAGAACACATATAATTGATAATGAGAAATCAATCACAAATGAACACAGAAGAATAACCCGGGGAAAGCCTCAGCCTAAAACTCCAATCCCTGTATTATCATACAAGTGGAAATATGTTCAATATTACAAAAAGAATCAGCTCTCAAGCTATCCTGCTCTCTCTGCAATCAAACAATATAGCTCACAGACTGAATAGACACTAGATATGCCTTCCCTCAACCCTCCAAGCCTCCTATTTCCTTGCACATTTTTTCTTGGGGTCCAATGATGCCACCTGTGTTATTGGCCTCATCACACACTCACTAAAACTGAAGAAGTAACTGCGCAATCCTCAAGGAATCAATTCCTTCTACATGCAAGAGATATTCACAATAGAATATTCCTGCAACTGATAGTACATTGTCCCTCCATCTGATCTCAATTGGGTCTCTGTCTAAACTGACATGCATGAGTTATTTATGAGATAATATTCAGTTATCTGAAGTGCAACAGTTCCATGCATGCATGCATTAACTAACTAAACTCACAATTAATTCAACAAACTGTTTGAAATAATCTAACTAGACTTGACTCAGTTAACTAAGCCAACTAATTACAACTCATCCTTATCTCTTTAACTGATGGATAAATTCCTCAATCAATGGAGAAACTGTTGCATGTCCCCACATAGACTTCATGTTTGATTTTCTACAACTAATTAACTCAAGATGAATTAATTAATTATTTTACAAACAACTACTAAGATCAAATTCGAATTTTTACTTCTCTATTTTAGTTTAGGGACTAACTAAAATAGGAAGGTATCCCGAAATGCTATTTATAGCAGTGCTAAATTTAGCACTTCTATATTTAGCATTTCTTTTTGCTCTTTTCAACACCTAAACCTTAATAATGGACTTGATTGGATTTAGTTGAAAATTTTCTCAAGGTTTGAATGCCTTGTCTATTTTTCATAAGCACTAGAATATAAATATACAAAATTTCTATAGGAGCTTCTTTAGAAAGGATTTTATTACCTTATAAAAACCTTCAAAACAATTTTTGGTAGAGGCTCCCACCAAACTAGGTTGTAATGGCTACCTTTGTGAATAACCTGAGAAAACGTTGAGTTAGTAAAACATTTTTCAGCCCATGCTCATCCATTTTAAAGCACTCTCAAGTCTGAGAACAAGTGGGAGAAACCCCATACAACCATCACATGAAAACTAAGCTTTCCAGTAGCCCCTTAGGGCCATCACATGAAAGCTAAGTTTTTAGAAAAGAAATTCAAGAAAAAACTATTGGTAGTAAAGATGAATGACACCAAACCAACAAACCCTAATAAAATTATATGTTTCTATTATTTTTGTTGCTTAATGATATCTAAGCGAGTTCATCTTAGCAACCATAAAATGCCATTGATATATCTAGAAGAAATATAATCACCCCGATCACTTTGTTTAGATCTTATGAATAACCTATACAATTATTCAATGTACCATCATTTCATTTTGCTTCATTTTTTTCAACTTTTTGGACAGATTCAACAAATAGTCCACAGACAAACTTGTATTAAACAACAACCATGAGAACATAATATATAATGTTTCTCCAATATGAGAAAGAATCTGATTTAGACAAGTAGTAATGTTTCTCCACAAGTAGCAATGATTTATAAATGAGGATTACTTCTCTTATTTATATGAGAGATCAAGCACCATCCTTATCCATTGGTAGCTCCCAAAACATTAAAAAAATGCCTTTATCTCTCATATAAAATAGTAAAATGAATTAAATGCATTTCATACCTGTGAACAATAAAAGCTACAAGGGACTGATTTTGACCTCTTTAGGACACAAAAAAATGATGTAAATAAGGCCAAAATTGAGGCATATCTAGGGCATAAGATTTGCCTATAATTTTTTCAATGTTTGACTCCATAAATCAGCTCTAAAATATGTTTCAGTACTATGTTTTATTGCAAGTTTTAGTTCCATTTGAGGAATCCATAGATAGTGCTTTTTGAATCAAGGTGTTTCATCCCAATAGTAAGATTTCTTCATCTTTTTTGGAGCTTTGAATTGAAAGTGCATACATTGCTTCCTTGCTCTTTATTTTATAATAAACCAATATCCTTATGGAATTTTACTTACTTTTTCATTTATTTATGTGCAAAAAAATATGGAGTTATTTTTATTAAATTGTTACCAATGAAGAGAAATCTGTCATTGGCATGGTCAGGTGTCGAGAAGGTTGTACATTTGTTGAAATCCATGCTAAAATTGTGGATGATGAAATCGTTCAATACCCTTTTGATTTTATGTAGGATGGATTAAATTTAAATCCAAAGCAAGAGAAAAATTGGAAAGTTTATACAACACTTTTAGGAATCAAGAGGAAACTAGACACATTTGACGTGGAAGCAGAGGGTTCAAATGTATTGAAAATAACACCAATCATTGAAAACATTGAAGAGAATGTGGAGGGACCTATGCATAAACAAATAAGAGTTGAAAATATGTCTTTGTTAATGGAACAAGCCATAGTTGTTGATCCTAGTTTATTGGCATATTGGGAGAAAAAAGGGAAAAGTTTAATGGAAGAGTTTGTCAATGAGAAACTTACCCTCAAAGTATATTCAAAGAAGGGAGAATCTAAAATAAAGATCCATTGTGAAATTTGTGGCATTGATTATGGAACAGGTGATGTATCCTATGTAGCACAAATAGTTCACAACTTCAAAACAATCATATGAAAATAGGGGCCCATCAACGACGCCTTTCAATGCCAAGTGGTAGTGAAATACCTTCATGTAACAAAGTACAATAGACAATGGTGGTTGGAGATCAATTTCATATTGATAAAGAAATCAAAATTCTAGATGATTTCAACTAGACACAAGAGCCTAATTTGTTCAAGGTGGTGGAAGAAACACTTGCAGACTATAAGGACATGAAAAAAGTGAGAGTGGAATGTACACTATGCAATAAATGGTTTTTTTTAGTGCTGACAAGTGGTAATATTGCCAGTTCTCTATATGAACAAATGAAATCAAAGAAGCACACTATTACTACTATAAATGAGGACTCACATGAGGAGATTAGGTTGAGGAGTTGCATGATCCAGAGACCCAAGAAGCCTACCAATGATAAGTCCTAACAAAGTTTGACTAGGTTCTTGGTCCCATCAACACCATCAGTATTACATAGGGGTTCTACAAGTGCAAATCCTTTGTTAGGTCCCTATAATACTAGTGATTCCCCCATTACTATTGTCATTTTAGCCCTTATTTTTATTGTTGTGCCCCTATTGTCCCCATATTGTTATTATTATGCCCCATAGAAGCCCACTATTGTTATTGTTGTGCCCTTATATTATTATTGTTATGTCAGCTTTGATTATATTATGACCCCTTAGACTCCTATATATAGAAAGGAGGTTTTGTAATTTGTATCATCCAAGAATTTTTCATTTTTGTAATGTAAAGGAGGTTTCCCCCTCAAAAAGGCTGATTTTGAGGTCATTGATATATCTTTTCTTCTATTTTGTGAGCTGTCTACATAACATTTGGTATAAGAGCCTTTGGATTCTAGGGTTTCGTTTCTCCAAACAGGCCATCGTGGAATTTTTGCTATAACCTTTTTTGTACGATGTTTCAAAAGCTGAAATTAAAACCCATTTGAGCCATAATCGCAGGGAACCTCAGATATGTATTTCAAATATTTTATCACTATATTTTAGGAGATACGATCCAAGGAAGTTAGGGTTTTTGCAGGCTCCCAAATTATATCTCAAACAGGTGACCTGGGGAAAATCATCATAAGTTTCTCTCTGAGCATCAGATTGAAATTTCATAAAACGTTGTCGAAAGAGGATGGCCTGTAGTGTTCTTTATATTGGTTTCAGGTCCTAAGGTAGAAACAGTGACACGTGGAACTTCGTACAAGTTCGCTTTAATGAGCCTATCTATAATCAGGTCATCATGGGAAATTTTCCATAACTCTTCCTTGGAGAATCCAATCTTGATCAGACTTGCGAAGTTGGAAAGAGGAATCAGAGGGAAACCACGGGGTGTAATTTCAGACCTTGGAGATCTGAAATTACAAAGATATGATAGATTCAATATCAAGCTCCTACAAAGTGAAAAAGGATGTGTAGTTTTTTTTTAATTTTGCAGAAGTTTGGTTTGAAAAATTAGTTTGAAGGAATTCGAAGGGAATAGTGAAGCATTATTATCATTAGTTGATGCCCTGAAAAAAGTAAATGGAAACACCTCGTAAGCAACCTGAAATCTCTAGCATGACTCATGAAGAAGAGGAAGAAATGCAACATGATATATCAAACTTACGAGACCATGTGCAACAAAACTCACTCTCACAAAAAGTAACAAAAGCTAAGATGGATGGTTTAAAGAAAGACGTGGAAGCAAATATGGATGGCATGGAAGCTAATATGGATGGTTTAAAGAAAGGCATGGAAGCTAAGATGGATGGTTTACACGAAGGCGTGGAAGCTAAGATGAATGACATGGAAGCTAAGATGGATGGTTTACACGAAGGCGTGGAAGCTAAGATGAATGACATGGAAGCTAAGATGGATGGTATAGAAGAAAAACTTAAAGGCAACATGGAATATTTGAAGACAGATTTGATAAAGTTTCTACAAGAAATGATTACTAATGACAAAAGGGTAGTAAAGGAAACTCATAACGAGAACACAATAAATTTTAATCATGCTTTCATAGACTCTAATGTTGGATTGAAGACCCACCATGTTCCAAAGATCGATATGAGGAAGTTTGATGGCAAGGATCCCGTAACATGGATACTATAGATGGAGTAGTATTTCAATCTCCATAATGTACAAAACACACAAAAGGTATGCATTGCAACTTTATATTTGGAACCAAATCAGTTGTATGGTATCGATGGCTTTTCTCTCGTAAACAAATTGTCACTTGGGAAATTTTTATGGAAGAAATGTGTTGTAGCGGCTACAACCACCCTCCAAAATTTTGCCTTAGCCTCGTTTTGGAGCCTCCCTTCCAACCTTTACAAAAACTTTCCTTGCTTTGTCAAGTTCACAAGCTTCAGTGTCTTTCTTGCACAAAGGCAACTTGTCAGTCACAGCTTAATCCATTCCCCTCACAGGCTGTTCACCCGGACTTGGTCTAGTTGTAGGTTGAGCACCTTCCCCTTGAAAATTACGCATTTCTAGAGGGAAACCATCCTTCCCTCTAGAAATTGTGCAATCCTTTCTGGTAGCTTGCTGGGCTCTAGGATTGTGCAATCCTGCCTGCCAACACTCCCAACAAGATTTGCACAAACTTCCCCAGCAAGGCTGCTCATCCTAGAATTTGTGCAAATATGGGCAGCAGTAAGCTGGTCTGCCCAGAAATTACGCAAATCTCCTGGGCAACTAGCCCAACTCCTAGCTAGAAATGCACATTTTTTCTCCAACAATCGAGCAGTCTCTTACATGTGCAGCTGAGTTGACCGGTTCCCTCCGGGACTGAGAAAAACAAACTTGCATACATGGGCTACTTCTCCCAAGGCAGCATGCAAAGGCATCCCTTATTTCAAGGAGCTATGTTTAGTAGTTGGAGGTTACATGCAAGGAGCAATTCCGAAACCTCCCACCAAGTGTCGCTTCCCCTAGATTCATGGCATGCACGTCACAACCTCGATGTTATCAAAACTCATCAACCAGACGCTGCAAAGCTCATTCCTCACATCAACCTTGTAGCTCTGACATCCCACATCACATCTAGGAGAAGTTGGCACATTCAACTCATTTGTTTTGGGGTAAGTCCACTTCCCATGCCTTGTGCTGCATTTCTGTCGCTTTTTGTGTTTTTTCTTGTGCCAGTACTGTTTTCTTGATTTCTTTGAACACTTGCTGTCGTTTACATATATACTAGCCTGTCCTAGCTCAATTTCAGTTTTCATTGCTATCTCACTGCTGTCGCATGCATGAAACTATTTTGCACAGACGTTTGCCCAACCAGCGCATTGCCTCACCCACATGCATGTTGATCTGTTAGTTGAATCTTTCATTCATGTTTTGCATGCACTGTTAATCACTTCTTCTATAACTTAGTGTCGCCATGCATTTACTATCATAGTTTCTTTCAGTTTCCCGTCGACGAGTCGGGCCAACCTTGGCCCCGGCTCTACCTTCACCAAGGCTGCATTGCGCAATATGGGTAAGGAAGGCTCACCTTGCTCTCCATATTTGCACATTCCTACCCAGCACTATCCTCCAGGACTATTTTGCGCATTTCTAGAGGACAGTAGCTGCTTGGCCCAAGAAATTGCGCAAATCTGTCCCTAGGCCAATAGTGCTTCCCAACTGGAATAGCACATTGCACAATTGCAGCAGTCAGCAGCTAGAGTGGACTGTTCATTGCACAGTTCCAACAGTCAGCTAGTCTCCCAACAACCCAAACTGTGCCTTGTGCAGTCTTTGCAGTCGGTCTCCCAACCTCCTGGCCAAAATTGTGTAACCTTCATGATCATGCACCCAAGTATGTTGCAAGTCAGTTCTCATGTTCATTTTGGTTTTCCACTAACATATTGCTTGCTACAAGTGTTTCCATGTCTCTAGGTGTCCCAGGTGTTCATTTACCTCTCAACAGTACAGGTACAATGGTTTCTAGAGAGAAGAGATGAAGACACCGTTCAGAGCACACTTGGGGATGCAGTCTATCAAGTGTCCATGGACTTGCCTAACCACGAAGACATCAATTTGTTCATAGACAAGTACATCAAGATATGATAGCAGCAGCATCACAGTGAGCAGCATCATGAACAACAGCTGAAGACAACATACCAAATGCAACGAATGCAAGAGAAGGGTTGTTGACAACATAGACGCAGAACGAGGTTGCAAGCTCAGGTAGGTCCATTGATGATGAAAGCAACTTTGGATACTTTGGCTATGAAGTGACGGAGCGACATGAAGATCGCGTGAAGGCAAAAGATGGAACAGATAAGGAGTTGCATGTGATGAAGAAGCAACTCAGGAAGAACATGAAGTTGCACAGACAGATGAATGAGTTGTAATAGGAACAGGAACAACAGTGGGCGCAACATGCACTCACAGGTGAAACTGCGCCTGTACAAGTTAAGGATCCATCTCAACAGTTGACACATAGAAGATATGGTGAGAAGTGTTTTTGATCACATGCAAGGGATT
Organism: Pinus tabuliformis; assembly: GCA_031772625.1. Classification (NCBI taxonomy): domain Eukaryota; kingdom Viridiplantae; phylum Streptophyta; class Pinopsida; order Pinales; family Pinaceae; genus Pinus; species Pinus tabuliformis. Next base: position 1,210,654,912 of record CM062820.1, on the reverse strand, counting down.
TAGCAGTATGCATTTCGTTGAGTGCACACATGCAATCCAACCCATTCAACACACTCACCAAGGGGAAGACAAGAAGCAATTCCAACCAGGACTGAACATGTACTTCGACAAGTTGATGCACATGACCACCAACACACACTTGAAGATCAGCACGGACACTATGCATCAATGTGTTGATGGTTCAACCATACCCAAGAAGACCATGTGCATGTTAGCAAATGCGATGGATGAAGGGGTCGAACCAATGCACCAGTTACAATGGAGGCAAGAGTTCACTTCAGCAAGATGTCACCATGAGGTGCATGCACACCATCACAGATGACTAAGCTTGGCATCAGCTCACAACCTTCACCATCACAAGCATGTCAAAGAGTTGGTCTCATCATAGCAAACCAAGTGTTAGTAATGTATTGCAAGGCTTTCACAAGCCATGTTGTCTCACATGAGTACATGTGCATTGTAATGTTGAGTCATGTGAAGTGTAAGTCAAGTGTCAATGGTTCGATGTAACAGTCATAGAGTAGGTGCAGAGTCATGAGGGTAGTCGAATTGTCACAAAGGGGAATATCAAGGGTCACCCCACCCTTTGCTATAAATATTCCCTCATAACTCATTGTAGGGGCTTTTTTTCAGCCATGCTTCTAATAAGACTATCTTGAAGAAGGCTTGGATAGTATTGTAATGCGCCTTGACTTCTCCACTGCAAGGAGCTAGTACATCTCTTTGGAGGAGCAGGAAATGTGGCTATAACGTTCCACTATTGGGGATAGCAGGTTTACATGGATGTATTGTATGATTGTGACTTACACTTCTTTATATAATAAGAGCTAACACATTTTCATGCATATGTTGTTATTGTAGTTGGACTGTTTTGGTTGCCTTAATGATATATGTTGTTTAACTTAAGTACTTGTGTATGAACTGATTTGTATACAATTATATGAATCTTGTTGTTAATGTGTTGCATATGTTGTTAATGTTGTCACCATTTGTGTCGACTTCTCTGTCGGACATCAGACAGACCTTTCACTTGAACCTTGATAAAAAAACCATCGCACTCGTTTCAGAATGATCCGTGAGTGTTGTACGTCTTATCTTACCTTGTATGATGTGACTGCCGCATCCCATGTCCTTTGTGTTGTGTGTTCCTAACCGAGTTGGGACTGATCCATTTCAACCTGGAACTCACCTTCACCTCCTTCCCCCTTCGAAGTGTTGGGACCTCTCATACACCTTCCTTGACTCACTGCATTAGTCACACCCATGCTGCTGACAGGGTTATCCTGCTTGTCTATGTGCGACATCGCAGTTAAGGCCTTACGACCCATTGTTGGGACTCCTACATCAAACGATCTGAGGTCTAATTGGGACTTCTTACCGGGGATTTCCCCTTGACATGTTGGCAGGTCCAAAATTGTTAACAAAATGATAGCACATTATGAGGATACAAGAAGCAACACCTTTTTTAGCGAATTGATAAATCTCAAACAAAAGGGTTCAATGACGGAGCACGTTGACGGCTTCTAAAAATTGAATATAAGGGTAAAAGATATTCCATATGAGCACAGGATTGATTTGTTCATAGGGACATTAAAGGATAACATCCAACATGAGGTTTGCCTTTGGGAACCTGATGCATTGGAGAAGGCATTCGAGTTGGAAAAAAAGATGGAAAGCAAAATTATGGCAACAAGGAAGCCTACCATTTGTTGGCCCTAGCCTTCCACAACCTACAAGGTTGACACCACAACATTTGGAAGAAAAGAGAGAAAATGGCTTTGTTATAGTTGTGATAGAAAATACACTAAAGTTGATAAGTGTGTTGAGAAGAAATTATTTTACATAGGTTGTGAAGAGGAGGAAGAAAAGGAATAAGAAACGTCAAAAGAAGAGGATATACACTAGGAACAAACCCTAGAGAAATAAGAAATGAATCCGATCATATATTGTAATGCATTGGTTGGAATTACCATTTCTCAAACTATCAAGATAGAAGGACATATCAAGAAGAAAAAGGTAATAGTGTTGATTTATTCGAGTAGTACCCATAATTTTATTCATTGTAATATAGCCAAGGAATTGAATTGCTTCCTATATCCAGCACCAGAGTGTCAAGTGATGGCTGCAAGTGGAGGAACCATAAATGTCTTTGGAAAGTGCCATAATATCAAGCTATTCATGGGAGAAAATGTATTGAATAGCCCAATTCTTTACATTCCAATGGGTGGTGTTGATTTTGTACTAGGAGTTTAATGGCTACAATCCTTAGGTACAATAGCTTTTAATTTTCAAGAAATTTTTGTGAAATTTTTTTCGAAAGGAAAGGAAGTTGAATTAAGGGGTGTCACAGGGGAAATTGGGAAAGATAATCATCTCTAAAGGAATGAAAAAGTTTCTAAAGAAATAAAAACGAGGCATAATTGCACAATTCTGTTCGCTAGAGGTTCCCACATCAAAATCATCTATTTCTCCAGATCTCCAAAAAGTATTGGACAATCATTCCAAGGTATTTGAGACTCCCAAAGGCCTCCCACCTATTTGTTATCATGGTCATGTTATTCATTTGATTCCAAGAATTGTTCCTCCAAACATCATGCCTTATAGATATCCCTGCCCAAAAGAGTGAAATGGAACACATGGTTGCAGAAATGCTAGAGGCTGGTATAATTCAACCTATTCAGAGTTCTTTCTCTACTCTAGTAGTGTTTGTGCACAAGAAGGATGGGTCATGGTGCATGTGTCTGGATTATAGGGAGATCAACAAGCTCACTATTAAAGATAAATTTCCCATTCCTGTCATTGATGAATTATTGGATGAATTGCATGGATCAATTTACTTCACCAAGTTGGATCTACATTTAGGATATCATCAAATCAGAATGAAGACTGAAGACATTCCTAAAACAACATTTAGAACTCATGAGGGTCACTACGAATTTTTGTTCATGCCTTTTGGCCTTACCAATGCACCTTCTACATTTCAAGGTTTGATGAATTCCATTTTCAAACCCTTCCTTAGAAAATGTGTTAGTATTTTCTGATGATATACTAATCTACAAGAAGTCTTGGAAGGATCATGTTCAACATGTTGACAAGGTGCTCAAACTATCGGAGGAGAAACAATTATATGCAAAAAGCTCCAAATGTTTCTTTGGAGTACAAGAGGTGGAATATTTGGGTCATATTCTATCTCATGAAGGTGTTAAGGTAGACCCTAGAAAAATTAAAGCCAATAAGGAATGGAAAATCCCCACAACCATAAAGCACCTGCAAGAATTTCTTGGGTTGACAGGGTATTATCGCAAGTTTTTTTAAGAATTATGGGAGAATAGCAGTACCTCTAACAACATTATTGAAGAAAGATGCATTTCCATGGACTCTAGAAGCAATGAAGGCCTTTGAACATCTTAAAGAGAAAATGTGCCAAGCACTGGTCTTAGCTATGTCGGACTTCAAAAGAACCTTTATTGTGGAATGTGATGCCTTAGGAAATGGAATTGGTGTTGTTTTAATGCAAGAAGAAAGACTCATTTCTTGCAAAAGTCATCCAATCAAAGGAAAGTATTTACACAAAGTTATTTATGTGAAGGAAATGTTGGCAACACTACATGCACTTAAGAAATGGTGACCCTACCTAATGGGAAGACACTTCAAGGTAAAAACGGATCATGATAGTCTTAAATACTTTTCGTAACAAGATTATCTTCAAAAGAGAAGAAAAAATGCGTCACAAAGATGTTGGGTTATGACTTTGAAATCATATACAAAAAAGGAAGAAAAGTGTTGTGGCAAATGCACTCTCAAGGAAGAATGAGGATGTGGAAGCATTTCTTTGCACCATTTCTATTATCCAACCATATTAGATAAATTAAGCAAGGGATGAATGGAAGAATGACAAAGAAGTGTGGGCACTAAAGTTACAACAAGATCCCAGTATCTCTGATACATTTTGCTAGAAAAATGATTCGTTATGGTACAAAGATCTCTTATACCTATGTAAGAATTCCCAACTCAAACAAAATATTGGTACTATGGCATACAAATTGGAGCTTCCTACAGCTCCCTAAGTGCACCCAGTTTTCCATGTTTCATGTTTAAAGAAGGTTATAGGTGACAAAATCCAAGCTCAAACAAGATTTCCAGAACTTGACGAGGAAGGAAAAATCATATTGGAACCTGAAGCAGTCATAGAAACAAGAACTCGACAACTATGAAATCAATCAATTTCAGAGTATCTCATCAAGTGGAAGGACTTACTCGCTGAAGATTCCACATGGGAGGGTGAGATTTTTATACAAAAGCATCAAGAACTACTCAAGTGTTGAAGACAACACTTTTTTGAAGGAGAGGGGCATGTTAGGTCCCTATAATACTAGTGATTCCCCCATTACTATTGTCATTGTAGCCATTATTGTTATTGTTGTTCCCCTATTGTCCCCATATTGTTATTATTGTGCCTCATAGAAGCCCACTATTGTTATTTTTGTGCCCCTATTGTCCGCATATTGTTATTATTTTGCCCCATAGAAGCCCATTATTGTTATTGTTGTGCCCTTATATTATTATTTTTATGTCAACTTTGATTATATTATGACCCCTTAGACTCCTATATATAGAAATGAGGTTTTCTCATTTGCATCATCGAAGAATTGTTCATTTGTGTAATGTAAAAGAGGTTGCCCCATTGAAGAAGTTGCTTTTGAAGTCGTTGATCTATATTTTCTTCTATTTTGTGAGCTGGTTACATAACATCCTTCTACTTTAGGTGTGTTAATTAACAATTTAGACTAAAATTGAATATGAATTTGTATATTATTTTATTTATCCTACTTCAAATTTATTTGTTTCTTATTGTGTTATCATATTATTATAACTCAATTATCTCCCTTTTTATTACAATGTTGGGGGTATTGGTGTCCTAATATTGATAGAAATGGGGAGAGATTGGAAACAAAGGTCCTAATGGATGATCAAATGGGTGGAAAATTATGGGCCATATAGAATCATACCAAGATCATGTCATGTTATGAGGGTATTGAATGTCATATCGATGGTACATATAGGCATATGCATTGTCAAGGGGCTTCTAAATAAGGGATCCCATTTGCTTCATTAACATGCAGATTTCATAAGTTGGTTCCAGAATGTGATGACTTTAGGATGCGATTATATCGTGAATCAAGGTGCGCCAATAAAAGAAGTGAATGAGATACAGGAAAAGGTAGAAGACTGGACTATTTTACTCAAAATGAACTGAAGGCTGTTGCAAGGGTTACAAATTCTAATCATAGATCAACAATGAGAGCTCTTTGGTGGGAGAGTACAAAGGTTGTTACACTCTCTATTAGAATGAGATCCATAAAGGAAAATTTGTTTGAATCGATAGAAAGGAAGTATGTCTTTAGGTTTTGCAAGGATGTGTGTGAGGCACATAAGCAACAAAAATTACAAGGTAAAGATGCAGTTTGGAAATTATTCAAAGATATCTTTCATAACTTGATGCATGCAAAAGCAAGGAGAAGTTATAATACATCCACAAAATTCGTTTATGAGATGATCAAGTTATGGGGAGGTCCTAGATTGCATAGCCTTATTAGCTTGAATCTCGATGGTCCTTCAATATCTACAACTTGAAGGAAAGTTGGAAAGTCATTGGCATATATCCCAAGGGAGCATGAGCACATTTTTGAGGCAGTTGAAAATTTTTATGCTTCTTATAAACCCAAACATGGTATAGATGGCCCAATTCTTGTACGCCCTGTTGAATATGAAACAGTTGTAAAAAATATGTTGGGTGGGTAGAAAAAATGATACACTAGTGGGGTTTTGTGGTAAGAAAGAATAACATCAATTCCAATCACATTTCTTATTGAGAGTTGGTGAGGGAGATGTAGGCTATGAGATTATAATAGATTCTTTTAAGAAAAATGTTATTAACCATTATGCAGGTGTTATTATTGCAAACCCTTTACATGAAAAGATTCCTCTTTTGGTTGTGGTTGTTCATCCAATATGGAATAGGTTCAATACAAATTTTATTTATCAACAATGGGAAAATGTAGAATCTATGTGGAATAAACAAGTGGAAAATAATTTGGGACCTATTGTTGGTCGTTCCTCATATGGGGATAGCAGAAGAAGAAAACTTATGTTGAAGGATTATTCTTTAGCATCAAGTCTTCAATATCAACATCCTTGGGAAGGGTGGAGGCTAGCTAGGTTATACAATGGTTGCAATGTAATAGGATTGCATGACCAAGATTACATCCACAACGCAAAAAATCTAGTGAATCCTTTGTTTAGTGGTCGATGAGAATTGATTGTAGGAAATGATTACATAAGTATTGGTCATGTCAGAATGGTTTATCACAACTTTAAAGTGGATGATCACAAGCTTAAGGGTGAAGATATATAGAGGATGGATTGACAAAATTGGGGTTCCGCATAATGCATTTCTTCAAGTCATGTTCAAAGGTGTTTGAAAGGGTTGAGAAGTACACCAAGTGGAAATTTAGAGAGGACACTAGATACAGAGACTTATCTAATGATTGTTGTTGACTACATTGACATATTTATGTCTCATAGTTTCAGCCTTTGGGAAAGAGTGCGAAATGCTTCACAAGTTCATCATTTCTTCACATTATGGTTATCCTGGGTACAAAAACAATCTCATAATAATGTCAACATAAATTTCATCAACAAAGAGGCATATCACGGTGTGAAAATTTCTTTCCGTTTTTTAGTTTTGGTGAAGATATTATTTCAAGATCAATACTATAACTTTCCATGTGTTTTGCACCTCACTAGGTCAGATGTATGTGAGAACTTCTTTAGAAAATTTGGTAGGATGGTTGGAGTGGAGAGGGCCGATGATTTCAAAGACTTGATTCATGTTGTTGGAACCCTTAATAGAGTTGCTAAAGAAGAATCAAATCACTAAGGGCTTCATTTTAATAAATCTCATAAGAAGCAAGAAAGAATTTGGAATAGATTGCACCAAGAAACAATAAAAAACATTGACATATTGTCATAGTATGATTCGATATCCATAAACGCTAAAATTGTAGGAGCCCTTAAGATTAGATTGAAGGATGCACAAGACATTTTATCAACTCTTGGAATGCAACTAGAAAAATACACTCATTGTTCTTGGTGGGTTGAACCATGGACAGAGGGTCAAAATTATCCAACATTCCAAATTGTAGATGACGTAGTTGATGATTCTTCACTGAGTTGTTCCAACTCTATATTCCAATCTTCCTCTTCATTGACACGCAATGAAAGTGAATTGAAAATAATGGAAAGTGAGTGGAGAGATGAGTTGGATGAAATTTTAGATTCCATTGATGAAAATGTAAGAAAAACTATAAAACCAATGGTGTATCTTGATGGTAAGGATATGTTCAAAGCATGTTTGGTTAGTCAGTTGAATGGAAATCTAACATTATCCAATGATATGTTGACAAAAGTGAGAAATGGAGTCTACTTTAAGCGAGATGGGAAGGATCCACAAAAGGGTGTTTCAATTAGATTTGGAATTGGATTAAATTGTGGGATGTTGTTTGAAAGTAACTCAATACCCCCCTTGCCCCCCCCCCCCCCACTGAATTTACTGCAAGAAAAGATGTTCCTCGAAGTACAAAATAGGGTGTTTCTTGTGGAACGTGGTACATTGGAAGGGTTCAAAGAATAAGGAAGGAGGATGGTAATAGGGTGTTTGATTACCATAATGACATTTACCTTTTGGATAGATTAGAAGGCGTCGAGATTCAATTATGTTGGTATAGTAGTATAAGGGGGCAGTGCATGGATAAGTATGATTTGACAGATCATGCTTTTGTACAACTTGAATCTGTTATAGCAATTGCAAACTTATCATACAATTCTAGGAATGATACATACAAATTAGAAGAAAGTGATTACAATTTTATTTTTTTTTCATATTTTGTGAAAATTTTGAGCAAGGTTAATTTTGAAAACATTATACTTTCACTTTCCTTATGTATTTCCATATGTTGGATAATTTATAAATAATTATTAGTTTTATTTTTGTTGATTTTTTTGTATGAATATGATGTTAATTTTGTACTTTTTGACTTTAGGTCTAGTGAATAGTTCAAATGGTGAATGTTCGAGATAACTCAACCTTTTTTTGCTACCTACTTTTGGGTGTATGTTTCTTTCACTGGTCATTCATATTTTGGTAGTTTTGTTTCATTCAAACATTAATTTGGTATTTCCTCCATAAAAACAATATAATTACATACCTATATAGCTATATGTGCCCCTTACCTCAACACATATATACAATTTGGAGATAAGGGTATCCCATACCTCAAAACTTGTGTTGGGAGCCTTCTACTATGGTTCCTCTGATGTTAGTCCATTTTGTTGACACCTAATCCTCAACGGATGGGTGAACTGGAACGTGAACAGTCATCAAGAAGATGAACTGTTCCGTCTCCTTTTTGTATATAAACAATAGTTCTCTAATGAAATAACATATCAGTTCTTCTTCTGCTTATTCTGGAGTTACCCTGGCCTGACATGGTATCAGAGCATAGGTCCCAGGTTCTAAAAATAGTTGTAACTCCTATCTCTGTCCTGAGCGCTCCTCTGTCCTGAGCGCTCCTCTGTCCTGAGCGCTCCTCTGTCCTGAGCGCCTTTGTCCTGCGTCTCAATGATGTTGATTCTCTGCGCCCTCTGTCCTGAGCGCCTCTGTCCTGAGACTGCGCATTTCCTGGTTTGAACGCCTGTGCTATTTGATATTTTTCTGTCCCATTCCTTGTAAAACTATACAGAGACTGCGCATTGTTTTTATCATACCGTTTTTCTCCTCCGAACGATTACACGCCTTGTATTCCCATTCTGTCAGTGAGAAGCTCGTAGTCGGTTTGTATCTTCTGGAAGAGGGCAGCCGCGTTGGGGTCGTCTGGCCTTTTGTGGGATGGCAAACAAGGGCTCGGGCTCTGTAGGCCTTGCGTATCTCGACCACTGAAAGCTTCAAACCCTCTCGGCCTGACACTTCACATTCAGCGCTATTCTCCCTCTCTCTCGATTACCCACAGCAACAACGCCCGGCATCTGAGCAGCTTAGAGGCATGGCATGTATGGTGATGGATCCTATGCCCGTCATTCCAACTGGGTCCCTTCTTATCATTTATTAATTTCGATGTAGAAACTTCGCTGGCTCATTTATTCCATTTTGTCAAAGAAATTTCCGGGATTCTGCTCGCTGTTAGTGCCATTAACTCAAACTACTACACCCTTCGAGTCCTCTCCAAAGTTTTTTTTTCATATGAACAGTTTTGTTGGGAAGCAGTTAACTAGAGTTCTCAAAGTTTATCATAAACTTTGAATCCTTGGTCGTGCAAGTAAAGCCTCTCTACGTGCATCTATTACAACAGCTAAGTCAAGTGAAGTTAATATGCGTGGGCGCAAGTGATGATGCAGATTTGATTGAACATTCCCTGCCTGAGCAATTCAATCATACGTTCAAGGATGGAGGCTTTGTTACTTCTGTCGTATCACACTCTGGTGGTTAATTTTGTAGTGTGCAGTCAATTCATATCGATTTACTTAGTGATTTAAAATCCATTTATGTTGCGGCGTGTGAGTTTGCTATGTGCTTCTTGGGAGCTTGCTGTTAACACCCACAGGGATGGTTTGCATTGAACGTTTTTTAGTGAGTACATCATTTATGAGTGTAATCTGACATTATTCCATAATGCGAGGGTTTTTGTTAGGGCTGAGAGTCAATCTGGTTATGGGCTCAGGTCTAGAGAATCAAAGGGATTTATGGTGATTTTTTAGTCTTTTCAGTGAACTTTGAAATTGTAATACCGTTGCTGCTCCAACTTTGTAGAGCTCGCGGTTAATACCGTTGCTGCTCCAACTTTGTAGAGCTCGCGGTGAATGACTGATTATTTTTAAACAACCAAAGTTATTTCCCACAAAAATCTTTTGAGTACAATTTCACTGTACATCAGTAAAAGTTTTTTATCAGCAGAAATTTCTTATCAGCAGAAGTTTTTTTAGCAGAAGTATTTTTTTTTACAGAATGCATTCAATCATTTCTATGGTAGGAATAGTTCTCACTGGCAAGGAGAACTATTCTGAATGGTCTCGGATGGTAAAACACACCCTCATCTACAATGAGTTGTGGAAAGGAGTGTGTGTCAGAGAAGAAGACAAAGACCCTGTGCAGCCTACATCAGATAAAGAACTTGTCATTTGGGAAAACAAGAACAACAAAGCCTATGCATTGATCGCAGCATCTGTAAATGAAGAAGTAAGTCGTCATATTTCATCCTATTCCACTGCCTTTGAAGCTTTACAAAAGCTGAAAGAACTCTATGATTCGCATTCTGCACTTGAAGTTGTTCAGCTCATGATTAAACTCTTCACTCTTGAACTGAAAAATAATGATCCCCTTGCTCTTGCATCTGAAATAAAGTCTATAATGCATGATATTAAATCCACTAAGGTTGAGCTGGATATCTCTCTTATTGCCTTTCTCAAAGCACTCTATCCTACCTACTCCAATTATCTTGAGTGTTTACAAGCAAATGGAAATCTTAAAGACATAACCTTTGAGTCTCTTGTGAAAAAGTTTGTTGAAAGAGAGAAAGCCTTTGGAAAGAAAACAGTCCCTGAATCTTCTGAAGAGACTATTTGCCTTGCTCATAAAGAAAAGCATCCCGCTCAAGATTCTACAAGAAGAAGAGGTGGACGAAGAGGAAGAGGAAGATACTTCAGAGGCAGGGGGGGCAAACATTCTCAAGCAGAAAAGGCAGATCTGCATTGCATTCGCTGCAAACGAAATGGATCACATGATGCTTCTACATGCAAGCTACCATGGGACAAAATTGAGCAGAGAAGAAATCAGCAGAAAGGTAAAACTGATGACACAGACAAAGGTAAAGCACCTGAATCCGCTCACTATATTGAGGCACAATGTAACATTGGAGTAAATGAAGATTTGTTTAATGCTTCACTTGCTTCTTCGAAAAATGACTGGTTGCTTGATTCAGGAGCAACCTGTCATATGACTCATAGGAAAGATTTTTTTGAAGATTTCACTGACAATGTTGATGGAGCAGTATACTTTGCAGATCAGTCAAAAATCAAGCCATCAGGGCTTGGCACAATCAGGCTTAAACTGCCTGGTCTTCCAGACTTTCTTCTGGACCATGTTCTATATCTCCCACAGCTCAAGAGAAACTTGTTGTCCCTGGTCCACATCCGCCAGCAAGGTCACTCCATTCATATGTTTGATGGCAAGCTTGAGGTAAGAAAGGCATCTAACCACTCACTTGTCATGAGGGGTATAGAAGAAGAAAGACTTCTTAAACTGCAAGGAACTTCTGCTCATGCACAACATTTCTCATATATTTCTCATCATGAAGAAGGTACACTTCCATCAAGTTTATTATGGCATGCTAGATTTGGACATTTAAACTATGACAGTCTCCGCTTATTAAAGAAAAATGGTGTTGTTGGTTTGCCTACAATTCCTAGAAAACATAAGCAATGTGATGCTTGCATTCTAGGAAAGCATAGCAAACAGTCTTTTCATGATTCACATTCAAGAGCACATAGGAAGCTTGAACTCATTCATTCAGATTTATGTGGTCCAATGCCTGTTCCTTCTGCAAATGGAAATAAATATATCATGACATTTATTGATGATTACACCAGAATGTGTTGGGTTTATTCATTGAAGAACAAATCTGATGCTTTTCAAACATTCAAGAATTTTCATAAATGGATTGAAAATGATGCACAATCTCATATTGGGTCTATTCGCACTGATAATGGAAAAGAATATACATCAAATGAATTTGAACACTATCTTCGCCAACATGGGATTAAACATCAAACAACTGTGCCTTATAATCCTCAACAGAATGGTGTAGCTGAAAGAATGAACAGAACAATCTTGAATATGGTACGATCCATGCTTTTCTTCAAAAATGTAAAGATAATGTTTTGGGCTGATGCTGTTCTATGTGCTGCATATATAAAGAATAGATGTCCATCTAGTGCTATAAGAAACAAGACTCCTTATGAATTGTGGTATGGACATGTTCCTTCGGTAAAACATCTCAGGATTTTTGGTTCCACCTGTTATGCTTTAATACCAAAGGTACATAGAAACAAACTTGGTGCTAGAAGTCGTAAGTGTATCTTCCTGGGGTACTCAAACACCTCTAAAGCATACTGTCTCTATGATGAAGTAAATAAAAAGTTTGTTGTATCTAGAGATGTCATTTTTCTTGAATCATCCAAATCTGACAGTGTTGTTGAGCGGCAACTTGATCGCTTGGATAGATTCACACAAACAAAATCATTTCAAGAGTTTGATAATCAGATTCCACATCTTGAAGGGGGGATTCCTATACTAGATCAACATGTGGAATCTTCTTCTGAAGAACAATCTCCCGTGCATGAAACTCCAACACCGGATGATCCTTTAAGTGATGTAATTGATAGAATTGGGAGACTCAATCTTGATTCAGTCCCAACTCAATCAACAGAGCAGCCTGGACCATCTTAGAAAGGTCCCCCAAAGTGGCTGACAAAGACACTTGAAAGTGTTCATCCTGATGAAATTGGAAAAACAGGAACCAGAAATACAAACCGACAAGATGGAGGTGATGTAGATAACTCTAATTCACCTGTTGATATGGATGTTACTTATGATTGTGAATTGAACTTGTCTACAGATTTTGAACCAACTTCCTTCAAAGAAGCTGCTTCTCATGATGAATGGAAAGAAGCGATGCAGAAGGAGTATGATGCCCTCATAAAGAATGGCACTTGGAAGCTGGTTGATCCTCCATTTGGAACCAAACCAATTGGCTGCAAGTGGGTCTACAAGAACAAGTACAAAGCTGATGGCTCACTTGACAAGCACAAAGCTAGGCTTGTGGCAAAAGGTTTTGCACAGAAGGAAGGGGTCGATTATGAGGAAACTTTTTGCCCCCACAGCAAAATGGGCCACCATCCGGACACTCTTTGCACTAGCTTCTCAGAACGGTTGGAAAGTCCATCAAATGGATGTAAAAACTGCATTCTTGAATGGAGATCTAAAAGAGAATGTTTTTATGTCCCAGCCTGAAGGATTTGCTATGAAAGGACATGAACACAAAGTATGCAAACTTGTGAAGTCCTTGTATGGCCTCAAACAAGCACCACGAGCCTGGTATGAAAAACTAACTGAGCATCTTCTGAAACTCAACTTCAAACATTTTGATCTTGATGATGCAACTTTATTTGTCAAGAAAGTTGGCAAAACAATTGTATATCTTGTGGTATATGTAGATGATCTTTTAATGACAGGGAACAATGAAAGCTATATTGCATCCATAAAGAAAGAATTAGGAAAAAGTTTTGAAATGACTGATTTGGGCTATGTTCATTACTATCTTGGCATTGAAGTAACCCAACATCCAAAATCCATATTTCTTTCTCAAAAGAAATACATTGGAGATTTGTTAAACAGATTTGGCATGACAGAGTGCAATCCTCTTTCTACTCCAATGGAACAAAACTTGAAGCTCACATCTATTGAAGGAAAGGAATTTGAGTATGCAACAAAGTATAGACAACTTGTAGGAAGTCTCATCTACCTCACTACTACCAGACCAGACATTTCATTTGCTGTTGCAATCCTCTCCAGGTTTATGAAAAAGCCTTGTGAGGGACATTGGTCTGCTGCAAAAAGAGTTCTAAGGTACTTGAAGGGAACTCAAGACCTTGGAATCAAGTATACACAGGTGGACGACTTCAACTTGATTGGATACTCTGATTCAGACTTCGATGGAGACAAAGAAACTGGGGTATCTACTTCAGGATATGCTATGAGTCTTGGATCAGGAGCTGTCTCCTGGAGATCACGCAAACAATCAGTACCAGCAGATTCCACAACAGAAGCAGAATACGTGGCAGCAGCTGAAGCAACGAAAGAAATTGTGTGGCTCAGGAAAATTCTTGAAGATTTGCAGGTAAAACAAATACAATCAACTCCACTCATGATTGATAACACCTCTGCAATAAAGTTGGCCAAGAACCCAAAGTTCCATGATCGTACTAAGCACATCAATACTAAATATCATCTGATCTGACATCATGTTGAGGCCAAAACAATCCATCTCCGTCATTGTTCCACAAACGAGCAAATTGCAGACATCTTCACCAAAGCGCTTGGAAGAGAAAAGCTTGAAAGATTCAGAACGATGATTGGACTCACCAACATCCCTTCAGATTAAGGGGGGAATGTTGACACCTAATCCTCAACGGATGGGTGAACTGGAACGTGAACAGTCATCAAGAAGATGAACTGTTCCATCTCCTTTTTGTATATAAACAATAGTTCTCTAATGAAATAACATATCAGTTTTTCTTCTGCTTATTCTGGAGTTACCCTAGCCTGACACATTTAATCACGAAAATAAATAAGAGATGGTTCCTTTTTTCATGAATATGTTTCCTTTGGTTCCCGCCTTCAATATTGTGTCCGTAACACAAATATTTTGTTGATTGTGGGTTTTATTGTCGATATACTCCTTGTTGAGTTATCCAAACCCTGACGATCTGCATGTGCTAGATATTTTTCACATGTACAAGAACGACAAGCCCAACTGCAAAACTTCAGCCCACCTAAATTTTCTTTAAGGACATGGTTATAAAATTAGACAAGCTTTATTTCCCCAAATTTGTTCAGAATGGTTACCTGGGACAAGTATTAGGCATTATGTTATTTTCTGGAAGTGGATGTGCATATTTTAGGATGACGAACAATAATTGGTGCTCTTACTTGTTCCATTGTGTAGAGAGATGGGAGTTATTTTCATTTCTAACTTTACCAGCTTTGAGTTTTGGATGTAAGGATTTTATGCAATTATATGTTGTGACCTTAATCTATTAGATATTTAGAATTAGATGTTGTTTTGAGTAATTTGGAACTTTATCTATGTTAATATATCTTTCTTGGATGAGTATTCAACTTTTTGGTATTGCTTGGTGAAATTCTGAAAGGGTTTTCTATTGATGGTACCGATGTTTACAATATTTTGAGAGTAAATCAATGGCTGCTCTCTTAGTAACTGATACTGTGATTATTTCCAATATAATGGTATGATTTATGGATTTTCTTATGCGTTGTACTACCATTTATGATTATTCATTTTCCAATGGAGTGTCATAAAAGAAGCCTTGAACTTAACTTGACAAAGAACACAAATCTTTAATTAATTCCATGAAAGTTTCCATATTTATGAGATGGATATTTCATAGTCATATCATCTAAAAATCAACATTAGAGCAAGCTTTCACATTGAAGAATGTGTTGTCACCTTATGAAAATAGAGTCCCAGGTGTACAAAGAGAATCAAAGACCATAGAGGTTTGCATCCATCTTCCAAGCAATAAAATCTCTGAAAGCTAAATCAGACCCTCTCCACTAGATAGTGTTCGAAATAATATTTCCAATGGTAGGTGGAAGTTCAAAAGCAAACTCCTGGATCAGAAGTTAGATTAGATTAAAGATACCCTTTCAAAGCCAAAAAACAAAGGAAAAACGGCTAAGGGTCAAGCTCATCGCAAATTGCAATCAAGGCTTTTATGGAAAAACAACAGGGGAAGGCAACAAAATTTTCAATTGTTCGATCACCAATATCACAAATCACAAATCAGCAGGTCCCAAGGCATGGTGCATCGGCTTATCGGCAATCGGAAGGCCCTGGGCACAGTCTATCAGCTTATCGGTAGTGGGGGAGGTCCCACATATTGGACTTCCCGCAACATTGGAGGCCCTGCAATATCGGTGATCTGAGATTCTGGACGGGGCTCGGGTTAAAAATATTGCAAAATGGAAAAGTTTTGATATAGTGTAAAGTCATCGGGAAGGGCCGATGCCGATTTACAAAGGAAATCAATTGCAAAACCAGAGGCAGGTGGGCCTTTTCTCTCTCCTCCAGGGGTGCCATGTGGAGGAATACCAATGGTCCCAATGAATACACATGGCAGATGACATCAGCATCACATGGCAGCATGGAGGACACATGGCACGCAAATTTGGCATTTTCAGTGTCCTATGGGGGCATATCCGGGTGACACGTGTGACCACTCAGGAAGTGCCATCTGGCACTAATGATGTCATCAATCTCGCATATCATAAATTGGAAATCGCACAAAGCAAAGGTCCTTCCTCTGCCGAAGTCCCTTTCGACTTATGATTGCGATATGCGGGAACTCTCTTAGATGCGATATTTTATACAATAGATTTAAAGGGTTATCAGGTCCATCCCTTTTCAAAGGTCACATATTAATTAAACATCCCCCATCTTTGGACGACCCAAATTGACTCTGCCCAGATCAACGGCTCCTAGGCCTTTTCAGCCCCCCCCGCCATGTTTCTCTTTATCGACGAGGGGGGGAGGGGGTTCGAAAAAGTGGTTTCCCCGTTGAGCATTGCTACTACATGTCCCTCTCGTATTATTTCACAACCCCCCCCCCCCCCCCCCCCCACGTACCACTTAACACTCATTCCCCATCCAAAAACCACTCATCCTCACACTCTCTCTTGCATTTCGATTGCGATATCTTGGGTGGGCTCGATCCTACAGATTGGCGGTCGCATGTGTCAAGGGGAGATACCAGAGGTAAAGAGTTATAAATCACTGATATGCGTATCCCATGTAACAAAGGAAAAAGACCCCCGGAGGGAAGTCCAATGGCCCTAGCACCCAAGGACTCAGCACCTGGTCATAGCCCCCAGTCACATGAAGTAAAAGGGGCTAAAGTGGATCTGGAGGCCCCGTCCTATAAAGGATTTTCAGTGAGAAATCCCGATATGAGAACTCCACGACCAGGTAGTACAAAACTTTAAAGGCACAATGGGTAAGTAGTTGTGGCATTTAATAAGGAATATGGAGCATTCAAACCTAGAATGGGTTGATCCAGAAAGCCCCTCTATGATACGAAACCAGGGTCAACGCTGACAGAAGTAAACAAGGAATTGGTAACTCAGGAGGACTTGATTATATAGCATGGTGCCCCCATACAAAGGGAAGACAAAGTACTGCCAAGGGGTCATCTGCTCCAGTACTGCAACATGAAACTGATAGAGCACACTCCGAGATTTGAAGGATGAATGGTTCAAGCAGTAAAGGCATAAGCGTCAGGAGTCGACTGAGTAACACAGGACGCCATACCATGAGAAACATTCAACTTGAAGTAGCGGCGATCATAGGGATGAGCACGAAGATATTTTGTTAACATTCTTATCTGACTCTTTACTTGTTTTGTCTCCCTGTAATGTGTTGCCATTAAATGAGGAAATTAATATTTTGTAATGTTTTTGGGCCATAGAGCCATCCCTGGCCGAGATAGCTAGTCGACCTAACAGCTGAGACTCAACCGAAGATATTTTGGTTTAATGAATGTTCAACGCTCCCCTCTTGAGATAAGTAGGGGAAAGAAACACTTTAAAAAGGTTTAGAAATCCTAAAGAAAACGCTACATGTTATTTTTACACTGTATGACTTTATAATACAGATCTTTCAAAATATCAAGTAAATGGTGGTGATTCCCCCTTCGAGTATTAAAGTATGTTATCCCTCTATTAAAACCCATTATTTTCATGGTTCTTCTTCTAATTCATGCAATCATAGTTGCTCAAAATATTTCATACTTCCTCACATATTCATTTGTATTGACTTATTAATACATGTGCCTATATGGACTATTGAGATTATATATTTAAAATTGCACTACATGAATCATAGCATTCATTATCTCTCTTTTGTCGATTATATCTACCTGTAACATAGATAAGTGTAGAAATTCTTGATGCATCAATCTCTATGTGATAAGTGTAGTTCATTCTTGAAACTTTAAGCTCTATGTGATGAGTTACTCTTTCTTCTTATCCTCTCTCATTGCTCTACAAAAGGTTATTAATTTGTAAGTCCTTGAACTACTCAGCCTCCACTATTTTAAGCACTTAATTCTGTGAACTACATATGTGGAGAAGTACCAGAAATACATGACTTATACCTTTGGATGAATGAACCAACCCATTCCTTTTAATATATATATATATGTATATATATGTATATGTATGTATATATGTATATGTATATGTATATGTATATGTATATGTATATGTATATGTATATGTATATGTATATGTATATCCATTTTCTTGAGAATCATTTGAGACACACAAAATCTAGATGTGGCCAAGCACTGGTCTTGTAAGCAATCCAAGGCTGTCTCTGGGAGCAACAATAGAAGGAATAATCCATCCTAGAGGAATGAATAAGTGAGATTAATGATTGAAGGTTGAGTGTAACTTCCAGTAGGGTATTCTATATGTGAATGCCATTTGTTATTAGAATTTGCTAGAGTTTTCATTTTTATATGTTGTTGGAGATCTTTTGCAATAACAAGATAGCAGAATGAAAAAGTGGAAGATTTAAAATAGAAGGTTGTAGTAATAGAATCTCCTATAATAAACCTTAGCAGAAACATGAAAGACTAAGAAGGTGACAATATGAAACTATGGAGCGTAGTTTAAGGTTATTTTAATCAGAAATCTATAGGTACTGTGAGATTTTTCAAGCAAAGTAAATCTGTATTAATGGAAATAACCAACAACTTCTTACACAATTTCAGAAGAAGAAAAACAAATAATGACTTACAGTAGAAAAGAAACACATATCATTTTCAAAAGGCAGTTGGAATCATCCAAAAACTTTATTAAATCTCCAAGAAAATGTTGATACATTACACTAGTATTTCTCTCTGAAGCCAAAATTCGGAACCCCAAAAATGGTTCCTCTATGTCTTTTTAAAGAAACATTACATTGAGGACAATTACAAAAATTGTTAACTGTGAAGAACTGATTTCAAACTACTTTCAAAACTATCTTTAGTTCTACTCGGTCCTTATGAGGACTCAAAAATTAAACTTAGAAATTAAAGTGTTTTGACTTGAAATTACAAAATATAATATCTTTTTCCAAAATAAATTGTATGCTTTGTCTTCATTGGATCACTTGGGATCGTTGTGTAGGCTCGCTTGGGGAAGCTCCAGGTTCCACTCCTTTTGTTGGTGATATTAAATCTAGGCATTTCTTCCACACTGCCAAGTTAGGATTTGGACACTTGAACAATCTGTCATAGGCCATCTTGAAATTTTTTATTCTACTGTAGGTTGGATTTTTAGTGAAGAGAGTCTTAACTAACCATAATAATTGAAAATATCTCTGCAAGTGATTCACAATTATTGACCCTTTTAAAATTGTTGTTTTTTCATGGGAAGCATTGATTTTAATTTTTTCTTCCACTAATAAAGTTTCATAGGTATCCCATGGAAGAATATTTCCTTGTTGGTCCCAACATGAAGGTAATCCTACTTGGACTCTCTTCTCAAAGTTTGAATTAAAGGGAAACACTGATTCCTTGATCTCTTCCAATATGGTTTCTGCATTTTTCTTGTAGATATTCTTTTGCACCATCTTATTTATTTCTAAAACAATGGATGTTTTGTCTTGAATATCCATTGCTCTCAACTCCAGAGAAGACTTAGCATTCAGAAAATCAATCATCCTTTTTGTCAACTATGCACTTTGTTGTAACTTGTTTTTATTGGAATAAATAACCATTTCTAGATCCCTTACCATTGTTTTCTCTTCTGCCATGACCAACATATGATCCTAGATTACCTTTATCTGTTGGATGATATCATTCCAAATAATTTCTCTTGCTTGAATAAGAGACATGTTACCTTTTAGTTTTTCTTTTAATTCCTTAATTTCATCACAGGTTGTTAGATAATTTTTGTGGTGTTGTGATGCATTTTCTTTAGCCATGTTCAACTGTCTCTCCTTATTCTTCAATTTCTCTTTAGTATCATCCAAATTCTTTTGTATTTTCCTTAACTCATCCTCTGAAATATTTAATTCAGTCATCACCCTAGTGAGCTTATTAGTAGGGTCCTCAGAGTCTGGTTGCACTACAATTGTGCAAACATGTGCATCTATCTTCTGTTGTAGTCATGCATTGAGTTCCTTTAGAGTTTCCACCTCCTTATTTCTTTCTAGAAGTTCATGAGTTATAATTTATTTTTCCTTTTCAATTTGAGCTACTTCTAGAGCCAAGACATGCTCAGTAGTAGGAAATTTCAGCTTTTTTCTTAACAATTGGATCTCAGATTCTGCTCCTTGTAAAAGTTTTTGGACAATTGTTTTGTCCTCTGGATTCACCCCAAGCTTGATAATTAACTTCTTAAATTCTTCATTTTGAGTGTGTAGAGCTCGTGAGTTAGCCTTTTCTAATTTCAACTGACCAATTACTTTCCCTAACAAGGCCTCTGTCTTACTTGTTGCTAATGAAGTTTTACTGAGATTGTTATAAATCAACTCTCCAGTTTGCTTGTGCATATTTATCTTGTTAGGAAAAGGTATATCTTTTGTATTCATTGATAAACTAATTATCCTAAAATCAGCTCCAGAAGTAATTGACTGTGTAACAGGGTGTGTAAATGAGAGTTTCAACTGACTCCTCTCCAAATCCATAGCTGAAAGGAGTCTGGTTTGATAACCAAGAACAAATTGTGCCTCCAACTGGGTAGCAACATTAGTCTTAATTTTTTGGTTCCTTTCCTCAATTTGTTCATATGAATATTTCAAAGATTTTAAAGATACATGTTCTTCTCCTTCAGGAATGGGGGATGAGGGTGCACATTTATCTCCTCCTATTTACAATTGAAACCCAATTTCAACGGCTATTCACAATTGAAACCCAATTTCAACGGAACGATTTTCCCTGAAATCTTCAGCTTCTGCTCCTCCTTCGCACCTTTTGGCTTTTTCTTCCTTGCGGAATTTCTCCTTCTAAGTCCACAATGTCTAGTCCTATTTTTAACCCTTTTTTAGAAGGAAGGGGAGTTTCAACTTCCATACTGCTTGAAATTTGGACTGCACCTCCATTTTCCAATTTCTCCCATTCAAGTTTTGGTTCATGGACATAAGGAGCATAACATTTTCTATTCTCCTCTTAGAAATTATATAATGAGGATCATAAGACCACTTCTCTCCCAATTGGAAATTCATACTCTGTAATAGTTTTTCTACCTCCTCATATGCCTGCCTGTTATTGACAATGAAAGGCCCAACAGTCCTGGGTAATTTGAACAAATATCCTTTCTTGGCTGGGACAAAATGCACTTGATCAACATTTAGGCTCTGCCTAATGAATTCCAATGCAAATATTCTCATAGGCATAAACACTGGAAGTCTATATGGAGGAATCTTTGTACCATATAATCTAATCTCTGTGTAATCCTCAAATGGAAACCAATCTCCAACCTTTAAATCTCTACTCATTTGCAACAAAGACTGAGCTTTTGGAAAAATTCTAGGAGGGGCAACATTGTTAACAATTTTGTAAACAATTGACATGAAGGAAGAAAGGAAATAGGAGAAACCTTGATTATTTGGTTGAGCTCTAACAACATCAGTCCAATTCACAATTGTTTGTTTATTCTTATTGGGATCTGAAACATTCAATCCTAGGTCCATAAATTGCTCAACATGTACATATAGAAAAATATATACTAGGAGAGAGGGAAATTTGAAACATCCAGTTATGTTGAAGTTAAGGAGCTAAGAATTGATGGTTTTCTCCCAAAATGCAGGAATATTTAGCACCACATTTGACTGCATCATCAAATGAAATAATCCTATGGCTTGACCATCTATCATTGATGCATCATCCCTTCCAAGAATCCTCATGATTACTTGAAAAATGGGTCCAACACCTTCAACAAAGAAAGAAATAGGGAACTAGGCAAAATCTGAAGGTAAAACAGTGTTTGGAAGAAAAATGGAAGCATACAATTTCCTAGAATCCTCTATTAACAGGTTCTGAAAAGTTGACAGAAGGGTTTCATCGAAAAATGGAAGATACTGATCAGACTATGGAAAGGATAGGGCCTGATGGATTAGTAATGAAGAAACTTGGAAAATATTTTCCCCTAGGGAATTCATGATGAAACATCACTGAGGGTATAGAGAGGAGGTTAACCAAGTGATAAATTCTAGAAATTGATAAGTTTGAGGGACAATTGCAGAGAACAGACCAAACTTGACCATTCTATCGTAAAATTTTGACTTATTTTGGTTATCTAGGAAATTTTGGGGAAATTACATTAAGTTCAAAGGAGAAACTGAATAAAAATTGTTGTGTTCAATATCCATGAGGGGAATATGAGTGGCAGAGCCTGAAAGGGTAACTTTCTTTGACATTTTAAACCTCTCTTCGAAAATTGACAGAGTGGAAAATGCATTTAAATACCTGGTATACTTGGAGTGCTGAGTTGGAAGCTTCATGTTGCTGGAGGGGGTTATTGTCAACAAGAGAACATAGTGAAAATGAGTAAATGGGGGAAAAATGGGGTTTTATTGGTGAAATGCAAGCAGAATGGAATTAATTGAATGTGGAAAAAATAGTACAGACAAGCGACGTGGTAGATGACATGGAGGTATGACATGGATATATTGATTGTCACGCTCACTTAGATTCCACACTCACTTGCCAGAGACCAGAGTGAAAACCACTTACTACTCACGGGGGCACCTACGATGGTAAGTGGTATCACCCTGCAATGATGTCAGGGATGATCTTGACCATCGATCTCTTGACGATGGTTTCCCGCCAAACTGTTTACAGGGGCAACCGCTAGCATAATGTTCAATTATGTTGTGGTGTCGGGTTCCCTGTGTGTGTGGGTCCTAATGCTACTGATGCCATCAATCTTGAGAATTGTGCTCTCTTTAACTTATCCACCGCAGGAAAATGGCCCACCACCATATAAAATATTTAAAAATGTCTTCACATAGTGGACTTGCGCCACCTTGGACCAAAATTAGTTTCTCTTTTTTTAATAAAATTACATAAAACAATCCCAATGACATTTTGGCATTTCTTTGCATTTTTCCTTTTTTTTGGCATATATGATTTTTAATATTTGAAACAGAATGAAAATGAGCTACAACAATATAGATCAATTATATGTCATTTTATATACATGCACATAATCAATCTTCCTAAAACATGGTTGATCTTTGTGTGCCTTAGACCATTAAATGCCACAAGTCATTGTGAGATGTGCTTGAGTGTGGGTTGAGTAATTGCATTGTGGGAGAACTAATATGCATCTACAATGTATATCAAAAGAAAAAAGATGTATTGTAGATAATTGTAGAATTCATGTGTGATCATAATAAAGGCACAATAGAGGCATCATGTCACTCACATGTCACTATACTAGGGATATAAATATAAAGGGGTATAAAAGATATTAATGAAGATATGGATACCTACAATATCTAGTGAAAGTAGGGGTTTTTTTAGATTGGGAAGGTGTATTGGGTTCATATTGGTATGGGGTTAAATAAAGTGATTTTTAGAGGTATTTTCCAATATGTAGTCAAATTAAGGGTATTTTTTAGTATGTCACAAATGCATGTGCTATGTCAGAGGTTCATTGAGTGAATCCCCCGTGGATATCTCACTTTGATATGATTATATAAGAACATTATTTTCTTGGCTTTTTCCCCTTGTGGGGTTTTTTCCCTGGCTTGGAGGCTACATCTTTGTGTTCTTTGTCTCTTGTGATCTTCATGTTTTGTATTTTTGGTATTTCTTGATGAAGAAGAAAAGAAAAATCTAATAAGAAGCCAAGAAACATTCACAAGTAATAATCAAGTAAGAGAAATCTACCCTATCAACAAGTCTTTTTATTTCTCAACATGGTATAAGAGTTAAGGTTTAAGGAGGTAGAATGAAGATCACAACATGTTGGATTTTTGACGTTCTTACAACAATTATCACTCTCTTGAAGGACAAATCTTGTTCATCCCTGAAGATATTATCTGTCATTTTTAAGGATAATGAAAATATTATAGATCATTCTAACTACATGTAAGTGTTAAGACTACTTCAGAAAGATTCGAAATCTACAACATCTAATTAAGTAGGACCAAAACTAGTCTGAAACATTTGATTAAGGAACACCGTTGTGACATATGAGTTTTTGTGGTATATGAATTTGAAGATTTGAGACATCATACTTTCATAGCATCTGAGTGACTCATTTGTAAATCTTTTTTAAACTCGGTGATGACTTGACACAAGCTCTGCGACATATATTTACAACATATACTCTTTCTTCTGCTCTGTGGAAGTTCGAAATTAGGGATACTATAGGAGGTTTGTATATTTATTCAAGTTCAAAAGTATTAAAGCCTGAAGCATTATGTTACACTCCGGGACTAATAATATTGCAAGAAAATGATGAAGTTTGGGAACACAAATTCAAGATTATTATGTATTTTACTTCTTGGAGAAAGGTTCAAACCCTATTACCTAAGATTGATATCATAGGATAAATTAACCATAGTCTATGGTTATTTCCCAAGGTAGAAGGATGGAAGTCATGTGAACCATCTCAATACATAATACAAGGAATCAAAACAACCATTAATAGTCGCTAAAGAAACCTGAAGAAATTTACAACACGTTGAGGCAAGAATCAAGCATGAAGAACAATATGAATAATTCCATAAGTATAAAAGTTGTGTGAAGAAGTCTATTATGATGCAAGTTAAAAAATATTGCAATGTGAGCTACAAGAAAAAGCATCCATGATAACACCAATCAACATCACTTACTATACGAGCTATAGTATATAAAATTCTCTGTGGAAACACTTCTTTAAGGAACTATATTCAAGGACGTGAGGGATAATATAAAGTCATCACTATGTGATCCAATATATATTTCTAAATGTGAAGCCCTGAGCTATGTTGGAAGCCTTCTTGTGGAATAAAACAAGTTTACTTTGACTACCATATTGAAGAAGAGACAAGACTATAAAATTTGTAACCTTGAGAACTCTAAGGCAACCATACTATACACAAAAGAAGGACGTTGTAGAGTTTGTCATATCTTTGGACAATAATTTGATTCATGTATGAAGGTTTGATTCCCATTTTGAACCAAAAATTAACCTGCAAAAGATAGACCTAGGACCTGTGACATTCTTGAAGGCTAAAACTAGAAGAACTATGACATATATGTGTAACAACCATGAGACTTCTTTCCTATACATATAAGAAGAATGAATCTCAACATGAAGCAGACCTATCTAATTCTGAAGCATGAAAGGCAAATGACTTTATCTCTATGGTTTGATAGTTGAAGGTATAAGGTATATTTGTTGAAGGAAAATAAGACATGACAATTGAAGAAATGTCAAAAAGACTGTATCCTTGCAAGGGCCAGGTAAGGTCAAAATAAATATACATCATTCTTGTTCTTTTCATACTTTTTTGTGCATATAATGCTAAGTCTTATATATCATGGTTAATGATATTACGCTCTTTTGAAAGTTAGTGTCAACATCTATGAAGATATGTTAGAGTTTGTCGATATAACAGTTGAAGTATTCTCCTGCGTATAAGAATTAGGTTTTTATGGTCAAAGAATGAAATCTATGGTATAGAAGGATTGTCAATAATGTATCTAGGGTTTGCAGCTAACTCATTAGTATGCCTATAGAATTTTATTCTTGAATGATAGGTCTTGATGACTATGGAGAATATATGGTTTGTAAACCCTAGAAAAGGTTTGAATTAGAAAACCATAGGAACAAAAACCCTAACTAATTATTTCTGCTATACAAAGGAAAATCTAGCTCTTGAAATTGACAGGAATGCCATCATGTTGATGTGAGGACAAGGTTGACGAAAAGATCAAAGATTGAGAGGGAGATGAATCTCCTCAAAAGGATAAGTATTACATACCTACTTTCTTTACTTATTACTATTTCTATTTATCTATATAGTTTTCCTTTTTTTCTTTCATAGTTTTGTAAGGGTTGCAAGTCAGGAGAATATTTATCTAAGCTTGATTAGCAAATGGAAATTTTTGAAGAATGTAGAAAAGAATTAAGAAAAGAAGAAAGTAGTTTGAAGTATGCATCAAAGAACTTGATTAGATAGAAACATATTAAATAATAAATTTTTTATGTTTGGGTTTGGTGGCTGAAAGTTTGGTCCCCTCAGTACTTGTGCGACCCTGCTGCAATGTTGGTCACTACTATCACCATTCTTGGTGATGCGGAGAGTGGTTATGCTTAGTCTTTGTTCCTGATTCGTCATGATATTGACTTGTTCTCTTGTGTCGAGTTTGGTTTACTAGGATGGTTGTTCTTCCCCGTCGCACACCGTCAATTGGGTTATTCGTCTGTGTTTGACCCTATGGTGGATTTTCCTTGGCTCAGTGTTGGATATGGTCATTTCGTGCTCTGAAGGATTTATCTGTAGGTAATTTTCATTTTTTCAAAAATTCTTGGAGGATTTCTTCTCTTTTGTCACTGGTTTGTCAAAGGTTTAACCCCATGACTTGTTTCTAGCATCCTTCCTTGTCTATCTTGTAGGTCACTGTGTGCGAGTTGCAGTTAAGGGTTTTCGAGCTCCTAGGGTTCCTATGGCATGCGGGCATGGAAGAATAACAACAAAGTTTTCTACGGTAGGATTTTAATCCTACCAGCTACTTCCGCCTCTATGTTTTTAAACACATTCAACCGGATGTATTTTGGCTACCTTTGAATTTTTGGCTACTTCGGCCTCTATGTTTATACACTGATTCAAGAATAATAGATGGATTCTTGTTGCATGTGGTTTTTGAATTTTTATTGTTGGTTTAGTGTTTTGCTACTTGCGGGTTTCAATTTCTATTGGTAGTTTAGGGTTCTCGCTGCATGTGGATTTCAAATTTCTATTGGTGGTTTAGGGTTTTGCTGCATGTGGGTTTCAAATTTCTATTTCTTATTTTGGATTCTTGCTACACGTGGGTTTCATTACATTATGGTTTTGTTATGTTACATACCATTTTGTCACATCACCCATAAAGGTCTGAAATATATTAATCAACATCCTTAAACGATGTCATAATCCTTTTGCAAAGCCCTAAGCATCATTTCTCCAAAAAGTCTAATTTTTTGGGTTTATTTGCTAGAAAAAGATCTTTTAGGCCCAACGCACTCTTCCTTCTTGTCCACCAGCTTGGGTGCAGGTTTCTGTCTGAGCACTAGCATTGACCAGTGCATGTTGTTCCATTCTATAGGTGCACTGATTCTAGAAATTCAAAAAAAAAAATGAATCTTCCTCTTCTAGAAGCTTGTAAGGTGGTTTTAACTATTTACCATGGATATAGATCTCGAATTCCTATATCTATTATCCCTTGAGCTCATCCTCCCCTCATATGTGGATCTCAAGCCTATATTAGTAAATCCTAGACTACCACTTTCACCCTATAAATTTATTACCTCCCATGGAGTCTAGGTCAGCTTTTGGAGATTATTGGGTTGGCTTTTGGAGATTTCTAGTGCCCTCATTTTGTTTCTTTGAGCTTAAGGAATCATCATCCATTTTCATTACGGTTAAGTGTGAATATTTTCTTTGTGACAAGGAAGGACAAGTCAAGTGGGGAGACACATTTACAAAGCCAACTTCTATATATAGTTGTAACTCTCTCCTTTATTTATTAATACAAAAAGTATCTTGTTTTCCTATGCTTGTGTTATGCTTATGCTCTTGTATTTCAATGCCATGTTGACTCATTGAATAGATATATTTGATTATTATATGTGGATATTGCAATTCCTTTGCTTGTTTTAGTCATTGTTGCATGTTCCATTTATAGTGTGTGGATCTAGGATTGAAGCTTACAAGATAAGTGAAGAGAAGTACATGCTACAAATTCCAGGGAGGTCTCTTTTCTGTATTTCAATATCTCTAAGGAAAACATTGATTCTTTTTTCCCGTGTTGTTCTAGATTGGGCCAATAGATCTAGGGAATTCATTTTTGTCTGCAGAAGTAAAAATTCCATATAACAAATTGGTGACCATATTGGGGATCGAACCCAAAATCTCTGGTTTCCATGACCAACCCTTCCAACAATATCAATGTTTTCCTGGGACTGTACAACTTGGTATGGGTTATCCTAATTATCAAGACAATCAATATCCAAGTGGGATGCAAAGGTCGGCAACCTAACCCATCTCATCCTTTCTTGGATATCCCTCACCAGCAGTTAGCCTTTGCCCACAAGGTTATTGAGCTACCTAGTTGTAAGAGCAGAGTTCCTTTTCTTATGTCAATCTCATTAAAAAAATGAAAAAAAGTATCATGAGCATAGTTATTTTGTTGTCCCAATCTCGTTAAGAAATGAAACAGATTACCCTCCCATTCAAGTCCTTGATTAGATCTCATAGATGTCAAGTTGAGTCTTTCACTTTATCTTCTTAATGAACCTCCATTCCATCCGCCTATTAGTAACCAGTATTCTACTTAGGTGAATGAAATGAAGCTTGGCAGGCATGTCCTTAGAATCACATTATTATGTTGAGTGCATGAAAAACTAATTTCAATCATATTTTTCCTTTGGTTCAAGCTTGCGTAGAAATGAAACCCCTCTCAAGCATAGTTTTTCCTTGTTTCATGCTTTTGTAAAAATGAAACTAACCACTTTCAAGCATAGTTTTTCTCTCTTTCAAGCTTGTGTAAAATTGAAACCATCTTCAAGTACTCTCAAGCATAGTTTTTCCTTGTTTCAAGCTCGTGTAAAAATGAAACTACTCTCAAGCATAGTTTTTCCTTGTTTCAAGCTTGTGTAAAACTGAAACTAATTTCAAGCATAGTTTCCCATATTTCAAGATTGTGTAAAAATGAAACCATTCTCACTTTATCCCATGAGAATTTCCATTTTTATCAGCCTATTACTGCCAGATGAGCCTTGGTTTTCTCATTCCATTTTTGCCATCTTCTTGGTCAATCCTACACTTTCACTTGGTTTTTACCCTTTCCTGAGGAACCGTTGCGATGAGTGGTCTTATTAGCCAACCTCTCTACATTTACATGTTTTGAGAAGCACCATCATAACTAGAACCAGTTGCTACCTTGTATACCACTTGTTCCTTCAGGTGGAGTCCTCTTTCAACTCTTTTTAGACTCTATAAACATGAAAAGATTGTCGAGCACTTGTCTTTTTGAACTCATTAAAGTAAATGAAAAGACATCTTCCTAGTATAAGTTTAAACATTTTCCCGACTATGATGGACTATTTATGAAAAAGGAATACTTTAGTCAAACATGACTAAAAGGTTCTCCTGAGTATTGTTTTCTTCTTTTTGGACTCGAGACTAAATTTACAAAAAGGAACCATTAGAGTTTTTCTTTTTTTTGCCTCTTTTTCAAACCCTCTAAACATGAAGAATAAGTTGAGTTGCACCTTCACTAAACTCGTAAAATCATCAAACAATTGGACTCGTCGAATATGACGAGACTGATCCACTCCTTCTCAAGATTCGTTAACTATACTCAAAAGGATTCATTCGAAGGATGAACTTATAGATCAAGCACATTTTATCCTCCTCAAGCTTGACAAAAATAAAGAGGTACTGACCAGAAATGGTTAGGGAAATTAGGAAAAAAGGGTACTTAACCTATTAATGGCGGTGAGTTGCTCTTGAACATGACACTATTTCACTTCATCTCTGTGAGTGTTGGGTTTGGAAATCTGCTTGCCTCTTTGGTTCATCATACCATATTCAAAATCCTCCATAATTGGTTTTGGGTCAATTTTGCCAATACCATAAAATGTTGCTGATATGTTCAAGAGAAATCCTCCATTTGTTATCTGCTACAATACCCTTGAGCCTTCATTCATTTCTGTTGTTCCTGAACCATCTCTGCATCAACATCATTCTATATCAAATCTTGACACATGTTTCGTGTCATTGATGAGGGATACATCAAG
Source organism: Pinus tabuliformis (assembly GCA_031772625.1). Taxonomy (NCBI): domain Eukaryota; kingdom Viridiplantae; phylum Streptophyta; class Pinopsida; order Pinales; family Pinaceae; genus Pinus; species Pinus tabuliformis. The sequence continues at coordinate 1,210,625,013 of CM062820.1, read as the reverse complement.
GCCCTCCTACAACGAGTCACTTCCTATCGACATTAGCTCATTATCTAGGAGGTTGACTTAGAAACTTCCTTTGATACCTTGGAGCTTGTATACATCAATGGAAAGTTTTCTTGCTTTCAGCGACAAGTCTTCATCATTGGCCTTCGATCGAAAGATTTTGTGTGGTGTTCGACTTCAACTCCTTCATTCACACCACATATATTGTACTATAGTACCTTGAGATCCATTAACATCATCGGTGGTTTCTCTCCTGCCCGTTAATGACATACATCATCTACCATGTTCGAATTCAACTCATTTATTCACATGGTTAGACTCGTACATCAAGAGATTGAGTGAATGAGGTAAAAGACCCTGAATCTAGTTCCATCCATTTGGGCTATGATTTCAGAATACATACAAGATTAAAAATTATGATGGCTATGATCATCCGAACATTCATCCAAGCATGGGGCCACTCTTTTTCATTAGTGGATGAGACTATTTGATCATTTTACATGTAATATTGACTTATATGTTGAGCATGGGTATGCCTCCTTCAGTAATAGTATCATGTTGATAATATGTATGGTAACAGATGATGATCTCAACTAATTTGTTCTTGATAGAGACTTGTCACAAGGTAAAGCACTTCATTCCTCAGCCATTTCTTCTGATTTTGTACTTTAGGGTTCAATCTATTACAAACCGTTTTTTCACATCAACCCAAAAGGTTTGAAAATTAGATCGATCAACATCCTTGAACACTTTGTCATAATCCCTTTGCAAATCCCTAAGCATCAATTCTCCAAAAAGTATGATTTTTTGGGTATATCTTCTCAAAAACAATCTTTTTAGGCCCATTTCACTTTCCCTTCTTGCCCACTAGTGTTGGATGAAAGTTTCACTTCTAAGCACCAGTGCTGACCATTGCATGTTGTTCCTTTTTGTAGGTGCGTTGATTCTAGAAATTCGGGAAAATTATTATTTCTTTCGGATCTTCCTCTTCCAGAAGCTTCTAAGGTAATTTTAACTATTTACCATGGATATAGATCTCTAATTCCTATCTAATCCTATCTTGGAGAACTTACCTCTTATCCCTTGAGCTCATCCTCCCCTCATATGTGGATCTCAAGCCTAGATTGGTAAATCCTAAACTACCACTTTCACCCAATAAATTTACTGCCTCCCATGAAGTCTATGTTGGCTTTTCGAAATTGCTATTGCCCTCATGTTATTTCTTTGAGCTTAAATAATCATCATTCATTTGCAATAGGGTTGAGTGTGAAGATTTGCTTTGTGACAAGGAAGGACTAGTCAAGTGGGGAGATACATTTACTAAGTCAACTTCTATATATGGTTTTAACTCTCTCCTTTATTTATTAATACAAAAAGTATCATGTTTTCCTATACTTTTGTTATGCTTATGCTCTTGTATTTTAATGGCATGTTGACTCATTGAATAGAGATATTGGATCATGCTATGTCGATATTATAGTTCCTTTGCTTGTTTTATTCATTGTTGTGGGTTCCATTTATAGTGTGTGGAGTTAGGATTGGAGCTTACAAGCAAAGCGAAGAGAAGGACTCACTACGAATTCTAGGTAGGTCTCTTTTCCTTATTTCAATCTCTCTAAGGAAAACATTGGTTCTTTTTGTCCTGTGTTGTTCTAGATCGGGCCACTAGATCTAGGGAATTCATTTTTGTCCACAAAAGTGAAAATTCCATATAACATGTTGCATGTGGGTTTCAAATTTTTATTAGTGGTTTAGGGTTTTTCTACATGTGAGTTTCAAATTTCTATTGGTGGTTTAGGGTTATTCTTGCATGTGTGTTTTGTTGCAGTAGGGTTTTTCTGCATGTGGGTTTTGAATTTCTATTGGTGGTTTACGGTTTTGCTGCATGTGGGTTTTGTTGCATGAGGGTTTCAAATTTCTACTGGTGGTTTAGGGTTTTGTTGCATGTGGGTTTCAAATTTCTATTGGTGGTTTAGGGTTCTTTCTGCATTAGGGTTTTGTTGCACGCAGGTTTTGAATTTCTATTGGTGGTTTAGGGTTTTGTTGCACGTGGGTTTCAAATTTATATTGGTGGTTTAGGGTTCTTGCTACATTAGGGTTTTGCTTCATGTGGGTTTCGAATTTCTATTGGTGGTTTACGGTTCTTGTTGCATGTGGTTTTTGATGGTTTAGAGTTTTGCAAATGGTGGATATTTTTCTGTGACTAGCGATTATAATTTCAATATTTTTTTGTGATAGATGGTGGCTATATTTCTGTGACCCAATTTGCTAAATAAATTAATTTTAGTGTGTGTTATGATTGTGCTCATGTGAACTTAATTGTTGCGTTTCTTATTTAGTTCTTTCACATTAAATATGTTATAGCAATGTAATTGGTTTGAGAGTCAATTCTCAAAATTATTAGGGGAGAAACTACAAAAAATAAAATATGTGTTGTTCAGATTCATATTATGTTGTCAAATCCAATTCTCTGAAGAAAATAAAAGGAAAAAATAAACATGGTCATGAGAGAAAAGTAACTTTTTGTGTAATAGTGGACAATGTTTCACATCCTCTAGTAAAGGAAAAGAAAAATGTGTTTTTTTCCCACTATGCCATTGTGCAAATAAACAACATGAAAAGACCATGTTAAATGAAAGAGATTCAAAAGTTAAATTGCTACAATATATTTTTTGTAGTTGTTGGTTTCTTTTTATGGAAGTAATCACTACCAATGTTAAAACTTTTCATTGATCCCTATGGCCCAAAACACTAAAGAATCTCATTAGAGAACTACCATATATTTCTTAATATGCTAATTATGGTTGTTGCATTGTTGTCCAATGGAAACCACCTTTTTGTGTTTATATAGGAAATTAGTTGAGGTTGGAAAATATACTTTACCTATATTATCTCTTGATATTATGAAAATGGATGCGCAAAATGAAAAACTAAGATGACTTTACTAGTCATGCTTTGATTTAGGAATTTCATTATATATTTATTTTATGCAAAAGAAAAGGCATTTGGGTTTGTAACACTAAGTTATTTTTATTCGTGAAAAAATTAAATGTGTGAATGGATTACAAGTGTTTTTTATGAGAATTTGAATTCAGTGTCTTCCAATCTTTGACAAGGAGAGATTTGACAAGGAGAGATTTAAACTTAGAAACCTTGAAAATATTGAAGGCAAATATTTCACAAAACTCGTCCTCATTGAAAAAGATGTTTATTCTCTAGTTGATGGATCATAACCAAAATCATTTTTAGGTTTTAGATGATCTTATAGGTTGTGTAGTGTCCTAATTGTTACTACCACGTTGCCTACATACAACAAGATTTTTATGATAATCTACATTCCCCCACCTTTCATGTTCACCCATTCTTCTAATTTGTATGTGTAATAAACAATGAAAACCTATCTTTAGATTTGTTTGTTGGTATATGTATCCATAAATAGGCAAACGATATCAAAATAATAATAAACAATGTAAACAAGCAAATCCAACCAAAGGCCAAACACAATATATTGTAAATTATACCACAATTGCACAAAGTGTCTTGTGAACCATTACATTAAATTGTATGTTAAACTTTATGTGAACTATTATATTAACCATGTAACATATTTCATCCTTATAAAATCCACATTGCGATGTGTTTACAAAAAATATCCATGCCACCCCTATGCTTGATGGCCTCCATTTCCGACATTGCCCAAACTTCTTGAATTGCTTTCCCCAACCAAGTATGGTGGCCTACCCAAGATTGGATGATTAGGATGTGCCTAAATGTTGATATATGCTTGAGTCCAATTTTCTCCTTGTAGCCATGGAGGGACTGTGTAGCCCAAGTGTTCACTTGTGCTACTAACCCCAGCATTGAGTGGAGGCATCCTATAAACCTACAATGGTAGGGGTATATGAGGTCGGCATAACCCTTGGTTGATAGTGGGGGACTTGGATGTTAATAAGGTCCTGGTATGATGGTGTATGCTCTGCAATGTGGTCCAGAGTGTTGGACATCACCCTATTTGCCTCAAACTAGCTTGAACCATAGTCTTTCCTGTCTGACACCCCTCCTCATTTTTCTAGCACTTGTTGAACCTTTCTTGCATCCCTCTCTTGCCTTGCCAATTATTTTTTATGTTCTTTATCTTCCCTTGCTTTTTGTCTTTCCAGTCGTTCCTTTTCTTGAGCTTATGTTGTTGCAATCCTTACAACTCTCTTTTCCTTGGCTAACTCCTTCTTTCTCTATTTAAATTCCTAAATTTCAATTTTTTTACATTTGTACTTAAACCATAGGTTCATATAGTCTTCAGAGGTGAGAAACTATGAACTCCTCCCTAAAAAAAGACAATATGTTGTTGATTTCCTTGATGAGGCCTTCACTCTCTCTACTGGTAGGTTTAGGAACACACCAATTCTTGGATGCTTCATTGTCACATGCTACTCAGGGCCTGACACTTTCCTTTCAACCTCCAAGACAACTGATTTCCCCCATTATTATTTTCGTCTGATACTTCATGTTGAACAAAATCTTCTTCTAATGATCCATTATCCACAAAATAATGAGCAAGTTCAGTGTTCAACTCTGATGGTTGTGAAGGCGTGTCCATGATTTCCTCGTTGGTGGATAACACGTTATGTGTGTTGATAATCATCATGGCCTTTACCAACCATGATGGTGTGGTTACCTAGGTTGGCATGCTCAATTTCTCATTTCTTAATCATGTTGCATTATCATTTGAAAACAAGTTTGCATTGTCATTCACATGATCAACTTCCTCATATGGAATATCACATGCTGAATTGGTAGGTGGTTCAGTGGGTGTGACAACCTCCATGCTATTGAAATTGGTTCATGACTGAATTGTGTCTCACTCACATGTTCATCAATGATCACCACAGAAGCTCCCTTCAATGATCATCATACTTTCACGAATAGCAACATCTTCCTACCCATCCACATATTCTTGGGCATCAACACGGTCCTGTAAGCACTCTGGTTCTTGACCTTCACATCAAAAGCCTGGCTACAACCAGTATCATGCATAAGAGCATCAACATTTAGTGGCCATAGACCAGTCCTCCTAACTCTAGCCTTGATATTAGAAGGTGTGAGAGCTATTTTAAATGCTTTACTTGCAAACTCAACTAGCTCAAACATTTTTACCTCTACCCCTAGATTATTTTCCATCCATGAAGCTCGCTCGACCATGAAATAGTTCTTGAAAGACCCAAACCTGCTGACATTGAAGGGTTGCAATCTGTGAGTGGTATTATTTGAAAATGGTAACACGTTAATGCCCAAATTATTTGCTTCAATTGTCTGCACATGAAGGTGGCTTCCATGGCCATCTAAAACTGGTAGGTGTTTGTTTTTAAGCGAGACACCACTTCGCGCAAATGCAACAAAGTGACTAAACCAATTCAAGAATAGTTCCTTTGTCATCCATGCATGCATTTGGTTCACAATTATGTATATAGTTTTTTAGTTGAGTTTTACCTTTGAATAGATAAAAACCTGGGATTGAAGAACCAATCACATTGACATAACAAAAAATAGTGATCCACTTCCTACTCTTAGGCACATTTTTGCTCCCTCTCTTGGCAATTACCCGCATAGCACAATGCCTTCCCACCTATAAACCTGTTTCATCACATTTCAATATATGGTCCGGGTCATGTGAGTGTTGCTCATATGCAATAGAAAGAGTTTTATAGAACTTGGACACAATTACAGGGTGTAGATTTAAAGCCATGTCTCTGTTAAGGCCCTCGTTTGTACATAACACAAAGTCTGGATGCCTCTTTTTAAAACCACTCCACCATAATTTACTAAGAAGCCCATCTTTGAAGGGGTTTGGCTTCCCTTGACAGTTTTCAGCTACTATGGATTTAAGTTGTATCCGCTCTAACCCATGTCCCAATTGGAGCATCTTCTTACACCACTCAACCACCTTGCCCTCCTCTTCAGTCATAACTGTAACATGGCCTCTACGCTTTGTATGAGTCAGCGTATTTATCCAATAATGTATGTTTGAGGCAACAAACACATGTTGCTTTTGTAGAGGAAAGAATTGAATATTCCCTAAACTCTATGTCATTAATTTCAACTAGCATTTCTTCCTTTGTCCAGCCTCTTATGGCACTGATCTTCTTTGTTGAACTTGCACCTTGCAATGTGGTTGACGGTGGCTTTGTGGTTGATGCTTGGACAACATGATCTGCCACCACATTGTTGAATGGTTGAATGATTGGACATACATGTAGATGTGGCTGACACACATTTCACCTATTCTTGTGCAAGTATTACCCAACCATGGGAAATGTTGCTCTGATGGAAATACGTGGGTTCTTTTTTGATGGGATAAGTGTATTGTTAGATAAAAGTTAATGAAATATTGTGTAGTGCATTTTAATTTAAGTGGTAATTCAGATCTCCAAGTAATTGAGACAAGATATCTTATCAACTTGTTATATTAAAGGCATAATGTTTAACAATTGTTAATTCAGTCAACATAAAGGTCTATTTTGAACATAAGTTAATAACCTATAGAACATAATATTAACGTACTAAGTGTCTCTCCATTGCAGGCAGAGTGGTTCTGGCACAATCTATCCTTGCCCAGATGACAGTTTATTGGGCCCTTCTATACTATTTCCCAACTGGAGTTATTACTATATTGAACAGATTGATGGAAAATTTCATATGGGGAGGGAGTAAGGAAAAAAGACAATACCACCTGACTAGTCTCTCAAAGATTTACTTTCCAAAAGCATTGGGAGGTTGGGGAATTATGGACATAAGGAATTTTGGTAAAGCTCTCTTATGCAAATCAATTTGGAGGGGCATAAATGGGGATAGTTTTTGGAGCTCTACCATTAGAAAGAAGTACATGGGGAATAAAGACCTTATACTCTGGTATAGGGAAGGTTCAATTGGAAAATCTCATGGATCTTCAATATGGCAGAGTTTTCGGAAAATTGAATCTTTCTTCCTCAAAAACCTCTTTTGGAATGTCCAGAATGGCAGGGATGTGTTTATTGGATATGATCATATCACAGGTGTGGGGGAGAATAACATCATTCCTACATCCATCATAAGGGCTCTACACCAAAAAGGTATCTTCACATGGAGTAATCTAATTGCAGAATGGCAGGGAGGCATTCCTATATGGAAGGACCTACAAGCTTTGGGTCTTAGTGAAGAACTAGCTCAGCAATGGGACAATATCATGATGTCTATGAGAAGCTCTGGCATATGCAGATCTGAAGGAAAGGACTATCTCACATGGAGGGGGATAAAGGGGTGGGATGATATACAGGTAAAAGATATCTATTTAGTTCTAGTAAAAAAAATATCTCTCCCTTTCTAAAACATCTTTCCGTTGTCACTGTGGAAAACAGGGGTGCCAAATAAAATAATTCATTTCTCCTGGCTTGTTTTTCACAACAAAAATCTTACTTGGGAGAATCTACAAAAAAGGAACTGGTCAGGCCCAAGTATATGCCTATTATGCAAAAAAGAGGAAGAAAATAATAATCACATATTCCTTACCTGCAGCTTCACTTATCAGTTATGGAGGGATCTAGCAGTTTTCATTGGTTTCAGTTTGGTGGATCACACAGCTATTCAAGAGGCTTTATGCTGGTGGAGCTCACATAATGCATCTTTCAGATCAATCCCTCTTCTCCTCTTATGGACAGTTTGGAAGCGAAGAAATAAAATAATATTCCGAGATGGGATAGAAGATCAAAACCCTGTTTTTGAGCAGATTATCACATTGTATAATTCTATCCCTAAGAAGTTGTCCTCAAGCAAATCCAGAAATACAGAGTATCAGAGGAAGATTTCGATGAGTTATCTGCGAGCTTTTTTCGATGGAGCTGCACAACAGGGTTCATGTGCTTGTGGTTGTTTCATATCGATGAATGAAGATCAACACTTCTCCATTTATTGGAATGGTGGTAATGGTTCAAACAATAAGGCCGAAGCTATGGCATTGGCGGGCCTCCTTCAGTTCAGCTCCTTCCTGAATATTCAAATCCTTCAGATATATGGGGATTCCAAAATCATTATAGAACAGGCTTCAGGGAAATTATCCATTAACAATCCTTTGTTATCTGGATGGATGAACATGATTAAAATGTTATGGAACAGCAAAAAGGATTACTCAATCAATCATGTGGACAGGTCTCAGAATTCTCGGGCGAACGTACTGTCAAAGAAGGGCCTCACAATTCAGCCTGGTACATGGAAAATGGAGATACAAATGGAATCTACAACATATCAGATAGAAGATTTCTCCCTTCCAGGTACCTAGTTCCTTTTTTGGTTTTTTGTCTTCCTATACTCCATAGACTATTTCCTCTTCATAAAAGGTATGTCGGTCTTTCCTCCATGATTTTTCTCTTTTTTGGATGGGATGGCTAATTCTAGGATGGTCCAGTTCATATTTCCATGAGTTTTTGGCTTAACATTATCTGTCTATGCTTTTGATAATTTCTTTATCAGAGAGTTTAGATACTATGCTTTCAATTGTGCTGTTTATCAGTTTTTCCTCTATGTAAATATCTTATATATGTATATAAATCATGTTTTTTTTGAAGTACTTGAAAAAAAAACTATTTATATACTATTTATTAATATTTTATTATGATTTCTTCATGAATTAATAAAATCATGTCCCCACTTCTGATATATATATATATATAAAATATAACTTTTGTACATACTCTCCGTACTTACTATTTAAGAGGACGGAGTTCTTGACATAGTTTATATACTTATTATGTTTGGACAGAGCTTTCGAAGTAGTCTCCATACACATCTTTATCCGTCTTTCCTGTCTTTCCTGCAGAGAATTTATTCCATAAATTCAAGCACGTATCTTTAACTCACATAACAATATTTCTGATTATTTCAGAATTACGCCCATAACTACCTACCTGTGCGTTTTTCGATTGAAAATTTCGTCTCATTCGCTGCACGCTTATTCTCGACACAGAAAAGACGAACCCTATTAACTATTAATAGTCCAGTGTGCGAGGCGGCCCGGTTCTTTAAAGTCAAATTTCGTTGCATTGGATGCCCACCAAACTAATAATAAGGCTTCAAGCACGTGCAGTTCATCACAGTCAAAGTTAGTAGACGTTGTAACTAAAAAACGAAAAATCAACGGCGCCAAACCAAAAAGGCAAAGTTGAACTGATCGCGGGACACTTGTTATCCTGGTCCACTTTATCGAGACTGAACTCCATGGAGGAGTAATTATTATTTCCAACACTTCGAAGGTTCCCCATGTGTTCGTACTCTGATAACAGTGGAATTTGTGGAGATCCTCTTCCTGCTTGCTAATGCATTCACATTCTTCTATCGGTTCGAGACCGTCGAAACTATGCCAGGTTGGTTACGTCTTTTAGACTTTTGTGTTTTCTCGTATTCCATGGCCGCTGATGGATCTAAAGTCATATTGACTTTCTGCCAATCTTATATACTATGTCTGAATTTGTAGTTGATCCAATGGATTTATAATTGTTGTGTATTTAAATTAATAATGGCATTTAAAAAGAAAATTTAAGAATGAGTAACCTGGTCAACGTATAAAGATATTGAAATTTTGTTGATGTGGCTTTGATTTTAATTTTGACTTTTATTATTATTGCCTATGCATTTTATAGTTCAGTATGATTCCGATGTGTAAGTATGTCATGTTCTCAAAAAATAATAAAAATGATTTTAGTTAATGTCGGCCAATTTTAAATTATATATAATTTTTTAATCTTATTAATATACTAAGATTAATTATTAAAATATAACTATTTATTTGAATGGATAGTAAATTATCCCCATGCTTTTAATACTTCTTTTATCATATATGTGAATTTTAATGGATCATAAATTTACCTTTAACAAAAAAAATTACCACATTAAAATTCCCAATTAAGTAAAATTTTAAACAATTTTACTCTACTAAAGTCAATGTCATTTCTTAAATAAAAGGGAAAAGGTTAATTTAATAGAAAGAAGGAAAATCTTGCTCCAAATTCTTTTAATATTTCTTTTTTCCCTAAACGTAAACATTTAACATGTAATGTTTAACATTTAACTTTTTAATCTAATGTCCGCCCTATTTAAAAATCAATGTATAAGCACAATATAAATTTTAAATATAAAGAAGTTTACGAACACAAAAAAAAGATATGGTAATAAATAAAAATATAAATAAACTGGAGGTATGGTAAATAAATAAATATAAAAGAGGTATGGTAAATAAATAAAAATATATCAAATAAGATTAGAAATCAACATCTAATTATACACCAAGCCTATGGGCCAAATAACATGGTAAATAAAAGAGGTATGGTAAATAAATAAAAATATAAATAAACCTCTTTTTATATTTAGTCCATAATCCACTTTGTATTTATGAACACTCAAAAAAGAGGTTTTATTTACGTGAAGCCTATGGGCCAAACACCATGGGCCAAATTACTATAAATACCATGCAAAAAAAACATTATTAACCATAATATTAATATTAAAATATTATTATTATTATTAAATCTAATATTCATATTAATATATTATAATATTAATATTTTTAATATTATTATTATTATTATTAAATCTAATATTCATATTAATGTATTATAATATTAATATTATTAAATTTAATAACTTTAGATTAATACAACATTAAATTTTTTATATTATAATATATATTAATATATTATGATATATATTAAATTTAGATATATATCAAAGGGAAGAACAAAGACATAGAGTGATAGACGTGGAGAGCTAGGGGGAGTCAAGGGAGAGATGGAGATAAACTAAAGGAGAGAGGAGAGGAGGAATGAAGAGAGTGAGAACGAGATGAGTGAGAGAGGTAGAGAAGGGTAAGAGAGGGAGAGGGAGACACAAGTATGGAGAGGGGAGAGAAAGAAGGAGAGAGGGAGGGGGATAATGAGAGGATTGGAGGGCAGAGAGAGAGAGAGATGGGGAAGAGAGAGGGAGGTAGGAAAGAAAGGGAGAGAGAGGAAGGATGAGCGAGAGGACTTGAGAGAGAGAAGGAAAGAGAAAGGGATAGAGAGATGGAGTTGGTGGGGAAGAGAGGGAGGGAAGAATAAATACATAGAGATTAAGAAGTGGAGAGAGAGAGGGAGTGACAAAGGAGATATGGAGAGAGAGTGTATATGTTTAGGGGTGAGATAAAGAGACAAGGAAGGAGATAAGGGGGGAGAGAAGGAGAGAGGGAGGGATAAGTAACATATTTGGAGAGAGAATGATGGGGGAAGAGAGAGGATTGGAGGGAAAATAGAGTGAGATAAAGAGGATGTGTGTGTGTGTGAGAGAGAGAGAGAGTGATGGGGGAAGAGAGAGGGAGGTAGGAGAGAAATGGAGAGAGAGGGAGGATGAGAGAGAGGAGGAGAGTGATGGGCTAAGATAGAGGATTGAAGGGAAAAGATAGAGAGAGAGAGAGAGAGAGAGAGAGAGAGAGAGAGATAGTGATGAGGGAAGAGATATGGAAGTAGGAGAGAAAGGGAGAGAGAATAAGAATGAGAGAGAGGAGGAGAAAGGGAGTTAGAGAGGAGCAAAGAGGGAGGGATAGAGAGATGGAGTTGGAGGGGGCGAGAGGGAGGGAATAAGAAAGAAATAGAGAGTTAGAAGTAGAGAGAGAGAGGGAGAGATGGAGAGAGAGTGTGTATGTTTGGGGGTGAGATAAAGATACAAAAAAGGAGAGATGGAGAGAAGGGGGGAGAAAAGGAGAGAGAAGGAGAGAGGGAGGCATATAATAACAGAGTCGGAGGGTAAAGAGAGAGAGAGAGAGAGAGAGAGAGAGAGAGAGAGAGAGAGAGGGGAAGGAAGAGAGAGGATGTGAGAGAGTGGAGAGAGGGAGGGAAAGAGAGATGAAGTTAGAGGGGGATAGAGAGGAAAGTAAGAAGAAATACATAGAAAGAGAAAGGTGGAGAGAGAGAGAGGGAGTGATAAGGAAGATGGAGAGAGAGGGAGAGAGGACTTCAGGAGGAAAGAGAGAGAAGCAGGGGAAATGGAGAGAAGGGGGAGAGAGAGAGAGAGAGAGAGGGAGATGAGGAGGGAGGGATAGATAGATAGATTGGCGAAAGAGAGTGTATGTTTTTGTGGTGATATAGAGAGACAAAGGGATATAGAGATATTGATGGAAGGTGAAGAGAGGGAAGAAGAGAGAGATGGAGAGAGGGAGGGACTTGATTTCTTGCACTAAATGCATAGATTTTAGTGTAGATGGTGATTTCTAATCCTATTTGATTGCTTGGACTGGATGCATTGATTTTAATGTAGATGTTGATTTCTAATTATATTTGATTGCTTGAACTAGATGCATTGATTTCAATGTAAATGATTTCTAATACTATTTGATTGGTTTTACTAAATGCATTGATTTCAGTGTAGATGGTGATTTCTAATCCTATTTGATTGCTTGCACTAAATGCATTTATTTCAGTGTAGATGTTGGTTTCTGATCCTATTTGCTTACTTGCACTAGATGCACTGGTTTGAGTGCAAATGTTGATTTCTAATCTTATTCGATTGTTTGCATTTGCATTGATTTGAGTGTAGAAGTTGTTTTCTAATCTTATTTGATTGCTTGCATTAGATGCATTGATTTCAGTGTAGATGTTGATTTCTGATTTGATGTGATTGGATGTATGATGGTACATTAATTTTAAATTGATTGGATTAACAATGTGCATTGATTTTAGTGTAAGCACACAAACTTATTAGCAATGTACATTGATTTTTGTGTTATAGTAATTCAACTTATTAATATTGGAGAGAAAGAGAGGTATGATGTTTACTACAAAAGCTCGAGCTAAAGATTTAAATGGTTTACAATTCCAATTGTCCTTTTCATATAATCGATATGAAAATATGACAAAACTAATAAGGGTGACAATAAGAATAGTAGGAGAAAATAGTTTGAGATTGATCACAATAAAGAATATTTGTAATTGACTACATTCTTATTATTCAGAACCAATTGGATTGACATAACAAAAAATAGTGATCCACTCCCTGCTCTCAAGAAAAATATTAGGCACATTTTTGCTCCCTTTCTTGGAAATTACCAACATACCACAATTCCTTCCTTCCTATAAGTCTATTTCATCACAGTTCCATATATGGTCTATGGCATATGAGTGTTTCTCATATGCATCAACAAGAGTGTTATAGAAATTGGACACAATTGTAGGGCGTATATTTAAAGCCATGTCTTTTTCAAGGCCCTCATTTGTACATAACACGAGGTATGGATGCCTCTTTTAAAACCACTCCATCATGATTTACCAGGAAACCCATCTTTGAAGGGGTTTGGCATCCCCTAATAGATTTGAGCTACTGTGGATTTAAGTTGTATAAACTCTAACCCATGTCTTAATTGGGCCATCTCCTTACACCACTGAACCACCTCGCCCTCCTCCTCTTCAATCATAATTGTAACAAAGCCTCTATGCTTTGTATGAGTCATCCCATTTATCCAATAATGTATGTTTGAGGCAATAATCACATATTTTTTTGCAGAGGAAAGAATTGAATATCCCCTAAATTCTATAGCGTTAATTTCATCCAACATGTATTCCTTCGTCCCACCTCTTATGGCACTGATCTTCTTTATTAAACTTGCACCTTGCACTATGGTTGATGGTGGTTTGTGGTTGATGGTGAGACAACATGACCTGTCTCCACATTTTCATTCTCAATGACATTGTTGGGATAACTGGGAGCATTCGCATCATCCCCCATGTCCTCATTTGATGAACTGCATCGCAATTGGCCCCCCTTGGTCCCTCGCCTCCTCATGTTCCTAATACAAGCTACACTAGTAACTCTTGGCATGGCTGCAACAACTTGCAGATTTACCATGAAATTCTCGTTAAAAGATTTGTTTTTTTTTTCCCAATCTTCTTTTTGTATCAATGCATATTATCTACAATGGTAATTGGTGAAAAATTTATGTAGAATTTGGCATGTACTTACACAGTTCTTGTTTTTTCTTTATACAAGTGATATATTATTGTGTGACTGCATATTATCTATAATGGTAATTGGTGAACAATCTATGTAGAATTGGGCATGTAATTACATAGTTCTTGTTTTTTCTTCATATAGGTGATATATTATTGTGTAAACATTCTGGGAATGCTCCTTTCTCATATTTTTGTTTTTTCCCTCAAAAAAGTTGTGAATCTATGTATTTACTCTCAAACTCTCGGTGATGGTACCTGGGTTGTTTAGTGCCAAGGTTGTTTTATTTTCCTTTCAGCTTCCTCTGCGATTGTTTCGTTTTGGTTACCCAGAGGTCTTTGTTTTGTAATATTTTATGTATTTGTACTCTTACAAATAATTTATCCTCTGAATAACAAGGTATCTTTTATTTTTCTTTCCCCGAGGAAAAATCGTAACTTTTCATTAGTGTGAAAAATTACATGTAGTAGATGTCTGTGGCATATGCAGTCTGTTGGTCGTAGCCTTCTAGTAGATTTTGGAAAACATATGACCGAAGCCATGCAAAAATAATAGTTCTGTACATATATTGCCACGCAGGAAGAAAAATATATACATATCATCAACAAGTAGTTGTAATAAACACTGCTGAAAATTGCAAAATAACTTAGGGCCTGACAGCCCTTGGATATGCCCTATCAATATAGGGTTGGTGATAGTACTGGTATTGTTCCTCTCCAATCTACTCCTGTATTAACCACAGGCCTCTGGGATGTGTCGTAGCCTCCTTGGAAAGTTTGTCAGCAGTCGAGTTACGTTCCCTATAAATATGATGACATGAAACTAAATTAAATTGTGCTTTTAAGATCATAATTTCATCCAATATGTTCCTGAGTGAGTGCACATGACATGCAGAAATGTTATTGAACCAATTGATGATGATTTTTGAGTCATCGAAAATCTGAATATGATTGCATGCATGTGCCAGTGCAAAGTGTAAGAGATGTCTGAGGGAAATCAGTTCTGCAAAATTATTTGTTCCCACTCCTAACCCCATTTGAATTTTGAAATGGTGGTTTTCAGATAGATGAAATAAAATTCCCCCACCACATCCCTGTGCTTGAGCTGCTCCATTGAAAAAGGCCTAGGGAATAGAATGATCAATGGTTTTTGGAGTGACTACTCGACCCACAAATGTGTGATCATCATTCGGTATTTCATGGTATGCAACAATGATTTTTGCAGTGGTGTATGGCCATCTAGCCAATTTTTCCCTGAATATGATCCCATTCCTTGTCAGCCAAATGGACCAACAAACAAGAAGGGGAAGGTAGTGAACTTTTTCATCACAATTTTCAGCATGCCAGAGGTCCCAAGCATCAATTACAGATTGTCCATGCCATCTGATAGATAGAGATAGCGCATCTAGGACTTGATTCCAAAGTTGAACTACCATCGGGCAAGATAAGAAAAGGTGTTTGTTGGTTTCTTCTGCCTGATGACAGAGCACACACCAGGTAGGGTCATGGAAAGATTGATGCAATAAGTTATTACCAGTAGGAGTCTTATTTCGAATGAAATTCCACATAAAGAGCTTTGTTCTCGGAGGCGCTTTGAGCTTCCATATCTTTCCCCACCAATCCAAGAGGACAAGCGGTCTGTGTGTGGAGTGGATGATGGGATAGTCCACCTTTGGGAAGTATGTGCCATGTTCTGCAGGGGTCCAGATGAGCTCAACAACTCCTTCTTTAATATAGATGTGATATTCAGTGAGGGAAGCAATATATCCTTCCCAGTCAAGCTGCCATTGCGCAGGGATGCCTAATTGTTCTGATGTTAACCAAGCTTGTGCAAAGATAGTACTATTCTCCAGATCGGAAACATGTGCAATCACATTAATGTTCTTGTTATTGAGTAGATGAATAAGGCCTAGTGATAATCAAAACATATTCCCATATCCTGACCAGGGGTCCAAGCCAATGCGAACATATGTGCCTTCATTGATTCACCATGCTAGTCCATTTCTGATAGTAGGAAAAGTGTGTAATATCACTCGCCAGACCATGGATATCCCATATCGCTACCAAATGGGCAAACGTATCCAATCCATAAGCTGATGGGGCCAGATATATTTATGATAGATAACATCAGTCCAGAGGCTTTTAGAGGTGAGAATAATCCAACCCATCTTGGCAGCAAGTGCATGTGCAAAGGCGGATAAGTCCTTCAGGCCCCAACCACCCCATTTCTTTGGTATAGCAATATGATTCCATCCCACCCAGGAAAATGGATTTCCCTCCTTATAACCATTCCAAAGGAATATGCAGCATATCCTTTGTATCCGGGATAAGATTCCTTTAGGAATCCAAGCTAGAGACATCCAATAAATAGGTGTAGCCTCTAAGACTGATTTAATGAGCACTAATCAGCCAGCTCTAGAGAGGAATCTGTGGTTCCAATTGAGTAAGCGTTTTTCGATCTTGACCACAAGCCAAATCCAGTTAGAAATCTTGTAGCAATGTGGTTTGATCCAAAACCCAAATATTTGAGTCCATCCTCCAGGTGATGGCTCTAAAAAGGAAATTTTTGTTGTGCAACCCTTGCTTCATGTGGAGTACAATCAGAGAGAGTAATAGTGGATTTTAAATGGTTTGCTTCCATACCTGTGGCCTTGGCGAAGAGCATGAGAATATCAAAAAAGGTGGAAGTATCCCTTATACTTCCATTAAGGAAAATGAGCACATAATCTACAAAGAGTAGGTGAGTGAGGAAGCACTGATCAGATATTTTGAGTCCCTATAATCACCCATCCTGCTTGGTAGATGCAATGAGTCTGTTTAGGCCTTCCATTAGACCACGTTCAACATGAAAGAAGTATGATGCAGAGCCATTAATCAGGACACTGAAGGAGGCCGAGGTGATGCAGCACATAATCCAATCAATGAAGGGAAGAGGAAAGCCCAGGTGGGTGAGAATCATTTTAATATAGAGCCAGCTAACCCAGTCGAAAGCTTTAGCGAGGTCAATTTTGAGAATGGCCCCCTTGAGTTTTTTAGTTTTCATGGAATGTAGGGCTTCATGCGCTGAGCCAATAGCCTCATGGATTTTTTCGTTATGAAGGAAAGAAAATTGTTCAATGTATATGTGACAGGATAGAATGGGTTTGAGTGATTGGCTATGATCTTGGCGATGATCTTGTAGAGACAGTTACAAAGTGAAATGGGTCGGAAATCATTGAACGATGAGGGGGAGTCAGATTTGGGAATAAGGGCAATGAAAGTGGAATTAATGGCCTCATACATGCGCCCAGATGTCCTGCATTCCTCCACCACTTTGAGAAGATCCTGTCCAATAGTCTCATGAAAGGCAAGATAGAACTCAATAGTCCATCCATCAGGCCCTGGACTCTTATCTTTTTTAAACCATTTTAAAGTGCTTTCCAATTCACCCATTGTAACAGGGGAGATGAGCTCCTCAGCCTCATTCAAGTCAAAAAACCAAGGGAAATGTCCTGCTATCTGAACAATATCAGCGAGTGTGGCACCAGGAGGAGCCTTGAATAGTTTTTGGAAGTGAGAGTTACCTAGATGAGTCAACTGATTAAAAGAGGTTTCCAAACTCCCGTCCTCCATAGGCATGTGCCAGATAGTGTTGTTGACTTTCCTTCCCTTTGCAAAGTTGTGGAAAAACTTTGTATTCTCATCCCCAGCTTGTAACCATATAGCCCGACTCCAGAGGTGCTAGGTTTCTTCCCTCTCTTTCAAAATCTTAGAACACTGCTCTTCCAAGTCAATGAGGTGGAACTTTGCCTCCATAGATGTGAACCCCCATCCCTGTTTGTCCAAAAGATTAGCCAGAGTCTGTTCGATGGTTCTGAGAGACTCTTCATCCCGATCTCTTTTATCCTTGGCCCATTTAATAGATAATCGCTTGATCTCAAGAAGGTTGTCACAGAAACCCTCCGCAATGGTTCTCCCCGAGGATGGTGGGTGAGAAAGCTAGTAACTGTTGACCAAGTGAATGTATGAGGGGTCTGTTAGCTAAGAGGAGTTGAATTTGTAGGGTTCCCTTGGCTTCTGAAAAGGGCCGGAGATCTCCATGAAGATGGGGGAGTGGTCCGATATACCTCTAGAACCAACCCATTGTCTGTAAAGTGATAATCTTCTCAGCAGTGTATCCTTTATGAGGAAGCGATCCAAATGCCTGGCCAGGGCAGCCTCCCCAATTCTGTGAGTGCATTACTTCCCCAAGATTCCCCAAAGCCAATGGAGAAGTTCAAATCTCCTCCCAAAACGATATTATTAGAGTTGATAATGGAGAGATTTAGGAGGTGATTCCAAAAGGCCTCTCTATGATGACAAGGTTCATAAATATTAACAATATTGAGATCCATGCCTAGGTTCGAGGAGAAAATGTCCACGTCGATAAATCCGGTGCCACCCTAGGAGGCCTTGAGATGTATAGTGCAAGGATTAATACCCAGGGCCAGCCCACCCGATTGCCCCATGACATCTAGGGATTGGAAAGTCCATCCCGGTTTCAATGATTGAAGCACGAGAATAATTTGATCACCCAACCCAAGGGTTTCTTGCAGAAAAATAATGTCAACAAGCTCAGATTCAAATAATTGTCTGAGGGCTAGTTTTTTGGGAGGGCTAGCTAGACCTTGACAGTTAAATGAAAGCCACTTCATGGGGGAGACAGAGGGAGGGTAGTCTGTGCTCTAAGTACCCAGCCGAGAGAGGATTGTCTGTTGGAAGCCACTTCGACCCCAGCTTGAAGGATGGCCTTTGACAAATGAGATTTACGCCCCTTGGAGGATTTGGGAGCACAGGAAGGGGAAATTAGACCCAACCCAGAGTTCACAATGGCCTCTGGAGGGTGGGATGAACAGGGACGGAGGTTGTAGGGGTGCGTGTGTCCAGAGATGATCAAAGAAGCAGCATGAGGGGGAGAATGCTCCAGGCCAGGGATAGAGGGTGGAGTAGTAGAGTTGACCGGAAGATGGGAGACAAGGGAGCAAGGGATGGAGTGAGGGAAAAATCCGTTATAGATGCAGATGCAAAATGAAAATGTTGTGCAGAGCATGAAAAAGAAGATGCAGAAACAGAGCAAGGGAGAGGAGGAGTACCCAAGGATCGAGTAGCCTTAGCAACAACCCTTAATCTTGTCATCGGCGAGAAGGGAGGCCGGGGATTACTCGAGGATGGCATCTGAGACGATAATCCCTTCTTTGGCAAAGGAGCATTTGTTGGAGGAGTCTGCTCAAGAATGGTTGTTGATGCCCTAACCGTATTGTCTTATGCTTCTTTAGTTGGGGGGGAAGCCTTACAAACCAATGGACATTCCTTGTAGAGGTTCCCAACCTTATGGCACCTACGACATTTGAACGACACTCCTTCGTAGTCCAATATTTGTATCCTGGTGAAATTCTTCCACTGCAGTGTGATTTTTTCCTCCAACCCTTCTCTAGTATCCAAGTAGACCAGTATGCAAGCCAGAGACTAGTTTCCGGATTTGATGTATGATTTGTTGTAGTCCAGATAGGTGTCGAGTGCATTGCCAATGCGAATGAATATATCTTCGGACCAAAAGTGCAGGGGAAGACCAGGAAGCCTAACCCATAGTGGTCCAACTCCAATTTGTTCCCGCTCTAGATCAAAGAGCGGGCTCCAGCGCTTTAGCATGACCGGTGCCATCTCTATGTGCCAATATCTGGTAAGTGCCCAATTAGTGTATTCCTCCTACTGAAAATGGAGCGTGAACCATCCTCGAGCCAACGTTTGCACCTCTGGGAGGTCCTTGAATATGTTTCCCCAAATCTCCTTGACCCAGAGTCTGAGCCTCTCAGCAGAATAGGTGCGGCCCCGAACCCTATCAATAAGAACCCTACCAGCTATGTCGACAACTTCCCCCACATTAATCCTTTCCCCAAATTTGAGGGTCACGTCCTTACTCGTGGACTTCACACACTTCATTTTTAACTTCCCTGATTGTGGCACAGTCAGATGATCCTGTAAGGGGTCCGGAGAGCCCTGGAGCTCCTATTGGGACTGCTTAGTTGAGTGCCAGACTTTGATGACCGAGGTTTCAAAGCAGCCGGAGGGGGTGGATGAGGATACAAGCGCTGCAACAGGAGTGGTAGGAGAAGAGGATGTAGGCAAGACGATTTCGGAAGCTGATTCGAAACCTGCAGAGGAGGGAAGCGCAAAGGGAGTCGAATGTACCAAACTATCGGATGGTGATGGCTCAAAAGGGGGGGATGATGACGTGCAGGAGGTTAGTAGATGGAGTGTTGCCGGCGAGAGGGGAGGGCAGTCGAGGTCTGGGGAGTCAATGGAAAGAGTGGCGAAGGGGACACTGGAAGTAGATGGACCAAGGAGTGAAACGACAGGGGGCGAAACGAAGATGAGCGGAATAGACAGGTCCTGATAACCAACAGGTGAGGAAACCGACATAGGGTTAGGGCTTCGCCAGATAGAAGCATAGGGGTTAGGGTTGGCGAAGTAGTCCACTTCTTTGAGCTCCATGTTCGACATCCCGCAACAAAGCCGGCGGTAGCGGAAGGCAATAGCTGACAACGGAAACCACAAAAAGCATCCAACCATTAACGGTGAGGAAGACAACACAAAACAACAGGTCTTGTGTGAATTACTGCAGATAATGAAACCCTAGCTGTATTCCTTGTTCGAAGAAGCCGTAGGTGCGAGTGTACCCATCGGTTTACCCCAACCATGGACATCATAGATGTTTATTGGATCTCTTGTTTAATTCATCTTTTATTGTAGCCTTATTAACAACAACAAAATTAAATAATAGCAACAACAAAAGTAAACAAAATTAACAACAACAAAATCATCGTGATAACACTATTCAACAAAATTAAATCTAATAACACCATGCACACACTCTGATTATATGTCTCTAGCAGTTGACGAGTAGAATGAATGTTTCAAATGCAACTCAGTAAGGGTTGAGGTTGTTTTATAGTTTCTTTTATGTTGAATTTGATAGGTAGGGAAGATTGGCATGGATTACCATCTCCCAAATTCAAATGTGTGTTCCGAATTGATTTGTACATCATCCAATGGCTGATAAACTTTCATGGTTGATCCTTGTGCTTTCTTGTGTTTAATTCCTGAATTGAAATGGTTGGTGTTATTTGTTGCATTTAGTAGTTGAATGGTGTCATTTATTGCCTTCGTTAGGTGGAATGATTGAACATACATGTAGATATGGCTGACACACATTTCATATGTTCTTGTGCAGGTATTACCCAACGATGGGAAGTGTTGCTCTAGTGGAAATTCACGAGTGCTTATTTCATAGGATATCTGTATTGTTGAATAGAAATTAATGGAATATTTTGTAGTGCATTTTGACTTAAGTGGTAATTCTGGAGATAGTTAGGACAAAATGTCTTATTAATTTGTTATGTTAAAAGCTTAAAATATCTCATCAACTTGTTAAGTCAAAAGCTTAATGTTTGAAAATTATTAATCCAATCAACCTATAAATATATTTTATACATAAATTAATAACTTATATAAAACTTAATATTAAATATTTATGTAAAATTTAATAATGTTTTATTATGAATCACTAGAAGCCTATCCCCCACTTCCCATTTATTTATATATAAAAGATAACTTTTGGACATACTCTCCGTACTTAATATTTAAGAGGAGTTCTTGACATAGTTTATATACTTATTATGCTTTGACAGAGCGTTCGACGCATCTGTATTGGACAGAGCTTAATTTGAAGCGCCTTTCCATAGCAAATAACATGATCGGCGGCCTCATTCCTGCTTCATGGGGTGAGCTGACGAGCCTCCGATAAAAGGCTGTCGGGTTCGATTCCCAAGTATGTAGGAACCTTTTGACTCACAACAGTATCTCGGGGAGCCTTCCGCCGGAATTATCAGAAATTTCTGGTTTGCAAACGTTGGATATTTCATTCAATGATTTCAAGTTGGTGAACGTGCCCACAATGCTATCGAAGCTCCCTGGATTGTATCAGCTTTCCCTTGCTGGTTGCGGCATTGAGGGAAGTATTCCCGAGTGCTTGTCCACGATGCCGGGGGCGTCTTTGTCTGCTTGATTTATCAAGCAACAAACCCCCGGGTACCACACCGCCATGGCTGGGCAGCATGACGGAATTAGGCTTTCTCAACTTGTCGAACAACACATTGACATTGACGATGCCAGAGGAGATACGCAACCTGCAAGATCTCAGCACTCTGGATCTCCATTCAAACCAGTTGACAGGCCCTATAAGTGCCCTGTTCTCCACCAACAGCCAATTTCCCGAAGGAAATTTAAGGATCGTTGACCTGTCCCAAAACAAATTCACAGGTTCAATACCTCCTAATGCAGGCAATCAGAATGGCATGCAACAGCTGGTAGTGTCGTACAATTCTCTTACCGGAGCGATGCCTTATTCAGTTGGCAAGATGCGCCGAGCTTAACTCGATTGCATATTCGTTGGGCCTGTGGACGTGGATAGCGGGGCCCTCCTCCGTCTCCGTTACTCACCATTTACATAGACAGAGACGTGATTCTCAAGTCAAATCTCTGCGCTATACTCTGGACAGCCTGTATCGGGAGGGGCTCGAGACTCAATTTAAAATTCCCTCCCACAGCCTTATCCCCTATTGCCCCATTTCCCACAGCTCGTCTATTTCGTGCACAGAAATACCCAGCTCTCAGAGAGTTGCGGTCAGAGCCAATGTAAGCTATCCCTGGGCCAGAGGAAACTATTCTGAATTATGAAAGTTGTGTCTCTGGTATTTCTTCCCAATCACCCCCATTCCCCATAGCTCGCCCAGTTTGCACACCAAAATACCCAAGCTCACACCCGATTTCTGCGAGAGGCAGAGGAATCCATCTAGGTTTCCGCTAGAGCCAGAGGAAGCCATCCATAATTATGAAAACTGTCTGATTTGGCAGGGGATCAAAGCAACAAAATGAAGTTATAAAGGTCGTCGAAATTGCAATTAAAATAATATTCTAAATATAGTTTTTTCCCTCCCTAAATCAATTAATATATAATTTCAAATTTAACTTTTAAGTTGTGTTCCAAAATTATCTTAATATTTCTAATACACAACATTAACTTAACTTTCATTTTTTTAGAAATTGGAAACTCTAATTTTTTTTTTTTTTTTTTATCTATTTAAAATCACTTATTATTTTACATTATAATACAAAATATTCAATCAAGTAAAATTTAAGTTTTTAAAATTTTAAATCAATTAAAATATAATTCCAAATTTAGTTTTTTTCTCCATAAATCAATTAATATATAATTTCAAATTTAGCTTTTAAGTTGTGTTATAATTTCAAATTTAGCTCTTAAGTTGTGTTCCAAAATTATCCTAATTGTTCTAATACACAACATTTTTAATTACTTAGATACTTTTTTATGTTTTAATATTTACTTTTACAATAAACAATGTCAATTAGTTTACAATTAAATTAAATTATAATATAACATTTTACTGCATAGATCTATTCAACCTATATTAAAATATATAACCATAATTTATGTATGTTTTTTAGTTTATTATATTTAACTATTTTCAATGACTATAAGTTGCTCTCTTCAAGAATATGGAAAAAAAAAACAATGGAGATAGCTACAAAGCAGCTAGTCCCTACTTCTTTGAATAATGAGGTGAAATAATTAATGGATGTGTAAATAATCTATGGTGTTTATGCCACAGAAGTTGAGTAGAAATGGTTTTATACCATATGTGATCAATGTGTGATTTTTCATGTGCATAAAAGTTTGATAATTAACCAACCATTACTACCTTATATGTTTGAGATACTTTTCTTTGGTGTTGCTAAGTGTTTATCTCAAATATGTATGCAATGATTATGACTATGATAATACCTACCTTTGTCCAATTGCATCAAAGCTAGTCTTATTACCTTTGGCATGCAAGTTGACTAGAAATGGTTATAGGTCATAAACAAATAATGTGTGGCTTTTCATGTGCATAATAGTGTGAACCAACCATTTTCCATCTTATATGTCATTAGTGGAATTCAATTATCCAAGTTCTATGAAAATCACTTACAAATTCTCTAAAGTTGTTGAATTTGAGCTTTCATAAAGATACATAATACTAGAAGATAGCCAAAATCATCCAACTAGAAACCCTACTTTATTATTTCTAAATAATTGAACTCAATAATTTTTATGCATTCAGATCGCTCCATTTTGTTTACATGTTATGGAAATGCTAAACTAGCTCCAATTTTGTTTACATGTTAGGGAAATGCCACATGGAAATAGGAGTTTGGTAACTTAACACATGTATTTGCTCAATTCTCTTTGTGCGATGAAGTTGGAGACACTAAAGGAGGCAGAAGCACCAAAAGTGTGAAGGTGGTAGAAGCACTAATGATTCACATATTGGGATTCCTCAATACTGTTTTGATTGTGAGGCAGAGCACACTATTTTCATGATCACTAAAGAGATTCAAATTTATTAGTATCAAAACTATATTCATGACCATTGAAGAGCATGAGATTTGCATCAACCATAAAGTTTCTACTAAGACTCAAGGTTTCATTCATAGGGTCGATCATCCTTGCAATGAGTTCAAACAATATTCCTTCTAGTTTTTGAAATTGTGGGCCTATGGAGTTTTCATTTCAGTTATCATGATCCGGATTTAAACATGAACGCAACACATTACAGAGATAACCATAAATATAGAGATGCAACAGAAATAATACTTCATTTCATTAACCATAAATACAGATATGCAGCAGAAATAATACTTCATTTCATTAATGTAAAATACTGAAATATGCTTACAAATACAAATGGAAATAAACCAGCTCAGGTGATGGTAGCTTATCTCTGAGGAGAGATGTGGCGCTACATGCCTCTGAACTGTCTTACAATGAGGCTCAAAGGCCTATTTATTGTTGAGAAATAATGGAAAACCCTAAACATCCAAAACCCAAACTCTAGGAGATGAAGCGCCAAACTATGGGCCCCATTTTGGGTAAATTGGTACATCAACTTCCCGAGGTCATAACTTTGGCATACAATCTCTGTTTGACATGCACAATACCTCTTTATAAAGATATATCCGAGGACTACAACTTTGGGATAAACAACATCGGTCCATGGACCCATGTTATTCCCAGGTTTCCCAAAAAACGTCATTTAGGGCCTCAAAACGGCTCCGGAAGTTGAGGACCCGAAAAACTGTTAAAAATAGTAAATTGTGCAACAATTAAGGAAACTGAAAAACTAAAATAAATAATAGTGGGGGTCCAAGTGGAATTGGCGGGTGGCGACCATATCCACCTGGATCATTCCTCCCCGCTTAGGAAGCAATGATCACCATTGCATTGAGTTCCTCCATGAGATGAGGAAACTTCTGTTGAACTTGTTCCCTGGTGAGCCACTTGCCCTGGTGAAGGACTCAGCATGCTTTGACAACTCAATAAAGTTGGATCTTTTGCTAGCAAGTGTGCTTGATTTGTTTGTCCATGATCCGATCAGTTGCAACTTATTCCATGCAATCTAGATTTAACTTTTTTGGTGTGAGCTCCTTTGCAATGTTGGATGTGTCTAGTAATGGTGGAAAGTATGGCCGAAGGCGGTCCACATTGAACACTGGGTGTAGGCCAAGGAATGGGGCAATGCTGAGCTCAAATGCATTGTCTCCCACAACCTTGGTAATGGTGTAAGGACCATATCAGAGTGGTTTGAGATTCCGATAGGCTCTGGTAAGGAATTCCTTTTGCAAATGCAGCCAGACTTTGTCGGCCACCTGAAAATTGTGTGGCACCCGATGTTGATCATGTCACTGCTTGTACTTGGCATTTGATTTCTCCAAAATGTCGTGGACCTGCTGGCAGATATGTTGGATGTGTTCAATGAAGCTGTTTTCCTTATCTGTTTCGGACTGGACATGAGTTGAATCTGCCTGAGTAGCTGCAAATGGCATGACCACATCAATAGGACATAATGGCTGGAATCCAAAGCCCACCTGAAAAGGGTTGTGGCCAGTCGAGTTGTGGAGAGCCCAGTTATAGATGTGCTGAACAGAGGAGAGGATCTCATCCCATGTGTGTGGATGCTTTGAGTTGTACATGCATAGAATGTGTATAATCATCCTATTGACAACCTCTTTCTCGCCATCAGTTTGGGGATGGAAGGTTGTGGACTTTGTGAGTTTGGTGTCCAGCATTGACCAAAGACTGGACCAAAATCTATAGAGGAACATGCTATCCCAATCTGAGATGATAAACTATGGGATCCCAAAGTGTACCCACACTCGTTCAAAGAAGAGTTTAGTAGTGGCTTATGTTGTGATATTCTTCTTGTAGGGCGCCATAATGGCCATCTCTGAGAACCTGTCAACAACCAAAAAAACACAGTCGTTTTCGTGCTTAGTAGAAGGAAGGCCTGACATGTAATATATGGAGATGGATTCCCAAGGTTAAGTAGGGGTAGGTAGCAGAGTATAGAGGCCTTGCTTCTTGATGTTCAGTTTGGCAATGGCATAGGCAATGCATGATCTGATGTACCTCCCCACATCCTGTTGAAGATTCGACCAATAGAAATACTTCTATAGTACTGCCACCATTTTCTCGACCCCAAAATGCCCAGCAGCCCTATTGTAGTGTGCTTCCCAAATCATCTTGGCACGCTCACTTGAAGGAACACAAAGATGACTCAGGTGGCATAACAGGGCATCGTGGAGATGAAAATCTAGAACATGTTGACCCTCCAAGAGTGTCTAGTATGTGTGGCTGAATTCTGGGTCACTTTTGTAGAGAAGTGGCCAATTAGAAGTCTTGTGCCCACAAGAGTTGAGCATGGTGGTTAACGCCATGATCGGTGGTCGACTAATGTAATCTACAAAATTATTGGTGCTGCCCTTGTTATACTTGATATTCAAATGGAATTGTTGGAGGTATGTGGACCACTTCTCATGGCGATCATTTTGCAACTTCCCTTGGATATGTATGAACTACAGGGGTCGATGGTCTGTGTGGATGACCGTTTCCTTCCCCAAAATGTAATGCTTTCATTGTCGACAGGCCTGCATAATGGAATACATCTCTTTGTCATAAGTGGGATACTTTTGCACTGTGTCTGAAAGTGTCTCACTGTGATATGCCATTGGCTGCCTATGTTGAGTAAGGACTGCCCAAATAGCATAGTCAGAGGCATATGTCTCGATCTCAAATGGTTGTTGCAAGTATGGTAATTCGAGCACTGGTGCCGAGTAGAGGCGATGTTTCAACTCTGTGAATGCCTTCTGTTGAGATTCAGACCAAAAGAATTTTCCTTTCGCTCCTCCCTTGGTGACTTGACTCAAGGGCCAAGTGATATGAGAAAATCCCAACATGAATCTGTGATAAAAGTTGGCAAGACCCAGAAAGCTGCGGAGTTCTATCAGAGTGGTTGGATATGGCCAATCCCGAATGACATGGATCTTGGCTGGATCCACATGCACCCCCCGTTCATCAATAATGTATCCCAGATACTAAACTTGGGTCATGCAAAAAGTGCATTTCTACAAATTGACACATAACTTGTGTTGCCAAAGTGTTTGGAGAACCTGTTGGATGTGGTGGAGGTGCTCTTCCCAACTCTGGAAGAAGATCAGGATGTCATCCAAGTATACCACTACAAGTGAGTTGGTGAATGGTTGCAATATTTCATCCATTAGCCTCATGAAGGTTGCAGGAGCATTCGTCAACCTGAAAGGCATAACCAACCATTCAAAAAGACCCTCCTTGGCTTTGAAGGCAGTCTTCCTCACATCGAAGGGTTCAATTGGTACGTGGTGATATCCTGACTTCAAATCGATCTTGCTGAAATATTTTCCCCCCTTCAGTTGGTCCATAAGGTCATCAATCCGTGGGATCGAGTACCTATTCTGGACAATGATCTTGTTCAGCACCCGATAGTAAATACAGAGTCTCCAAGTCCCATCCTTCTTCTGTACCAACACGATCGGGCTCCCACAAGGCGATGAACTCGGTCGGATGTGACCTTTCTGTAGCAGCTCCTGAATATACCTCTTAATTTCATCATTATCCAGAACGGAGCACTGATAGATTAGTTCATTGGGCAGTGGTGCACCTGGGATCAGATCGATGGAGTGCTTGACCTGAAAGTGCAAAGGAATCCCTACGGGGGAGGTGAAGATGTCCTCGTACTCCTCCACGACCTTGTCCATTTGTAGTTTTCGTGCGGAGGGTCCCTATCTGGAGGTCGTGGCCACTGTCTTCTTCTTTCCTTGAGGGCGTATCATCAGGAAAACAAATTTCCTGGTTTTGGAAATGAACTTACTGCATTGTTTTGTAGTAAGCAAAGACATGGCGGTAGGTGGTGCTACCTCCGATATCCTGTACAACTTATTTCCCAAAGTAACAATAACAACATGAGGCCTTGGCTCATACACAACACTTCGCTTCCAAAAGTATGGATGGCCTAATAATACATCACAAAAATCAAGGGGAGCAACATCACACAATACCTCATCCGTGAAGGGCTTGATGTTGTATGGAAGGTGACAATGTTGGCTCATGCGAAGATCTCGTGCTTGGTGAAGCCACCCGATGGAGTACAGTTGTGGATGTGCTGTGGTCGATAAGCCTAGCCGCTTCATGACCTCTACCAAAATGAGGTTCTTTTGGTTCCTGTTGTCAACAATGAACTATAGTGGGGAGCCCTTTACCCACATTTGGGAGTGGAAGAGGCGCTCCTCCTCCTCTGGATCTTCAAGTTCCTCCTTCTGGATCTTCTTGGTAGGAACGGTGGCATTGGGCTCCACATTGATAATCTCCTTCCCTTTATCATTCCCTTATCAGGTTCTGACTTAGAGTCGGAACATGCATCTGATTCCGAAGACTTTAGCTCGGCCACTAGTGACTGCTTGGCCCGACACTCACTTGTGTTGTGAGTGGAGCTCTTATGGAACTCACACCACTTTCCTGTGTCCTTCTTCGGCTTCGCGGTGTTGTTCTTTGCTTGCAGATTTGGTGGGTTGTCCTGGGCCACCCCACCTTGGATTTGTCCTTTGTTTAGTGGTTTGGGGGTGCCTTTCCCTTGCTTTAGATTTGCAGATCCAAAGTCTCGCTTCTTCTGTTTAAAATTTTGCTCGATCTTGATAGCATATCGGTACGTTGTGCCAAGCGAGGAGATGTCCAGGAACTCCATCTCATCCTGGATGTACCTGTGTAGGCAGTCGTGGTATTTGAGTACAAAATGCAGCTCAGAATCCTTGATACCCAACTTTGTGCAAAGGGTATGAAAAATATTGGTAAACTCCGGCACATCTTGGTCCCTTCCCTGCCGCAACGTGGTCCAGTTTATGTATTTATCCTCATAGCTTCTGACAGGGTAGTACTGCTCCTTGATGGCATTCTAGAATAAATTCCAAGTGGGTGCAACTGAAAACAGTGACGTCGTACATTAATCATTCTGCTCGTAGTAGGTTTTGGCTTTGAGAAGAGCGAAAGTAATCATTTCCCGGCCGAAAAAATCATGAACAGAAAAATATCCCTCTAGCAGATTTAACCATTTATCTACAACGTCTGCATCTATCTGACCCTCAAATATGGGAATGTCAAAGTTAACTTGTACCTTAAATGGTGTGGTGCTTCCAGAGTAGCTGCTAGAAGTAGATGTGTTGCCCTTGGGTAGTCGTTGAAGGATCTGGGAAAAGTTGTCTATCATCGTGTTCCTTTGTCACTCGAGGGCCTCTTTGAGCAAGAATTTGATAGGATTTCTTGCCCCCTCGTCTTTATTTTCATCTGCCATGGGAGGCTGTCATGATTTGTGAGGTTGGTCTTGCAAAGTTTCAACCAGGTCAAGCCCTAACTCCTTATTTCCTGACCTTGTTGGGGACATGCAAAGAAAAACAGAGAAAGAGAAGACCGCTCTGATTTCACTGATCTGGATTTAAACATGAACATGACAAATTATAGAGATAACCATAAATACAGAGGTGCAACAAAAGTAATACTTCATTTCATTAATGTAAAATACTAAAATATACTTACAAATAGAAATGGAAATAAACTAGTTTGGGCGATGGTAGCTTATCTCTGAGGAGAGATGTGGCGGCTACATGCCTCTGAACTGTCTTACAATGAGGCTCGAGGCCTATTTCTTGTTGAAAAATAATGTAAAACCATAAGCATCCAAAACCCTAACCCTAGGAGATGAAGCACCAAACTATGGGCCCCATTTTTGGTAAATTGGTACATCAACTTCTCGGGGTCGTAACTTTGGCATATGATCTCTGTTTGACACACACAATACCTCGTTAGAAATATCTATCCAAGTAATACAACTTTGGGATGAGAAACATTCGTCCATGGACCCATGTTGCTCCTAGGTTTCCCAAAAAATGTCATTTAGGGCCTCAAAACGGCTATAGAAGTTCAGGACCGAAAAAATGCTAAAAATAGTAAATTGTGCTACAATTAAGGAAACTGAAAAACTGAAAGAAACAATGGTGGGGGTTCAAGTGGAATTGGCAGGTGTCCACCAATATCCACCTGGATCATTCCTCCCCCATTAGGAAGCAATGGTCCCCATTGTGTTCAGTTCCTCCATGAGATGAGGAAACTTCTGCTGAACTTAGTCCCTAGTGAGCCACTTGCCCTAGTGAAGGAGTTGGCTTGCTTTGACAACTCAATACAATCATATCTTCTGTTGGCGAGTTTTCTTGATCTACATGTCCATGATCCAATCAGTTGCAACTTGTTCCATGCAATCTAGATTTAACTCTATTGGTGTGAGTTGCTCTGCAATGTCGGATGTGTCTAGTAATGGTGGAAAATATGGCCGAAGGCAGTCCACATTGAACACTGGGTGCAGGCCAAGGAATGGGGGAATTTTGTGCTCAAATGAATTGTCTCCCACAACCTTGGTAATGGTGTAAGGACCATATCGGAGTGGTCTAAGTTTCCAATAGGCTCTGGTATGGTGTTCCTTTTGCAAATGAAACCAGACTTTGTCACCCACCTGAAACTTGTGTGGCACCCAATGTTGATCATGTTGTTGCTTGTACTTGGCATTTGATTTCTCCAAAATGTCATGGACCTACTGGTGGATATGTCAATGTGCTCAATGAAGCTATTTGCAGTATTTGTTTTAGACTAGACATGAGTCGAATCTGCTTGAGTAGTTGCAAATGGGATGGCCACATCAATGGGACATAATGGTTGGAATCCAAAGCCCACCTGAAAATGGATGTGGTCAGTCGAGCTGTGGAGAGCCCAGTTATAGCTGTGCTAAATATAGGGGAGGCTCTTATCCCATGTGCATGGATGCTTTGAGTTGTACATGTGAAAATTGCGTACGATCATCCTGTTGACAACCTCTGTCTGGCCATCAGTTTGGGGATGGAAAGCTGTGGACTTAGTGAGTTTGGTGTCCAACATCGACCACAGACTAGACCAAAATGTACTAAGGAACCTTCTATCCCGATATGAGATGATAGACTATGGGATCCCAAAGTGTACCCACACTTGTTCAAAGAAGAGTTTAGCAGTGGCTTCTACTGTGATATTCTTCTTGCAGGCAGCCATAATGGCCATCTTCAAGAACCTGTCGATGACCAAAAAAACACAGTCGCTTCCATGCTTAGTAGAAGGAAGGCCCAACATGTAATCCATGGAGATGGATTCCCAAGGTTGACGAGGGGTAGGTAGCGGAGTACTGAGGCCTTGCTTCTTGATGTCCGGTTTGGCAATGGCATAGAAAATGTAGAATCTGATGTACTTCCTGACATCCTATCGAAGATTCGGCCAATAGAAATACTTCTGCAGTACTACCACTGTTTTCTCAACCCAGAAATGCCCAGCAACCCAGTTGTAGTGTGCTTCCCAAATCATCTTGGCACGCTCACTTGAAGGAACACAAAGGTGACCCAGGTGGCATAACAGGGCATCCGAGAGATGAAAATCTGGAACATGCTGACCCTCCAAGTGTGTTTGGTATGTGTGGCCAAATTCTGGGTCACTTTTGTAGAGAAGTGGGCAATCAAAAGTCTCGTGCCCACAAGAGTTGAGCACAATGGTTAATTCCATGATCGGTGGTCGACTAAGGAAATATGTAACATTACTGGTGCTTCTTTTCTTATAATTGATATTCAAATGGAACTGTTTTAGGTATGTGGACCACTTCTCATGGTGATCATTCTGCAACTTCCCTTGGGTCTATATGAAGTATAGGGGCCAGTGGTCTGTGTGGATGACCGTTTCCTTCCCCAAAATGTAATGTTTCAATTGTCGACAGTCCTGCACAATGGAATACATCTCTTTGTCATAAGTGGGATACTTCTAGACTATGTCTGAAAGTGTTTCACTATGATATGCCACTAGATGCACGTGTTGAGTAAGGACTGCCCCAATAGCATAGTCAGAGGCATCTGTTTCAATCTCAAATGGTTGTTGCAAGTTTGGTAATATAAGCACTGGTGCTGAGCAGAGGCGATGTTTCAACTCTGTGAATGCCTTCTGTTGAGATTCAGACCAAAAGAATTTTGCTTTCGCTCCGCCCTTGGTGACTTGACTCAAGGGCCAAGTGATATGAGAAAATCCCAACACGAACCTGTGGTAGAACTTGGCAAGACCCATAAAGTTGTGGAGCTGATCCAGGTGGATGTTGGTGGCCACCCACCTATCCCATTTGGACCCCCACAACTGGCTCTTTCAGTTTTTTAGTTTCCTTAATTATAGCACAATTTACTATTTTTAGCAGTTTTTTGGGTCCTGAACTTTTGGAGCCTTTTTGAGGCCCTAAATGACGTTTTTGGGGAAATCTGTCCCAAAGTTGTAGTGCTCAGATAGATCTTTCTAACGAGCTATTGTACGCATCAAACGAAGATCATATGCCAAAGTTACGACCCTCGGGAAATTGATGTACCAATTTACCCAAACGAGGCCCACAATTTGGCGTTTCATCTTCTAGGGTTAGGTTTTGGGATGTTAAGGGTTTTTCATTGTTTCTCAACAATAAATAGGCCTTCGAGCCTCATTGTAACACAATTCAGAGGCATCTATCCACCACATCTCTTCTCAGAGATAAGCAACCATCGCCCTAGCTAGTTTATTTCCATTTCTGTTTGTAAGCATATTTCAGTATTTTACATTAATGAAATGAAGTATTATTTCCGCTGCATCTCTGTGTTTATGGTTATCTCTGTAATTTATTGCATTCCTATTTAAATCTGGATTAGTAGTATCAGAGCGGTCTGCTTTTTCTCTGTTTTTCTTTGCATGTCCCCAACGAGGTCGGGATATAAGGAGTTAGGGCTTGAACTGGTCGAAACTTTGCAAGACCATCCTTGCAAATCCTGACAGCCTCCCATGGTGGATGAGAAGAAAGATGAGGGGGTAGGAGATCCTATCAAAATCTTGCTTGAAGAAGCCCTCGAGTGGCAAAGGAATGCGATGATGGATAGCTTTGCGCAGATCCTTCAATGGCTACCCAGAGGCGACGCATCGGCTTCCAACAACTACTCTAGAAACGCCACACCATTTAAGGTACAAGTTAATTTTGAAATTCCCATCTTCAAGGGTCAAATAGATGTAGATGCTGTAGATAAATGGTTAAATCTGCTAGATGGGTATTTTTCTGTTCATGAATTTTCGAGTCGGGAAAAGATTGTTTTCGCTCTTCTCAAAGCAACCCCCCATGTCAAGGACTGGTGGGAAACCTACTATGAGTAGAAGAATGAAACTACGGGCTCACTATTTTCATCTGCACCCACTTGGGATTCATTCCAGGATGCCGTCAAGGAGCAGTACTACCCTATTAAAATCTATGAGGACAAATACATCAAATGGACCACACTGCGGCAGGGACGAGACCAAGATGTACTGGAGTTCACAAAAATATTTCATACCCTTTGCACACAGTTGGGTATCAAGGACTTTGAGCTGCATTTGGTACTCAAATACCGCGGCTGCCTACACAGATACATCCAGGAAGAGATGGAGTTCCTAAACATCTCCTCGCTCGGCACGACATACCGATACGCTGTCAAAAGTGAGCAAAAGTTCAAATAGAAGAAGCGAGACTTTGGATCTGCAAATACAAAGACCAAATGAAAAAGCTAAGGCGGGGTGACCTAAGACAACCCGTCGAAGCCGCAAGAAAAGAACAAAACCACGAAGCCGAAGAAGGACACAGGAAAGTGGTGTGAGTTCCACAAGAGTCCCACTCATAACACAAGTGAGTGTCGGACTAAGCAGTCGCTAGTGGCCGAGTTGAAGGCTTCTGAATCACATGCATGTTTTGACCTTGAGCTAGAACCTGACAAGAGGAATGACAAAGTGAAGCATATCATTAATGCAGAGCCAAGCGCCACTGTTGCCACTGCTAAGATCCAGAAGAATGAACCCGAAGATCCAGAGGAGGGGAAACGTCTTTTCCACTCACAGATGTAGGTGAAGGGTTCGCCGCTACAATTCATTGTCGATAGTGGCAGCCAAAAGAACCTCATTTCAGTAGAGGTCATGAAGCGGTTGGGCCTACCGACTACAAAAACACCCGTAGCCGTACAGGATCAGGTGGCTTCATGAAGGACGAGACCTCAAAGTTCGCTAGCAGTGCCAGCTTCCTTATAGCATCAAGCCCTTTACAGACGAGGTATTGTGTGATGTTACACCTCTAGATGTTTGTGATGTACTATTAGGCCAACCATACTTGTGGAGGCGACATGTTGTGTATGAGTCAAGGTCTCGCGCTATAGTAATTTATTTGGTAATTCATTATATAGGATACCGGAGGTAGCCCCACCTACTACCATCTCTTTGATCACTGCCAAGAAAGGCAGCAAGCTCATCCCACAGACTAGGAAATTTATTTTCTATCTAGTTCGCTCCCAAAGTAAGGGGAAGCTCGTTGCCACATCCATAACCCCTGTGAAGGGTTCCTCCACGCAGCAGTAGCAACAGAGGGATACAATTATGAAAGAACACAGGAACAACTTCTCCTCACCTATAGGGGTACCACACAAGCTTCAGGTGGGCAACAAAGTCTGGTTGCATCTGCAAAAAGAACGCCTTACTAGAACCCATCAGAAGCTAAAACCACTCCAACATGGTTCTTACAACATTACCAAGGCTGTGAGAAACAATGCTTTGAAGCACAACAATCCTCCATTCCTTCACTTGCACCGAGTGTTCAATGTGGAATGCCCTCTGTTATCACTTAGAACTAAAATTGATACATGTAACTTTTTATCCTAGCCCGATGACAAAGGTCAGTGCTAGTTTAATTTTGTTTTAATTTTTTTTCCCTTAGAATCTGGAGTTTTGAAGAGTTTTTGAGTCAAGTTATTCTCAGCTCCCATTGGTTCCCCTCCATCTACCATTGTTCTATAGCCACTTGTTATATTATGTCAGTCACCGTGCCTTTTTGCAATTTCGCAGCGCAATCATAATTAGGCAGTTTCGTAGCGCATCATTAAAATTTAAAACTAACAGCGCTGCGAAATCATGGATTCGTACATTTCGCAGCGAGTCTTTCCCGAAATGTCAAGTCCGTTAGGTGAGTCATAGGCCGTGTCTTCTCATGTCAGCTCATGTACCTCTCTTATCACATTTTACTACTCATTGCCACTATCACCACCACTAGATCTGTTGATACGCACGAATTATCATTCCCAAGAAAGACAACCGTGTATAAATCTTAATGATGGCCGTAAGTCTTGCATGAATGACAAATCTGCAAGATTACATCTTGAAAGATTTTAAACGGAAAAATTTAAAATTCAAGCGAGGCTGATAATCAAGCGAGGCTGAATTCAAATAGAAGCTGAAACACAATTCCAACCGGAACTGGTAGTTATTGTTTGCGAGGATTTGGAAGAATCAATGGAGAAAAAGGAGCACAGATCCGGCAAATGTCTAAGGACTGAGCCTGAAGGCCTGGATATAACGCTGAGAAATGAAGAGGTGAAGAAAGCATTTAAAAAGGCCGGGTGCTGGAAGTTTTGCAAAAAGTTACAAGGAGGACACGCACAGGTAACTAAAGAATTTGCACTTAACTACACAGGCTTGAATTCAAAAGTAGCCATGTTAGAATTGCAGGTTTCACCAGAAGTGATATCTACTGTGACAGAGATCCCACGAGGACAAGAGGAATGGTTTAAAAACTTCAAATTTGACATGAATCCTTGTAAGGAGTTTTTGAAGGATGAATTTGTAAATGAAGATTTAAGTAAGGCAGTGCCCAGGAATTATGTCAAAGAATATTATGCTCACTTACTCACCTGCATACAGAAATATCTGACTTGTGAAGGAAGGTATAACAAGGTTTACTCTTACCATTTTAAACTCCTTTTGCATTTCACCGGGAATGTCTCCATAGACTTACCTTTTTATCTGTTCCGTAGTTTGAGTAAGATGTGTGATAAGGTACAGCTGAGGAAAGAGGATTGTGAAACCTCTTTGTTTCATCATGGTTTGATCAAACTACTGGTTTTAGATGGACTCCAAAAGATAGACAGAGATTGGAATTCATTCATTTTTATGGCTGGCTTCAAAAGCCAGACTGGCCTCACTCCTCCACCTGCTAGAGATTTTACAATAGCTGAGCTCCAAACAGAAGCAAGAGCTAAAAGAGTTCCAAAGTCACAAGTAAGAAAACAAGTGAAGCCACTCGTCATCCAAGATCAACCTCAGCAATCAACTAAGGAAAAAGCTCATGGTAAAAAGACTGTACCTGAAACAAGCACATCTGAAGTAGTCTCAAGGATAAGAACAAGAAGCCAGATGAATAAGGAAAAAGGTAAAGCTATAGCAGTCGAAGAAAGTCCAGTGTCCAAGGCAAGTTTAAATGACTTATTACAGGCTATTGAATTTGAGCAGTCTCTACCAGTTCAAATCGAGTTAATACAGTCAGAACAAGAAAGCACCAAGAAATCCAAGGCCTCAAAAAGGCTTAAATTTGATGAGCCAACTAAAGAGTTCGTTTTTAAACCTAGAAGACCTATGACAAGGAGATTCTAGCAAGTACAGGAAGTACTGCCAAGAACAGAGGAAACAGGGGAAGAGACACAGAAAAACGCAGGCAAAACAGTCATTACACCTAAAGAAAATAATATAGCAGCCCTGAAGAGCCAATTAGAATCAGCTAAGTATGAGATTTCCAAATTGAAGAAAGCCGTTAGAAGACATGCAGTCATACATGCAAAGTATTATAAAACTCTATGGGAAGGGAATGCAACTGTAGAAGCCCAACTGAATTCAGTGGTTGATGGCCATTCACAATTTCACACCTGGACAGTACCAGCAATCAAAGAAGCCAAGTACATCAGAAGGATCAATATGCAACTGAGAGCTGGGAATAAGGCTATGAAGAAACAAATTGAAGATCTGAAGGCACAGCTAAGCCAGCTTAAAGGACCTGCTAAATGAGTTTTCATTTCAAGTAAGATTTTGTTTCAAAATTTTGACAAGTTTGCTTGATCTTATCTTTCTGAAGAAATATAAATTCCTATTCGACCTGTGGAAAGTCTAAAGAAGTTTTTGGAAATCAAGCACTTGGCTAATAAAGGTCTCAGGTTAAAAACAAGCTGTTTTAAATAACTCAGCAGTTTTGTAGCGCGCTACGAAAGTGCTGAAAGTGATGATTTCAACGTAAATCAAGCAGTTTTGAATTATAAGCGGGAATTTTGAAAGGGAAACGTCTAAAAGGCATACAAGGCATCATCTGAAGCTATCAACAGTCAACCAGGTCAAGACAGGTGGAGAAAATATATATTCAAATCCAACTTTAAATTTTTGCCGTAAAGAGAGCACATTTACCACAGTTCAGGATATATCAAACAGTTTACAAGAAACTTTTGCCTGCACACATGTACATGGGAAAAAGCTTACAACGCATCAAGGACGTGGCAGTCTGCTCCATTTTGGGTAATTAAAGGATAAAGGACATGCTTATTTGCATTCGAATATTTTGGGGAAAACTAAAGACCAGTAAACAGGGGTAGTTTCCTATCTTTCAGGGCATTGGAAAACATGTGTCATTGAAGACAACCATGGAGCCTTGAAGACCATCACAACTAAACTAGAAGGGAACCAGATGTCAAAGAACGAGGAATCATCTTAATTAAAGCCATCATGCATGTAATATGGAGTTAGAGTCATAGTTGATTTAGATCTCTAAAAAAACTCCAGTCGACACTTTGTTGTATTTATTAGTTAGTTAAAGGGTTAATAGGTGTCATTAGAAGTAGTTTTCGAATTCCCCTCATGCTGGAGGAGGAATCTCGATCAGTTAGAATAAGAGCTCTATATATAGCTGAAACAGAAATGTAATCAGGGTTGGAAATTTTTATGGAAAAGCTTGTATTTGGCTTATGTAAGACTCATTTTCAGTAATACATGCTTGACTTTACTTCTCAGGATTCATGAAGGATTTTTTATGTTCAGAATATGTGATATTGTCCTTTTCTTAATTCTTACAGTGGTATGGATGTATAATCACTCAGAATTCACTGAATGTGCTCTGACTTCCTATATACATTTATAAACTGTGTGGTCCCATATGAGTTTATGTTGTGAATGTTTAAATGCTGAATGCCCTGACTTCCATGTAGGGTTGAGTTCATTGTTATATTGAGGTGCTGTTGACTCCATAAGCCCAATGGATAGTTTTGTTTAATGTGTTTCCACCATTCATATTTTTCACAGTTGTTCTATAAGAGTTAGCCATCTTATCTTTAATCAAAATCATTAATCCATCAAGAGAGAGCCCTCTCAGGTTGAGGAGGCTAAGCCTCAGCCTAAAGTCGGTTTGAAATAGTTACTTGAAGTCTTCCTGGTCTGCAGCCTTCCAGGGCCTGATTTTGAGATAACACCCTCGACCATGCTTCCCACCATTACTGAACACATCAGACATTGCAGAACAAGTTTAGCAGATGGAGGAACTCAACGCAATGGGGACTATTGCTTCCTAAGGGGAGAGGAATGATCCAGATGGATGTTGGTGGCCACCCACCTATCCCATTTGGACCCCCACAACTGTCTCTTTCAGTTTTTCAGTTTCCTTAATTATAGCAAAATTTACTATTTTTAGTAGTTTTTTCGGGTCCTCAACTTCCAGAGCCGTTTTGAGGCCCAAAGTTGTAGTGCTTGGATAGATATTTCTAACGAGCTATTGTACGCGTCAAACGGAGATCGTATGCCAAAGTTATGACCCTAGGAAATTGATGTGCCAATTTACCCAAACGGGGCCCACAATTTGGCGTTTCATCTTCTAGGGTTAGGTTTTGGGATGTTAAGGGTTTTTCATTGTTTCTCAACAATCAATAGGCCTTCAAGCCTCATTATAACACAGTTCAAAGGCATGTAGCCACCACATCTCTTCTCAGAGATAAGCTACCATCGCCCTTGCTGGTTTATTTCCATTTCTTTTTGTAAGCATATTTTAGTATTTTACATTAATGAAATGAAGTATTATTTCCACTGCATCTTTGTGTTTACGGTTATCTTTGTAATTTGTTGCGTTCCTGTTTAAATTTGGATCAGGACCTCTGTCAAAGTGGTTGGAGATGGCTAATCCTGATTGACTTGGATCTTGGCTAGATCCACATGCACCCCTCGTTCATCAATAATGTATCCTAGATACTGAACTTGGGTCATGACAATAGCGCATTTCTCCAAATTGGCACATAACTTGTGTTGCCGCAGTGTTTGGAGAACTTGTCGGATGTGGTGGAGGTGCTCTTCCCAACTCTGGCTAAAGATCAAGATGTCATCCAAGTATACCACTACAAATGAGTTGGTGAATGGCCGCAATATGTCATCCATTAGCCTCATGAAGGTTGCAGGAGCATTTGTCAACTCGAAAGGCATAACCAACCATTTGAAAAGGCCCTCCTTGGCTTTGAAGGCAGTCTTCCACACATCGGAGGGTTCGATTGGTACCTGGTGATATCCTAACTTGAAATCGGTCTTGCTGAAATATTTTTCCCCCTTTATTTGGTCCATAAGGTCATAAATCCGTGGGATCAAGTACCTATTCCGGGCAGTGATCTTGTTCAGTGCCTGATAGTCAATACAGAGTCTCGAAGTTCCATCCTTCTTCTGTACCAACACAATTGGGCTTCCACAGGGTGATGAACTCGGTCGGATGTGACCTTTCTATAGTAGCTCCTGAATCTGCCTCTTGATTTCATCATTCTCTAGAACGAAGTTCCGATAGATTGGTCCATTCGGCAGCGACACACTTAATATCAAATTGATGGAGTGCTTGACCTGACAGTGCAAAGGAACCCCTGCGGGGAGGTAAAGATGTCCTCGTACTCCTCCAAACCTTTTCCATCTGTAGTTGTCATGCGGAGGGGCCCTGTCTAGAGGTTGTGGCCACCCTCTTCTTCTTTCCTTAAGGGTACATCATCAGGAAAACAAATTTCCCAGATTTGGAAATGAGTTTACTGCATTGTTTTGCAGTAACCAAAGACATGGTGGTAGGCGGTGATGCCTCCGGTATCCTGTACAATTTATTTCCCAAAGTAACAATAACAGCACGAGGCCTTGACTCATACACAACATGTCTCTTCCATAAGTATGGTTGGCCTAATAACACATCACAAACATCAAGGGGAGCAATGTCACACAATACCTCATCCGTGAAGGGCTTGATTTTGTATGGAAGGTGACACTGCTGGCTCACACGAAGATCTTGTCCTTGGTGAAGCCACCCAATGGTGTATGGTTGTGGATGTGCTGTGGTTGGTAAGCACAGCCACTTCATGACCTCTGCCAAAATGAGGTTCTTTTGGCTCCCACTTTCGACAATGAACTGTAGCGGGGAGACCTTTACCCACATTTGGGAGTGGAAGAGGTGCTCCTCCTCCTCTGGATCTTCGGGTTCCTCCTTCTGGATCTTCGTGGTGGCAACGGTGGCGTTGGGCTCTGCATCGATAATCTGCTTCCCTTTTTCATTCCCCTTATTAGGTTCTGACTCAGAGTCAGAACATGCATCTGATTCCAAAGACTTTAGCTCGGCCACCAGTGACTGCTTGGCCCAACACTCACTTGTGTTGTGAGTGGAGCTCTTATGGAACTCACACCACTTTCTTGTGTCCTTCTTCGGCTTCGTGGTGCTGTTCTTTGCTTGAGGCTTTCGCAGGTTGTTCTGGGCCACCCTGCCTTGGCTTTATCCTTTGTTCAGTGGTTTGGGGGTGCCTTTCCCTTGCTTCGGATTTGCAGATCCAAAGTCTCACTTCTTCTGTTTAAACTTCTACTCAATCTTGACAGTGTATCGGTACATCGTTCTGAGCAAGGAGATGTCCTGAAAATCCATCTCGTCTTGGATGTACTTGTGTAGGCAGCCACAGTATTTGAGTATCAAATGCAACTCAGAATCCTTGATACCAAACTTTGTGCGAAGGGTATGAAAAATATTGGTAAATTCCAGCACATCTTGGTCCCTTCCTTGCCACAGCATGGTCCACTTTATGTATTTATCCTCACGGCTTCTGCCAGGGTAGTGTATCTCCTTGATGGCATTCTAGAATGAATTCCAAGTGGGTGCGGCTAAAAACAATGAGGTCGTACTTTCATCCTTCTGCTCGTAGTACGTTTCCCACTAGTCCTTGACGTGTGGGGTAGCTTTGAGAAGAGCAAAAGTAATCTTTTCCCTGCCGGAAAAATCATGAACAAAAAAATACCCTTCTAGCAGATTTAACCATTTATCTACAATGACTGCATCTATCGAACACTCAAATATGGGAATGTCAAGGTTAACTTGTACCTTAAAGGGTGTGGTGCTTCCATAGTAGCTGCTGGAAGTAGATGTGTCGCCACTGGGTAGCCGTTGAAGGGTCTAGGCAAAGTTTTCCATCATTGCGTTCCTTTTTCGCTCAAGGGCCTCTTCGAGCAAGATTTTGATAGGATCTCTTGCCCCCTCATCTTTCTTTTCATCCGCCATGGGAGGTCATCAGGATTTGAGAGGCTCGTCTTGCAAAGGTTCAACCAGTTCAAGCCCTAACTCCTTATATCCCAACCTCATTGGGGACATGCAAGGAAAAACAGAGAAAGAGCAGACCGCTCTGATTCCACTGATCTGATTTAGACAGGGACGCAACAAATTACAGATATAACCATAAATATAGAGATGCAACAAAAATAATACTTCATTTCATTAATATAAAACACTGAAATATGCTTACAAATAGAAATGGAAATAAAACAGCTGGGGTGATGGTAGCTTATCTTTGAGGAGAGACGTGGAGGCTACATGCCTTTGAACTGTCTTACAATGAGACTCGAAGGCCTATTTATTGTTGAGAAACAATGGAAAACCCTAAACATCCAAAACCCTAACCCTAGGAGATGAAGCGCCAAACTATGGGCCCCGTTTTGGGTAAATTGGTACATCAAGATTCCAGGGTCATAACTTTGGCATACGATCTCCGTTTGACACGCACAATACCTTGTTAGAAAGGTCTATCCGAGGACTACAAATTTTGGATGAGAAACAATGGATTGTGGACCCATGTTGCTCCCAGGTTTCCCAAAAAACGTCGTTTAGGGCCTCAAAACGGCTCCAGAAGTTCAAGACCCGAAAAACTGCGAAAAATAGTAAACTGTGCTATAATTAAGGAAACTGAAAAACTGAAAGAAACAATGGTTGGGGTCCAAGGGGAATTGGTGGGTGGCTACCAATATCCACCTGGATCATATCACCTAGCTTGTATGAGAAATATGTT
Organism: Pinus tabuliformis; assembly: GCA_031772625.1. Lineage (NCBI taxonomy): Eukaryota > Viridiplantae > Streptophyta > Pinopsida > Pinales > Pinaceae > Pinus > Pinus tabuliformis. The sequence goes on along the minus strand of CM062820.1, from coordinate 1,210,582,306 downwards.
TTCTAGGGAAAATTTAATTGGTAGTTATAGATAGCTATGAACCTGATGAGTTGTACATGTTTCTAGAATGTAAATCTAAAGGGGAATCTCTAGGTGTACTACAGGATCCAGTGATGGACTATAAGATGCACACTAACGTCATTGACAAGGTACATTCTAACACTAACCTTAACGAACTTGGGGATGAAATCAAGTCATTTATTGTGAAGTTATATGCTAAGGTAAAGGAACCAAGAGCTCAATTTGATTTTGTTTTTTTATAGAATTAGAACTAGTTTAAGTTTTTTTTTACATTTATATGTGAACATGTTTGGAGAGTTTTCATTTCAATTTTCTTAAAATAAATACAAAAAGGGGAATTTTATTTTATTTGTATTAAGTTTCATTATAGATAATTTTTATAATGTTATTCACACACTACAATACAATATATTTGACGTACTTAAATATTCACTATTTTAAGGTGAATGCTTCCATTGATAAGAAAGCTCATAGAACTGCTTCAACGAGAGTCAATGAAGTGTCTGTGGGAAAATGAGAAAGGGGGAGGGAGGGGAATAGAGAATGAAGAAGAGAGAGCGAGAGATAGGAAAATGTGAATGGAAATAGAGATATAGAGAGGGTTGGGTATAAATTAGTCATAATGGTATAAAAAACAATTCCATCCATCTATACAATTCCATTCTATCAAATTATACATTACTAGGGTTTTCAAATTCCACAAAAGTAGGGTTTTTAAATGGCACAAAACTAGGGTATCCAAATTCCACTTCAATATACATCAACGGACATTGCTAACTTGCAATATAAGGTCAATATGGTGAGTTTACTTACAATGTCTAATTATGTACTCAAATTTAAACTCAGTATGTTGGAGTTTCCACATTCCACATTGCTATGATTTTCAAATTCTACAAAGCTAGGGTTTTCATATTGCACAAAACTAGGGTTTTCAAATTACATAATAAGATTTCCTAAGAATGCACATGTTGGCGTCGTGGTTGGTAGCCTAGGCCTTGCCAAGCCTAAATGCCTAGGAACACATATGCATTCTTAGGAACAAGCCCACATTCCTGTGGGAAAGTGTTCCTGATGGCCCCATTGCCACTTTTGGGGCCATCATTTTCATGCAAGCTCCATTAGTTGATTCACTTGTTTTGTAAATTATGCATAATCCTTTTGAAAGTCTCATTATAGAATTTCTTGCAACATTCCTTCATGTACTTCATGCTAGGTGTTTGCTCATTAGTCGACATAGTTTATTTCCTTTGCCACACATAACTTATGTGATTCCACAACCGCTTGCCACATGGTTTTTCATTTATAAGATATCACTAGAGTGCTAAGTTAAATTTCATCATGACTATTCCCTAATTCCAAAAGCTTGCATCACATTTTGCTTGATTTCTTACACTTGTTTGAGAAACTTCCACATATTCAATTTATGTATCTATTTATTACCCTGTTATGTTCATCTCATCATTCTAGATTGGTTGTGGTTATGAGTACTGCAATAGGTTATCATCATTCATTTCTTAGAACCCTCATTTATTTATACTTATTTTTCTATCTTCTCATAGGTTTATTATCATTTGAGGGGTAAGTTTCTTCCAATTTTGATTTCATCACATGTACTTTAGGGAATTGCAATATTATTTCTCATTTATAATTTCTCCTAATCTGGATTGGATTATTATATTATTTGTCTTCTATCTCAATGCTTTAAGAGTGGAAAAATTAGAGGAATCAACTTGCAAGTTCATTTTTATTAATAGATCCCAGTTTGAAAAATTGGGGTCTCGAACCTTCCAGATCCATTTTGAGGCATTAATTTTTTTTGTGGGGTCAAAAAACTCTTACTTGAGTGAGACCCTCTGGTGCTCAAAGTTCATATGAAAAATATATGCCTCCTTCAAGTTGATCTATTATACTGACCACCATGGTACAAATGGATGTCACATTAGCCCTCATTACTCATGCATATGGGGCTAGCCATGTGTGGACTATCAAAAAGTCTCTAGAAGGTCCAAAATTTTAACTCTAGTTGAGGTTTGAGGGAGTCAAACCTTACCTCTAGTTAGCTATTGGGTTATGTTAAATACTAAGCCACTAGGAGAAGTAGGGGTTCCATTTTTCCATACTTGAGCTAAGCAATTGAGAGTGGGAAGTTAGAGAGAAAAAAAAAAGGGGTTAATATTTTGTACCAACTTTATAAGTCATATGTCTTAGGTAACTCAATAGAGAACACCTCTTTCTTTGTCTGTATATGTTTTTCCATACTTAGAGAGAATAGAGAGCAAAACAACCTCACCTTCTAGCTAGGTTTTCTCCCGTAAGGGTTTCCTAGGGAAAATTTTGTGCCTATTTTGGTTGTTGTGTGTATTTATTTTCATTCTATATTGCTCACATTTTAGCTAATTTATTTGTAAGGATACACACAATAAATAAATAATTTGAGATCTAAAAGGAATTAAATTCAAAGTAAAGATTTCAATATTTGATGAGATCTATTGTGATGCACTGTTCCAATGGAATAAACACAACAATTTACTAATCATCTCCAGATCTTGCCTAAATGGTTGATGTCTTCTTTACATCCACACATCACATTGATCAATTTAGCATATTATGTGATTGTATGTTACTTCATATCTGATGGTCTTTTCTTAATGTCCATAGTTAGGATTTTATTGCCATTCTTCCCATCTTTAAGATGCAATGTCCTCAAAGAAAGACAATCCAATAACCATTAATTAGGAGTTATGCTCAACAATCATCTTGAATCCATTTTACATTTGAGCCCATCATTCATGGAATTACATTTGCAAATTATGCCATGATCACTAAGTTCTTACTTTCATTGACCTTATCAAAAGATCTTAGCATAAGGACAAGTGTAAAAGACAAATATTACATAAATTAATTACTCAAATGTCTTTGCCCACACATTATAACTATTTATTGGTCATATCTATATTCCCTTGCCCTTGTAGCAGTAAATAAGGTTTCAAATTCCTTTATCCTCCCTTTCTTAATTATATAACTTCATCATAACTAAAATGTAATAAGAAACATTTATATTCACTTAAAGTTACACAAATTCATGACTCAAGACAAGAGATTCAGAAACTCTTTGGGTATTTGAGTCTCGAAGGTTTCCCATGTCTTCGTACCCTAAAGGAGATATATGCCATCATTATTCATTGCAATTGTAAATCGGGGTGTGGGATTAATAAGGTTGAGACATTTAATGTGATTGTAATTTTCCATTTCCCAATTCCGAGAATAACAACGCTTAGTCCTATCTTTTTATGTCATTATATTACTTAGGGAATCAAACAAATGGATCCTTAACTCAGTTTCTTCCATAGTGCAGGTCAGATTTTCCATCGTATTTGCTTCTGAAATATTAGTTCTAAGGATATGAAAAGAGTCTATATAGTGGAAGGATGCCATCAAACTTCTGATTCACTAGAGAATTTTGGTAAGAGATTTGTCTTTTGGTAGATTTTTTGAATCCAGATGATGGATCATTATTAGAGAGTCCCCTAAGATTATTAGATCTTCCACTCCCTTTCCCTTAGCAATGTATAAACCTTGCAGTAGACCATAAATCTCTACTAGGTTATTTGATATTCTTCCGAGACTCCATGAAAAGTTTGCTTAAGTTATTCCATCTGGATTGATCAAAATCTCTCATCCTCCTCCCACCCCTAGTTTTTCTAGTCAATTTTACACAAAATGAGATACATATTTTTAAGAATCATAAGTTTAAGGTATTTAATCTACAATGTTTGAATACCTTAGAGGTTTTTTAGGGTGTTGAATCTATTTAGGCATTCAAAAGTGCATTTTAAACAATAAGAAATCACAACCTTGCTCGAAATTTTATTGCCAAATTTTAGGAAAAAAACCATTTTATCTACTTATTAAACACTGCTTATATATATATATATATATATATATATATATATATATATATATATATATATATATATATATATATATATATATATATATATATATATATATCTGTGTGTGTGTGTGTGTGTGTGCGCGCGCTTAGTATTTAATGATTAAATAAGAAAAACACCTATAAATAATTCTTAAATTTAACTTCTAAATTTGGTTTTAAAATTATTGTTATTACTATTTTTAAATATATATTTCATATAATTATTTAAAATTTATAGAGGTTATGTAATTTTCAATTTAATTCAATTAATATTAATTGTATTTAAGAGATATATTTTTATTGTGATGTTGTTTTTTGACTTTAGATAATATTAAATCAAATAATAATAATAAATATTTATATTAAAAATTATAAGTAGGTTTTATGATAAATTTAAATTTATGTTTTAGAGATATAACTAAAAATAAAAGGATTATTAATCTTGCTATAAAATAATAATAACATAAATTCATTTTTTATTATAACTTAATTATAATGGGGAGGTTGGAATGGGAGGGGTAATAATGAATGTTTGGGTCTAAAATGCGGATGCAAATTAGAGTTTTATTTACTATCAATCCGAGTAAGTAAACTTCGAGGATCATCCAATATATATGGACTTAGAGACAAACTAAACTAAGCTAGGTGAAGAAATGCCAAAGCTCCCTTACAGGAGGTCTTTCATTGGGATCTCCAACACCTATTTAGTCATTTAACAAAATGAAATCTAAAGACATTGTGACAAGTGTAAGAAATATTAAAGCTCCCTTACAGGAGACTGTTCATTAATATTTCTAATCATATTAATCAACAAACTATTTAAACTAATGAAATTAAAGCACTTAAACCTAATTCTGATTGATTGCATGAAATATTAAAGCTCTCTTACAAGAGACTATTTATTTATATCTCAAGCATATAAATCATAAACTTAAACTAATGAAATCAAACATTAAATAACATATCAGATTCATTGAAAGAAACATTAATACTTTCTTACGAAAGGTCATTCGTTAATATTTCAAACATATGAACCTAATGAAATTTACAAACAAACATAAAATGAAAGCTTACCAAAACAAAAGTGTACTTGCTAGACAATGGGGGCCCTTCCAAGGATTCACAAGCACATCAAAAGAGAAGTCAAATGTAGAAGATCAAAGAAGCTCCATTTTATTTATCTTCAATTGCAATTTGCAATTAGAAGTTCTATATCCCAAGAGGTTCTAAAATATCCATTGCAATGATTCCAAATTCTAACTTCTCATTACAACTTAGAAGATCCTAAGGTTATAAATTCTAACTTCTCAATTCTAAATTCTAAATTCCAAAGCTGCAAATGAAGGAGATAACACTCCTATTTATACAAAAGTTATGATAACAAACTCATAAATGTGGATCCACTATTCCCTCTTCAAATCCACATATCTCTCAACCAATGGTGACACATAACCCTATCCTCCATGATCTTCTCCATGAGGTCCATGATCTTATCCATAAGGTTCATGATCTTCTCAAATTCGAATTTGAACATAGAGTGCCACATAAGGGTGCCTTAGAAGCTTTCTTTGTACTTACACATGTCAACAAACTCATTCTAATTGTTAGGAATAAGTATATGGATATTATTGTCTAAAGTTTAACCACAAATTCTCTTAAAAATACTAAGAATTAATAATGTTTTGGAAAACACAATGATCCAATCAAGGGAATATTTCTTTAAACCATTTGGTTTTCTTACTTGTCTGTTAGATTTTCTAGGTGTGTGTTTCTTGTTTGAGTCTATTTGGCCTTAGATGTTTTTCCTTTTTCTTTGTGCACACATGTTTTATTGTCACCATGGTTGAGTTTATTCCATGTCATTCTCATTGTCTTAAGGGTTTTCCATTGGAAGAGGAAGGTCCACCCATTTATAGATGTATGATTAACCCCACAACCAACCTAGGCTTAGACTCACCCATCTCGAGGGACACTGTCATTGTTTTTTAGGAATTAGAGCACCTAGTATAAGCAGTAATTGATGAAAGTCCACCACCTCGTTCTCATCCTTCCATGACCCATACCCCTTCACCCATATTTTTAGGCCCGCTTTTAGATTTGACTTTATCTTTTCAATCAAATGGTTTTTACCAAGAGTCTATTGCAACTAGTGTACACTGCATAACAAAACCTAGTATGTCAGCCCCTAGTGTCACTAGAGGCTCCCCTGAGCAAACTTCCATACCATATTCTACTACGAAATCTCCTGTATCAACCATGCTTTCTCAGACCATATTCTCCCTATGGAAAACTAATTAAGGATTTCTATCTCCACGATTTGGTACATCTAGCATAGGTTCCCTAGCAACAATAATCAAAGTTCCCCCATTCACATCAAGTAGAGGTTCTAATACATCTATGATTAGTATAACCACATCTACTATCAGAGGTTCAAACCTTACGTTTGCATTTGGCTCTGCAAATCCATCCTTTTGGTCATAGTATATATGTGGGTAGTTTTTTACACCTAATGCTAGGTTTCCTTTTTTTTAGAATCATAAGATAAGGTTTAAACCATTCCCTAGAAAAATTAAGGGCACAAACATTTTTTACGGGTTCACTAATACATGAGGAAGTCAACCTTTAGGGGGTCACCTTTTCAAGGGAATTTGTGATTTCCATGGAGTGTCCAAGGGACCAAGGATACCATCTGTGGTAATGTATTTTATCCTTAGGGAACTAGCTTCAGTAGTCACTCTTTTGTTCAAGTGAGTTTTTCCCCTAGTGCACCCTTTGGTCCTTGAAATTAATATCCTTTTTTGTTTAAATTCCAACTCCTAGGGGAAACAACCCTTATATTTTTACCATGAGTTTTATAGCTAATCACTCTAGTAGCCTAGCTTCCTTAGGAAGATCCTCAAACTTTGGAAAACAAGATATGGGAGAATCATATCATCCATTTGAGACATAGGAGGTATCACCCACTCCCTAGAATTCGTTCAAATCTCCTTTCTTGATGACACTTATGTTTCTTGATCTATTGAAAATAATGAATGGTCCCATTAAGGAAAATACTACATGGGCCGTGGTCCCACCTAAGTTGTTTGATGACACTCCCAATTTCTATGGAAAACCTGGTGAAGATCCCATAGCTCACATAATGAATTATCATTTATGGTGTTCATCCATGTCATTCATGAATGATAATATATATATATATTTGAGCTTTCTAGTGGACTCTTATTGGCTAAATGGTACATCGACCTTAAAAATGTCACTAATGATTGCTTCTTTTCTTTAGCATAAGAATTTGTCAATCATTACCAATTTCATATTAGGTATGATGTGGGGATGGATATACTTACCAACTTCCTTCAAGAAACATCCACTAACATATTTGATCATATACATGAGTGGAGATATAGACGAAGTTTTCTTAGAACTATGTTCTCTAATGAGATAGTTTGTGAATGGTTCTCCAAACTTTTCTTACCTAGAAGTGTTGAAGATGTAGCAAAGGAATAAGCCCAAACCAAGGAATAGGTGATTATGCATGCCGAAAAACTCAACTTGGTCTACTTTCAAGTGGGAACTTTATATGGAATTGTCCTTAATGTCGAATTGATACCAATTGAATGAAGACCGAAAAAATTATAAGACAGGGAAACTTCCCATTTCATCATTCTTATTGTGCGCTCTATCCCCCACTAAACTTGTACTACTCCTGCTGATGTTGAAGCTACCCTTAAGTTCAATATCTTCTATTATCTTTGACATCCTAACATACAACTAACATTGACATATTTAGATAATTATCTTATTTCATTATGAAGGAAACTAGTGAAGAGATGAGGGACAAATCACTCCCAACTTTTTCCTTCAATATTCAAAGGTTTCTTGCAAGGGGCTTGGTGAATATATCAACTATTTGTTCCTTTGTTAATATATATTCCATATTTAAAATCTAATCATACACCTTTTCTCTAGGAAAGTGATAATTTATGGGTATATGGTTGATTTTTGAGTGGAGAATAAGATTATTAGATATACATATAGCCCTTGTGTTATCACTTATAATGGGAATGGGTTAATCATAAGTTACCTTCATGTCTTGAAATGTCTACTTCATCCACAAAATATTAGTGCAACATGTTGCAACTGCTATGTTTTCAGATTCAACAGTAGAAAGAGATAGAAGTTTCTTTATGTTGAACCAAGCCACCAAAAAATTCCCTAGGGAGAAAGCAAGACCACTTATTCTTTTCCTATAATCTACACTGCTAGCCCAATCAACATTTTTGTATGTAATCAATGAGAAGTTCGACCCTTTGGATACCACAATCCATAATCCATTATGCCTTTTAGATACATGAAATTTCTCTTTACATCTAACAAATGGCTCAGCTTAGGAGCTTATTGGTATCTTGCTACGAAACCAACAACTTGCATTATCTATAGCCTTGAGGCAGTTAGGTACAAAAATATATCAATCATTTATTTTAACATTTTTTTATTTACTTTTGGTGACTCATCACCTTTTCTTAGCTTACATCCACTGACCATATGAGTATTAACAAGTGAACGCTCTTCCATTTCAAACTTATTTAACATTTATTTGAGATACATGCCTTGGGAAATGAACAATCCTTTCTCTGATTGTGTAATTTATAAACTAAGGAAAAATTAGAGTTCCCTAAGTATTATTAGGCATCTCGAATTCAGCTTGCATCTTAGTTGTTCAATCAACATTCCTAAACACTTTGTTATAATCCCTTTGCAAAGCCCTAAACATCAATTCTCCAAAAAGTCCGAGTTTCTGGGTCTATCTACTCAAAAATCATTTTTTTAGGCCCAATGCACTCTACCTTCTTCTCCACCAGCACTAGGTGTAGGTTGCATGCCTGAGCACCAGCGTTGCCCAATGCAGGTTGTTCAATTCTGTAGGGGAATTGATTCTAGAAATTCAGTAAAACTAAAAAATATTTTTGAATCTTCATATTATAGAAGCTTCTAAAGTGGTTTTAACTATTTACCATGGATATAGATCTTGAATTCCTATCTGATCCTATCTTGGAGACCTTATCTCTTATCCCTTGAGCTCATCCTCCCCTCATATGTGGATCTCAAGTCTATATTGGTAAATCCTAAACTACCACTTTCGCCTTATAAATTCACTACCTCCCATGGAGTCTGGGTTGGCTTTTGGAGATTATTGGGTTGACTTTTGGAGATTACTAGTGTCCTCATGCTGATGCTTTGAGCTTAAGGATCATCATTTGTTTGCGTTAGGGTTGAGTGTGAACATTTTATTTGTGACAAGGAAGGACAAGTCAAGTGGGGAGACACATTTACAAATTCAGATTCGATATATGGTTGTAACTCTCTCATTTATTTATTAATACAAAAATCATCTTATTTTCTTATAATTGTGTTATGCTTATGCTCTTTTATTTCAATTCCATGTTTACTCATTGAATATAGATATTGGATTATTCTATGTGGATATTGTAGTTTCTTTGCTTGTTTTAGTCATTGCTGCAGGTTCCATTTATAGCGTGTGGATCTAGGATTGGAGCTTACAAGAAAAGTGAAGAGAAGGAATTGCTATGAATTCCAGGTAGGTCTCTTTTCCATATTTCAATCTCTCTAAGGAAAACCTTGATTATTTTTGTCCTCTTCTATTCTAGATCAGGCCACTAGATCTAGGGAATTTGTTTATGTCCATAGAAGTGAAAATTCCATATAACAAATTGGGCAACATATTGGGGATCGAACCCAAAATTTCTGGTTTCCATGGTCAACCCTTCCAAAAATATCAAGGTTTTCCTGGAATTGGACAACCTGGTATGGGTTATCCTAATTATCAAGACAACCTGTATCCAGGTGGGATGCAAAGTCAGTAGCCCAACTCATCCTGTCCTATCCTTGATATCCCTCACCATCAATTAGCCTTTCCCCACAAGGTTATTGAGCTACCTAGATGTCGGAGCATATTTCTTTTTCTTGTGTCAAGCTTGTTACAAAATGAAACAAGGTCTCATGAGCACAGTTCTTTTGCTCTATCAAGTTCGTTAAAAAATGAAACAGATTCCCCCCCATTTAAGTCTTTGATTATATCTCATTGATGTCAAGTCGATTCTTTCACTTGATCTTGTAAACGAACCTTCATTCCATCTGCCTATTAGTAACCAATAGTCTACTTGGGTGAATGCAATGAAGCTTGGGGGGCATGTCCTTAGAATTGTGTTATTATGTTGGGGGCATGAAAAACCAGTTTGAAGCATAGATTTTCCTTTGTTTCAAGCTTTTGAAAAAATGAAAACAACCACTTTCAGGAAAAAAATTTATTTGTTTCAATCTTTAGTGAAAATTAAACCATATTCAAGTACTCTCAAGTATAGCTTTTCCTCATTTCAAGCTTGTGTAAAAATGAAAATACTCTCAAGCATAGTTTTTCCTTGTTTCAATCTTGTGTAAAAATGAAACCTATTTCAAGCATAGTTTCCCATATTTCAAGCTTGTGTAAAAATGAAACCATTCTAATTTTATCCCACGTGATTGCCATTTTTATCAGCCTATTTCTGCCAGATGAACCTTGGTTTTCTCATTCCAACATCACCATCTTCTTGGTTGATCATACACTTTCACTTGTTTTTTACCCTTTCTTAAGGAACCGTTGCAATGAGTGGTCTTATTAGCCAACCTCTCGACCTTTACATGTTTTGAGTAGTTCCATCATGACTGGAACCAATTACTACCCTTTATACCACTTTTTCCTCCAGGTGTTGTCCTATTTCAACTCTTTTCAAACTCCCTAAACATGAAAAGGTTACCGAGCACTTTTCTTTTCAAAATCATTAAAGGAAATGAAAAGACTTCTGCCAATTATAAGTTTAACCCTTTTCTGGACTGGGATGGAATATTTACGAAAAATGAATTCTTTAGTCAAACGTGACTAAAAGGTTCTCCTGATTATTGTTTTTTTCCTTTTTCAGACTCAAGAGACTAAATTTACAAAGAGGAAAATTTGGAGTTTTCTTTTTCACCTATTTTTCAAACTCTCTAAACATGAACAAGTAGTCGAGTTACACCTTTTTGGACTCATAAAATCATCAAACAACATTGGACTCATCGAACGTGACGAGAATTAACCACTTCTTCTAAGGGTTTGTTAAATATACTTAGAAGGATTCATTCAAAGGATGAACTTATAGATCAAGCGTATGTTATCGTCCTCAAGCTTATCAAAAGTAAAGAGGTATTGACCATAAATGGTTGGGGAAATTAGGAAAATAGGGTACTTAAGCTATTAATGGTAGCAAGTCACTCTTGAATATGACACTCTTTCACTTCATCTCTGTGTCTGTTGGGTTGGAAAATTTGCTTTCCTCTTTGGTTCATCATACCATATTCAAAAGACTCCATAATCGATTTTGGGTCAATGTTTCCAACTCCATAAAGTGTCGTCGATATGTTCAAGATAAATCCTTCAGTTGATATACGATACAATACCCTTAAGCCTTGATTTATGTCTATCGTTCATGAACCAACTCTGCATCAACATCATTCTATCTCAAATCTTGATACTTGTTTCATGTCATTGATGAGGGATACTTCAAGGCCCTCATGCGACAGGTCATTTCTTATAAACATTAGCTCATTATCTAGGAGGTTCTTAGAAACTCCCTTTGGTACCCGGATCTTTCATACATCAATTGCAAGCTTTCTCGCTTTCAGTAACATCTCTTCACCGTTGGCCTTTGACCAAAATATTTTGTGTGGTGCGGCGACTTTAGCTCCTTGATTCACACCACATAGATTGTACTATAGTAACTTGAGAGCCATTAACATCATCGATGGTTTATATCAAATTTTTTAATGACTTATATCATTAGATTTTAATAAGATGGTTTCTACCATTTTCGACTTCAACTCATTTATTCACATAGTCAAACTTGTACATCAAGAGATTGAGTGAATGAGGTAGAAGACCCTGGATCTAGTTTCATGTATCTGGGCTACGATTTCAGGATACATAGAAGATTAAAAAGTGTGATGGCTTTGATCGTCCAAACATTCATCCAAGCATGGGTCCACTCTCTGTCATCAATAAACGAGACTATTTGATCATTGTACACATAATATTGACCTATATGTTAGGCATGGGTATGCCTCCCTCAGTAATGATACCATGATGATAATATGTATTGTAAAATATGATGATCTTGACCAATTCATTCTTGATCTAGACTTGTCACAGGGTAAAGCACTTCAATCCTCAGCCATTGCTTCTAAATTTGTACTTTAGGGGGCAATCTGTTACAGGAAATTTTGTCACATCGATCCAAAAGGTCTGAAAATTAGATCATCAACATCCTTGAAAACTTTGTCATAATCCCTTTGGAGATTCCTAAGCATCAATTCTCCAAAAATTTTGAGTTTCTGGGCATATCTGATAAAAACCCATCCTTTTAGGCCCAACACACTATGCCTTCATGTCCACCAACATTGGGTGCAAACCGCATGCCTTAGCACTAGTGCAAGTTGTTCCATTCTGTAGGTGCGTTGATTCTAGAAATTCGGTAAAATTAAAAAATATTTTTGAAACTTCCTCCTCCTGAAGCTTCTAAGATGGTTTTAACTATTTACCATGGATAGAGATCTCAAAATTCCATTTGCTCCTATATTGGAGACCTTATCTCTTATCTCTTGGGATCATCCTCCCCTCATATGTGGATCTCAAGCCTATATTGGTAAATCCTAAACTACCACTTTCACCCTATAAATTTACTACCTCCCATGGAGTCTAGGTTGTCTTTTGGAGATTGTTGGTGCCCTCATGCTGATGCTTTGAGCTTAAGGAATCATCATCCATTTGCATTAGGGTTGAGTGTTAAGATCTTATTTTTGACAATAAAGGACAAGTCAAGTGAGGAGACACATTTACAAAGTCAACTTCTATATATGGTTGTAACACTCTCCTTTATTTATTAATACAAAATCATCTTGTTTTCCTATACTTTTGTTATGATTATGCTCTTGTATTTCAGTTCCATGATGACTCATTGAATAAAGATATTGGATTATGCTATGTGGATATTATAGTTCCTTTTCTTGTTTTAGTCATTGTTGTAGGTTCCATTTATAGCGTGTGGAGCTAGGATTCGAGATTACAAGAAAAGTCAATAGAAGGACTTGCTATGAATTCTAGCTAGGTCTCTTTTCCGTATTTCAATCTCTCTAAGGAAAACATTGATTCTTTTTGTCCTCTATTGTTCTAGATCAGGCCACTAGATATAGTGAATTCATTTTAGTTCACATAAGTGAAAATACCATATAACATGTTGCATGTGGGTTTCGACTTTCTATTGGTGGTTTAGGGTTTTGCTACATGTGAGTCAAATTTCTATTGGTGGTTTAGGGTTCTTGCTGCATTAGGGTTTTTCTTCATGTTTGTTTCAAATTTCTATTGGTGGTTTAGGGTTCTTGTTTCATGTAGTTTTTGCTAGTTTAGAGTTTTCCATCCACTACTATTTTTCTATGACAAATGGTGGTTATAATTTCAGTATTTTTTTGTGATAGATGGTGACTATTTTTATGTGACCTAGTTTTCTAAATAAATTAATTTTAATGTGTGCTATGATTGTGCTCATGTGAACTTAATTGTTATGTTTCTTCTTTATTTCTTTTGCATTAAATTTATTATAGCAATGTAATTTGTTTAAGAGTCAATTCTCAAAATGATTGGCGAAGAAACTACGGAAAATAAATTATTTGTTCTTAGGATCCATATTATGTTGTCAAAGCCAATTCCCTAAAGAAAATAAAAGCAAAAAATAAACATAATCATGAGAGGAAAGTAATTGTGTGTGTATGGTGGATAATGTGTTAACTATAGAACAATTCCATCCTATAGTAAAGACAAAGAAAAATGTGTTTTCTTTCCACAATGCCATTGTGCAAAGAAACAACATGAAAAAACCATGTTGAACGAAAGAGATGCAAAAGTTAAATTTCTATAATATACTTGTTGTAGTCGTTGGTTTCTTGTTATGGAAGTAATCACTACCAATGTTATAACTTTTCATTGATCACTAGGACTCAAAACACTAAGGAATCTCATTAGAGAACTAGCATATATTTTCTTAGCATGTTAATTATGGTTGTTGCATTGCTATCCAATTGACACTGCCCTTTTGTGTTTAGATAAGAAATTAATTGAGGTTGAACAATATACCTAACCTATATTATCTCTTGATATTATGAAATTGGATGTGCAAATTGAAAAAAGTTAGATGATTTTACTAGTCATGCATTGATTTAGGAATTTGTATGTATATTTATTTTATGCAAAAGAAAAGGAATGTGGGTTTGTTTCAAACTAGGTTATTTTTATTTTTGAAAAAAATAAATGTGTGAATGAATTACAAGTTTTTTAATGAGAATTTGAATTTAGTGTCTTTCAATCTTTGACTGTTAGGTCCCTATAATACTAGTGTAGCCCCTTATTGTTATTAGTGCAATCCCCTTATTGTATTGTTGTGTCCATGTAGTCCCCATATTGTTATTATTGTGCCCCATAGAAGCCCACTATTGTTGTTGTTGTGCCCTTACAATATTATTGTTATGTAGGCTCTGACTATACTGTGACCCCTTCGAATCCTATATATAGAAAGGAGGTCTTGTCATTTGTATCATCCAAGAATTGTTCATTTGTGTAATGTAAATGAGTTTTTTCACTTGAAGAGGCTTATTTTGAAGTTTTATCTATCTCTTCTTCTATTTTGTGAGTTGGTAGCATAACATTTGGTATCAAAGCTTTGGATTCTAGGGTTTCGTTGCTTCAAACAAGTCATAGTGTAATTTTCGCTATAAATTTTTTTCTACGAAGCTTTAGAAGCTGGAATTAAAACACAATTGAGAAGAAATATTGGTGAATTGTTTGTACGAATTTAAGATCTTTCCTCACTATATTTTCATATATATGATCTGTGGAAGTTAGGGTTTTGTAGGCTCCATAATTCGATCTCAAACAGGTGACCTTGGGAAAATCGTCATAAGTTTCTCCATGAGAATCAGATTCAAATTTCATAAAAAGTGACAAAGAGAGGATGAAATGTAGTTTGTCGGAAATTGTTTTCAGAGCCAAAGGTCGAAACAGTGACAAGTGGAACTTTGTACAAGTTCGCTCCAATGAACTAGTCTATAATTAGGTCATTTTTGGAGATTTGGCATAACTATTTATTGGAGAATAAAATATCGATAATACTTGTGGGGTTAGAAAGATGACTCATAGGGATACCGCAAGAAGAAAATTTAGAACTTGGAGATCCGAAATTACAGAGTTACAATCATTTCAAGATAGAGCTCCTAGCAACAAGAGAAAGAATGACTTGAATCAAGGAAATAGAAACACATAGTAAGAAAAATTGGATGGATGATTTGAAGAATGCGATCGAGGCTAACATAAATGGTTTTATCTATGACATGGAATCTGATATCAATGGTATAGGAGAAAAATTGAAAGACAAAATGGAATATTTGAAGAAAGACAGGGAAGGTTTGAAGGAGGGTTGGACAAAGTTGCTACAAGAAAGGCTTCCTAATGATGAAAAGGTAGTAGAGGAAACTCATGATGAGAACAAAAGAAATTTTAATCATGATTTCCTAGAATATAACGTTGGATTGAATACCCACCATATTCCAAAGACAGTTATGAGGAAGTTTTATTGTAAGGATCCGGTAACTTGGATACTACAGATGGAGAAATATTTTGATCTACATGATGTTCAAATGTCACAAAAGGTATGTATTTCATCTTTATATTTAGAACCGAATAATTTTGTATGGTATAGATAGATTTATTCTTGTAAACCACTTGTCACTTGGTCAAATTTCATGGAGGAAATGATAGCACATTATGAGTATACAAAAAGCAACCCCTTCTTTATCCAATTGATGAATCTCAAACAAAAGGGTTCAATGGAAAAGGACATTGAGGACTTCCAAAAATTGAATATAATGGTAAATAATATTCCAAAGAAGCATAGGATTGAAGTATTCATAGGTACTTTAAAGGATAACCTCCAACATGAGGTTCACCTTTGGGAACCTGATTCATTGAAGAAGGCATTCAGGTTGGCAAGAAAAACTAAAAGCAAAATTATGGCAACAAGGAAGCCTACCACTCATAACCATAAAGATGAAAGTGTTTTTTCTCCTAGCCTTACACAACCTACAAGGTTGACACCACAAAAATTGGAAGAAAAAAGAACAAAGGGGCTTTGTTACAGTTATGATAGAAAATACACTAAAGGTCATAAGTGTGCTGAGAAGAAATTATTTTACATAGATTGTGAAGAGGAGGAAGAAAATGAACAAGAAACGTCAAAATAAGAGGATATACATCAAGAATCAACCCCAGAGAAAGAAGAAATGAATCCAACCATATCTTTTAATGCATTGACAGGAATTACTACTCCTCAAAATCTCAAGATAGAAGGACATATCAAGAAGAAAAAGGTAATAGTGTTGATTGATTCAGGTAGTACCCATAATTTTATTCATTGTAAGATAGCCAAGGAATTGAATTTCTTCCTATATCCAGCACTAGAGTGTCAAGTGATGGTTTCAAATGGAGGAACCATAAATTGCTCTGGAAAGTGCCATAATATCAAGCTATCCATGGGCGAATATGTATTGAATAGTCCTATGCTTTCTATTCCAATGGGTGGTGTTGATGTTGTACTAAGAGTCCAATGGATACAATATTTGGGTACGATAGATTTTAATTTTCAAGAAATTTCCATGCAATTTTTTTGGGAAGGAAATGAGGTTGAATTAAGGGGTATCACAGGGGAACCAAGAAAGATAATCATCTCTAATGGCAGGAAAAAATTCCTAAAGAAAGAACAAAAGGGCGTAATTAAACAATTATGTTCGCTATAGGTTCAAACAACGAAATCATGTATTTATCCTGATCTCCAAAAGGTCTTGGAAAATCATTCTAAGGTTCAAGTAGTGGAAGATCACATCAAGCATCAACAACAAGTTCTCCAACTCTTAAAGGATAACCTCACTTGGGCACAAAATCGAATGAAACAATTTGCAGATCAACATCACAGTGAAAGTAGTTTTGATGTAGGTGGCTGGGTATTTTTACGACTACACCCATACAAACAAATGTCCCTCAAGCAAGCTAAGAAGGATAATAAACTATCACCAAAGTACTATGGTCCTTACAAGGCGTTGCAAAATATTGGTAGTATGTCATACAAATTTGAGCTCCCTGCATTTTCCTGAGTGCACCTAGTTTTCCATGTTTCATGCTTAAAGAAGGTTATAGGTGACAAGCTCCCAATTCAATAAATATTGACGGAACATTATGAGGAAGGAAAAATCATATTGGAACATGAAGTAGTCATGGAAACAACAACTCGAAAAATACGAAATTGATCAATTTTAGAGTATCTCATCAAGTGGAATAACTTACCTGCTAAAGATTCCACATGGGAGGACGATAATTTTATACAAAAGAATCCATAACTACTCAAGCGTTGAGAAAAACACTTTTTTTAAAGGAGAGTGATTAGGTGCTCAACATTTAGCTCAAAATTCAAATTTTTCATATTAGCTTGAAACCTAAATCACCATGTCTGTCTTGGAAAAATGATTCTAACACAACTTGTTTCGTCGAAAACCGAGTTCATATGAGAAAGTTATTGTGTTCTGATTGCTTTGTTAAATAGGGGAAATTTAAAAAAAAAATGCCCAGTGACTGTAGAGTCAGCAGTCCGTACTACTGACGTGGAAGGTGACTAGGCATTTTTGTTTATTTTTCAACAACGAATCAGGATCATATAAGTGTTACCATATGGTTGGGTTTTATAGTGGTGATTCGGCGCATTCTTATTGGTTTGTTTTTAGACCAATGGAAGAATGCCACATGGCAAGCCCTTAGGCCGCCACATGGCACCTCCAAAGGGTCATGTTGGTGGTCTATTATGGAGAAAAATTTATTGGCAGATGTCGAGGTCAAACCACGACCTACCGCTTTCAAACACCACACCTTAACTGTTCGCTCTACCCAATGGTTCTTAACCACTAAGTTCCTCGCATAAATTTGTTGTATTGGAGTTCGCCAGTTAGGGGAGGGCCAACTCACAGGCCAGCTCTCCCCCCATGTGAACACAATGCAGCAGACCACCACAGTCATGGTAATGCTGGCGGCTCCAACCAAACGGTTCCACCTCCAACATTCAATGCGATGGTTACGCATGTGAACAAAGCCATAACTCCGACGATCAGTTAACCCGATGGTTCCGACTATTCAATCTGCAGCTCCAACCATTTCATGTGAATGCAGGTGGGTAACGCCTAACGGTTAGTGGTTTTGATGGACCCTAACCGTAATGTTTAATGTAAAACTAATCTCACATGTGACCAGATCTATTAAGCGCTGGAGGTTACAGTAATTGTTAGTGCTAATCCTGTCTTAACTTTAATTAAGCGTAGTTATATTAATTAACTACAAGTTTAAACTGGTAGTGATTTTAGCAGTGCCCCTAAATTCGGGCCTGCCACCGAATTTAGCGGGACTAACTGGAGATGTTCTAGATTTGGAGGAGAAAACGTAGGAAAAGATTGACTAAGCTATAGGGAAGTCAATTTTTGACCAAATTAAGAGCATAAAGAGGTGTTCTTGGCTAATTTGGACATTCTCAACATGTTGGTGCAAGTATCAATAGCCATAGATCTTTGTAAATAACATTGTTTCCACATTGAGCTAATACAGAGGCCCAAGCTATGGAAGATGGACCAAGGAGATGTAGCCTAGGAGGGGTGAACTCCTTCATCAAAACACTGTGTTAATGTGTCTCTTTGATGGTTTGTTGCACTGTACATATTTTTTGTTCAATATTTGTTTCTGAAGCTATTTTTCTCATGAATGTATTTTTAAACTTAAGGAAATTTACCTGATTGTATGCACAAACAACTAATGAAACCTCAGCACAAGAAGAAATAAGCATGCACATATTTATAAATATGTAATTATTATTAACACAACAAAACTAATCATACAAAAACAGATCAAGTTGGTATCAGAGCAAAGGTTGAATTGCTTGATTGCTTGAGTTTGTGCAATTAGGGTTTTAATGGTTGCAAATTTGTGATTCTTACAAGGTTAAAGTTGCAGAGAGGAGAAGGGAAGCTATTGGTTGCAACTCCTGAGGTAATGCCCAGAAGAAGGAGAGCCATAAGGCCACAATCTCCACCACCCAAAGTTCCAATTCCAATTGCACTTGAAACTCCTCAAGTTTTGTCTTCAACTAAGATTGAAGAGGTACAAACAATACCAATTTTGGAGCCTGAATCCATAGCCATTATGTCTAGAGAAAGAGAGCCTGAAGGTCCCTCATTATAAGAGGAAGAATTCAAGAAAGATTTCTATACTTTGACTGAGATGGTTAAATTCCTCTATGAAGAGAGGAACACTAGAATGGTTGGAGAGAGTTATAAACCTCCACATGGAGAAGGAATATCAAAGGAAAAAAAAGATGAGAATAAGGATTCCAAAGGGAATGGTGGAAAACCACCTCCATCTCCACCATCCTCATCATCTTCACCATCTCACACAGCATCATCTTCCACTACCACCACTGAAACTACCCATACTCGTTCCGAATCCCCAAAAGGAAAAACTCCATTACTAAAATTGGACATAAAATTTGAAATTCCCATGTATAATGGAGAGGTGAATGCAAAAAATTTGGACAATTGGATTCAACAGTTGGAGGTATAATGCAGAATTCAGAACCTTCAAGAAGATGACATAAAGATCCAGTTAGCTTCACTGAGGCTAGAAGGAGCTGCACTAGTTTGGTGGGAAGCAAAGAATCAAGAGGAAATGAGAATCCATTGTAAGATATCCATCACTTGGTGTTGGGTGAAAATATTATCATTTAATTCTGTTGTAGTACTTGCCCAACTATTTAATTTATCAATCCGAGGTTCGTAGACTTACGAGACACATGCACTATATATGCAGGACTGAAGTGGAACTAATCTAATCTAATCTAAATTACTGAAATCAAATTAATCTAGAAGAGCATTGAAACACTAACTAGGAAAGCAGGAAATTGGAAAAGCAATACAACATGTGAAGAATTGAATGACAAACAACATATGTGAGCTCACAACAATAAAACTATCTCAAATTATATTACAAGAATCAAATTACAAATCATGAAAGCATAACAATAAAAGATGAAAAACTAAGAATTTCTTTCCATTATTCATTATTCCTTATTCCCCCCTTAAAATGAAGAGAGAGCACTCTCTTATATACATGAGGAAGATAACCTTCTCATAATTACATATCCAATATTCTCTCAAGCACTCTCAACTAATTTCCCATTATTACAAGATATGATCCCACAAATCTTTCAAGCATTTTTAACTACTTTCCCATTATTACAAAATATGATCCCTTTGAATCCTCCACAAATCTCTCACATATCTTGGATAAGATATGCTAACCAAATCCTCCATGATTTTCTCCTTAGGAATAGGCTTGCATAATTATCTCCTTAATATGGAGGAGATATGGATAAGATATGCCAACCAAATCCTTCATGATTTTCTCCTTAGGAATAGGCTTGCATAATTATCTCCTTAATATGGTGGAGGAGATATTTGAGAAGTCTCTTGGAGTTAATTCTTCACATATTTCCTACACATCACAAAACTCACATATTCTTGAGATATATATAAAAATATGTATATTTTCTAATAATTAATCATAAATTCACTTGTAATACAAAAATGAATAAAATGGAAAATAAGAAGGTGAAACCCAAATGTATTTATGAAAATGATATGATAAAAGGTTAATGGGATGATGAAATGTAAGGAATAGTGAAGAAAAAGGTGGATGAAAATATGAAATTTCTGAGTCCCAACATCCTCCCCAACTGAACTTGTTGCATGTCCTCATGCAACCATGCATGGGTCTCTTTAAGAACATTTGGCATCTTGAACTTTGGCTTTACATGATGATGTCTTTTAATAATGAATGTTTCCATGATATGTGAAAGACATGAGTAACAGCTTACATTTTCTTATGGTTGGTTCTTGTGTGACAACCATGAATACAAAGAATGTTGGTTCTTGTGTTAACAACATTCATTTCGTTTTCTGTTCTCTTTTCTTCAATAATAATGTAAACACTCACTGGAAATCATAATGTGCATAAGAAAGCCCTTTTGTAATATTAATGAAGCATGCCAATATTGCGTATGAAGCAAAGTGCAACAAAGTATCATTTGAAAATAAATGTTCGTGAATGGTAAATGAGAAAAAAAATGGAGTGATAGTGGTGAAGAAATGGAATCATGGTAGTGAATATGTAGTGAATATAGTGCTTCCCTCCCCAACTGAATTGGTTGCATGTCCTCATGCAACTTGACATGGATCATGAAAGGAAATGTAGCATGGTGAGGGAATTTTCCAAAATATTCAAGTTAGCATATAAGGAATTGCATGATTAAAGATTAGAAAACAACATACCTCTACTTACCCAAGAATGATGAACTATGCAATAGGAATGTAGCTACTGCTGCTGCTGGATCAGGAAAATGTGACTGATGTTGTTGTAACTAGATCCTGGGAAATGAAGGAATCTGAACTGTGCAATAGGAATGTAACTACTGTGGCTGCTGGATCAGGAAAATGTGACTGATGTTGTTGTAACGGGATCCTGCGAAATGAAGGAATCTGAACTGCTGATGCTGAATCATGGAAAAGATAAACGCTGAAAGTGGAACTGTGGTACTCTCATAGATCAGAATTCATGCTGCTGTAACTGTTGAGGGAGTCGTGAAAAAGTGTATAGTCTTCATCTGCTACTAAACTTCTTGGTACAATTCTAATCATGCGAAAGAATGTGTTGATGTCGAGCATGAAAAGAAATCATTGGATTACCGGCCATTGATGCATGTCGTTAACCAATGCAAGGCAAACTCACCATTGATGTCAATGAGTGCCAAGGTACCCGGGTACATCTTGCGAAATGCGAATAAAGGGGTTGACGTCGAGCCATTTGCAAGATCTGACGATCAAGGGACATTGATGTATTCCCATGATTGTCAGCGAGAGAACTTGCCATTGAGGCATGCAAGTCTCAAGGTACCCAAAAGGAACTCTAGTCTATTTCCCAGATAAGGTGCTGATGTCGATGGGGCAAGACTTGTTGAAAGGTGGGCCTTAAGGAATCCCACATCAGTCAACGCGAGTTTGTACAAAAAGATTTGGTAGGACTATAAATGGAAAGAACTCACGAACAGGCAGTGTGGATTAGCATGGCGAGGAAAACAAGGCAATGTAATCATGGAAAGGGAATGAGTTTTATTCAAAAGGAAAACTAGAAGGCAAAAATAAACTGAAAAGGATAAAGGAATGTATGCGATTCAGAAAAATAGGCGTGCATGAAGTCGTGAAAGATAAGGTAATGGAAGATGGGCTGCAACATAAGGATGGTCTAGGCATTTGGAAGGAAAAAGGTGAGTAGTCATGACGCAAAAGGATTTTTGTGTAGTGGAAAATGTCATGATATGTGCAGTGAAGAATTAGTTCCTTCAAGTGTCCAATGATGCACGTTTCATTGTGATTTTGAAAAATCACTTTTGCATTAGATTGTCTTCACTCTGAAAAACTTAGCACCATTCCTACATAAAAATTGTCACCTTTGTGTGCCATCTCCATCGATCATTCCTGTATGAAGTGACTCAAAAACAAATTATCTCATTTTCAAGAATTTATGAAATTTCCATTTTTTTAATTATTTTTTGAAGTTACACTAATTGTGGATGAAAAGGGTGTCGCATCGTAATATTGAGCTTTCTGCATAAGCTTCTCGTTGATCTGCACATAACACCAATCTCATTTCACTTGTTAGTATATGCATCCTAACTCTTGCCCACAAATTCACAAAAAAAAATACTTTTATTTCCCCCAACTAGAAATATTGCATGTCCCCATGCACTGTACTCATTGAGTGTGTAATCCTTTTTCAAAGTGATTTAAAACAGTTGAAAAGGTTTTGTATTTGTTCAGTCCAGGCTATGACTTGGTCCTTCAATGTAGCGACGTATGCGGGTCCCTTCATTTCCCTACATCAGGCTTTTAGTTTCGTGCTTCGGAGAATGAGCAGCAAGGTAGGAGGATCACCCCACTTTCTTACAGGTAGTGGAAGAAGTCTGGATGGAAGATGTGTTTTGAACGCCTATGTTTCAATGTTGTAACAGGCTTAAGAAGAGGCTGAAAGACTTGAAATCATTTCTCAGACCTTTCTGGCAGAGTGCAACAAGCTAAACTGAAGTTGGAGAATATTCCAAAGTCAGTACAACGTCATCCCTCTGATTCCAATCGATGGAAGGATGTTGCAATGTAACATAATTCTTCTTCAGAGCTCTGAGAAGTCACCACGGGAGGAATAGGATAGTGTCTGTCAGTAGAGATGATGGCACAAGGATGAATGAACCGATAGAGGTGAGCAGAGCGAGTGAAGTACATGTAACGAGCAGGGGACGATGACTTTGTTGGAAGAGGGAAGGCAATCGAGAATGGAGCAGTTCTGCCACATTGCTGCTCTGCTCGAGGAAGGAATAAATCGGCAAAGGGAAGGGCACCATAGGATACAAAAGGAGTCACTAAGGGGCGAGCGTTTAGTCTAGTTGTCAAATCCTGTACTTGAATGTTGTCACATCAAAGTCAGTGCAAAAGAGATTCAATGCCCTGGTTCTCACTCAACAGTACACCAATCCGCAAAAAATGTTGATGGACTAGCATCAGACTGCGAATGCGCGAGAGCAAAAGACAGACTGAGACAACGGGCTATACACGAGACAGAGAGGGAGAAAGGCCACAATTTCCGGCGATGAAACAATTCTGGCCGGGTTCGATCTTTAATATCATATGAAGAAAAAAACAGAGTTCAGTGGGTACGACAAGTATACAATGGAACAATATAAAGAATCACCCTACACAAAAAAAAATCTCAACATTGTAGGCCTTGTGAATCCCCTACAGAACAGAGGCATAGACTCACTTCAGAGGACGGCGAGTTTATTGAAGATATGTCTCAATTTAGAAGCATGGTTGGGAGTGTATATAACCATCACACGACCCGACATTTCCTATGTTGTTGGAGTTGTGAGTCAATTCATGTAGAAGCCGATGAATGAGACATCTAGATTAGATGCTGCATACAGAATCCTCAGATATCTGAAGAGTTCAAGCAAGGTTTTTTTTCCCGATGACAGGAGATTCCGATGTGGGTAGGAGATGCGCAGGACAGGAAATCCATTGTATTTTCATTGGAGTCTATATCGTGGAAGAAGCAAGAGCTTGAAAGTCTTTGATCAAGGAAGGGAGAAATCAAGTGCTTTCGCTAAGGTTAGGGCGATTACCGCCTTCCCCATCTCAAACCACGATAGATTGGTACCATTTGTAGAAAAATCTCGAGGTTTATACTGAAATCCAAAGCGAGGGTTTAAAGCCTCGCACGTTCTTGAAATCCCTCTGAACCTGATGAGGAAGAACAACATATACACACAAACACAAATGGACATAATGATTTGCATATTCAAAGATGTTTGTGATGAAGCATATTGCAAAACATGAATTTATTCTTGAAATTAGTCTAAATCATCCCTATTTTCTGATCCTCGCGGTCGCACTAAGCGCGGAGGAGAGCATACTTATTCTAAGCAATACTGAAAATGAAAGCAAAAAATAAAAAAATGAAAGCCTACCTACTCTATACTAATTAGAAAAAAAAATTAGTTACGTGTAATTAAACTTCCAATGAAGCCATTCACGTAGCAGTAACAATATATCCAGTAGCAATTTTTTAAATGATGGATGAAAATATTCAAAAGTGAATGAGTCTAGTTGCTGTAACTGCAAATCAACTAAAAAATAAAAAGATGAATCTAATCTAGTACTTACCTAGAACCATTGTTCGATAAGGCTTTGATAGGCACAATTTCTCTCACATAGATCATGTTGTAATTCCTCTTCTTCTTCTCCGATCTACTGTTCTTCTTCCTCGATCTCCTGTTCAAATGATTGTTCGACATCATATACGTAGGATTCTTCAGATGTTGAAACTTCGTTTGTTTCTTGGGGAGTAGTTGAACCTTTAATTCTTGTCAAGATCTCCTCTTCCAAGGAAGAAGAGATCCCAACTTCTGCTAGGATCTGAGTGAGTAGTTCCAAGATGAAACTCATTGTTAAACCATGTTGAAAGAGATTCTAAAAACAAAAAAATTAGAACACTAAAAATTGAATTAAAAACAAAAGGACCACATAAATAATCTTGAAATCAATACTCAATTAAACCCTCTTACAAGGAATGCTCATTAATTGAGTAATCGAATGCTTCAATTACAACCATGAACCATGAATTCATCAAACACTCTTCACAGTTGCGAAAATCAAACACACTTGCAAAAATTGAAATTCACACTTGCATAAATGTAAACACACCTTACATGCCCTAATCCATAAGAGGTCGAGTCCGTTACGGTATCTCGAATGTGATGCGTAGGCTGTTCCCCACGTCTTACTGCCTTAACACTTCGAAGTTAGGAACATGTCTAAACACACTTGCATGAAAAATCAAACTAAACTTCAATCCATCGTGCCTCCCCGGCAACGATGCCAAAATTTTGGGTGAAAATATTATCGTTTAATTCTGTTGTAGTACTTTCCCAACTATTTAATTTGTCAATCTGAGGTTCGTAGACTTACGAGACACATGCACTATATATGCAGGACTGAAGTGGAACTAATCCAATCTAATCTAAATTACTGAAATCAAATTAATCTAGAAGAGAATTGAAACACTAACTAGGAAAGCAAGAAATTGGAAAAGCAATACAACATGTGAAGAATTGAATGACAAACAACATATGTGAGCTCACAACAATAAAACTATCTCAAATTATATTACAAGAATCAAATTACAAATCATGAAAGCATAACAAGAAAAGATGAAAAACTAAGAATTTCTTTTCATTATTCATTATTCCCCCCTTAAAATGAAGAGAGAGCACTCTCTTATATGCATGAGGAAGATAACCTTCTCATAATTACATATCCAATATTCTCTCAATCACTCTCAACTAATTTCCCATTATTATAAGATATGATCCCACAAATCTTTCAAGCATTTTTAACTACTTTCCCATTATTACAAAATATGATCCCTTTGAATCCTCCACAAATCTCTCACATATCTTGGATAAGATATGCTAACCAAATCCTCCATGATTTTCTCCTTAGGAATAGGCTTGCATAATTATCTCCTTAATATGGAGGAGATATGGATAAGATATGCCAACCAAATCCTCCATGATTTTCTTCTTAGGAATAGGCTTGCATAATTATCTCCTTAATATGGTGGAGGAGATATTTGAGAAGTCTCTTGGAATTAATTCTTCACATATTTCCTACACATCACAAAACTCACATATTCCTGAGATATATATAAAAATATGTATATTTTCTAATAATTAATCATAAATTCACTTGTAATACAAAAATGAATAAAATGGAAAATAAGAAGGTGAAACCCAAATGTATTTATGAAAATGATATGATAAAAGGTTAATGGGATGATGAAATGTAAGGAATAGTGAAGAAAAAGGTGGATGAAAATATGACATTTCTGAGTCCCAACACTTGGGTTGAATTTGTTTCAGTAATTAAAAGAGAGTTTTATCCTTTACCCTATATGAAAAAAGCCATTATGAGTTGGCAAAATTTTAGGTAGCTTAAAGGCCAAACAATTCAAGATTATACACAGGAGTTTAGGAAAAGGGCTTTGTTATTAGGAGTGAATTTGAATTCCCAAGATACACTGTTGAAATATATTGGGGGTTTACATTCCTATTTGAAACATACTATCATTATGTTTAATCCAAATAACTTAGATGAGGTATGTGTGCAAGCCACACATCTTGAATCTAGAGGAAAGACCATTCAGGAAGAGGGTAGTAATAGGAAGCCATTCAAGGGTAAGGAGAAAGAAAAGGGTGGAAAATGGAAGGGAAAGAAGAATGAAAGTGTGAAGAAATAAGGGGAGAAAATCACATGCAAACACTGTTCCAAAGAGGGGCATGATGAAGCCCACTGTTGGAAATTGCATCCTGAATTAAGGCCTAAGAAACAAAACAATAAGGGAAAACAAAAGACGACCGCTACCACACAACGTGACATTGGTTCAGATTTTGGTGATGAGACCAAGATTTCAGCCATGGTAACAAAAGGAAAATAAATTGTTGCAAGCACTAGTTAATCACATAGTCAAAACAACACTCTAAATGAACAGTCAAGAATAGAGTTGTTTCATGTTAGAGTGATTTCAAATTATACAAAGATTGATGCATTATTTGATAGTGGGTCACAATCAAACTTGATTTCAGAAGACTTGGTTAAGAAACTAAACCTTGAAACTGTACCTCATCATAAGCCATATCCATTGGGTTGGATAGTAAACAATGCAAACTTATAGGTTACAAGGAAGTGTTTATTCAAGTTCGCCATTACTAAAAAGTTCATTGATGAAGTTGAGTTAGATGTAGTTTCACTTGACATCTCAGGGATCATTTTGGGTAGTCCTTATTTGTACGATAGAAAAGGAGTATTTTATCGCCATGACAAAAAATACATATTGCTCAAGAATGGGGTGGAGTACATAGTGAGAGCCCATCGAAAAAAGATGAATAATTCTTTGGTTAATGTAGGGCAGATGAAGAGACTAATAAATGCACGTAAAAATTTTGTGCTTCTCATGATCAAGAAAAAGAGTGATATTAATTATGAATCTTTTGAAGGTTGTGATGATAACCTGAAATCTGATTTGTTTGATGTGGTAAGAAAGCATGGAGAGATGTTTCAGGAACCAAAGGGGTTACCTCCCAAGAGAGGAATTCAGCATGAGATTTAGTTGCAATAGGATGCTCCACGTACGAACATTGGCATGTATCGCATGTATATTATGGAGAGCTTGGAAATCAAAAAGCAAATTCAAGAATTGTTGAGCAAAGGTATCATACACCCATCTACTTCGCCATGTGGTTCGCCCATTGTCTTGGTGCCAAAGAAGGATGGAACTTGGCGCATGTGTGTGGATTTCCGTGCATTGAATAAAATCACGTTAAAGAATCATTATCCACTCCCAAGAATTGATGATTTTCTTGATCAGTTGAGGTATGAAAAGTATTTCACTAAGTTAGAATTATGAAGTGGTTATCATCAAGTTAGGATAGCTGAAGAAGACATTTGGAAAGCTACATTTAAAACCAAACAAGGATTGTTTGAGTGGCTTGTTATGCCTTTTGATCTTACGAATGCTCCAACTACTTTCATGAGGGTAATGAATGATGTATTGAGACCATTTCTAGATGATTTTGTCATTGTCTACTTAGATGATATCCTCATATTCATCAAGTCAAGAGATGAACATGTCATGCATGTAAACAAGGTACTTGATGTTTTGAGAAAAGAACAATTGCTTTTAAAGATGTCAAAGTGTGAATTTGGCAAGACTTATTTGGTGTATTTGGGAGACATTATTAGAGGAGGCGAGCTAAAGATAGACCTGTCTAAGGTTGAGGTCATTCTGAATTGGCCAAAGCCCAATATAGTTACAGAGGTAAGAAGCTTTTTAGGGGCAACACAATATTGGAGAAAGTTTATTTCTAACTTTTCTTCCGTTGCAACTCCATTACATGCATTGACAAGTGTCAAGAAAGTCTTCCATTGGGGAGATGTACAACAGAGAGAATTTGATGCTTTGAAAAAAAAGATAAGTTCAACATTGATACTAGCACATCCAGATCTTAGATAGCCATTCGAGATTCAAACAGATGTAAGCGATTATTCCATGGGAGCAGTTCTATTTTAGCATGGTAAGCCCATTTCATTTCATTCTGAAATATTTAATGGAGCTGTAACTAAATATCATACATATGACAAAGAACTTTATGCATTGGTACAAAGTGTTAAGAAATGGAAGCACTATCTGATGGGGAAGGAGACCATCATCCATACCGACCATCAACCATTGCAGTATTTATAGTCATAGTCAAAGTTGCAACAGTCACAACATTTTAGATGGATGAGTTTTCTACAACAATTTCATTTGGTTATCAGGTATAAAAAGGGAATCTACAATAAGGTAGCTGATATTCTTTCAAGGCATATTGTAAATTAATCTGCTATACTCAAGCATAATTCTATTTTGCATGAAAGTTACATAGACCAATATTCTAATGATAGTGACTTTCAAGAAGTATATACAAGCTTGTGTCAAGGAAATCAAATTGAAGAGTTGGATTATAATGTACATAACAGTTTGTTGTATCACTTGGGCAAGTTGTGTATTCCAGAAGGAGAAAGAAATAGTATCATAAGGGAGGCACACACTTCATCGATTGTTGGACACTTTGGTGTAGGCAAGACAATAGTGAATATTCAAAGGTATTGTTATTGGTCATGCATGTTGGACAATGTTTCTCGCTTCATAAGAGGATGTTATTTATGTGCTACAAGTAAGCCTAGTAATAGGAAACGTGGTTTATACACTCCACTTCTGGTACCTTCACATCCATGGGAGAGTATCTCAATGGATTTTGTAGGAGGCCTTCCATTGTCAAGAAAAAGTCATGATTACTTGTATGTAGTTGTAGACAGGTTCAACAAAATGTGCATACTAACACCATGTAAAAAGAAAATTACAGCTGAAAAAAAAGCCCATCTTTTCTTCCAAAACATTTGGGTTCATTGTGGTCTTCCTACTTCTATTGTAAGTGATCAATATTCTCTATTTTTTGGGAATTTTTGGTCAAATTGGTGGGACATGATTGACACAAAGTTGAAGAATAGTACAACCTTTCATCCACAAACAGATGGACAAATCGAAGTGGTCAATAGAACAATTATTCATCTTCTTAGAGTATATTGCAGCAAACATCCCAAGTTTTGGGATGAACAGTTGCATTACATACAACATTCATACAACATGACAAAGCGTTATTCCACAAACACATCTCCATTTGAGGCATGTTATGGGTACTTGCCAAGATCACCATTGGACTTCATCTTTGAGCAATATGTCACCATCGAAGGTCACAGTGACATCAATAAGGCAAGGAAGTTCATAGAGAAAATTCAGTTGATACATCATACAGTGTAGGAACAGCTTGAGAAAATTCAAAGCAGCTACAAGGCAAGGCATGAAAAACATTGGGTTGATCACAAATTTCAAGTTGGTGATGAAGTTTGGTTATATATTAGCAAAGAGAGACTTCAAGGGGAAGGTAAAAATCTGAAACCAATCTGTTATGGTACTTTTAAAATTCTGAAAAATATTGGTAACAATGCATTTAAGATTGATTTGCCTCCTTATATGCAAATATACTCTCTTGTTAATGTTGAGAATTTGAGATTATTTGAGCCTCCTTTGATTGATGATCAAGGAGAGCATGTTTAGCTGCCATCAATAGATGATTTCTCACCAGAATATCTAGATGAGCTTCAGCAAGATCTCATACTTGACAAAAGAACCAGGACTTCAAAGAGAGGGGATGTTGAATACCTTAGAGTGGGATTCAAGGGACAAAAGCCTTCTCAATCAAAATGGTTGCACACTGAGAAGGTGAGGGAGATTTACCCTCACATGCTGAACAATTGATAGTATCTTTTGGGGTCCAAAAGGCTTCTAGTGGGGAGGAATGATCAGGTGTTTAGTATTTAGCTCAAAATTCAAAGTTCTCATATTGGCTCAAAACCTGAATGACACTGCCCATCTCAGAAAAACAATCCTAGCGCAACTTGTTTCGTCAAAAACCAAGTTTGTATGAGAAAGTTATTGTGTTCTGATCGCTTTACTAAACACGCAAAATTTAAAAAAAAATGCCTAGCCACAGCGCAATCAGTAGTCTGTACTGCTGATGTGGTAGGTGACTAGGAATTATCAATGATTGTTCAAAAATGAATCAGGATCAGACAAGTGTCACCATATGGTTAGGTTTTACAATGGTGATTTGGCGTGTTCTTATTGGTTTGATTTTAGACCAATGGAAGAACGACACATGGCAAGCTCAGAGGCCACCACATGGCACTTCCCAAGGGTCGGGTTGGTGGTCTATTATGGAGAAAAATTTATTGGTAGATGTTGGGGTCGAACCCATGACCTACCTCTTACGAACACTATGCCTTAATCGTCCGCTCTACCCAATGGTTCTTAACCACTAAGTTCCTCGCATAAATTTATGTTGTATTAGTATGGAGTTCAGCGGTTAGGGGAGGACCAGCCCGTAGGCCAGTCCTACCCCCATGTGAACACAATGCAATAGACCGCCATGGTCACAGTAACACTAGAGGCTCCAACCAAATGGTTCCACCTCCAACATTCAATGTGACGGTTCATCATGTGAGCAAATCCATAACTCCGATGGTCAGTTAACCTGACAGTTCCAGCTATTCAATCTGCAGCTCCAACCGTTTCATGTGAATGAAGGTGGGTAGTGTCTAATGGTTAGTGGTTCTGATGGTTTTGACTGACCCTAACCGTAATTTTTAATGTAACACTAACCTCACATGTGATCAAATCTATTAAGTGTTGGGGGTTACAATGATTGTTAACGCTAATACCGTCTTAACTTTAATTAAGTGTAGTTATATCAATTAATTGCAAGTTTAAAATGGTGGTGATTTTATCAGTGCCCCTAAATTCGGTCTCGCCATCGAATCTATCTGGACTAATTGGAGATGTTCCATATTTAGAGGAGAAAATGCAGGAAAAGACTAATTGGGCTCTAGAGAAGTTTTGACCAAATTGAGAGTAGAAAGAGAAATTCTTGGCTAATTTGGACACTCTGAACACATTGGTATAGGGATCAGGAGCCATAAAGTTTTGTAAACAACATCTTTTCCACATTGAGCTGATACAGAGGCCCAAGCCATGGAAGCTGGACTAAGGAGATGTAGCGCAGGAGGGGTGAAATCCTTCATCAAAACATTGTGTTAATGTGTCTCTTTGATGGTTTGCTACACTGTATATGTTTGTTGTCCAGTGTTTGTTTCTAAAGCTATTTTTCTCATGAATGTCTTTTTAAACTTGATGAAATTTACCTGATTGTATGCACAAACAACTAATGAAACCTCAGCACAAGAAGAAATAAGCATGCACATATTTATAAATCTGTAATTGTTATTAGCACGAAAAAGCCAATCATACAAAAACAGAACTGAGATGGGAATGTTAGGTCCCTATAATACTAGTGTAGCCCCTTATTGTTATTAGTGCAACCCCCTTATTCTATTTTTGTGCCCATGCAGTGCCCATATTGTTATTATTATGCACCATAGAATCCCACTATTATTATTGTTGAGCCCTTACAATATTATTGTTATGTAAGCTCTGACTATATTGTGACCCCTTAGACTCCTATATATAAAAAGGAGTTCTTGTCATTTGTATCATCCAAGAATTGTTCATTTGTGTAATGTAAAGGAGGTTTCCCCCTCAAAGAGTCTTATTTTAAAGTCATTTATCTATCTCTTCTATTTTTTGAGCTAGTTGCATAACATTGACGAGGAGAGTTTTAAACTTAAAAACCTTGAAAATATTGAAGGCACCCTTAACTATTCTTCATGGGAATATTTTACAGAACTCATCCTCACTGAACAAGATGTTTATTCTTTATTTGATGGATCATACCCAAAATAATTTTTAGGTTTTAGATGACCTTATAGGTTTTGTAGTGTCCTAATTGTTACTATCACATTGCCTACATATGACAATTTTTTTTATCGTAATCTACATTCCCCCACCTTTAATGTTTACCCATTATTCTACTATGTATGTGTAATAAACAATGAAAACCTATCTTCAGATTTGTTTTCTAGTATACATATCCATAAACAAGAAAACAATACGAAATCAATAATAAAAAATGTAAACAGGCAAATCCAACCAAAGGCCAAGCACAATATATCATAAAGTATACCACAATTACACAAAGTGTGTTGTGAACTACTACATTAAATTGTATGTTCAATTGTATGTGAACTATTATATTAACCATGCAACATATTTCATTCTTACAAAATTAACATTGCGATGTGTTTACAAAAAAAAGTCATGCCACCCCTATGCTTGATGGCCTCCATTTCTTACATTGCCCAAACTTGTTGAATTGCCTACTCGAGCCACATATGGTGGCCTACCTAAGATTGGATGGTTAGGATGTGCCTAAATGTTGCCATATGCTTGAGTCCAATTTTCTTCTTGTAGCCATGGAGGGACTATGCAACCCAAGTGTCCACTTGTTCTACTAACTCCGAAACTCAGTGGAGGTGTCCTATAATCACATGTAGGATTTAAACCTACATTGGTAGGGGTATAGGAGGTGCCATAACCCCTGGTTGATAGCAGGGGACTTGGATGTTAATTAGGTCCCGGTATGATGGTGTATGCTTTGCAATATGGTCCAAAGTTCTAGACATCACCATGTTTGCCTCAAACTATATTGAGCAATAGTCTTCCTTGTATGTCACCCCTCCTCCTTTTTCCAACACTTGTTGAACCTTTCTTGCCTCCCATTCTTGCCTTGCCAATTGTTTTTTATGTTCCTTATCTTCCCTTGATTTTTTTCCTTCTAGCCTTTCCTTTGTCCGAGATTATGTTGTTGCAATCATTGCAACTCTCTTTTCCTTGGCCAACTCCTCCTTTCTCTATTTAGATCCCTTAATTTTAATTTTTTTTTATATGTTCATACTCAAACAATAGGTTTATATAGTCTTTAGAGGTGAGAAACTATGAACTATTCTTTAAACGAAGATAATATGTTGTTGAGTGCCTTGATGAGGCCTTCATTCTCTCTAATGGTAGATTTAGGAATGTACCAAGTCTTGGATGCTTTTTTGTCACATACTCCTTAGGGGTTGACATTTTTCTTTCAACATCTAGGACAATTGATTCCCCCCCATTGTTGTCATTGTCTAGTACTTCATGTTGAATATGATCTTCTTCTAGTGATCCATTGCTCACAAAATAATGAACAAGTTAAATGTTCAACTCTATTGGTTGTGAAGGCATGTCCATGCTTTCCTCATTGGTGGATAACACATTATGTGTGTTGAAATTCATCATGGCCTTTACCAACCATGATGGGGGGGTTACCTGGGTTAGAAATCTCAATTGCTCATTGTTTAATCATGTTGCATTATCATTTGAAAACAAGTTTGCATTTTCATTCACATGATCAACTGCCTCATATGGAATATCACATGAAGAATTGGTAGCCGGTTCAGTGGGTGTGACAACCTCCATGACATTGACAATTGGTTCATGATTGAATTGTGTCTCACTTACATGTTCATCAATGATCAACATAGAAATTCCCTTCATAAATGGATATCATACCTTCAAGAGCAGTAACATCTTCCTGTCCATCCACATCTTCTTGGGCATCAACGTGGTCTTGTAAGCACTCTACTTCTTGAACTTCCAGTTCAAATTCCTACCTACAACCAATATCATGCATGAGAGTATTAACATTCAGTGGCCATAGACCAATCGTCCTAAATCTAGCCTTAATATTAGAAGGTATGAGAGACCTTTTAAATGCTTTACTTGTAATCTCAACTAGCTCAAACCTTTTCACCTTCACCCTTGGATTCTTTGCCATCCATGAAGCTTGCTCAACCCTGAAATAGTTCTTGAAAGACCAAAACATGTTGACATCAAGGGGTTGCAATCTATGATTGGTATGAGCTGACAATGTTAACAGGTTAATACCCAAATTGTTGGCCTCAATTGTCTGCACAGCCAGGTGGCTTCAACGACCATCTAAAACCATTAGGTGTTTGTTTTTAGGTGAGACACCACTTGGTACAGATGCAACAAAGTGACAAAACCAATTCAATAGTAGTTCATTTGTCATCCATGCATGGGGATATGTAGCCATCCATGCATTTAGTTCACAATTTTGTATATAGTTTTTTAGTTGAGTTTTACCTTTGAATAGATAAAAAACTAGGATTGAAGAACCAATCGCATTGACATAAC
Source organism: Pinus tabuliformis (assembly GCA_031772625.1). Lineage (NCBI taxonomy): Eukaryota > Viridiplantae > Streptophyta > Pinopsida > Pinales > Pinaceae > Pinus > Pinus tabuliformis. The sequence goes on along the minus strand of CM062820.1, from coordinate 1,210,547,228 downwards.
AAAAAATAGTGATCCACTCCCTACTCTTAGGCAAAATCTTAGGCACATTTTTTCTCCCTCTCTTGGCAATTACCCACATACCACAATTCCTACCCACCTATAAGCTTGTTTCATCACATTTCAATATATGGTCTGGATCATATGCATTAGAAAGAGTTTTATAGAACTTGGACACAATTGCAGGGCGTAGATTTAAATCCATGTCTCTGTCAAGGCCCTCGTTTGTACGTAACACAAAGTCTAGATGCCTCTTTTTAAAACCACCCCGCCATAATTTACTAAGAAGCCCATCTTTGAAGGGGTTTGGCCTCCCCTGACAGATTTGAGCTACTATGGATTTAAGTTGTATCAGCTCTAACCCATGTCCCAATTGGACCATCTTCTTACACCACTCAACCACTTCAACCTCCTCCTCTTCGGTGATAACTATAATAGGGCCTCTACGCTTTGTATGAGTCAGCCTATTTATCCAATAATGTATGTTTGAGGCAACAAACACATGTTTTTTTTTTGTAGAGGAAAGAATTGAATATCCCATAAACTCTATGTCATTAATTGCAACTAGCGTGTCTTCCTTCGTCCAGCCTCTTATGGCACTGATCTTCTTTGTTGAACATGCACCTTGCACTGTGGTTGACAGTGGCTCAGTGGTTGACACAACATGATCTGCCACCACATTGTTGAATGGTTGAATGGTTGAACATACATGTAGATGTGGCTGACACACATTTCACATGTTCTTGTGCAAGTATTACCTAGCCATGGGAAGTGTTGCTCTACTGTAAATTCGTGGGTGCTTTTTTGATGGGATACGTGTATTGCTAGATAAAGTTAATGAAATGTTTTGTAGTGCATTTTAACTTAAGTGGTAGTTCGTATCTCGAGGTAGTTAGGTCCCTATACTACTAGTGTAGCCCCTTATTGTTATTAGTGCAACCCCCTTATTGTATTTTTGTGCCCATGTAGTCCCCAGATTGTTATTATTGTGCACCATAGAAGCCCACTATTGTTATTGTTGTGCCCTTACAATATTATTGTTATGTAGGCTCTGACTATATTGTGACCACTTAGACTCCTATATATAGAAAGGAGGTCTTGTCATTTGTATCATGCAAGAATTGTTCATTTGTGTAATGTAAAGGAGGTTGCCCCCTCAAAGAGGCTTATTTTGAATTCGTTTATCTATCTCCTCTTCTATTTTTTTAGCTAGTTGCATAACATTTAAGAGGATAGTTTTAGACTTAGCAACCTTGAAAAGATTGAAGGCACCCTTAACTATTCTTCATGGAAATATTTTACAGAACTCATCCTCACTGGACAAGATGTTTATTATTTATTTGATGGATCATAACTAAAATAATTTTCAGGTTTTAGATGACCTTATAGGTTGTGTAGTGTCCTAATTATTACTATCACATTGCCTACATATGACAAATTTTTTATGGTAATCGACATTCCCCCACCTTTAATGTTTACCCATTATTCTACTTTGTATGTGTACTAAACAATGAAAACCTATCTCCGGATTTGTTTGTTGGTATACGTATCCATAAACAAGCAAACAATATGAAAACAATAATAAAAAATGTAAACAAGCAAATCCAACCAAAGGCCAAGCACAATATATCGTAAAGTATAACATAATTACACAAAGTGTGTTGTGAACTACTACATTAAATTGTATGTTAAATTGTATGTGAATTATTATATTAACCATGCAACACATTTCAGTCTTACAAAATCAACATTGCAATGTGTTTACAAAAAAAAGTCATGCCACCGCTATGCTTGATGGCCTCCATTTCCTGCATTTCCCAAACTTGTTGAATTTCCTGCTCAAGTCACGTATGGTGGCCTACATAAGATTGGATGATTAGGATGTGCCTAAATGATGTCATACGCTTGTGTCCAATTTTCTTCTTGTAGCCATGGAGGGACTATGCAACCCAAGTGTCCACTTGTTCTAGTAACCCCAAAATTGAGTGGAGGTGTCATATAATCACACATAGGATTTAAACCTACATTGGTAGGGGTGTAGGAAGAGGGCATAAGCCCTGGCTGATAGCGGGGGATTTGGATGTTAATTATGTCCTGGTATGATGGTGTACACTTTGCAATATGGTCCAAAGTTCTAGACATCACCATGTTTGCCTCAAAATATATTGAACCATAGTCTTCCTTGTCTGTCACCCCTCCTCTTTTTTCCAACACTTTTTGAACCTTTCTTGCCTCCCTTTCTTGCCTTGCCAATTGTTTTTGATGTTCCTTATCTTCCCTTTTTTTTGTCCTTCTATCCTTTCCTTTGTCTAAGCTTATGTTGTTGCAATCTTTGCAACTCTCTTTTCCTTGGCCAACTCCTCCTTTCTCTATTTAGATTCTCGAATTTCATTTTTTTTCTTTTATGTTCAAACTCAAACAATAGGTTTATATAGTCTTCAGAGGTGAGCAACTATGAATTCCTCTCTAAATGAAGACAATATGTTGTTGAGTGCCTTGATGAGGCCTTGATTCTCTCTAATGGTAGCTTTAGGAACGTACGAAGTCTTGGATACTTTGTTGTCACATGCTCCTTAGGGTATGAAACTTTTCTTTTAACATCCAGGATAATTGATTGCCCCTCGTTGTTGCATTTTTCTAGTACTTCATGTTAAATAGGATCTTCTTCTAGTGATCCACTGTTCACAAAATAATGAACAAGTTCAATGTTCAACTCTATTGGTTGTGAAGGCATGTCCATGCTTTCCTCATTGGTGGATAACACGTTATGTGTGTTGATATTTATCATGGCCTTTACCAACCATGATGGTGGGGTTACCTAGGTTGGAAAGCTCAATTTCTCATTGTTTAATCATGTTGCATTATCATTTGAAAACAAGTTTGCATTTTCATTCACATGATCAACTGCCTCATATGGAATATCACATGTAGAATTGGTAGCTGGTTCAGGGGGTGTGACAACCTCCATGATATTGACAATTGGTCCATGATTGAATTGTGTCTCACTCACATGTTCGTCAATGATCAACATAGAAATTCCATTCAGAAAGGGATATCATAGCTTCAAGAGCAGCAACATCTTCCTACCCGTCTGCATCTTCTTAGGCATCGACATGGTCTTGTAAGAACTCTACTTCTTAACCTTGCAGATCAAATGCCTTGCTGCAACCAATATCATGCATAAGAGTATCAACATTCAGTGGTCATAGACCAATCCTCCTAAATCTAGCCTTGATATTAGAAGGTATGAGAGCCCTTTTAAATGCTTTACCTGCAATCTCAACTAGCTCAAACCTTTTTACCTTCACCCTTGGATTCTTTGTCATCCATGAAGCTCACTCAACCCAAAAATAGTTCTTGAAAGACCCAAAGACGTTGATATCAAGGGGTTGCAATCTATGATTGTTATGAGATGACATTGTTAACAGTTTAATGCCCAAATTGTTTGCCTCAGCTGTCTGCATAGCCAGGTGGCTTCCATGGCCATCTAAAACCAGTAGGTGTTTGTTTTTTGGTGAGACACCACTTGGTATAGATGCAACAAAGTGACAAAACCAATTCAACAATAGTTCCTTTGTCATCCATGCATGGGCATATGCAACCATGCATGCATTTGGTTCACAATTTTGTATATAGTTTTTTAGTTGAGTTTTACCTTTGAATAGATAAAATCCTCGGATTGAAGAACCAATCACATTGACATAACAAAAAATAGTGATCCACTCCGTGCTCTTAGGCAAAATCTTAGGCACATTTTTGCACCCTCTCTTGGCAATTACCCGCATACCACAATTCCTTCCCACCTATAAGCCCGTTTCATCACATTTCAATATATGCTCGGGGTCATATGAGTGTTGCTCATATGCAGTAAAAAGAGTTTTATAGAATTTGGACACATTTGTAGGGCGTAGATTTAAAGCCATGTCTCTGTCAAGGCCCTCGTTTCCACATAACACAAAGTCCAGATGCCTCTTTTTAGAACCACTCCACCATAATTTACTAAAAAGCCCATCTTTGAAGGGGTTTGGCCTCCCCTAACAAATTTGAGCTACTATGGATTTAAGTTGTATCAGCTCTAACCCATGTCCCAATTGGGCCATCTTCTTACACCACTCAACCACCTTGCCCTCCTCCTCTTCGGTCATAACTGTGATAGGGCCTCTACTATTTGTAGGAGTCAGCGTATTTATCCAATAATGTATGTTTGAGGCAACAAACACATGTTTTTTTTGTAGAGGAAAGAATTGAATATCCCATAAACTCTATGTCATTAATTTCAACTAGCATGTCTTCCTTTATCGAGCCCTCTTATGGCACTGATCTTCTTTGTTGAACTTGCACCTTGCATTGTGGTTGATGGTGGGACCACATGATGTGCCACCACATTGTTGAATGGTTGAATGGTTGAACATACATGTAGATGTAGCTCACACACATTTCACTTCACATGTTCTTGTGCAAGTATTACCCAGCGATGTAAAGTGTCGCTCTATTGGAAATTCTTGGGTGCTTTTTTGATGGGATAGGTATATTGCTGGATAAAAGTTAATGAAATATTTTGTAGTGCATTTTAACTTAAGTAGTAATTCAGATCTAGAAGTAGTTGGGACAAGATGTCTTGTCAACTTGTTATATTAAAAGCTTAATGTTTGACCATTATTAATTCAATCAACATATAAGTCTATTTTAAACATAAGTTAATAACCTATGATATTAACCATTTATTAATATTTTATTATGAATTTTTTTTATGAATTAATAAAATATTGTCCGTACTTCTGATATATTTATATATATAAAAGATAACTTTTGGCATACTCTCCGTACTTACTATTTAAGAGGACGGAGTTCTTGACATAGTTTATATACTTATTATGCTTTGATAGAACTTTATTATGTTGTTCTTTCCTGGAGAGAATTTATTCCATAAATTCAAGCACGTATAGTTAACTCACGTATGCTAATGCATTCACATTCTTCATCGGTTCGAGACCGTCTTTTAGACTTTTGTGTTTGGTCGTATTCCATGGCCGCTGATGGCTCTAAAGTCATATTGACTTTCTGCCATTTTAGAAATTTCAAAGTGTTTATTTCAAATATCAAATTAACGATGTGTTAAAATTATATATTATTATTATTTGTGCTAAAATTATATATTATTATTATTTATATAATTTTAAAGATTTTATTATGTTAAATTGTTTTTAATTTTTTTTTAGTTTAAACTCATTCTTAAATAGAAATGTTGAAGGATTTTAACAAGTTAAGTGATGATAATATACAAAACATACATTTTGAAGAAATTCATAATTTTATGACAAGGGAGAAGAATTAAGTTTTCTTCTAGGCTAACACTTAAAAGGTCCAATCCATTTGTTTTCTAATCAAAACAATAAATAGAATTATTTTATAAAAACTCAAATCCATTATTAGAGTATCAATGCTAAAGTCACTACATAAAACTTTCATAATCAAAACAAAATTGTTATTTCACCTACACGAACAAGAAAAAATAGTTAGTGTTTATATAGAATATCAATGCCCATGGGTATGGACATGTAGTGTGTCTCAACTTTTAAGCTCTAGGCTTGGCTTTAGGCTTAAATGTGTACAATACATGATTACGTGATGTGAATGAAGAGGGAGATGAGTTTTTTCTAATAAGTCCAAAGACCCACTATGAGTAAGTCTATGCTTATCTTTAAGTTTCAACATGAGGGAATTTTATGCTTATCTTGAAATCTCAGTAAGCAACATCACTAACTTTTTATATATTTTATTTGGAATTTATTATATATATGTGTGTGTGTGTGTGTGTGTGTATATATATATATATATATATATATATATATATATATATATATATATATATATATATATATATATATATATATATATATATATATATAATGTGGTCTAACTAATAGGCGAAATTACCCTTTTTAGAGTAGTTTTTCTAGTCTCTCTCTCTCTCTCTCTCACACACACACATATATAAACAAAAATGAGTAGAATTGTATTAAATCTGCATCTGGTCACAAAAAAATACATGGGGATTACAAATTTAGAATTCAAACCAATTTGGATATCATAAACAACACTAGCCATATATACCTATATTCCCAAAGACTGAAAAAAGGTCGACACTTGACACAACTATAAGATTACAAAATTAAACCTTAAGACTCGTAAGAGCATGACCATGACTGACTCTTATAATAACTTCATGATTACATAACATAGGACCACTTCTAAAAAAGACTAAACAACATTTCCTCTACATGCTTACAGAAAGACAAAAATTCCCATTCATGGGATATCAGGAAGTATTATTCGTTGCCAGTGGCTGGCCTATTGAGGTAGGTCTCACGCTTTTTGATGTCATGCTGATGATTGGCTAAATCCGTTTGAGCATCCTTAACAAGTTTAAAATCCATTACAATACTCCTCAAGGCATAAACTTCATAAACCAATCAAGAAAATTGAAATTGAAGTCACAAAAAGCTTGTATGTAAGCTCAATTTAGGAGTGAGACACCTAGAATAACTTTACTTGCAAATCATAGTCAGCTCGATGCAGAGCTTCATGAGAGGACAAGCAGTGTGAGCAAGGGTTCTCAGTGAAAGAGGTCTCTGAATCAAAGTCTATGTTCATTGTTCTTTGTTGATTTTCAGCCAACCCAAAAGGGAGGGAGGAAGCAACGAAGTCAATATTCTGTCATGATACCTTCCCAATTTGGGGCTAAGAGAGAAAAACAATTTGCCAAGTGCTTTAAAGTAGAAATATGAGTCAGAAAGCTGACACAATTTCCAAATGTAAGTAGCAAATTCACATACATAACCTTACAAAAATTTATCTCGTTTCCAATATCTATCCTATGCCCAATGAAGGAGTCGAATTCTCAAGAGTTGTTATCTTGACCTAAAATTTGGCAAAATATTGAGCTAGAGATTGAAAAAATAGAGGTACCTTCCTTGAGAGAGAAATGCTACAAATTGAGATGATTAAGGCTAGAATTCATCAGGCCTGATTGTTTGGCCTCTGAACCAAATAGTCCCAAGTACCAAAATTCCCATGAAAAAGAATGTTTTTCCCACTCTATCATAATCCTGAAGAGGAATTGAAGGTTGATTTGTAGCTCCTTGTAGAGCTACCACTAGGGAAACCTTCTTAATGCCACAATTGAGACTAGGATACGAATCAAGATCGAATTCTCAAACACTTGGGACACACACAGAGGAAAGAGCACACAATTTAATGAATCTAGGGGAGGGTCCCTTTCCAATTTAGCACTACCATACCTGCCAATCCACACAAATTTTAGCATCGTAGCAATAAATTTCCTTGCACCTCGATCAATATTATTTATCATTACACTAGCTGAAGAGTGTTTCCAATGCTTGAGAAGATCAAATTTGACGCTTCGAGCATGTGAGCCAGGGGAAAGTGGAGATGCATGACAAGAGAAGATATAAATGGACATGCATTGAGGAGAAATTGCGCCAACGCTTATCCTTCCATACGCCTAAAGGAGACATATGGAATCATTATACATTGCAGTTGTAAATTAGGTAGCGTGATTAATAAGGTTGAGACATTTAATGTGATTGTAATTTTCCATTTCCCAATTCCAAGAATAACAGCACTTAGTCCTATCTTTTGATGTCATTAGATTACTAAGGGAATCAAACAACTAGATCTGTGCTCATTAATCATTAACTTAGTTTCTTCCATACAGTATGCCTGATCTAGATTTAAACAGGAACACAACAAATTACAGAGATAACCATAAATACAGAGATGCATCAGAAATGATACTTCATTTCATTAATGTAAAATATTGAAATATGCTTACAAACAGAAATGGAAATAAACCAGCTAGGGCGATGGTAGCCTATCTCTGAGAAGAGATGTGGCGGCTACATGCCTCTGAACTTTTTTTTACAATGAGGCTCGAAGGCCTATTTATTGTTGAGAAACAATGGAAAACCCTAAACATCCAAAAACCTAACCCTAGGAGATGAAATGCCAAACTGTGGGCCTCGATTTGGGTAAATTGGTACATCAACTTCCCGAGGTCGTAACTATGGCATACGATCTCTGTTTGACGTGCACAATATTTCATTAGAACAGACCCATGTTGCTCCCAGATTTCCCAAAAAATGTCGTTTAGGGCCTCAAAACGGCTCTGGAAGTTCAGGACCCAAAAAATTGCTAAAAATAGTAAATTGTGCTACAATTAAGGAAACTGAAAAAACTAAAAGAGACAGTTGTAGGGGTCTAAGTGGGATAGGTGGGTGGCCACCCAAATCCACCTAGATCATTCCCCCCCCCTTAGGAAGCAATGGTCCCCATTGCGTTGAGTTCCTCCATGAGATGAGGAAACTTGTGCTGAACTTGGTCCTTGGTGAGATGTTCTGCAACCTCTGATATGTCCAGCAATGGTGGGAAGTTTGGTCGAGGGCGGTCCACATTGAACATTCGGTGCAAGTGAAGGAATGGGGAAATGTTGTGCTCCAAAGCATTGTTTCCCACAGCCTTGGTATGGGCTCTTGTAAGGCGTTCTTTCTGCAGATGCAACCAAACTTCATTGCCCACTTGAAACTTCTGTGGTACTTGGTGCTGATCATGTCGCTTCTTGTACTTGGAATATTCCAGAATGGAGTGGCGATATATCGACCCATTGGGTAGAGGTGCTCTCGGAGTCAGATCGAATGAATGCTTGACCTGATAGTGCAACGGTGTCACTGTGGGTGAGGAGAAGATGTTCCTATCTGCTTTCATGACCGTATCCATCTGCTGTTGCTGCTACGTGGAGGAACCCTTCGCAGGGGTCATGGATGTGGTGACAATATTCCCCTTAATTTGGGAGAAAACTAGATAGAAAATGAATTTCCTAGTCTCGGAGATGAGCTTTCTACATTTATTATCAGTGATCAAAGAGGTGGCAGTAGGTGGGTTACCTCTGGTATCCTGTATAATGAATTACCCAAAGAAATAATAACAGTGCGAGGCCTTAACTCATACACAACATGTCTCCTCCACAAGTATGGTTGGCCTAATAGTACATCATAAACATCAAGAGGTGCAACATCACACAATGCCTCATCTGTGAAAGGCTTGACGTTGTAGGGAAGGCGACATTGTTAGTGGACTCGGAGATCTCGTCCTTGGCGAAGCCACCCGATACTGTACGGCTGTGGGTGTGGTGTAGTTGGTAGGCTCAACCACTTCACGACCTCTGCTGAAATGAGGTTCTTTTGGCTGCCATTGTTGACAATGAATTGCAGCAGTGAACCCTTCACCCACATCTGTGAGTGGAAAAGACGCTCCCCCTCCTTTGGATCTTCAGGCTCATTCTTCTAGATCTTGGTGGTGGCAACAGTGGCGCTAGGCTCTATGTCAATGATCTGCTTCCCTTTGCCATTCCTCTTTTCAGGTTCTCACTTAGGGTCAGAACATGCATTTGATTTTGAAGCCTTCAACTCGGCCACCAGCAACTGCTTGGTTCGACACTCACTTGTGTTATGAGTGGGGCTCTTATCGAACTCACACCACTTTCCTATGTCCTTCTTCGACTTCATGGTGTTGTTCTTTTCTTATGGCTTCGATGGGTTGTCTTGGGTTGCCCCGTCTTGGCTTTGTCCTTGGTTCTGCGATTTGGGGAAGCCTTTCCCTTGCTTCAGATTTGCAGATCCAAAGTCTCGCTTCTTTTGTTTAAACTTTTGCTCGATTTTGATAGTGTATCGGTACGTCGTGCCAAGCAAGGAGATGTTCAGGAACTCCATCTTGTCCTGGATGTATCTGTGTAGGCAGCCGCAGTATTTGAGTACCAAATGCAGCTCAGAATCCTTGATACCCAACTATGTGCGAAGGGTATGAAAAATGTTTGTGAACTCCGACACATCTTGGTCCCTTCCCTGCCGTAGCGTGGTCCACTTTATGTATTTGTCCTCATAGCTTTTGACAGGGTAATACTGCTCCTTGATGGCGTCCTGGAATGAATTCCAAGTGGGAGCAACTGAAAAAAGTGAGTTCGTACTTTCATCCTTCTGCTCACAGTAGGTTTCCCATCAGTCCTTGATGTGGGGGGCTACTTTGAGAAGAGCGAAAATAATCTTTTCCCGACCAGAAAAATCATGAACAGAAAAATGCCCTTCTAGCAGATTTAACAATTTATCTACGGCGTCTGCATCTATCTGACCCCCGAATATGGGGATTTCAAAATTAACTTGTACTTTAGACGGTGTGGCATTTCCAGAGTAGCTGCTGGAAGTTGATGCGTCGTCTTTGGGTAGCTGCTGAAGGATCTGGGCAAAGTTTTCCATCATTGCGTTCGTTTGTCACTCAAGGGCTTCTTCAAGCAAGATTTTGATAGGATCTCCTGCCCCCTCGTCTTTCTTTTCATTTGCCATGGTAGGCCGTCGAGCTTGGCGAGGCTAGTATTGTAAAGGTTCAACCAGTTCAAGCCCTAACTTGTTATATCCCGACCTCGTTGGGGACATGCAAAGAAAAACTGAGAAAAAAAGTAGACTGCTCTAATACCACTGATCCAGATTTAAATAGGAACGCAACAAATTACAGAGATAACCATAAATATAGAGATGCAACAGAAATAATATTCATTTCATTAATGTAAAATACTGAAATATGCTTACAAACAGAAATGGAAATAAACCAGCTAGGGCGATGGTAGCTTATCTCTGAGAAGAGATGTGGCGGCTACATGCCTTTGAACTTTTTTTTACAATGAAGCTCGGAGGCCTATTTATTGTTGAGAAACAATGGAAAACCCTAAACATCCAAAAACCTAACCTTAGGAGATGAAATGCCAAACTGTGGGCCCCGTTTTGGGTAAATTGGTACATCAACTTCCTGGGGTCATAACTATGGCATACACTCTCTGTTTGACGCGCAAAATATTTCATTAGAAAGATCTATTCGAGGACTACAACTTTGGGAAGAGAATCATTAGTCCATGGACCCATGTTGCTCCCAGATTTCCCAAAAAACATTGTTTAGGGCCTCAAAACTGCTTCGGAAGTTCAGGAGCCGAAAAACTGCTAAAAATAGTAAACTATGCTACAATTAAGGAAACTGAGAAAACTGAAAGAGACAGTTGTGGGGGTCCAAGTGGGATATGTAGGTGGCCACCCACATCCACCTGGATCAATGCCAGGTTTTCCATTGTATCTGCTTCTGAATTATTAGTTTTAAGGATATGATAAGAGTCCCTATAGTGGAAGGATGCCATCAAATTTATGATTCTCTAGAGAAATTTGGCAAGAGAGTTGTCTTTTGGGAGATTTTCTGAGTTCATATGATGGATCGTTATTAGAGAGTCCCCTAAGATTATTAGATCTTCCACTCCTTTTCCCTTAGCAATGTATAAACCCTGCAGTAGACCACACATGTCTGCTTGGTTATTTGATCTTCTTACTAGACCCCATGAAAGCTTTACTTCAGTTATTCCATTGGGATTGATCAAAATCCCTCCTCCTCCGGCCACCCCTAGTTTTTCTAATCAATTTTACCCAAAATCAGATACATATTTTTAAGAATCATAAGTTTAAGCTATTTAATCTGCAATGTTTGAATGCCTTAGAGGTTTTTTAGGGTGTTGAATCTATTTAGACATTCAAAAGTGCATTTTAAATAATAAGAAATAATAACCTTGCTCAAAATTTTATTACCAAATTTTAGCAACAAAAAAAAACCATTTTGTCTATTAATTAAACAATGCTTATATATATATATATATATATATATATATATATATTTTAAAATGCTTAGTATTTAATGATTAAATAAGAAAAACACTTATAAATACCTCTTAAATTCAACTTCTAAATTTGGTTTTAAAATTATTATTATTACTATTTTTAAATATATATTTGATATAATTATCTAGATTTTATAGAGATAATGTAATTTTCAATTTAATTCACTTAATATTAATTATATTTAAGAGATAAATTTTAGTGATGTTGTTTTTTAACTTTAGATAATATTAAATCAAATAATAATAATAAATATTTATATTAAAAATTATAAATAAGTTTTATGATAAATTTATATTTTAGAGATATAACTAAAATAAAAAGATTATTAATTTTACTCTAAAATAATAATAACATAAATTCTTTTTTTATTATAAATGGGTTATAAAAATAACATTAAAAAATATTTATTTACTTAAATTACTAAACAAATTACACTTGGAAATTTTTTTTAATATTTAATAAATCTAAATGAAAATGAATATATTCGCATCTTAATTAAAATATAATTACTATTAATTAAATATATTTCCATTTAAATATGTTAAATAAAATATCTATATAAACAAATTACCATAATTATAAATAATAATAAAAAAGTCTATTTTAATTATAAGTTATTCTTATAATTTCTTTCTCTTTGTAAATAGTTGACGTATTTCATTTTTATTTTCCAAGAACACGGGCGATTAAATTAGATAGGGAAAATAATGTTGCATAGTTAGAAACTGTTTTTAATTATTGTAAACTTTACTGAATCTGTAATGTGGAGTCCCATGCTTACATTTGCTCTGATTTTAGATTAATGTTTATATATTTTACAAAGATGGAGAATAAGTATCTCTGAATTTGGATTGAAATTACGTAGGATTTTGTATTTCGTCATATGTTGAATGTACATAAGTATAATAGTAAACACTATGCTCCCCCTTTTATGTATTCTCACCATTGTCAATTTTGTCTCCATTGTTTTGTAACCTTTTCTTTGTTGTGATTAGTGTGTCAAATAATGCATGGTTTCTAGTAGGTATGGTTTTTAAGTTTTGGGTGTAATTTTTCTTTTTATTTCTGGTTGTTTTTTTGGTTTGATTGCAGGTTTTATTTGTGGATATTTAGAGTGAAAAATGAGAGTGTGGAGAGGATTTGCTTTTATGTATGCCTTAAAAATATTTAATTTAATTTTAATTAGGTTTTATTGAAAGTGAAATTTTGCATATGTACATTTTTGCATATCTTTTTAGAAGAGTTAAATAAACATTGTCTTAATTTTGAAACATTATCTCTAACTTAATTAACAACCACTAAAAGAAATGATGATAAAATTGATTAGACATCTTTATTTTCTCTATTAGCACACTCACATTGGTTTAGGATTTTAGGGCCATGGAATAGGTTGGAAAGGACACTCTTTAAGGCTAGAAAAAAAACACTAGAATCTTAAGTTAATGAGTGAAAATCCATTTGTAATTAGACATTTTCTGGGAAGTCATTCTAACATAAACGTCAAGAACGAGGTCACATTGGAATTTTGGAGTGATAGCCTCACTTCACTAGGTTTTGGAGTTGTGGACTACGCACATATGTGGGTCTCTTTCAAGACATTGTGGGCTTGATACCATGCCTTTGTGTGCGTACCTAATCCATGACTATTCCCCCATGTAATTTGGTTGCAAGTAACAACCTTAGTGGCCATAGCCATAGGGAGCCTACACATGTGACTGTAGGTGGGGTGTGCTTATGGTAGTTAGGATAGGCATTGGTTAGAACTCACTTGAATCCCCTAGAAGGTGCCCATGAATAATTAAGGGTACTTGTCTTAGACATTGAGTTGTTAAGAAGGAGGCTAGGGTAATAATCCCATCCATATCTTCACGATTGGCTTGGGACCTCTTCAACCAAGATCCAATCAAGGGACTATTCTTTTAAACCATTTGGTTTTCTTACTTGTCCCTTCGATTTACTAGGTGTGTGTTTCTTGTTTGAGCCTATTTGGCCTTAGATGTTTTGATTTTTTCTTTGTGCATAAATGTTTTATTGTCACCATGGTTGAGTTTATTCCATGTCATTCTCATTGTTTTAAGGGTTTTCCATTGGAAGAGGAAGGTCCACCTATTCATAGATGTAGGATTAACCCCACAACCAACCTAGGATTGGAATCACCCATCTTGAGGGCCATTATCATTATTTTTTGGGAATCAAAGCACCTATTACAAGAAGTGGTTGATGAAATTCCACCACCTCATTCTCATCCTTCCATGACCCATACCCCTTCACCCATATTTTTAGGCCAGGTTTTATATTTGACTTTATCTTTTCAGTCAAATGATTTTTACCAAGAGTCTATTGCGACTAGTGTCTGCTGGATGGAAAAACCTAGTGTGTAAACCCCCAGTGTCACTAGAGGTTCCCCTTAGGAAACTTCCATACCATATTCTACTACTACGGGTCCTGTATCAACCATGCTTTCTCAAACCACATTCTCCCTATGGAAAACTAATTGAGGATTTCTATCTCCACCATTTGGTACATCTAGCATGTATAATTTCATGTAGATTCAGAAGCTCATGCAATTTACTAAAGCACAGGCCAAGAATATACTTCTACTTTCAAATAGCGGAACCCAATAGATCGATGAAAACAATATGAATAAGAAGAAGACAAATCAATGACACATAACACAATAAGTTTTCCTAGGGAAAGCCACAACTCAAAACCCCTCCTATCTGTATTGCATTAAATCAAAAATATGAGTGAAGATACAAAGCTTGTTCTCACTAGAACGATTTCGCACAAGTATGCTCAACTCTCTACATCACAAGCCTTCTATTAGCCAACACTTAACTAATTCCATTTCGTGACAAGCCCCTATTTCCTTGCGCAATTCCTAGGATGAATAACCCATATTTAAAGGGAATTTATGCTTCCAAAACTGTGCAATCCAAACATAGGTCCTTCTCTGATTGTATGCATGATATTTCATTAGGGGAAGTTTGAGGTCTAAAATGGGCCTCCTAAGAAAAATGTACAACCAAAATAAACTTTATAAGAACTAATAGGATTCAAGATGATGATGTCAACCACGGGGGATGATTCACCATTTTTGGATTAAAAAAGTAAAAAGATTAAAAAATAATAAAATAATAAAACTACTTTTTCAACTCGTATTTTCAACTTATCTCCCTAAGGTTTTACTCAAATTTTGAGAAGGAGTACTCATTGGATGAAAAATTTAATTCCTCATCCAAGGAGTACCCATGCTGCATACTTTTGATGGATCCTGCTACACGAAAAATGAGAAATACATGAAAATCGTGATTGCAATCACGTTTTTCATGTATTTCTAATTTTTCCGTGTAGCAGGGTCCATCGAAAGTAGAAAACATGGGTACTCTTTGGGTGATGATTGAAATTATGCATCCAACAAGTGTTTCTGCTTTAAATTTGAATAAACCCATAGGGAGATAAGTTGAAATTACGAGTTGAAAAAATAGTTTTTTCTTTTTTCCCTCTAAAATTTGATGATGTAATTTAATCTTATTTTATTATTTCCACTATTATTTTATATTTTCCTTAGGAGGCCCATTTTAGACCTAAAAAATCCCCTAATGACAACTTAGTAAATCATACAACTGATATTACATTGTCCCTGCACTCTAGTCTCAACTAGGTCTTTCTCTAAACTGATATGCCTTAGTTTCTCATGAGGGAATCTTCAGTTAACTTGACTAACACTTGTGGAAGCACCAGTGCACCAATTGACTGTTAGTCCTCTATTAGTTCGATAAACAGTTGGAACTAATTTAACTGACCATAACTCAGTAAACTAAGTTATCTAATTACAACTCAATTTAAGCTCATACTAGACCCCTAAAATTTAGGGAGAACATATACATGACTACAAAAAGAATTCCAACTCAAAATTCCTAAGCTAATCAAGTTAATTAAACTTAATTAAGTATTTAAAATTTTCTATGAGAATAGAATTTGATTTTAATTCTCAGTTTAATTCAAGGACAAATTACATTGGAATTTCTTGTTGTCATTTCTCAACACTCCCTCTCAACAAGAAAGGGATTATCAGCTACCCCGATCATGTCTCTGTGAAACTCAAATTTAGATCTTAACAATGCCTTTGTTAAGATGTCAGCATCTTGCTCCTCCGTGGGAATGTACTCTAACAACATGATCCACCTCAATACACAATCTTTGAAATGATGATATCAGATATCAATGTGCTTGGACCTATCATGAAAAACTTGATTTTTAGAGAGTTTGATACAACTCTGATTACCACAATAAATCACTGTCGGATCCATCCACTGACCAAACAGACCAACCAGGATCTTCTTCATCCAGATGGGCTCGCATGCTGCCTGCCTCGCAGCCATGTACTCTGCTTCTGTCGAGCTGAGTGCAACCGATTTTTGTTTCCCATTGTACCAAGAAATTGCTGCTAACCCAATACTGAAGATCCCTCCTGATGTGCTCTTCCTATTGGATGGACTCTCTGCCCAATCCGCATCTGTGAATCCTTGAAGCTTCACTCCCTCTGTCTGTCTGTACCATAACCCGTACTGAGTAGTGCCCCTGAGGTATCTGAATACATGCTTTTCCGCCTTCCAATACAACTTGGTAGGCCTAACCATCACTTGACTAAGTTGGTTAACTACATAGCATAAATTTGGTCGTGTGTTCACCAAGTACATGAGTGAACCCACAAGCTACCTGTAAACAATAGCTTCCACTACTTCTCTCAAAGTATCATCCTCCTTCCTTTAGTTACCAACTAGAGGAGTCTTCATAGGCTTGCAACTCTCCATGTGGAACCTCCTGAGTATCTCATTGGCATACTTTCCTTGAGGGACAAACAACTCCCCATCACCTTGCCACACTTCCATGCCCAGAAAGTAATGCATGAGCCCCAATTCTTTCATCTCAAACTCTCTTACAAGGTCCTCCTTGCAATATTTTATCATCTGATCATCACCTGTCAATATGAGAACATCAACATTAAGTACAATAATCAACAATTTACCTTCCACCACTATGTGGTACAAGTTTGCATCCTCTTCACTCTTCATGAAACCCAACTTGGTGAAGCAGTTATCTATCTTGGTGTACCAAGCATGAGGTGCTTGCTTCAGCGCATACACCATTCTCTTGGGCTGACACACATGCAACTCATGGTCAAAGGTTTTAAAACCTTCAGGCTGCTCTATTTACACCACTTCCTTAATTTTGCCATTAAGGAAGGTTAACATAGTTATCGATCAAATGAGAAAGTGAACTGGTACCTATTTTTTTGAGGTAGCAAAAAATCACCTGATTTTGAAAAGTGGTGATGCCAAAATAAACTTTTTTTTAGCATATTTTTGGAACTTTAAATTTTCTTATGTATCAAGTATGAACAATTTTTTTTTCGATGTTAGTGATTTTCACGCTGATTTTGAAAAGTGTTGATGCACCATCAATCCCTTTTTTTAGAGGGTTGATTTTTGACACTTTAAATTTTTTGATGTAGTAAGTATGAACACCTTTTTTAAATGTTAGTGATTTTCATCTTGATTTTGAAAAGGGTTGATGCAGCATTAACCCTTTTTGTTTAGAGGGCTTATTTTTTACACTTTAAATTTTCTAATGTATTAAGTGTGAATAATTTTTTTAAATGTTTGTGATTTTCATGTTCGTAATAAAACATAAAAAAAAATTAAAAACATGACCAAAAAAACTCAAATAATAAAAAAAATATAAAAACACTGAAGAAACACCCAAAAAAATGTAAAAGTAAAACAAAATTAAATTGTAAAAATAAAAAATAAATAAAAATATTAAAAAACAAATAAAATATTTCAAAAAACATAAAATTTGAAGAAAATTTTTTGAATATATATATATATATATATATAGTTAAAAAAAATAAAATAAAACATAATAATAGTTGAAAAAAGAACCTAAACATAATTATTAAAAAAATAATTAATATTTAAATTAAAAAAAATTAAATTAAACTAAAAAACTAAAAAAAAAATCATAAAAATTATAAAATTAAAATAAAAAAAATTAAAACAAAAAAATGGAAAAAAGAATTTGAAAAATATTTAAAAAAAATAAAAATAAAAGCTAAAAAAAAATTAAAAAACAGAAGTTAAAAAAAAAAAAAAAAAAAAAAAATTAATAAAAAAATCAATTAAAAAAAAAAAAAAATTCCTGCCACCTCGGGCGGGGTTGGCCATGGGCACGGGTGGGGAGGCGGGTTGCACGCAGGTGCCTTCCTACCTGCACCCGCGGCCAACCCCGCCAGGGGGGTGGACGAAATTTTGTGTTTTGTATTTTGTATTTTTTATTTATTCATATTTTTTATTTTTTATTTTTGTTATTTATTGCTTTATTTTGATTTTAGATATATATATATATATATATATATATATATATATATTGTTTTGTTTTGAATTTTTTTTTTTTTTTTATAAGTTATTTATTTTTTTATTAAAAAATAAATATCTAAAAAATTTATTTTTATTTAAAAAAGAAATTATTTAAAAATTTTCTTTTTATTTTTTATTTTATTAATTTTTCTTTTTTTTTTGGGTTAAATTATGTTTTTGTTTGTTTGTTTTTTTACTTATTTTATGATTTTTTTAATTTTTTTTTTTGGTACCATTTTGTCTAATTTGTATATTTATAAGTTAATTTTATGTCACTTTTTACATTTTTTCAGTTTTTTTTGTTTTGTTTTTTGTTTTGTTTTTTTTTTATGCTTTTTTTTTTGTTATATATATATATTGTTTGCTTGTTTGTTTGTTTGTTTTTTTTTTTTGTGTGTTTTTGTATTATTTATTGTATTTTTTTATTGTTTTTTTTTTCCATATTTGAATTTTTGTTTTTTTTATTATAATTTTTTTTGTTTTTTCATTTTAACAATATTAAAAAAAAAAGTTCTATTGCATTCCTTTTTTTGTGTTTTTTTTTATTATTGTTTTTATGTTTTTTTTCAATATCTGCGTTTTTGTTTTCTTTTGTATTTTTCATTTTTATTTCTTTATAAATTTAATTTTAATTTTAAATTTTTTTTGTTTTTTGTTTTTGTTTTTTTTTTTTTTAATTTTGGTTTTTATTTTCATTCTTTTTTCTACGCTGATGCTCGTCTAACAACCCGATCCGATTATGGACAATTTGATAGTTGATTTTAAAATTTTTGTTATAATGAATAGAGTCTGCCCCCACAATGTATCAATTTCATGGTTGGTCTTTAAGTTTTCATTACAACGGGTCGAGTTCACCTACATCGCATGTCAATTTGATGGTTGATTTATAATTTTTTGTTGCAACGTATCGAGTTGTTTTAGACTAAGATTTTAAAATCGCTATGTATTTGCATTTAAAAAATAAATCACTGTGTTCACTTTAAAATTTTTTTGTCATAATTTTTTTTCATAATGTCATGTTTGAAATATTTTGAAAACTTGATATTTTTTTTGTAGTCATAATCTTTGGTTTTAATTGCGTGGTTGAATCTTGTCAGGATTTTAATGTTTTTCTAAGTTATGATATTTTATCTTTAATGCTATGGTCGAAAACAATTACAATTTCAAGGCTTTTTAAAGTCAAGATATTTTATCTTTAACAACATGGATGGAAATAGTTGGAATTATCAAGATTAGAGACATGGTATTTTATCTTTAATATCATGGCCGAGAATTGTTGGAATTTTACAGTTTTTCAAAGTCCGAATATTTTCTCTTTAACTCCATTGCTAAAAAATTTCAAAATTGTAACCTAATTTTTTTTTTTTGTTATTCCGGAATAAACAATTTTTTTAAGGGTGTTTTTTTCATCCATTTTTCAAAAAACAAATGGTTTTTACTTCCATTTAAAAAAAATGTTGGAAATTTACACAAAAAAAATAAAATCATTGTGGAACAAACAATTTTCATTTTTGGGTTGTTTTTTCATGTTTTTTGGGGTTTTTGGGCTTGAGTACCCATTTTGAGGTAATAGTTCCCATTTCATCTGTAACTATGTTGGTTGTCTTCACATCCATCTGATGTATCTTCCAACCCATCTGTGCTGATAGTGCCAATATAGATCTCATTGTCAAGTGCCTTGTAATAGGAGCAAAGGTCTCATCATAGTCAATCCCCTCTAACTATGAAAAGCCACGGGCCACAAATCTAGCCTTATGCTTCTCCACACTACCATCTACATCTTGCTTTACCTTGTAAATCCATCAAGAGTTCACCATGGACTTATCCTTCGGTCTCAGGACCACATCCCAAGCACTGTTACGAACTATGGAGTCATACTCCACCACAGAATCAACCAAAATCGGTTGCTGCATTGCTTCCTCAAAGGAAGATGGCTCTGTCACAACACATTCACTCATAAAATCCACGTATCTAGTGTACCTGTCAGGTGACCTCCCCTATCTTCGCTATGATGTGGGTGCTCCCACATTCTCTCTAGCATCTGACAACAATCTATCCGCCTCTTTGGTGCGCTTTCTCCCATCTCTGGAAGACGAGCTCCCTGAGTGGATTTCTCCACTCTCGGATCCTCTACATGTGGGTGCTCCACATCAATATGAGGCTTCTTAACCTTAGGAGATAAAATCCAACCGCATGTAGATGAAACTCCCTCTCAAGGGAAAATCACACGACCTTCTCCTCATCGAATCTGGAATCCCTGCGAACCATTGTCATCCTGTTGGTCAGCAAGTACACCTGATAGTTTTGAGGTGTATCAGTGTACCCCACAAATATCTCCAACTCTGATATCAACTTAAGCTTCTTCCATACATCTTTGGTCACATGGAAATATATCGATGACCCAAAAATCCTGAAGTGACCAACATCTGGCCTCTTATCAGAATAAGCCTCCTCTAGTGTCTTCATCCCAAGTATCCAATGTGGGCTACGGTTCTAAACATAAACCGCTGTGTTGCATGCCTCAGCCCACAAGTGTAGTGGGAGACCCTGATCATGCAACATCACCCTTGCTTCCCCTACTATGATTCTGTTCTTCCTCTTGGCCACCCCATTCTATTGAGGGTTATGGGGTGTCTTCAACTTCCATTTAATCCCTTCCACTGCACAAAATTTCTTAAACTCATTTGAGACATAATCACCACTGTAATCACTCTGTAGATCTTTAACCTTCTTGCCTGACTCTTTCTCAACCAATGCTTTAAATTCACAAACCTTTGTGAAAGTTTGATCCTTATTTTGCATGAAAAATATCAACATTTACGAGAAAAGCCATTAACAAATATAACATAATACCTGTGTTTGGTCGTGGATGCTATCAATAATGGTCCACACACGCCTGAATGGACTTTCTCTAGAATAGCCTCTAGTTGCCTGTCTCTATCATGAAAGGAAGACTTGCTGTATGTACCCAAAGTACACCCCTTGCATGTATCAAGTTTCTCTAGTGTACCTTTGGGAAAACCAGTGGAGATCTGCTACATGATCTTCAAATACCCATGATGCAAGTGACCCAATCACCTATGCCACAACTCGCCAACGTCTCATCTCTGCACCATGTTTTCTTTCATGCTCAAAGCAACACAATCCTCTATCTCTAGCTTATAGAGATTCTTAACTTGAATCCCTATCTTCTTTACTTGACCCGTGGCTATGTGTAGAAGGAACGCCTTACCTTTTGAGAAGATCACATCATAGTCTCTATCCTCAATCATGGCAACATATACCAAGTTATTCTTAATCCCGAGCATATATATAACATTCTTCAAGGTGATTGGATCCCCATGCTCCCTCTGAAAAGTAATCATGCCCAATCCAGTAGCACTATACCTCCTGTCATCACCCATCTCGATATGCATTTGGATATTTTTCTCCTCCAGGTCATTGAATAACTTCTTGTCACTAGTCATGTGGAATGAAGCTCTACTGTCTAACTACCATACACTTCCCATCATTGATGACACCATGCATGCAATGAGGCAAAAGTACAATTCGAATTGAGAGGCCAAAGCCTCACCCGTCGCTCCTCCTGAGGACTTCTTCTTGGACTTCTTGAGTGGACAATTTGTAGCAAAATAGCCCAACTCGTGACAATGAAAGCACTTAACTTTCGTCATGTCTTTCTTCTTGTCTCCATGACAAGAATTTGATTTGGAATGAGAATCTTTCCATTTCCCCTTCTTTGCCTTAGTCGGTAAGCCAAAATTCTCTTCATCATCAGTCTTTGATGAAGAGTCAACCTTGGTGTTCCTCCTAATGTCCTCTTGCATCAAATCCGACCATAGTCATTCCCAATCTGGCAGCTTCTCGTGACCATTGACAGAGTCCTGATAGTTATGCCAACTCTTTGGGAGTCCTAGAAGAGTAAGACTTACCATATCATCCTCGGTAACCGTGATTCCAACACATCCAAGTTCATCACGACATTGAGTGAACTTGGTCAAGTTCTCCATTTTGATTTTTCCCATTTTGTCCTTCAGTGCCAATTTCCTTCGATCACTGCTGTTCTGATGCAAGTCTGTCAATGCTTTCCACATAGCATATGAATTTTCCTTGCCATGGAGACTCGAGACAATGTGGTCTCGAACTCCCTCAAGGATTATCTACCTCGCCTTCACCGTGCACACTTCTTCCATTTAGTCAGATTCTATTCATCTGATGTTGCTAGCTTAGGAATGTCTTGATCAACAAATTCCTTCAAGCCATTATCCTCCAGCACAACCTCCATTATGTCCCTCTAGGCTATATAATTCAAGCTTCCTTCCAAGGCATACTCGAGTCGCAAACCGTAGAATGCCATCTGAAGTATGTATTGCAAATTCGAATTTCACCTATAACCCAAAACTCAAAACTTCGAAATCTCCTCTAGTATATTGAATTTAGCTCTGATACCATGTAGAATTTCCTGTAGATTCACAAGCTCATGCAATTTACTAAAGCACAGGACAAGAATCTACTTCTACTTTCAACCAGTGGAAGCCAATAGATTGATGAAAAAAATATGAACAAGAAGAAGACAAATCAATATCACATAACACAATAAGTTTTCCTAGGGAAAGCCACAACTCAAAACCCCACCTATTTGTATTGCATTAAATCAGAAATATGAGTGAAGATAGAAAGCTTGCTCTCACTAGAATAATTCCGCATAAGTATGCTCAACTCTCTACCTCACAAGCCTGCTATTAGCCAACACTTAGTTAATTTACATTGCCTGCCAAGCCCCTATTTCCTTGTGAAATTCCTAGGATGAATAGCCCATATTTAAAGGGAATTCATGCTTCCAACACTACGCAATCCAAACATAGGTGCTTCTATGATTGCATTCATGATATTTACAACTCAGTAAATCATACAACTGATAGTACATTGTCCCTGCACTCTAGTCTCGACTAGGTATTTCTTTCAACTGACATGCATGAGTTTCTCCTGAGCAAATTTTTAGTTAACTGGAGTAACACTTGTGGATGAACTAGTGCACCAAATAACTGTTAGTCCTCTATTAGTTCTACAAATAGTTAGAACTAATTTAACTGACCAGAACTTAGTAAATTGAGTTATCTAATTATGACTAAATTTAAATCATATTGGACCCCTAAAATTTAGGGAGAACATATACATGACTACTAAAGACTTCCAACTCTAAATTCCTAGGCTAATTAAGTTAATTAAACTTAATTAACTATTTACAAGTTTCTATGTGAATAGAATTTGATTTTAATTCTTAGTTTAATTCAAGGACAAATTAAACTGAAATTTCTTGTTACCGTTTCTCAACATAGCATAAGTTCCCTAACAACATCAATTAAAGTCCCCCCATTCACATTAGGTAGAGTCTCTAGTACATCCGTGAGTAGTATAACCAAATCTACTATCAGAGGTTCAAACCTTATGTTTGCATTTGGGTTTGCAAGTCCATCCTTTTGGTCATAATATATATATATATATATATATATATATATATAGGTAGTTTTTTTACATCTAATGATAGGTTCCTTTTTTCTAGAATCATAAGACAAGGTTTATACCATTCCCTAGAAAAATTAAGGCACAAACATTTTTGATGGGTTCAATAATACATGATGAAGTCAACCTTTAGGGGGTTGCCTTTTCAAGGGAATTTTCAATTTCCATGGAGTGTCCAAGGGTCCAAGGGTACCATCCATGGTAATGTCTTTTATCCTTAGGGAACTAGCTTCGGTAGTCACCCTTTTGGTCTAGTGAGTTTCTCCCCTAGTGCAACCTTTCATCCTTTAAGTTAACAACCTTTTTTATTGAAATTCCAAACCCTAAGGGAAACAACCCTTATAGTTTTACCATGGGTTTTAGAGCTAACCACTCTAATAACCTAGCTTCCTTAGGAGGATCCTCAACCTTTGGAAACCAAGCTATGGGAGAATCGTATAATCCATTTGAGACATAGGAGGAATCACCAACTCCCTAGAATTCATTCAGATCACCTCTCTTGGTGACAAGTATGTTGCTTAGTCTTTTGAAAATAATGAATGGTCCCATTAAGGAAAATCCTACATGGCCCGTGGTCCCACCTAATTTGTTTAATGACACTCCCAATTTCTATGGAAAACTTGGTGAAGATCCCATAACTCACATAATGAATTATCATTTATTGTGTTCATCCATATCATTCATGAATGATAATATATATATATTTGAAATTTCCAATGGACTCTTATTGGCTAAATGGTACATCGACCTTGAAAATGTCACTTATGATAACTTCTTTTCTTTAGCATAAGCATTTATCAATCATTACAAATTTCCTATCGGGTATGATGTGGGGATGGATATACTTACCAACTTTCTTCAAGACACATCCACTCACATATTTGATCATATACATGAGTGGAGATATAAACGAAGTTTTCTTAGGACTATGTTCTCTAATGAGATAGTTTGTGAATGGTTCACTGAAATTTTCTTACTAGAAGTGTTGAAGATGTAGCAAAGGAAGGATCCCAAACCAAGGAATATGTGATTATGCACACCATCAACTCGACTTGGTCTACTTTCAAGTGGTAACCCTCTACAAAATTGTCCTTAATGCCCAATTGATACCAATTGAAGGAAGACACAAAAATTTATAAGACATGCAAAATTCCCATTTCGTCATTCTTATTGTGCCCTCTACTCCCCCTAAACTTGTACTACTCTTGTCGATGTTGAAGGTTCCCTTGAGTTCGTTATCTTCTATTATATTTGACATATTAACATACAACTATCATTGACATATTTGGATAATTGTCCTCTTTCATTATGAAGGAAACTAGTAAAGAGATGAGGGAGAAATCACCCCCAACTTTTGCCTTAAATATTCAAAGTTTTCTGGCAAGGGGCTCGGTGAATATATCAACTATTTGTTCCTTTGTTGATATATATTCCAAATTTACAATTTAATCATCCACCTTTTCTCTAAGAAAGTGATAATTTATGGGTATATGTTTGATTTTTGAGTGGAGAACAAAATTTGTATGTATATTTATAGCCCTTGTGTTATCACTTATAATGGTAATGGGTTAATCATAAGTTACCTTCATGTCTTACAATTTCTACTTCATCCACAAAATATGAGTGCAACATGCTATAACTGCTATGTATTCAGGTTCAATAATAGAAAGAGATAGAAATTTTCTTTGTGTTGAACCAAACCACCAAAAAATTCCCTTAGAAGAAGGAACACCACTTATGCTTTTCCTATCATCTACACTGCTAGCCCAATCAACATCTGTGTATGTAGTTAATGAGAAGTTCTAACCCTTTGGATACCATGATCCATAATCCATTATACCTTTTACATACCTGAAAATTCTCTTTGCATCTAACAAATGGTTAATCTTGGGAGCTTATTGGTATCTTTCTACGAAACCAACAACTTGCATTGTGTCTAACCTTGAGGCAGTTGGGTACAAAAAGTTACCAATCATTGATTTGAACATTTTTTTATTTACTTTTGGTGATTCATCACCTTTTCTTAGCTTACATCCAGTGACCATACCAGTATTAATAGGTGAACACTCTTCTATTCCAAACTTCTTTAACATTTATTTGAGATACATACCTTGGGAAATGAAGATGTCTTTTTCTAATTGTGTAATTTATAAACTAAGTAAAAATGAGAGTTCCCTAAGCATTATTAGGCATCTCAAATTCAACTTGCATCTTAGCTACAAACTTTTGCCTTATTAAATATGCATTACTACCAAAGATTATGTCATCAACATAAACAACAATAACTAAAATATTTTCATTTTTAGATTTGATATCTAAATTACTATTGATTGTAACACATATTTCATTAAAATTGGAATTATATAGTGGATAGAGATTTTTTTTACTTTAACTAGATTGAGTTTTTCAAAAAATAGGAACTAGAAAATCACTTAATTCACTACTTTGAATGGATATATTCACTAATTTTGTGATAAAACACTACAACACAAAGGAGGGTTTTAAGACAATATTTGAGACAAATTTTGGGTAAATTGTCTTAACTTGAGACAAAAAAACTTGTGTATTGTCTTAAATATTGTCTTTAAGTGAGTGTCTCCAATTATTTTCTTAAAAAAATGTCTCTATAAGGACAATATATAACACAAACATTATTATCTTTTGGGAGACAATTTCATTTTTGTCTCTTAAGAGACAATAGATGGGATTAAAGACATATTGTCTTTATAGAGAAAATATGTCTTTAATCCTATCTATTGTCTCTCTATAGACAATAAAAAATCATATCTAAAGACAATACAATATCACTTTTATCTCGTTAGAGACATATAAAACAATGAATCCAGAAAAATATCACATTATTGAAATAAATCAATATAAAAGGCATTTAGTTAAAAATAAACTACAATATTATTGATTAATTAATGTTAGAGAATAGTGGAATCGAACCATCAACCTCCTCCTTATAAGGAAGGTGCTCTTCCATTGAGCTAGAACCCTTTGAAGAATTATGTGAGGAGTTATGGTAGTCCTTGAGATTGCATATATAAGCATTTATTTTAAAAAAAATACTCAATTGATCATGGCATAATCTTTGTAAAAGCTATAATCATGCAACCCCTATATACTCCATATCCACAGGTCTGGGAAGGCATCCCTAACTGACTCAACCACAACTGAGTGAGCTATCAAATATAATAAAGGCAATTCGTTATATTACCTTGCTTTCATAAGGAATTTCAGATTTTGCGCATTACAAGTGCAACCTATTACATATAATAGGATACATGAAAAATATCCCATTCCTATTCTATTGTAGTAAATGATCATGATTGGTTGGTTCATTCATTCGAAAATTCTTATATAGATCATCTTGGGGTCATCTTGTTAGGAATTCTCTATAGAGAAAGAATGAGGATTATAGCTTCGACAAGACCTATAGTGGTAGAGAAAGGGCTAGGGATGGTATGAATTCATATTTGACTCTCTACTTGTGCCTATATTTTGAAATCTAATCCCAATAAGAGGATTCTTTCATGAGTAAGTATTAAAATTTTTGTTAACTAAAGTTGTGGCAGTTTCTAAGGAACTTGCTTGACCTATCTTTCTTTTAATAAAATTATCAAACCTGCAAGAGAAAGTAGAAACACTAGCATTGTCAGTGTTAGTCTTCAAGTTTTGAGGGAAATTTATGAATTCTGGGTGAATTTTGGGTTCATGGGTTTGTATGCAACCAAAATCCTTCCTTTGTTCATGCATCTTTGTTCACAACCCTATCACAACAACATTTTTCCTTGAAATGAAATTTTGATGGATACCTACAACTTTAGGGAAAAAGGAAATACTAACATTATTATCGAAACAAGCAACTCATTTTGCCTTTGATTTTAGCTACTAGGGATAAGGATTCTTTTAGTTTTATCACCATATTCTTGAATAATGGTCCTTGGTTATGACCCCATATATACATATTGAGTCGATGTATTGAAGTCCTATGCCTGAAAACAAATGGAGTAGTTTCTCTTGCTTATTTTCCACAAGGGAAATGTTATGAACCTGCTATGGAATTGGTCATATTATGTTTTTATTCTTCATTTTTAGCATCACCATCAAAGATAGGATGGACATCAGAATAAATGGGTAGAAAAATTCATGAAACCATAAAAATTTTGTGCCAAAATATAACTTCTCACATGTCCCATATGGTCTTTCAGCCTGTTGACCAAACAATATCATAAATAGATGTAAGATGTAAAATTAAATCACACCTTAGCTTCCATCTCTTCCATCGAGACCCATTAATGCTTCTAAGTAATGTTGCTTAATGGCTAATTTATCTATTTTCTCAAGAACTTCTAAGTTAATTTGTTCAATGACTGTAGTGAACAGAGAGTAGCTTGAATGTTTCCCAATACCAGTTCTCTGAAGAGATTTTAAAGTAGAAGAAATTATTAGAAGACATTAAATATGAAAAAAAAATCACCCATATAAACAGATCTCATAAGGAAGGGTTTGAAAACATATATTTTTCCTCAAATCAATCAACCATAAAGAACCCCACTACATTGTGCAAACCCATTAACATAGGGAAGACACCTAAATAGTTAAGACACTTACATGATACAGTGGACTATACCTCACAACCATTGTGAAAGCTAAAAACATTGGTTGGGTTTGTGGAAGTGATAAAATCCACAACAATTGAATTTAGTATTTCTTATTGAAAAAATTAATGGTGGGGTAACTAGGTTCAGTATCTAGACACAATATTTACAATTCCTCTAAGAGCCAAAGATACCCACAAGATGGATGGACCATTATAAACTAAACAATAACTAAAATTTAATACAATGTAGATAGAGAACTATGAACAATTGGTGGTAAATTTATCCTCTGTTGTCGATCATTGGATTTCCAATGCTTTCATATGACATGAAAACTAATTCATAACTCACACGACATGTGATCACACCATCCACCTCATTTAAAACAAAATATTTAATTTTCTTGTATACAAATTCTTTTGAAAAATCAGTTTCAAGAAACTAAAAATCACTCCTATTTTACTTACAATTGCAAATTCATGTTATCTTTTGGTAGCAGAATGCCATGGAAGTGGGCACCCATTGTTCCTTGGATGAATTGTGCACATGTAATCTCAATTGTTGAATTTTTATATGCCATGAGAATTTCTATCCATTTGCAATTTCTCCATAAGTTACATAATGTAAAGAAACTTGAAGTAAACAAAACCCAAAATTTGAATATTACAACAGAATGAATCATAATTCAAATGCCCTTGGAGGGGTGAAAGAAAGCTCATAACTAGAGAAGATGTTAGACTTCATTAAATGAATCAAATTGGGGAACTTAAACAATGAATTTACCTAAAAGATACTGAATAATGTAGGGACACACATAAGGAACGATTATTGTAGGCTTTGATAGGTTGTTGAAGCATTGAGAGGACTTGCTTGAGTTTGCAAAGAAGTTAAGTGAGAAGACTAATGTCATTATGAAATAGCACCTTGCTGGTCTTGAAAATATTTCACTACACTTGATGATAGAATATTTATGAGAAAAATGGAATTTAGAAGTTGTAGAATGATTACTCCATTTTTGTTGGCACCATAATCTACTATACTGGGTGTGCTAGCTTCATCACTTTCATTTATAGACTAGTCATAAAGAGTTCTACCTTTTTATTATGTAAATTGTAGCCCAGATTAAGTGGACAAGGTACCAAATTGATCACAATGGATGACTAGGCTAGAATTGGGTCACATTCATGACAAAATAATAAAAACAAGGAGAGACAAGTTTGATCACATTCTTTTAAGAAGATAGTAAATATTGCACATGTTGGACTTGTAAAGGTCTGTGTGGATCACAAGGTTGTATACTTCTCTCTTTTGTAGTAGGAGGATCATACAAATTATGTTTGTTGATAGTGTAATACTGGTGATTTGTGCTCACATCAATCCTAGAGAAAGGTATAAATTGAGATCTATTATGTGAGAGGAGGAATTCCCTTATGGTTATGCAATCTTATCTTATAAGGGTTCTAGATTATACCTCCCAAAAAAAAGTAATTTAAATGGGTGAGACAAAGGTGAAATATATACATTTGAGCATTGAAATGAGTTATAAAGGGTTGAACTTTGGATGGTAACACTTTTCAAAATATATCTAGGACCTACCTTTCAATGTCAAATTTAAATATAAGTGAGCCAACTCAATCTATTATATTTATTACATCCATGGATGAAGTGCCTTTCAAGCTGACCTGTAGGGGTGGAAATATATTGATAAGGGGGGTTATTTTTGAAAAAATGACATTTAATGGGATTGCGAGTGTGATCATAGGGCTTATCAACTAATTTATTTTGGAAGGTTATGCTACTTCAATTACAATGTCCACTTGGAAAATATTTGAAGGTGCGTTGGTATTCCTATGGAAAAATCTAGCTTTTGAAGAGCTTTGGAGGCTATGTGAGGCATCATAGAGCCCTTTATTATCATCACTATGGGGTTCATCATGTATTGTGAAATATTTTTCAACCACCTTGGAGGCCACTTTGGGGCTTGTGTGCCCATAAGGGAGGATACTTCGATGACTTTGGTAGCAGATTTGAAATGTTAAAAATTCAAGTAATTTTTTAAAGAATTTAATATTACCATTTATTATATAACATTTGTAGGGTATTAGGGTTGGCTACTAAGCTTACCCAATCATATATTACTGCTTTATAAAAACAAGATTGAGTTTCGTGTGTTCTTAGTCACATTGTACGGAGTCATACAAAACTATCTAGTTTAGTGAGAAACACTGGTTTTTCACTGAACTTCCTTTTTCGGTTCAGTGCCACTGGTTGGAATGGTTTGGAACTCAAAATGGTTTGACCTATTGTGTCATTCAACGAACTCCCCATTATGATTAGATAAATTAACTTATCCAATAATGGGGACCCTTTAAAATTTTTAGTATAGAATCTTTTAATAATTAAATAAAACAAAGGTCCCAAAAAACCAAAATAACATGCCATTCAAACCTAAGGCTTAAATCTATTGGCATTAAAAATGACTTACGCAAAAGTTGTATAGGCCTTGCGTATATCGTGTATCACTAATCGCAAAGGGTCAAAACACTGTGCTAAGCAAAAATACGATGCGACTCACCCAGAATTAATGAATTAACGATAAAACTCAATATAACTTTAAATGAAGAAAAGCCCTCTGCATATGTAAATATCATTTCCAATCCTGCCACTAAGCCACATCACTATCAAAAAAAGAATATCATAAAGCTATATTGATGTTTCATATTGTTACTACAACCCTTACCTCTCGATAAATCTTTTTACGATATTGTGAGATCCTCCATTGCAGTTTCCTCATCGTGATACTAATATCGCATCGTGAAAATCAAATCAAGTCTTTCCTTAAAGAAACTCTGATGTGATAAACCCCACCATGAACCTTTTGCTGCATGTCCTAATGATTTGTCAAATCACATATCGACAAGAGGATTATTTCGCAAATTAGATAATATGCATGCCAAAGAAACTTGCGATTCGGAATAAGTGAGCAAAGCGTTGACCTATACAAAGAGCATGTGAACCCATGTTTCTTCATTTATGATTAATTATAACGGTATTGATGGTTCTCTGTAATGTAAATGATTTGATTGATCGCATTTAGTGTTTCGATATTTTGCGTTAATTACCTATTTTCATGTTATTTCACCATTCTCACCTTAAGTTTCTAACTCTAAGTGTTTTCTCCTTATTCTCCGTGTTATCTCTGTTGTAGGCTAGTCCCGATAAGCATAAATCATGTGAAATGTCAGAGCCACTAAGAAGAATAAGAAACCAATGGTGCCACCACAGCCGACTCCACCTACTGCAGAGGTTACTGAGATGCCTCCATTTTTCTCTGATACGACATGCACTACAGACTCCGGGTGTTCTTCTTGGGAAGCAATATATAGACTATTTGAAGAAGAAGAACCCAGAGTAGTTACAAGACAAGTCACAACATCATATGACTCTACGTTGAATTTAGAAACCACTTGGGCAGACATTGCCAATTCCTATTTCCATCGAATTGCATCTAGGCCAAAAATTATGCCATATACTGATTTGGTCAAATGGGTAATTGATGATGTGAACATCACAGATAGAACCTTCATAACCCAGAGGACATGGGTGCTTATTGGGTCATTTAAAGCTAAAGATTTAAGAAGGATGTATCATCTGCCAGAGCCACAAAAAATATATAATGTGCAGTTTCTTCAGAAGTTTGTTGAAGAAAATGCAGTTCAGTCAAACCCGATAAGGCAGTCGAGGCGCAACTCGAATAAACACAAACATGAAGACAAGGGTATGTATTCTCTAGTCTCCCTTGCTAGTCCTCATTGTCACATCACTGCTATGATGTGTAGAATGTTTGGAAAACTTAATACATAGAAGTTCACAATAGAATGGGTTCCCCTAATGGAGGATACCTCTAATGCCTATATTATGGATTGGGCCACTATCCTATCCAACAATATAGCCTCCCAGATCCTAGCCTACTGAAGCAAGCACAATATTACTACCAGGACTATGCCCCCTTTATACATGAGTGCTTATACTATGGACACAATGTGTTTCACCTCTCACTTTCCATCTATGGGATTGAAATGGACCCTTGAAGACCCTACCCCAATCCATATTTACCATAATATCCTCTGGGAGTCCAACTACCAACCCCATTTTTATTAAATCTTCCATGGAATGATGTTACCCTTATACCAAGTCATCTTTGATGAGAGGCCTCCTAGATTTTGTAGAGAAGCTAGGGATGACCTTACATCTATAGGAAAATGGTTTGGGGAGAAACTATTCACCTATGTTAGGATTTTTGGTAGCATATTTTCCCCTCAAGTTTTCCCTTTATATGTACCTGATAATCTATTGGCCTGAGAGGTTGTCTATCAAAATGTAGGCAATGGCCTAACCAAATCTCTGAAAGAAGCTAAAAAATTCCTCCAGCCATCATTTCCCATTCATTGTGGAGTTTTTACTTTAGAAAATTTCAAGCATGCAATACGCGAAATTGAGAATATAATGTGTATGAAATTTCCCACTATTCAGCCCAGGTAGTATGATCCAGACAAGGTAGCCCAAAATTTGATAGCTCAATTCAAAGTTTGATAGTTCCAACACGAGCCTGATGATTTCGATGCCCTGTTTGAAATAGCGTGAGACTATCAACAGGTAGAAACTTTAGCCAAAGCTCATGCAAACCCCAAAGAGTTAAACAAGTTCAAAGAGTATAGGAGTACAAGGTTAGAAAATCTCCCCCTTGATATATGAGGGATTTCACAATCAGTTCCATAGCAAGAACAGGTTTCAGCATAGGTCTCAAAGGATCCCGAAGTCAAATAGGGAAATAAGGAAAGCGCAACATCGACGCAACAGACTGAGGAATCATTGTCTACCAAGGATCTAGACAAGGTATGGGAACAATTTGATAAAATTGTTAATACAACATCACAGGAAGCACAAACCTCATCTCCAAAAGAAACTCTTAAGTCTCCTGAAATTACAAAGAAGGTCCCACTCACTATTAGGTATTTAGATAAAGCGGTCAATATTGATGACTTGGAAGTCACATCCATTTCACAATTTCACCTTTATTTCTATCCATCACATCCATTTCACCTACGATTACACTTCAAATTATACTATATATTTTTAAAGGGAAACTGGTCCCATTATCCCTAGTCGGATCTGCTATTCCAAACGGAAAAGGAACGGTTTTCAAGTTCCCGACTGGGTGGTTATCCCTGATGTTGAGGCAATGAAATTTCGAGCCTTCAACATTTTTGGCACCAGAAAGAGGGCCCAAACTATGAATGGAAACAAGGTTTGATCCTAAATCCAAAGGCCATTCAAAGAATCACTCCCGCTCAATATCTCCCCCAACTTCCAGATCTCATTCTAAATCTCCTACTCCTAGACCGGAAGTTATGAAAACAACCACAAAATCTCCTAGCACACTACCGAAGTCATTTGATCAACCTCCTTCTTAGGAGATACCTGGTGTTCAAACTTTAATACAGAAGTTAGAAGGTATTTCTATTTCAGAAGAAAAGTTGCAGTAATCTGAACTGTTTGAAGGTAGTGTTTCATCATCTTTTCAATCCACTCGTATTTTGACTCGATCCCAAAGTGAGAAACTTACGGTTACTCCATTTGAGTTTCCCTTACTTTCCCACCAAAGAAAGATGAAAAGTTTCAAAACTCAATCATCCACTAGCGAGATTTTATCATCCACTCCACCTCAAACACCTTCATTTCATACCTCATCACCATTTTCCTCTTTTTCGATCAATCCTCCCATTCATTCTCCTCTTTCTTAATTAATTGGTGCTAATTCAACCAACACTAGCACATGGGCTACTTCTTCTTCCACATAGTCAACCTCTTCTACTATTACAACTCCCTTTACTCAAGTTCCCATAATCGAAGATAGACAACAAAACCCACCAGTAGCTAGACGATGGACTAATCCTGGAGTTGTTCAAATGGAAGCACCTCTCCATCCTCTACATAAGCATCATGAAATATGGTTACCAAAGTTTAATCCCGACGATGGACTCCATGCTGAAGAATATCTCCATAATTTTATGCTGGCCATTAATCCTAATGGAGTGGTAGAAGAAGATTGTGTAGTAAGATTATTTCCATATACCCTTGAAGGATCTGCAAGTTCGTGGTACTCCTCATTACCACCAACATCTATCTCTAGCTGGGATATATTGGAAGAACAATTTTTGACTAAGTTTGGTGATGATCACACAACTGCTACTCTAATCAATGATCTCTCCAATCTTAAAGAAAATCCCAATGAGAAAATCAAGGATTTCAGTTCTAGGTTTAATAATTTGTTAAACAAAATTCCAGATACCTCTAAACCTGGTGTTGACGTGCAAATCGAGTGGTATATTCCTACTCTTCCAATATCACAATTTTTATAGATAGGGCTAATAGAGCTGCTTTAGTAGATAATATGAAAGAGTAAATATCTGTAGAGAAAAGGATTCTCGCCTTAGAAAAGAAAACTATTCAAGAAGAAATAAAGACTAAGAAGGTTACCTTCAAAGAGGAACCAAAGAAGAAAACTCCCAACAATCCTTTTGATCTAGAAGGATTACAAAAGGTCCTCAAATCGATGTTGAATGAATTGGTAGAAATAAAAAAGTAGGTAGTTGAGTCTTCCAAAAAACCTTTCAGATCTTTTAGGAGAGCCCAGACATCAAATCCTCAACCTCCTAATGTCATATCAAATGTTGAATTTGATCTAGAGGAGGATGAAGAAGAAACAACATTATCTTTCGATGATTCCCAAGATGAAGAAGCAACTGAACTTCATGGATTATGGGACATTATTCTTCCTACTTTGGATAATGAAGAAGAATATGAAGCTTTTCCAGTTAGTACACAGAGTAAGGGTCCTACAGATTCATCACAATCAACCCAAAAGCAGAAATCTTCTACTCCTAGTACTAAGGACAAAGCTACACCTAAACAGTCCCCTTCTACATATTTCAATTCAATTCCATCTTCTTCCAATTTTCCATCTACATCTAAAACTCAGGTTGTTTTTAACACCATAGAATATAATATAGTTGAGGATATGAAGAAGGTCAAGACTAACATTTCCTTTTATGAAGTAGCTAAACTAAAGAAAGAACATAAATTTTTACTTAAAGAATTGAATGTAGTCCCTGCATCCCCTTTGCCCATTGTTGTTACTTCTAAAGCTTCTAAAGGAAAAGGAAAACCTCCCATCGATCCTTCAAATAATATTAATCCCATCGATTCCATCCTAATTGGAGATAGGTCAAACTCTCATACTCCTCCTTTCCCTTTGAAATCTTCAATAAGAATGTGCATAATTTCTTAGTAGACTCTAGGGCATCTTCAAATGTAATGCCTTATTCAGTTTGTCTTAAACTGAACATTTCACCCCAGAAATATGATGTACATATTGTTCAAATCGATAGAACCAAAGTCAAAGTGTTAGGAGAAATCAATTCTGTTCTCATAAGACTTTCTTCTAATGATAAAGTTTGTCAAATCATTGATGTACTTGTTGTTGATATTCCTAAATTTTACGGTTTAATTCTAAGTAGAGATTGGTCAGAGAAGTTACATGGTTATTTCACTACTAATTGGTCTCATATGTGGCTTCCTTACAATGGTAATCCTAGTCAAATTCACATTGATCAAGAAAAGAACATGATATATTCAATAACTAAATTGGACGAGGAAAATGAACTGGTGGTATTCACCAATAACCTTCATGGGAACTACTATTTAGAGTCATTCTTGGGTAGTTTCAATGCACAAGAATCTTCTTTCCAGATTGATTCTGTCACCTCTCTAGTTGAAATTTTTTCACAGACATACTCATCCAGATGTGTAAATATTGTAGATAAACCAGTAGTTAAATCTTTGTTTTGGACTCTATATTTTGATGGTTCTCGATCCAATGATGGTGCTGGAGTAGGATGTATTTTAGTAAATCCCGAAGGAGAGAAAACAATGATATCATGTAGATTAGAGTTTGAATGCACCAATAACGTTGCTGAATATGAAGCTTTGGTTTAGGGTTTGTACAAAGAAATAAGTCTTAATTTCAAATACCTTCAAGTGTTTGGAGACTGAAATTATTATTAAACAGGTGAGAAACACCATACATTGTGTCTCAAGCCACTTGAAATATTATCAATATCTCATTCAAACTCTCACTTCTCATTTTATAGCATTCTATATTTCTCCTATCCCAAGACTTCAAAATGCTAGTGCTGATCTGCTAGATAATGTTGCATCTAGACTGATCCCACTAGAGGATTCTAGTCCAAATAGATTTTACATTGAATTTATTTTTTGCCTTCCAATTCCTGACAATGTCACTAATTGATGTGTGTTTAATGATAACAAGGACATTTGAAGTTTCTTAACATTAGAAGGGTCATATACTGATCAGGTAATAGATGAAGATGAGCATGACAAACAGATGAAGCAATCAATTGAGGAAAATTCCTTACCAAAGTCTATAGTCAAGCTTGAAGATTTATATGAATAAAAGGACATATTTAAAAAGGTCACTAAATGAAAACTACAAAGTTCAACTTTGAGGTTTGAATTGATAAACCTTGGATCTGATCTGAAAACTCAAAACATGAATTTAGGCCTAGGACTTTCATTAGATGGGAGATTGGCCTTTATTCACCTATTAAAGAAATACAACAATGTTTTCACTTGGAATTATGATGATTTGAAAACTTACGATTCCTCTATCATTCAACATACTATCCCAATGGTACTTGAGGTTAAGCCTATTCAGCAAAAGCTAAGGAAAATTTATCCCAATCTTGAAAATCAAATCAAATGCAGACTGAACAAACTCCTTAAAGACAAAATCATTTTTCCTGTTAGGAATTCTAAATGGGTTTCAAATATGGTACCTGTTAGGAAGAAGAATGGTGATATTCACATTTGCATTAACTTTATAAATTTGACTAAAGCATGTGAGAAAGACAATTTTCCACTTCCACCCATGGAACAAATCCTTGTTGATCTAGATGATGGATTATAGACTACTTTTAGAACTAAATGGGGAACTTATGCATTTTAAAAAATGCCTTTAGGATTAATAAATGAAGGAGAAAACTTCCAGTGAGCTATGGACATTGCCTTTAGAGGTTTGATCAATAAAATTGTGGTTTCTTACTTGGATGATTCGAAAAAGAGGAACAACCACTATCATGATTTAAAACAGATTCTTGAAAGGTGTATTAAATCTGGAATTTCATTAAACCCCAAGAAGTCATAATTTTCTCTTAATGAAGGGAAACTTCTAGGATTTATTGTATCTAAGGAAGGAATTTACATAGATCCTCACAAAATCAAGGTTATTTATGAGATGCCTTTGCCTCATAATAAAAAACAATGCAATCTTTCCTAGGATAGATTAATTTTGTCAAAAGATTTGTTACAAATTTTTCTCAAATTGTTTTGCCTCTACAAGCTATGATTAAGAAAAAATCAATTTTTAAATGGGGACATAATGAAAGGGAATCCTTTGAATTAATCAAACAATATATTATTGATGCTCCCTCTTTAATAACTCCCAACTTTTCTGATCAATTTATTTTGTATACCTTCGTGTCCGAGTTATCCTATTCTACAGTTTAACACAAATCAATGATAAAAAAATAGAGGCAGCTATCTCCTTCTTCAGCTCCAACTTAGAAGGATAAGAACTCAACTATTTAGAAGTGGAGAAATAGGCATTTGCAGTCTTCAATTCCATTAAAAATTTTAGGCCTTTTCTTTTGAAAACTCATCCTAAAGTAATTTTCCCATTCCCAGCAGTAAGACAATTGCTTGTTCAGAAAGACTTGGGAGAAAAGAGAGAAATTTGGGTCCCTTCTCTACAAGAATATGACCTTGAAGTAAAACCTTCTAAAATTGTAAGAGTTCAAGGTTTTTGCAAACTACTTACTGGAGCTTCTAACATATTGATATGATATGATCATATACTAAAACTGATGTAGAATTGATTAGCCATTAGTGAGTTTGAATGATAACTGAAAGCATGGAAAACGAGGAAGATTGTTGAAGCAGAACACTTTATGAAAATTGATAAACCATAAGAAATATGCAAAAAGAAGTGTAAATAGCGAAAACATAGATATACCAGATAGTGATATTGATTATGGAGTTCATCCTCAATGGACTACGTCTCCGGGTCCGCTTTCAAGATGGGCGACCGTTTTATTAGGAATGAGAAGAAGAAGTGGATTACATAGTGATTTAGTCAAACTGAACTTGCACACAGGAAATTTTGACCTCTGTCATCAAATAGTTCTCTGAACCAGCTTTCCAACGCCACTTACGGTTTCCAAACCTAACTCCTGATGCTTCCGAAACTCTGAAAACAAAATTTGCCTCTAACCTCCAGAACCTGCACATGAAAACTGAAAACTCTCCTTCTTGTCTTCAAAGGAAAATCTCTCTTTTAAAGGCCTTTGGATGCATAATAAACTCTCTGGCCACCTTTAGACTGAATCAACTGACTTCTGGGGTTCATATGGTTAGGTGTTGGACACCTTATGGTTTAGTCATGGCACCAAATTAATTAAAATCAATTTAATACATAAAAACCCATAAATAACATTGGTTATCCCTGAAAACCGCAAATGGTTTGCTAAATGGGTGGATGTAGAGACAGCACATGTGAATGGTGCAGTTAGTCCGCAGTTTGGTTGCCAGCGGTTCCGCTAACTGACATCTATGACGGGTGGTTCACATGTCAGTGGTTATGGTCCCGTTGTATTCAACTTTCTGCGTGGTTATCCTGCTGTTAACCTTGAAGCTTACCTCTGCTCACATGGCCACGGTTCCGACGTGGTCTAAACCCTGTGGTCAGGCCTGTATTAACCCCGACGTTTGTTTTCCTTGTTCATATAAACACAATCCCCGTGCGGTTACAGTTGGCGGTCAGGGGATTGTTATTTGATTTTGTTATGTTTTTTTTGTATTGTTTAAACTTTTTCAAAGGCTGAGAGCATATGTATTAGGATTTGAACATTAGGACTAGGGTTTACGTTCTAAAATGTATTTTTAATACATAGAAGTAATGCATTAGGACTTTAATACATGGTTTAGGGTTAGGTTTAATGGATTTTGAATTCCATTAGGATTTGGATGTGTAGAATAGGATTTAGGGCTTAGATTTAGGGTAATAGTGTATTAGAATTCTTAGGGTAACAAATGATGAATAAGATAGCTTAGGAGTTAGGGTTTAGGTCTAGACTCAGATAAACAATTTCTTTTAATTGTTCAAAGACCCATGTCGGCTCTGCACAACGACATCGGCGAAACTGAAGCCTTTACCGGATGATTGACCCTGATACATCCTTGTGGTCTCCATGCGACATTCATCAACATTACACGATGATGACCATCACATATTTGAAACTGACACTGGTGGTGACGACGATAAGACTATGTCATCGACTAGGTACTTTAACTTGAACCCTTTTACACAATCGACTATATCAACCATAAATCTTGCAAAGTCGAATAACAAAACACATGTCATCGACCAAACCCTGGCGGCATTGTCGATGACATAAGTTGACAGCCAGGTATAACACCACATCAACTGAACGCCATGAAACCATAACAATACCTGAATAACCTGATCATAACCAACATTATCGATCTGTCGAAACTGAACTGAAATGATGACAACACTGAACGACACTTTGAACACTTGTGTATTTGGATCGATGGATCCTCCAGATCATTCCTCTCCACTCGAAAGCTTTTGGACCACAAAGTTTGACTAATTAAATAGTCGATGAGGGTAGAAATCCCTCTCTTTCCATATTGACTTGATGATGTACCAATACATTCGATCAATCATCTGCATGCAATGACCCTGATGATACTGACCATGATACATTTTGATTTGGTAACCTGTTTCTTCCATCCGTAGTATGTACAATTTGTGAGGATGGGTAAACAACCTGTTATCAACATGGAAATTGGATTCTTTCCACGAAGAATCATGAGTTAGTGATTCAGAAACATCTTTGAAAATAGTATTTGTAGAACTTTGTTCAATACATCTGATGGGTATTAACAATATACTTTCCGGAATTACTGAAATATTCAAAGAATCTTTGATTTTGACTTCATCTCAATTGCTTGACTTGATTTACTTTCCTGTTGACTGATTACTAAGTGAATTTGCTGCCCATAACTCATCCAGCTGTGATGAAAAGACTGCTGCAACTTAGTTTGATTCTGAAAGTATCTAAGTAATTGTTGATTTACTTGAATCACTATGTCTATTAACTGATATTTCCATTGACTAACACTTTCAGTTAATGCATTAGTTTTCAAACCATGGTAAGGAAAATTTAGGTTTGCTTTCGAAAATGCTTTGTCACGAAAACTTATAGACTTCCTCTCCACTTGAAGAGAGGCTTCATTACTTTTAAAAGCATGAAATGATGATGCAATACTAAAGAAATGTGACACTGACTTTCCCCAATACTGACCTACACCCCTGAAACTGAAAATAAACATACCATCTAAAACAAGTCTCTGCTTAGACTCACATGTACCATTCCATGCAATACACTGCTGATGATGATAGCTTCTAGAATTCAGTTGAATGAAATTGAGATTCATTCTGTCTTTAAGAAGATGTTCGTAGGACATTAAATGTATCTCATGTTGTTTATCCTGTTCATGAATAAGACTTCTTGGAAAAGAATTAACCACCTTAACCAATTGATCTATAAATTGAATATCGCATCTCGAACAATCAACCTGATGTTGTTCCTTAATAGCCATGAGTACATACTTACTTGAACTTATAAACTACTTAACTTGATTTGAAACAATTAAATCCAAGTTTGATTTGACTTTATGTGCCCTAACAATAAATTCGACCCCTTCTTTCTTTAGGTGATATTTATGTTCTCTTTTGTAAAAGACTGCATCTTTATCATAAAGATAAGGACTCCCTAAGACAACTGCACAAATGTCTACTGGGACTACATCTAACTCCACTTCATCGATGTACTTAGATGTAATTGCAAATTTTAACCAACAATGCTTTGTGACATGTATCTGAGTTGATTTATTAATCCAACCTTATGGGTATGGTCTTGGATGATTATGTGTTTCCAATCCCAATTGATTAAATATATGTTCATATATTAAATTTTCTTGCGATCCACTATCAAACATTGTGTCAATCTTTGTATGCTTAGAAGTTATCCTTATGTGGAAGAGTTCAACTCGTTTATCCTCATGTGGAGGATTTATTTTTGAAGAAGATACATTAGATTTTGAACTTGAACTAGTATTAGAAATTTTACCTGTCGTAACCATGGCGGTTATTCTCTGTTCATCACCTGAATCTGAACCGAGGTCTTGCTGGACTGCTACAATGGCCTTCTTTTCATCCTTCGCCTTAAGGAACTTTTTGGGCTTAAGCTCTGGATGAATTTTCCAGCACTTTGATTCATCATCACCGATTCTTTGGCAATGAGAGTAGGTAGGTCTTTCCTTCTAAACGATCGTTGATTTCTTTCTCTTCGAAATGTTCTTCCCCTTACTGTCTCTGAATTCTCTGTTTTCCATCTCTTTGGATGACTGAGATGACAACTTGAATGGTCTACCACCTGATTCAATATGTATGCACTGAACACACACCTTGTCAAAATCATCAGGATTAAACATTAATAAAGTATGATGCAAATATGAATGTAAACTACCAATATATTTTAACAAAGTTTCTCGTGTATTTAATGAAATACCATGCGCCAACGCTTTCTTCCTGAATTTCTGAGTAAACTATTGAACACTCTGCCCTTTGCCTTGCCTCAGATGCTGCCAATCAATAATAGCTTGCTGCATGTATCCTAAAGGATAGAACTGTTTCCTAAGAGCTTTCAAAATCTTACACAATGAAGAGATAAATTTTCCTATTTTCTTTTCATTTAACTGAGTTTTGCTTTCCCACCAAATTAAATTTGTTCCCCCCATTCTAAGTGTAGCTACCTGAATTTTAGTTTTATCTTTAGAAATGTTCTGTATGCGACAATACACTTCTAACTGCTTTATGCAGTTATCTAACTTTTCAGGATTCATTTCACCATCATAAAAAGGTAACTCAAATTTAACATCAAGTTTCAAAAGAGATGATTTCTTAGTATTCTTATCCATTTCAGATGCTGCACTGGAAGAAGAAGAAGAAGAGGATGATGGATATGATGGAGGTGAAGGAGGTTTATCATCCTTGCGTTTACCTTTGTCCTTTTCGATGCCTTCGAAGAAGAAGCTGCATCTCTCGCCTTCTTGTCTTCGTACAATTCTCCCAACATTTGCTACATTGTTAAGAACGTTTGTTGAAACTATTCCTCACTCATCTTAGTCTCAGTGTTTTCACCTGCATCAGTTCCTGACATGGTTTCTTTCTGAACAACTCGTCTCTTTCCAATCTCTGGATTGATCTGCTCATGGATTCCTTCTCCTCATTGCGACTTTGACCCGGTTAACATTCAATGGAAACTCTACAAATGAAAACCTGCTCTAATACCAAATTATATGATCTGATATGATCATATACTAAAACTGATGTAGAATTGATTAGCCATTAGTGAGTTTGAATGATAACTGAAAGCATGGAAAAAGAGGAAGATTGTTGAAGTAGAACACTTTACAACAGCTAATAAACCATAATAAAGATGCAAAATAGAAGTGTAAACAATGAAAACACAGATATACTAGATAGTGATATTGATTACGGAGTTCGTCCCTGATGGACTATGTCTCCAGGTCCGCTTTCAAGATGGACGATCGTTTTATTAGGAATGAGAAGAAGAAGTGGATTACACAGTGATCTAGTTAGACTGAACTTGCACATAGGAAATTATGACCTCTGTCATAAGATAGCTCTCTGAACCATCTTTCCAATGCCACTTACGGTTTCCAAATCTGACTCCCAATGCTCCTGAAACTCTGAAAACAAAATTTGCCTCTAACCTCCAAAACCTGCACATGAAAACTGAAAACTCTCCTTGTCTTCAAAGGACAAATCTGTCTTTTAAAGGCCTTTGGATGCATAATAACCTCTCTGGCCACCTTTAGACTAAATCAGCTGACTTATGGGGTTCATATGGTTAGGTGTTGGACACCTTAGGGTTTATTCATGGCATCGAATTAATTAAAAATCAATTTAATACATAAAAACCCATAAATAACATTGGTTATCCCCGAAAACCACAAACGGTTTGCTAACCGGGTGGATGTAGAGACAGCGCATGTGAACGATGCAATTAGTCCGTGGTTTGGTTGCCAGTGGTTCCGCTAACTGACA
Source organism: Pinus tabuliformis (assembly GCA_031772625.1). NCBI lineage: Eukaryota > Viridiplantae > Streptophyta > Pinopsida > Pinales > Pinaceae > Pinus > Pinus tabuliformis. The sequence continues at coordinate 1,210,503,541 of CM062820.1, read as the reverse complement.
TCTATGATGGGTGGTTCACATGTTGGCGGTTGTGGTCCCACTGTAGTCAACTTTCCACGCGGTTATCCTGTTGCTAACCCTGAAGCTTACCTCTGCTCACATGGCCGTAGTTCCGACGCGGTCTAAACCTCACGGTCAGGCCTATATTAACCCGGACGGTTGTTTGCCCTGTTCACATAGACATAGTCCCCGCGCGGTTACAGTTGGTAGTCAGGGGACTCTTATTTGATTTTGTTATCGTTTTTTTGTATTGTTTAAACTTTTTCAAAGGCCGAGAGCATAGGTATTAGGATTTGAACATTAGGACTAGGGTTTAGGTTTTGAAATGTATTTTTAATACATATAAGTAATTCATTAGGACTTTAATACATGGTTTAGGGTTATGTTTAATGGATTTTGAATGCCATTAGGATTTGGTTGTGTAGAATAGGATTTAGGGCTTAGATTTAGGGTAAGAGTGTATTATAATTCTTAGGGTAACAAATGATGAATAAGATAGCTTAGGAGTTAGGGTTTAGGTCTAGGCTTAGGTAAATAATTTCTTTTAACTGTTCAAAGACCCATGTCGGCTCTGTACAGTGACATTGGTGAAACTGAAGCCTTTACTGGACAATCGACCCCGATACATCCTTGTGGTCTCCGTGCGACATTCGTCAACATTGCACGATGAAGACCATCACATCTTTGAAACTGACACTGGTGGTGACGATGGTAAGACTATGTCGTTGACCAGGTACTTTAACTTGAACCCTTTTACACAATCAACTATATCAACCATAAATCTTGCAAAGTCGAATGATAAAACACATGCCGTCGACCAAACCTTGGTGGAACTATCGATGACATAATTCAACAGCGAGGTACAACACCACATCAACTGAACGCCATGAAACCATAACATTACCTGAACAACCTGATCATAACCAACAGTGTCGATCTATCGAAACTGAACTAAAACGATGATGACACTGAACGACACTTCAAACACTTGTGTATTTGGATTGATGGATTCTCTGGATCACATATCAGTTGATTAAGACTCAGGTAACACTGTTCAAATATCTGAGGTATGCCTTACTGCTACTGAATCTTAATACACTAATCTCATTTTTTATTTTAAAGAATGATTATGCTCCAGCCGAACTCAATTACAAAAGTAAAAGGGATTTAAGGCTTAAAGCCAATAAATATAAAATCATTGATGATGCATTATTTAGAAAAAAATATGATTCGATTTTGTTAAGATGCTTAGAAAAAATTGAAGCACAAAGGGTTTTGTAGGAATTAAATGATGGACCAGCTGGTGGACACTTTGGAGGAGACACCCCCACTCACAAAATCCTACATGATGGATACTACTGGCCAACTCTTTTCAAGGATACACATGCCTATGTCATAAAGTGTAAAATTTGCCAAACTGCTGCAGGAAGACAAAGAAAACCAATCTTACCTCTTTAACGAGTCAACATTGAACAACCCTTTGAACAATGGGGATTAGGTATTATTTGTGAGATTGTTCCTCACTTTTCTAAGAAACATAGGTTTATCCCTATTGCTACATATCATTTCACAAAATGGGTTGAAGCGATACCGCTTAAAGTAGTCATTTATAGCAATATCACTGAATTCAATGATCAATACATTATTATCATGTTTGGTCTACCTAATGCACTCATTTTTGATAATGTATCTTACTTTTCAGGAAATAGTATGGTTGAGTTTGCTTTAAAAAGAGGATTTAAACTTAAATACTCTACTAATTATTATCCCAGGGAAATGGTTTAGTAGAATCAACTAATAAAAACATCATTAGGATTATTAAGTGAATTGTTGATCAAAGCCAAAATAATTGGCATAAATATCTGATTTTTTCTCTATGGGCTGATAGAATAACTAAGAAGGCCTCCATAGGTACTTCTCCTTTTAATCTAGTTTATGGGAAGGAAGTTATTATCCCTCCTAATCTAGTCCTTCCCTCACCAGCTCTGGTACAATTTATCGAAGAAAAACCTTCTTCCTCTCTGCTATTAAGGATATCACAAATACTTAAATTAGAATAAGAAATGGAAAAAGCCAAACAAACACATGCTCACCATCAACAACTAGTAAAATATTCCCTTGATACAAGCTCAGTTGATAAGGAACGTTTTCAAATCAGAGCCTTAGTCCTGAAATGGGACAAGGCACATGAAGATAAATGAAAACACATTAAATTTCAAAAATTGTGGCTTGGAATATTTCAAATTGTTGAGCAATTAGGCCCATCAACTTTTTTTTTTCAAGATTTACAAGGAAAGAGGGATGCTCTTCTTGTTAATGGGCTATTTCTCAAAAAATCTTTTCTTGAAGCAACATCAGTTCTAATGTAAATATTCATATATACATAACGGTGTTTGTAGTATAAATAATGTTAAGTAACATACAAATGGCTTTTTATCATTATCTCTAATCATTCTATGATTTTTGAATTCTCAAAGTATAAAAATTTTAGGAAATAATTACGAACTTGAAGAATTGGGTAATTGATGGGCCTCTAAATTAGACATAAATTAAGGCCCATGCCTCTAAATTAAACATAAATTAAGGCCCATATAACCATCCTTCAACACATTCAGCAACTCTCCTTCCTTCTCCCATCAGCAATTCGTAGACGATAATATGCTTTTTGGACATCCCTCGGTCCAAGAAGCTCGCCTTCTCAAAGCAATTCTCTCCACCTTTTCTGATGCTTCTGGAGCCCTTATTAATCGTGTCAAATCGCAAATCTTCTTCTTCAACACTCCTGCTCCAACTCAAAAAGCCATTGCCCGCATCTTAGGATTCTCCATTGCTAGCCTCCCCTCCAAATATCTAGGAGCTCCTCTTATGGCCTCAGCCCTCAAGCACTCCTCTTGGATAGACTTGCTAGAAAAACTTGAAGCTAGGCTTTTCCTTTGGACTCACAGAGCCCTTAATATGGCCAGCAGAATTGTTCTCATTAAAGCTATTCTCCATTCCATGCCCTTGTATCTTTTCTCTCTTCTGGCTGCGCCTAAATGGGTTCTCAAGGAAATAAAGAATCTCCAGCGCAACTTTCTATGGGGCAGTTCAGGCCCTAACCGCAAATGGGCTCTAGTCAAATGGGAAAATGTATGTCTTCCTAAGAAGGCAGGGGGTATCGGGCTAAGAGACCCTGAGCATAGCAACAAGGTAATGGGAGCCAAAATATGGTGGAGATGGCTAGCGTACCCCAACACCCCCTGGGCCTCTCTTTGGACAGCAAAATATGCAAGCAACAGCCCTATTGAAGATAGAATCCGCATGTCAGAAGTTAGTACAGGTTCAGTAGTCTGGAATTCAGCCATTCAACACAGGGATCTTATACAAAAGCATAGTTTTTGGGAGATTAAAAGCGGAAACAAGGCAAGATTCTGGGAAGATTCCTGGTAGCAGCTCCCAAAGATTAAGGATATTCTCCATAATCTTCCTTTGCCAGTGCAAGGTACCAATCAATCGGCAAAGGTCAATCAATTCTGGAACCCCTCGCCCACACAAAAGTATAGAAAATGGAAGGAGGCTAATCAAATTCTAATGGAAGAAGGATATGAGCTAACTCAACACTCTCTCTCCTTAGAATTAAAAAAGCGGCAAATTCCTATCGCAGAAGGACCGGACATACTAAGATGGGGATATGAAGAGAGAGGAACATTCACTCCTAGGGAGGCATATAAAATTATCATCAAAGATCGGATCATCAAGGATACACTATGGGATAAGCTCTGGAATTCTTCTAATTGGCCGAAGGTGTCGACTTTCTTATGGCTCCTTTGTCACAACAAAATTCTTACATGGGATAATCTCAGGAAAAGAAGCTTCGCAGGACCATCTATCTATCTCAATTGTAAACAAGAAGAGGAATCAACCATTCATCTAATGCAAACCTGCCAAATAGGACGGAAGCTATGGGAAAAGGTTGCCTTTCGTTGCCAAAAAGATGGCCGAGTGCAAGGGGATATCAGAGCAACTATCCGCAACTGGAGTCAAGAGCCCTATCAAAGTAGGCTCCTCAACTCGCTCTGGCAGCTGATCCCTGGTCTATTAATGTGGAATATCTGGAAGGAGCGCAACAGAAGAATATTCAAAGGTCAATCCATGTCGTTGGAACAGATATGGACTATAGTGCATCAGAATATCAAGGAGTCTTTATCTATTAAACACTGGTCACCAGAAGATTTTCCCACAGCACATCAAGAAAAATCAGTATGGGACAGTTGGCAAATTACTCTAAATCAACAGCCTAACTCTCAAAACAAGCCTTCCAAGCGGCAAAAAAAGCTAGCAAAGTGGACTCCTCCGCCCAGCAACATGTACCAGCTCAACTTCGATGGGGATTCTAAAGGCAATCTGGGAAAAGCAGGTTATGGAGGAGTCTTTAGGGATCACTCTGGCACTCCTCAACTAATCTTCCTAGGCTCCAAAGGGTGGGACACTAACAAATCAGTGGAATTGGAAGGACTCTGGCAAGGTCTTACTCTTGCTCAGGATAACAGTTTCTTTCCTCTTATCATCAAAGGGGACTCTCAAATCATTATTAATATGGCCACAAAACTTATGCAGGGAGCCCCCATCCACAAGATAAGCAACAACTGGAGGATGGCTCAAAGACTTGAACTTGTAAGACAGTGGCTCTCTCAATATCAAGCAATTTCTTTCCAGCACACTGTGAGGGAAGGAAACAAACTTGCGGATTTTCTTGCTAATATTGGGGTGGAAATGGAGGTAGATATCTATGCCGGCTCACTATCCAGTATAGCCACCGTGGACCAACTTACTGAATTCCAGAATATAGTCAAGAGTGACCTGCTTCAGCATCATGAAGCTCACCCGGATGCGGGTGACAACTCGATATCTGCTTAAGTTAAGAGGGCCATTAAGGCACTTGGCCTCCCACTCATCCGGCGTTCACGCAGACAGATTTCATGGCAGGTGAAATATATCAGTCAGGGGTTGGAATGAGGTTCGCCTGGTACGCCATTAATGAGCGTTGAGTACGAGCATCTAGACGCAGGCCTTTAAACCTGGACAGGATGAGGACAACTAGCTCTACTGCTGATAAGCTTCACCCCCTCCCTCTGCACCCTCTGCCTCCTCGCCTCGCTGAGTTTGATTGGGAGAGCGCCCGCACTCCTCTCTCTGCTGGTTGCCTTTGCTCGCCTCCCCTTTCCCTGCAAGTCCGCCTTTTCCACTGTCCCAGTCGCTGGTTAACTCTGAAGATGCCTCACCGCAGAGGAATTTCTCGCAGAGGAGGCTCCTCTGCATCCAGAGGCAGAGCTTCTCATTCCACGCCCCAGAACGTCATTCCTATTACCTATGCTTCTCTGTCCTCACCTCCTTCCAGCCAAGCTCGCCATCTCCCGAATAATTCATTTCAATCATCTAGGTTCACTTTTCACAGTAGGCTTAATAGGCCGGTCTTAACCACCAGCATCACCATCATCCTCGCAGAAGAGGAGGATCACCCCAGTGACCCGGCCATTTCCTCCTCCTCGCAGACTCAGGAAGATAGTACCCCCTAGGGAGGGATGGAGGGGGCGATGTTCACTACGGATAACATGCAGGAAGACTCCCCGGTCCCTGAGGCCTCCATGCAGCAAAAAGATTCAAATCAGCGACGTTCTGGAATGCGAACGTGTTCATCAAGACTACGTCGTTCTACACTTAGTTACCCCCACAGAAGGCGGAACTGATGGAATTGAAAATGACGGGCTCGTAACTTGGATAGCCTCGTCCAGCAGTCCGGCAAAGAATGATACTGACTCTCCGACACAGGATGTGTAAGGCGGCCTCCTCCTCGAAGAATGGTTCCTCTGTCTCCAAGTTTTAAGTTTCCTGTTTCTCTGGTCCTCTGTCTAAGTCTTTTTGTAACTCTGTTTTCGAGTCTGATCTCAAGTTTTTGCTCAGTATTAAGACTAGTCATCTTTTGTCAATTCTGCAGTAATCAATTCTGCAGTGCTTTCTATGTATTGGGCTAGTTCTGGTTTGTTTTGTAGCCAAGTTGCAAGGTCAATCTATTCACTAGCAGCGACTCTCAGGCTTTAAGTAGCAGAGGTTATAGTCCAAGCATAATTATTCTCCAGTGGGTTACTATCTAACCTTCAAGTTTGGTAGCATTTTCCAGTTTCTGTGGCAGAGGGCCGGTCTATGCCCCCTCTGAGGTCTCGACCTCATTGTAAATAATCTTTTTTTCTTCTTAATAGATTTAGCATTTACTCAGACAAAAAAAAAAAAAAAAAAAAAAAAAAAAAAAAAAAAAAAAAAAACCATCCTTCAACATATTAAACCTCTTTTTTTGCATTAGATAATGTATTTTTAACTTTAATATGTTCATTAGAAAGGTTTATGAATAACTGCATATTTGTGCCTAATATTATTTATTTTTGTGGAATATTATGAGAATATTGGGTAGATTATGAATATTTGGAGGAGATAATTTAGAGACTTGCTCCCTACTACAGGAGGATAAATATTAAATAATAAATCAACAAGATATTATGGAATTATGGTACAGATTGTGGAACTCCAATGATTGAGAAAATCTAGGAATGTGTTCCCTGTCATTTAATGCAGATTCCTAGTATTGGGAACTCGATCCACTAATCAAGGGATTTTGGTGGGAAAAGCTTCCTCCTTTCATGGGAAATGATTCTTAATCATTTTATATAAGTACAAAGTCGAATTTACCTCTAGGGATAGATTTTTATTAGTCTTTTTTGGGAGAGAACTCTTATTTTTGCAGCTCCATTGTATTTTCTTGCAGGGATGTAATGGTATTGATGAAGATAATGAAGATTGGTGTCATGTTCAGCTTCTAAATTTTTTTCTCCTCCATATGTCTCTAAGTTTCTTTGGGCTTGGTCATCCTAGGAGTCTTAGAGCCCTTTTGTATCATTTTATTTTCTTCTTATTCATTGTAATCATTGAGCTACTTGGATTAGTTTTCTTATTCTCAAATCTAGATTTCTGGAACTCCTTTGTAGCAAAGAACAATAAATTTATGCTATTTTTTAGAGCATTCTAACGAGCTTCAATCAAGTTGATTCCACCTAAATTAGATCACAAAAACATTCTATTTAATAAAAAAGTTTACCCCATTTTATTCTCACTTGATTAGGTTAGGCATTTGATAGATTTACTAGCTCACTAGTTCTCGAATTTCTAGATTTTAGACCAGTAATTTTCCATTATTTAATAAATCTTTCCCATGTATAGATAATTTTTTGGATAAATGCAGACAATAATGTGTGTTTTTGTAGGATCTTCTACATTGCAGGGAGACCTCATCTCACCGCATCCACTCATGTCGCCAAAATCCACTAAAATCTCAATCCGAATTCCTATTTTATAAGCAAAACTTGTCATTTCCATTGAGCAAATCTATCCATCTTGAAGCCGTTGCTTGATTTCTGGGTAGTTTCCACCACCTCCATGCCTTATTATTCCATTATCTACCTTTCACGAGCTCCATTCCACCTTCTAGACCACTTCCTAAGCTTTTAAACTATTTTTTTGTAATAAAACAGGGGATCCTGTAGACAACCTGTAGGAACTAGTACATCCTGTAGGAAATCCTGTAGCGGCTTGTTTTGAGCCCGAATTGAGAAAAATCATCATTTAAGCTAGGATTAGGCCTCTACTTGGCCTCAAAGTCATAAAAACCATTGTACCTCTCTTCCTCCACACCTGTCTCCCCTACCAAAGAATAAGGAAAGATTAGCATTTGCATTTATAAAATGAAAAGATAAAGAAAAATAGTTCTTTTTATTTCTTAATTAGCACATGCACATAGCAGTTAATACTCCCTAGATTAGACTCCATGCTCAGTTAGTTTAAATCATCACATGTGATAAATAGGGTTAAGCTAGGTTTCTTTTACATTTAGTCCGTGATCTTTATGCAATTAGAATAGGTTTCTTTCCTTGTACTTTATTTCTTGCAATAGGTTAAGGTTTCCATTTCGAGCATTTTATTTTCTGCAATTAGTTTAGGATTTGATTTAAGTACATGCACTCTATTACGTCATGACAACAAAGAAATGACACAATGTATGCTGCACATATAGTGCCGATACCTCTTAAGTTTGTATGAACCACGAGTTGATAGTTAAAGTCGGTAGTCTTGGGAGTTGCAACATTTTTGTTGCAATACTGAGGCTCATCACTTTTTGGTGCCTTTACCGTGGAGGTGTCAAAGTATGCATTGTTTTCTTCTCTAGTTGATTTATTTATTTTTACTTTTTGCAAAAACAAAAAATAATTGGTTTAGGCATATTTCATTTCAAAAATAGAAAAGTTCATTGCATTAGTGTTTTCATTCAATCATAAAAACAAAAAATATCCAACACCAACCCACCCCCCATTTGATCACATGGTGCAGTAAGAGCCACATCACCATTCACTTTTGCAGGTAGAAGAAGAATATGGAAAAGAATATAGAAGAAATGGATGGAGATGATGACAATGAGGAAGATCATCTCAGATTTCCCATTCAATATATTGATGGTAGTGTGCACATGAAGAACATCCCTCCATCTTTTCTTCCAAAATTTCATGGTCTAAGGTTAGAGGATCTAGAAACCTTTTTCTTTGAATTTGAAATTGTTTGTAGATCATATGGTTACTTATTAAAAACTCAAAAACTGAGATTGTTTTCGACAACATTGAAGGATATAGCTCTTAAATGGTTCATGGTTTTAGGGGCTAATTCAATAAGAACATGGAATGATATGCAAAAGATATTTCTAGAAAAATATAAAGATCATGACCTTAAGGACGAAACCTTTAGAATAAATCAAAGAGAATATGAGAGCCTTGAGGATCTAATAGAGAGGTTCATGTATAATGTTAAGAGGGAAAAATACATCATTTAGGATCCTACACACTAAAACCCTCTTACTTAGAACAATTAGGGATGAGTGGATTGATCTCCTTGATCTCATGAGTAGAGGTGATGTATACCAATTATCATTTGAAAAAATTCGTGAAACATTCAAACACATATCAAGAGTAAGGGAAAGAATAGGTAAATCAAAATCAAGATCGGTAAGTCAAGATAAACTTGGAAATCTGTTTGATGATTATAAAACAGAAATTCTTAGCAATTTAACCAAACAAGCAGAAATGTTAAGAATGCAAGATGAAGAAAAAGAAGATGCTGATATTTGTGTTGTCCATGCATAATCAAATGATGTTAAACATTGTCCATCATTACCAAGGTTGAAGGAACTTTACCAAGAGGACAATGGAGCAAGTCAATCACCAAAGAAACTATGTTATGTAGCTCTAAGAGGACCATGGAATCCTAGTCAACCTAGTATGATGCAAGAGATTAATTCACAATTTCAAGGTTATGCATATCCACTTCAAAGTAATTGGAACACACCCTTTCCTTGTAAACATTTGCCATCTCAACCCCAAAACCAATCTTGGCAAAAGGGTTTGCAAGGAAATTATGGGGGCCATCCACAATATCCTCAATATTTTCCTCAATATCCTCCATACCCAACTCCATGTTATCCCTACTATTCACCTCCACCATAACCACAACCCCAATCACATCCATCTCAAATATCCACTCCCACTCAACTATCTATACCACTATTTCCAAACCCACACATTGAAGTAGCTCAACCCACTTACAATGTTGAGGTACAACACTTCCAAAAATCTCCTCTTGAGCTAAATGGTATTCACCATAGCTTAGGAAGAGTATTGAAAAAAATATATTCTCTTGATATCATTGAAGGACCACATCCAGAAGAAGAAGATTCAAATGAGAATATCAAAGGATCATGGGTTGAATTTGATGAAGAGCAGACAATAAAATCAGAGATCGAGAAAGTTCCCTCATGGTTACCATCAAATCCTCCATGTATTCAAAAGAACAATCAGCAAAAAGAGGAATATTTGAAGGTCATGGTAGAAGAAGACATGAATAATGCTCCAGATAAGTAAGAAAGCCAAGGACATCAAAGTTATATTGAGGTTTGGATCCATAAAATCAACAAGATGGAGCATCACTCTCTTCTTCAACTATGCTTGATCCTTTCAAAGTCAAATCATTTGGTCTCTGAAATCCGGGTACATGTCAAATCATATATTACAAGCCTACACATTAGTTTGTCTGTCATCTTGATGTGCACATGGCTCCATTGGAAGTATTCTTATACTTGAAAGTGATTTTTTTTTCAAGTAGAGTAGGGTAGATTTTTTCTTTTTTGAAAAATAAGAGAAAAAAAGTAAAATATCAGGTCAAAACCTCCTTTGAGGCGCCTAATATTGGCTCATTGATTGAAAACCTCCATGAGGCGGCCAATGGGTTGGAAAAAAAGAAAAGATCCTAGGTGAAAACCTCCTATGAGGCACCTAGGCAAACCTACTAGTTGAAAACCTCATTGAGGTGACTAGTAGGCCTAGAAGAAAAAAAGAGAAAAAATAAATCATTTGTTCCATGTATCTCTCTGATGAATGCATGTACTCTCTAACATCTGCAAGCAACAAAAAGAAGTTGGTACCAAAATAAAAAAAAATGGTCAAGCATAGTCAAAAAAAGTCAAATTTTGATTTTCTCCCCCTTTGCTCAAATGCTCCAACAAGGCCATGGCCATGCCAATCCATCACCCTCATCTATTTCCACCATCCACCCATCATTCTCAAGTTTTTCCCATTCATTTTCCTTGTTGTCTTGAATTACTACAGGATCTCTACAGGAAACATAAATACATAGAGCCAAAAACTATTTTTGCCATATCTTGCTAACCATGCATCCATTTTCCAAAATGTTTCAGGAGGAGATGCATATGGATGATGGTAACATGCTCAAGAAATTTCAACAAATTCCAGTGCACAGTTTTCGAGAAATCAACCTCCATCACCTATAACCATTTTGAATTTTCTCGATATTCGTGCATCCATTTAAAAATATGTTTCATGGGGAGATGAATATGGATGATGGTAACATACCCAGACATTTGCATAAAATTCCGGTGCACGGTTTCCAAGAAATCAGTCTCCATCACCTTAAGCCATTTTTAATTTTTCTCAAGATTCATGCATCCATTGGCTATGAATTTTTTTATGGGGAGGTGAATAATGATGATGGAAATATGCTTAGAAAATTTCAGGTCAATCCATTCTACCATTTGGGATATATGGACAAAAAAACTCTGCTACAAGAGGTTGTCCTGAATTACTACAAGATCTCTACAAGAAGGCCGAGAAGAAGATACAAGAGGCAATCTGATTGAGAAATGGATCAAAAGGTCATGTATTCTTTAGGTAAGGTTAATATAGGTCCCCCAACACCAATTTCATCACTTATCCACTCCCTATAACCAAAATCCATCTCAAATTCCACTATGCCTTACATGAAAAAAAAAAGATTAAAAAAAAGGAAAAAAGAAAAAGACCTCTGAGTGAAAACCTCTTTGAGGTGCCCAGGGCAGGCAACCAGGATGAAAACCTTCTTTGAGGAAACCTGGTTCTCTTTCAAAAAAAAAAAGAAAGAGAAAAAACAAAAAAATAATGGCAGCGGCCTCAAACTTGCCTACTCAAAACAATTCTGGTTTTTGCAGGTTTGCAAGAAGATAATAAACATAGATATCAGAGGGCAGTAAGCCATACAAAGCCCCATGTTTTTCTTCATCCATTTCATCTCATCCATAATACCCATGTTCCTTCATCCATACTCATCTCCAACAATAGAAAAATTCCAATTTTAGGCAAGTCTGTGCTTTCTACAGGATTTCCTGTAATTACTACAGGAGTTTCCTATAGTACTACAGGAAGTCTTGAAAATTTACAGGAAAGACAGTCTGATGGAAAAATTATGATGTAGGCCTATTTTGGGATAGGAAAAAAGGACATTGACTTCACCACATCTCATCCAACACCCATCATGACCATGTCACTCTATGGCCACACCTTCCACTCATTCCAATACCTATTTACCCTCCAACAGAGAAAGGACACAAAAATTCAAAAAAGGGCAGCTACAGGACTTCCTGTAGTAGTACTATAGGAAACCCTGTAGCAACCTATTTTGAAGTAATAGCAAGCTCCAGGCCTAACCTTCAACACCATGATTGAAAGAGGAGAAGCATAACTACAGGCACAATGAAACTCCTCCATATCTCATCAGCAAGAAAGGAAGCCAACACCTGCACATCAACAAGAAGACAACCCATCAACAAAAAAGAAAAAGGCAGTCAAAAAGATGTACATGAATCATGAGTAGCACAACAATGTCAACTCACGGTAGCATGCATGTCTATTCAACAACCATCAGGTAGGTACAAGTATGCAATATTATTGACCTCTTCTCTTGAGCATATTATAGTTAGAAATTTTTGTTAATGCATGATAGATGAGGTTTTATAAGCTAAGGATGGGTCAACTTTCTCAACCGCCTTCAACTAGTTAATTGCAACTCACTCCTTCACTCATATAATGTTGAAAAGTCAAATTATGAAGGGTGATGATTTCAAGGAATGAGGACAACAGTTAAAAGAATTTTTTGCAAAGGCCAAGTCACCACAACACTCCAAACTCTCCATCCACTTGATATTCACTATCTACCATCATTCATCCATCCAATTTCATAATTTCAAGAACAAACTCTAAACTTTGTCTCACCTTGAAAATTTCTTGAAAAAAAAACAAACAGAGCATCCTCTCCATTTTCACAAACCTACATTACTCCCTCTGAGCCCTAACATCATCCTCCAAACCTTATACATCATTTTTCATCACTCCCATAGAGTTAAAAGACTCTAAAAGAGAAGGAATGACTTCTATAGGAAGACAGAATGTTGATACAAGAAGGAAGAAAGGAACAAATGGTGCTAAAACCAAAACAAAAAGGCAGTGCCTAAGAGAGACCTAATCAAAACAGAAAACTCCAAGGCCCTTAGACAATCATGTAGGCCACAAAAGAAAATAAGAAGGCAAGCTAATGGTCTCAAGAAACAATGATTTTACTATGCACAAATATATTTTTGGGCTTGTCCTTGTAGAACTTACAACGAAGATTCTTAAGAGAAAGGACTGAGGAATGCACAAGAGAGAGGCCACCAGGGCCATGAACGAGGCACAATGAGGCCATTAAGTTGCTCAAAGGATGAGCAACACTTTCAACAGGGGGTATGATGGGCCTCTAAATTAAACATAAATTCAGGCCCATGCCTCTAAATTAAACATAAATTAAGGCCCATCTAACCATCCTTCAACATATTAAATCTCTCTTTTTTCATTAGATAATGTATTTTTAAATTTAATATGTTCATTAGAAAGGTTTGTGAATAATTGCATATTTGTGCCTAATATTATTTTGTTTTTGTGGAATATTATGAGAATATTGGGCAAATTATGAAGATTTGGAGAAGGAGATAATTTAGGGACTTTCTCCCTACTACAGGAGGATCAATATTAAATAATAAATCAACAAGATATTATGGAATTATGGCACAGATTGTGGAACTCCAATGATTGAGAAAATCTAGGAATGTGTTCCCTGCCATTTAATGTACATTCCTAGTATTGGGAACGAGATCCACTAATCAAGGGATTTTGGTGGGGAAAGATTTCTCCTTTCATGGGGAATGATTCCTAATCATTTTTTATAAGTACCAAGTCGAATTTTCCTCTAGGAATATATTTTTATTAGTCTTCTTAGGGGGAGAACTCATATTGTTGCATCCCCATTGTATTTTCTTGAAGGGATGTAATTGTATTGATGAAAATAATGAAAATTGGTGTCATGTTCAACTTGTAAATTTTTTTCTCCTCCATAGGTCTCTAAGTTGCCTTGGGCTTGGCCATCCTAGGAGATTCAACGCCCTTTTGTATCATTTTAATTTTTTCTTTTCACTTCTTATTCACATGCATCTCTTGTTCTTGTTTCTTTCTATTTCTGCATTTAGTATTAATGATTTCTTGTTATAGGACGGAGTTAAATGGTTTATTTAAGTTATTTTGCAGGATCAAAAATATCATTTCATCCTTGAAAAATCTTTGGAAGGCCATAGTAATCATTGAGCTACTTGGATTAGTTTTCTTATTCTCAAATCTAGATTTCTGGAACTCCTTTGTAGCAAAGAACAATAAATTTATGCTATTTTTTAGAGCATGCTAATGAGATTCAATAAATTCTATTACACCTGCATTAGATCAAAAACAAATTCTATTTAATAAAAAAATTTACCCCATTGCATTTTCACTTGATTAGGTTAGGAATTTGATAGATTTACTAGCTCACTAGTTCTCGAATTTCTGGATTTTAGACTAGTAATTTTCCGTTATTTAATAAATCTTTCCCATGTATAGATGAATTTGTGGATTGATGTATAAAATAATGTGTGTTGTTGCAGGAGCTTCTACAATGGAGGGAGACCTCATCTCGCCTCATCCACCCATGTCGCAAAAATCCACTAAAGTCTCAATCCAAATTCTTGTTTTATAAGAAAAAATTGTCATTTCTATTGAGAAAATCTACCCATCTTTAAGCCCTTGCTTGAGTTTTGGGTAGTGTCCACCACCTCCTTGCCTTATTCTTCCATTATCAACCTTTCCCAAGATCCATTTTGTTGGAAATAATACTGAGAGGGGGGGTGCATCAGTATTATCAGATCAATAATTTAATTTTCAAAATTGATTTGTATACGCTACTTCAGCGTAGTGAACTAGCGTGTATATGAAATTGTACTTAATGCAACCACCATATATGCAGAGATCTTTTGATTTACCCAAATTATCATGCATTGAACTTTAACCAGTATATTTAGACAGAGTAGTAAAAACAAAATAAATCATCACACATAAGTAACACACATGAACACCAAGATATAAGGTGGAAACCCAATGTGGGTGAAAACCACCTGCTGCAATCGTCTCTGTCTTCTTTTAATAATAAGAAAATTATGTTTACAATTTTTTTACTGGTTTAGTCTTATACCAGTACACAGGCTTCTACCTGCAAAAGGCTACAACCTTCTCTCATTCTCCAGCTTCTACTGGAAGGGAGCTACAACCCCCTAGCTCTTGTACCAGCTGATATGTTTACTAGTATGTAGGTGCTGACCTACAGAAGGCTACAACCTTCTCTTTTCTTCCAGGGACCACGTTTTATAAATTTTCAAACTCGATCCATCAACAACATCATTCAATCATCAAATATATCTACATCAACCAATCTCTTTTTGAACCAAACATAACCGAATCGATCAACCACTTTGACAACCCATTAATCTGATTATTCAGAATGTTGTCACTAGAATACAGTCACCAGAACCCAGAACACTGCAACAGCAAACATAAGCAACTAAAACATATTTTATAAGGTATACACTACTTCCATGTGTCGAACCTGCATGCATACACGCCTTCCTTGAAGCGAACCAACTTACAGATATGCAAATCAAATTTATGATGTATACACTGCTTGGATATGCAAAACCAGCGTGTATACACATCTTATCTAAATTGAACCTGCGTACAAATATGTAAATGATGATTTAAGCATTTCAACTATTCCAGATTTCAGTCATACCCAAATCATCATATTTACAGACTACAACATGCGTCAGTTATTCAGATACATGACCGAACCACATAAAGATAATTCAATTCAAGCCTTAAGATCTTGATACATCATTAGATCTTATCCTTCATCAAACACTAAGGTTCATCCTTGGTTCAGATCAAGCACAACACCATAAGCTAATAACTGACATATTAGATCTCACACTTCATCAAATATTCGATACTTTCACACCTTGGCCTAATGATCTTCTCCTCCTTTTATAGTCTTAGGTCTTTCTCAATACCATGGACCAAAACCACTTAGGACCAATACCTTGGACCAAATACCTAGGGTCAATACCTTATACCAGATACCTTGGACCAATACCATGAATCAAAATACCATGGACCAAATACTTTGGACCAAAAATTTAGTTTTCCAAGGTATACATGCTTTTCCTTCTGTGAAAGTGCGTGTGTATGTATACGCGACTTGTATACAATGAACTTGCGTGTATACACAACTTGGTCAATGGTGAACCTGTGTATACCTCTTTCTTCATTCTGTGAAGACTAATATGTAATTCTTTGTTGTTTACCTGCTATAATTTCGTTTGAGTGAGTTGCCTTCTGAACTGATTCCTTGAACCTGCCCTGCATTTCATCACATATGTAAACACTACTGTCATGCATTCTGTCACATCTGATATCTCTTATGTAGATTCATCTAGTTACCATATACAAGTGAGTTATTCTACTACAAGTGGGTTTCCATCAAGTACAACACATACATCATAATGCTAACAATCTCCCCCTTTCGACTTGATGGCAACAACCACACCAAGTCACTCTCCCCCTTTGAAATCAAGGGCAAAGGTTCATGCTCCCCCTAAGTGCATGCTGAATTCTCTGATATTCTGAAGTGTGCTGATTGAGCTGCCATGATCGAGTCCATGCTCCCCCTGAGCATAAGAAAAGTCTACAAAAAGATGTTCTAAAAGAAGAACATGACTCTATACATACATCACAAATGACCTTCCTATCACGAATGACTCATACATACATCCATCTCCCAACCAAGTGGGGATATACAAAATTTGACTCATCCACCCAGCTAGGTGGGGATATATCAATTGTTTATACATGTCAAAAACAAGAAACATTACATAATCCATCCCATGCATAGTGGGGTTATAAATTAGGTCTTTTCATGACTGTTACATTAAAAGATATACATGACATATATAACAGAGACCAAATATCTTAAACAAGACCATGATAGTCATCAACAATTATCATATGATTTGCACCATCAGCAGCATCTGTTAATAGCATTCAGACCAAAAACCTATATATGTCCATCATTAGTTCCAAAAATATCATCAACCATGTTCTCCCTGTGAACCTGTTCCACCTGTTCACTGTTAGATCCGATCATTGCATATGTCAGTAAGAGATAGCAAAGCATCATCATCAATCAAATATACATCAAGTTATCAACAATTTTATGAGGACCAATATATTTCCACATCTTATCAGTAGATTGAAACCATCATCAAATAGAGTAGATAATTGACAGAACCATAGCAGACCCCCTTTTTTTTTGAGTCTGGCATACTGCTTTTCTTTAAACCAACATATACGTGACTGTGCCCATAGAAACTCGTGTATGTACACGACTACGCTTCATGAAACTTGCGTATAACCACCTTTCTCTGAAAAACAGGATTTAACAGTAGGATGATGCAGCAACTACTCCCAGCTTTTGTATGAGATATTCAAATGTTTCTCTGGGCAGTGGTTTAGTGAATATATCAGCAACCTGTTCTTTGGAGGGAACATATTCCAATTTGACCTTTTGTTCAAGCACTTGTTTACGTAGGAAATGATATTTGATGGGTATGTGATTGGTCTTGGAGTGCATGACTGGATTCTTTGAAATACTGATGGCACTTGTATTATCACATAGAATGGAATGGGTGGAGTACATCTGATCTGAATGTCTTGCAAGGTTTGTATCATCCAAAGTAGTTGTGTGCAGCAAGATGCAACAGCCATGTATTCTGCTTCAGCTGTAGATAATGCAATTGAGCTTTGTTTCTTGCTGAACCAAGACACTGACCTGGAACCCATATAGAATGCACCACCACTAGTGCATTTTCTGTCATCAACACTTCCTGCCCAATCTACATCTGAATATGCATGAAGTGTAAGATCTGTATCTCTAGGATACCATAAGCCAAAGTTCTGTGTGCCTTGAATATATTTGAAAATTATTTTGACTGCCTGAAGGTGTGATTCCTTTAGATTTTCTTGGAATCCTCCAACTATTCCCACTACATGCACGATGTCCGGTTGGGTACCTGTTAGATAAAGCTGATTGCCAATCATGGATATGTAAGTTGGTTGATGTACTGCTGCTAATTCATCATTTGAGCTAAGACTGCATCCTGTTACCATTGGAGTGCATATTGGTTTATAATCTTCCATGTCGTACTTTTTCAGGATCTGTTTGAGATATTTGGTTTGTGAGAGAAAAATACCATCTTTATTTTGTTGAACTTGTAGACCAAGAAAATAGGTAAGCTCACCAAGCAAGGACATTTCAAATTCTTGCTGCATTACTGAAGCAAAATTCTGACTCATGGATTCGTCATTGCTACCAAAAATCATATTGTCAACATACACAACAATTATTAGCAATTTACCAGTGTCCATCTTTGTATATAGATTGTTGTCTTCTAACCCCTTTGAAAAACCCTGTTGGTGGAGATATTTGTCAAGACGGTAATACCATGCCCTTGGAGCCTGTTTTAGACCATAGAGAGATTTTTTGAGTTTGCATACAAGTTTTGCATCATTTCCAAGAATGAATCCTTCTGGTTGTTCAATATAGACTTCTTCTTCTAAGTCTCCATTAAGAAAGGCATATTTTACATCCATTTGGTATACTTTGAATTTCTGAAAACTAGAAAGAGAAAGAAACATTCTTATGGCTTCAAGTCTAGCAACAGGTGCAAAAGTTTCTTCAAAATATATACCTTCTTGTTGAGCATATCCTTTACAAACAAGTCTGGCCTTGTTTCTAATAACCTCTCCATTTTCGTTCAACTTGTTTTTGAATATCCATTAGTTCCTATGATATTCTTATCGTGAGGTCTAGGAACTAATTCCCAAGTATTATTCTTTTTCATTTGATCAATTTCTTCATTCATGGCCTTGACCCAACATTCATCTCTGCATGCTTCATTTACATTTTGAGGTTCAGTGGAAGATAGTAATGCTAGATAGCTTGAAGTTTTGGTAATGGTTCTTCTAGTCTGCACACCTGCCCCTTTTTCCCCTAAACTTTGAGTTTCTGGATGATTTTTCTGAACATACCTGGACGGAGTCTTTTCTTCTATCGTTATCTCTTCTTTTGGTGCTTCATTGGTTTCTTCTTCAAAATCAGTGTGATTTGATGTGGGAAAATGATCCTCATCTTCTTCATTGTCATAATCTTTGGTTTTTATCTGTCTTGGATTTTTGCATGCTTCATCAACCACAACATCAATACTTTCAATAATTTTCCCAAGTCTTTTACTGTAACATTTATATCCTTTACTTTGGGAAGAGTAGCCAAGAAGAATACCTTCATCTACTATGGGTTCAAACCTACCAAGTTTTTCATTAATCCTTTTAATGTAACATTTGCTTCCAAAAACTTTGAAGTATTTTACAATATAAGTCTTACCATACCAAATTTCATGTGGAGTTTGAGTGCTATTTACCCAAAATTTTGCTTGGTTGAGAATAGTGACGGCGGCGAATGCAGCTTCACCCTAGAAGGTTGCAGGAGTTCAAGATTCATCTAGCATAACACAAGCCATTTGTTGAACAGTTCAATTCATCCTTTCTACCACTCCATTTCGTTAAGGAGTCCTTGCGGTGGAGAACTGTCTTTTTATTCCATGATGTTCACAAAAGTCAAAGAATTCATCCGAGGTAAATTCCCCTCCTCGATCAGATCTGAGGGATTTGATTTTGCAATCTGATTCATTTTCAACCAAAGCTTTGAAGGCTTTGAACTTTTCAAATGCTTCATCTTTATGCTTTAGAAGACCTATCCAACACATTCTGGAAAAATCATCAATGAATAATATAAAGTATTCTTCTCCACGAGGTGACTTTTTCCTTGATGGTCCACATAAATTAGTATGAACAAGTTCAAGAGGCTTACTAGCTAACCCTTCCTTTTCGATGAAGTGAGATTTGGTTTGTTACCGAATTGACATGATTTGCATATAGTATTTTTAGGAATGTTGATATCTAGAAGATCACGAACAACGTGGAATCTGCATGCTTTTCTTATTTGAGAAAAGCTTAGATGTTCCAATCTTCTGTGCTATAGCCAGTTTTCATCATTTTTTCTCAGATAGCACTATTGTTGTCCTCCCTCGAGTATGTATAGGTTGTTTGGAGTTCTTGTCCCTTTGATCATGGTTTCTCCTGTATCAAGCTCACGAACAACATATCCATTTGATCGAAACACTACTTCATTTCCTTGATCACACATTTGACTCACACTCAACAAGTTATGCTTTAAGCCATCAACATACATAACATTCCTAGCTTTAACTTTTCTTTCAAGAAAATAGAGCCTTTACCTTTTATGATAGCAGGAGTGTCATTTCCAAATGAGACACTCTTTTCCTCTTCTAAGGAATTATATGAGTGTAGTTTTTCTTTGTCATCTGTCATGTGTTTTGAGCATCCACTGTGGATGTACCACTGGTTTTCTTGTCCTTCTGCATACAAGGCTATATCACATCTTTCTGTTTGCGGTTCTTTCTCTCTCCGTATTTTAGGATTTAATGGAGTTTGCTCCCTTTGAGCTATTTGCCGAAATTTACTCCTGCATTTAGATTCTTCATGGCCAAAGTTGTTACAGATTGAGCATTCTATCTCATTTTCAAGAAGAGAAAAGTTATTATAGGAACTTTTCTTGATCCTTGTCACATTCCTTTGATTTCGTGCTTCTCTAGTCATCATAGTTTTGTAAGAAACACATTGAGTAGCTTTTTGTCAAAAATTATGACACGAGAAACATTGACCGTTAAAGAAGTTCCTGCGATTATCGAATCTACTAACCTGTTGATTGTAGTTTCTATTGATATTTATCTTTGAAGCAAATTGAGTACAATTTACCTGAGGTTGATTGTGGCTTCTGTTCATCCTTGAAGTAAATTGAGCCTGATTCACTTGGTGATCTGCTTTATGCCTTTACTGACGATTGTCAAACTGTTCACTGCTCTTTGCTACATCAAGATAGATTTTAGTGGAGGTTGATGGCTTCTGTGATTGAGATGTTTCTTCAGTATATGCAAGACCTGTCTTTATCAGAGGAGAGTGCCGCACTTTGATAATTTCATTTAAGGTTTTTGATCCTTTAGCAAATCTAAGATTGAGAGCTTTTGTTTTCTCAAGATCCTTTCTTAGACCCACAATTTCACATTCTAGCTTTTCATTGTGTTTTTCTCTTTCAACAAGTTGGTATTTCAAGGTATCTATAATCATATTATTTTTTGCTAAACAAATTTTGAGTTTAGAGATTTCTTCATAAAGATCATATTCATCTAAAGCATCCAAAAAATCATCATCTTCATAAGCCATCAGAAGTCTATAGTCATTACTATTTTCATCTTCATCACTATTTGATAAGCCATTGCTATCTTGATGAGTATAGAAGCTCTTTTTACTTACACTTTGTTTTCTATTCCATTTTGCAGATTCCTTCCCTTTATCATATTTATCTTTATGAGGACATTTGGCAGCATAATGACTAACTCTACCACAGGCAAAACATTTGAAAGGTAGTTTACCTCTGAATCTTCCGAAACCCCGTTGAAGCTTCTTGACAAAGTTTGCTTCCTCTTCATCTTCTGAAATATGTCCTGATTCATTGAGTTCTTCTTTTCCTTTTGCTGAAGCTTTAAATGTGGCTTCTCTCATATCTGATGGACCTCCTTTTCTCATCTCAAAGGCAATTAAGATTCTGTAAAGCTGTGTCATAGTAATAGTCCGTAGATCCTGCTTTTCTTCTATGGCAGATACTTTTGATTCAAATTTAGCAGATAAGGATATTAAAACTTTTTCAACTAAGGTAACTTCCTTTATCTCTCCACCTCGATTCTTCATGCAATTAACAATCTCATCTATACATAAGAAGTAACTAGCTATACTTTCATCATTGTGCATCTTGAGAGTTTCATATTGAATTATGAGAGTTTGCAGTTTAGCACATTTTACCTCAGAGTCTCCTTCATAGCTTAGAATGATTTTGTCCCATATTTCTTTGGCTGATTTGAGCTGCATAACTTTGACAAACTCTGATTGTGACAGACTTCCCAATAATGTATTGACAACATTGGCATTGGTTTCATATTGCTTTTTACCTGCTGTATCTGTAGGAATTGCTGATGGAAACGTATATCCTCCTTCCACGATTTCCCAGACATATGTTCCAAGAGATTGAAGATACGTTGTGGTTCTTACCTTCCAATAAAAAAAGTTGCTCCCATCAAATATTGGCGGTTTGATGGATCCCCCGCTTTCTTGATTACTCATGATGATGGATCTTCCTTCAAGCGATTAAGATTCTTTTGAAGGACCTGGCTCCGATACCAATTGTTGGAAATAATACTGAGAGGTGGGGTGAATCATTATTATCAGATCAATAATTTAATTTTCAAAACTGATTTGTATACACTACTTCAACTTAGTGAACTAGCGTGTATATGCAACTGTACTTAATGCAACCAGCGTATATGCAGAGATCTTTTGATTTACCCAAATTATCATGCATTGAACTTTAACCAGTATATTTAGATAGTGAAGTAAAAATAGAATAAAGCATCACACATAAGTAACACACATGAACACCAAGATATAAGGTGGAAACCCGATGTGGGTGAAAACCACCTGCTACAATCGTCTCTGTCTTCTATTAATAATAAGAGAATTCTATTTACAATTTTTGTACTAGTGCAGTCTTATACCAGTACGCAGGCTTTTACCTGTAGAAGGCTACAACCTTCTCTCGTTCTCCAGCTTCTACTGGAAGGGAGCTACAACCCCCTAGGTCTTGTACCAGCTGATATGTTTACTAGTACATAGGTGCCAGCCTATAGAAGGCTACAACCTTCTCTTTTCTTCCAGGGACCACGTTTCATAAATTTTCAGACTGGATCCATCAACAACATCATTCAATCATCAAATATATTTGCATCAACCAATTTCTTTTTGAACCAAACATAACTGAATCGATCAACCACTTTGAAAACCCATTAATGTGATTATTCAGAATGCTGTCACCAGAACCCAAACCAGAACCTAAAACACTACAACAACAAACAGAATAAACTAAAAAATATTTTATAAGGTATACGCTACTTCCATGTGTTGAACCTGCTTGCATACGCACCTTCCTCGAAGCGAACCAACATACAGATCTGCAAATCAAATTTATGATGTATACACTGCTTATATATGTAGAACTAGTGTGTATATGCATCTTTTCTAAAGTGAATCTGCATATAGATCTATAAATGATGATTTAAACATTTCAACTATTTCAGACTTCAGTCATACCAAGATCATCATATTTACATACTACAACATGCGTTAGTTATTTAGATACATGACCAAACCACATAAAGATAATTCACTTCAAGCCTTAGGATCTTGATACATCATTAGATCTTATCCTTCATCAAACTCTAAGGTTCATCCTTGGTTCAAATCAAGCACAGCACCATAAGCCAATAACCTGCATATTATATCTCACACTTCATCAGATATTCGATACTTACACACCTTGGCCTAATGATATTCTCCTCCTTTTATAGTCTTAGACCTTTCTCAATACCATGGACCAAAACCACTTAGGACCAATACCTTGGACCAAATACTTGGGGTTAATACCTCAGACCAGATACCTTGGACCAATACCATGGATCAAAATACCATGGACCAAATACTTTGGACCAAAAATTTAGTTTTCCAAGGTATACGTGCTTTTCCTTCTGTGAAAGTGCGTGTGTACGTATACACAACTTGTATACAGTGAACCTGCGTGTATACGCAACTTGGTCAATGGTGAACCTACGTATACCTCTCTTTCTTCATTCTGTGAAGACTAATCTGTAATTCTTTGTTGTTTACCTAATATACTTTCATCTAAGTGAGTTGCCTTCTGAACTGATTCCTTGAAGCTACCCTGCATTTCATCACATCTGCAAACACTACTATCATGCATTCTGTCACATCTGATATCTCTTCTGTAGATTCATCTAGTTACCATATACAGGTGAGTTGTTTTGCTACAAGTGGGTTTCCATCAAGTACAACACATACATCATAATGCTAACACATTCCACCTTCTAGACCACTTCCTAAGCTTTCGACTTGTTTTTTGTAATAAAACAAGGGATCCTATAGACATCCTGTAGGAACTAGTACATCCTGTAGACATCCTATAGGAAATCCTGTGGCGGTCTGTTTTGAGCTGGAATTGAGAAAAATCATCATTTAAGCTAGGATTGGGCCTCTACTTGACCTCCAAGGCATCAAAACCATTGTACCCCTCTTCCTCCACACCTGTCTCCCCTACCAAAGAACAAGGAAAGATTAGCATTTGCATTTATAAAATGAAAAGATAAAGAAAAATAATTCTTTTTATTTCTTAATTAGCACATGCAAATAGCAGTTAATACTCCCTAGATCATACTCCATGCTCAGTTAGTTTAAATCATCACATGTGATAAATAGGGTTAGGCTAGGTTTATTTTACAATTAGTTCATGATCTTTATGCAATTAGAATATGTTTCTTTCCTTGTAATTTATTTCTTGCAATAGGTTAAGGTTTCCATTTCGAGCATTTCATTTTCTGCAATTAGTTTAGGATTTGATTTCAATACATGCACTCCATTACATCATGACAGTAAAGGAAGGACACATTGTATGCTTCACATATAGTGCAGTTACCTCTTAAGTTTGCACAAACCCCGAGTTGGTAGTTAAAGTTGGTAGCCTTAGGAGTTGCAACATTCTTGTTGCAATACCGAGGCTCATTAATAATTATTATAAAACTCTGAAATATTTTTCCATTGAAGTTGAAGCCTCTTTCAACCTAAATATACTTATAAAATCTTCGATCTAGTTATCAGTCAGAAAAGGTTTTCTTTAAAAAATAAAGTAAAGACTATTTGGAGCTTCAACACCTTAAACTTCAATTGTCATATGATAATCTTGAGGAGTGAATGAACCTCCCCATCCAATAGTCATATATTTTTAGAGTTTAATTCAAAAATATAATAAATTTAAAAGATAAGAGGTCTCATCAAGAGCCTACTTACCATGATCATGGAAAAATAATAGGTTCACATTGTCACTACTACCCACCAAACTAGGATAATGGCTTATGGTTATATAATCATGAGACAAGGAGTCTCATCATGAGCTATCTTTTTCAACTTTATTACAACCTGTGAATGGAATTGTCATCATCTAGCTACCATACCAAGACAGTAGCTTTTAAAAATATCTTCAAAAAAAAAATTGCCTCTAAAGATTACAACTAAAGTGGATGGGATCCTGGATCATTATCGATTAAAAGGTAACCCTGTCGAGGCTATAGATTCCTACTGGCAACAGTGGCTCTACCTGTGACAAATCAAGTTCATCTTAAAAGCTAAGCTTCAATAGCCCCCTGCTTTATCTTTACAATTAATTAATCACTTATGTAGATAGTGAAGATTTTCGTCTATAAAAGGTTGCAAGAAAGTTACAATGAAATGATATATTTTATTCAGAGTAATCTTATTTATCCTAATATTTCATAATAGTTTATCTTTCCTAATTGTTTTTTGCTTCTGATTAAGTTTAAATTTCATTATTTTTCGCATAGATAATTGGTTCTTCTAGTGAATCACCAATTGTTGTGTCATTCAAAAACCCCCCCATTATGATTAGATAAGTTAACTTAGACAATAATGCAGACCCTTTAAATTTTTTAGTATAGAGTCTTTTAGTAATTAAAAAAAATAAAATTCCCAAGAAACCAAAATAACATGCCATCTGAATCTAAGGCTTAAATCTATTGGCATTAAAAATGAATTAGGCAAAAGTTGTATAGGCCTTGCACATATCACATATCGCTGATCGCAAAGGGTCAAAACACCATGCTAAGCAAAAATGCGATGCGACTCACCTGGAATTAATGAATTAGCGATAAACCTCAATATAACTTTAAATGAAGAAAGCCCTCCACACATGTAAATATCATTTTCGGTCCCGCGAATAAGCCATGTCACTATCACAAAAATATTATCACAAAGCTATATCGGTGTTTCATATTTTTACTACAACCCTTACTTCCCGATAAATATTTTTGCGATATCGCGAGATCCTCCATTGCAATTTCCTCATCGTGATACTAATATCGCATCGTGAAAATCAAAGCAAGCCTTGCCTTAAAGAAAGGCTGATGCGATAAACCTCGCCATGAGCCTTTCGTCGCATATCCTAATGATTTGTCAAATCACATATGGGCAAGAGGATGATTTTGAAAATTAGATAATATGCATGCCAAAGAAACATGGGATGCGAAATAAGCCAGCAGAGCGCTGACCTGTACAAAGAGCATGTGAACCCATGTTTCTTTATTTATGATTATTTATAACGGTATTGATGGTTCTTAATAATGTAAATGATTTGATTGATCACATTTAGTGTTTTGAGATTTTATGTTAATTGCCTATTTTCATGCTATTTCTCCATTCTAGCCTTAAGTTTATAACTCTAAGTGTTTGCTCCTTATTATTGGTGTTCTCTTTGTGGCAGGCTAGTCTCGATAAACAAGACTCAGGTGAAATTTCAAGATCCACTAAGTAGAACAAGAAACTTATGGTGCCACCACAGCCGGCTCCACCTACTACAGAGGTTAACGGGATGCCTCCATTGTTCTCTGATACGACATGCACAAGAGAATCTGGGTGTTCTTCTTGGGAAGAAATATACAAACTATTTGAAGAAGAAGAAACCAGAGTAGTTACAAGACAAGTCATAGCACCATATGACTCTACATTGACTTCAGAAACCACCTAGGTAGATCTTGCAAAAAATATTAAGAGGGGGGGGTGAATCAGTATTTTAAAACTCACATTAATAATTTTTCTTTTCTGAAATGTATATGTGACTTTACTGAACCCAACTAGCGTATATACGCGACTGTTGTGAAAGAAACTACCATATTCCCATAAAACTTTATAAAAGAACTAATTCTTTATCTATTAAACTTTGAACCAGAATGTAAGAGATTTATCATGCATTTGAAAAGCAGTAAATAAGTACAAAATAAAGTATCACACACATGAACACCAGGATTTAAGGTGGAAATCCAATGTGGGAGAAAACCACCACCGTTGTCGTCTCAATCTTCAAAACTTATTAATATAAAAAACTGCTTACATTCTTGTACTGGTGTAGACTCATACTAGTACGTAGGCACCCATCTGATAAAGGCTACAACCTTCACTCGTCCTCCATCTCCTACTGGAAGGGAGCTCCAACCCCTTGATCTGATCATGAGCTACTACTGGTAGGAAGATTCAACTTCCTCACTAAATTCTCCAACCCTCAGCAACGTCCATGATTCACATTTCATCAAATTTTCAGAATGGATCCAATATCAACACTTATGCTCAATCATCACTGTAAAAAAAATCATCAATCTCTAACACACATAATCAACCAATAACTGAAATCCAAACAACTAATACATAATCAAAATTTAACCAATAAACTGGAACAGTCAGATCACTATAACCAGTACACAGAACTGAACTCAGAATGTTGCATCAACACATGAAATAAAATGCAACCCTGATCATTCATTTTCCAAAACGTATATGCTACTTCACTTAAGGAAACCCGCGTGCATACACACTTTTTTGGAGAGAAACCTGCATATAGATCTTAATATACCGAAAATTGAAAATTTGACCACTGGAATTTCTAGAAATAACACTTAATCACACTTAGATCTATTGCAACACTCTGAACCAATCACAGAACTGTCTCTGATCTTCAATCACAATCAGAAAGTAATCTTAACATTCATCAATCAATTAATACCCAAGTTCAACTTCACCATTCAATCATATCTACTTCAGACATTGTCACTCAACCCATATCAACATGAGGACATGATTGATAGACAACAGAGAAACAACAACAATGATAAGGTTGATCAATCATTTATGAACATAAACTCCTTACTTTATATACGTGACTTTGTAGAAGTGAAATCGCGTGTATACGCACTTTTCCTGAGACCATCCAACGTATAGATCTGCAAATTTTGACCTAAACTTGCACAGCTCTTTAGAACTTCAAAAAGACCCAGATCATAATAATCAAAGATAAAAACACACGTCAATACTTTGATCCAGTCAATCCTTGAACATATCATACAATGAACAGTTATTTCAGGTCTCGTGATCCTGATCCATCATTGTATTCATCAGGGCATAATTATTTTAGATCAACGTGATAGTTATGGCCCTTACAATGCAAATATACATCAGATTGAAGTATTCGTCAAAAAATATTTCTTTTGCACACTTATCCCTTTGATCTTCACTTCTTTATATATTTTAGCCATCATTCAACACCACAGGTCAAAACAACATTAGTGCCAGTGGTAATCTTTGACATGATCAATATTCATTGTCACGCTCATTACTATGGGCCAATACCATGGTAAGGACCCCTGATATTTAGAATACCATGGTACAAAAACCATACACTACTTTTCTTCACTGAAATCGTGCGCATACACAACTTGGCTTAACAAAACCCGCGTATAGTTCTTGAACTTCCAACTTTATCATTCTTTTGAACTGATACCTCTGAATTGTCATGCATTCTGTCACATCTGTATTCATTATGGTATTTTGTTGTATTCATTCTGTCACCTCTAAACTAATCTATGAATTCTGTTGTAAGTGAGTTTCCATCAAGGACAACACATGTATCATAATGCAAACAAGAGACATTGCCAATTTCCATCTCCATCGAATTGCAGCTCGGCCAAACATTATGCCATATACTGATTTGGTAAAATGGTTAATTGATGATGTGAACATCGAGGATAGAACCCTCATAACCCAGAGGACATGGGCACTTATTGGGTCATTTAAAGTTGAATATTTAAGAAGGACATATCATCTGCCAGAGCCACATAAAATCTATAATGCACAGTTTCTTCAAAAGTTTGCCGCATAAAACGCAGTTTAGTCGGACCCGATAAGGCAGTAGAGGCGTGAGCTAAACAAACACAAACATGAAGACAAGGGTATGTATTCTCTAGCCTCCCTTACTGGTCCTCATTGTCACATTGCTGCTATGATGTGTAGACTATTTAGACAACCTAATACACAAAAGTTCACAATAGAATGGGTTCCCCTAATGGATGCTACCTCTGATGTCTATATTATGGATTGGGCCACTATCCTATCCAACAATCTAGTCTTCTAGATCCTCACCTACCAAAGCAAGCACAATATTACTACCAGGACTATGCCCCCTTTCTACATGAGTACTTATATTATGGACACAGTGTGTTTCACCTCTGAATTTCCATCTTTGGAATGGAAATGGACCCTTGAAGACCCTACCCCGATCCATATTTACCATAATATCCTCTGGGAGTCGAATTACCATCCCCATTTTTATAAAAATGGCATGGAATGATGTTACCCTTATACCAAGTCATCTTTGATGAGAGACCTTATAGATTTTCTACAAAAGCCAGGGATGGCCTTACAACTATAGGAAAATGGTTTGGGAAGGAACTATTCACCTATGTTAGGATTTTTGTTAGCCTAGTTGCCCCTCATGTTCTCCCTTTCTATGTACCTGATAAGCTATTGGTCTGAGAAGTTGCCTATAAGATTGTAGGCAATGCCTAAACAAATCTCTGAAACAAGCCAAAAAATCCCTTAGGCCATTATTTTCCATTCATTGTGGATTTTTTACTTTAGAAAATTTCAAGCATGCAACGTGCAAAATTGATAATATACTGTGTATGAAATTTCCCACTATTCGGCCCAGGGAGTATGATCTAGATAAGGTAGTCTAGAATTTCACAGCTCAAGTCAAAGTTTGGCAGTTCCAACACGAGCCTAATGATTTTGATGACCTGTTTGAAGCAACCTAAGACTATAAATAGGTAGAAATGTTAGCCAAAGCTTGCCTGAACCCCAAAGAGTTAAGCAAGTTCAAAGAGTATAGGAGTACAAGGTTAGAAAATCTTCCCCTTGATATATTAGGGATTTTGCAGTCAGTTCCACAGTAGGAACATGTTTCAACCTAGGTTTCAAAGGATCCCAAAGTCAATAAGGGAATTAAGGAAAGCATAACATCGACACAGCAGACTAAGGAATCACCATCTACCAACGATCTAGATAAGGTATGGGAACAATTTGATAAAATTGTTAATACAACATCAAAGGAAGCACATACCTCATCTCCAAAAGAAACTCTTAAGACTCTTGAAATTACAAGGAAGGTCCAACTCACTATTGGGTCTTTAGATAAAGCGGTCAATAGTAATGAATTGGAAGTCATTCAGGATCACCCTCCATCCGAAGTTGTACTTATAATTGAAAAAATACCTCCCCTAGATGTATTTTACAGCCCAAAACACAAGTTTGTCATGACAAGGTAGAAGAAGATGAAAATAATTGAACAGTCTGAAGCATTAGTTCTGGGAAATATACCATTGCAAATTGTTTTGAAGGATCCATAAACTGACCCTGGTGATTATATAACAACGCTATTGCAGTTCACAGGAGCATATGCTACAACCACTATGGATAAAGCCTAAGAAATACAACTGCTGATCAAGGAAAATTAGAATAGGCATTACTCAAAGAAAACGAGAGTATCGATGAGGGATGGCAGGCACAGGTAACCAAGCTGTAGAAAAGATTTGATGAGATGAAGCTTTAACATGAAGCCGACATCAAAATAAAAAATGATCAGTTGCAACAACTTCAGGTTATGATTGATCAATTCAAAGATATTCCTAAGCTTGAATATTTCAAAAAAGAAGCAGGATAACTCAACGCTCTCCTTGCTCAACAACATGTTGCTTATTTCTATAAGTTGACAACAATCAATGATCTGTGTAAAACAAGTGATTCATTGATGAATAAGTTGTCTAATCTGAGGACATACTTTGAAGGCATTGAAGACAAGATTTCTAACTATATCACCTACCAAGATAGCGCAACTAGGAGAGTAGCAAATCCTCCAAGGATTCAAGATTCACAAAAAGAAATCATTTTTAGAGATTGGGATATGAAGTTAAATCAAACTGAAGTGGCCATTTACAGTGCAAGGGATGTCACAAATACTTACGTTATCACCTTGGTTGTTTCATCTCATTATGGGCTAGTTATTTTCACCATTGGGGGGGGGGTGTTGGTAGGGGTTCTAACTCTTAGATATGCATTTTAATTCGTTGTTAATAAATTAGACCTCAGATTAATGAAGTAAGTCATTGATATTTCTAATTAGGAAATTAAAATCATCTAGCTAGGTTGCAGACAAACACTAAGGTAAATATGATGAACTAAGTTCTCATTTAAATCTGTTACACGGAATTTTAAATTTGTGATGGTCTATTGCAGATATGAAATGATTATAATAAACAAGGAAACAATAAAAGGCGTGATAAAGTGGTTTGTTGCAGATATGAATTGATTATACTAAACAAGGAAACAATAAAAGGTGTGATAAAGTGGTAAGAATTTTCTTATCACCAATGCGGATTGGTGCCTTGATGGATTGGAATGATGGAGAAAAGGGAGTCAAAATTTTCTACAAAAACTTATTAAGTTATATTCCTATAGACGAATGTGAAAATCATAATGAGAAGTAAATAATAAGAATAGAACCATAATGTCACATGCTCAACATAAAACATTGAATTTGATAACCATACGGATATCTAAGCATTACCAACAGAAAAAATAAATCCAAAAAATTGATAAAATTGAGACACACTCTATAAATTCAACAATACCACTTCTCTACACTCCTACTAACTCCTCAATGACATAGATGATATAATGGTGATGAAGAGAAATAATAAATGATCAAGGGCATCCAACTTTGGAATGTGAAAATATCCCAAGATACTGAAATAGGTGTCATTCCAACAATGGAAAGGATATTCTAGATTTTGGAGGGAACTCTTCTAATGATGTTCCACATGTTTTGGCATTTATGAGGTATATATCTGAATTGGAAGAAAGACATCAAGATGCCATGATCATATTATTGATACTTTCCTTGGGATAATAACATAATGGTTTGATCAAAAAATTTTGCAATCAAAAGAGGAATCATTCTTTCAAAAATATAATTGAAAGCTTCATTAAACATTGCCACCAAAGATTTCGAAATTTTGATGATCATGACCAACACTTGTTGGTAGCCTTAAAGCAGGAAGGCCACCATTGTATTTTTGCAAGAAATGATGGCATTCTTTTTTTTTTCCACTGGAAAAATCGTAACCTTTCATTATTATTGAAAAATTACATGTTGTAGATGCCTGTCGGCATATGATGAATGTCAAATATGTTGCTTTAAAATATGCAGTAAACCGTCAACACCACACAAGGTGTACGATTAGCAAGGAAATGTCATGCATGCAAAAAATGATAATGTACATGTGGAGGAAAATCATAGTTTTCGCCCCTTTTTCTTCTCAACTTTTTTCCAAACCCCTTGTGGCTCTGCTGGACTTATCAGTGCAAGAGCAGTTTCATCCACAGGTTGTGGAGTTTCTTTGTCAGAGTCCGACGAATCTGATATATGATGTCGTTTGTTGTTGCTTATATCCATAGAAACTGTTGTAATTGCCTGTGTTGTTTCTAATTGTTCCTGTGGTATTTTGTCTTCCGCTGTTGATTCTTTGTTCATCTGGCTGGGCTGTTCGGGATTTAAACACTCCATCTCTTCCTCCTCCTCGTCATCTGGTTCAGGTGTGGAGAATTGCCATCCCTTCACTTGTTTTTCTGTTTTCTTCTTTCTTCGGTTGTCTTTTTTGGCTGCTGGACATGTATTTTGTAGGTGACCTGTTTGTCTACATATTCGACATCTGAAGGCAGTGTTTTCATAGTCTAGATCTTGTGTCCAGCTCCTCTGTCTATGCTTCAGCTGAATCTGGTCTGGCAGCCCTTTGCTGAGATCTACTTCCACACATATACGAGCATATGTGTATATTCTTTCCTCCAAACGCTGCGTGTCCCATTTGATGTAGCGTCCGATGGTATTTCCAATTCCAGCTAGTACTTGATCAGTCCAGAGATGTATTGGTAGGTTGTGTAGTCGCACCCAAACTGGCATTTTGGTGACAACCATTGTGTTTGCGTCAAATTCTGGAAACCAGGGTGTGATGAATAGTCCTGTAGATCCCCAAAACCAAGGCCCTTCCTGCAGAACTGCGTCCCTGTCAGCTGCTGATAGGAAGTTTACTATAAAAAATCCTTTGGAACATAAATGTATTTCACATTGCAAGGTCCAATTCGTGAAAATATAGTGGAATAAATCCACTGGTTTGGGCCAAAAGCTGTTAAATCTACATATTATTGCTTGCCTTTCATAAATATTACAGTATTCCTCTGTTTCTGGTGTGTCTATGTTGTATACTGGGGTATGATCCAGCTGATCCACGATGTATGGCCTGGCCCCCAACCCTGTTTGATTTGGTTCTGTTCCTTCTTTGTTTTTCCCTTGTAGGATGTCTTTAAAGGATGTGTTACTTGGTTTTTTCCCTGCGCCTATACCACTCCCTTCAGCTCTGTTATTGTTCCTGCCATTGACAGATGCTCCCCCTCTCATTCTCAGGTTGAGTATGATTGTTGATAGGGGTTTAATCTGGTATTCCCAGAGATATTTTGTATCTTGTAGAGCTCTGCCTTCATGAATCAGATTTTGAGATCTGATGGGGAATCCTAGTTGTTTCCTGATCATTTCCTGTACTTGCTTAATAGTATCTGATTCTTTCACCCATATAAGCTTCGATTTTCCTTCAGGTAGTTTTATGAATACTTGGAATCCTCTTACCAGAGTTCCAACTCTAGTATTCGTTGGATCTGATGCTGTGGTTTTGATCTGTGGCTTCTGCATGTCCCATATCGAAGGATGGGCGTCCAGATCTGATAGGCGATGTGTCCGATTTATCAAACAGGACCTACCTGCCAAGTGAGGATCTAGTTTAATGAGCCCAGATCTCGATCTGTGCGGATTCCCCTGGATCGGTGCAAAATAGGGTCGATTTGCCCTAAAAATATCTAGATCCGATTGTCCAGGACTCGTACAGGTCAGGATGCCACGGAGAGGTGGGAGTAACTCCCATGCAGGGCTCCCTGGAAGATTGTAAGCCAGATCTGTACCAAATATGAACAGATCAGTGGTCAGTTGTTCAAAGAAATAAATTTTTTCTCCATACCTTATGCATAGTCTATGATTTTCCTCCCTGCGGGTTGCATTATTGCGGGAGACCTCTTCCTTGCCCAGCTTGTTCTCAATGGCAACTATGGCCTGTAGGCTGCCTGTCGAATAGCCGTTTGAACCATTAGTTTTGACCCAGAGATAGTCGGCAGTCTTTTTCAGATCTTGGCGTACAGAGGGTTCCTTTAGCTCTGAAATCGCTTGAGCCGGGTGTTGAAGTGACAGGCGATCGGTGATAGCTCTAACTCCTCCATACGCCAGCAATACCTCTGGATAGCTCAAGGAACAGGGGAAGCAGAAAGCCGAGGCCATCTCCGGAGTCGGATCTCGGTTCTGCGATCTCCACGAAACCCTTCGTCCCGATACGTCTTTTTGTCACAACAAATCGGAAATGATGGCATTCATGAAGGTAATGATGGAGATTTTGTGGATTAACAAGACCCTGTGGTGCTAAGAGAATGAATGGATGAATATGAAGTATTTTTAAGAAGAAGAGCTTCCTCATCTCCTTCAACATGATGATCCAAATAAGGAATATAAGTTAGAGGGTGAATATCTACATTATGATGATGTTACTATTGATATGAATAAAGTGTTGTGCTCAAATTAGAGGAAGTTAGCACTGTTGGAATCATTTAAGAGGATAATATAGATCTGGAAGAATAATAACATAGTAGCCTTGATACAAGCTTTGATCCTAAAGAATAATAACACAATAGCCCTGATACAAACTTTGATCTAGATTCGTTATTTGAGCAAAGCAAAGGAATATCATATTTTGTGTGTTTTGAAACTAGTCCTATCTATGATGAATATGAGCATATAAATGACATTAAAGAACATTGTTGAGATTTGGATGTGAGCCATTTACTTTCCCTATAACTCAATGTTAACATAGCTAATGTGGTGTGTGATTGGTCCAACCCCAAGACAGAGAATGATAATGCTATTTATGAAGAGGATAATGAATCCATTGCTAAAGGAAGCATACTAGATCAGCGTTTTGATGAGGGCTTAATTCTACCTTTATATTTTGTAATGATGAAATTCTTACCTCTCCATTTCATTAGATCTATGACAAATATGAAGAAAATTCAACTTTGGAGATCTCAAATGATATGCATCACGGAAATTTCAAAAGCACAAAGAATTGTACAACATGTAATGATAGGGTTTTTCATGTTCTAGAGAGCGCGAGCAAGGTTTTTCTCATAGAAATAGTATGGTAAAAAGAGAGGGTGAAAGTGGGGTGAAAGGGATGAATTTGTTTATGTTCAATTATCTTATATCATAGATGGATTGACAACAAAGATTACAGGAAATTTCAGTGAATAAAACACTATGATTAATCAAATAATCCAATGAAATTTCTCAAGGAGACCCTGAAATCATGGTTTCCATCTCTCTTCTCTTTGGAAGAAATGGTCATTCTCAAGATGTTGTTACATATGATGAAATTTTTGGGAATACGGAAGTTGTTGAGGATGGACCATTCAGTCCAGAGGTGATGGTGATCTCAACATATTTTCATTCAGATTTTAATGTGTCTCTATTCTCAATAATAATAAAACACAGGGGAAAAGGATATTATAGTCTGGAGATAATGAGTTGGTTACAATGGATTATGAAATTCACTTTTCTAGCTTTATCTTGAGAATCTGGGGTTCTTAAGTGATCCCGCATGGAACATCACATGGAAGGATTGAAAGCCCACATTTTATTTGTGGAGGAACAATTGGGGGTGT
The DNA here is from genome assembly GCA_031772625.1 of Pinus tabuliformis. Taxonomy (NCBI): domain Eukaryota; kingdom Viridiplantae; phylum Streptophyta; class Pinopsida; order Pinales; family Pinaceae; genus Pinus; species Pinus tabuliformis. The sequence continues at coordinate 1,210,467,677 of CM062820.1, read as the reverse complement.
AAATTCCATGTTTGGAAGCATCTAAAGGCTATACAATCCCCTTCAAAACATCACCTATACATTTGGTGAGCCTTTGTAGGCTCGAAAGTACCATGTTTTCATGCTTGGATGGTTATTTGTGGAATGGTATATTGTGGAAGGGCCTTTCAAGGCTGAACACCTAGCATGAACTATGCAGAATTGAAATGTCATTTCCAAGAAGAGGAAAAGGTCTACATTTACATTTAAAAAGTGTGCTTTAAGTAGAAGGATCAAAAGCTAAAACCTCTCAAATATAGCCATCCACCATTTTAAAGAAAATACAACATAGTAAGTTTTGGCTAGCCTTGTCACAATACATGAGCATTCATCTTGTGTTCAATGCAATTTGTCTAAATCTCTTTCAATCATAGGTATTAAATTGGGACCAAAATAGAATTATTACTACATTTATTGAGGGGATCACTACAAAGGTTGACACTCAGTTGAGGGAAAATAATTTTGAAGAACAAAGGTAGTAAACAATTGGGTATAGTTCATCTTTCTCAAATAAAGAGAAATTTTTCTAGCAAAAAAATGGAATACTACATAATCAAATAAGATGTATTTTCCCTTACTATTTTTTCAGTTGATGGGGACCAACAACTCCTAAGTAAGGAATTTTTCTTATAAAATCAACTATTTGACCAATTCAAAAGGTCGTTGATATGTGCACAACTTTAAAAAATTATGGGAGGAAAGTTCTACACCCTCTACACCAACACAAGAATAGTTTATGCATAAATTACATGCTTAATGCTAGCACCAAGATCCAACACTTGCATTAGGGTGCAACAACACCTACACCAATTCCAACATCCCCAATGTGTGTTACAATAGTAGATGGAGGTTTTCTAATAGTCGAAGAATGGATCACTCACATGACTATTCAAGTGTAATTGCAACACTGCATTTCTTGCAGAAAAGATGTGCACTGCAAGTTGCATTCATATAAAGCATGAAAAATACTAGCAATCACGTAGTGAAATGAAAAATTTACTAACAAAAGAAAACATCAACAATATATTATCATATATGAATCATTTCTCTTGTACATTACACTTTGTAACATTAATCTTGTAATTGGAAGTTAGATAGTCAGGAAGGTAAACTAATTTACCTCCATTAGATTGTATAATTGTTACTTCCATTATACCAAGGTTACTAACTTTATTGAGACCTTTACTTCTACATCCTCTTTTTTTAACACAAAATTCAGATTTCACAAATGCCAAATATATTGTGTGAATTCTCTATCCATGTTATCATTCATCAGTTTTGCAATGAAGCCTCTTGGTCGAAATTCTATTTCACCACTCTTAATAGTGTATATTGAGACCAATGACAATGAGGTAATAATGACCTATCCTAGGGAAAGGAACCTATCGAGTCCTCTAGTATTAAAAGAACAAGATATTCCTTATGTGGAAAACCCATGTAGATGGATGATGGAATGTTGGGAAGTCCTAAAATATATAATGATGTTTCTAAAAGAACAACCTGTACAGATGAAGAACAACCTATGAATCTATCATACTATCTAATGAGTGGTGTTTGACAAAGGTTAGGGAAGTGGGGGGTAGCTTTTGCGTTTTTTGTAGGGACCCTCCAAAACTCAAGACACAACACTGAAAATGACATGGATGAAGACACACACACAGAGATATCTATATATATATATAGATATAGGGGGGTAGCTTTTGCGTTTTTTGTAGGGACCCTCCAAAACTCAAGACACAACACTGAAAATGACATGGATGAAGACACACACACACAGATATCTATATCTATATCTATATCTATATCTATATATATATATATATATATATATAAAGAGAGAGAAAGAGTACCAAAAATACAAAGACTTATTATAAATTATTAAATCCCAAATAAACATAATGCAACAAGCAATTATATATTTTGATATTGAAACAGGTGAATTATTATTTTTCTAAGGGATCACTTGTCCAAGGTCCTCGATAGCCAGCAATATTAAAATGAATGGCTCTAGCCATAAAATGTGCCAACTTTAATAAAAAATGGGGGTAAATAAAGGGGAGGCAATCAAGCATGTAGAAAATACCAAAATTGCTTGCTCTTGTTGTAGGTAAATGGGTGTTGTGGGCCAATTGTTTTTGTAGCAACTCTAGAAATGACATTGTAAATTGGGAACACATGCTTTCAATCTCAATTCCATGCCTTCAAGTATCATGAGTGTGTTGGGATTATTGTATACCATAATATACTCTTAAAAGGATATCTTTTTTTATTTCCTTGGCTTAAAAGAGACATTTTGTCACACAATAAAAGCTTACCAAGTTCAAATTAGGTGGCATTTCTTAGAACTTCTAAACCAATTTTTTACCAGCAAAGAAAGCCTAATATCATATCATATCTAGTTTTTTGTGAAGTAGTATAAGAAGCAACATTTCAAAAATAAAAGAGTTTGCATAAACTGTAATGAAAGGGGGGATAACAACATTCTTCTTTTCATTGATTTTTGTGTCCTTATAAGTCATTAGTGAATTTATGTGATTATTTTAAACAAACAAACTTAATCAATTTTACTCAATTTTCATGCATTGAAGCATATAGTTCATTTAGAATAGTTAATTTGATTCGATTTATTTAACTTTATTTCAAAAAAACAAGTTGAACTTGTTAGTTTTTAACCTTTTTTTGCATAAACATGGATAAGTCCTACTTCTTCCTTGATTTGTGTGCATATAATAACTACCCCAAAACTAGAATCTGCATAATTAATGATTTACTGCATAAAAACATCAAGAATGACCTGTTGTCTCGCTCTGTTTTTACACAATAATTAGCAGTCTTAATCTTGTATCCACAATTCATGACTAATATTTAGTGCATTGTTTTCTATGCTTCCAACAGCATTAAAGTGACTTATATTTGTTGCCCCTTACTTATTTAGTGCATATAAACATGAATTTGTTGTCTAAATACTTATATAGTTAGTGATTTAGCATATATGTTAGCCTTTTCTATTTGCGTGCTTGCTTCCCACTTATTTACTTTTTGTTTTATTTTTTTCAGTGGTTTAGTTTATTTGTTTGATGTTATACTTATATATTTTATTCATTGGTTGATACCTTAGACTAACCATGGAAGCATCCCTACAGTTGAAAAATCACCAACCCAAAGTGAGATAGGTTTAGAACAAGGTGACATTGGCTCTACACCTATTTTATACCCAAATTCATTTGTTCTTTGGAGTATGTAATTTATGGGTGATAACAAGGGGTGACAATTAGTTGCAAGAGGTTCAGTTTGGAGGTAAGAGGGATATTGCGATATAAACTCTTTATACTTTAAGCCATGCTCAAAATGTAGGATCATAAGCGTAGGAATGAGCAAGTTTTGGAATTTAAGTAAACTTTTATATCTACAATTCCAACATTGGATTTCATCTAATTGATGAGTCACTGGTCATACAAGTGGATGATGATCTAGAATATCTTTCCTTAAGTGCGACAATTGTATGGCACATAGTTTTTTATCACACAAACCTACATCTTATGATAAAGATCCCTAAGCCATTGTAAGCTTATGGATAACTCAAGGGAATAGCCATTGCCACCACACCAAACCCTTCTCACTTTAACCTAAATTTTCTCTAGCTTAAGGGGGGTTTTTTTAGGCTAATATTATTGTAGCTTAGGCAATGAGGATCAAGGTGATTTAGAAGAGGAAGCTACAATCAAATTATTGTATGGATTTTTTGAGTAATAAGGAATGAATTGACTACAGACCAATGCCTTATCAATTTGGAAAAATGGGGTCAATAAAGGCTAGGTAGAAATTCATGTAGTCAATAAAGAAACAATAACAATGGTCAACAATCACTGTCTATATCCTTTGAAGTATAGGCTTATCTCAAATATTTGTAAAAGGAAAACACAATTTTGATACTTCCAATTGAAATAGTGAAAAATGATCCATAAGCATGGGTGTATGGCATCAAACTAGAAATGTTACCTATCACTTATGAACCAAAAACTAGGGTATGCAAATTTTACATGTGACCTTTATTTAATAATACAAACCATCAACATTAAAATGGAATGATCACAAGATTAACTATCATTAGATCAAAGAAACTACAAACATTATCCATAAACCAAAGGAATTATCCATAATGTAGCGTTAGAATAGACCATCCAAGAGAAAATCGAAAAGATACTTCATTGATGTCCTTTTATTGGGATTCCTCCCCCAAAAAAATGAGAATGAAATGATCAAGAGCTCTCTTTTTATAGGTGAAATGCTTCAACTTCACCTACAATAAGATATGAATAAATTCCACCTAAATCCCTAGATCTGGGAGGGAAGAACTAACTCCTCCAATAAAATCATACACGTATGTGATCAAGCTCCTAATACATTGAGTTTAATCCATGAGAAAATACCAATGGAGGAGGTTGGTAGTCCAAGAAGGTCAAAAACAGGTGCTTGATCCATAAAATGAGCCTCTATGAGTGTGAATTTTTTCTATATATATAGGTCACCCTATAATCAAGCAATAAGAATGTGGAAATACTAATATATAAGCCCCCATGGGTCTCCAAGAGTGTTAGGGTCTCCAAGTCAAAAAGTAATCTCCAACCAAGTAAAATCACCATAGTTTTTAGAACCCAACACCTGATATTTAATTCTTAGTAAAAACTTACTAAATAAACATATAACTAGGTTCCTAACAAAATATTCAGCAAAAGAAAATACAGTGATATCAGTCACAATGATACAAATAAATTTCTGCCCAATACGTTTTTCATTAACAAATCCAAAATTACGTGGGATCTCGTTTTAGGATAATAGCCCACCTAAGAAAACACAGATACAATAGTCTGGATCTGATCCACCAAATCTACCTTAGATTGTTGCTTGATCTTCCCTACAGATCTATATCTCTAACCTCTCTACAATCCCTAGGACCCAACACATCACTATTGTTGTGTGTCTTTCTTCTCTCCTAGGAATTGCTTTTATAAATTTTCATTGAGTTAAATCCCTAACCCTAACCGTATTCTCAAATTTATTGAAGACCGAGATTAAATATCAACTCACTTGAGATCAATGGCTAAGATTAAAGAAAAATAACTAAAGCAAATTACTTTACTTTTCCTAAGTTTCTATTAGCTCAATAAGACAACATATTAACATGTGCTTTTCCATAAGTTAGACTTAGGCTAAATTACATCCGAGCAACTTGTTTGACCTAGGGAAAGTGTTATAAGGAGAATTTGGGTGGCTTCTACATTCCTAGACACAAGGTTTGTGCAAAATTACCTGCCCAAGCTACAAATTTCAACACTATATAGTTCTGAACATTTTGTATTCTATTTCTTAGGTGAGACATAGGTTATGCAATGGTCTAACATGACCCCAAGAGAATCTATTGTTTTATGTTCAAATAGTTTGATTAAGTTCTAGTGTCTATAGGTGATTCCATGCTATTCAAAACTAATAGTTTCCCCAATTATAACTAACTAAGAATGGGAGATGGCAGATGACCTTTTGAGAAAATGGTGTTCAGAATGATTTCCCCTTAAGATGAGACCAAGCATACTAGAAACCAAAAATGAAAAGGTTGAGGAATGGAAAACTCTCATTTGTATGAGTCAATATTTGTTGTAAATGGAAGATATAAAGAAAAACAATAATGCTGGTGACCAGTAGGGCTTGGGACTCAGGAGATAGATTTTGATTATTTTGGACCACTTGGTCAGACCTTGGCTTTGTTGAAGGGAAGATGGTGACCACCACGAAACCTCCTATGATAATCATTTTATTTTCCACTGCCTTAATTTATATATTTTTGTATGCATGTCCTTTGATGGGTACACAACATATTCTACTCGGAGTAGCCCAACTATAGTAAATAATATAATGAGTATAATTTTCCCATATATTGAAAATTTTCCTACAACAAAAAATAATATAACTTAGGCATTTTGGGAATTTTATAATAGGAAATGTCATTATCACACTTATCTTATTCAATATCTATTTTTCATCTTTATTTCCCTTTTCATTATGTGTTATAGCATCTATTCTTTTTGTTTAGGCATTCATTATTAAAAAGAAATGATTAAGATCACAATCATTCCATTGTATCATATCCATGTTTGGTTAAGACTCCTCTATGCCTCTAAACTTTGGGAATAATTTCTTTCATGTGATGTATAAGAGACACCTTTGCTATATCCTTCTATTGAAGAATGTAATCTTCAATATAGCATCTACAGAAAGAGAAATTCCATAGTGGTTTGTATACTATCTAATTTGGCCTTCACCATGTGTACATCAGATAATGAAGATATATGTTTCCAAACTTTGGTACTAATCTCATAGAAGAATCTAGATGTAAACCTTATGGGTGGCATAAATGTGTAGTCAATAGTACAAAATGGCTAATTAGTTACTAAATAAATGACTAAAATTTGCATATAAACAAAAAAATTTCAGTGGATGACCAATAGTAGCTAATTTACAGTATCTTAAAATGCGACCAACGTTTAGTCGTTTTTAGCTTAGTCATTAATTGCTTGTCTCATTTTTACAGTCTAGTAGTATATTCAATCATTCACTTAGTCACTAATTTCCACAATTAATGACCAAACGCACAACAAAATATATTACTATATGATTGCCCAAGAAAAAAATTAATGACCAAAGAAATATAACCAAAATGTTGGTCATGTTATAAGATACTGTAAATTAGGTACTAATAATCATATATATGCAAATTTTAGTCATCATTTGAAACCAATTAATGACTAAAGAAATATGACTAAATTTTGGTTGTGTTATAAGGTACTATAAATTAGCTACTAATAGTTGCATATATGCAAAATTTAGTCGTCATTTATAATCACAAATTTATCATTTGCAGTAGTCATGGATCCTTTTTTGGCAGTTTCATATTCATTAGATAAATGATTGATTTAGTAGTTTATATTCATTGTATTTACTTTCATTAATAATCATTATAAACGACTAATTTAGTTGTATATTCATTTTATTTGTATTCATAATTAATCAAGATAAAATACTAATTTAGTAGTTTTAGATCAATTTTATGTGTTCATTATTAATCAACATAATAAATTAATAAGTATGATTTTATGACCAATTTAAAAAAATGTCATACAATGTGCATGTTCATCTAATATGAAAACATAAAGTTACATATGTTAATTACAAAACTAACTAAGTCAAGTACAACTATAAATAATTTCAACCACATAAATTATATTATATGAAATGTAAAGTATTACAATATGGGTTTCCAACTTAATATTGTTTGGACTACAATTACAATGAAATATTGTTTCATCACTTCAAAAAATTATCACTATGTTGCTAAGACAATGCAGGTGAATTCACCAACTATGAAGCCTTGACCATTAGTATCTATGTGTGTGTCTTATGCGAGATATTGGCTTTAAGGGTATCACTAGACTGGTTCTCTTCTCTCTCTTTTTTGCATTTGTTGCTCCACTAGTATTATTCTCTTCTTTCTTTAATTCCTGCTTCTTACCATCAATACCGAGTTCATGTTATGAAAACGAAAGAAGATACATTACATAGTATAAGGCATGGAAGACTATGAACACTAGGATATAAACTAAAGTGAAATATAAAGGCTTTATATGACATATACCTCAACACGAGCAAGGTTAATGCCATTTTCTCCCAAAAAAGCAAGAAACTCAAACAAGTTTTCTTCAGTTGGCCAATAGTGGCCACTATGTGGCTAGATGGTCTGTATAAACAAAGAAAATAAAATTTCACCATAGAAAAGAACACCTTAGTAACTTAGTATTCAACATTTAGGGAAATATTGGGCACAACCATTCCAACTAAGTTACATGTTAAAAATCTCAGGCTGCAAATAACGTGTGAAAATAAATAATCTAAGGTGTGATGTCTAATCATTGTCATTTTATTCGTAACAACATTTCATTCTCTAACGCATGAACTTGGTCAAGTATATAGAAAACCTGTGCTTAAATAACTACATGAAAGTAAAATTTTCTAGTAGTCATGAAAATCGTTTAACACAAAATAGCTAAAAGAATTTCAATCAATATCATGTAATATTGATTTCATCTTCAAGCTTTGGATGTTCTTTAAATGGACATGATACCAAGTATTTTCAATTTTATAGTTTAATGACAAAACAAAATCAAAGGAAACATTCAAAATACAATCAAACAATAAAGAGAGGGTATCATGGAATGGACATTGAAATTATAAAAAAAAATGTTTACCTGTCCACCAGTGTCTTGTCTTCCATTCCTAAAACATGTTCTTTCCAAAAATAACCATGAGGTGAAAGAATCACAACATTGAAAACCATAGGAATCCCTACTAGAAACATTTCCAAAGTCGACGGGTCAAGTGCGTGAAGGATCTCCAACAACAAATGAATCATACCCAAGACATGCTCTGCATTGTCTCCCCATCCTCTTTCCAATCCCATATTGTGTAACCTACCCACACCAGAGTCAAGTGACAATCAAGTGAAGACATTGACATTTGTTTTTATCTTCTATATCATTAAAATTTGAATATGATTTGATTTAGGAAGGTATTGATTCATATTGAAAGCCTTCCTATCATGAGAAGGTATCAATCAAGTAGGACATCGAAAAAATTAACCTCAATGAGGTCCTAAAACAATTCCTAAAATATTAATATTTTTCTTGTTGTGATATATTGGGTAGAAAAAAGAACATATTTGCAAAATAAAAAGCCATATATTACTTGTGTTCAAACTCTGTATATGGTGTATTCTTAGGTAGATTTTTAAGACGTTCCTCTTCCTTTAACAAAGCATATTATAGCTTGGTTAAACTTTGTATCCTTTCATTCAACATCAATTTCTACAAGATAAATGTCACACATTATTCTTTCCCGTTTCTCAACATGCAACAAATGATAAATTGAAAGTCACATAAAATCAAAGGAAATCCCTTTTCTAACCAAAACAACAAACAAATAGTGCCTCTAATAAAACTTCACACCTCAGAAATTACTCTTCCATGTGCATAGGCTAAAGGTGATATTCTTTGAATCAATTTTAGTTCATACTTAATAGAATATTTGTATGTTTACTGTGATGTCAATTTGATGCTAGAAGAAATATATAAATCTAGGTTATTATCAGTGAAATTCAAGTACAATTTAGAAAAATAACATTGCAAGATAGTGGAGAGAGAAACATTTTCATAATTAGGCTTCTCTATTTTAGTTTGATTTGATTTGAGTTTGTATTTGAATATATAGTTTTCTCCAAAGAAGTGAAATAGAAAGTTAAGAATCGAAATAGCCCTATGAATTTTTAATCAATTCATATTATATATCTCTAAAACAGCCAAGCCATGCTTCTCTTCTATTTGATAGAGATTTATTGTGCATAGAAGAATAATGAATTATCTATTAAACACAATGATGAAATATATTAACCAAAGAAATAAAAATGCACAGGATGTGGTATTTGTGTGCTTGAAGGAAATCCAATAATGGTTGCATGCTTTCTTTATCTTGAAATAATCTTGAAGATAAATGTTGGTTCAAAAATTGAACTCCATTACCAATGGAAGACGGTTGTGTTGGGAAAGGAAATTATGCATTGAAGGGCTCGAGACATAGCTCCAATACATAGTTATCTATAACACCCTCCTCCCACATCTACACAAGCAACCTGCTAGTTGGGGTAAACATGCAATGCGAGGCCACTAAGATAAGACTCAACCTCCTAGGTAACCGTAAGGAAATGGAGTTGACAAAAGAAGACCTTACAGACCTCCCTTAGGTGCTTCAAGATCCCCAGGAGCGAATCCACCACTCCAGGTGCCTAGCCCCTGAGTTAACCTAGAATTTTAATGAATTAAACCCAAATTCGCTCCCATGGCAAGGAATTCATGTGACTGGAACCCTATAGTCACTCTCAGAATGCCTACAAGAGAGAGACTACAACCTTTTTCAGCCAATTTTGTGCGAGAGACTGCACGATTTAAGCCACTTTTCAGGGCTAGTCTCCAAACCAATTCCTCGAACTCGATGAGACTTTCCAAGACAATAAAGGACACCAAAGCAAAGCCTTTAACATACAAATTAATCAAGGGCTTGAACTAACCAAGCATAACCATGACAAACATTTTTTCAAACGCTTAGTAAATATGCAACCTACAGGTGTAAGTAATAGATTTGAGCCTAGGGGTATCATACTTATCTAAGATTCACTATGAAGCATTGTTCCCTCATGTCATTTCTACATTATCATCTATTAGGTCATAGATACATTATCCATTCATTTACAAGTAAAACCATCAGATAACCATGACGTGAACTAGTCATATAACCATGCTTATAACCAACATTAAACCATGTAAATATTAGAGATATGACAACCATCAAATCCACATATAAACAAGTGCAAAAGTAAGAGAACTTAGCTTTTATTAATCATAGGAAAACCTAACCAGGTTCGGGACTTCCACGTACCACCCGACCGTAGACATGGATGGACCAAATTTTTCTTTCTGCCAGCCACCCTCATGCCATATTCCAAGCATGAATGTGGGATCTCATAGAACAAACAATCCAAGAAAAACCAAGGAAATCTAGAGGTTAAACCACCTCCACCCTCACCAAACTTTCATCACACCAAAACCAATGCTCAAATCACAACCGTACCAAACTTGGAATGCCATTCAGAATCCATCACTATCCTTGAGGAATTTTTTGTCTCCTTGTCTCTTAGGCTTTACCGCAATCCAATCTCGGATTACTAGGCCATAAACCAAGACTAATCTCTCAGGATTTACCAGAATACAAACTTGGATCACTAGGCCCTAAACCAATACTCCTCCCTCGGGCTTTACCATGTATCTCGCCAAAATCGGTCAAGGGATTCCTAAGCCTTTGGGAATGAAACTTGAGACCACCTCTGCCCCAGATTCTAAAATCCATCTAGCAAACCAAAGCTCAAAAACTGAAATAAACATCCCAACACCATGGCATCCAGAAAAAGGAGAGGCGAGGCTGAAAACCACTATCATAACCCAAAAAAACCATTCCACCGAAAATAAGAGAACCATACACCAACATGTAAAGCCATGCATTTAAACCAACTAAGAAATCACACATGAAAAAGGTTACCTACAAGTATTCCTGCTGAAGCTACTTGATCCTACTTTTCCTTCCTTGATCCTTGCTTTCCTTCCATTCCTTTGCTTGATTTTTCCTTCCTTGATCCAAAGCTAGAGTGCTCCAAGAAAACTCTATGTGACCAAGAGTGAGAGAGAGAGAGAGAATAATGGGAGAGCTCCAAACTTGAACTGGAAAAAGGTTACATTGACCAAGCTTGAGCCAAGAGCTTAACACTGAATAAGCTTCAGCCAAGAGCTTACACTAACTAAGAGCTTCACCAACCCAGCGTGCCCACTCATCCTTATAAGCCTTTTTATTAATGAGGCCTCTAATTTCTTCATTTTCCATTATTTTCCTTCATTTTCCTCCTCACATGCAACTTGTGACCTTTCACCTTATTTTTCTCCTAATTTCCTTTATTTTCATAAATAAATGTGCCAAAAATGCCTTTTTTCCTTTTAATTCCTTTGCCTTTGCCTTTGCAAATTTCCTTAGCCATAAATGCACATATAGTGATGCCCACTAGGATATCTTTGTCCAACATTAAACTTGGAATAAGTGCCCCTTACCCGTGGTCTTATTTTTCCTTTATTTACTTTTAATACATGGAATTTTCACTAGGGTTGTTATAGAACCCTCCCCCTTGGGGAACACCGTCCTCGGCGTTAAACCACACCGTGACCTTAGAAAAACTGTTGAAAAGAATACATACTGCCCATGGATCTTTATAACCTAGCTCGTTGCAATATTTACAACGAATGACCTGCTCAAAAGTAAAACATCATGAAAACATGACAACATATCGCATATTGGAGCTTTATAACACAGCTCATTATGATATTTACAATAACCACTTATACACATATGCACATTTGCTAAACCAACAAGTAAAAGGATACGATGCCCGTATCAATCAACAAGGGAGTCTAGAGGCTCAAACCTCCACCCTCAAATTAATAGCAGGATTCACCTCCTTCCCTAGAAGTCCATAATCCACTGCCACAATAAAATTTGCATCTAATGTCCAGAACAATAATCCTGTAGGACTTGTCCCCTCAATGAACAGTTACCGGCTCATTGTTCTAGGGCGCACTCCCAATGTGCATATGATTCCATCTGGAAATGCTAATGACGAAAACAAATACATCCGCGACCTTCCCTTCTCTGATACATGGTCCCTCAGGAAATCAGTCACCCCCTTCTGTGCAGTCACTCACCTACCAAGTTCCCCACAATCCCCTATGTCAAGCAATCCATCCCTTGGTAAGGCTTCCTCACATCAGAAGACTAAACAACCAAGGCATATACTTGCCTCAACCATCATATGAGTCATATCATGCTCATGGAAATAAATGGACACTATTGGGTACTAGTGTCCCATAATGGCCCTGCTCCTAAAGTACTCTACCAACATACTGCTGCATGTTCCAATTTATTTTGTTGTTGCTGCCAATTCTTGCAGTCGATTTCAACCACCCAACTAGGCATGTTCATGCATTCCTATTCCAAGCACATAATTTCCATTAGATTCAAATAAATTGAAATAACCTCAAATCATACCTCATTGGTAGTTCATCAATAAGGTACACTTGCAATCCTATTCGCTTCCTGTCACAACAAGTCAAACTAAATGTTTGATCAAAATATCATGTATAAACATATCACATGTAGTTAGATCAAAACACAACAATCATAGATCAACATCATAAATCACATGTAACCATCATAAACTAGAATCATAGATCTCATATAATCATCATATACCATATTCATAAATCACATGCATAATAAAACTAAAATAAAATGTTGATACTTGTCCTTTCATCAATCCTTAGCTTCTACCTTTGTCTTTATTCCATACACACTCCATATCGGTTGCCACACTAGATAAACACCTTGTGCCTTCTCCTCAACCATGTGCACATATACATAGTGTGCATCACACACATACAACTACACACGTCATACAACACCATGAAATACATGCATCTACACCAGTACCATATGTACCACATGTACACAGTACCACCTGTACACTGAAACCACCTACACGATGTGTGCACATCATCACATGTACACGACACCACCTATAAAACGTGTACACAATGCGACATGTACACTACACCACTGTAAAACATGTACACAACACCACTTGTACACAATACCACACGCAGGACATGTACGCGACACTATATGTACAGAGTGCCACATGCACAACATGTACACAACACCACTTACACACATTGCAACTTGTACAACATGTACACAATGCCACACACACACATCACCACTTGTACAATCATGCACACAACACCATATGTACATAACGCCACACATACAACATGCACGTAACACCCCCTGTACATAGCACTACATATCCAACATGTACATATCATCATCTGTACACAACACCACATATCCAACATCTACATGGCACCGTATATACCTAGCACTGCATATGCAATATCCACACAACACTACATGCACATAACATCACATATGCAACATGCGCACAACAATAGTATCACACATCCAAAACGATATTGCCTTTACCAAGAAACCTTGCTTCTAGTGTCTTATCCATTCTTATCCTAGCATGTCACAAACCACACTACTTTCATTTCACTGTTGTATCCCTCGACATACACTATCCATAACATAGACATAATATAATCACATAATATCAACTCATAAACACATGATACTGATCTCATATATTTTTCAGGGCTACTCCCCCCCATTGATTCCTTGTAAGACCATGAACCTATTCATGTCATTTGCTTGCGTAAGCAATCATTCCTCGACAAGAACTATTCTTGATGATGCTATAAAATAGTGACATAAACACATGGACACATACATATATATATATATATATATATATATATATATATATATATATATATATATATATATATATATATATATATATATATATATATATATATATATATATATATATATATATATATATATATATATATATATATATATATATATATATATATATATATATATATATATATATATATATATATATATATATATATATATATATATATATATATATATATATATACATATATATATATCTATATATATATATATATATATATATATATATATATATATATATATATATATATATATATATATATATATATATACACACATATAAATGTTAGCATTAAAAATCATGATCCATGACGACCCTATCAAACATGACATAGATACACACCTACATATATATATATATAAACATGAGCATAATAATGATCATAACATAATTACCAGATATCAAGGTCAAGGTCAAGAGAACTTCCTTTATCCATGCACAACATGCACGACATTGAGAACAATAGTTCCCAACATAGCGAAGGCATCCAATGCCTCAGATCCATTTACTTTACCTTTTCTGGTTACCTTTCTCACGTTTGTGCTGCCACCATCCATTTACCATAATAGAAACAATCATTCCAATTGAATGTCATAGTATTACCTTCCACTGCGCTTACTCATGAACAGAGCTTATATGAGTCTTACATTACTTGTTGAGTACCACACAACTCTCCCCGAGCTCCATCAACTTTCCTCTTTCCCGACCAATTCCCGAGAATCAAAAAATAAAAGGAAACCCAAGAAATAAGAAGAAGAAAACCATGGCAAACCAACAACAATACGACACTGCAAACAAAGTGGCATAGCTATGTACCATACACACTTAAAATCGCAAATCAAGCACAATAATTGCAAAAGACCAAAATCACAAGACTAACAATAGACACCATGACTCAATCGCCATGCTTCCCAAGAAAAGCTCTACCTGAGCCTCCTTCAAGATTTCATGGAAATTTCTCTTGCCATGCAACTCCCTACATCACACTGTTAGAGATACACAACCGTTAGTGCATAAATAAAGATAGCAATACGCCATTTACCTTATCTTGTTATGCCACACACATTTCTCGCAACTGAACACATCCATAACATCTCTCAAGGGACTCTAATCCCTTCAATAGATCCACCTCTAGCTAATGTACCTATCAAGTACATGTTCATGAGTCTAGCACATATCCACGTAATGTCAGACAAAATCAAGGTTAAGACTTCATGTATGCAAAGCACTCATTCGTTTGAAATTAGGGTTTCCAAACATAGCCAAAGGAATTCTTGTACTATCACATCACCCAATTGTTAGTTATATAAGCACATCAATTGTTACCATGTCATGCTAATAAAAATCATGTTTCCATGCAACTTTCTCACACATGTCAATCCCATGTTCTAAAGATCAAAACCATCATATATAACAATTTGAAATCAACATTTACCAATACTAACAATCATTTCATAATCCATAGTCAACTCATAGTCCTTAGACACAATGCTACAACTATCACCTACTATACTCAAGTACATATCAACTGTCTCAACATCTATGTGTTAGTACAATCATCTTAAAACAAAATCATTTGAACACATACTCATATTATGCAATTCATAAAACATTGAACCAACTTGAAACATACCATGTTAAATAAATCAACTGGATGACATAATCAAATAGTCAAGCACCAAATATACAACATAAGTAAACTCGTACGTTACTGTATCTCAAGGGAGGTTATCTTGTCTACAAAATCAAGCTAGATTAGCACAATATAACTTCACAACATATCAACTCAAACATAAATCATGATATCCATAACAGTATCTAACTAACATGTTCACATCATAAGCTCATAAGCATTTTTTGTTCATGCATAACAATCACATATGTATGACCGGTATAGATTAGTACAACACCATATCACAAATATGTCAGCTCATACCTGAATATTGCAACCATAACCATATACATAGGTCAAACCAGGTTAACATAATACATTTAACATCAAGGTCTTCAATGTAATGGACATAACCATCACGCATATGACAAATCCAAATTACAACATCAATATCTCAATGAAATAACCCTAATCAAGCTAATAGCATATAAGAACAATAAGCTATATATCATGATCATCAACAACATATAACCTAATCATCAATTTATATAACATAAAAGAAATATAAATGCATACAACCACAGGTTACTATCATTCTTGACTATCTGACACATGTGCATATGAATATACTACCCAACTACCATCTATCATGTATGTAACCATAACATCAAAAGACATGTACATAAAACTAATGCAGATAACAATCCTTAACTTACTTACCTACATGCCAAACATGCGATACATATATGATGATCTACTCTTACCCCAAAGTCCAATGCTGCAACCTCATTATGATGATCTGCATCTCTTGCTTTATCTCAGAAAAGACATTAGCATCATAACAACCAATAACATCATGATAACCTAAATTGCATACAATTACTTCACAAGACATGTTTTACCTACTATTCATGTAGAACTATAGCCAAGACCATACATTCATAACAATTGCATATAGACATATAACACATGGGCACCAAACCATATACACATCATTCTAGTGAGAGTCCAGTCGTCAATGCATGACCATATCAACTACACAAACCATGACCTCATGCATGACAACAACCATTACTCCATTGTACACATTGCCATATGCAACAATAAACATGCATAAGAAATGCCTAATCAACTACTGACATATGCATGAACACATGTAGTCGAACATAAGCAATCAATTCTTGTAACCAACCTACAAGACTGATACATGTAATCAAACAACCAAGAAGGAAACCTAACATACAAGGATGCAATCAAGCTGCATATAATCATATAACGAGTCATATACTCCTAACGATGTATTCCACTAAACAACATCAAGTTCCTGATGATAACCTTACTAAAACCATGATCAACATTATTCAATGCAACAAGCACATGGAATGCAAGTGTAAGAGACACACATGCAACTGCGATGAATGCATGACCAACACATTCACCCAAGGAGAGTGCAACCACGCTCTGATACTACTCTGTAACACCCTCCTCCCACATCTACCCAAGCAACTATTAGATGGGGTAAACATGCGATGAGATGCCATTGAGATAAGACTCAACCTCCTAGTAACCTTAAGGAAATGGAGTCGACAAAACAACACCTTATAGACCTCCCTCAAGTGCTTCAGGACCCTCAAGAGCTAATCCACCACTCCAAGTGCCCAACCCCTTAGTTAACCTATAATTTCAATGAATTAAACCCAAAGTCACTCCGATGACAAGGCATGCATGTGACTGGAACCCTATAGTCACTCCCACAATGTCTACAAGGGAGAGACTGCAGTCTTTTTCAACTAGTTTTGTGCCATAAACTGTGAGATTTAAGCCACTTTTCAGGGCTAGTCTCCAAACAAATGCCTAGAACTTGATGAGACTTTCCAAGACAATAAATGACACCAAGGCAAAGCCACTAACACAAAACTTGATCAAGGCCTTAACCTAACCAAGCCTAACCATGACAGACATTTTCTGTTAAACACTTAGTAAATATGCAGCCTACATGTGTAAATAATAGATCTAAGCATAGGGGTCTCATACTTATTTCAGATTTTCTATGAACCATTTTTCCCTCATGTCATTTTCTACATTATCATCTATTAGGTAATATATACATTATCCATTCATTTACAAGTAAAAACATGAGATAACCATGACATGAAACAGTCATATAACCATGCTTAAAACTGTGTAACTATCAGAGATATGATAGCCATCAAATCCACATATAAACAAGTGAAAAAGTAAGAGAACTTAGGTTTTATTAATCATAGGCAAATCCGACCAGGTTTAGGACTTCCACGTACCACCAGATCGTAGACATGGATGAACCAAATATTTCTTTGAGCCAGTCACCCCCATGCCATATTCCAAGCATGAATGTGGGATCTCATAGAAAAACCAATTCAAGAAAAACCAACGGAATCCATAGGTTAAGACACCTCCATCCTCATCAAACCGTGATCACACCAAAATTGGTGCTCCAATCACGATGAAACTGAACTTGGAATGCCATCTGGAATCCATCACTATCCTTGAGGAATTTTATGTCTCCTTGTCTCTCAAGCTTTACCACAATCCAATCTCGGACCACTAGGCCCTAAACTGATACTAGTCTCTCAGGCCTTACCATAATCCAAACCTAGATCACTAGGCCCTCAATCAAGAATCCTCCCTCAAGCTTTACCGTGTATCCCTCCAAAACTACTCAAGGGATGCTTAGGCCTTTGGGAATGAAAATTCAGACCAACTCCACCCTAGATTCCGAAATCCATCTGGCAAATCAAAGCTCAGAAACCAAAATAAACATCCCAACACCATGGAATCCAGAAAAAGTCAAGGTTAGGCTCAAAACAATTATCATAACACAACAAAATTATGCCACCAACAACAAGAGTACCATACACCAACATGCAAAGCCATGCATGTCCAAACCAGCTAGGAAATCACACATGCAAAAGGATACTTGTAAGTATTCCTGTTGAAGTTTCTTGATCCTTCTTTTCCTTCCTTGATCCTTGCCTTCCCTCCTTTCCTTTTCTTGCTTTTTCCTTCCTTGATCCAAATCTAGAGTGCTCCAAGAAAACTCTAAGTGACCAAGAGTGAGAAAGAGAGAGAGAGAGAGATAATGAGAGAGCTCCAAACTTGAACTAAAAAAAGGTTACACTAACCAAGCTTGATCCAAGAGCTTAACAGTGACTAAACTTGAGCGAGGAGCTTACACTGACTAAGAGCTTCACCAACCTAGCCTGCCCACTGATCCTCATAAGCCTTTTTATTAATGAGGCCTCTAATTTCTTCATTTTCCATTATTTTCCTTCATTTTCCTCCTCACATGCAACCCATGACCTTTCACCTTACTTTTTTCCTAATTTCCTTTATTTTCATAAATAAATGTGCCAAAAATTCATTTTTTCCTTTTAATGCCTTTGCCTTTGACTTTGCCAATTTCCTTAGCCATAAATAGAAATCCAGTGATGCCCACTAGGATATTTTTGCCCAACATTCAACTTGGAATAAGTGTCCCTTACCTCTCGTCTTATTTTTCCTTTATTAAATTTTATTACATGGAATTTAACACAGTTGTTGCATTATCCTTGTCACTGCAAAATACAAAATTGTCATCATTTTCTTATCCAAGTAAAAAGAAGAGTGAGTCTATATTTGTGCACCTATGACAGTATATGGAAAAGAGAGCACTAGTGTACCCTAGAGCACCATATCTCTCTCCTCCACAAATACTATTGTACTCTCAACACTATTGTACAAACCACTGAAGGATGACATTGTTTATTATACTTAACACTATTGTACAATGTTCCAACTACAACCCTCCTAAAGGAAGAGCATTGTGGTTGGAACACTATCCAAACCACACAGATAAACTAACACTAAAGACATGGAAAAAACAACACCTTGAAAAGCCATGAAATTTGCCTAAGGGACATGAATAACACCATTAACAATAATAATATCAATGGAAAGTGTATTTTGTACCTTAAATAATGATAACATATTCATAAAACTAGGCATACCCATAGGAATGGAACATTGACTAGATTCCACCTATACATGCACAAGTATTGAACAAATAAGATGTCTGACAATAGGTTTAAAATTGTTAGATGAAATTCTAGAAGCCAACTAGTTTCAATAGACCTTGAATACACTGCAAAAACTTGAGACACTTTCTCTAGGAATCCCTCCAACACGATGACCTGAAGCTCAATTCCATAAAATCCTCAAAACATAGGATCTGCGAGAAAGTTTATATTCCATTCCCTACATTTTTCTGAATGGCACGTGTCAAAGTCAATTCTAAAATCAAACCATCTTTTCCATCTCAAAACCTACATGCATCACTGCTCAACATCTCTTAGATGGTAATTTTTTAAGTCTTTTTGGCAAGGTAGCCTTGTTTCTCAAGCAATATTTGAACCATGAATTAGTGTCACATGTTACTTTTCCATGAGAACAAATCAACAATTTTTTATGAATAATTGTGAAGGAATAGATAATCCACTAATGAGAATTTGTAGTGAAAAAAATCAAGAATTTCTTAAAGGATCCAAAATGAAGCAACAATAGGAGAACAAATCAAAATAGTCCTCAAGGTAAATTGGGTACAAGAACAAACCTGTTATTTTGTATATATGTACCTGATAGCGTGAAGGAGGAGGTTGGAAAGGTGTTTACACAATCCCTATCAAAAGTAAATTCTTTGTCCTTATAGCTTATTGAATAAACAACGTGACAATACAAAGTTCGATATATCATTTTGTTACAATCAAATCATCTTTTCCATCTCCAAACCTTTGTGCATCACTACCCAACATCTCTTAGATGGTAGCTTTTTAAGTCTTCTCACAAGGTAGCCTCATTTCTCAAGAAAAAGTTGAACCATGAAATCCCATCACAGGTTCTCTATCCACGAGGAAAAATAAACATGTTTTTATGAAGAATTGTAAAGGAATATATGATACACTAATGAAGCTTTGTGGTTCAAAAAATGAAAAATTGCTTAAATGGTTCAAAAAGAAGCAGCAATAGTAGATTAGATCCAAATAATCCTAAAGAGAAGTTGGGTACAAGAACAAACCTATTATTTTGTATATATGTGCTTGATATCACAAAGAAAGAGGTTGGCAATGTGCTTACAGAACCCCTATCACAATAGGAAATGCTTTGTTCTTCTACCTTAATGAATAATCAACATGACATAAGAAAGTTCCTTGGATTATTTTCTTTAAAAACTTATAAAACAAAACAAAACATTAGACCAGAACATGCATATCCATTAAACACTAAAAACCATTAGGGGTACACCATGTTTAACTAATGAAAAGAAAGGATATTTCACCCATTCAAGTAGTAGAATTAGATATTCATTTTTCTGCCTTTGTAAGAATTATTAGTGTGTGTTTTAGAACAATTATTACCTACTCAAGTATTGTTTTCTATCCATAAGGTATGTTTTAGCAACAAAGCTCTTGGAAATGCAGGGTTAAACTCTTCCTGCCTTAGAAACAAAATCAGAACTAGTAGGTATATGCTCTAAAAGTTTCACTATTCATGGATAGGCATGAATAATTTTAGGTGCATGTTTTTGAACACCTTTACTTGAGACAATAAATTTTTAGCTTACTGATTTGTACTTGGCACCAAAATACATCCATAAGACATGTAACAAAAATATTCTATACAAGGAAACATCAACAAAATTAGGACAATATATGGTTTAAGGGATGAAAATAACAACAAAGGATAGCTCAGTAAAAATTTCAAGCCATTTTGCATATAAAAAGAACAATCTACCCCTATCAACATGGCATTGGCTTCCAACTTGGACATGAGACAAAATTTGAGGCACCCCAGGATATGGAACATAAGATTTCATCATAGTTGGTTTCTACTGCTATAGAAGGTGGGTAGGACCTACTGGACTCCAAAAAACCCCGTTGTAGAACATATTTATGATTTGGATGTCACAATTTTTGCCAAAACATAGTAGAAACCACTAGAGGAAGGGGTCGAATCACAATAGAGAACTCGATAGACTCAAACCATAATGAATCATGCTAGTCTGTACATGCCACCTGTTGTGAGTATAATATTCATGTTTCCCATGAAAGGATTGTTTGTCATGACTAAGGTTTATTAAGAGCCAATTCATGTTAGATAATGTTATTCAGGGTTGAGAAAAAATTAATTATGGGAAGAAACAAAACAAGAAGTGATTTTTCTAAGGATTGTCTTCAACAAGGATTGAACCAAATTTCATAATTGATATTTGTCTTGACATGGATTCAGGATCTTTATTCTATGTTGGCCCTCCTTCCCTGTGTTTAGAGCAGTCTGTTTTTCCCTACACATCCCACTACCCAGGTTTCTTTTAAAAGAAGTTATATCTATAGATAGATCATTTCATCAAGAGACAAATATGAAATTATAGCCACCTCATAGATTGAAGAACTACATAAAAAATTCCATTAATATACTAGTCATTGTCTCTAAAATTAAGCTTCATTAATTTTTTTTGGTAAGGTACAAACCTCAGTCATTATTTTATTGCGTCCATCACCTTTAGTAGAAATTACTTACAATGACCCAAATGGTACACCTACCAACCCATTGCCCTGGTGTTCCATCAATACTGTTGCTGATCTAAGATATTTTGGGACTTACAAACCAGTGACTGATGGCACATGCACATCTATGATGAAGAGGAATGAATATTCTGAGAAGGATTAAAATGACTACCCTCTGAAGGGTTGGAAACAGACAATGATAAACCTTGTCCTTCAGAAGAACCACTACTTCTCCTAGGTGCTTGTGTGAATGGAATATGATGTGATCCCCAAGGCATACTTGGTAGTGAATGTAGCATCAAAGAAGAAATATCCCCAGGTCCATTTGGATTTTGGTTCATTGGAACCCAATTTCTAGATTAATGGTTAGTTTCTATGTTCTTTGAACCTGCAACAAACCAAGTATTACTAGCAATATCAATCATCATGTTTATTGAACTAGATTCTTCTTACTGAGAATATGAATGATCCCTTGCACCAACATTGGAGCTGGAAGAGTTGCCATGTCTATGCATAGAAGAAATTTCATTCCATCCAACTGAATGCAAACTCCTCTGCATACCAAATGACACATGTAACATACTAGGCTAGTGCTATCATTCCAACAAATATGACAGAGTAAGAATCACTATCATCTTTTCATATGCATTTTCTTGAACAAAAAAAAAATATATTTTCTCTATTTTTAAGTCATTTTCTTTATGATAGGATTTCCATCCAATATGTATACACATACTATTCAAAGTTAGTTATTTTTTGAACCTACTCATATATTGGGTTAATGCTTTCAATTTTTTTGTTGATTGGGTTATGGTCTAGCCATAGGTTGGTGGGAGTTTACCACAACTTTCCTAGATTCTATTGTGAGTGCATTCCTTTATGGAATCTACCTCATAATTCCTAGAGTGATATGTTCCCAAATTTTGATCAATCATTTTTCATCCAAATAATGGGTGGATTTTGTTAGGAAAAAGGCTATTAATTTTGTTAGGACTTGTGAGACTAATGTAGTATTTTTCTATTAGGAGAGTATGGTGCTTTTGGTTTAAGGTCCCTAGGATATTTTATCCCCCTCCAAATGATGTTTTATTCTTAATATTAAGGAAGATCTAGCTAACATTCTATTCTTGTATCTTAGCACCTTACAAATCACAGAGGCTCTGAGGATGCAAATGAAGGTACATAGAAGGTTGCACAAATAGCTCGAGGTAAGGGCTATATTTCCCTTCTTTTGGCTTCCATTATTTGTACATTATTCTACTATGTTGTTGTGAAGTATGAACTTCAAAAAGTCACATTGATTTTGAGCCTTTGTTTTTAGTAGGTTCAAAGACACTTGCAACTTCATATAGAAGCATAGGGAAAGTATTTGCAGTCAATTCTAGAAAAAGCAAAGGAAACTCTTGTAGGTTACAAAGTGGAGTCAATTGGATTGGAAGCTACCCATGTAAAACTTTCTCACTTGGCCTCAAAAGTGAAAAGTGAATGTTTTAACACCACATTTTCTACTTTGACCTTATCCATGATGTTTGAAATCGCTGGTGTATTTTCAAAATCCCAAATTTCTCATCAACAATCATAGGCTGCAGATTTTTCTACATATAGCTACCTCACTTCAAATGAGAGTTCTGAGAAGAGCCCTATAGATAATTTGCAAGCTGGTGGTAGAAAAAACCCAAGGTTCTCTTACCATAACAAAGTGTAGTTTTGGCAGGATGAAATCAAAGAAGATATGAGGCTGCAAGAACTGACAGGAGAAGAAAATATTTCTTCACCTTCCTCTAGGACCAAGGATTATTCAATTGTATTTCATGAGAGGGCTACTAGTGACATAGTACAAGCAGAAGAAAATGGCAACTATTTATCAGAAAAAAAGAGAGGAAAAGAGTGTGAAATAAATGGAGTGCTTGTTGATCCACCCATAACAAGAACATTAGCCTTTTCTAGTGCTTTATCTCTGCAAGAAAGTAGTCAAATGTATGAGGCATCCAAATTTTACACGAATCAAGATAAAACATGTTCCAAGGGGTATAAAAAATTCTCTAAAATGACAAAGGATTTGGACTTGAATTCCAATGGTGATACCACAGTGTCCTCCAAGGAAAGAGGGCTTGATTTGAATGGTTTTGGGTGGAGCAGATGAGAAATGTTTCAAAACATGTATGTGTCTTTGGAACATATGAGGAATCCATAACTAATTTTATGCATGAAATTGAGAGCCAATAACCTTTCTATTATGGCTTTATACATTGTGTGGCCATGAGAAGGCCTTGTAGTTTTTTTCCCTTAAGTTTTAACCTAATTGAGTCCTTTTATGGCAGACCAGTAGGACAAGTACCATAATTCGTTAGATGTACTATGATGTAAATATTGCAATTATATGACCTTATACACTAAAAATTCTTTGGATTTTGTGGTTCTTTGTATTGCTAAATTAGGTCAAGGCTACTTTTAACATTGAAAAGTTCACATAAATTATAAGTTCACTTGAAAATAATCTCCTGGGATGTGAAGAATTTGGCTGCAAGTCAGGTATATACCTTCCAACATTTCTAGATGGCCATATTTGAGGTAAAATTTTCATATTGATGTGGAGGGTTGTGTCTTTCTCGAACAACTCTATGGGGAGCTTCTAATTTCCCAACCATAGATAAACCTCTGAAATCTGGACCCACATCACCTACACTAGCCTTGGGTATGACTGGTTCTTCTATAAGCCTAACAACAAGAATTTTTGCAGTGGTAGAAGGAATATTTAGGTTGCTACCGATGGTGTGCCATCCAAGAGCTGTAAAGCAGAGGTGGCCATCATCCCACTATGAAGAACATGGGAGGACATCTAAATATGATGGACCTAAAATGCTTTCCAGAGTCTTTCTTTTACAGGATCCTCATCTTCCATCCATTGAATGATTTGCGCGTCCATTGTTGTTCTTTGTCATACATCCAACCACATTTCTACAAGTAAATGTCACCTATTCAAATTCTAGTCCAACCAATTGAGTTGGGTGAGGACAACAACTTAAATCCATGAATGGGTTCCCTTCATTTGAAACTATTTTCTGATTGGTGCTAAATTTATAATTATTACCATCAGAAGTAATTCCACAGTTACAACTTCAAAAGATATGTAGATGATCGTCCATGACCTTGTTGCCGAGGGAATCCATAGACACACTTTCATAATCAAGGACATGTGATTTCACCACTTTCCTTTCAAATCTTGAAGTTGATTGCACATTTGAAATTGGATTCCATCCAATAACCATTTTATCTTCAAACGTGCATCCTTAATCAACTGAACTATCGGAATTTGTTGCACTGCTAGTGGCCTAACCCATTGAAAAAACAACTATTGCCATTATATTGACTTCCTATGTTTATGAAACTAAATCTTGGGCTGCTCCTTATAGCTTGATAATTAGGAAAACATGGAGCATCCATGAGATTTAGTCACTAACCATGGTAAATATGTGATTCAATATCGACCTTATGTTCGTCAATCATATTTTCCAAATCAAAAGTTTCTGTTATAGGGTGCAAGGTGCTCATTTGGGCTTACATTATAACTTAAAAGCTAAATCCTAGATAGCTTAAAAACTAAAACCCTAGATAGCTTATAAAATGAAACCTATCAAAATTTCAATCTTCGAATTACTAGAATCTACAAATACACGTTTTTGGAAACACTAACAGAAAATATGCATCATTGTTTTATATAATCTAAAAACAATAAACTCTAATGATATAGCTCAAAAAAAAATTGTTATCCATCTCAATAGTCTACCCTATATATCTTTTAAGCAATAAGAAACATGGCTAGGGTTTTGTTGAAGCCTCGAAATTCACTGTGACAACATGGGGGATAACCACTCGGTTCGGACCTTGAAAGCAACTCCTTTTCCGTTTGGTATAGTAGCCCCGATTGGGGATAATGGGACCAGTTTCCCGAAGAGAATTGATTTGATAATGTTGATGGTATGATATAATATGTAACGGGAAATGATTCAACTAAGTATGATCTAATCTAACTATTAAACACGTGCATATATCTTAATCTAACATTATCTAACTATAAATATACCAAGGAATAAAATAAGATATGCGATCTATAATGATGTCTTACAACAGTTGGTCATAAATATCATTCAATTGCCAAAAGAAATGAAATCGTTTAACAATAATTCTTTTGGATAAATAGTTAGACAAAACAATTATGATAAATATATAGCATATAAAAATCGTTCATGTATTAAAAATGGAATCACAGCTAAAACATCATATAGAAGTGCAATAATGCAGAACTATAATTCTAACTTTCATACATAAAACAATCAATAGAAAGAGTATTGCTTGATACATAAATAAAACATAATCATACGATAAAATTACCATATATGATAAGTCCTGCTCATGTGCTTCAGCAATATTGACCCAATTTCATTCTATCCAACACATTATAAGAGTACAGAAGTGCATTTCACTAGATCATGCTAGATGTTCAAAGAAAAATAGATCTTGTTCCATTCATTTCATCAAAACCTTATCAAATGTACAGAAGTGTAATGTCTTGAAAAGTGTTTTTGATAAAATTTCTAGACCCCTCTCTAAATGCATGAGAGCGGTTTAAATACTAAAATCATTACCTAAAAATAGATTTTTACAAAAATAACTGAGGAGATTTCAAACAACCTTCCTCAGAATGGGAAAAAATAAAACTAAAAATAAAATTAAACTAATGAGTGGCTCCTTTGAACTTGAACTAAGTTAATCTTCTAACTTGATCTCTAAGGTCCCAAATATTTATCATTGGCTTGAGCTAAGGTGGCTGGATGATTTTAGATTTCAACTGCCGAACAAATATGGCATCTGTCAACGCTGGCATCATATTTTGTGTAGAGTTTGTTAAAAACCGTAGAGTCATCCATTGGTTGTGTGGTTTTACTAGAAATTGCCAGTATGTCTCCCAATTCAGCTTGGTTAGCTGTTTAATTACCTCTTCCTTTTCCTGCGCTGTCTGTTTTCCACTACTTCTTTAGTTGTTTGACATTTGGTAGAAACCCTGGTACACGTTCTTTGACAAGATTGGTGCCATGGAGGTTTTCATTTTTGACTTCTATTACACTGCTTGCTACTCCTACTATTATCATTGTCACGCTTTCTTCCTATTTCAACTGAGAATCCCAATCTGTCAACATAATATCTTTGTGGGACTCCTCTATTTTTGGTAGGTCATCCTTTCTTCCATCCTCAGATTCTTTCCAGGTGAAAAATTCAGAAACATTTTTGTGGATTTCTTCATATTCAAACCTCATATCAATTACTTGGTTTGTCAATCTATCACTGGTCTCACAGTAAGGATTTATCAGTGATAATTTCTAGCGGAATATTTCTTCTTGCTGCATTAATAGGGAATTGAGGCTGACCACTTTTTTGATGAATTTGTCAATTTGCAGGTTGTCTTTTAATTTATCCATCATGGCCTGCATTTGATGAATTTTTGAATCCTTTTCTAATAAGCTGGCTTGGTGTTTTACCCTCATCCGCTCGAATTCCCTTTGGAGTTGGGCTACTTGGAATTCTGCTTGTTGATTAGTTTTTTCTTGTGCTAATTGTTATTCAAGCACCAAAATTTTCTGTTCCTTTTCCTTCAGCTGCATTCGAACTTCCATTGCCTTATCGATGGTTGTTGTGGCATAAGCTCCTATGAACTACAACAACTTTGTGAGATTCTTTGATGGATCGATAGGCATGTCCTTCCACACAACATCCATTGGTTCATTTTCTAGAGTCGTAACAGTAGTGGTGTCCAGATTCCTTTTCTTCCTTTGTCTTTTAACTACAACCTTATGAGTAGGAATGTGGAATATATCTAATGGAGGTATCTACTCAAATCTTAAGACAATTTTGGAAGTGGGAATAACGATAATAATCTCAATATTGTGAGTACCTATAGCTCCTTCCCCTGTTGTTTCTGGATTTTCTTTATGCTGGGTTTTCTTGGGGGTTTGTAGTTTAGATGTTTTCTCAGGATTTGTGTTTGTATGGAGCTTCTTATTGAATTTCTCCCATTCTCATTCTAGGTCAATGACTGGAGCTTTACCTGACTGAGCTAAAGTAGAAGCAACCTCTGCTTGCTTCTTTTCCAAGGCCTATTCGGTCGTTTCCTCTGTACTTCCAGTTATATCTTTCTCAAACTCTTTATTTGTGTTTTCTTCTCCATTTTGAGATTGTCATTCTGAGTGCTCTGACTCATGAGTCGACTTCTCTTGGGTTTCTTCTTTAGAATTTTCTTTGGAACTTCCCTCCAAGCTTACACTAGGAGTTGGCTCTCTTGTTGGTTCAATCTGTAATAGGTCTAATGGAACCTTTAACAACCTCTTATTCTTGTACACATGAAAAGAATCAATATCCTACAGGCTTAAAAATAATGATGCCATATGTAGGAATTCTAAAAATGTTTCTACTTGTTAGAAGAGGTCATTAAAGGCATCTTCTTAATGGGTGAACTGTTTGACTCTTACCATAGTAGTAAATTTCTTAGCAATGTGATTTGGGTCGTATTACCTTCCCAGAACTGTAGCCAATTTCAGAGACATAATAATCTTTGCTTCCTTTACTGCATGTCCATAATCATGTAGTGCAAGAGCACCACATTGTAATGGAAAGGTTAGCCAAATGGCTCTCTTCTGTTCTTTTAGCCCTCTAGTTAAACCGCCTTCCCCTGCTGTCTGATAGGTTATTTCTCTGGCCAATGGCTTGTCAAGGACATAATATGGGAGGACATGCGAAGAAGCAATGCTCCCAAAAACTCTAATGTAGGTGAATGTCTCTTCCCCTAACCATATGGCTACTGGAACAATATCTACTTCGACCTCTTTAGAAAACCTAGGGGTTGTTCTATCAAAAACTTCTTTATGAATAGGCAACATAACACCGTGACATATTTTATAAAAATGGGGGTGGAATTGAGATTCCCACAGAATTTTATGGTATATATGGATGGGAAGTAGAATCTATACAGTCCACTTCCATCCCATGTTCAGAAATTGAGAAAAAAATAAATTGCATCCATAACAAAAGCACTCATAAAGAAAGGGGGAAAAATCCTTGAAGAAACACTTCTCTTCTTTCTACATTCCATAATGGCCTTTGCTAAATTTTTTGATAAAATCTGACCCCAGTTCATAATTGTTGCATTAACTGCTGCATCTATTAATGGGAGCCACTCCAAATAAAATTTGGTGCTATCTGGTCTACCGAATAACCTACACATCATTGTTGCTGCAAAACTATGAGGGGGAGAGATGGATTCTATTGAGTACATACTAGTTTTATCCCGTTTGAGTTTTCCTCTGCTTGACCTCTAGGTTTGTGTAACGTGCAATGGATCCTCGTTCTCTTTGGCAAAATGCTCAAGGAACTATTTGTTATAGAGCTTTTGAAGCTCTTGTACCTGGTACATTAGTCATAGATTGTCTCGTGAGAAAGACCCCATGACCTGTTGCCTTTTATTCTTGAAAGTTCTGTCTAAGCTATCTACCTCATCAATTACCCATTTTACCATATCCATGTATGGTATTATCTTTGGTCTCGTAGCTATTCGGTGTAAGAATGAACACGTTGTTTCAAAATAGGAGGCTTTAGATGACTCCTAAGCATCAGTCATGGCCTTTATTACTAGTGGCCTAGGCTTCTCTTCTTCTAAAAAGTTATACATGGCTTCCCATGTCGTGGCTCTTCCATCCTTGCTGCATGTGGTATCAGAGAAAAGTGGTACCATGTCTGATTTCTCAAATGCAGTCACCTTTCCCTTCTTCGCCATTCTTTCTAACGATGTTTTCTGTGGAGATTTCCTGAAATGGAGCAATGGAAGTTATCGGATAAACACAAAACAAGAACGATAGTGAGAATTAGATGATACAGTTAACCTCGAAAGGTGACAAGAAAGGAGATTTTATTCAAAACGCAGATGAAAAGTTACCAAATCACGCCGATTTTCTCTTACATAAATGTCATTAAACTTATTAAATATGCACTAAGATCTTTTATCATTGCCTTTATTACTCATTTAAACTACCGGATCGTAAACAGGAAGGTAAAAACTTTAAGGTGGTGAGTTTAAAGTGCGAAATGCTGATTATGCGATTGCAACAAGATTATCGCAATATCACATTTTCAGTTGTGTTTTTTTCTGGAGTTGTTTAGAATTCTGCGAGATGTGAGGTGAGCAGCATACTTTTCATTGTTTAGAGCGTACTCTGCCTAAATGAATAATTATTGAGTAAAGTACCTTTTTACTAAGTGCCAGACTTAACTTATAGTTTATAACATTTATTTTATCAGATTTGGGTTCTATCGCGCTTCGCAAACTTTTTAAATCCACAAGATTGGCCTTTAAGTAAAGTGTCATGATGTGATAAGTATTGGCTTGATCTATTGCAATATCAAATTTTTCATATTCCAACAGGCTTTGTGAGTTGTGTTTTTTGTGAAAGCTGATATGCAATTGCGATATGCACTTCTTTTTACAAGAACCGCCTTAAGTCTTAGGTTTAAATTTAAAGTTTAATGATATCCTAAGTTTATTATGGTGATCCCTTCCATTGCAATTCGTGGATACTGGTTGTTAATTAACCTTTGACACACTTGGTCCAGCGATATGCGATAAAAGCGAGAATTGCTAGTCTTAAAGGGATTTGACTTGATATCTTAATTTATTTCTAAAAATTTAAAAAGAAAGCGCTTAAATGGTAAGTTTTTTTTTCGAGGATTTTTTTTATAAAGGGTCCCCATTTATTACTAGAATATTAAATATTAAATCAATAAATGAGGGGGGGGGGGTTGTTGAAAAACACAACAATTGGCGATTCACTAGAAGAACCCGTTATCTTTGATAGTCTTTTGAAACTTCTAAAACTTTCAAAATAAAGATAGTTCAAAAAATAGGAATTACATGAATTCTAAGATAAGTAATATTTCTCTGAATAAGAAAATAAAATCCACCTAATTACCTTCCATTTGATATCATCTTCAAAATGAAAATTCCTTTGTCTACATCAGTCTTTACTTGGTTTTAAAGATAAAGCAGGGGGCTCTTGCAGATTAGCTTTTAGATGTACTCATTTGTCACAGGTAGAGCCTTTGCTGCCAACAGGCATCCATAGCCTCGACAGGGTTACCTATTAACCATCAATGATTCAGTATCCCATCCAGATAAGAGTGAAATTTTTAGAGATAAATTCAAATTCATATACTTACTCTTTTTTCTTTCTTTTCTAAATAGTTTATTTTTTCTTCTAAAATTTTTCATTTTTTCTACTTAAAGGTCATTGTCTTGGTTTGGTGGCCAAAATTGACAATGCCATTCACTAGTTGTAACTCAACTGAACAAGCTGGCTCGTGATGAGACCCCTTGTCTTTTGATTAAAATAATCTCAAGCCATTACCCTGTTTTGATATGCAGTATTGGTAATGTCAGTTTATTATTTCCATATGAACATGGTAAGCCGACTCTTGATGAGACCTCTTATCCTTGAAGTTTAAATATATTTTAGAATTACACTCTAAAAAAAGAAAACTTTACTAGATGGGGAGAATCACTGACTCCTTAACAGTTTCTGGATGACAATTAAAGAGTTAAATGTGCTTATCTATAGAGAGTCTTTGCTTTGTTAAGGATACTTTTCTTCACTGATGGTAGAAAAAAGGTCTCTTTATAAAGTTGAGGTTTTACAAAGGACAAATGATTTTGGTGGAAAACAAGCAAGTTTCAAAGAAATAGAACTTAGCTTATGTCTCAAATGTGAAAATTATCTTCTCAGCGATGTCCACTTATACAAGCAAAAAATCAAAATATAAAAGAGATTTTTATTGAAAGGCCAAAAGTAAATACTATTTAATTTTTATTTTCCTATAAAAATTAAAGACAATAGTGTACAAGGTATAGAAGAGGTTATCTTCTATGAAAAATATTTCTTCAAAATCTATCCATTAACAAGAAGATAATCCCTCTTGCCTGATAAATCTTGCAATAAAAAGGTTGATGGGCTAATTTGTTCCGCAATCTGAAATGGGCCAAGACACATTCTTTGGAATTTGGTATGCTTACCTTTTTCCTCGTGTGCTTTATCCCACTTCAATACAAGGTCTCTGAGCTAAAAGGATTTAGGAATTATAGAATTTGCATCAGATGAAGACTTGACTGACTGTTGATGATGTGCATATATGATATTGGCTTTGTCTCTTTGTTCTTCGAGTTTGAGGATTTGTGATTGCCTTAATTTCATAGAAGAGGAAGGAGTTTCTTCAATAAATTGAACCAGCACTAGAGAGGGAATAACTACATTTTGTAAGGAGAACAACCTCTTTCCCATAGACCAAACTAAAAGGAGAAGTACCTATTGAGGCCTTCTATGTTATTCGATATGCTCATAGAGAAAACGTTAAAGATTTATGCCAGTTTTTCTGACCTTGATCAACATTTCGTTCGATAATCCTTATGAGATTTTTATTTGTAGATTTGGCCAAACCATTTCCCTGAGGATAATAGTTAGCGGAATATTTAAGTTTGAAACCTCTTTTAAAAGCAATTTTTGTCATGGCGTTGCTTGTGAAATAAGATGCATTGTCAAACATGAGGGTAGTTGGTAGGCCAAATATAGTAATAATAAACTGGTCAATAAATTCAATGATGTTTTTAGAATTGTCTACCTTAAGTGGTATTTCTTCCACCCATTTAGTGAAGTAATCAGTTACTATAAGGATATATCTATGCTACTTTGAAGAGTGAGGAATGATCTCACCTATTATGTCTAGTCCCCATTGCTCAAATGATTGCTCAATGTTGACTGAATGCAACGGTAATGTGGGTCTTCTAGCAACTGTTTGACAAATTTTACATTTCCTTACATATTCATGTGCATCTTTGAATAAGGTTGGCCAATAATAGCCTGCATATAGGATCTTATGTGTTGTTGTTTATCCTCCAAAATTTCAGCTAGCTGGTCCATCATGGAGTTCCTACAAAACCTTTTTTGCCTCAAAATTTTCAAGGCATATAAGTAAAACACAATCATAATTCTTCCTAAACAAAACATCATTAATGATTTCATATTGCTTAGCTTTTATCCTCAAAGCCCTTTTGTGTTTGTAACTGAGTTGCATAGGGGCATATCCATTTTCAAATAAAAGATTATATCAGCATATTTAGATTCAGTATCATTGAGGCTTACCTCACATATTTGTATATCATCACCTGAATCTTGTAGTGCTGGTAAGTTGGATGTTCCTGTTAACATTCTGCAAAAACCTTGACCTCTAGCAATTTTAGCTGGTCTGATCTTAATGTCATATTCTTGCAGTATTATTACCCAATTTTCTATTTTCTCGCCTACTTCTCTTTCCATTAGTAGATTTTCCACTGCTGAGAATGGAACTACTACCTTAGTGTAAGTTTTGAGAAGAAAGGGTCTGAAATGTTTTATTGATTTGAAAACAACAAAAGCTTGTTTTTCAATGTCTAAATAATTTAATTCTGCCCCATGCAAATTGGAACTAAAGAAAGAAATTGGTGCTTTGACTTTTTCATCATTGACCTGTGTCAATATAGCTGCATATGATGTCCTGGAAGCGACGGTATATAAAATGAAATGATCAGAAAAATTCAGAGTTGCTAAAGAGGGAGCATTTATGATTTCTTGTTTAATAAGATTAAAAGCTTCATGCTCGGTATGTCCCCATTTAAAAACAAATTTTTTCTTAATCATAAATTGGAGGGGTAAAACAATTCATGAAATGTCGGTAAAAAATCTCTTAACAAAATTTATCTCACCTAGGAAAGATTGCATGGATTTTTTTCTATGAGGCAAAGAGATCTCATAAATTTCTTTTATCCTATCAGGACCCATGTGAATGCCATCTTTAGATACAATAAATCCAAGAATTTTTCCTTCACTCAAAGAAAAGAAAGATTTCTTGGGATTTAAAGAAATCCCATATATCTGACAACGTTCAAAGATTTTTTTTAAATCCTTTAAATGATTACTGCGCTTTTTTGAATACACAGTTATGTCATCTAAATAAATTACCACTAGTTTATTCAACAAACCTTAGAAAGCTATATCCATGGCTCTCTGAAATGTTGCACTGGCATTGATTAATCCAAATGGCATCTTTTGGTAAGCATATGTTCCCCATTTGGTTGGAAATTTGGTCTTTAGTCGATCATCTGGATGTATGAGAATATGATTATAACTTGAAAAATACATCCAGAAAAGACATTAGCTCTGAGCCTGCAACTAATTGCAGTATCTGTTCCATAGGAGGCAATGGAAAGTTGTCCTTATGACAAGCTTTGTTGAGATTGTGAAAGTCTATACATATTTGAATATCACCATTCTTCTTCCTATTAAACTGGAACAAGGTTTGAAACCCACCTCGAATTCCTGACAGGAAAAAATGTTTTGGCTTTGAGAAGTTTATTCAATTCAGATTTGATCTGATTTTCTAAATTCGTGTGAATCTTTCTCAAATTATGATGTACATGATTTTCATCAGATATCATAGGAATAGTATGTTGAATTATGGAAGTATCATATGTCTTAAGATCTTCATAGTTCCAAGAAAAAACATTTTTTTATTTCTTTAACAAATTAATAAAGGCTAGTCTTTCATCAGATGTAAGACCAAGTCCCAGATTAATATTTTGAGGTTTAAGGGTAGTTCCAAGATTAACTAATTCAAACCTCAAAGTTGAATTTTGAAGCTTTGAGTTAGTAGGTTTCTTGAATCTTTCCTTAAGATCATATAAATCTTCCAGCTTAGCCATAGATTTAGGTATGAAATTTTCTATTGTTTCCTGATTAAGTTGGTTGTCATGTTGATCTTCATCTATTTTCTGGTCATCATAAGATCCATGAGATGTTAGAAAATTTATGATATCTGGATCATTATTAAAAAATCACCAATTGGTGATGTTGTCGGGAATAGAAGGCCTAAAAATTAATTCTATAGAAAAGTGATCAGGACTATAATCTCCTCGTGGAATAAGCTTGGATGAAACATTAGCCAAAAGATCAACACTTTCATTTTGGAGTCTTGGAATCAGGGAAATATTGAATGTTGTAAAATGGGAGGTGAGGATGGACTTGTGATTGATAATGTTTCAGATGTCTAGAGAGATAGGGTATAGTATTCCTCACCTATTTAATTACAATTTCCGAATCTCCAAATACTTGAAGATATATGATTTCAAGGCTGATGGCTTTGTACAACCCTTGAACTAATCTTCATATTCGATAGTGTTATTTGTGCATTTAATTTCAAGTCTACATGCTAACATAGTTTTTTCCCCTTTGGGGCTAACCAATATGCAACCTACTCTAGCTCCATCGTCAGATTTAAATCCATCAAAATATAATTTCCAAAATAAATACTCGACTACAGGTTTATCTGCAAAATTGATACATTTAGAAGAATCTGTTTGAGAATAGTTTTCGACCTGTGATGTAAATTTTTTTTCCAAAAGGGTGAAGTATTCACATTAAAATTGTCGAGAAATGATTCAATTGAATAATTTCCAATGATATTGTTACTATATGCGATGGGCTCATTTTCTCCCTCTAGTTCTGTGAGGATATAGTTTTGATGTTTCTCATGGTCAACCCTTATTTGATTTTGCTTGCTGTTATAAGGAATCCACATATGGCACTAGTTCGTTGAAAAATAGCCATGAAGCTTTTCAGACCAGTCTCTACTGAGGATCAAACCGTAGAATTTAGGGATATCGGCCACAAGAACACCGATTACTTGACATACGTTCGAGTTAGATGAGAGTCTAATAGTGACCTGATTGATATCTCCTATAACTTTGACTTGAGATTTGTCTAACTGCACAATACGAACATCAAATTTTTGGGGTTCCACATTCAATTTTGCACAAATAGTTTTTGGTAGAATGTTGGATGAAGCTCCAGAATCTACTAAACAATTGTACAAATTGTAATTGAAAACTTCAAAGGTCAAAAGAAATGGAGGTGTGTGAGATTTAAATCTTCCACCTATTGAAGCAATATCAGTTGAACTTGTTTTTTCTGATGAGGTACTGGGAGGCCTACCCATTTATTGAGCAGCGTGAGAGATTACAGCAATGGGAAAAGGAGAAGTTGGGACTGCTTTTAGTTCTTTGAGAAACAACTTCTGTTGATGTTTAAACTTGCTAAGCTCATGGAATGTAATATTAGCTCTAGTATTTTCATATCTTCGACGATGATGTATTCCATTTCATCAGATACTAGCAGGGTTTTGGCTGAAGGTGAAGAGTTTGATTGAGGAGGAGTCTTTTGAGTGGATTTGGGAGAAGATTGCATACCTATTTCTTTATCTTT
Organism: Pinus tabuliformis; assembly: GCA_031772625.1. Lineage (NCBI taxonomy): Eukaryota > Viridiplantae > Streptophyta > Pinopsida > Pinales > Pinaceae > Pinus > Pinus tabuliformis. The sequence continues at coordinate 1,210,430,999 of CM062820.1, read as the reverse complement.
GAGAGCTGGAGTTGATGATTTCTGTTCTTGATTTGTTTGTGGCAAATCAGTAGTGCTCCTACTCCTAGTTGCAACAGGTAGTGCTTCTTGTGATTCTTCATTGTCTGACACGGGAAGAATGAAATCCCACATTCCTTGTAATTCAACTACCTCTTCATCATCGGTTTGTTCTTCAGTTGTTGATACTTCTTCTTCCTCCACATCTGATTGATCATTTGATATTATATTTGGAGGTTTAGGATTAGAGGAAGGATTTCTTTCGTAAGGTCTGTAAGCTTTCCTTGAAGAAGTCTTAGCTACCTGCTTTTTAATGTCGACCTTCAAGATCAAAAGGATCTTTAGGTGCTTTCTTCTTGGATTCATCCCTGAAAGTGACCTTCTTGGATTTTCTTTCTTCTAATGCATTCTTCTTATCTAAAGTTAAAATTCGTTTCTCTACAGCTATGGCTTATTTCATATTTTTTGCCAAGGTTGGTTTGGAAGCCCTATCGACAAAAATAACTGCATTTGAGGGAAGAGAAGAAATGTACCATTCATTTTGAACTTCATCATTGGGTTTGGATTCCATTGGGATTTTGTTCAATAACTTATTAAAATGTGAATTGAAGTCCTTAATTGGTTCTCTAGGTTCAAATTTCAAGTTGGAGAGATCATTGAGAAGAGTAGTTTTCGATCTATCATCTCTAAACTTGGTTAGGAAATGCTCTTGAAAGGAATCCCAACTATTAATGGAACCAGATGGTAATGAAAAATACCATGATCCTGCTGATCCTTGTAAGGTATAAGGGAATAATCTTACAACTACATCTTCTTCTACCACTTCATTTAGATTTATGGACAACATGAAGTTATTTATGTGTTCTTCAGCAGGGAGACCATCATCAGGGTTGAATTTTGGAAACCATTTTTCTAGATGTGTAGGTAGTGGATGTAATGGTCCAGCCATTCGAACAACTCCTAGATTTTTCCATGGTCTCTAAGCCATAATGGGCATATGTGTAGAGGAAAATGTTCCAGTTGTTGAAGGTGATTGGGTAGAGGAGGCTTGTTCTCCAGTAATAGTGTAAATCAAAATATGGAGTTGTGAGGTGGATGATTAGTCTAGTTGGGAAGATGATGGAATGAATGAAGGTGTTTTAGGTGATGATGAGAGAATATAAGTATGAGTTTCATATTGTGTTTTCTTAGTTTTCCTTCGAGGGTTAGGTAGAGGAAATTCAAATGGGGGGATCCCAAATTTTTCACTATGTGATCTAGTTAACCTTTGAGAGGAAGGAAACTGAGAAGAAACATTATCTTGAGATAATTCAAAATCTTCTTGAGACAGAGAAATCCCTTGCAATTTATGGATTAAGGACTGAACTTCGAGAGTTTCTGTAGAAGAAGATTGATCTAATTTCTTTGGAAGAACACTAGTGGATTCTAAAGCTTTCTTCACAACTTGACGTGTAGGATTTGGGGATTTATAATGTGACTGAGAAGTCAGAGGTGATGGTGAGGGAGTTTTACTCTTAGAATGGCTTTCTGATTTAGATTTGCTTGCCATTCATAGTCAGGCCCTCCTTCTAGCACCAAAATGTTGAAGCCTTGAAATTCACTACGACAACATGGGGGATAACCACCCAGTCCAGACCTTGAAAGAAACTCCTTTTCCGTTTGGTATAGTGGCTCTGACTAGGGATAATGGGACCAGTTTCCCAAAGAGAATTGATTTGATAATGTTGATGGGATGATATAAGATGTAACGGGAAATGATTCAACTAAGTATGATCTAATATAACTATTAAACACATGCATATATCTTAATCTAACATTATTTAACTATAAATATACCCGGGAATAAAATAAGATATGCGATCTATAATGATGTCTTACAACAATTGGTAATAAAGATCATTCAACCGCCAAAAGAAATGAAATCATTTAGTGATAATTGTTTAGTATAAATAGTTAGACAAAACAATTGAGAAAATATATTGCATATAAAAATCATTCATGTATTCAAAACGGAATCACAGCTAAAACATCATACAAAAGTGCAATAATGCAGAACTATAATTCTGACTTTCATACATAAAACAATCAATAGAAAGAGTATTTCTTGATACATAAATAAAACACAATCATACGATAAAAGTACCATATATAATAAGTCCTGCTCATGTGCTTCAGAAATATTGACCCAATTTCATTCAATCCAACACATTCTAAGAGTACACAAGTGCATTTCAATAGAGCATGCTAGATGTTCAGAGAAAAATAGATCCTGTTCCATTCATTTCATCAAAACCTTCTCGAAAGTACAGAAGTGTAATATCTGGAAAAGTTTTTTTGATAAAATTTCTGGACCCCTCTCTAAATGCATGAGAGGGGTTTAAAGACTAAAATACTTGCCTCAAAATAGATTATTACAAAAATAGCTGAGGAGGTTTCAAACAACCTTCCTCAAAACGGGAAAATATAAAACTAAAGATAAAATAAAACTAATGAGTGGCTCCTTTGAACTTGAACTAAGTTAATCTGCTAACTTGATCTCTGAGGTCACAAATATCGATCATTGGCTTGAGCTGAGGTGGCCGGCTGATTGTAGATTTCAACTGCTCAACAAATATGGCATCGGTCAATGTTGGAACCATATTTTGTGTAGGGGTTGTTAAACACCGTAGAGTCATCCACTAGTTGTGTGGTTTTACTAGAAATTGCTAGTATGTCTCCCTGTTCAGCCTGGTTAGCTGTTTAATTTCCTCTTCCTTTTCTTGCGCTGTCTATTTTCACTATTGATCTAGTTGTTTGACATTTGATAGAAACTCTCGTACACATTCTTTGACAATATTAGCGCAATGGAGGTTTTCATTTACGACTTCTATTACACTTCTTTTTGCTCCCACTACTATTTTTTTCGCCCTTTCTTCCTGTTTCAACTGAGAATCCCAATCTGTAAACAGAATATCTTTGTGGGACTCTTCTCTTTTTGGTAGGTCAACCTTTCTTCCATCCTCAGATTCTTGCTAGGTGATAAATTTAGAAACATTTTTGTGGATTTCTTTGTATTCAAACCTAATATCAATTACTTGGTTTGTCAATTTATCACTGGTCTCACAGTAAGGATTTATTTGTGATATTTTCTGGCAGAATATTTCTTCTTGCTGCATTGATAGGGAATTGAAGCTGACCACTTTTTCTACGAATTCATCAATTTGCGAGTTGTCTTTGAATTTATCCATCATGGCTTGCATTTGATGAATTTTCGAATACTTTTCTGATAAGTTGGCCTGGTGTTGTACCCTCATCTGCTCAAACTCCCTTTGGAGATGGGCTACTTGTAATTATGATTGCTGATTAGTTTTTTCTTGTGCTAATTGTTGTTCAAGCAGCGAAATTTTTGTTCATTTTCCTTCAGCAGCATTCAGACTTCCGTCATCTTATCTATGGTTGTTGTGGCATAAGCTCTTGCGAACTGCGACAACTTTGTGAGATTCTCTGATGGGTTGACAGATGTGTCCTTCCACACAACATCCATTGGTTCATTTTCTAGAGTCATAACAGCAGTGGTGTCGAGTTTCCTTTTATTCCTTTGTCTTTTAACTACAACATTATGAGTAGGACTATAGAATATATATAAAGGAGATATCTCCTCAATTATTAAGAAAATTTTGAAAGTAGGAATAACAAGAATAATCTCAATATCCTGAGTACCTGTATCTCATGTAGCAGGAATTGGGTTTGCTTGGGGGTTTGTAGTTCAGATGTTTTCTCAGGATTTGTGTATGCATGGAGCTTCTTATTGAATTGATCCCATTCTTGTTCTAGTTTAATGACTGGAGCTTTATTTGACTGAGCTGAAGTAGAAGCAACCTCTTTCTACTTCTTTTCCAAGGCCTGTTCGGTCATTTCCTCTGTACTTCAACCTATATCTTTTTTAGACTCTTTATTTGTGTTTTATTCTCGATTTTGAGATTATCATTCTCAGTGCACTGACTCATGAGTCTAATTCTCTTGGGTTTCTTCTTCACAATTTTCTTTGGAACTTCCCTCTAAGCTTACGCTAGGAGTTGGCTCTCTTATTTATTCAATCTGTAATCCAATGGGACCTTTAATAATCTCTTATTCCTGTACACATGAAAAGCATTAATATCCTCCGGGCTTAACAATAATGATTCCATATGTAGGACTTTTGAAAATGTTTCTACTTGTTGGAAGAGGTCATCAATGGCATCTTCTTCATGGGTGAACTGTTTGACTTTTACCATAGTAGTAAATTCCTTAGCAATGTGATTTGGGTCGTATTACCTTCCTGGAAATGTAGCCAATTTCAGAGACATAATAATAGATTTGCTTCCTTTACTACATGTCCATAATCGTGTAGTGTGAAAGAACTACATTATAATGGGAAGGTTGGCCAAATGGCTTTCTTTTGTTCTTTCAGTCCTCTGGTTAAATCGCCTTCCCCTGCTATCTAGTAGGCTATTTCTTTGGCCAATAGTTTGTCGGGGACATAATATGGGAGGACATGTGGAGAAGCAATACTCCCAAAAAGTCTAATGTAGGTGATTGTATCTTCCCCGAACCATATAGCTACTAGCAAGATATCTACTTCAGCCTCTTTAGAAAACTTAGGGGTTATTCTATCAAAATCTGCTTTATGAATAGGCAACATAACACCCTGATAGATTTTATAAAAATGGCGATGGAATTGATATTCCCACAGAATTTTGTGGTATATATTGATGGGAAGTAGGTTTTGTATAGTCCACTTCCATCCCATGTTCGGAAACTGAGAACAAAATAAATTGTGTCCATAACAAAAACACTCATAAAGAAAGGGGGGGAAATCGTTGAATAAACACTTCTCTTCTTTCTATATTCCATAATTGCTTTGCTAAATTGTCTGATAAAATCCGACCCCAGTTCATAATTGTTGCATTAACTGCTACATCTATTAATGGGAGCCACTCCATAGAAAATTTGGTGCTATCGAGTCTACTGAATAACCTACACATCATTGTTGTTGCGAAACTATGAGGGGTAGAGATGGATGTTATTGAGTACATACCAGTTCTATCCCGTTTGAGTTTTCCTCCACTTTACCTCTAGGCCTGTGAAACATCCAACGGGTCGTCGTTCTCTTTGAAAAAATGTTCAAGGAACTCTTTGTTATAGATATTTTGAGGCTCTGGTAGATGGTACATTAGTCGTAGATTGACTGGTGAGAAAGACCCCATGAGTTGTTGCCTTTTATTCTTGAAAGTTCTATTTGAGATGTCTACCTCATCAATTACCCATTTTACCATATCCATGTATGGTATTATCTTTGGAATGAACACGCTATTTTAAAATAGAAGGCTTCAGATGACTCCTGAGCATTAGTCGTGGCCTTTGTTACTAGTGGCCTGGGCTTCTCTTCTTCTAACAGGTTATACATGGCTTCCCATGTCGTGGCTCTTTCATCCTTGCTACATGTGGTATCAGAAAAAAGTTGTACCATGTTCGATTTCTCAGATGTAGTCACCTTTCCCTTCTTTGACATTCTTTCTAACGATGTTTTCTGTGGAGATTTCCTGAAATGAAGCAATGAAAGTTATCGGATAAACACAAAGCAAGAATGACAGTGAGAATTAGATGGTACATTTAACCTTGAACGGTGACAATAAAGGAGCTTTTATTCAAAATGCAGATGAAAAGATATCAAATCACGTTGAGCCACTCTTAACATAAATGACATTAAACTTATTAAATATGCACTAAGATCTTTTATCATTGCCTTTATTACTCATTTAAACTATCGCATCGCAAACAGGAAGGGAAAAATGTAAGGTGGTGAGTTTAAAGTGTGAAATGCCCATTATGCGATTGCGATAAGATTATCGCAATATCGTAAATCGCAATATTGCATTTTCGATTGTGCATTTTTCTGGAGTTGTTTATAATTCTGCGAGATGCGAGCTGAGCAGCATACTTTTCATTGTTTAGAGCGTACTCCACCTAAATGAATAATTGTTGCGTAAAGTGCCTTTTTACTATGTGTCAGACTTAACTTATAGTTTATAACATTTATTTTATCGAGTCAGGGTTCTATCATGTTTCACAAACTTTTGAAATCCACAAGACTGGCCTTTAAGTAAAGTGTTGTGATGCGATAAGTATTGGCTTTCTCTACTGCAATATCACAGTTCACATGTTCCAACAGGCTTTTTGAGTTGTGTTTTTTGTGAAATTCGATATGCGATTGTGATAGGTGCTTCTTTTTACAAGAAATTCCTTAAGTATGAGCTTTAAATGAAAAGTTTAATGATATACTAAGTTTATTATGGTGATCCCTTCCATCACAATTTGCAGATCTTGGTTGTTAATTAACCTTTAACACAGCTGGTCCAGCGATATGCGATAAAAGCGAGAATTTCTAGTCTTAAAGAGATTTGACTTGATATCTTAATTTATTTCTAAAAATTTAAAAAGAAAGTGCTTAAGTGCTAAGTTTTTTTTTTGGAGGATTTTTTCATAAAGGGTCCCCATTTATTAATATAATATTAACTATTAAACCAATAAATGTTTGGGGGGGGGGGGGACGGTGGTGGGGGTGTGTTTTTGAACAACACCACAGGTTTGCAGTCACAAAACCTAATATTTTTACACTCCTACATTTTTCAGAAATGAAGATTTAACACTTTAATTATGTTGCATATTGCTTCCTTGAACTAAGTATTTCCATTATTTTGTAGCCTTTGCTTCTATATTGGTTGGATTGTATTTGTAGGTAACCACTTCAACATTCTAGATGGGGTTATTCAATGATCTTCTCAGAGTTTGTTTGTTTTTCATATCCACTGGCTTCTTGTCCTCTAACATCGAAGGTGAGTTGTTAGTGATTCTCCTTGCTTTCTTTGCTACTTTACATTTGTCACTCATGAATTTCCTTGAAACATATTTTTTGATATAATTAAAAAATACATGGGCTTCCCCTATTATGTGATCTATGTTGAGCCCTAAACTATATAATCTTATCTCCATTCACTTATGGTGGAAAATCACAAAACTAATTTTGATGTATCCATTGTCTTTTTGCAAATCTGAACCACTAGTCTTTTTACCGACTTCTAATACATGGATATCAAAACTCTTTCTTAGTATCTGTCCCCTAATTGAGTTCCCAAAATTTGTAAATGGCTTCCTAGACAAATGATGGGGAATTGAGATGATGAGCTACTATCTTTCATACATTGGTTGAATTTGAAGGTAAATTAAGAAGATTGGCTAGACAGGAAAAAAGGAAAGCACCACCCAACAGAATAGCTCGAATAATTTATTTCCAAGTATTTACCACTTCACTCATGGAATCATATTAACAAAGGAAACAATGGTAGGACTTGGAAATTAGTGAAGAAAGAAGAATGTAAAATTGAATATAGGGCTTTTCCAAATACAATGAGTATGCAATCAAATTTGATTGTAAAAGCTTCCCTCCACTGAAACATTTGGAAAATTAATTCCATACCATACCCTTTTCACTAACACATAGTAAGGACCCTAAATATTAGCACTAAACAAAAGAAGATGAGAATTGAATAGGGTCTAGAGGTAAGACATGAAAATAACCTAACAAATAAGAATCTAAGACCAAGACTGAATCAAACAGAGGTACAAATCTGTCACCAGGATAAGGACATCATCAAGTGATTATGAAATAAATATGTAAGTTGAACTGCAGGAATTTTTTTCTAGATATATATTCTTTCATAGTGGGAGAAATCCTACAAAATATTAGTGTGTCCAAAGAGCTGCAAATGAGTAGAGGAACAAGAGTTAAGAATATTGAACAAGACATGTCAAAACTAAGAAGAAACCATGCAAATAATTTATGTCAGGCTTCAAGCTTATTAAATATATTGGTAACTTTACAAATTTCAACCAAATGTGCATTTGTACGTAAAGTTCAACATTCTCTTGAATTAATAGAGGTTGATTCACATTAGAAATTAATGCACTTTTTGGACACAAGCTTCCATGTCACCAATACAGAATCAACATCCGAAGCATCTTTATGTTGAAAATAAAACATAAGAAATTAGTTAAATAGATCCAATGAATGCAACCCATTAAGAAAGGATCAATTACCTAGTTAGCACTAAAACTACCTTTTTTACTTTTATCAACGTTTTTGGGGACTTGATAAGAATATGTAAACTTGAAGATTTTTAACAATTTGCAAGTGAAAAGTATATGTGTTTTGGGTAGAGGATCAATTTACTAAACACATAAAACAAGTGAAATTAACCACAATTTACAATGAAACATAGATAAAATAAGCATATCTGAAACACATAACATAAAGCATGATAAAGGAGTTCACCCCTCTCTTGGGCTACATCTCCTTGTCCAACTTCCAATGAAGAGCCTCTTTCATTAAGTGCTCAAAAGTCTGTTTACATGCTTTAATATTGCTCAAACAAAAAAATGATGTCTCCAATGGATTCAACACTATAAAAACCCCCATTTGGGTTCTTTCTGCACCTCATTTGGCCAAAAATTAAGTAAGTTATGTCTGTTACAAGTTTTTCCCAAATTTTATGGCTAGTCATCCTATAATTTAGCCCAAATCTAGATTGAGTGCCTCAAACCCAGAATCGACATGCAAATCTGGCCTACAATCCTGCCCGATGAGCGAAATTGTAGGACTGTTAATTCAGCCATTAAGCCCCAAGTTTTGAAAAACTTGGTCATGCTGGCACATATAACCACATAGGGGGCCGAGATTCTAGGGCCTAACTCTGAGCCCTTTAGTTTTGCTGCACCCTCGGTTCTATGACCCACCATGTGGCCTTGGGGTTGGCCCCCTCCGTATTGTTGAACGCTCATTTCTATGGGGTGCCATGTGACCTTGAGGTTGGCTCCCTCCAACCTTCCGCCTTCGGTATTGTGTGTTGGGCTCCAACGGTGATGTGCCTTGGGTGTGAGGGTCATGGGCTAGGCTAAGGCCTAGCTCCTTAGCCCCTCCTCTTGTGGTCCCATGGTCACTTTGGTGGTCAAGGGCTATGTCTTAGCCCAAACCCCTCCCCCAATTGCGCATTGCCATCAACTTTAAATAGAATTTGATTTTTGTAGCTGTTAAGTAACACTTGTGGCATGGTGGTGGAGCACCGTGCGACTACTCCAAAGGTCTGCTATTCGAATACCATGGAGACCCGATCTAGACATAAACTAAATGTTTTTAAGTAAAAGGAGGCCATGTGGCAACCACTGATTGGCCCACATGTCTCCCCCTCATTGGTCCAGCACAATAACCAGTGAGCCAATAAAACCACCATACATGAGCCAATAAGAACAATACAAGTGTCATCCAACCATAGGTCCTCATAAACACAGTCACTTTCCTAGTCAAATGACCAGTTAGGGTACAGGTTGTTCACTGCACTAGTACAAAATGGCTAATTAATTACTAAAAAACCAACTAAAATTTTCATATAAACGACCATTTTTCAGTGGGTGACCAATAGTATCTAATTTACAATATCTTATAATGTGACCAACTTTTAGTCATTTTTAGCTTAGTCATTAATTTCTTGTCTCAATTTTATCGTCCAGTAGTATATTTAGTCATAAATTTGGTCATTAATTTAGTCATTAATTGTCACAATTAATGAGTAAATATACAACAAAATATTTTACTATATGATCACCGTAGAAAACCAATAAATGACCAAAATATTGGTTGCGTTATAAGATACTGTAAATTAGCTACTAATAGTCATATATATGAAAAATTTAGTCATCACTTAAAACCAATTAATGACCAAAGAAATATGACTAAATTTTGGTCGTGTTACAAAATACTGAAAATTAACTACTAATAGTCGTATATAAGAAAAATGTTGTCGTAATTTGTAATAACAAATTTATCAATTGCAGTAGTCATTTATCTTTTCTTGGTAGTTTCATATTCATTATATAAAAAACTAATTTAGTAGTTTATATTCATTTCATTTACTTTCATTAATAATCATTATAAACAACTAATTTAGTCATATATTCATTTTACTTGTGTTCATTATTAATCAATATAAACTATTAATTTAGTAGTTTTAGATTAATTTTGTGTTCATTATTAATCAACATAAATTACTTAGTATGACTTTGTGACTAAATTTAAAAAAAAAAAATCATACAATTTGCATATTCATGTAATATGAAAACGAAAAGTTACATATGTTAATTACAATACTAAACAATATCAAGTGCAACTATAAATAATTTCAACCACAAAAATTATATTATATGAAATGTCAAGTATTACAATATGAGTTTCCAACTTAATATTGGTTGGACTACAATTTACATATGAAATATTGTTTCATCACTTCGAAATAGTATCATTGTGTTTCCAAGGCATTGCATGTGAATTCACCAACTCTGAAGACTTGGCCATCAGTCTCTATGTCTGCGTCTTATGTGGGATATTGTCTCTAAGGGTATCACTAGATCGATTCTCTTCTCTCCCTCTTTTTTCATTTGTTGCTCCAATGTTATTGTTCTCTTTTTTCTTCATTTTCTGCTTCTTACCATCAATATTAAGTTCCTTTTCTAAAAGCAAAAGAAGATACAATACATAGTATAAGACATGAAAGACGACAAACACTAGAATATAAAGTAAAGTAGACTATAAAAGAGATATACGACATATACCTCAACATCAACAATGTCAAAGCCATTTTTCCCCATCAAAGCAAGAAACTCGAACAATTTTTCTTCAGTTGGGTGATAATGGCCACTATGTGGCCAGATGACCTGCATAAACAAAGCAAATAAAACATCACCATAGAAAATAACACCTAAGTAACTTAGTATTCAACCTTCAGGGAAAGATTAGGCACAATCATGTCAATTAAGTTACATGCTAAAAAGCTCAAGTTGTAGATAACTTGTGAAAACAAATAATATAAGGTGTGATGTCAAATCCTTGTCGTTTTATTCACAACAAAATTTCTTTATCTAACAGATGAACTTGATAAAGTATATAAACAACTTGTGCTCAAATAACAACTTGAAATTAAGCTTTTCTAATAGTCATGAAAACATTTAAATACAAAATGGTTAAAACTATTTCAATCAATGAAGTGTAATACTAATTTCACCTTAAAGCTTTGGTTGTTTTTTAAATGGACATGATACCAAGTATTTTCAATTTCATAGTTCAAAGACAAAACAAAATCAAAAGAAACATTCAAAATACAATCAAACAATAAAGAGAGGATATCATACAATGGACATTGCAATTATAAAAATATTGTTTACCTGTCCATTGGTGTCTTGTTTGGCATTCCTAGAACATTTGATTGCCCAAAATAACCATGAGATGAAAGAATCACAACATTGAAAACCATAGGAATCCCTACTCAAAACTCGAACAAGTTTTCTTTAGTTGGGAGATAGTGGCTACCATGTGGCTAGATGACTTGTATAAAGAAAGTAAATAAAATGTCACTATAGAAAATAACACCTTAGGAACTTAGTATTCAACCTTCATGAAAAAGCTTAGGCATAATCATGCAAACTAAGTTACATGTTTTAAGAGCCAAGCGGTGAATTAGCATACCATATTTCTAACTCTCCATTTTTTATTGAACCAAACCGACTAACATCTAATCCAAAAAGCCAATAATTTTTGTTATATTGGATCAAGAAAGTTTCTACAAGAAACTTCTTAAGAAGCACCTACAACTTCAACTTTTAAAATTTTAGTTGTTTGGAAAATCGATTAGAACACGATATCGGGAGCATATGATATCAGTTTTGAGTGAAATGAGGCACATTGAATTCAGATCGCTTGGATATATCTAATTATACATGTTTCGAGCATTTTTTAGCACTTTTAATTTTGAGCACTAAATTGATCTCCTAGATCAAGACTAGGTTACTTTAGTGCTCTTATGTGAGTTTATTTTCAACAAGTTTGTTTATATTAACAAGGATAAATATCCATGATACCATAAAGGTGTGTAGGTTATCACATGGATTTCTAGCCAACACTGTCAGACATTGTACAACCACTAGTGCCAAGTGACAACACACCATTAACTTTGGAGAGTTGGACCTCTAGACTGCACATGTTCATGATTAGGCATGGCATATGTAAGGCAGTGCAACCTGTCTATGTAAAACCAAAATACACCAAAATATATCAGCAATTTTAACAATTTTGTTTGTTATCCTTTGTCATCCTCAAGATAACTTATGGATAACATTTCTAGATAGGTTGCAGTTGGTGCCCCTGGCACCTGTAGGTCTTGTGTTCCCCTTGGACATTACATCAAAGAGTAGTTCCTAAAGGGTATGTATAAAATTAATTCTTGGAGGGACACAAGATATCCAAAGTTGTGGGGCTTTGGAGCCAATCTCACATTTGAAATCTTTAGAGTCCATGGGCATGTCTTGTCCCATTAAAAATTAACAACTCTCTCTAGAGGGACATGGAATACCTCAAGACATGGGGCCTTGGATCCAATCATGCATTTGAAGGCTTCAGAAAATAAAAACCTATCTCTTCCTTTTGAAATTATATTTTAACAACTCTTTTAGAAGGACAACTGCTTGGGATATGATTCCGTAAGCTAGTTCTATGTCATCAAAAATTAGTTTCTTTCTAGCTTGCCAGGTTCTTCTTTGAGTAAAAATAGTTAGCAGTAATGCCAGGCCCATAAGAGAATATTATAGTTTATGGTTTCCCTTATATCAGCCATGTCTATATCCTCAATAAATTTTCTTTCACCACTCAATAATTTGGGAAAATGGGATTGTTGTTAGTGTATTAGCAATTCCCACAAAGAGCAACCAAACTAGTAAAAGGATTTCAGTGCTTTGGTGAGAAGGAATGAACTAGCAATGTTTTCATTTACTAACCGTAACAGAACATTCAAGCAATTAAACACACTAGATACATAATAGAGAATAAGTGCCCCATATAAAACAATGATTTTTTCCCCTAGAAACCCAAATGGGAAAACTAAAATTCGATGGGTTTCAGTTCTTGCTCAAAAAATAATTACAAGGGGTGAGTTGTGCAGTCTCAAAATAGATTTTGTGCATTCTTACACACTATCAATAATTTCAAATGGCTTTGGTTCATATAAATAATCTTATTTTCATGTTGAATCAAGTGGATGAACATATATGATCACTCAAGCACTCATACAAACCAACCCACCATGACCACAACTACAGATCATTGAACCTTTGGTCCAGTGAGAAGCAGGAGCCATATCAGTCAATTCTATTAATTACAATGTGGGGAGGTATTTAGATAATAAAGTGAACATAGCTTTGAAAATTGTTAAACAAGACCTTCTAAAAGGCAATAGGGTGATGATGGGTCATTGAGAAAGGATGAAGATTTTTGGAGGGATAGGGTTAAGAGATGGTTCTTGCTTCTCTTGGTGGCTCAGTTGTTCATATTGTAGATCATCTAGATTTGGAGGCAGTGTAGCATTTTCCATGATGATCTACTAAGCTGCTTGATATATGTAGCCTTTCCTTTCCCCCTTTTCTGTCTTATTCCTACACTTATCATGATGCATCCATATATTGTTCCCATTGTATGAATCATCTATCATACTTTCCCAGACCATGACAATAATGGTAAAGTCATCTAATACAATTTCTCTCTATTTTATTTTATATAATGACTAGGCACCTCATGGCCCATCTAAGTTTCTAATGTAGTTTCCTTTGATTAGGCATTAAACAGTCTATGCCAAATAACAAAGGATGTTTCAAGGGAAAAAGATCCAGGCAGCAAGCATCTATCTGCAAGGCGAATATTGAGCAAGAGAATGAACAAGAGATATTTCAATCAAGAAGTTTAACATTTTCTTCATAATTGGCATTGTTGCCTATTGTTGTTGAGGGGTTGTTATTAATCAATGTAGAAGTTTTAGTGAGGCCATAAATGGCTTCTCAGATGATGAATCAAATTTGATGGGTACTAATGGCATGCAGGAATACTATTAGCATAAGCATGTCTCCATGTAAGCTATTGTGTTCTAAGATTTCATCTGCTTAAGGGCTTCCACCTCTTGGTTTTGGAATTCTGTGTGTAAAAGAAACTATTCTATTATAGGTTGACTACTCATGTTGTCAAAATATATACTTTCCATCTTCAATATAATTTGAGGGAACTTAAGGTTCAACTATTTCTGTTGAGATATTTTTGTCATGTCTATGGTGCTTATATAGTGCATCTTGAATTTTCTGAACTAAGATTTTTTCATTTCCAAATAATTAAGTCAATTTCTAACGTATTGAGTGGATATACTATATCCCCAACATTACTTATCCCGTTCTTGAGGGAAAATTGTTTAGAATGGATAGATTTGTCGAACTATATCTATTATGTGGCCATCTTAAAGAAAAGTCCTTTTAGACTTCCTAGATCACAAGTTAGTTGCTTTGGAGATGGCCATTCCATGCCCACCTTAGGGCATACTATTCAACATGAAGGGTGAAATTTATTGTGCTCAATAATTTAATTTTTGTTTGGAGAACATTCATGGACTGTCAAATAATTCCATAAACTGGAATTTTGCTTGAATGTTTTATATAATTAGCTATATATTTTAATCTTGGAGTGATTGTACCAATAGTTCTTTGAGACTGTCAAGTTGGAGGGGCATGATCTTACACAAGAGGAAGTTTTCCTCTCAAGAGATATGGTTTTGTTGCAGTTATTATGTCCAATTTCATGCTAAATCATTTTAAAAAGGTTACATATTTCTAGAAATAAGATTTAATTTATTTATTTATTTTCATGAATTGACAGGCATGCAGTGGAATTGGTGAAAAGATAGATAGAGCTCCTGCACAACTTGATTTTGCTCTAGTTGATTCACCATTTTCCGATGATGCTCCTATTCTCCCATATGGTTTCCAAGTGGTTGCACTAGACTCAAAAATATTGAGTATGGTCTCTAATAGAGGTGTCAAATAAAGTTTTTCTATTTATTTTGAAAAGAAATAGAAGATGGTAAACATATTGTAGTCATGGATTGTATGAATTTGTAGCAAGTGATCTTTGTGATCAGGTATGATTGATTGGGATGTTTAAGAAAGTTAAATGTACATGATGTAGGATGGTTATATTTCAAGCAACGTGTTAGATATTGCTTCTTCCTTTGCGGTTGGATTAGTTACAACTCCAACTTTTATCAATCAGTGAGGCAACTCATGAAGTACGAAATATGTGTTGGCTATTTCTTACCATTTTAGTATGAGAAAAATATGCAAGATAAGTTCGCCATTATGGACCATCAATATTTGCACAGTGTCAGCACATATGTGCAACAAGTTGTTATACGCCACTTCCTGGCACCCTAGGATCACTCACACTTTCTCATTTGATTTTCCAAAGCTACAGGTAAAAGGGAACATCTAAATTTGTTGTTTTTGAACTATTAAATCCCTTATTTAGATAATAAATACAACTATTTGATAATAACTGATATGAACAACTGAGCCACCACTCCCATGATAATGATAGTCATTTGATAGTCCTCACTTTCCAATGATAATAGTTTAGCAATCTTTTATGAGGATATTGCCAGATAAAAGGCATTGGTTACTTTGATGAAACTGATACGCCTCAACAACATATCTTAGCCAAAGGTAACAGTATTTTATGAGGATGGGGCCACGTAAAAGGCTCGAGATTTGAACTTACTTCCCATGATAATAGTCTAATAATATTTTATATGGGGATGAGGCCAGGTAAACCTCCTGAATGACTCTAATAAAATCAAGAGGTCTCAGTGACATGTCTTTGCCAAACGTAGCCTCATAGTAAAGTAGAGATATTGTACGAAGTTATGCACCTGCCCCAACCACACCAAAAACGTTAGAAAAGGTCAACTAAAATTGAAATAAAAGCAAATTGAAATTAAATGAAAGCCACAAAAAATATTCCATGGAGGTTTTATAGTTTCAAAAACATATTCCAAAATTACATCTCTAGAAACAAATTACGCATACATTGAAAAAATTAAAAAACCCCAGTTTTGGGGTTTCGTAGACGATTAGGGTTTCAAAAACTTCAAAGTTTAATTTTTTTTAATATAATGTAGAGCCCTAAAAATATTCAATACCCTGGAACATGGGAATATGCAACAAGAAACCAAGATTCTTGGGTTTCAATTATATCAAAACAACAATGAGTTATCCTTGTCTCAAATGCTTCCGAACCACAAAAGAAAAGTAAAATCCCAGCAACCTCCATAGGCATTTAGAATAATAAAGACATTCCTTAAGGGCACTTTGTTCCATCAACCATCTGATGAATAAAAAACACATACCTTTCTCCTGATATTTTAGCGATGTCATTCAGACTTGACCCAGGAGATAAATTAAGTAAGTATTATGGAAGCTAGTGAATACTGTCTGAAGCCCATTACATATATATACTAATCTTGAGAAGCTATATATGGTGGATAGAACCCATAATGCTGGACCAATCTATGTGTGAAGAATTTTTATTGAATTTAATGAGATTGCGTCACCTCCTAATTGAATTCGACATTGCATGTGTGAGAGGTCAAGGCTAGCCTGATTGTATAAGAGAAATCAATCATCCCCTCTAATATTTCCAATGAATTAATTTCTAAATTACTTAAGAATTTATTTTTTTTATATTATCATTCCCTCCAATATTTACAATGAATTACTTTTCAAATTTATTTTAAAAATTATTTTTTATATGACCTTAAGAGATAATACCTAATATGCCTTTTGATACTTTCGAGGTGGCTTTGCTCTTTTGGTAAAATAGA
This sequence comes from Pinus tabuliformis, assembly GCA_031772625.1. NCBI lineage: Eukaryota > Viridiplantae > Streptophyta > Pinopsida > Pinales > Pinaceae > Pinus > Pinus tabuliformis. The sequence goes on along the minus strand of CM062820.1, from coordinate 1,210,414,194 downwards.
TTTTTTTAACTAATATATTCATGTTTGAAAGGTAATTTATTTCCACCAATATGTTTATGTCTTTAAAGTCTTGAATTAGTTTGGATTCATTTTAATCTTGAATATAAAGTGAATATGAAGGAATTAAGGTTTTTTTTAACATTTAGAAAATGTATCGTTAAGAGGTATCAATATGTAAAGTGAATTTTCACTTGTACATTGTTATCAAGTTAAAAAGAAAAAAGATTGAAAACTTTATACTGGAAAATATGAAATGCATATTCTATCAAGTTTAATAAAATATTGAAAGCTTGGGACTTTTTGCTTGGATCTCATACTGAAGATCTATTTTGGAAGTTCTAATACAAAAAAAAGTGAATTCATGACTAGTTATTTTAATTCTACATTCCTATCAATTGAATCCATCTACCTAAATTTTAACATTGCAGACAAATTTAGAGACCCCCTTAAAGGGGTCTCTAAATTTTAACATTGTAGATGGATTCAAAGACCCCTTTGTCACTAAATTTTAACACTGTCAATGGATTCATAGACCATTTTGTCTCTAAAATTTAACACCATAGATGGACTCAAAGGGGGTCTCTAAATCCATCTACAATGTTAAAACTTAATGAAATGTAACACTTCAATATCAAAATTACAATTTTCTATTCTTGGAGTGACATAATCAAAAATGACTATCATAAATGACTATTTCATATATGTTTTGTACTTGTTAGTTGGTCATATTTTTATTCTTGGGCTACAATAGTCATTTATGTTAATCATTTTTAATTTTGTCACTTATTATCTAGTCATATATTTAAGATCTCGACTAAATTAGTCGTTTAAGTTAGTTGTTTGTAGTTGGGTCACTTAAAATTGCTCAAATTTAGTAGTAATTCACTTGAAATAATTATGATGACTAACTTTTTTAGTCGCATAGTCACTCATCTCTCATTTTGTACTAGTGAGTGAACACCATGAAACAAACTCCAAAAGGAAGGAACCACTAGTTATTTTTTAAATTTATGATAGAAATATTTGGGCTTGATTTTCTTCATGGCCTCTAGGATTAGGCCAACAAGTTCTCCATATGTTTCCAGATTTCCTATCAATACAATAGATTAGTCCATTAAAGTCTTTGGATTATCATTCACATCAACAAAGTGAAATAGATGTTACTACATACACACTAGAATAAACAAGAGGTGCACAATGATTCTAGAAGGCATACTTAATTTGTAAGACAAATAATCTAGCCAAATCCATATATTTGCATCTACAAACCAACAATGTTTGTCATATTTAGAAATTATATAAAGATTTGTGTGCTTCATTTTATCTCATCTGCATGGGAGTCATTTTAGAAGTTGATTACTTTGCATGAATGCATGAGCCTCAAACATTTGTTTCCATGTCATGGATGAATTTCCCTAATCACTTGAGGATCATATTCAACCCTTTGTCTCCATTCCAGACTCCTTTCTAAATTAAAAGAAACCATTTCCAAGGATGAGGAAATACAGGTAGTTGAGTGCTACTAACCTTGATTTCATCAATATTTTTGTCCTTTATGTTAGCAATAGAGTGCAGAGATGTGAAATTTTCCAAAGAAGTCGCAAAAACATCTCGATGTGTTTCCATACACATTATAGAAGTAACATGAATTTCATTACAGAAACCCTCAAGGCTCTTGTAGATAACCACCTCATCATCACTTTTGTTAAGAGGAACATTGAATTCTTCTAGCATTGGAGCCCAAAAAACCTCTAACATGAATCTAAATATTACCACATCTATAGCAGTATAATAGATATACATGCAAATCCCAGAACAAGAGTTTTGTTACATTTTATTCAAAATATTCAATCTAGAATAGGTTATTGCATCGCGACATTGTTAAAATCACTTACTTAGACTTGATAGATTTTACCTTAAACTGTTGTTGCATATGATAAATAAGATCATCACTAGTCTCCAGATATTTTTCTTCCCACCTTTTAAAAATTAGAATATTTAGTATACTATCTAGACCTAAAATTCTATTTACTTTTGTGGGAAGTTTATTTTGTGGTTCTTCTTGATTCCATTTTTAACAGTACAATCATAAAAGGATCCCATGTAGTCTTCTGGTAAATATTTTCCATCATCTATACCTTGGTTCGTATGAAATATGCATTTGACCTCTACAATAACATTGCAAGTTAAAAAAGAGGTAGTTGGATAAAGGATGATCCCAAAAAAAAATTGAAATGTGATGGTCCATGAGAATTGCATAGGATGAAAAGGCATATGAATTGCCAATGAATTGCACAGGATGAAAAAGGCATATCTTATTCTTCACCATTGGATTATGTGCATCAGTGTTGAGCATGATCATAGAGTATGCAAGAACATAATCTGTGTCTACCCTAGTGAAAACCTCTAGGTCGCACTTACAATAGCACTCTGCAATTTTTCTATGATGGGATCTATTTTCTGTGCTTATCTAGGTAATCTAGAACCTTGTCAGAAGGCCCTTATTGCCTCATCAAATTCATCCCTTCAAATTTAAAGGATTCAATATATGCATGCATCACCCTTGGAGAAAAATAAATTTTCTCCCCTAAATAGTTACCAATCAAGGTCTTGTCCAAACTAGCTGCATTTCTTAGAAAAGTAGTTATCTCCTCAGGGGAGTCTCTAACCTTCTTTGCATTGACAAGGAATTCAATTCCCTTGCACGGCTTTAGGTTGAAAAGGGATATACCTTATTATATCTAGTTCAATTATTAGTTTCCATAAATTTTTAGGGGAAATTCTATAAGCCATTTATAACATATCTAGAATACTTGAAAACATGAGAGGGAGAGAAAAAACAGTAGCATCTTGACCTAAAGTTTTAGTTTATAAGCACAGCATTTTTCTAATGTATTATCCCTTGATGTTTCACTACCTGCTTCAGGATGGTGTTCTCCGCCATCCACAGACTCATCCCCACCCTCATTTGCCAAAGATGCACCATTTACATAATCTACACTAACATCTTCATCTTCAACATTTTTCAAAAATTGCATATTTGGAATCCTTAGTTGCTAATTCATACAATTTCCCATTGATCTCAATAAAAGGTGTCAAGTTTCATGGTGGAATCCTGAGGTGGCAATAATGTGGTGGCAGAACCTGGAGGGACAACTTGAGTAGTTTTTAAAAGCCCATTAACCATCCGGTAAAAACCTGGTTTAATTAAAAACTCACAATGCAAATAGTAGATTGCTTGCAACAAATCTAGAATTTAGTAATGTTCTAAACCTACAATAGAATTCCTTGAAAAACATAAAAAACAGTCACCGAAAGCACATGTAAATTATTTTGAGTTGGAGAAAAACACCAAAACGATATTTCTACTGCTCCTAGATGCATAGTTCAACCATTTAGCTAGCTAGGCTACCAACCCTTCACGATAGTAATAAGTATGTTATTTGAAGTCATTATACCATAAACGGGCAATCTGTAATTCACTAATATCTTCTAATAAGCAGAAATATTCCTCAGTTCAATAAACACCTTGAGTGACATTTTTTCCTCAACTGGATTACCCAGAACCAATGAAATTCACTGGCGTAGTAGAATTCCAACAACGATATATTTCATCTACATGTAGGCCATGTCCTTACTCAGGAAGATCTAAGGTCCTCCATTGAATGCAAAAAACTTATAAGAGTCCTTAGGAGGTTCAAACCGGCCATTTTGTATCCACCTCTCAGGCTTGAACTCTAAGTAGTTAGGTCCCCATATGGATTCCAACCTTCCCACTGAATAGATTGAATATGTCATAGTAGTTCCCCTAAGGAAAAACGTACTATCAAGTAAGGTTTCATCCTTATGCATGTATTTAGAGGGATATGGAACAAAAGGATAAAGCCTCAGAGTCTCAGTTAGTGCAGCCTTTAGGTAAACCAATTCATCAACCTCTTCAAACACCAAGGGTTCTTCAATCCATTTTGAAGTGTCCTTGCCCCTACTTTTGGTTAAAACCTCAGAAATTTCCCCAATGACTTTGTCTTCAACTTGGGGATTATGAATTATCAACCAGAAAAACCAACTCATGGCCATAGATGAAGTATCCCTACCAGCAAGAATGAAATTCAGAGCTACATTGAGTGGGAACGTATCTAAGTAGGCCTTTCCATCCCCATAATTGTTCCTCATAAACCTTGATAGCAAATCATCATGTGGTTGTTGTAGTTGAGAAATTTTAGCTTGATCTCCTCCTTTGGATCCTTGGGACTGAATAAACAATTCCACTCTCCTCAGTTTAATAATCTCATACAAGTATTTTTCAACCTTGGCAACGCTTTGACGAAGCTCAATCTCCATGCCCCAACCGAGCATTTTATTAAGCCTCCATATCACTTGAGGAAATATAAAACGCTGCAGAGTATCCACAATTGAATTGTCAAATGAAGTAGAAAAGGGATTAAGAGGAAGAAATGGGGACAATGTCTCTATATCCTTGCCAAATGCGAGACCACAAATATTATCAAATGTAAGCGTGAGAAAAAGGTATTACAAATCAACAACTCTATGTACTTATTTGGCTTCTGCCAAGACAGGCCATAGTTTTCCCTTAATTGACCATGTAACCCATCAAGCCATAGCATTTCTCATATTCATTCTGGTGAACTCCAACACTGTAGTATTCCTCTGCACCAACCATGTTTCACCATAAATGTTGAAGATACCACCCCCCAGTGAGTCATGAAATGTTTCCTACCACTGTGGCCACTTGGGATAGTTGTTAAAATGTGTGTGAAGAATATGCTCAAAATTTTGGTATGCATGTTATCATTACATGCCCTTGTTTGCTTGAAAGGACAGGGATATCATAGATACATGCATGATATGCTACTCATGCCTTGTGGAGATTGTATGCAATCTAGTCATGCATTATTTCCTTGTTTTGTAATAGTCCTGATAGGCTTCCCACCACTAACCACACCATGGGACCTCTAAAAAGATTTGTGATGGTAAAAAACCAAGCAATATATTTTTATATTTCCCCAAGTATTAATATCCCTATGGAATCCTCCATTGTTGTAAGAATTTTATGTTGATATGACCTCTCATTAGTCTGTAAAACCCTTCAAGGTTGATCTATTTTCGTTTTTACCTTATAATGATTACATACAGGTGTCCTGTTGGTGACAACAAAGGTTAATATCCATGAAATTCCAACAAAGAGTTGGAAAATATTAATCAATTATCCCATCTCTATACATGAAAGGAAGACTATGACTTCAAAGATACAAGGCTACACCACCATTTTTGGAACTCTACAACTCGTTAAGACCATGACTCCATATGCACACATACAAAATATTAATCCTACTTTAACCATGTCTATGTATATAAATACATGGTGAACACATGAAATAGTACCCTGGTTAAAATCAAGGCAGAGAAGCATAAAACCCTGAATTTTTGGTACACATAATTGTCAACAACACATGGTCGAGTAACAATCCTAATCTATCCAATAGGACCTCAAACCACTTATACATATGCAGTCACACAATTACTTGGAAATCTTATTATCTCTAATAGAATTAAGATGGGGATTGTTATTACATAAGATTGGTTGGTTATCAAGACTAATTTATCATAATGAAGAAAAACACTACATAAAAAAAAGAAAAATAGCGAAAACAACAAATAAACACAAATACATTTGTGAGTATCCATCCTACTCAACTGACCTAAGCTTTGTTCGGGAATTGTCTTAGTCTCTCTTGTTGAAAATTGAAGCAATAAATTCTCAATTTGATTTTTCCTCAAGATTAAATTGAGAAAATTCGAATTTCCATATCAGCAGATAACTTGGATAATGTCAACTTGTCTGACATGTCTTGTGTCACCCATTTTACTCAGTAAATTCGAGTTGGAGGAGTTAGGGTTCAGTTATGCATGAGTGTGTTATGAAACCAGCTCAAGAAAAGATAGAAAAGATAGATCAACGCCTTAGAATTCAGCCTCTTCGAGGGGGCAACCTCCTTTACATTACATAAATGAACAATTCTTGGATGATACAAATGAAAAGACCTCCTTTCTATATATAAGAGTCTGAGGGGTCATAACATAATCAGAGCCGACATAACAATAATAATGTAAGGGCACAATAATAACACTAGTGGGCTTCTATGGGGCACAATAGTAACAATATGGGCACTACATGGGTACATCAATATAATGAGTGGGTTGTACTAATAACAATAAGGGGTTACACTAGTAGTATAGGGGCCTAACATGCCCCTCTCCTTCAAAAAGCGTTGTCCTCAACGCTTGAGTAGTTCTTGATGCTTCTGTATAAAATTCTTGTCCTTCCATGTGGAATCTTCAGCAGGTAAGTTCTTCCACTTGATGAGATACTCTGAAATTGATCGATTTCTTAGCTGTCAGGTTCTTGTTTCTGTGACTGCTCCAGGTTCCAATATGATTTTTCCTTCCTCTTCAATTTCTGGAAATATTGTTTGAATTGGGATCTTTTGCAACTTTTGAATAAGTGGCCATACTTATTCGTCCTTCTTCCATTCATCCCTTGCTTCATTTATCCAATCTGGTTGGATAATAGAAATAGCACAAAACAATGCCTCCACATCCTCATCCTTGAAGATTCTTCCCATTTGGTAAGGTCGCCATTTTTTAAGTGCATGTAGTATTGCCAACATTTCCTTCTCATAAATTGCTTGCTTTAGATGTAGCAATAAAAATACCCAATTACCTACATCAAAACATTTTTCACTACGATGTTGATCTACCTGTTGTTTTGTTTGATTTTGCACTGAAGTGGTGTTTTCCTTTAAAAGTTGGAGAACTTGTTGTTGACGCTCGATGTGATCTTTCACTGCTTGAACCTTTTTCTTCTTGATATGTCCTTCTATCTCTAGAGTTTGAGGAGTGGTAATTTCTTCCAATCCTTTACAAGATATGGTCGGATTCATTTCTTGATGCTCAATGTGATCTTTGACTTCTTGAACATTTTTCTTCTTGATATGTCCTTCTATCTTGATAGTTTGAGGAGTGGTAATTTCGACCAATGAATTACAAGATATGGTTGGATTCACTTCTTCTTTCTCGATGTGATCTTTCACTTCTTGCACCTTTTTCTTCTTGATATGTCCTTCTATCATGAGAGTTTGAGGAGTGGTAATTCTTACCAATGCTTTACAAGATATGGTCTGATTCATTTCTTCTTTCTCTAGGGTGGGGTCCTCGCGTATATCTTCTTCTTTTGATGTTTCTTGATCCTTTTCTTCCTCCTCTTCATATTCTATGTAAAATAATTTCTTCTCGGCACACTTATGACCTTTAGTGCATTTGCTATCACAATTGTAACAAAGCCCCTTTTCTCTTTTTTCTTCCAATTGTTGTGGTGTAACCCTTGTAGGTTGTGGAAGGCTAGGAGAAACAACACTTCCATCTTTACAGTTGTGATGGGTATGCTGCCTGGTTTCCATCATTTTGCTTTCCACTATGTCACAAAGCCCTTTTACTCTTTCCAATTGTTGTGGTGTTGCTCTAAAGAAGGTGTTGCTCTTTGTATCCTCATAATGTGCTATCATTTCCTCCATGAAAATTAACCACGTAACAAGTTGTTTACGAGAACAAAGCCCTTCATACCATAAAAATTGATCCCATTCTAAATATGAAGATGCAATACATACCTTTTGTAACAGTGGTACACCATGTAGATCAAAATATTTCTCCATCTAAAGTATCCAATTTACCGGATCCTTGCCATCAAACTTCCTCATCTTGCTTTTTCTTGATTTTAGGAGCTCGATCTTGAAACGACTGTAACTCTGTACTTTCAGATCTTTAAGTTCTAAAATTGCGACCTGTAGTAGCCCTCTATGTCCTCTTTCCAATGCCACCAGTCTGATCCAAATTGGATTCTCCAAGAAAGAGTTATGCACAATCTCCCAAGATGACCTGATTATAGACCTTTCCAGAAGAGCGAACTTGTATGAAGTGCCATGTGTCACTGTTTCGACCTTTGGTAGTGAAAAATATAGACAAGAAACTAAAGTCCGTCCTCTTTCTATACCTTCTTGTGAAATTTCAATCCGATGCTCAGAGAGAAAGTTATGACGATTTTCCCCAGGTCACCTGTTTGGAATTTAATTCAGGAGTCTTCAAAAAGACCAACTTCCTCAGATCATATCTCTGCAAATATAGCGCGAAAAGCTCTGAAATTTTGACCCAATGTTCAGTGCGATTTCCTCTCAAATGGGTTTTTGTTTTTGCTTCTGAAACGTCACAGAAACAAATTTATAGTGAAAATTCCACGATCACCTATTCAGAGCAGCGAAACCCTAGAATCCAAAGCTCTGATACCAAATGTTATGAAACCAGCTCAAGAAAAGATAGAAAAGATAGATCAACGCCTTAGAATTTAGCCTCTTCGAGGGGGCAACCTCCTTTACATTACATAAATGAACAATTCTTGGATGATACAAATGAAAAGACCTCCTTTCTATATATAGGAGTTTGAGGGGTCATAACATAATCAGAGCCGACATAACAATAATAATGTAAGGGCACAATAATAACACTAGTGGGCTTCTATGGGGCACAATAGTAACAATATGGGCACTACATGGGTACATCAATATAATAAGTGGGTTGTACTAATAACAATAAGGGGTTACACTAGTAGTATAGGGGCCTAACAGAGTGATTGCTTATTTGTAGCAATCAAGGTAAGTTATCTCTAGTTATTTTCATTTAAACTAGTTCCAACTTTTGGAGGAACTAGTGGAAGGTCAGTTAAGCAGTGGGACTTCATTCAAATTCAGTCATCATCCAAATAACTGATAAACCATACCAAAATAGCTAGTGCATGCAGAGAATTCAGGTTACCCATTTGAGGTGGAGATTTCAAGGTAGTTGAAAATCAATTATAGACTAGTCTTGAGTGTACAGGTGTTGCATGTAGTCATATGATCGGCCTAAAGGAATTGCACAATTCAATTGAGAGAATTTCCTAAATAATAGGGACTAATTCCTCTAGGAACAACACAAGGAAATAGGAGCTCAAGCTGAGGTAAAATTTGACCAAGTCTGGGTCAGATTCCTTTAGTGAGCAGAGAGATAGGTCATGCACTTACATGGTAAGCTCGATTGAGCAAATAAATTGTAATAGATCTCTATTTCATTTGATTAATGCAAGATGCATTGGGTTTTTTACCATATTTCTTTCCTTAAATAAAAATACTTGTTGCGTGTGTGTTATTCCTTCTTGCAGGTCTAAAATTTTTGTCCTAAATTATGAATTAATGTCCACAAAGCAATAGTGTAGATTTGTGTCTTGTGATTTTGATTAAATATTCATGAGCAGTTGCAAATATACAACCTAATTTTTACATGGTATCATATTTGGATTCACATTAGAGCAAGAAATTCAAAGTTGTTTCTGAGGGGTTCAAATTTGGAAATCAGTGTAGCAGTATTTCTTTAGAGCTGAGAAGATGGCCTTCAATGGACTAAGGCTAGAGTATGCTTTAAAAGGCACATCCAATTTTATTACATGGAAGGACCACATGGAGGAAGTATTGGATGAAAATGGGTTTCTATAATACATCAAGAAAAATGTTGCAAAACCTCAAACATCTGATGCCCAAAACCTTGCTCAGTGGAAGAAACATGTAGCCAAATCAAGGACAATCATTTTGGAGGGAGTAAGATCATATTGTCTTGAATATCCATGGAAAATAAACTCCTTTCGCAATGTGAAAAACATTGACAAAATTTTTCAAGAATAGTAGTGACCACAGGAAGCTGGCACTCAAGGATAAACTTCAAAGTATAAAGATGTAGAAGAATAACACAATTTCATAGTATCTGAGCAAGTTAACACAATGTCATGATGAACTTGGTGAGGAAGACTTGGTAACCTTAGGCTTTCTAGGCCTACCCAAGAGCTGGCATAGCTATCAAGATTCGGTGAATGGGAGGGAGAAACTACCGAGTTTGGAGCGCTTATGGTCTAACTTCGTAGAGGCAAAAATAAGGTGGAATACTAGAGATGGGACTTCATGTAAGGGAGATGATGAAGAAAACTTTTCATTGGTTGGAAATAAAAGGAAGGGAAAAGGGAAGAAATCCCAATCCAAACCAGAATGTAGTCAATGGAGCAAGAAGAAATATTTGTGAAAAATTAAATGCTTCCATTGTCATGAACTTGGGCACTCTGCCACAAAGTTTCCACACAAGAATGTAAGCAAGAAGACCTTAGGAGGAGTAGCAGGTGAATCCTTGGCTTCATAGTTTGAGCTTGACTTTACCCTCATTGCATGCATGACCAACACAATGATGGGGAGTGTGTGGTACTTGGACTCAAGTGCATCATTCCACATAACGAGTAATAGATATTTTTTTAGTGACCTGGCGGAGAAACATTTGTATATTCACATCGAGATGGGGGAAAACAAAAGGTATAACACAACAAGGATTAGTATAGACACCTTTCATAGGGATTCAGGCTCCCCCCTCAGGCTCAAGGATGTCATGTTCGTTCCGAGCCTAAAGAAAAATATTGTTTCTATTGCAATTTTGGAAGTTCGTGGTTATGACGTGATCTTCAACAAAGGAAAGGAATTTCTAAGACACATATCCACAAGATAGGTGAATCATATCATCGTTCATGTGAAGAACTTGTACAAGCTAGATGTGGAGGATTGTGCCGCATTGAGCACAAAGGTGGAGAAGGTGCAGAGTCGCAGTGTTAGTGAACTTTTGCATAGAAGACTTGGCCATTTTCATCATGTTGCTTTGAATATCATGCAATAGATAAACACAGGACTTCCCAAATGAGTACTTGAGCAGCAGGATGTATGCAAATTATGAACCTTGGGGAAGTACACAAAATCAACATTCCATGATTAGGAAAACAAAGCACATGCAGTTCTTGAAAGGATCCACTCTGATGTCTGTGGACCTTTCTCGACAACCTCCACTACCAGGCACAAATATTTTGTCATTTTTATTGATGAATTCTCACAGAATTGTTGGATCTTCTTCATGCGGAAGAAGGATGAGACAATCTCCAGTGTTTTAGAATTCAAGGCATTAGCTGAGAATGAGGAGGATGAGAAGAAGAACTGTAGAATTGTGGAAGAAGTGAGGGTGATGTTGCATGATCAAGGCCTACCTCTGCATTTGTGGGATAAGGCATGTGACACATCAGTCTATTTGTAGAACTGGGGTGCTCATCGTATTCTTGGCATGATTACATGAGGAGACTTTCTCGGGGAGAAAGCCAAATATGTCTCTCTTCAGGATATTTGGAGCCTCTATTTGCTGCCATGTCTCCAAAGAATCAAGGAAGAAGCTAGGCTCGACAACATAATTGGGGGTGTTTGTGACTTACATAGAAACTACCCACAACTATCATGTCTACTTTTCATCCCTCAAAATGACAATTGTGTGAAGGGATGTAAAATTTGATGAAGACAAAGCGATGTGGCGCTCTCTTAAGAGGGAGATTCTGATCCCACTAGAAGAGGAGATTTTAGCTCCAAAGGAGGAGCCTCAAGAAGTTGTGGATTAGCCACAAATTGAGGAGCATAGAGTTGAGATGACCACTCAAGCATAACCATCTAGAGAAGGTAGGAGAAAGACCAAGGAAGCTAAGAGACTTGTGCAAGATACGAGGGAGAATGTGGGTGCTCCTTCAAATCAGCGTAGGAAGAGAAGGTCACCAGATTGATACACTGGCTACATGGCTCTAATGACTAAGCTTATAGAGACTGAGCCATCCTCTTTCGAGGAAGCAATAGAGAAAACTGCGTGGGTTGATGCAATGATGGAGGAATACAAACCCATTGTAAAGAGAAATGTTTAGGAAGTGGTCCCAAGACCAACAGATAAATTATTTGTGGGTTCGAGATGGATATTCAAGGTAAAGCATGCAGTGGATGGAACCATAGAAAAGTACAAGGCCAAATTTGTGGCCAAGTGGTACTCTCAAGTTGAGGGGATTGACTATGATGATACCTTTGATCTTATAGCAAGGTACTCATCCATCCAATCAATTCTTTCTCTAGCTGCACAAATGGGGTGGAACATCCACGAGATGGATGTGAAAAAAACATTCCTCAATGGATTTATTAAGTAGGAGGTGTATATCGAGCAACCACAAGTCTTAGAGACTTTTTATCAGGAGTCCCATGTGTGCAGACTCAAGTGAGCATTATATGGTCTCAAGAAAGCACCCCGTGCTTGGTATACTAGGATCGATAGTTATCTCATCGGTTTAGGCTTCAACAAAAGTAAAGCAGATGCAAACCTCTATCATATTTTGGTAGAAGGTAAATTGTTGATTATTATCTGATAGGTTGATGACTTGATTTTAACTCGTGATGAGCAGTTGATCATATCTTGCAAGGAGGACCTTACAAGAGAGTTTGAAATGAAGGACATGGATTTATTGGAAGCATGGCAAGGTGATGAGGAATTGTTTGTCTCTCAAGGCAAGTATGCAAATGAGATTCTTCTGAGGTTCCACATGGACAATTGCAAACCCATGAAGACACCTCTAGTGACCAACTGGAGGAAAGAGAATGCCACTTCAAGTGAAGAAGTGGATGCTACTGTTTATCAAAAGTTGGTGGGTTCACTAATGTATCTTATGAACACGAGACCATATATGTGTTATGTAGTCAACGAGCCGAGCCAAGCAATGTTTAGGCCAACCAAATTATTTTGAAGGGTAGTTAAGCATGTTCTACTATACCTCAGAGGCACTACCCAGTTTGGACTATGGTACAGATGGACAGAGGGAGTGAAGTTATGTGGCTTCACAAATGCATATTGGGCAGAGAGTCCATAAGATTGAAAGAGTAAATCAGGTGGAATTTTCAGTGTTAGGTCTACATCAATTTCTTGGTACAAAGGCAAAGATTTGTGGCACTCAACTCAACAGAAGTAGAATACATAGTTACCAGTCAAGCAACATGTGAGGCGATATGGATGAGAAAGATCCCTTTGGATTGTTTGGTCAGATGATGCATCCAATTGTGATCTAATGTGATAATCAAAGTTACATCAAGCTCTCTGAAAATCCTATTTTTTCACCATTGATCCAAGCATATAGATATATGCTATAACCATTTACGGGACTGTGTGCAGAGGCGAATAATGTTGTTGCATTAAATTCCGACGGAGGAACAAGATGCTAATATTTTAACAAAGGCATTATCAAGAGGGAAGTTTTAGTTCCATGAGTGTAGGATAGGGGTGTTTGATAATCCCTTTCTTTTTAGAGGGAGCATTGAAAATTGCAGCAAGAAATTGTTAATTTGATTTTGCCTTGATTAAATTGAAAAAATTTGAATTTCCACATCAACATACAACTTAGATGATGTTAACTTGTGTGACATGGCTTGTGTCAGCCAGTTTACTTATTAAATTCGAGTTGGAGGAGTTAGAGGTCAATTATGCATGAGTGATTGCTAATTTGTAGCAATCAAGGTCATTTATCTCAAGTTTTTTTCAGTTAAACTAGTTCCAACTTTTAGAGGAGCTAGTGAAAGGTCAGTTAAGCAGTGGGAATTTAGCCAAACTCAGCGATCATCTAGTTAACTGATCAATCATCCCAAAATATCTAGTGCATGCAGTGTAACATCAATTGTAGACCAGTCTTGAGTGTATTGGTGTTGCAGGCAGTGAGATGATCAACCTAAAGGAATTGTGAGATTCAATTGAGGGAATTTTCTAAATAGTTGGGGCTAATTCCTCCAAGAACAATGCAAAGAAATAGGAGCTCAAGCCGAGGAAAAATTCGAATAAGTTTGGGTCAGAGGCCTTTAATGAATAGAGAGATAGGTTTTCAATTGTAGGGTGAGCTTAGTTGAGAAAAGAAATTGTAATACATCTCTATTTCATTTTATTAATGCTATATGCATTGGATTTTTTAGCATATTGCTTTCCCCAGATAAAAATATTGATTGCATGTGTGTTATTCCTTCTTGCATCTCTGAAATTTTTGTTCTAAATTGTGAAGTAATGCCTGTGGAATAGTAGTGTAGATATGTGTCTTTTGATTTTGATTAAAACTTCATGAGAAGTTGCAAATCTATAGCCTAATTTCTACATCTCTAACAATTCAAAAAACTATGAGAGAAACAACACCAATGACACAATAATTGTGAAAAATAAAGTTCTCTAACCTTCTTCCTGTCTTCCACACAAATATTTCCTCCTCCAATACTTGTTGATCCTTCTTCCTGTCTTCCACACAAATATTTCCTCCTCCAATACTTGTTGATCCAACACTTGTTTAAAATAGCCTTCTAAAATGCAATTAATTCTCTGATCCAATTCATGCAAAGACAATTGAAGTCAACTGACCTTAATTCTACCAGTCTGAAATGCAAATAAAGTAAATGAAAGAGCATCTTCATTTACGAATTTATTTAAAAACAAGAAATTCCCATAAAAAATAACTGAAGAAGAACATATGTATTCATTGTATACGTGAGGATAGAACAAGAAACTCAATACCTCTCACTCGTCCATAAAACAACTACAACATTTTCCAAAAGAATCTTCCATAGCTTCAATGCCATTGTCTTTCTGTGCATAGGAAGAGAATCTGAGGTATACTCTTGATTGAAAGCTAACACAATGCCCTGAAAACCAAAAATGCATCTGATCGAAGCTGTTGTTGATTTTAACTTCCAAATCTCCATCCCGTTCCAAAGCCCCATCAACCAACTCACCCTTTCTTCCTTCCAAAGCAGTCTTGTACATACTTATCTCTAAACATTACGTCCAACATACCTTTATCTATCGAATCAAGTAGATCAATAGTATCTGTCATTGCTACAAATGTAGAATCAAATGCACCATCATGACCCCCATTTGATTTTAGCGGAGAAGGATTCAAAACCACATCGATATTCTGCACAAAGATGGTATTATTAACATCATAAATGGATTTCTCTTTGGGCTCCATAAGGTTATCTACAACAATGGGCTCCATAATTAATGTAAGATAAGCTTAGCATTCGTCTGATTAACCACATTTTTGCTGCGAAAGAAAACATTATAAAAGGTCCACATGACCTACAACAGGCAATCTCCATTAATCCTTAAACTCGTACAAGTAACCCAGAGACTAGGGTTTTGAGAACCAGGATATCGATATTTCCATCTCCCAAATCGTGGCACTTGCAGAGAGATTCCATGAGTTGAAATAGAAGCTTGCTCTCAGGGCTACCACTGCTGTGACTATAGGATATCAATTTCTGTATTCAGTCCAGGGCATATTCCACCATTTTCAGAAAACCTGAATCACATGCCACAATTAGGGCTTGTAGTATGCTTTTTGCATTAGCTAGGATGAAGGAAATCGGGCCATCAATAATAGAGGCGATGGAAGGACTTTCCATCTGTTGTTCCTGTTGATCGACAGGTCATTGTGTGACCAAAAGCTTCTCCAGCATGACCTTACATTCTTGCACGAGCTTGGAATGCTTGCGCCATGAGTAATTATTTCTGGCCTACGGGGAGGCTTATTACCACCCTAGGCGGAAATCCAAAAATAAAGTGCCCTGACATTCCACCATTGATTCATTTAAGAGAGACTTCTCTGTCTATCGAAGAAATATATGAGGGGGGACGTTACAATACGGTGAGAGAGCACCATTCCGCTCATTAAAAACCTATTATGTTGCGAGAGAGACACAAAAATAAAATAAATATTAATTGAAAAAAATAAAAATAGGAAAACGGAAAGTTGAAACAAAATTATTACTTCGTCTCAAACTAATGTCATAAAATACCATATCCTGTAGTAGTGAAATTATCGTAATAAATTATGTAGTACACAAATTTATATACATTTGTAAAAGAAAATATTTCAAGTATTCATGTCTTAATGAACAATAATAAGTTAGGTTTTAATGAATAAGTTATGTTTTAATGAACAATAATAAGTTATTGTTAATGATTATTATATATATGTATGAGATAAAATTATCATAATAAATTATATAAAATAAATTTATATAAATTTATACAAGTAAACATTTGACGTTTTAATTTTGGTATCAGTTAATTTATTTCGTCTAATATTATTTATGATAGTGTATTAAAAAGTTGATTAATATTATTTGATGACAAGAATATTATATATGTTAGCATTAAAAACTAATTTAATTATAATTTGATATAGTAAATTTCAAAATATTTGTGACAACCAACTTTTTTGACCTTTTAACTCAACAAAACTATGTTGATCTTGGAATGCTCCTCTTAATGCTTTTTGACTATAGAAATAAAATTCCAAAGATTATGAGTAATCACTTTATTCCCTAGAAAGGTCCAAGAGACTATATTTACTCATAGTGAATGTTAATCATCATCATCATCACCATCATCATTATATATTGTTATAGGAAATTTAGACAGCTTTATAGTTGACAAGATAAAAATAAATTATGAATTGAAATAGTAATATAATTCATTTTTATTATTTATTTTGTGTGTGTTAAAAGATAAGTTGAATGAGGCTTGCTTCATGAATAATATATTAATGTGTGATACTTAGCTTACTTATAAAATTATTTAACGACAATAACATTAGTAATGTTCAGTATCTATTATTAATTATTTTAACAATAATACTCAAATATGAATAGAGTAGTATAGATTGATTTTTTTCAAATACAAGAGGAAAGAGGATATATTGATATTGCATGTGTTCAATATTTATTTTTGAATTGTTTCAATATTTTTTTCCAAGGAAAAAAAAAACCTAAACTAAACTTTTTGTTATAGTTATATTGTGAATAAAAGAAGCATAGGACTAATTTGAGTTGTTTTTCATTGACATTTTATTGCTATCACAGAGAAGCAACTCTACTTATAACTGTGAGATGCTTGACCTATTACATAAGGTTGCCATATAAGGAACAACAGTTAAAAATAATGGAGAAATGGTTATATGGTTGTAACGTATCTCCTTAGTTAGGGATTAGTTCCTAGAGTTTAGGAGGTTGTTTACAACTACCTATTTTTCAGTGATGTATTTAATATTGTAATATTCATTTGATGTAATGTAGAGTGAACGAGAGAGAGAATCTCCTCTTTGTTTGAGTGCAGTCTCCCAGGTGCTGTACACACCTGTGGGCTGCAACTCCTTCATTTAATTCAAAGTGTCATTTTTATCTTGGTATTAGAGCTTAGGGTAGAGATAGTCTCATTTTTTTTAGGGATGTATCATTAGTTACATTTCTGTAGTGGTAGGAGTGCATGTAAATGTATTTGTGTGATCAGGTGGAACTGCAATAACACCTGGAGCGAAGGATCTCAGATGACTGATCATCTCTGAGTCGAAGAAAGGGTTGGAGCACATTTTTTTTTAGAAGCAGCAGCAGATTGGCGCAGATTTTTTGCAGACAGTCGCGCCAATCCAGAACGAAACAGAAAGGTGCGATTTTTTAAAGAACAGAAGCGCCCATTGGCGCGGGTTTAGGGATGTTAAGAGCGCCAACGAAATTATAACTGAATTGGCGCGGATCTGTGGCTGTTCAGCGCACCAATTTCCGTGGACACCATGAATTTTTCTTTTTTGCAATTGGCGCGGATTTGTAGCTGGTCAGAGCGCCATAGAGCCAACCTCTTTCTCTCTGGAAATCTTTTTGTTGCAGATCAGAGTTGCCCGGTGGTGGCACGTGGAGATTTCAGCTCGGTGATAGTAGATTTGATTTGCCCGATGGTGGCGAATTGAGGTTCCTTGATCCGCTCGGATCGGACCTGCCCAGTGGTGGCAAATTGGGGTTCCGTGATCCACTCGGAGGAAGCATATCAGACCTACCCGGTGGTGGCGAATAAGAGCTCTGTGATCTTCTCGGTGGTAGCAGATCGGTTTTTTTTTGCCCGGTGGTGGCGCAATGCAGCTCCTTGATCTGTTCGGTGGAAGCAGATCGCCTTTGCCCGGTGGTGGCGTGTTGGAACTTGCTTGTTGATCTGTTCGGTGGTAGCAGATCGGTTTTGCCCGGTGGTGGCACAGTGAAGTCCCTGATCTGTTCGGTGGCAGCAGATCGGACTTGCCTGGTGGTGGCACAGTGAAGTTCCTGATCTATTCAGTGGTAGCAGATCGGACTTGCCCGGTGGTGGCCGATTGGAGTGTTCAGTTGGGCGAAAATGAACAACAGTATAGAATCATACCTCCACGAGTCTGGCAAACTCGATGGAACAAATTTCTCCAACTGGAAATTCAAAATGCAAACTTTGCTGGAGAGCGTAAATGCATGGTCGATAGTTGAGGGAAATAAGCAGAGATCTGGAACAGCGACCCAAGAACAAGATTGGGATAAAAGAGAAACGAAAGCAAAATTTATACTGAAGATGTCCGTTAAAGAAAATATTATCCCACATATCGAGATTCTAAGTCGGCCGCTGATATATGGACAACGATCAAGAACCTGTATGAGACTCAGAATACAAATCGTGTTCTGGCACTTAAGGGAAAGTTGTTCGCATTGAAGATGGACGAGAATGAGTCCGTTGGTGGATTCATGGCCAGAGTCAAGGATCTGAGAGACAAACTAGGAGCTATTGGAAAAAAGGTGTCCGACTCAGATCTAGTTACACTCACATTGAACAGAATGACTGATGAATACCAGACATTCATCACAGGACTGTCAGCGAGGGAGAAAGCCCATTCATTTTATGAGCTGACAGCGATTCTGCTCCAAGAGGAGGAACGAAGACAGAATCTGAAAACTCAGAGCAATGACCTAGCTCTGATGGCGAAGAGGCGACAGTATAGAGGAAAGCAGCACCAGCACCAACATCAGCACCAGCAACTGCAGCAGCAGCAACAGAAAGGGGCCAACTCTTTTCAAAAGAGACCATTCAGAGGTATGATTGATAATTATGTTAAGAGATGTTTTTATTGTGGGAAACCTGGTCATTAGATTAAAGAATGCTATAAGAGGTAGGCGGATGAAAGAAAAGGCAAACAGAGGAAACATTAGGGCTATTTTGCTGGAGAAGAGGAGGACCACAGCCATGATCTTCGACTATTCACAGTCGATTGTGCTCTTTCAGCATCAAAGGGAGATGAAGACGACATATGGTATGTCGACTCTGGCGCATCCTCACATATGACCGGTAAGAAAGATTGTTTTGAATTTCTTGAAGAATCTGCATGTGGATCAAAAATTTATCTAGGAGATGACAGTGGGTATGAGATCAAAGGATGTGGAGATATTCCTGTGAAGCTACCTAGTGGCGACATTAAACATCTTAAAAATGTATTATATGTTCCAGGAATTAAGAAAAACTTGATCTCTGTCTCAATGATTACAAACCAAGACATGCAGGTGCAATTCTTTAAGAATGGTTGTGTCATTAAGGATAGCGAGATGGAGACAGTTGCAACAGGAGTGCACGTGGGGAATTTGTACAGATTGGATGCAAAGAGTATTCCACGACAAGCAATGGTTGCAGCTGGATCATCAGTCGAAAATCTCTCGCATCAGAGATTTGGACATCTCAATTTGCAAGACCTCATCTTACTTTAGAAGAAAGGTATGGTCGATGGACTCCCTGTTTTTCATAATGTCATGCTGGAATGTGATGGATGTGCATTAGGGAAAATGCATAGAGAAGAATTCCCTTTGCATGTCAACAGAAAGGAAAGAGACATCCTATAACTAGTGCATACAGATATTTGTGGACCTATGCAAACTAGGTCCTTAGGAGGTGCACATTATTTTCTGCTGTTTACAGAAGACTGCACTAGGTTTTCATGGGTGTATTTTTTAAGTAAAAAGAGTCAAACCTTTCGGTACTTTAAAGAATTCAAATCTATGATAGAGAACCAAACTGGAAAGAGGATAAAGATTCTCCGCTCGGACCAAGGGGGAGAATACAGGTTAGGAGAGTTCATGAACTTCTGCAAGCAGCATGGGATTATGCAGCAATTTACAGTGCCACACACTCCACAGCAGAATGGAGTAGCAGAACGCAAGAACAGAACTCTTGTGGAGTGCACGAGAAGCATGCTTCAAGGTAAAGGTATATCAAATGGTCTTTGGGCAGAAGCCATTAATACTGCTGTTTATTTAAAGAATAGGAGTCCTACTAAATGTCTAGGCTTCAAAACCCCCTTTGAAGCATTGTTTGGACTCAAACCAGCGGTCAGTCATTTAAGAATATTTGGATCTAAAGCTTATGCTCATATACCAAAAGCAGATAGAAAGAAGTTAGACCCCAAAGCCTTGAAATGTATATTTGTAGGATATGGCATAGAGTATAAGGCATACAAGTTATATAATCCTGTGACTCATAAAGTTTTTGCAAGCAGAGATGTTATTTTTCATGAACAGACTGAAGATGGAAAGGAAGACTCTAACAGTGACAGCCACATTCCATTGCTGATAGAGATGAACAGTGACGAAGATGAAGAGCAGGAGCAAAAACAGGAAGAAGTAGCAGCAGATAGTGTAATAAGTGACGATGCAGGCCCGAAAAGTGCTGAAACAGATAGAGTTGAGGTAAGTCCTCTACCTAGAAGATCAGGTAGGAAGACTAGACTATCTGAAAGATTGAAAGGCTATGCTTTAATGTCCAAAATTTTAAACATTGTAGAACCTTCAAACTATGAAGAAGCAAGTAAATTAGATGAATGGAGGGCTGCAATGCATGAGGAAATTAAATCAATATATAGAAATCATATTTGGGAGTTAGTTGAGTTGCCTGAAGGAAAAACCCCTATAGGTTGTAAGTGGCTGTATAAACCTAAGATAAATGCAGATGGGAGTGTAGAAAAATTCAAAGCTAGACTGGTAGCAAAGGGTTATTCACAACAAGAAGGCATAGATTTCGATGATACCTTTGCCCCTGTAGCTAAACTAAATACAATCAGAATGCTAATCTCTTTAGCAACAAAACATAAATGGAAGCTACACCAGCTAGATGTTAAGTCTGCATTTCTGAATGGAGAATTAAAGGAAGAAATTTATTTAGTACAGCCTCCTGGTTTTGTGAAAAATGGGCAGGAGCATTTAGTGTGTAAATTGCATAAGGCACTTTATGGTTTGAAACAAGCACCCAGGTCATGGTATGAGAAAATTGATTCATTTTTTATACAGCATGGTTTTCATAGGATCCTCAACGACCCAAACCTGTATACCAAGATAAATAAACAAAGGCAAATCATTTTGATTTCTTTGTATGTGGATGACATGATTATAACAGGAAATGCAAATAATTTGATCAAAGAAATCAAGCAGCAAATGTCACAGGTATTTGAAATGAAAGACCTTGGAGATTTTCATTATTGCCTAGGTTTGGAAGTGTGGAAAGATTCTGGTCAAACTTTTCTAACTCAAGGAAAGTATGCCAGAACCCTGTTGGAAAGATTCAGAATGGAACAGTGTAAAACAACAGCAACACCATTGCAGCAGAACCTCAAGTTAAGCAGTGATGATGGCACAAAACAGGTGGATGCCACTTTGTATAGACAGCTAGTGGGGAGTTTGATATATCTCACGACAACTAGACCTGATCTGGCATATTCTGTCAGTGTGCTGAGCCAATTTATGTCCAAACCACTTGAAAGTCACTGGATTGCAGCAAAATGTGTGTTGAGATACCTTAGTGGTAGTTGTAATTATGGTATTTTATACACTGACATTTCTGATGTTACTTTAGCAGGTTATTCAGATTCTGATTGGGCAGGTGACCTGGATGATCATAGATCCATCACAAGTTATGCATTTAGTAATGGATCCGGGGTTATTTCGTGGAGCAGCAAAAAGAAAAGTACTGTAGCATTATCATCATGTGAAGCTGAGTACCAGGCGTTGTGTGCAGCCACATGCGAAGCTATCTGGTTAAGGAGATTGCTTAGCGATGTAGGTGAAGGACAGAAAGAAGCAACCAGCATCAAAACTGACAACCAGAGCACAATAAAGCTTGCATACAATCCAGTTTTCCATAAAAATACTAAACATATTGACACTCAGTTTCATTTTGTTCGAGAAAAGATACAGTCAAAAGAAATATGTGTGGAGTATTGTAACACTTGTGATAATTTAGCTGATATTTTTACTAAGCCTCTAGGGCGAGTAAAGTTTGAGTTATTTAGAGGGATGTTAGGAGTGCAAAATAACACTTTCTCCATTAAGGGGGGGAGTTAAAAATAATGGAGAAATGGTTATATGGTTGTAACGTATCTCCTTAGTTTAAGATTAGTTCCTAGAGTTTAGGAGGTTGTTTACAACTACCTATTTTTCAGTGATGTATTTAATATTGTAATATTCATTTGATGTAATGTAGAGTGAACGAGAGAGAGAATCTCCTCTTTGTTTGAGTGCAGTCTCCCAGGTGCTGTACACACCTGTGAGCTGCAACTCCTTCATTTAATTCAAAGTGTCATTTTTATCTACAACACTGTTGAAAACTGAGAAATGTTGATGAAAAATAAAACAAATTTGCATACTATCTAATTGCTAAAAAATTGATTGAAAATATTATATTGAAAAAAACATAAAATTTATATTCCTCTAAAACTTGCTTACATTATTTTTATTATAATTAGTATTTATTTATCTATTATATTTTTTTTTTAAGATTTGTATTAAAATTTCTAAACTTTGTACAACATTATCCAAAATCGTCCCTAACTTCTACAACATCATTCATGTAGTACCCATAGATCCAAAATGACTTATCTTGACTTACACTTGGTCAATATTCCTCTAAATAAACTAGCTTTATACGGTGCTTCCAAAAGACACCTAATATTACTATGTATTTATAAAACATTAAAGCTAAAGCCCTATATCTGCATTGTCGCATTCATCTCAGCTCACACAACATTTCCAGAATTTTTCTGAAGGAATTTCTCTTTCATTCCTGAGTCCCTGTCACCCTCAGTTGACTCCTACATGTTGCAAGACTCCTCCCTTGCACGTCGAAATCCTATGAATGGCCGCTACTGATTGCAATACGCCCTTCGACTTCTGCCGGAATTGGGTTGTCCAATTTGAAACACAACATTTCAACTAATAGCTACAACCTTTACACCCTCAACTCCAGTAGATTCAGGTTCTGAGACCGGAGCCCATACTGGGAACGATTCATTTCCCCGAACCTGGAGGTCAAGGAAAGGAGAAATTCGATGGATGTTTCTATCTGGGTTATTTGGAGATTTGTTTCTTCTACACATTCATTTTTCTGACTGACCATTACTGAACTAGGACTCCAAACTGCCTTATGCCTTGATAAATGAGAAGCTTCACAATTGGAGTGGCTTTGGCCTGCTTGAATTTCCATTTGTTATAACCATCTCGAGCTAAAGTTCTCGAGGCTTCACATCCTTTTGTGCGTTTAATACAGGTCAACTTCACATATAATGAAAGGACATAAGGATCCCAAACTTCTTTGTTCATTCTGAAAGTAGACGTAGATGTCGAGGGAATTGAAGATTGCAAGCATGCAAATTTTACAGGGTTAATTTGAAGAGATTTATGCTTGCGTGGGTATCCACCTTAGTCGTGAGATTTTTCCTCCATCTGTCCTTGAAAGTCGTTTCATGGCCTGGGGGCCTTCTCCCGTTGTTCACTACTAAGCATTCCAAGTGGGGGCCTTCTCCCGTTGTTCAATACTGATTATTGGATATCCAACATAAAGAAGTATTCATTTCAATTATCCCTTGCCTATTATTTGTTCGTACCTTGGGACTGGTCGCATCCCATTCATTAATTTGGAGCTATTATCCTATATTTATTATCATCCTTGGTTTTTATTAAAAACTGAAATCCATATTTAGTTAGTTATAATTAAAAAAATGATTATTGTTATCCAACATAAAGAAGTATTCATTTCAATTATCCATTGCCTATTATTTGTTCGTACCTTGGGACTGGTCGCATCCCATTCATTAATTTGAGCTATTATCCTATATTTATTATCATCCTTACTTAGTTTTTATTAAAAACTGAAATCCATATTTAGTTTATTTTAATTAAAATAAAAAAAAAAAAAAAAAAAAATTATATGTTCACATTTTAGCTTCATGAATTTATATAATTTTTTTATGGTTTTTAAAATATTTCAATACAAAATTTAAGTAAACTACTTCATTAGGGAAAAAAATTTAATGTAGATAAAATAAAATATTTTAATGTTTAAATAAAAAGAATAATTGAAAATTAAAAACAAATCAATTATTTCTTAATAAGAGTAATAAGAGAAAAATGTGTAATTTATTCAATTCTTAATATAAAATTAATATATAGCATTTAAAAATATTATTAATAATAAAAGCAATTGGAAAAAAATAAAAAATTGATGGATAAAACATTTCAAGTAGTCTCACTATTTTACTTTTTGACCCTTTTCTTCTAGTATAATTTGGATCAATTTTGTTTGAAATCAAATAATTATGGGTTGAAATTGTAAATTTAAGTTGTATATTGCACAAAATTTAAATGCCCAAGTAAATTTTCAAGTCTTTAAATATTTTATATATTCAAAAACTATTTTAAATAATAAAAAATTACTCACTGTGTGTGTACACATATCTTAACCACTAATTTATGCATCTATAATGATCAAATTTGTACAAGTGTACATTTTTTAATTTTGCATTTGTGGTTAAGATGGATTTATACTAGTTTAAAAATATTTAAAAATATCTATTAATAATGATTTTTTTTAAGTGGATCAAAATATTTTGAATGAAAAATTTAATAATTATGTTTGGCGTGTTTATGTGGGAAAAGGTTTCTAGGCTAGGTCCAATAGGCTAGGGGAGTCTACTCCTTGAGTCTTATCACATGTTGCCAGAGCCAAAGATGTCCCCTCTAGAATTTGAAAGCAAATGGAGGAGATAACACAACACTATGCCAACCAATCTGTCCTCTTAAAAGACCACTTATTCTAATAAAAATAATAATGATACTTTAATTTTAAAATAGTTGTAAAACCAAACAAGAAATTAATATTTGAGATCCCTTATTTGTGGAAAAAAGCCTATTTATACTTAATATTTTGATTTATAAATAATTTATAACTATATTTTATTTTAATGAAAAAAATAATATCAATTTTTTTTTATATAAATAGTAAGAATGGTAAATTGGACAAATCAATCTGCCTTACTTTTGGAGAGAGAAAAGAAGTCTCATACTATGATTATTTAACTAACCTTTGGGTTAGTTTTTGAAAAAAACATAATTTTTAAATATAAATTATTTAAATAAAAACTTTAAGTGTAAAAATAAAATAATAATAATAATATTTTATTTCAAATTTATATTAAATAATTTTATTTAAGTGAATAAGAAAGAATATTTATTTGATTATTAAAAAAATATTTAAAATTGTAGGCAAAGAAATTGTTTAAAATTGCATCCAAAGAATTTTTGTTAATTGTAAAATAAATTTTAAAACTACTATTCATTATTATTAGAATTCTTTTTCAAAGTAGTCACAGAATCTTTTTAAATAATATAGTTTTTAAATAATAAAAAATTAATTGATATTTACAAATAATAATGGCAAACAAAAGGTTTGGAGTATGTTTTAAAATTGTTTATGTTTGACTAATAACTCGTTTTTCTATGACGTAAAGAAACAGGGTAACATCCCAAGACCGAAAAACATCATAAATGAGTGAAAATCTATACCTAATAAACGTGACCTGGTTTTCCTTGAATAAAAGTGATGAGTCAACCTACACTCCAGAATTATTTGACATCTCAATTATGAAAAAAAAAAATTCTATAACTATTTTTATTATCATTAACCATTAACTTATAAAATATTTTATTATATATATAAAAATTAAAATTAAAAAAATTGTACTACTCTCCGTACTTAATATTTAGGAGGAGGGAGTTTTGGACTAATTTCCTACTTACATGGACAGAGCTTTCAACGGAGCCTCCATACATATCTATATTTGTCTTTGTTGCAGAGAATTATTCCATGCATTCAAAGCGCGTATATTTATCTCACATAACAATATTTCTGATTATTTGACAATTACACCCATAACTACCTGTGCGTTGTTGGATCGAAAATTTCGTATGGTTCGCTGCACGCTTATTCTCGAAATACAAACCCTATTAACTATTAATAGTGCGAGGCGGTGCACCAAGTCCCCGTGGAGTGAGAGTAGTATACTGAGGTTATAAATTTGTTTGAAAAATAGTAAAAATTTCAACTTGAGTTATATTAAAATTTGATAGAAATTTTGAGAAATCTAGATTATAGTTGTTAAATTTCAAGATTTTGAATGCTTAATTTTTTTTATAATACTGAATCTATTTCACCATAAAAAACAATTCAAACACTTTTCTGATATATATATATATATATATATATATATAATCTACTGAAATCACAAATACCAAAAAAAAAAAAAAAAAGGTGGAATTTTCGTAACTGTGTATCGTTAAAATTAAAATGTGTTGCCAGCTGGCAGCGTTAGAGATTGTTTCTCAAAACTGAAAAATTAAGGGCACCAAACAAAAAAGTAAAACTGTAGTCTAAAAATTATGCTTTTTCCTTTATGGAAATTCCAGCCATATTTTGAAAAAAACTGGGAAAATTTTTTGTAAATCCAAATAAGAATGGTCAAAATTCATAATTTTAGGTGTTTTAGACTTTTTGATGATGTTGAATCTATTTCCACCATCAAAAATATGATTCAAACACATCATCTATAATTTTTTTTAGATTTTTTTACCAGCATTCCAGCAACTTTTGACCTGAGAATTCCTCCACCTAAATAAACTACTCCAAACACAAAGATGAACTGATATCACGACTGACTAGCACCTATTTTGCTGGTCCACTTTATCGAGGAGCGCGTCCACCATACAAGTCTTTTTTTCGTAAAATACTTTTTATTTTAAAATATACACGTCAAGAATAATGGCCAATAATTTTAAAAACAATCATATTGACTGGCATGTTAAAAAATGAGCAGTTTCGATTTTATATATATATATACACGATTCATGTTTTCAATTTTATATATACTGGTCATGTCAAGGTTCAACCTCTACAAAAATAAAATTGAAGTTCAAATTAAAATTACCGCGGCCTCCACACTGAAACTAATATAGAAATATTTGCACTATCTGTTTGTCATTATAGACAGCTCCTCTAGCACGTGAGATCTTATATCACTTATTATACATCTTTTGAGTAGAGTTCTCTACTGTGATTGAGGGATGTTGCGTGATTCCATGCTAATTTTGTGTTATTGTCTGCAAAAGTCATTCCATTCATTCCCATATTGCTATTAATGTTGTTATCGTTTGTTTAAAAATGCCATTCCATTCGCAGATTGCCATTAATCTTGTTCTTGTTTGTTTGCCCGTGTCATTATATTCATAGATTGATGTTAGTGTTCCGATCTTCTATTCAATAAATATATAAGAATAGAGAAACCATTGATGGGTTGATTGTGGATTCAAACCAATTACAAGGCCAATTTCCTAAATCACAAGATGGTCATCAAAATTATTTCAGGCTCTCAACTTAACTTCTTTTTGCCCAGTTTTAGTTTGGTTCTCTATGTCGTAACAGTGGAAATTCTTTGTCAAACGTTTTCACAGTATCCGCAAAGGTTTCACAGCGAGGCAAACGTTTCTTATTTGTCTGTATTCTTGTAGTAAACTGCTGGATATTAATAATGTGTTGTTTTCCATATTAAGGCGACGTTGTGTTTGTGTTGGTTTTCTTTTTAAGGGAAAAACAATAAAATAATATATTTATTATTTCAAACCGAGATTGTCTATTTACTGTAAACTTGAAACACAACCTTTATATATTATTGAGCCCATTTTACTCCCTTGCGATTATCTTTCATCATTGTATCCAAAACGCATGAAGCTATTTACTATATACAATAAAATTTGAAACACAATTAACTATATATTGTTAAATATGTAAGGGATATGTAAAAAAAAAAATTGTTTTTTAAAATAAAAATAAAAATAATTTTTTTTTGTTTTAAATAGAAAAATAATATAGTTTATTATAAAAAAAATGAATATGTTGTAAAGTAATTAGAGGTAAAAAAAATGTGTGAGTTAAATGTTTAAATGTTTAAATCTTATATTCTACACTGCAAAAAAGTTTGTACTTAAAAAAATGTGATTTTTCTAAACTTATATGAGATCTGTATTTAAGATAGATCTAATATTATAAAAACTTTAAAATCAATATAACAAAAATCTTCAATATACCATAATTCTTTTTACCCAACAAATTGAAAACTAAAACAATCTTAAAACTGAAGAATAAATCTATACTGGTATATAGATAAAAACTTAAAAGTAAGTATAACAAATATCACGATATACCATAATTCTTTTAGCCCAACAGGTTGAGAACCAAAGCAATCTTAGAACTGGACGGTGGTTTAATAAGAGTGACCATACTTATGAGTCATGACGATGGCGCTGGGAGCATCTTTCTCGCACGAAAACAAATCCACCAACCACTTTGAATAAGTAGCTGGGAGATTTGATACTTCGTTAAAAAAACAAATCCACCAATCACTTTGAAGAAGTAGCTGGGAGATTTGATACTTAGTTAAGATGGATATTTAAGTTAGTGAATATAATTTGTAAAAATTAAATTAAACCAGTAAAAATAAATAATATTACAAGTCATACCATAAAGGAGTTTAAAAATAAAACACAACTGTTAAATTTAACTCCGGATGACCATAATCAATAAAAACAACAATACACAACTACTCTTCCTATTAGCCAATGCCAAGGTCGTCAATGCGAAATCAAGTGAAAACAACAATACACGAGTACTATTCTTATCGGCCAATGCCAAACGAAATTAATGAAAATCGACTTTAACACTAATGAAAATGCTCAATTTAAAAGACAAAGTCAACTTTAATAAGAGAAATGGCCATGGCCATGATCAATGTGAAATCAAAATCAAGTGTAACCAACAATACGCAACTACTATTCCCATTACCTCATACTAAACAAAACTAATAAATCCAGCGTGAACACGGATGGAAGTGCTCAATCCCAAGAACAACAAAGTCAGCTTTAATGAGAGGAATGCCCATGCCATGATCATTGCGAAATCAATTTAAACCAAGAATACACCACTACTATTCTCATTGCCCAATGCCAAACGAAGCTGGTTAATTTTTGAGTAAATGCTCGATACCAAAACGAAGCTATTTAATTTTTGAGTAAATGCTCGATACCATAATCAATGTGAAGTATTGGTGTGGCGAAACCATATGGCTGTAGTATAACTAGACTACTAGGCTGTTTTTTTATCTTGAAAAACATAGAAATTTGGGTAGAGATTTTTGTGAATCCAAGTTATAAGTGTCAAATTTCAAAGTTTTGGATGGATCAGAGGTATTTTTATGATACTGAATCTATTTCCACAATCAAAAACATAATTCAAACACTGCTCTTGCACCATTTCTTGAAATATTTTTTTTAACTGATTCCACTCAATTCCTCCATCTCTATAAACACTTCCAACAATATACCTTAATAAATTATATAGAAATGGAATAAACATTATTAAACGAAGAAAAAAAATATTTTAGTGAAAAAATAAATATTTTTAGTAACTAAACTATTAGTCTACTGCCTTTCATCTTATTCATTAAATATCACTTTATTTTCATCCAAACTAACAAAATTAAAAAACTGAACGAATAATTAACTTTCAACCTAAAATGGTTCATATTTACCGTATCCAATAATATTTATCGAAGTTATACATAATTGTTTTACCATCTAAAGGATGCACAAGTGTGACTACCACCACTTAATGCCAAACAAAACGAGGGCAAGCAACTCAATGCACAAAGAACAAAACGGTCCTAGGAACCCAAACCCTAATTTCAAACTAATGCCCTGCGTGTGTTAAACCGCCTGCTCCTTAGCCGGTCTTTGGTGTTTTAGTGGAATATTCCAAATTTTATCCGTCGTCGGCTCTGATAGATTGATAAATTTCTAGTAAACTCTCCAAGAGATGACTTCGTAAACTGTACAAGAAAAAACAACAAAACCTTCAACAGGAACGATCATACTCGGTAGCAAATGAAAGTAAAAACAGACCTGTGAATGTCAGTAAACCGATTTCATAACTGTAATATGTAACCCATCTGTCAGTGTTTACAAACATTCTGAAAGCATGATGAATGCACCCAGCTACCATTCATGGCGTTTACCGACCGTTTATTATCTGCCAGTATTGGCGTTTAACAACGCCAAAGACGTGGGATAAGGGGCCATCACATCGCTATTGTAAACCTGCAACTTCAATAATGGAAATTGGGATTTTAAACCAAATCCCATGCTTCAAATCTATACGTAATTGATTAATGCACCCACCTACTACCATGGAAACTCTTATTTCTAACTCTATAGAAAAGTAAATGGGCTCTGACATGCGAGGTAAATAGCGCTTGCCCGAGTGACAGCACATGAATTGAGATAGCAACGTGGAGAGAGGGGGCAAGCACTATTTACCTCCCATGTCAAAGCGCATTTACTTTTCTATAGAATTGGAAATAGGAGTTTCCTACTACCATTGGCATTTACAAAATATTTCACACGATACACTCTATACCACTATGGGCGACCAGTGGGAAATGTACAATCACATCGTTGATGTAACTCTGCAACTTCAATAATTATTACTCCATAAGGCGTTTCCCTCTGAGATTAACTCCCCAAATTGCTTTCGTGTCAAAATATGTGCCATTGGATTTTGGTGTTAGACGATTAGGTAATCCTTATCCATTGATTTGAATTGAGCAAGGCCAGCCGCGACTGTTCGTTCGATCCTGCAATAACTGCGACTGTTTGTTCGATCCTGCAATAACTGTCCACTATCTTCCTTACGAACCGTCAACCGACTTAATTTATTATATCGATAATATTTTGCTCCATGAACAAGGGTTTTCTTCATATTTTCAGGCTATGCAGCTAGTATTTCGAAGGCAGAGGCGCATCTATTGCAGATCATTAATCCCCTGCAGCGGATCAGTGGTTTTCCAGGCTCAAATTTGTAAGGTAGATATCGTATTATTGTACTCTTACCCCCTTGCATGTGCATGACTTGCAAATGCGTGAGAGAGGATTTCGATGGAATTCATTCAATTTAAAGCGATTTAAACGTTCAGAAGGCTAACTATATATTTATGGCACTATTTTCAGCCGGTTCGTTGTAGCAGAAGTGCCGGAGAAACTATCCACATCTCAATTCACTATTTTCTATAACAGAGTTCTATAACGGAGTGGAGAATGTTTACGATATTCCTGCTGAGAAGGTCTTATTTTGATTCGAGCAACTCAAATAATACATCAAGAAAATTTGTGTAAATTTTCATAAAACGATATGATTCTCTCATCTTTCTGCCTTTTACATTATTTCCAACTGAGTACATTGCCATTCTCTGGGCAGGTTGAAGACATTATGAAGCTTGCCAGCTCCAATAGCTTGAGCAACAAAAGAACCTCTATGATTACCAGCCGCAAAATTGAAGAGATATAGGGACAGCAGCCTTCCAAATCTGCATTGAACGCTGTCAATGAAAATCAACCTCAAAAAGTGGCAGCAGGTAAGACATGTATGTATTAAAACAAATACAACACAAACTATATCAAAGACACACAACTTCATTAATTTATTTGCTCAATTACATCACACTTATATAGGAAATATGTGCAACTAATTCCTAACCACTCACAACTAATTCTGTTCAACCACTTACAACTAATTTTGTTCAACCACTCATAACTAATTCTATTTCTGCATTATTCTCACATCCTCCCTTAATGGAGAAATGGATTTTCTACAATACCTAACTGACTTCTAAAAACTTCAAATTTGATTTTACCAAGGGGCTTAGTAAATATATCAGCCACATTATCCTTGGTGTTACAAAATATCAATCCAATTTCATTTGACTCAATTTTCTCACGTACAAAGTCGTACTGTAACCCAACGTGTTTTGTTCTAGCATGGTAAACTGGATTATGTGCTAATTTGATAGCACTCTGATTATCACAATTGATACATGTTGCACCACTTTGCGCTTCTTCAAGATCTGCAAGAATTCTCCGCAACCAAATAGCTTCACAGGTGGCATTGGTCAAAGCTTTGTACTCTGATTCTGTTGAAGATAAAGAAACAGTTGGCTGTTTCTTACTACTCCAAGATACGACCCCTGATCCAATATGAAATGCATAGCCAGAGGTAGATCGTCTGTCATCTGGATTTCCTGCCCAATCTGAATCAGAAAAACCTGTCAGTGCAACATCAGATACATCAGTATACATAATACCAAGATTCACTGTTCCCTTTAAGTATCGGAGAACTTTCTTTGCAGCATTCCAGTGATTTCCTGAAGGCTTAACCATGAATTGACTAAGGATACTGACTGAGTATGCAATGTCTGGTCTGGTAGTGGTGAGATAGTTCAAACTTCCCACTAACTGACGATATAATGTTCCATCTGCCTCTTTCGATCCATCTTCTTTGTACAACTTTGCATTCTGTTCTAAGGGAGTTGACATAGCTTTGCAATCTGTCATATTGAACTTTTTAAGAATCTCCTTTGTATATTTGCTTTGAGTGATCAAAGTTTTACCAGGTTCTCTCCATACCTCAATTCCTAAATAGTAATGCATTTCACCCAAATCTTTCATTTCAAAAGCCTGTGACAACTGAACTTTAATTTCTTCAATTAACTTGTGAGCATTGCCTGTTATAATGAGATCATCCACATACAAAGATATTAAAGCAACATTTCCTTTTTCATCTTTCTTAACATACAAGTTAGGATCATTTTTGCTTTTCACAAACCCATTCTGAAGAAAGAAGGTATCAATCTTTACATACCATGATCTTGGTGCCTGTTTCAAACCATACAATGCCTTTCTTAACCTGCAAACCAGATGCTCCTGTCCCTGTTTGACAAACCCTTCAGGTTGAACCAAATAAACTTCTTCCTTTAAATCACCATTTAGAAAAGCAGATTTGACATCCATTTGATGTATATTCCAATTATGTTTTGTGGCTAAGGCAATCAGTAATCTAATTGTATTCAACTTAGCTACTGGTGCAAAAGTGTCTTCATAATCAATTCCCTCCTTTTGAGCATATCCTTTTGCTACTAATCTTGCCTTAAATTTATCAATTGTACCATCTGCTTTAAATTTTGTTTTGTACAACCATTTGCTTCCAATTGGAACTTTATTTTCAGGAAGTTCCACTAATTCCCATGTTTGATTTTTCATAATAGAAGCATACTCATCATTCATAGCATTAATCCATGGTTCATGTTGTTTAGCCTGCTCATAATCAATTGGTTCTTCAACATTCATTATATTAGACATTAAGGCATAGTCTCTATACCTTTCAGGAAGCCGAGTCTCTCGGGACGACCTTCTTGGTGTGGGTGTTCCATCCATGATTCGTTGGCTTTGAGGTGTATCACCTCCTTGTGATGACTCACTGCTGCTAGATGTGCTCATACTGCTGCTATCATCCTGATCCTATACCTGTACCTGGACCTGTTCCTGTTCCTGCTTAATCAAAGTATCAAGCTTGAGATGTGCATCATTAGAAATATGCCATGTATCATTCTTTGTGTTACTTTTATCAGTCTGCTCATGAAACAATACATCACGACTTGCAAATAGTTTATGGGAACTTGGATCAAACAATTTATAGGCTTTCTGATCCGTACAATATCCAATGAAAACACACTTGATGGACTTGGCATCAAGTTTGCTTCTGTTAGCTTTAGGAATATGAGCAAAAGCAGTACATCCAAAGACTTTGAAATGACTCACATCAGGTTTATAACCATAAAGAACCTCAAAAGGAGTTTGAAAAACTAATTTCTTAGTGGGACATCGATTCTTCAGATAAACAGCAGTGTTAATGGCTTCTGCCCAGAAACCATTAGAGATGTTCTTACCTTGCAGCATACTACGAGCAGATTCCACCAAGGTTCTATTCCATCGCTCAGCAACACCATTTTGCTGAGGGGTATGTGGCACTGTGAACTGTTGTTGAATTCCATTAGATTTACAATAGGTGTTAAATGCTTTTGATTTATATTCACCCCTTGATCAGATCTGAGTATTTTAATGCACTTTCCTGTTTGTTTTTCAACCATATTTCGAAACTCTTTAAAATACTCAAATATGTCACTTTTCCTTCTAATGAAATAGACCCAGGTATATCTAGATCTATCATCAATAAAAATAACAAAGTATGAAGCACCACCAAGAGACCTAGTTTGCATAGGTCCACATACATCAGTGTGAATTAATTCAAGTATATCATACTTTCGTTTCTCAGTATGAACAGGAAACTCTTCTCTATGCTGCTTACCAAGTGCACAAGCTTCACATGGTAAATGTTCACACTTCATAACAGGAAGACCTTCAACCATTGATTTCCTTTGTAACAACGATAAATCATTGTAATTTAGGTGCCCATACCTGTGATGCCATAATTCTGCTGTCGATGTCTCTCGAGATGTCAATGCAACATGGCGCTTGACTGTCACATCCAATCTGTACAATCCTCCAACCCTGGTACCTGTAGAAACAACCTTGTAGTGGTCCTGAACATCTTTCACTATACACCCCAATTTACCAAATTCTACTTTTAAATGATTATCAGTGATAGTGGAAACAGATAGCAAATTCTTTTTGAGAGCAGGTACATACATCACATTATGAATCTGTCGCATTTGTCCATTAGGTAAGTACACATTTATTATGCCATAACCTTGAACTTTAAGTGACCTATCATCTCCTAGGTAAATGTGTGTACCATCAGATTTCTCATAATATTTATCATACCATTCTTTATTACAAGTCATGTGTGCTGAGGCACCAGAATCTATAAACCAAGCATTCTCATCATCAGTTTCAGCAGACAATGCAGCATCAGAAAGAAATAACTTAAGATTTTTAAATCCATCATTCACTGAGGTGTCTCTGTTTATGTAATTTCCATTATGCCTGCGATGTCTTTGATTTGATTCATTATTCTTTCTCCTATAGCAATCTTTAGCCAGATGTCCAGGTTTTCCACAATAATCACATTCAATGTTCCTTTTAACATAAGAATCAGGAGGTGCCATACCTTTTTGTTTTGCTTGAAAACGGCCTCTGTTCCTGTCCCATGGTCTCCCTCGGAATGATCTTTTGCCTCTTGCAGTCAAAGCCAAATCAGAACCATTTGACTCCAGTTCAAAAGTTTTCATGCGCTCTTCTTCTTGAAGAAGAATTCCAGCCAATTCTTCAAATGTAGGAG
This sequence comes from Pinus tabuliformis, assembly GCA_031772625.1. Classification (NCBI taxonomy): domain Eukaryota; kingdom Viridiplantae; phylum Streptophyta; class Pinopsida; order Pinales; family Pinaceae; genus Pinus; species Pinus tabuliformis. The sequence goes on along the minus strand of CM062820.1, from coordinate 1,210,378,848 downwards.
GTGTCGGTCTAGCTGAGAGAGCTGAAATAAAGACTTTATAGTCTGGGACTAACCCCTTTAAAGTAACAGTTACCAAGTCTGTACTAGAAACCTTTTCACCAAAATCACCAAGCTTATCACTAAAGTCTTTAATTCGGGAAACAAAGTTGCTAATGCTTTCATTGGCATCCATTTTGATAGATAGCAGCTTTGTTTTTAAAAATAAAATACGGTTTGCATTAGTAGTCTCATACAAACCTTTGAGAGTGTCCCATGTCGCCTTCGAAGTTTCACAGTCCCGAATGTGAGGAATAATATTGTCCTTCACTAACATGCGTAGCAGCACCCTTGCTTTCATTTCACGCTTCTCCCAATCTTGAGTGGCAGTAGGAGGTTGAGGCTTGGTCTCGTCACCTTTGACAATCGGCCAGAGATTGTATGCCTCCAGTACTGTGATGATCTTAAATTTCCAATTGACATAATTTTCTCCATCAAGTTTTGTAGACTCATTTAAATATGAATCTGCAAGAGGATTAGCCATTTCTCCACCAATGACCAAATTCAAACAAAAAATCACAAGCTTCTTAAACAATAATACCGCAGGCCTCACTGCCTGAGAAATTTAATAACTAAAACTCTGCGTATACACTTCACACTCAGAAAAAAGGCCAGAACACTCAGAAAAAATAGTGCAGTATGTCTGTCATGTGTAAGCGGAAAAAGACTAGAAGACTACTTGCTCTGTATTTATCGGTCAGAAAAGAATTAAAGTGCTGAAACTGTCAATTGAAACTTTGTAACAGAGGATCACAACTATTGTTAGTGAACAGCAGAAGACGGATGCAAAACGTGGCCGTCTGATCGTTATGACTCACCGTGGCCGTCGCTCTAATGCGGTGCCTGCTGACTGCTTTTTCGCCTGCCACAGTGCCCGGCGACGAGGTTTCACCTGCGTTGTCTCCTTCCAGCGGTGATGCCGCTCTGCAGATTCTCTCTCTGGCTCCCCTTGCCGCTCTGCAGATTCTCTCTCTGGCTCCCCTTGCCGTGGCCTTACTGGTCAGTGCTGCTGGTACTGATGCTATCATCCCCACTCATAACTAATTCTATTTCTGCATTACTCACATGCATAGCAGCGCACAAGCTCTCTGTTACACGACCTCAACACATATGCACAATCCACTGCTTGCCTCAGCTCTGATACCATATTAAAACAAATACAACACAAACTATATCAAAGACACACAACTTCATTAATTTATTTGCTCAATTACATCACACTTATATAGGAAATATGTGCAACTAATTCCTAACCACTCACAACTAATTATGTTCAACCACTTACAACTAATTCTGTTCAACCACTCATAACTAATTCTATTTCTGCATTATTCTCACAGTATGACACATATGTCAAAGGTGTTGGATACATGGAATGTCAAAGGGTAAATGAAGGTTTTTTTTGGGTATAAATTGTTTTAACATGGTTTCTTGTTCCGCGTGCAGGTTTGGAAATAGTGAAAAAATTATTTCTGCAAGGCTTCCTCCAAAAGCGAAAGGAGAGGTAATCAAACTCTAGCTCGTCTACAATTTCCCCTCTGTGTATTTAGATGATTCAATAGGAAATGAAACGAATAGATTGTTTATCGATTATTGTTAGTTCAATTTGAGAGGATTGAATACGCAAATTTGTATTGAAGCGGTGGTTTTTTTTGTGGGAGCTCAGATTGAACAACGTGGCTCCTTACAGCACGGTGGAGACGGCGACATTGCCTTCGAAAGCAGCGAAGGATTCCGATGAGAAGATCATACTGTCGTTGGGTTGTCGGTGACAGCAAATTTAAAATGTGGGTGGATGCTATTGACCTTTAATTGCATCCAGCGGGAAATATTTTACCTTAAACGATCTGTTATTTTCGCCCTTTTAATCGATGGAAGGAACGCGCATTTGTACGGCCGATGACGACAACGCGTTTTGGGGACCGTGAGTAGAGTGTGACAGGTGAAGCTCACCGGGCATGGGCGGTAGAGGAAAGCGTAACTTGCAACGAACGTCAAGGTAGCTTCGTTGCAAGTGGCATGAAATTGCAGAGCACTAGACAACAGGTATGCGTATATTAATTTTGTACAAATCCTATCCTCCAATACCACTAGAGATGTATTATATTCTATATTGGAATATGTTTAAATCTTTCTAAAGTTAAAATATTTACTAAGGTTATTTCCGCGACTATTTCTATCATCACAGGATTCCACTTCACGCTACATCACAAAAAAATATATTATTTCACAATTTTGTTGATTTTTTAATTATTATTAAACTCATATATTCTTGGAATTATGGGGTGCACACATTGATGATGTAATATAATTTGATAATCCTTGGAATGGCGTGTGTTACTGGCAAACAAGAAACAATCTAGGGAAGAACATGTAATAATTAATTTTAAACTTAAAAACATAAAATTCATAACAAGAAATACTTCGCGGTCGATGTTTATTAATGGGCTTTGTTACCAGGTTATTATAAAGAAATATCTCATATTATTATCCTCACTATTATATCCAATGGGAGGCCATTTAATTGATTGCCAAATAAATTATAAAACAGACATATTGGGTGTTCATTTTTTCCTAGTGGGCGATTCACCGTAAAATAAGTTCACACATCTTTTTTTTGAAATGAAATCTTAGAAAATGTTTCACTAGAATATAGATGAGATGAACAGATTTAATGAAACCTGTTAATTATAAAACAGATATATTGGGTTTTGTTTTTATTTATTTATTAAATATTGAAAATGTTTTATTAGAATAGAGATGATAGGATGGGTGAATTTTATTATCATTGGTATAATTATATTTATAAATATGGTTGATATATTTTTATAAGTATATATTATTAATATTTATATTGCAGCTAATTGAATTTTTAATATTATAATATTAAGGTTATTTAATTATTTTTTAGTCAACTTTATTTTAAATTTTTTATAAATTTTTTAAAATCATAATTATGAAATTTGGAAAATTTTATTACTTTTAAATTTTCTAAAATATTTTTAAATCATCATCTATATCTAATGAAATAAAAAAATATATATTATCAACTAAAAAATAAAATATATTAAGTGAATCTCCAAATTTAATAAGCTTGCAATGTTTCATTCTCTAATGGGAGTGCTCCATTCCCTTTTCATTTGTTTTTGGGTTATTTATTGTGTGTAAATATTTAAAATTGCCTTGCTAGGGTTCATATAATTGTGGTCAGTGCCTCCATTCCATTTTCATTTTATTTTTGGGTTATTTATTGTGTGTAAATATTTAAAATTGCCTTGCTAGGGTTCATATAATTGTGGTCAGTGCCTCCATTCCATTTTCATTTTATTTTTGGGTTATTTATTGTCTGTAAATATTTAAAATTGCCTTGCTAGGGTTCATAATTCCAATAAGCTTACAGAAGTTATTTATTTTTTGGTTAATTATTGTGTGTTCTGACAATACTTTATTATGGTTTACCATGTACCAATAGCCTTCTTTCTTTTTGAATAAAAAAATATTAGCGATATAAAAAAAACAAATAAGATAAACATACAAGTAATTTAATTGTATACATATTTATTCACTGAGCAAGAAGAAGAGAAATAGGGTATTACAAAAATGGAATATGGTGGCATCTTCTTTTGTTCTTATCACAACTATCATCGAGATTCTTGCCATAGGGTTTACCAAAATGTCATGGCACAACATGGCCTCTATGAGAATACGGGAAAAATACTCTACATTATTCTGTCCAACAACCATTTTGTCATCCAAGAGGTGGCCATCAAGAAATTCTTTATGATGGGTTCTTGAAGCTACCTGTTTCGTTGCATATCATGGTATCACTTGTCGAGCTCAAAATAAGAAGAATGGCGAGGATTGTGGGATTCCCTTCTCTTCTCTGCACCACCATTCTTTGCTCTGTACAAATAAATATTCATTTTCAAGGCCATAGGGCCTTCACTCTCTGCTCCCACGTTCTGATGAAATGATAAAATAAAAGAGAATAAATGCGATTATGCAACCCACTCCCCGAAATAGAAATGGAACATCATAAAATAAAAGAGAATAAATGCGATCATGCAACCCACTCCTCGAAATAGAAATGGAACTGGTGACCTCAATGTTGAAGGTACACTCACATTGAAAGTCATTGCAATATTTCCCATATCTATGTATTCTCCCACAAACCTAATTTATTTTGGTTCAATTTCGTGTCAAGTCGATACTTGCATGTCATTGCTCGACAAGAAAAATGAAACTTTCATGTCATTGTTCGGCAAGAAAAATGAAATTCCTCTATCGATATAATAGGAAATGCCTATACTAATGAATTCAAAAAACAAAACATTATTCAAATTTCTAACATTGCTAGGATGGGTGATGGAGGACGTGAGTTGATGGAGATGGAAAACACACAATTGTTATGAATTTTGTAACTAAGAAACCTTTTAGAAATCCCTAATTACATTTGTCCAATTATATACAAGACAGAAGAATATTCTCAAGAGATGAAATCTTAGCGATTCATTTAATAGAAAAAATAAAATTCTTCAACCTTAATTCCAATATAGACTACATCTGTCGACTTAATAAGTCCACATGATTTTTCATTAAATAATTGAAAATTCTCCTTTGAAATAGAGATGATCATACAATTTGTGACTTCAATTGTAAATCACATCATCATCTTCAACATCAAAACAAGACTATTTATCCACTGAACATTTACTTTCTTTTCTATCTATGCATTAGTACAATATTTATGTGTATGGCATTATTTAATTAGGTGTTTTGATTTGGAAATTTATATCGAGCTCTTGTAAAAAAATGAAATGGTTTATCATGAGCATCAGTCGGCTTCAACATCTCTGGCTTAAAGTCTTACCACTGCTGAGATCTCTCCTACAATAGAATTAGAAGAAAAGGGTTTGAGGGTCCTTCAATTTTCTTTTCTTTTTTTGTAGAGCCAATAAGGAAGACATGGAGCACCTCCTTAACTCTTGCAACTTTTCAGAGAACATATGGGATTGATTTTTGCTGCTATTTAGGCATTTTGATAGAAAATATGCAGGCCTCATAACTATTTTTTATCAATATTATCATGGAATGTTCAATAATTTTATCTTTCACAGAGATTGGGTTATGATGCCAGAATTCCTCCTATGACTCATAAGGGAAGATCATAACCTCAAGCTCACTCTATAAATTTTGTGGTTTGGCTAATCATCCTACATAGCATTCAGGAAACAATTTTATCCTCTCACTAGAATCAACAAGATTGGGAAGCAAGCCTAAATGAGTAGCTCTTTTACCCAGACTTGAGCTCTCCCCTACTATCTCTCCCCATTTGGACCCTGTTTCCTTACATCTTGGAGTTGGTTCACCTGAAATATTTATCCCTTGAGTAGGGATTATCAAATTAAATTTTGATGGTGCTTCAAAAGGAAATCATGGCGTCAAAGGTATCTATAGCAACTATGATGGTAAAAACTTTTTGTTTACTAGTAGTTGTGAAGTAAAAAGCAATAATGTAATGGAATTCTTTTCTTTGGAATCATGCATTTGCTTAGCTATTATCAATGGCTTTATAAAGCTTCAAGTCGAAGGAGACTTACAAATGGCTACTAATACTTAGAATACTCTTATTAATAGATCTTCTCCGTCAAATATCTAGCAAATCCAAATGCTTGAAAACTTCATCTCTCACATTAATTCTTTGATTCCCTAATTTCATGTCCTCCTTCCCTCACACTCTTGTCAATATGGAAATAAAGTGGTTGACTATCTTGCAAACCTGGGATGTAAGAACCAAAATATTAATCTTGATTCCCCTCAAAGCAATGAAGTATGCAAAGAGAGGTGTGACCATTCAAACATCCTCATCACCTCTGATCAATAATCCTCGATGTGTATGTTGAATTTCATGCTAAGGGATGGGAGAAGTTGGCAAGCCCATCATCACCTCGTACATTAAATAGGGGGTGTTGTAGCCAAAAACCCCCATGCATTCAAATAATACTAAGAGTAATGACACCCCAAAGCAATAAACTTAGAGCCTTATCTTCACTTCATCTTCTTGCTTTAGCTAGTGGCTCTTTGTAGTTATATCGAGTCTTTGTTATGTATTCAAACCACTTGTAGGATGTTTCCTCCCCTTGCACTCAAAATTGTTGCAAGTCGATTGAGGAAGGTCTAGGCCCTTTCGGCATGGCCTTCCATTTTCATTCTCTCTTGTTGATTTTACGTTATAACTCTCAATTCTCATTTGTGGAGAAAGTGGATTTTTTTACCTTTGAAGGCATAATGGCATGCCCCAAGTTTCCCTCATGTCATTTTCTGCATTATCCTCCATTAAGTCATAGACACATTATACATTCATATACAAGTAAAAAACATGCTGGGAGCCATACATAGTTGCTATCATAAAATGTGCATATAACCAGCATAACAGGAACATGAATACAAGGAACATATCAGCCATCAAATCCATAAATACATCAATACCTTTACACATGAAAATAAAGGGAATGGATTTATCATTAATGAAAGCAATTAACGAACCAGAGATGGGACTACCACGTTCCACACGACCGTAGAATGGCTAGGCCAAATCTCTCTTCATCTATTCACCCTCGCTCCATATTCCAAGCATGAATGTGGGATCTCATAGAACACATAAATCAAAACTCATCCATGGCTTCCAGAGGCCGTCCACCTAAAGCCATCAAATAATGGTTCCACCTCACGATCGGACATCACCAAAAAAACCATCATCAGATTGGTTTCCATCCAAGCCTTCCATGGCCTCCATAGCATTTGTCCAACCAAGGCTTCTAGAACTAGTAACTCAACCCACAACTTATACATGGCTTCCAGGGCATTTGTCCAACCAAGGCTTCTAGGACTAGTAACTCAACCCACCAAGGGCTTCCATAGTGTTTTTCGAACCAGGGTTTCTAGGACTAGTAACTCAACCCACACCTTAGGAAACACAGGAACTAGTCAAAACAAAAAAATGAAAGTAGATCCACAATCGCCATGGCTATCCCAGAAATGGTAAGGCTAGGCAATCCATTCTCGAACCAAGCAATCCTCCATGCCAATGACAGATCACAACCAAGAAACCACATGCATATGCCATGCATGCCCAAAACTAGTGAAGAAATAATACATGCAACTCAGTACCTGCAAGTGAATTTGATGTAGATGTTGATGTCTATGCCTTCTTACGCTTTCCTACTCTTCCTTTTTCTTCTTGTTCCACGAATCCAAGTACGCCACACCCACCAAGAGTGCTCCAAGAAAACTCGAACTCTCCAAGAGTATGAGAGAGAGAGAGAGAATAAAGAGAGAGCTCCAAAACTGAACTGACAACAGGTTCACTCTGAAATGAAGAAGCTTTCCAACTCATCCTTAGAAGCCTTTTTATTAATGAGGCCTCTATTTTTTTCATTTTCCATTATTTTCCTTCATTTTCCTCCTCACATGCAACCTATGACCTTTCAAATCCTTTTTCTCCTAATTTCCATTATTTTCATAAATACATGTGCCAAAATACCTTTTTGCCTCTTTAATGTCTTAGCCATTTCCTTAACCATAAACAACCAAATGAACACCCACTAGGATGCCCTGCCCACCATTAATCTTGGAATATGTGTCCCATCATCCGTGGTATTTAGATATTTTTACATGGAATTTTCACCAGGGCTATTATAGAACCCTCCCCCTTGGGGGAACAGAGTCCTCGGTGTTCAATGGCACCTATAACCAACATGACTACTGAAAACAAAACATACAACCGATGGAGCTTTATAACACAGTTCATTGCAATATTTACAGTGAATGACCTGCTCAAAAGAAAAACATCATGACAACATGACTAGATAAAAACCATACCACATATTGGATCTTTATAACATAACTCATTATGTATTTACAATGATATACACATATACACATTTTATTAACCAAAAAATAAAGGATACGAGGCCCATATCAATCAACAAGGGAATCCATAGGCTCACACCTCCACCATCAATGTAATACCAGGGTTCACCTCCTTCCGAAGAAGTCTAGAATCCACTACAAAGTCAAATCTGCATTTGATATCCAGCTCTGCAATCCTACACCACTTTTCCTCTCAATGAACAGTTACTAGCTCATTGTTCCAAGGTGCACTCCTAATGTGCATATGATTGCATATGGAAATGATAATGACCAAAGAAAATTGATCTGTGACCTTCCCTTCTCTACTACATAGTCCCTCGGGAATCCATCCACCCCTTCCGTGCAGTCACTCACCTTCCAAGTTTCGCAGGCACCCCCATCCTATAAAGTCCATCCCTTAGCAAGGCTTCCTCGCATTAGAAGATACAAAAACCAAGGCATATCCCTACCTTAAAACCATCATACCAATCATAGCATGCTCATGGCAATCAAAGGACGCTATTGGGTAGCACTATCCCACAATGGACCTGCTCCTGAATACTTTACCAGCATGCTGCTGCATGTTCCAATTTCTTTGTTGTTGCTGCTAGTTCTTGTATTTGATTTTAACCACCCAATCAGGGATTTCCGTGCTTCCCGTACTAAGCACATAAATTCCATTAGATTCAAAATAAATTGAAATAACTTCAAATCATATGTCATTGGTTGCTCGTCAATAAGGTACATTTGCAATCAAGTTTACTTCATGTCACAACAAGTCAAACTAACTATTTGATCAAAACATCATGTATAAACATATCACATATGGTTAGCTCAAAACACAACCATCATAGATCAACATCATAAATCACATGTAACCATCATATACTAGAATCAGGCGTTTCCCTCTAAAATGAACTCCCCAAACTGCTTTCGTGTCAAAATATGTGCCATTCGATTTTGTTGTTAGACAATTGGGTAATCATTACTTATTGATTTGAATTGAGGAATTCCAGCTGTGACGGTTGTTACTGGGTCGTTGGATCCTGCAATAACTATCAACTATCTTCCTTACGAATCATCAACCGACTTAACTTATTATATCGATAATATTTTGCTCCGTGAACAAGGTTTTTCTTCAGATTTTCAGGTTAGGCAGCTGGTATTTTGAAGGTAGAGGTGCATCTATTGCAGATCATTAATTCCCTTGCAGTGGATCAGTAGTTTTCTGGGCTCAAATTTGTAAGGTAGGTATTGCATTATTGTACTCTTACCCCCTTGCATGTGCATTACTTGCTAATGCCTAAGAGAGGATTTCGATGGTGATTTTCACGTCGGTAATGAGAGTTTTGTTTTCTTGAGCATTTTCCATTTGCTCGAAAGTGCCTCTCTGAGATGGCCGAGGTTTTGTTTTTGGTTTGGTAGATATCACTAGTTTTTTTTGTTTCTGGCTGTCGTAGTAGTCCAGCTTTTGTTTGAGGTATGACAATTCTTTTTATCATAAATCAACTAGGGTTTATATTCTTGTAGTTGCTTTTACATTAGTTATAGAATGTAATCTCCTTGGGTATTTTTTTGAGAGGGATCTGACATCGCATGGTAACTATGTTATTACATGACAGTAGTTCTTTGGAGAAGGAAAAATGCCAAGTGGTGGGTTTCGTGTGCTGCATCTTGTAAAACCATTTCTTTCAATCTTACTAGAAGTCCAGACAGCTGAAGGAAAAGTACCCTTTAGGGAGAAGGTTCCTTAAATTGTAATCTCCCTTTTAATCTTTCTCATATGCAGTTAGTTGCCTCTATATGGAATACATTCAGCAACCAGTGCGGATCCATTCTATTGGATGCGTGTAATTCTGGCATAAATGTGCGCATCAATCAATTTGATAAAAACGGAAAGAAGAAAAGAGGAGTTGGAGGTTATATTTAAGAGTGGATCAACACTAATAAATTCATTAGCGATTTTGGGATAGTGGCAGACGTAAGGAATAATTTAATGACTTTCGAGATACACGTAGTCTTGTATTACATCACGATTGATCCGGGGAGAGGTCATGCTGTCGGAGAGCAATGGCATTCATGGGAGCAGTTTTAATATCAATACCAGAACTGTGTATGCAATAATATTATCTTGGCGTCTTGTTTGTCAAGTTTCGCAATTGCGTGTGTGGACAGTATGTTAAAAATGAACGTAATAAAAGCGAGCACTGGTTAAATATTGTCCAAGCGTGACAAGATGCCCTGCATTACATTCCATATATTCGTATATTCTGTATCTTTGAAGTCTGGACAACTATCACAATTTGCAAGTTGCAACTAAGGTGCATTGAATATGCTTCGATGTACTTTTATGGTCATTATCATTAATAAAACAAAACAATTACATGAGATATCGTTGACATCCATGTGGGATAATTTAAAATATAATTGAAAGTGCTAAATGGTGTTCTTAAAAGTTGTTTATTAATGATATCAATAAAAAAATAGTGAACAAGTACATGACATATCGTTGACATCCATGTGGGATAATTTAAAATATAATTGAAAGTGCAAAATGGTGTTTTTAGAAGTTGTTTATTTCGATTTCTGTTTAATTAATAATATTTCATCTATATTAAATGTATTATAATTATTAATAATTAAAAAATAAAATAACAATTATTATAATTTCCAAAGTTATGAGAAACACCATTCAATTACTTTTTATTACACTTAATATCTCATAGTACCCACTCATACATAACTTACTCTATATAATTTGGCACATTATTGCATACGTTTTTTTGTTAGTTTACTACATTTTTTTTAAATAATTATTTTAAATATTAAATTACAACTTATTATAAATTGAAATTTAAGAAAAATGATCTTAGCATGCATTATTTGAACAAAATATTGCAGCTTGAAGACTCTTGTATGTGATATGTCTCAACCCTATTCAAAGTTGTAAAGTGTGTTTTCTGATGATCTCCTTGTTACTAGTGGTAATGCTTCGAAGGACCAGGGTAGTCCTTTGATAGATAAGAAGATGGGGCAAATGAATGGAGAAAAAATGATGGGAATTGAATAAAATCAAGTGGTCAACTGAAGAAGAATGGGGTTCATCTAAGGATGGGAATGCTCTTTTTGATGGCAGGTCACATCCATTGCAACAATTTGGATATAACGAACACCCACTCTAGGATTTCGTGTTTCTTGGCTCCGTGATGAAAATAATGAAGACAAAATACATGTTAATCTGTTACTTGTGTTATTTGATGGAAGTTTTGTAATGAATGACTGAAAAATACACGGTGAGAGAAAAATGCATATTACGCTAATTAAGGAATGTTTTTCACTTGTTGAACTTGTAGTATTGAATTTAACACACTGACACTTTACAACAATGAACTAACAATCTTCATGATGAAAATAGTAATGTGGAAAATTTATTTAAATAATGAAAAAGGCAATATGGGATATTCCAATCATGTTCCAAGGCATTTTTTAAAATGTGGATTTGAGAAAAGGTTGTTGTGGAAGGTGTTGTTTGTATATAGGAAAGATTTATCTACATAATGAAAAAGGCAATATGGGATATTCCAATCATGTTCCAAACCATTTTTTAAAATGTGGATGTGAGAAAAGGTTGTTGTGGAAGGTGTTGTTTGTATATGGGAAATTTCCTGATCATGGTATGTAATCCTAATGTTGATAGATATGTCTACTTTAAAATGTGGATGTGAGAAAAGGTTGTTGTGGAAGGTGTTGTTTCTATATGAGAAATTTCCTCATCATTGTGTGTAATTCTAATGTTCATAGATATGTCTACTAAGTGGTTCCAGTTAATGGGACATTGATGTGAGCATTCAATATATTTTTATTCTTTATCAAAGTGTTTTTTTGTTGTATTTGCATAATTCAATTTATGCCTTACGGCGTTCCCTTTGCAACATTGAATGCAAATGCTAGTTGTAAGTTTTTATCTTAAATTAATTACCATACTCCAAATCTACTTGATAGCTGAATTGATTTAGACTACTTAAGCAAATCTACTATGATTAGCGTCTATTAGTTTACCAACTCCCAAAGGCAGAGATATGGTTACCTCACATCGTCCCTGTTGTGAATTTTTGTCTTTCACGCCCGAAATTCTAAAGGAAATTGTGATTTCAAAAATAAATTCCTTTTTCAAATTTCTAAGGTAAATTGAATGTTGACATATATGCAACCGTCTACTATGATTGGCGTGTTTACCTACTCCCAAAGGCATAGATATGGTTTATGTTCACGGGGCAGATGTAACCTGGTTAAAAATTATGCAAGGAAATTTAAAAACCATAATTAAATATAACCTTCAAAGGTAATAATGAATTATTTCTTGTATCATTATCACTTTCAAATAACTAATGAACTTTGACCTAACTAATGAATTGTGAATTATTTTTTATAACTAAATAGTACAAAAATATTTTATGGTAGAGATTTAAAATATATTACAATAAAACAATGAATCTTATAATAATAATATGTAACATATTATGAAGTTAAAATATAGTATAATATTATATAAAGTTATTAAGAAAAATAATAAAAAAATATTATATTTTAATTTATTTTTATTAAAATTTTCTAAATAATTTTTATTAAGAAATTTAAATAATACTGATTAATAATAGAAATTGTAGAGTTTTCTGTTTAAATTTAATCAATAAATATATAACTAGAAATAAATAAATAAATAAATGTTACACTAAAAAGTGTGAAATATGATCTATTTTACCATACAAATTAAGTTAATGATTATTCATATATGTAATTATGATATTTTATAATTTCCAATTTAAATTTTAACATGGAAATCATATAAAATTAAATAGTTAGTAAATGTTGATAAGCATCAAAATATTTATCTTATGATACATCTTACATTATTAAAGTTTTAAAAAATTTATTATTTTTAATTATTAAAAGAATTAATATATAAGTTAGACATATATACATTTACAAAACATGTAACAAGATTCTTAGCCATGGATATTCTTAACTTATAAATAGTGTTTACTACAATATTTTGCATAAGTACCATGGCTTACTAATAACGCATGTCCAAAATGACATATCTCATGTTTAATATGGCACATGTTCATATGACATTTGGCATCAACTTTCATTTGTAACTACTACCAAGAATATTGATTTAATCCGCTATCCTCTAATCATTGTTAGTCCATGCCCACAAAAAATTCTAACAATCCATTTACCTATCAATCACTACATTAGTTTTACATTTAACCATGTCAAATTTTGTATATTTTATTTGTTCCTGACATCTGTACAATGTTGTACATAAAATTTGTTCACATTAACAATTGAATAATTTTCACAAAAATTACCAATTTTAATTAAATCTTTTAATCTAATTAAACAAATTAATAAAAATCAATACATATATGAACATATATTATAAAATTCATAATTATAAGACAATTATAATATGAACACTAACCTTATAAAATTAATAATTATAATATAAGACAAGACAATTATAATATGAACACTAACCTTTCCTTTGTCAAAACTTTCTCACATCCACATGACCGATTATCTCTAGACTAATGTATTCATTTAATCCGCTATCCGCTAATAATTGTTAGTCCATGCCCACACAGTACTCTAACGTTCGATTTACATATTAACCACTATATTAGTTTTTCACACAGGACTCTAACATTCCATTTACATATTAACCACTATATTAGTTTTTCATTAACCATGGCAAGTTTTGTTTATCTTATTTCACATTCTTTTATATATCTTATTTCAGATTCCTGACATCTGTACAGTGTTGTACATGAAATTTTCTCAGCTTAAGAACTGGATAATTTTGACAATTTTGACAGAGATTACCAATTCTATCGTGTTGTACATAAAATTTGCTCAACTTAAAAAGTGGATAATTTTGACATAGATTATCAATTTTTACTAGATCGTGTTAATTTAATTAAACAAATTAATAAAAATTAAGATATATATGACCATATATTATTAACTTCACAATTATAATATAAGATGGGACAATTACAATATGGGACAATTACAATATGAACAATAACACTTTCTTTGTCAGATCTTTCTCACATCTACATTTCTTATTATCTCTTTCCTTTTTCTAGAATAATCATATTTATGATAATTTTTCCAGCATAGACAGAATCACACATATCCCTCATACTAGGTCGTCTTTGGATTCAATAATAATGATAGAAACCTAAACATGCCACATGATGAGTTAGATAAAATATTATAAACACCCATACATAATTAGGGATGTATTTAAGGTTTTTATTTTTTAATTTTTTTTCTTGTTATTTTATTTAATTAAAGGAACCAATAAATTTAGAGTTAGACGAACAACCTTATATTTTTTAGCCTAATGCATTTGTCCACAAACATACTAAATAGATTAACATAATTTCAAATTTGGGCAATCTCTCAATATTGATTAACAAAAACTTTTTGGCATGGAATGTTCACTATTTGATTTATATTTACTTTCATGGATTGAAATTTCCAACTTATATTAGTATTGATGTTGTCAAAGCTAAATGGTCACTTCCCAACTTATTCATTTTAGTTTTAAAAAATTAATCTAATAAATTTATGTTTGTTAGTTTTTATTAGTTAACATATACTAACTCATTATTTCTATTGAGTGAAACTACATTAAAATGGTGTAGTCTAACTTATAGATGAAATGACCTTTTTCACGAGAATATGTTCACACAATTTCCAACACGTTTGTGATTTTTTATTGTTTAAAATAATTTTTTTAATGCATAAATGGATTCAACACCCTGAAAACCACTCGGGCACACAAATTTTATAGATTAAACAACTTCAACTGAAGTTTTTTAAAAATCTCTAGCAGATTTTAATAAAAAATAACTATAAAAAATACCTTGGAAAAGATCATTTGGTTTATTAGCCAGACTAGACACATTCAAATCTATAAAAAATGAATACTTAGAAATATATGATCAAGAAATATTAAATTGGATTCAAACTTAATATTAAATCAAATTATTTTAGCAAAATTCTTTGGAAACTGTAGAGATCCAACAACACCATTGTTACCACAGTAGCTTGAAAATTGTGTTACAAGTCACCCACAAGTAAAAGGTGAGATTTTTTTAACAATGGAAACAAGTTTAGCTACTATCAAGATGCTAGGAGATTATTTTATATATTGCTATGAGGTTGCCATGTAAAGTATAAGTATTGAGGAAGGTATGTATGCTCCATAGCCATAACATTTCGTTTTCTTTTTCTTGCTATTACTTCCTTTGATGATCATGGCATGGCACAAAGGAATGTGAAAGAAACCTCACCCCAATTTCATATTACCAATTTTCCTGCTATTACTTCCTTTCATGACATTGGCATGGCACAAAGGACTGTGAAAGCAACTTCACCCCAATTGCATATTATCAATCCATGTAGCTATATGCAGGTAAGAGGAAATCCTTGAATGACACGAATAGCCTCAACCT
The DNA here is from genome assembly GCA_031772625.1 of Pinus tabuliformis. Lineage (NCBI taxonomy): Eukaryota > Viridiplantae > Streptophyta > Pinopsida > Pinales > Pinaceae > Pinus > Pinus tabuliformis. The sequence continues at coordinate 1,210,363,369 of CM062820.1, read as the reverse complement.
TTATTCAATTCCACTAATTTGGAATCTAAAAAAAAGGTCATTTTCTGTATACCATGGTTGATCCGGCGATGCCGAGCTGGCTTCGAAATAGTAAAACATTGTTTGCTGCCAATGCTCACGGCCCGACACAGGTCACTTACGATGACATCTTGACAGGAGAAAACCAATTGGATTTTTGAAAAAGGGAGGGTCTTTTCTAGAGAGAAAAACCATCATAGATTTATATTAAGAAAATATAACGATCTTCAATACAGAAATTGTTGGATTGAGCCAAAAGCCTAGTAACCTTTGCAAAAATTAGACACAGATAGTCTGAATCTTTCATATCTAAAAAAGAAAAACATATACGTTTCATCTACAAAGCCCGCTTGTCCAAAATGCTAACAGATTATACGATCATTTGAAGAAACAGCCCTATTACGCGATTCTCAAAAGGTGCAGAATGCTTCTACCTTGCTTCCAGACATACAACATGGCAATGCGGTATGCTCATTGTTACTGTGTCTCAATCATGATTTCCCCAAATATCGTCTATCATGTGAGGGTTTCTTCCTTCCGCGTCTTCATCACTAATTGAACCTTTGTAGCAGCTATGGCTTGCTTCTGGACATAAAACATGGGAATGTTGTCACGATCATTGTCCTAAATGGCCAAAAATATATATAAATAAAAGCACATAATTAATATAAACGTACTGTCTTTTACAAAAAAAAAAAAATCAGTGCCATGAGAAGTTGTATCTATCTTGAATAATTAACTAAGTTCAATCCCATAGTCCAATCTGTGGAAGTTGTATTAAATGTATGGAAGTTGTATTAAATGTAGAGCGGCCTTTTCCAATGTGGAGTGCAAGATTAAATTTCTAATTAAAAATAAAGAATGTTTATTTTATTTGAAAGTGTTTATACAAAATTAATTTATTTCTTTGATTGTTGGAAAGAATAATTATAATTAAAATTATTGATTCGACTATATTTGAAAGTCTTTATATAAAATTAATTTATTTCGTTCATTGAAAAGAATAATTATGATTTAAAATCAGGAGAGCTTGGTTTAATGGGGAGGCGGGGTGTACAAGACCGAATGATCTCATGGGTTTGGGTATGCTTGGCATACTTGGAAATAATGGAGCCATTGCCGTAGCGGTAGTCCCTACTGGGGTTTTTGCAATATTCGTGAAAACACTTACACTCTGCAGCAACTTACACCTAGAAGACATACCATAGTTGTACAATTGCAAAAGCTTTCTTGAAAAGTTGAAAAGCTCCAGAGACATTTACTAACTGGTAGAGCTGTCAAATCGACTGTGATGTGCAGAATTTGATATGCAAATTTACAAAATTTTGGAATGTCAACAATCAGTGCAATTAAGTGAGCAATCGGTGCAATTAAGTGATCTATCTGACATTGGAGGCAAATCACACATAAAATGATGTATGTGACAGCAAAATCAAATCGGAAATTAAGTGATGTATCTAACAACAGAGGCAAATCTGAAATAAAATCCTGGCGTTAGATTGCAAGTATTTCATCTGATGCAATTAAGTGATCTATATGACATTGGAGGCAAATTGCAAATAAAATCCCGGTGTTAGATTGCAAGTGTTTCATCTACCCAATTTATTGCTTGGAAAAACAATAAAGGAGATCTATTGTCAAGTTTTGGCAGTTGAGTGCGATAGGCTCCAACTTCTCATTTCTGTTGAAGTTGGCAATTTTTCATGTGGACAATTTTAGAGTGTATGATGCACATACAGTGTCTTTTATTTTGAGGCATTCACAAGCTAAGGTGGTCTTTGTGGATTACCAATTCTTGGAAGTTACAAAAGCGGCAGTAAGGATTTTTTCACAAGTGAAAAAGGAATTACCATTAATGATTGTGATTCATGAATTGGACAAGTATAGAGTATCTTTGAATGATGATCATGAATATGTTCTGGAGTATGAAAAGCTTTTGGCAAGTGGAGATCCTAATTTTGAGACTTGCTGGCCTGAACATAAATGGGATGCTATTACCACTGGAAATGTGCCCTTCAGACCACTCTGAGAAGTGAGTGCAACAGACACACAAAAAATGACATTTTAATTCATTAAGTTGCATTATGAAGAAGATGAGTAAAACAAGGAAAGATTCATAAATATGAAACTCAGTCCTTACTCAATATGAACAGAGTGTAAATGTGTACAGAGATGCCTTTATCAAGAATCCCAGCACAATGGAAAGTGTTCTTAATGACGGTACTACAATTGGTGAAATCATGATCAAGGGCAGCATTGTCATGAAGGGATACTTCAAAAATGTTGAAGCTACAGCCAAAGCATTTGAAAAAATGGGATGCTATTACCACTGGAAATGTGCCCTTATGACCAGTCTGAGAAGTGAGTGTAACAGACACACAAAAAATGACATTTTAATTCATCAAGTTGCATTATGAAGAAGATGAGTAAAACAGGGAAAGATTCATAAATACGAAACTCAGTCCTTATTCAATATGAACAAAGTGTAAATGTGTATAGAGGTGCCTTTATCAAGAATCCCAACACAATGGAAGGTGTTCTTCATAACGGTACTACAATTGGTGAATTCATGATCAAGGGCAACATAGTCATGAACGGATACTTTGTTGCATCGCGAATGGATCCTCCAACTGCGTCTTCACAAAGCCTTGCACAGAAGAAAGGATATGACAGTCAGCGATATGACAATCTATAAAGAGAAAGAGAGGAAGTAATGAGAATATATATAAAGTTTAATACTACAGTGCATGCAGTACTAATTACTGTAAAGTAAAGTATTGTAGTGACAATAGATAAAGACAAGGGTTACAGGCCGTGAAACTCCACAAATATTTTTGACAAAAATTATAAAGATACATACCCATAGCTCCACTCTGCACAAGCACAGGGTTCTATTCGAAGATGAGGATAAAGGCTTGCTTCTTGTACTGTCTTCAAAAACCTCACCAGGTCAAATGTTCCTTCAAAATTATACTGCAATTAAATTGTATGCCACAATAAATTCATCAACAATTCAGAGTTCAATTTGAAGTCATACATACATTTCAAGATTGTTAAAATATTTTAAATGCTTATTACCTGACGTTGCTCCGGGAGCTTATGTGCTAAGAGAGATACAATCGAGAAGTCCTGTACTTCCAGTTTTTTTGCATCTAGTCTTTTCAATTTGATTCCTGGTATGGCATGAAACCAAACAGGGAAACCCCTGCAAGATCGTAACACTTCAATGAGAGATTAATTTCTGACAAGTGCAGAAAAAAATACATATACTGTCTGATTTGAAATGGAACTGAAATACTTCTAGTTCAGATCGGAGAGGATATAATCCAAGATCAATAGTATTTATTGGACCAAACCGGTGTTTAATGATTGCCATAAAACAAAAATCCTAGCACTTCAATGTTGCAAGATGCATAATGTTCAACACTTACAATGTATAAAGAAAAAGAGAAGAAGTAATGAGAATATATATAAAGTCTAATATTACAGTGCATCTAGTGATTCACAAAGGCTTGCACAGAAGAAAGGATATGAAAGGATATGATGTTATTGTTAGTGGTTGTTTCTTGGTTTCTTTTTCCTTTGTGCTTCTACTTTTAGGATGTCCATAATGAGAAGAGTCATGAGAAGAAGTGCTAAAAGAAACAATGTTGCCAGTTGATTAAGTTCGCTTATGCTAATGGATTCCATGTTATGTGAAGCAGAGAGATGTATGTCAATATGTAGGTGCAAAGAGAAGTTATGTTTTGCAGGTGAGAAATTAGGCATTGCTTTTGCCAATTTATAAAAGAGTTCAAGGTGTTTGCAAGTTGGTTTTAAGTGTGAATGGAACTGAGTTTTTGGGAATATTTTACTGCAAGCAAGAGGTAATCATTTGAAAATATTGAAAGACAATGGGTAATGGATGTTTGTATATGCTTGTTCAACCTCGTTTTTGGAGCTTATGTGCTAAAAGAGATGCAAGCGAAAAGTCATGTACAACCAAACAGGGAAACCCCTGCAAGATCGCAACACTTCAATGCAGGATAAATTTCTGACAGGTGCAGAAATAAATACATATACGGACCGATTTGAAATGGAACTGAAATACTTCAAGATCAGATTGGAGAGGATATAATCCAAGATCAACAACATTTATTGGACCAAACCGGTGTTTAATGATCGCCATAAAACAAAAAACTTACCACTTCAATGTTGCAAGATGCATAATGTTCACCACTGACAATCTATAAAGAGAAAGAGAGGAAGTAATGAGGATATATATATCTATATATATATATATATATATATATATATATATATATATATATATATATATAAAGTATAATACTACAGTGCATGTAGTACTAATTATTGTAAAGTAAAGTATTGTAGTGACAATAGATAAAGACAAGGGTTACAGGCCGTGAAACTCCACAAATATTTTTGACAAAAATTATAAAGATACATACCCATAGTTCCACTCTGCACAAGCATAGGGTGTTATTCGAAGATGAGCATAAAGCCCTGTTTCTTGTACTGTCTTCAAAAACCTCACCAGGTCAAATTTTCCTTCAAAATTATACTGCAATTAAATTGTATGCTACAATAAATTCATGAACAATTCAGAGTTCAATTTGAAGTCATACATACATTTCAAGATTGTTAAAATATTTTAAATGCCTATTACCTGATGTTGCTTTGGGAGCTTATGTGCTAAGAGAGATGCAATTGATAAGTCTTGTACTTCCACTGTTTTTGCATCTAGTCTTTTCAATTTGATTCCTGGTATGGTGTGCAACCAAACAAGGAAACCCTTGCAAGATCGCAACATTTCAATGACAGATAAATTTCTGACAAGCGCAGAAATAAATACATATACTGTCCGATTTGAAATGGAACTGAAATAATTCAAGTTCAGATATGGACATGATGTACGCGACAATATCCATCATATATTTGAAGAATATTTAAATACCTGAGGCATCTGCACAGTCACTTTGGTAGGAAAGAGTTTAGACAAAAGCTTCATTGCCTTTGGAGCTTCTTTGTTTCGTTCATGTAAGCTCCCAATGTTGTCCTGCATCTTTCCAAAATTTAGCACATCATCCATATAAGATAATAATAAGAAGATAGAGTTAGTCCTAAATTTAAAGATAGCGAATTAGGAATCTCTATCAACATTAGAACGATACGATGGCCATACACACTATACAGTTAAACAATCCTGACTATGAATTAATTTTATTACATGGAGTTGTAGAATGTTTGCTCATGTGATATTTGCTCTTATGCTATGTAACAATGGAATATAACGTGGCACATTTTTTTCAGAACAGAGATTTTGTATTTTGTTGAGAAAGCTCAAAGCTCAAGAGAAACTTCATGCTTAAATAGACACACACCTTTCAATCAATTTCTTCTATCTACTCATAATTTCGCTCATATCAATCTTGGTGACTAGTACCCCCTCCAATTAATCCTCTCCTTAAAGATTCAAGGTTGCTCAAAGCAAGGGAATCTATTAATCCATGCACTAATGTTTTAGTAGGTGCTTCGTTATTTGCATCACTGTTTGTATCACTTTCATTGTCACTATTTGCATTTTGTACGATGTATTCATTATTCTCTTGTAAAACATGGGTCCAATTCTCATTTATACAAATGTTCTCAGCTTCATAAAGACTTCTAGAACATAAGTCGTTCAATGCTTTCATGACAATAATTGGACGTACTTTACCTGTTTGGTATGCATTTTTGTATTGCAATCGTCTTTTTAATGCAATTGCAATTGTCATTGTATCACTTAGATATTGCGGCAATGCTTTTTGTACAACGTCCATATGAACTGGTACATTGATAATTGATCCTATTAAGCCAATTTGTGATCGCCTATATCCCCATTGTCTGATTTGTGCAAATGCAATTCTCAGTGACACAAGTCTTTCTTCTAGATCTGAAAGTGTATTTACAGTTGGCAATGGAATGTTACATCTTATTTGTTCAGGTGTTGCAAATTGTGGAAGCTTTCCATTCTAGAGTGCTTTTTTGCAAGCAACACATATGTTTTCATTGCCGAAGGTCCTATTTTTCAATGTCAAATTCATATGCTTTTCTTGCAACTCTGTAGTGAAACATCTGATATTTTTTGCAAAATGCAATTTTGTACAAACTGCACATGTATTCCTAGGCGTGTCTTCGACTTGTTTCATATAAATGTATTGTGCATCTTTCTTGCTTGGATGGATTTGTTTGCTTATTGTATTTTTCTTATTGTTTCTGATATTGCGCAATGTTTGTTTTAATACAAGAAATTTCATTGTTGTCTTCTTATTAGAAGATTCTTTTTTGAATATGTCATTGCATTTGCTTCTTGTACGTATGAATTGCTTCATTTGGTGATAAGTAAGCTTATGACACTTGGGCAATTTTTGTAAGCAAGATGCTATTTCAAATTCAATGTTGTTATTAAGATGTATGCAAGAACTAGATTGTTGATTTTCTAGTACATGCTTATGACAAAAGATGTTATCATTGTTATCTACATCATTGCATTTTCTTTTTGTACGTATGGATTGCTTCAGTTTGTGATAATTGAGCCTACGACGCTTAGTTGGTCGCATTTGTTCTAAATGAGATGCTAGCTCAAATTGAATATTATTGTTAAAATGTACTTGAGATATACATTTTTTTTTCTAGTAAAAAACAATCAATGTTGTCAGGCACAATGCATTGTAATCTGAATTTGTAACGGTCAACATCTATTATTTCTTCCATCATTTCCAATTGCTTACCAGAGTTGCTTATGCGAGAACTAGATTGTTGATTTTCTAGTACATGATTATGACAAAAGATGTTATCATTGTTATGTACATCACTGCATTTGCTTTTTGTACGTATGAATTGCTTTAGTTTGTGATAATTGAGCCTATGACGCTTAGTTGGTCACATTTGTTCTAAATGAGATGCTATCTCAAATTGAATATTATTGTTAAAATGTACTTGAGATATACATTGTTGTTTTTCTAGTATATGCTTATGACACAATTGATTACAATCCTCTTTTTCTTCCATGTACACTTGTTGAGAATTGCGAACATATTTTTGTATCATTGCGTGGTAATGAATATGTAATGTATATGTTCTGAATGACATGATGTTAACAATACGATTGCATCTCGAATAAGCAGAACTGTAACTGACAAAGTTATTAGCAACAAAGGACCATACCTGGATATTGACTTTGAATATGACAGATATCCATTGCAAACAGAATGGTCCACCTTCTACCTGTCCTTTCTCATATGGCATTGCCATATTTATGAGATATTGTTGCCAGTTGTTATTCATTGCATAGTGTATCACATCAACTATTAGGTATTGTTCTAAACAATGCAATGCATCTTGATTCTTATGCATAAGTGCATTGCAAAAAGATTGGACAATGTAAAGTCGCAAACACTGTGCATCGAATTCTGTTGCTACTAAATAGCAAATTTCATTAAAGAGACTGTCACCGCAATTAGATGTCATTTGCTTTGCGATCATTAATTCATTTAAAAGCATATTATGTGAACTATGCATCCAATGGATTTCAATATCTTTGCAAATAGATGACAGGTAGATATTAGACTGGTAACAAATGCATATTGGAAAATTTTGGTAAAGCAATGGTTCATAATGACCACTAATAGGATTTGCATCATGAAAGAGAATGCAATATGGAATTGTATTTTCATGTTGATTAAAAAGCAAATATCTTGTTTGCCTTGTCAATGACCAAACTCCAATTGATATATCTAGCCATTTAGCTAACCAACGTATGCAAAAGTCATCACCCCATAAACCTCGGTCAGATTCCTTTATATTTGTAGATGCAGAACAATGCATTTTATGAAGATATGTACTAATATCGTTAATTCCATGTAACTCGTATAGGAATTCAGGTGCTAGTTCATACTCATGTGACTCTATTGCTTCAACATCATTATTGTTTAAGCAGAAAAGAAAATGTTCTATTAACCCATTTCGTAGTTGATTTGAAGTATAACAAAAATGTAGAAGCATTTCAAATGAGTCAAATAGACAATCTCCTACAGTATATGAAAATGCATCTAGTATAAAAAAGACCATTTCTTTTTAATACACAATCAATGTTGTCAGACACAATGCATTGTAATCTGAATTTGTAACTATCAACATCTATTATTTCTTCCATCATTTCCAATTTCTTACCAGAGTTGCCTTGTGCAATTGTCTTCGCAAAAACTTAATTACTTTAGCAATTTTTACTATTGCTGTTATCTACAGGTTTGCAAAAAATATTGATCAGATTAGCAAAAACTGAAGATGATTGTTTCCAACAAAATATATATATTAAAACAATAGGCTCTTGCATTATGTTGCTAAACAAATATCAAATTTCTAGCAACACGTCATATTTATAAACGACAAAGGTTGGCAAGGACATATAGAATAGATCAAAAGACATTATAATCTCAGGGGGGCAAGAATATTTGCAGCATTGAAGTTGAAACTGTTATTTATGCTCATTAAAAAATGAAATATCATGATTAAAAAATACATGAAAAACCACACTAAAATGAAAAAATGGTGATGGAGTGACAATTATTGTCAAAACCTAGTGATTAGTTTATGTTCATGATAATTCCATTAGGTTTTCGTTTCACCGTGGGATTTCGCATATTACTCATTCTTCTCGTATGGTAGGTAGGCCTTAGTAAACTAATGCCTACAGGCAAGGATTGTTGCCTTTCAGGTCAGTCTTTTGGCCTTTACAGAATAAGAATTTGCATTCTTAGAGAAAATCTAGACAATTTCAGACATCACCAGTACGAGTAAGATCTCTGCATATGCCTCTCGACAAGAGCTCAAGCAAAGCATCTTCCAACTCAAAACTAAAGGCAATAATACCCTGTATGAGAAGACAGCTTGCAAAATATGCAATATATAGTAAGAAGAAGAAGACAAACATCATTCCTTAGAGTGTCCAACTGTCACAACTTCTAGAATCGAAAATATATCCAGGAGATTCTGCTAAAAATAAGAAACTTAAAATATCTCTAGCACAATAATGTGAAAAAATTGAAATAGTGCAATAAAGCACTAATAGGGGTGCATCCAATGGATACTTGTAAAATGGTTGTAAATCTGTTTAAGAATTTTTGCTTGACCACTACCACTGGGATAAATAGAGGATCTTAAGCAGCTCTAGTCCCTGGAAATCTGGTAAGCCATTCTACAACATGGGCACCTAGGAAAATGCAGGACATATGCTTAATCCCAAATCTCACCAGCTCAAAATTAAAAGCAATAGCACCCTACGTGAGAAGAAAACTTGCAAAATATGCAATATATACTTGTGTTTCAAATCGGTACCCTGACTCTATAAATTCATGTCGTATTCTAAATGAAGCAGATACAAATTTTGGCGTTTGTTATGGTTATGGCCTATTTTCTATGTAGGGTACACAAATGTAGACAAATGGGATTTAAGCATGAAGTTTCTCTTGAGCTTTGAGCTTTGTCAACACAATACATAATCTCTGTTCTGCAAAAATCTGCCAAGTTATTTTCCATTGTTACATAGGATAAGAGCTAATATCACATAAGCAAACATTCTACAACTCCATGTAATAAAATTAATTCATAGTCAGGATTGTTTGACTGTACAGTGTGTATGGCCATCATATTGTTCTAATGTTGATACAGATTCCTAATTCGTTGTCTTTAAATTTAGGACTAATTTTGATTTTGATTCGAGTTTTACAGTATTCTTCTGAAATTTGAATCCAAAATTTAAACAATTGAACCTCTATCTTCTTATTATTATCTTATATGGATGATGTGCTGAATTTTGGAAAAATGCAGGATAACTTTGGGAGGTTACATGAACGAAACAAAGAAGCTCCAAAGGCAATGAAGCTTTTGTCTAAACTCTTTCCTAACAAAGTGACTGTGCAGATGCCTCACGTATTTAAATATTCTTCAAATATATGATGGATATTGTCACGTACATCAATTCCATAGTTAACAAATTTCTCATTTTAAATACAGGAAGAATCCCTTATCGTTGATTGGAAACATCAATTAGAGTGTGATGTTGAAACACTTAAAGCAAAGGCAAATCTTGTAAGCATTTGCAATGTAAGTTCTATTTTGTTTCTTATGTTGTTGCTCCATTAATTTTAGTCAAATTTTGGAATCCCTTTTCTGTATGGAATTATTAGCAAATTTAAATTCAGTTTTTAACTTACTAACAATGAATTGGGCATGAAATTGTCAAGCTCTTTTTTACTTGGCCTACCGTAATCCTTCAAACTAGGGGTTTTGTCACTTCTGTGATGGGATCTTCCTACCATTTATTCCCAACTAGCTTCCCCTTTCTTTCCCTCTTGGCCCCTGAGCATCAACCATATTAAAGTACCATAGACAAACCAGTGAGCTTCTGGAAGTTCATTAGCTTTCCACTTCGAAATTTATGTTCTTTTTTTTGCAATGCAGGTCAAACGAATATTTACTAATTGCAACATGTGCACATCAAGATTAATCAAAATTGACATTAATCCCTATGGTGTGTCTATCCTCTAAATTCTAATCGATGACAACAACAACAACAAAATGTCTAGATTTTGGAGTAAGGATCCATCCTATATTGCATCCTGATATGTTCATTGGGTTAGAAAGAAATGGAATCCATGTTACCCTTAACATTATCACCTAGGCCAGTTAGAATTTTGAAGGAGTTCAAAGTTGATGGCATGGTGGAATTTTTGGGTTTTATTTTGGCCTCACTGGGGTTAAAAGGCTCCTAGGATTCCAAGAGAGGACACAAACAGTGTGCCCTTTTGTTGTGGCCTCCAAGGGTGACATTTTGAGGGGATTGCATTGGCTCCTTGATTGTGGATGAGGCCATTGGCTTTCTTCTAGCTATCCCAACAGAAGTCAAAGGATTGCTATCTTGTGCCTTTTGGGCTATCGTAGCTTGTGTCTTGTGAATTCGTTTGGACCACTTGAACCCATACATCTTCAATGTCCTTGTTTGAGGCATACTTGCAAATATTGGCAATTCGAGTCTTTGAACTCACTGATACTTGGTGGAAAAAATCATGATATTTTGAGGGGTATGAAAGTGTCACTATATTTTGAAAATATTATGATATGTTGTCAAAATATCACAAGTTGATGTAAAATATTGGGGATATTTTGAAAATTTTGGATTTTTTTGTCCACTTTAAAGAGAAAAAGTAGGGGATTGAAAGCAAAAGGGTTATTCACTGTTATATCCTAATATTTTTTTTAGTTTCTCGATACTCTATTATTTCTGATAAGTTTCTTTTCAGTCTCTTGGCAATATATTCACCAACATCATATTTGCAACATTGGGACATTTAAGAGCGTGAGGTGCTGGGTGAGAGCCTTTCCTTTTCAAGGTCTTTAGACAAGTTAATTTTAAGGCAGAACCTCTTCTGAGGAGGAGGTTTGATAACCTTCTAGGTTGATGATAGATTTAGTTGCCTAGATAATTTTGATATAAAGGAATGAACTAAATTGCATGGTCAGGCCAAGAATTTTTTCCCTTGCAAGACAACAGAGCTGTGGGCACTGCTTAGTCGAAAAGTCCTCTAACCAATGAGAGAGTACAACAAAAGTATTCATGCATAACCAAGTGTTGCAAGATGTGATAGCTCAACATGCAGACTATTTGGAAATAAAATATAAACTAGCCTTTAGTTAGGCTTCTACTACTTTAGGAATGCCAGCGATTTAGTTTCCACATCTCAATCCAGTCTTAAATGCAGGACATATGCTTGATCCCAAATCTCACCAGCTCAAAATTAAAAAGCTCACCAGCTCAAATTTAAAAGCAATAGTACCCTGCGTGAGAAGACAACTTGCAAAATATGCAATATATGGTAAGAAGATGAAGACAAATTTCATTCCTTAGAGTGTCCAGTTGTCACAACTTCAAGATTTGAAGATATATCCCAGGCAATTGTGATGAAAATAAGAAACTTAAAATATCTTTAGCATATAAGGATCCCTCCTACATTGCATCCTGATATGTTCATTGGGTTAGAAAGAAATGGAATCCATGTTACCCTTAACATTGTCACCTAGGCCAATTAGAATTTTGAAGGAGTTCAAAGTTGATGGCATGGTGGAATTTTTGGGTTTTATTTTGGCCTCACTGGGGTTAAAAGGCTCCTAGGATTCCAAGAGAGGACACAAACAGTGTGCCCTTTTGTTGTGGCCTCCAAGGGTGACATTTTGAGGGGATTGAATTGGCTCCTTGATTGTGGATGAGACCATTGGCTTTCTTCTAGCTATCCCAACAGAAGTCAAAGGATTGCTATCTTGTGCCTTTTGGGCTATCGTAGCCTATGTCTTGTGAATTCATTTGGACCACTTGAACGCATACATCTTCAATGTCCTTTTTTGAGGCATACTTGCAAATATTGGCAATTCGAGTCTTTGAACTCACTGATACTTGGTGGAAAAAATCATGATATTTTTAGGGGTATGAAAGTGTCACTATATTTTGAAAATATTATGATATGTTGTCAAAATATCACAAGCCGATGTAAAATATTGGGGATATTTTGAAAATTTTGGATTTTTTTGTCCACTTTAAACAGAAAAAGCAGGGGATTGAAAGCAAAAGGGTTATCCACTGTTATATCCTAATATTTTTTTTAGTTTCTCGATACTCTATTATTTCTGATAAGTTTCTTTTCAGTCTCTTGGCAATATATTCACCAACATGATATTTGCAACATTGGGACATTGAAGAGCGTGAGGTGCTAGGTGAGAGCCTTTCCTTTTCAAGGTCTTTAGACAAGTTAATTTTAAGGCAGAACCTCTTCTGAGGAGGAGGTTTTGAGAACCTTCTAGGTTGATGGTAGATTTAGTTGCCCAGATAATTTTGATATAAAGGAATGAACTAAATTGCATGGTCAGGCCAGGAATTTTTTCCCTTACAGGACAACAGAGTTGTGGACACTGCTTAGCCGAAAAGTCCTCTAACCAATGAGAGAGTACAACAAAAGTATTCATGCATAACCAAGTGCTGCAAGATGTGATAGCTCAACATGCAGACTATTTGGAAATAAAATATAAACTGGCCTTTAGTCAGGGTTATGCTACTTTAGGAATGCCAGCGATTTAGTTTCCACATCTCAATCAAGTCCTAAATGTAGGACATATGCTTGATCCCAAATCTCACCATCTCAAAATTAAAAATCTCACCAGCTCAAATTTAAAAGCAATAGTACCCTGCGTGAGAAGACAGTTTGCAAAATATGCAATATATGTTAAGAAGATGAATACAAATTTCATTCCTTAGGGTGTTCAGTTGTCACAACTTCAAGATTTGAAAATATATCCCAGGCAATTGTGCTGAAAATAAGAAGTGGATTTGTCCAATTGCTAACATTCCTAAAAATATTAAATACCCTACCTGTTGATACATGAATATTGTGAAAGAATGACGCATACCACAATACTGGGGTTTGCAAGAGATCACCAATTGAAGTGCAAAGGCTGTCAAATTAAACTGGACCTCAAACGTTGTAGCAGTTCACTGCTCTGAAACTGTAATGTATAAAAGCAAAGACAAACTGTATCGTAACAAGCTAAAGATAGAGCCTTTAAAGACAGAGCTTTTAAACAGACACTTGTCACACATGCAAAAAAAATGTATAATACAAAAATATATTTCAAACACGTAAAATACCGTGGGCCCACAATTTTACCACCTGCTTGCCTCTCGTCCTTCTTGCATACCCAACGTCTTTACCTCTGTCTCTTTTGCATGTCCAACGTGTCTACCTCATAACTAACCAACTCACTTGCATCCATCCAAATGATTGAATCTCCTTCTAGAGTCTTTCTAAAACTGTTCTGAAGAAATGATTCAAGGCAGTCAAGGCACGTGGAATGATTCAAGGCAATCGAGGCACGTGGATTGTATCAAGGCAGTTTCTCCTACCCCCCTAATGCGGCCTCTCACTTCGTTTCGTTCTTTGTCTGTACCATCGAAAACAAACCCATCGGAGAGAAAAAAGAAAAATGGAGGGCATTCTTCCCTACGTGCATAAAGCCCTCACTACACGCTCAGCAAAATACAGACCATAGAAATGACATTTCTGTGTGTGGAGATGAACCCCCTAGACATTCCAGTAGTCCCAAATGAATAAAGCAGCAAAATAAGTTTGTCAAGGTTCGGGTCAAGCCCCGCCCCTCGCTCACCCTGCAAGCAAATCGGCTCGCCTATGATGGAAAGAAAATTACTAGCCAAGCCACTCGAGCCAAGCTGTAGCAGCCATCAGACGGAGGGGCAAGGCTTTCTTACCGTTAAAGGCATAACCAGGTCAGACAGGGTATTCAAGAAAACCTGTCCCGGAGCACTGGAGCTCATCCGATGAGCAAAAGCGTCCCGTCAAGGAGTAGATCCTTGGCCCTCAGGGGTCGTTGCCGTGCCTTTCAATGACCAGAATCGTATCCCTAAGTTAGAAGAAGATGAAGAAATTAGCAGATTTCGCAACTGGCTGCCTTCCAATTTGGCAGGAAATTCTTACAATGGCAAGGATGTATACAGGTAATGATAATGAATAAGTTAAAGAAGGATTTTATGGTATGCTATATTTTGCTCAGAACTAAAAATGGACAATTGGTTTGTATTTTTGGATCTTGCATTAACCCGAGCAAACAAAGATACGGGGTATTCGGGTTCGAAATCCTGTTCTTCGAAAGCCAGCACCAGAGGGAAGTGGATCTGAGATCCGAGAGGGAGGTGGGTATGAAGCCCGATAATTAGGATCTAGGTCAATACCTGCACATCTACAGCCAGGGTTGCCTCCAATCCTCAGCAAGACGTTACCTTCTTTCAACTCCTGGGTTGCCACTGTCCTGCAGGAGCTCCTCGTCTCTCAAAAGGGTTTCTTCCAAAAACACGTCCTCGTCCAATTCTTCCTCCTCGGGCTAGAACCTCTTAGAAGGAGGATTGGAAGCACAGGGAGGACCCCCAAAACGCAGTTTGCCCCCCATAGTATCCATATTTCCAAGGTTTTGTCTTTGCCCTGTCTATCTCCTTTGTATCTCTGTGTATGTAACCACAATAGATGACGAGGAGAAAATGGATAGCGGGGAGGGTCTTGGACTGGACTGAGGCAAATGTCCCTATAGTGGACTAACATGAGGGCATGGGCATGGGGGTAGCAGCAATTGATGAACTTAGGAAGCAGGCAGCTGGTACTCAAGATATCTGTGGGGCAGTTTGGGGAAATAATGACATTGCATGTCGGTGCCAGACATGTGAGCATGTCAATCACGATTACTCCATGATTCACACAGGTGGTGGTTGTTGTGATTGTGGACACCAACCAGCATGGAAATCAAAAGGTTTTTGCTCTAGACATAGAGGTCCAGGGCAGGTGCAGCCCCTACCACCAAAATATGCGAAGTTTGCAGGGCCTGTATTGGGGGCCCTTCTAATTGAATGGAAAGAGCGTCTACTAGCTGCAAAAAAAGTGGCCGAAGGCAAGCCAAAGAAATGGCATGAACAAAAAGAAGAGGAAAAGGTTGCTTACAAGACAACTTCTGTAATCGTGGAAATGCTGCTTAGATTTTGTGAATGCAGTGAGAGTTTACTTACAAGTAGTAAGAATCCCAATCAATCAAGAAACTCCTCCTCTCTTCCTTGGCTGAAACTAAAGCTGAAGATCCCCCCTTGACAGATGCTGCTGTTGGCTCGGATACTAGCTCGGATGCTGCTGGTGGACACTCTCTGAGCTGCTCCTCAAACTAGCTTGAAATTGAAACTCGAAACTGAAACTCACTCTCTCCCTTGCTCGTCTCCTCCAGAGAAAGGATTTCTGGACAAACGTGGACGCCTCTGCACAGACATCAAACATCTGGCACTTGCAGCATGCAGGGCATGAAGAACAGGCACCAGAATAACTTTGTTTTGAGAAAACTTAGGATAAATTAAGTTGCGCGCACTAACATAACATCGGGCCAAGTGAGGCGGGCAATAAGAGGGTAAACTGAAAACTTTGGTTAAAATTTTCTTGCAGAGAAAGTGCCCAGCATAGACTTTGGTTAAACAGTAATTAACTCGTACAAATTGACGGTCAATGCGAAAATTAATAGCACTCAACGCCATATCGAACGCTGTAGTCCCTGCTATGCCGGAGGCAGGGACTAATAACGTTTCCCGGCCTGAGAAAGTAGGAATTTGCAAGTCTGCATATTAATCAAGCCGAAAACTGATTATACTTTTCTATATATAGCACTGCATAAGCCATGTGTAATTTTAGATGGGAAACGTTAAAAAAAATTAAAATATCAATACACCACCAACCAACCATTTGCATATCCCTGCATTAGTGGCATCTTACTGGTCGCTTAATGACGGGCGTGACAACGAAGGACGCCATTCAATGCACCTTAAAAACAGGCCATTAATCCAATCTTCTAACTGCTTAAATATTTAAAAGAAAAAAACCATGCGGCCATTTAATATTCGTTAATCCCTCTTTTGGAATGCCTTTGTCTCTAATTTCATCAGTTATTTTTTTTTAAAGTTAGTATGACTACCTTGTGGCTATGGCTACTCCAACACCCTTGTCTCTATGATTAGCACGTAAATGAAAAGGGACATGGTCAAACCATTTATTAAAAGGAATGATTTTCTTAAATTTTATTTCAATTGTAATAATTTTCATAATAATTACATATCAGGCGCAAGCACAGTTTCAAAGCTGTGTAGCCCTGGCGCTGGCCGTGGACCTGCGTCAGCTCCCAAAAAATACATTACAGACCAAGGTCTGACTATAGCAACCAAAAAAAAAGTTGCAGCGGCAAAAAAAAATGGCCCAGCACCGCTATCAAGATACACCATATACTCTTTAAAATCTAAATATATACTTATCTACTAGGGATACTCATATTAATTACGGCAGTGGATGATGGACTATAGCAACCCAAAAAAATTAAACAGTATGGCCAAAACAATTGGCCCGCTATCAAGATACACTATATCCGTATATACCTCTTTAAAATCTAAATATATCCATATACTCGGGACACGCATATTAAGTCGGGACATTCATATTAATTCCGGGAGTGCACCTCAACATGATTACTTAGATGTCAAATTTTTATATTTTTATAAAATTATATTTTGTAATTAATTTTTTATTTTTCACAATTCAAATATCAAACCCATTAAAATAGTCACTTCAAAGCTTTAAACCAATGAAAAAAATAAATTAAAAATAATTTTAATATATTAAATTTTCTAGAATTTAGAAAATTATGAAAGATTTTTCAAATGAAAAAAGAATTTTAAAATCAATTTTAATATATTAAATTTTCTAGAATTTAGAAAATTATTAAATTTCTAGAAATAAAAAATATTCTAACCTAAAAAAATAAAAAACAAAACAATATAACCTTTCATTGACACATCTGAAGATAAAACACAATAACGCCTTGATAGCTGTCGTAAATTATATTATTATTTTAATTTGAAAAGTATTTTTATTTTAATACAATAATAAACATTTTAATAACTGTGGTACATTATATTATTATTTTAATTTGAAATGTATTTTTATTTTAATAAAATAATAAACATTTTAAAATCCTTTGATCATCTAAAATTTAGTTTAATATCAACCAAAGAACATTTTAAGAAAACGAGAACATTGTTGTTTAATACCAACCAAACAAACATTTTAGGAAAACGAGAACATGAACAATGGAAAATCTAACGATATTATTCACACTTGTAACACCCAAAAAAAATTATAAAAATTATTATGTTTACTAAGCTGATCTTTATCATTTGTTACTTTAGTTTTATTATATTATGATGTTAAATAATAAGTGACCGATGTTGGAAGGCCGAGAAACATATATGGTTACCTAAATTATTGGTAATTAGGGGTTCAAATACTTTAGCAAAAATAGAAACTGTTTATATTAATTAAAAAAAAAATTATAGAAGACAATTACCCATCTGCCTTAAAGGGAGATCTAGATGGGGAAAAAGGATCCTAGAGATATCTTAGAGCTAGGTGGAATAAACCAGTAGGAGAATTTATGAGAGAATTTTCAGCATAAATCACAAGATATATCATTTGTCGACGCGTTTCGAACCAGCGAGTGTGGTTCATCTATCATTTGTCAACGCGTTTGGAACCAGCGAGTGTGGTTCATCGTCAGGACAAGTTGAATGAGCAGATTAGGCTTTTCATGTTAAATAGATAGAGCAGAAACTCCAACGGCTGAATTCCTTGACCAGGTAACGACTATATTGATAACGGCTAGATTTGGTATGACCATTATTTAATTAAAAAATAACTTGGGTTAGTTAAATTCTTATTAAAACAAAAGTAAATGGACCCTTTTTTATCCAATTATGATTATAACTATATATTAAAACTAAAGTATAACCTAAAACAATTTACATTAATAGTTAGTTAGTTATAAAACTTATTAAATATACAAATATGCATAAATATCTAGATATAATATTATACACATATAAGTCAAAGGGATTATTCCATATACTAATAAATATTAATAATAAACTAAATTAATT
The DNA here is from genome assembly GCA_031772625.1 of Pinus tabuliformis. NCBI lineage: Eukaryota > Viridiplantae > Streptophyta > Pinopsida > Pinales > Pinaceae > Pinus > Pinus tabuliformis. The sequence continues at coordinate 1,210,344,741 of CM062820.1, read as the reverse complement.
TTAAATAATAGTTATTTATAATTCAGAGTGACTTAAGGTAGAGTAATTTAATTATAATTATGACATTAGAAATATATGTATAAATAAATTATAAAATGAATTAATTTAAATTAAAAGTAAGTTATCCAAGTTATTGAATCTAAATATTAGAAAAGTTAGTTATAAAAGTTATAAATGTTAGGGTAATATATAAATAGTAAGTTATATAATTTAATAAAAAATAAGTTAAAGGGATAGTTTATTTATAATTCTATATAATACGATAAATTAATTAAAAATAAATTCATTCCAATTCAATAGTTATTTATAAAAGTTAGTTAACTATATAAATAATAGAGTAATATAAGGGTTAAAAAGAAAATTATAATATTTAAATTAATGGTTAAAAATTATCAAAGATTAATTTCAAGCTTAATTTCTTTAAGTTATTAGCAAGAATAAGTGCTACTACAATACCTTAAACTAGAAGAACCTCAAGGAACAAAGACCCCAAGAAATAGGAAACCAGGGGAAAAAATCTAAAAAGACAACAAGAGAAAACAAAACAAAGGGAACGGAAGGCAGGAAGACCACGACTAGGAGGAGAGGGCTGGAACCCAACAACTACTGACCTTCCAGCCATCCTCTCTATTGAGATTGTTCGACCTTTTTTCAATCTCAAGCGCTTCCCTAAATTTTTGGTGATGAAATTGGGACACTCTAGCAATCACATTAGCTTTCTCGATGCAGACATGATGATTGGTTTTCTCGACATGTTCTGCTAAAGCAGAAGACTTGGCTCTCCTATGCTTAAGGTCAATTGCGTGCTCACTAATCCTCTGATTAATGGAGCGACCAGTCTCACCAATATAGGGGGTCCCACAGGAACAAGGCATGTCCTTGGGGTCGATAGGATCCTTCACAAATCTGAGGGACTTACGAATGCTATTGAGAGGTCTAAAGGTCGAGGGGACATTATGCTTCTTAAGAATCCTCGCAATCTTGTCCGTAGTCCCCTGAACAAACGAAAGATGTGCCCCGGGAATCATATCCTTCTTATCTCTTTTAGCTATCGAATTCTTATCTACTGACAGGAAAGCCTTATGTCCCAAGCGCCTACTATCACCGTTCTCAACAAAGACATTAAGGAGATGGGATTTATCCTCCTCGAAGCTCTTTTCATCAGAGATTCTTAAGGCACGAGTGGCAAGGATGCTGAGAGCCCCCAACTTCTGAGTCGGGAAATGGTGGGAACTAGCATGAAGATATTGTTTTGTATGAGTTTTCTTACGAAACACTCAGTGGGAGAGGGAACCATCACTATTCTTAGAGATAAGAATATCAAGGAAAGGGAGGCAGCCATCGACTTCCTGCTCCTTGGTGAACTTAATGGCAAAGGATTGACTCTTGAGATGATCGAAGAAGAGGTCTAACTCCTCTTGGACATGAGACAGATGACATTAGTGTCATCAACATATCTTTTCCAAAGCTTAGGAAGAAGACGGGCTAAGCTAAGAGCCTTGGATTCAAAGCCCTCCATAAAAGGATTTGCAACAATAGGGGAAAGGGGTGAGCCCATGGCAACCGCACAGGTTTGCTCAAAGAACTCACCTTCAAAATAGAAAAAGGTCGAAGTGAGGCAGATCTCAACTAACCGAGCGGTATCAGGATCGATTAGACGATAGATTACTTCCATAGCCTCATTTATAGGGATGCAAGTGTACAGAGAAACCACATCAAAATTGACCAGAATGTCTCCAGAGTCCACTTTAATGCCCTTGAGCTCCTTGATAAACGAAGCAAAGTCTTTAACGAAGGACCCTGTACGACCAACTAAGGGCTTAGGCTTCAAGGCAAGGAACTTCGCCAGAAGATAGGTAGAACCTCCAATGATGTTGACTATGGGCCTAAGGGGAGCTCCTTCCTTATGAATTTTAGGAAGACCATAGATTCTAGGAGTGATAGGATTGCTCTTAATGAGTTTACAGTGCAAGGGACCCACCGAGCTACTGGACTTGATGGCAAGGGCCACATTCCTAGAGATCTTCTTCAGCGGGTTTTTGGGAAGCTTCTTATAGCTCCCACTATTATGAAGATGCTCCAACATTTTATTGCAGTAGTCTTCCTTGTTAAGAATCACCGCAGCCCCACCTTTGTCATCTTTCAGAACAACAATATCTTTGTTCTGATTCAAAGATTTTAGGGCTTCAAATTCGTCCCTGCTAAGGTTGCTCTTAGGAGGCTTAGCTCTCCTAAGGACAACAACACAATCCTGCCTAATAGTGTTTTTAATACTATCAGGTAAACCACGAATTCCACATTCTATGTCACAAATAATGTCATCAATCGGGATCTTCTTAGGGGCCAAGGCAAAATTTAAGCCTCTGCCTAAAACATTAAAAACAGAAGGGGAAAAAGAGAAACTAGACAAATTGACAACCCTCTTATTACCATGAGCGGGAGGGGGAGGAGGATCAAATCTACTATGATTCTTCTTAAACTTAGAATTATTGTACCTGTTGAGAACTTTTAACCTATTATTATTATTAAAAATATGCTACTTTCTTCTATATAATTATTCCTAGAACTAAAATTAGTTATATTATCCTCTATATTATTATTATTACCAAGACCCACATTATTATTATCACTAATATTACTATTATTATTCTTATTATTAATATAATTATTAATATCATTCCTATTATTATCAATATTATTATTAATAATATTATTATTATAATAATAATTATTAATATAATTATTATGAATATTAATAAAACTATTATCATTATTATTATTATTATAATTCTTATTATTAATAGTATTAATGTTATTACTATTATTAAACATAATATTAGAACTAGATATTGAATTATCGAGAGAGCAAAGAATGGGGAGGTTTGAGCCCATACCATCAAGAACCAAGTCACTGCTCTGAATTGGATGAATCGAATCTAGTAGATTGACTCTGCGTTCCACGTTACCATTCAATCCTTCAAACGGAGCTTGCGCGCTGTCAACAATTGGTTCAGAATGAAACAAAATGGGCAAACAAACTTTGATCTCCATGTTACCATGCATTCCTTCACACGGAACCTGCGTGTCGTCGATAGGAACCAACCTGCTCCTCTGAAATGGATCAGAATGAATCGAAACCAGAAACTTGACTCCGTGCTGCTACCATTCAATTCTTCAAACTGAACATGCTCGCTGTCAACATGGACCACACTGTTTCGAATTAGTTTAGAACAGACCTTGCACTCCTCGTTATCAAGCATTTCTTCACTTGGAATCTGCATGCCATTCATTGCAAAGGAACTACACTTAGCATCGTAAGGTCGTCCATTAATCAGAACCAACGGGAAAGAACTAGCTACGTCCATACGCAGAGGAATACTGGAGCTGCGGTTAGAACACGCCTCATGATTAAATGTTGGGCAGAGAGCAGATTGATCACTGCTCTCCGCAACGCTTGAACCAAGAGAACCAGAAGATGAAACGATCAGACAGTGCTAGCTAGAGGATCTGGCTTCCGTGCTGGCTCTTACCGAGCTTCCATTAACCTCAAGCGGGGGCAATAAATCATAAACCTCACACTTTAACCATTCCCCGAGCGTAGACTTCTAGCCGGCTGAGACCCGACTATGGGAGGCTAAAGAAGAAATCGAAGCTAATTTTTCAAACTTCAAAGACTGTTTCTGCTTCGGAAGTTCCTCTAACCTCAAGGACTTAATGGCCGAACAAGCATCGATTCTGGCCCAAAGGGATGCAGAAAACAAGCCCGCTAGATATAAATGCAATCTCATAAGATTGCGAGAGAGAAGATTTAGAGATCTTCTGACCTTGTTGATTTCAGCTCTTATTAAAGGTAAACTAGCTTTTAGAAAATCTCGATGATTCAAGGGATTGTGAAGGCGATGCTCAATCTGGGTGAAGACCAGGATGACGGAGAAGTCTCTACATCTTTTAAGAAATGCCAGATCTGTCTTCCACTTCGAAACCTCCAATCATGTCCATTCAAATTGGTGAACCTTAGTTGCAATGGCTTTTCCGTGCAGGGATTCAATTGTTGAATTCAGGCTTTTGCGATCCATATTAAGTTTATGAGAGATTTTTCGGCGTAAATCACAAGATATATCATTTGTCGATGCGTTTCGAACCAACTAGTGTGGTTCATCGTCAGGACAAGTTGAATGAGCAAATCAGGCTTTTCATGTTAAATAGATAGAGAAGAAACTCCAACGGCTGAATTCCTTGACCAGCTAACGGCTATATTGATAACGGCTAGATTTTGTATGACCATTGTTTAATTAAAAAATAACTTAGTTTAGTTAAATTCTTATTAAAACAAAAGTAAATGGACCCTTTTTTATCCAATTATAATTATAAATATATATTAAAACCTAAATTATAACCTAAAACAATTTACATTAATCGTTAGTTAGTTATAAAAATTATTAAATATATAAATATGCATAAATATCTAGATATAATATTATACACATATAAGTCAATGGGATTATTCCATATACTAATAAATATTAATAATAAACTAAATTAATTTTAAATAATAGTTATTTATAATTCAGAGTAACTTAAGGTAGAGTGATTTAATTATAATTATGATATTAGAAATATATATATATATATATATATATATATATATTATAAAATGAATTAATTTAAATTAAAAGTAAGTTATCCAAGTTATTAAATCTAAATATTAGAAACGTTAGTTATAAAAGTTATAAATGTTAAGGTAATATATAAATAGTAAGTTATATAATTTAATAAAAAGTAAGTTAAAGGGACAATTTATTTATAATTCTATATAATACGATAAATTAATTAAAAATAAATTCACTCCAATTCAATAGTTATTTAAAGAAGTTAGTTAACTATATAAATAATAGAGTGATATAAGGGTTAAAAAGAAAATTTTAATATTTAAATTAATGGTTAAAAATTATCAAAGATCAATTTCAAGCTTATTTTCTTTAAGTTATTAGCAAGAATAAGTGCTTCTACAATACCTTAAACTAGAAGAACCTCAAGGAACAAAGACCCCAAGAAACAAGAAACCAGGGAAAAAAAATCTAAAATGACAACAAGAGAAAACAAAACAAAGGGAACGAAAGGCAAGAAGACCACAACTAGGAGGAGAGGGCTGGAACCCAGCAACTACTGACCTTCCAGCCATCCTCTCTATTGAGATTGTTTGGCCTTTTTTCAATCTCAAGCGCTGCCCTAAATTTTCGGTGATGGAATTGGGACACTCTAGCAATCACACTAGCTTCCTCGATGCAGACATGATGATTGGTTTTCTCAACATGTTCTGCTAAAGCAGAAGACTTGGCTCTCCTATGCTTAAGGTCAGCTGCGTGCTCACTAATCCTTTGATTAATGGAGCGACCAGTCTCACCAATATAGGGGTCCCACAGGAACAAGGAATAATATAAACCCCTTTCATGTCCTTGGGGTCGATAGGATCCTTCACAGATCTTAGGGACCTACGAATGGTATTGAGAGGTCTAAAGGTCGAGGGGACATTATGCTTCTTAAGAATCCTCACAATCCTGTCCGTAGTCCCCTGAACAAATAGAAGATGTACCCCGGGAATCCTAGCCGCTTATCTCTTTTAGCTATCGAATTATTAGCTGCTGAGAGGAAAGCCTTATGTCCCAAGCACCTACTATAACCGTTATCAACAAAGACATTAAGGAGATGGGATTTCTCCTCCTCGAAGCTCTTTTCATCAGAGATTCTTAAGGCACGAGTGGCAAGGGTGTTGAGAACCCCCAACTTCTGAGCCGGGAAATGGTGGGAAATAGCATGAAGATATTGTTCCGTATGAGTTTTCTTATGAAACACTCAGTGGGAGAGGGAACCATCACTATTCTTAGAGATAAGAATATCAAGGAAAGGGAGGCAACCATCGACTTCCTGCTCCTTGGTGAACTTAATGGCAGAGGATTGACTATTGAGATGATCAAAGAAGAAGTCTAACTCCTCTTGGCCATGAGACCAAATGACATTAGTGTCATCTACATATCTTTTCCAAAGCTTAGGCAGGAGATGGGCTGAGTTAAGAGCCTTGGATTCAAAGTCCTCCATAAAAATATTTGCAACAATAGGGGAAAGGGGTGAGCCCATGACAACCCCACAGGTTTACTCAAAGAACTCACCTTCAAAACAGAAAAAGGTCGAAGTGAATTAGATCTCAACTAACCGAGCGGTATTAGGATCGGTTAGATGGTAGATTACTTCCATAGCCTCATTTATAGGGATGCAAGTGTACAGGGAAACCACATCAAAACTGACCAGAATGTCTCCAGAGTCCAGTTTAATTCCCTTGAGATCCTTGATAAACGAAGCGGAGTCTTTAACAAAGGACCCTGTACGACCAACTAAGGGCTTAAGCTTCAAGGCAAGGAACTTCACCAGAAGATAGGTAGGACCTCCAATGGTGTTGACTATGGGCCTAAGGGGAGCTCCTTCCTTATGAATTTTAGGGAGACCATAGATTCTAGGAGTGATAGGATTGCATTCAATGAGTTTACAGTGCAGGGGACCCACTAAGCTACTGGACTTGATGGCAAGGGCCACATTCCTAAAGATCTTCTTCAACGGGTTTTTGGGAAGCTTCTTATAGCTCCCACTATTATGGAGATGCTCCAACATTTTATTGTGGTAGTATTCCTTGTTAAGAATCACCGCAGCCCCACCTTTGTCAGCTTTCAGAACAACAATATCTTGTTCTGATTCAAAGATTTTAGGGCTTCAAATTCATCCCTGCTAAGGTTGCTCTTAGGAGGCTTAGCTCCCCTAAGGACAACAACACAATCCTCCCTAATAGTGTTTTTAATACTATCAAGTAAACCACGTATCCCACATTCTATGTCACAAATAATGTCATCAATCGGGATCTTCTTAGTGGCCAAGGCAAAATTTAAACCTTTACCTAAAACCTTAAAAACAGAAGGGGGAAAGAGAAACTAGACAAATTGACAACCTTCTTATTACCATGAGCGGGAGGGGGAGGAGGATCAAATCTGCTATGATTCTTCTTAAACTTAGAATTACTGTACCTGTTGAGAACTTTTAACCTATTATTATTATTAAAGATCTTACTACTTTCTTCTATATAATTATTCCTAGAACTAAAATTAGTTATGTTATCCTCTATATTATTATTATTACTATTATTATTACCAAGACCCACAATATTATTATCATTAATATTAATATTATTATTCTTATTATTAATATCATTTCTATTATTATCAATATTATTATTAATAATATTATTATTATAATTATTATTATTAATATAATTATTATAAATATTAATAAAACTATTATCATTATTATTATTATTATTATTATTATTATAATTCTTATTATTAATAGTATTATTGTTATTACTATTATTAAACATAATATTAGAACCAGATATTGAATTATCGAGAGAGCGACGAATGGGGAGGTTTGAGCCCATACTGTCAGGAACCAAGTCACCGCTCTGAATTGGATCAATCGAAACCAATAGATTGACTCCATGTTCCATGTTACCATTCACTCTTTCAAATGGAGCCTGTGCACTGTCAACAATTGGTTCAGAATGAAACGAAATGGGCAAACAGACTCTGCACTCCATGTTACCATGCATTCTTTCACATGGAACTTGTGTGTCGTCGACAGGAACCAAGCTGCCACTTTAAAATGGATCAGAATGAATCGAAACCGAAAACCTGACTCCGCGCTCCATGCTACCATTCACTTCTTCAAACCGAACCTGCTCGCTATCAACATGGACCACACTGTTCCGAATAGGTTCAAAACAAACCTTGCACTCCATGTTATCAAGCATTTCTTCACCTGGAACCTGCATGCCATTCATTGCAAAGGAACTACACTTATCATCGTAAGGTTGTCCATTGACCAGAACCAGCAGGTAGGAACTAGCTGCATCCATACTCAGAGGAATACTGAAACTGCAGTTAGAACATGCCTCATGATTAAATGCTAGGCAGAGAGCAGATTGATCACTCCTCTCCTCAACGCCTGAACCAAGAGAACCAGAAGATGAAACGATCTGACAGTGCTGGCCAGAGGAGCTGGCTCTTACCGAGCTTCCATTAACCTCAAGCGAGGGCAATAAATCAGAAACCTCACACTCTAACCATTCCCTGAGCGTAGACTTCTAGCCGGATGAGACCCGGCTATGGGAGGTTGAAGAAGAAATCGAAGCTAATTTTTGAAACTTCAAAGACTATTTCTGCTTCCGAAGTTCCTCTATCCTCAAGGACTTAATGGCCGAACAAGCATCGATTCTGGCACAAAGGGAGGCAGAAAACGGGTTCACCAGATATAAATGCAATCTCATAAGATTGCGAGAGAGAAGATTTAGAGATCTTCTGACCTTGCTGATTTTAGCTCTTATTAAAGCTAAACTAGCTTTTAGAAAAACTCGATGATTCAGGGGATTGTGAAGGTGATGCCTAATCTGGGCAAAGACCAGGATAACGGAGGAGTCTCTGGTTCTCTTGGTTCAAGCATTGCGGAGAGGAGTGATCAATCTGCTCTTTGCCCAACATTTAATCATGAGGCGTGTTCTAATCGCAGCTCCAGTATTCCTCTGCATAAGGATGCAACTAGTTCTTGCCCGCTGGTTCTGATCAATGGATGGCCTTACGATGCTAAGTGTAGTTCCTTCGCAATGAATGGCATGCAGGTTCCAGGTGAAGAAATGCTTGATAGTGAGGAGCGCAAGGTCTGTTCTGAACCAATTCGGAATAGCGTGGTCCATGTTGACAGCGAGCAGGTTCGGTTTGAAGAAGTGAATTGTAGCATGGAGCGCGGAGTCAGGTTTCCGGTTTCGATTCATTCTGATCCATTTCAGAGTGGCAGCTTGGTTCCTGTTGACGACACATAGGTTCCATGTGAAGGAATGCATGGTAACATGGAGCGCAGAGTCTGCTTGCCCATTTCATTTCATTCTGAACCAATTGTTGACAGTGCGCAGGCTCCGTTTGAAGGAGTGAATGGTAATGTGGAACGCAGAGTCAATCTACCGGTTTCGATTCCTCCAATTCAGAGCGGTGACTTGGTTCTTGACGATATGGGCTCAAACCTCCCCATTCGTTGCTCTCTCGATAATTCAATATCTGGTTCTAATATTATGTTTAATAATAGTAATAACAACAATACTATTAACAATAAGAATTATAATAATATTATTATTATTAATAATGATAATAGTTTTATTAATATTTATAATAATTATATTAATAATAACAATAATAATAGTAATATTAATGACAATAATATTGTGGGTCTTGGTAATAATAATAGTAATAATAATAATATAGAGGATAACATAACTAATTTTAGTTCTAGGAATAATTATATAGAAGAAAGTAGTAAGATCTTTAATAATAATAATAATAGGTTAAAAGTTCTCAATAGGTACAGTAATTCTAAGTTTAAGAAGAATCATAGCAGATTTGATCCTCCTCCCCCTCCTGCTCATGGTAATAATAAGGTTGTCAATTTGTCTAGTTTCTCTTTTCCCCCTTCTGTTTTTAAGGTTTTAGGCAAAGGTTTAAATTTTGACTTAGCCCCTAAGAAGATCCCGATTGATGTCATTATTTGTGACATAGAATGTGGGATTTGTGGTTTACTTGATAGTATTAAAAACACTATTAGGCAGGATTGTGCTATTGTCCTTAGGAGAGCTAAGCCTCCTAAGAGCAACCTTAGCAGGGACGAATTTAAAGCCCTAAAATCTTTGAATCATAAAAAGCCCTAAAATCTTTGAATCATAACAATTAAGATATTGTTGTTCGGAAAGCTGACAAAGGTGGGGTTGCGGTGATTCTTAACAAGGAAGACTACCACAATAAAATGTTGGAGCATCTTCATAATAGTGGGAGCTATAAGAAGCTTCCCAAAAACCAGTTGAAGAAGATCTCTAGGAACGTGGCCCTTGCCATCAAGTCTAGTAGCTCAGTGGGTGCCCTGCACTGTAAACTCATTGAATGCAATCCTATCACTCCTAGAATCTATGGTCTCCCTAAAATTCATAAGGAAGGAGCTCCCCTTAGGCCCATAGTCAACACCATTGGAGGTCCTACCTATCTTCTGGCGAAGTTCCTTGCCTTGAAGCTTAAGCCGTTAGTTGGTCGTACAGGGTCCTTCGTTAAAGACTCCGCTTCGTTTATCGAGGATCTCAAGGGAATTAAACTGGACTCTGGAGACATTATGGTTAGTTTTGATGTGGTTTCCCTGTACACTTGCATCCCTATAAATGAGGCTATGGAAGTAATCTACCGTCTAACCAATCCTGATACCGCTTGGTTAGTTGAGATCTGCCTCAATTCGACCTTTTTCTGTTTTGAAGGTGAGTTCTTTGAGCAAACCTGTGGGGTTGCCATGGGCTCACCCCTTTCCCCTGTTGTTGTGAATCTTTTTATGGAGGACTTTGAATCCAAGGCTCTTAAGTGAGCTCGTCTCCTGCCTAAGCTTTGGAAAAGATATGTAGATGACACTAATGTCATCTGGTCTCATTGCCAAGAGTAGTTAAACCTCTTCTTCGATCATTTCAATATTCAATCCTCTGCCATTAAGTTCACCAAGGAGAAGGAAGTCAATGGCTGCCTCCTTTTCCTTGATATTCTTATCTCTAAGAATAGTGATGGTTCCCTCTCCCACCGAGTGTTTCGTAAGAAAACTCATACGAAACAATATCTTCATGCTAGTTCCCACCATTTCTCGACTCAGAAGTTGGGGTTTCTCAACACCCTTGCCACTCATGCCTTAAGAATCTCTGATGAAAAGAGCTTCGAGGAGGAGAAATCCCATCTCCTTAATGTCTTTGTTGAGAACGGTTATAGTAGGCACTTGGTATATAAGGCTTTCCTCTCAACAGCTAAGAACTCGATAGCTAAAAGAGATAAGAAGGATAGGATTCTCGGGGTACATCTTTCATTTGTTCAGGTGACTACGAACAAGATTGCAAGGATTCTTAAGAAGCATAATGTCCCCTCGACCTTTAGACCTCTTAATACCATTCGTAAGTCCCTCGGATCTATGAAGGATCCTATCAAGCCCAAGGACATGAAAGGGGTTTATATGATTCCTTGTTCCTGTGGGACCCCCTATATTGGTGAGACTGGTCACTCCATTAATCAGAGGATTAATGAGCACGCAGCTAACCTTAAGCATAGGAGATCCAAGTCTTCTGCTTTAGTAGAACATGTCGAGAAAACCAATCATCATGTCTGCATCGAGGAAGCTAGTGTGATTGCTAAAGTGTCCCAATTCCATCATCGAAAATTTAGGGAAGCACTTGAGATTGAAAAAAGGCCAAACAATCTCAATAGAGAGGATGGTTGGAAGGTCAGTAATTGCTGGGTTACAGCCCTCTCCTCCTAGTCGTGGTCTTCCTGCCTTCCCTTCCCTTTGTTTTGTTTTCTCTCGATGTCTTTTTAGATTTTTTCTGCTGGTTTCCTGTTTCTTGGGGTCTTTGTTCGTTGAGGTTCTTCTAGTTTAAGGTATTGTAGTAGCACTTATTCTTGCTAACAACTTAAAGAAAATAAGCTTGAAATTAATCTTTGATAATTTCTAACCATTAATTTAAATATTAAAATTTTCTTTTTAACCCTTATATTACTCTATTATTTATATAGTTAACTAACTTCTATAAATAACTATTGAATTGGAATGAATTTATTTTTAATTAATTTATCGTATTATATAGAATTATAAATAATCTGTCCCTTTAACTTACTTTTTATTAAATTATATAACTTACTATTTATATATTACCCTAACATTTATAACTTTTATAACTAACTTTTCTAATATTGAGATTTAATAACTTAAATAACTTACATGCAATTTAAATTAATTCATTATATATATATATATATATATATATGTTTTTTTTTTTCCAAAGGAAAAAACGGTAACCTTTTATTTAAAAAATGAAAAGTTACACTAGCAGATGCATTTAAGCATTTCCATAAGCTGCCCATATGGGCTCGAGTGCATTCGCACCACACGCAACGTTAGAAGACTAAACGCATATAAAAGAATAAGAAAAGAGAAGAGAGGAGAGAGAAAAAAGAGGCAAAAAAACTGAATTCCGGCAGTGAGTAAAAACTCACACTTCAAGTTTTTCTCCCCTTTTTCTTTTCGACCTTGCGCCACTCTCCTTGAGTGGGCTCGATCGAAGCTATGACTAACTGTGTTTCTGATTTCTGTGGGGCTGTTTCCTTGTCTGAGTCTGAAGTCTCTGAGTGGTGATGTCGTTTGATCCCTCCCATGCTTTGATCCTTGCTTGTCTTCTCTGCCTGATTTTGATGGAGCTTTGTGATCTTGTTTTCTGTTGTAGTTTCCTTCTGTGTCTCCATTTCTTGGGATACCTCTGCATTCTCTGCGTGGGTGTCATCCTCTTCTGCTTCTGATTCTTCATCATCTGAGTCAGGGGGGGGAAATTGCCATCCTTTCCTCTGCTTCCCTTTCTGCTTCTTTTTACTGTTTGCTTTTTTTGCTTCTGGGCATGTGCTTTGCAGGTGTCCTGTCTGCCTGCAGAGCCTGCATCTGAAAGCAGTATTTTCATAGTCTAGTGCTTGCAGCCAGTTTTGTTGTTTGTAGATCAGCTTTATGTTGTCTGGCAGCCCTTTGCTTAGATCTGCTTCCACACAAATGCGTGCAAAAGTGTAAACCCTTTCATCAGTCCTCTCCAGATCTGTTTTGATGTATTTCCCTATGCTGTTCCCAATTCCTTCCAAGACTTGTTCACTCCAAAAGTGAAGGGGAAGGTTGTATAGACGGACCCAAACCGGTACTTTGGATACAGTCATGTTGTTTGGATCGAAATCTGGGAACCATGGGGTCATGAACAACCCCGATGTTCCCCAGAACCAAGGCCCATCTCTGATGATTTTTTCTCTGACTTCCGAGGATGCGAATCTAACTATAAAAAAACCCTTGGAGCATAAATGTATATCACATTCCATGGTCCAAGAGGTGAAAATCCAATGGAATAGATCCATTGGTTTTGGCCAGAAACTGTTAAAACGGCAGATTAGGGCCTGCGTTTCATAGGACTTTACGAAAACATCAAGCCCTGTAGAGTCAAAATTTAGGGCTGGGGTTTGCCCTAACTGATCTACTATGTATGGCCTAGGAGTATACCTGCCTTGATCTGGAGAGGACCCTGTGTCTTTGTTACCCTGAAGAATGTTTTTGTAGGAGGAACCTCCTTTGGGTTGCTGCTGAGATGCTGGCTTTTTCCCCTTGTCCCCTCCTGAGGAGTTTTTGTCTCCCCCTGAGCTGCTTGTCTGGCCCTGAGGAGGGGCTCCTCCTCTCAGTCTGAGATTCAAAAGAATGGTTTCTCCTGGGCTAATCCCATAGCTTCCCATGGTTCTGTTGTCTTGGAGAGACCATCTACCATTGACTAAGTGTTGGATCTGGCCAGGGTATCCAGTCAATGCATAGATTTTCTGCTTCAGCTGCAACACAATATTTTCTGCATGTACCCATACTACAGAAGATTGCGTCTCTGGGGTTTTAATGAAAATCTGAAAGGGAGTTACCTGATGTCTGCAATTTTGCTGAGTTCCTGCTTTGCCTGAAACGGTGACGTTGCTGGTTGCCTTGTGATCTAGCTGTCGGCGGTCTTCCAGATCTGAGCTTCTATTGCGGCATTCTACCATTTGCCTGTCGCGATCTGCCAACCCTCTGTTGGATCGATGCATATAACCACCGATCAGTTGCCTGAGCTCCTGGAGGTCTTGCATCTTGCTCATATTTGAGAGATCCGTCCTGGATCTACAGGGATTGGGCCATGCAAATGTGTACATAGGCGGATCTGCCCCATGCAACCCTTCGACTTTGCATGCATGAAGCGATTGTAGAGTGATGAGCCAGACTATCCCTGGATTGGCAGATCCTGTATATATCAGGCCGATTTCTGACAAATTTCCGCCCCCAAATTGAGTTCTGAACCCAAATACGAAAACCGTCTGCAGATCTCTGGTCTCGGACGGTTTTGTTAGCTTCTCCTTCAGATCGGCCCTAGTTTCATTTGGCCCATCATGCATTGGGTGATATGGGCGAAGGGTAAACGCTGTACCCACGACCTCCGGTAACTTCCAGGTATTGGGCCGCATGATCAAGGCTGCTTCAGGGGTTTGAGGAGGGTCGTAACACTCCCGCGCTGCGTTCTTGCTATCGATCCTGTGGAGGACTGCGTCCTTCCCCTCCACGCCGCCTCCGACGATCGCCATGACAAGGGTTTCATTCCCTGCGCAGGCCGAAAACTCAACGATGGCCATCTCTTCACTTTCTGATCAAGTCGATCGCATTGATTCATTAGATATTGTCTCAACTAAATTTATTCATATATATATATATATATATATATATATATATATATATATATATATATATATATATATATATATATATATATATATATATATATGTTTCTAATATCATAATTATAATTAAATTACTCTACCTTAAGTTACTCTCAATTATAAATAACTATTATTTAAAATTAATTTAGTTTATTATTAATATTTATTAGTATATGGAATAATCCCATTGACTTATATGTGTATAATATTATATCTAGATATTTATGCATATTTATATATTTAATAATTTTTATAACTAACTAACTATTAATGTAAATTGTTTTAGGTTATAATTTAGTTTTTAATATATATTTATAATTATAATTGGATAAAAAAGGGTCCATTTACTTTTGTTTTAATAAGAATTTAACTAATCTAAGTTGTTTTTTAATTAAATAATGGTCATACCAAATCTAGCCGTTATCAATATAGCCGTTACCTGGTCAAGGAATTCATCCATTGGAGTTTCTACTCTATCTATTTAACATGAAAAGCCTGATCTGCTCATTCAACTTGTCCTGATGATGAACCATACTAGCTGGTTCGAAACGCATCGACAAATGATATATCTTGCGATTTATGCCAAAAAATCTCTCATAAACTTAATATGGATCACAGAAGCCTCAATTCAACAGTAGGAGAATTCTCAAGAACACTCGCAAAAAAGTACAGGGCTTAAGGCGGGATAGGAGTGCCCTAGGTACTTGACTGTAGCTGGAAATATTTAAATATGAACCAAAGAAAGTGCTCGGGGAAGCGTTTAGGGGTAATTTCCAGACTCGTGGTTAGGAGGAGAGACTTTCTGGAAAGGATTGAATATTACAGGTTGCTATTATTGAACAGATAAGTATCATAGAAAGTTCCATTAAGAATTAATGCTGGACTGTGGAAAAATGATTTAAATGACAAAATAGGACTTCTCATTATGAATTGACGCTAGAAGAATTACCTATGTACAAAATGATTAAATGAAGAAATTATTTGAAAGTGCATTAAGACAGAGAATAGAAATTACTAGTTACACAGATAAAACAATAGACAGTATATGATGTTAATGCATGAAAGATATAACAAGTAATTCTAGTACAATATGGAGAATAACCTTATACAGTAATTAAACAAACATGCGCTCTTAAAGTGTTAAGTGTATTTCTCGTATAATAAACAGTGGGACAATCTGTGTGAAACCCTATATGATTACTGTCAAATTCATTTATGTATTATGCTATAGAGTCAAACAAATATTGGTTAATACACCATAAACCATTACAGGAATAACTCAAGGTTACTCATTGTAAAATTCATGTTAACAAGGAAACATTCGAGAGATGCCAAACAAGTATATGTGCTTCAATAGCAATACACCATGCGAAAAGTTACAAGCCTACAACAGGGATGGAAAGTGTAAAAGAATAGCAAGTCATTCCAAAAGTAACCCAGGTGACTCTTTGTATACACAAACTCTAAACAAATTATTTTGGAAGAGCCGAGCAAACTAAGACAAATTCGATAAATTTTTAATACTCTAAGTAAGAGAATAGAGGCAATCTTGGCCCATCATTAAATCATTAACGATACAACTAGAATATCATTTAGATACTAACCAAAACCCTCAATATCATTTAAATGGGTCGATATGACCAAAACCCTCAAAGTCCATTCAAGTAGATAACTTAACACAAAAATAAGGCACAATAGAGAAATATCCATAGAAACTCATGGTCGATCAAGAACTGATAATTCTCCAAATTACTTGTGCCATGCACAAAGTTTGACTATTCTATTAAACAATTAATTAATTAAGAACCAAAAATCTAAGTAACTCTCAGCGAAGAGCTCAGCTCGATGCACAAGTCCTATATTATTGAGTAGATAATCTTTTCGTAGCTAAATAGTTATGCACCAGAGATAAGTTGTGCCAACCTGGAAATGACCATGGAAACCGTAAGCCCCTAAACTTCTAAGGAACATTTTCCAAGCTTTCATGAACTGAGCAGATAGGGGAAGGTACCTGCAACAACCGCAAACAAGCAGGAAGTTAGTATGAGGTTAATCGACAGTGAAATTTACAAAATGCATAATGCCGGAAAGAGGAATAATTCATACCTGAAACTAGAGGGTTTCCGCATCTAGCAACCCACCTGCAAATACATCAAACCTCATTAGTTAACAGATTTAAATTCAAAAGACTATAAATACTCAGGAGAAAATCCAGTGGTTTATGAACTTACCTCCCAAAAAGGATTGCCAAAGCAGAGCCTCTTCCGTAGCTTTGGAAGACCATCGAAATACCCTGGACAGAGGTGGCAACCCTTCAGTCTCGATACCAGACGAAGTTCTAAACAAACTCAAAAAATGAAAACTATCGAAACTTCTTGAAGTCACATTGCCATGGTTACCTTCCTTCACTGGAATAAACATCGTAACCAAGGCAAACCACAGAAGGATTAGTTGTCAGCCTAAGACCTTCACCAAACCAAACCGTCGCAAAACAGCAAGAAACCTTAGGTCAACTACAATAATGAATCCAACAAGTGCCAGGCACAAGAAAGTGGTTAGGGGGTTAAACCCTAAACCCTCCCCATCATTAGATCACCTGGCCGAAATCAACGGAGATAAAGCAAGACAGATGTCGCAGGAGATTAGAACCAGTTGGAAGATGCATGCAACATCCCTGGTCATCATCATGCTACATGTCCCAGCGTGCGAGGACCAGCTAACCAAAGTCTGGGCAGGAATGGCTAACCCACCGGAGGCCATGTGAGCATTAAACACTGACCACCGTATAAACCTTGTGGACTGTGTAATATAAAATCACACATGAAATATGCATAAGTGTTGTCCAGTGCTACGGGCTGTAATCAATAAATATTAATGACTTCCGTAGATTATTACAAGGATCGAATATGGTTCCATGTAAAAACAATTTTTTTTATATATTATATTTATTTCTTAGGTTTTAGTTTTATGACTGTTACAAATGGTATCATAGCTTAGGTTCTTACACTGAGACTCTCTAGGAAATATAATATATATACTTGAAACGAATGCGTTTTTTTCATATAACAAAAAAAATATTGAACTGAATAAATGTATGCGTGCACACAGAGAGGTCGCATCAATAAAAGAAAAAGGTTAGAATGAAAAGGAGCCCAGGACCACCCGACCCGCCCAGAACAATGTATGTGAATGCTAATCCGGATATTTGGATATAGCTGGGCGAGGAATCCCATCAAGCTAATGCGGTGTTACTCGAAATTGTTCAGCAACTGCGTACTGAAATGACAAATTTAAGAACAGACAATGACCGATTACGTTTACAACACGAAAAAAATTCTCAGAAGTCTGTCCAATCGACAGAATCAACGACATCCAGACCCCAGTGCTGAAGACCGAGAGAAGACCCCAATGGCTCAGCATGGAGAAGAAAATGCTGAGTCAACTGAAAAACATGGGGAAGATGAAGAAGGACGCTCGAAAAATGTCTCTAACCAACGCAAAACAAAAAGACAAAAATCTGAATTATAAGGAGAATTTAAAAAGATTAAACTATCACTCTTTGAAGGGGGATCTGAAAAGGTAGCAAAACCATGGTTAATTAGTATGGACAAGTATTTTCAGATTTATGAGTACACTGATAAACTAAAGGCACGATTGGCAGTTTATTAGCTAAGGGGTAAGGCTACCCTTTGGTGGGAAGAAATCAAAATAGTAAGGAAAATTGACGAAGAGCAGGCTACATGGAATGAATTTCAAAAACAATTCAAAGACGAGTATCTAACTGAATGTTATTATGATGAAAAAGCAAGGGAATTTCACGAGTTAATATTGGGAACTGTTAGGACTCCAAATTGACCATTTTTGACCTTGTATTTTTGCTATAATATTACCCTTTTTCAGTCCATAAGTTGAAAGCTTTGATTATATAATGACCCAATCATTCCAAGGTATGAAGTAACTCTCTGCATTACTATATGTTTAATTATTCATTACATATTCATGTTATCTTTATAATTATCTTTGGAGAAGTTAACCAAGTTGCTAAGTAACCGTTGAACTGTCTAAAGTCTGCAGAAATTATAATTTGTAGTTGCTGCAACACCAGAAACAGCAACTACGTAGTTGCTGCAACACCAGAAACAGCAACTACGCAGTTGCTGCAACACCAGCAACAACAACTATCTAAAGCAGGGAAAACGTTATACCGGAAAAGACAAACAGCAACTATCAGAAGTTCGGCAGAGTTCCATGCTGACACAACACGACCAGCAACTGTCCAGAAAGGGTAAAACACGGTTACAGTTGCTAAAACACCAGGAACAGCATGAGTCTGCTAAATCAGCAACAATGAAGCGGCAAAGGATAGTACGAGGATTCCAAGAAGACGGTTGAAGTTTGTTTACCAGTTGTCTAACAGTAAGAGACCAAGAAGGAATACACCGTCACATTGTTGTAACGGCATCCTGTAACAAGGATGGATTTCTTATTTTTGACAAAAAGGTTTAACTGAATGAACTATGACGGTCTATTGTAATAGATGTCTCCTCTTTATAGAGGAGACATCTACAGTAGAAAGGGGGGGGAAAAAGGAAACAAGTTGTAAGGGAAATTTTGAAAGACAAACAGCAAGTCTGAATCTTTATTGTAACTGGACATTTTGGCAGATGAATAGAAGGTTGTTCTGAGCACCTAATCCAGCATTTGTGTTCTGGGGAATCTTGTGAGAGGGACAAGGCCCACCTTCTTCACAAGATTCACCCATTTATTTCCTGTTAGTGTGTGAGTGTGTTTGCCAATTTCCTTTTTGCTGGTACTCTGTTTGGATTCTGTAGCATTACCTCTGATAATTTCCTTTTGCTGATATTCTGTTTTGTTAATTGCTTGATATTGTAAATGAACACTTCACCGGTGAATTAGAATTGCAGTGTGTATTAGAAACCTGGTTACAGGGGCAGGTGCTAAACATCCTTACCCTGAGGATAGGGTCTTGGTCCTCTGCTAACAGAGCAGCCATTACTTCTCTTTTCAGATTTGTATTCTTAGTTAACTGCTTTTATTTTATCTTGGCAATATACTGTAACTGTTATAACATAGAGTAAGGTATACTACAGCTTTTAATGCTTTTAGAATTAAGTGCATACAGTACGAGGTCACCTTTGAAATAAAAGGATTTTCCCAGGTTGACAAATTAATGTGGTACTTGACTGTTTAATCAATAAACAATTCAAGTAGCCAACAAGAACCTTAACCATGGATAAATATGTGACATGATTCACTTCCTTGCTACACTATGTGCCTTACATGCAAGAGGAAAAGGCCAAAATTCAGCGCTTCATCAGTATCCTACCCAACTTTATGAAGGAAAAACTAGAGTTTGAATACCCCAAGACAATGGATGATGTAGTGCAGAAAGCCCGCATTTGCTACCAGCAAATGAAACAAAAGAATGAAGGACCTAAAGGAGGGTCGAACAGGAAAGGTAGAAGCTTGATTCCAAACAGACACCCAAAATTTTCTAGTGGTAGAAATGTACAACAAAAACCTCTCAGCAAATTTCCAGCCAGGAATCAGCCCAAAGCTGCATATTCTGAAAACAGACAGTCAGAAGGAGTCACTAAATCTGTTAATGACCAGCAGTCAAAACCATCGCTGCAATGCTGGGGATGCGGAGAACCCCACTATTACAAAAATTGTCTACATAAGGCAAGAACAGAACAACTATCAAATATGAAAGAAGCATCCATGGTTAGAGAAGTGGCAAGTAGAATTCTCAGAATTAATGCTGCTCTGGATGATCATCAAGCAAAATATCAACCCACCATGATCGAATGTGAAGGTATGATTGCTAAGCAACCTGTCTCTGTTTTATTTGATCCAGGTGCTAGCTTAAGCTATGTTAGTCCTAAGGTGGTAGAAAAGTGTCAATTGTAGAGTAGTAAGTTTCCAAAACCATGGCTAGTTCAATTAGCCATCGGGACAAAAAGAAGGGTAATTTCAAAAACAGAATGTTGTCCCATAACAATTTCAGGGCAACCCATTTATGTTGACCTTAATATACTTCCTTTAGGTTCTTATGAAATTCTAATCGGGATGGACTGGTTGGAAAAATGTTGGTCCCTAGTGGATTGCAAATAGAAAACATTTAGTTTTATTTTTGAAACAGGCCAAAGAAAGTAACTCCAAGGAATTAAAACGAATACCAAGTTACATCCTATTACTGCTAATCAGTTAGGAAAATGTATCAGAAAGGGCTGCCAAATATATGCTATTCAGGTGGGGTTTAAAAACACCAAAAATAAAATTACCTCCTTGGAAAACATTCCTGTCATTCAGGAATTTGTTGATGTATTCCCTGAATCCATTCTAGGTTTACCACCAAAGCGTGATATTGATTTCACCATCAAACTAATTTCGGGTGCAGCCCCTATATCCAAGGCCCCTTATTGCATGAGAATACCTGAGTTAACAGAACTCAAAATGCAACTTCAGGAGCTTCTAGACAAAAAGTATATCCGCCCTAGTGTGTCCCCTTGGGGAGCTCCCATATTATTTGTACAGAAAAAGGACGGACCCTGAGACTATGCATTGATTATCGTCAATTAAACAAACTAACCATCAAGAATAAATATCCTTTACCATGTATCAATGATCTATTTGATCAGGTGCAAGGAGCTAAAGTATTCTCGAAAATCGACTTAAGATCCGACTACCATCAAATAAGAATAAAGGAGGAGGACATTTACAAGACAGCATTCTGTACTCGTTATGGTCATTACAAGTTCATGGTGTTGCCATTTGGCCTCAAAAATGCCCCAACCACCTTTATGAGTCTGATGCACGGTATTTTCCAGCCCTACCTTGATAAATTTGTACTGATTTTCATTGATGACATTTTAATATACTCTAAGAATCAGGAGGAGCATAAAAAACATCTGAGGATAGTATTGCAAACTCTGCAGGAAAATCAGTTATATGCTAAATTCAGCAAATGTGACTTTTTCAAAGATCAAATTTAGTACTTGGGTTACGTTATATCATCGGATGGAATAACGGTGGACCCGGAGAAGATCAAAACAATTATGGAATGGACAACTCCAAGTAATGTCGTTGATATCGGATCATTCTTGGGTTTGGCGGGTACTGTCATCGATTCATTAAGGGATTTTCAAAAATCACCTTTCCAATGACCTCCTTACAGAAAAAAGGGGTGTGCTTTGCATTGGAAAGCCGAGTGTTAGGAAAGTTTTGAAAGACTAAAACACCTGTTTACCACCACACTTGTGTTAAAGGTAGCAGATCTTGAAAAGTCTTTCGTTGTTTGCATGGATGCAAGTAAAGAGGGTGTTAGCGAAGTGCTGACACAAGAAGGAAAGGTTATTGCTTATGAATCATGAAAGTTGAAGGAGTACGAAAAAAAATATTTTTCTTATGACCTTGAGTTGATAGCAGTAGTGCATGCACTGAAAATGTGGCGACACTACTTGTTGGGGAAGAAATTTCTGCTATTAACGAATCATAGCAGCCTTACAAATTTCTTCAACCAGTCTAGCTTAAACACTCGACAGGCCAGATGGACAACATTTTTAAGTGAATTCGATTTCGAAATGAAACATCTTAAAGAGAAGGAAAATCAGGTGGCCGACGCATTGAGCAGAAAAGTACATTGTATTTATGAGGTCCAAATGAGCCAAGTAAGCTCAAATATTCCTGAAATCATAAAGGGAGCATCTATCAAAGATCCAGAGTATACTTTCCTTTGGCAACAGACAAAGGAAGCCCTGCTGAAAAAGGAAAAATCAGAGTTCGAAATAAATTCTGACAACCTTCTTACTTTTAAGGACATAATTTATGTTCCTAACCAAAATTCGGTTAAACAATTGATATTGGATGAGTTTCATAGGAAACCATGTGCTGGCCACCCAGGTTACTAGAAACTGTTTTTAGCCATCAAGAAAGGGTATTTTTGGCCCAGGTTAAGGAAGGATGTTACAGAGTACTTGTCCAAATGTTTGGAGTGTCAGCTGGTGAAGGCAGAACATCAACATCCCGTAGTTTGTTGCAACCATTGCCCATTCCGGAATGGAAATGGGAGACCATATCTCTAGACTTCATCACCGACTTACCTCGCACTAGGAAGCAACATGACTCAATTATGGTGGTAGTAGACAAATTGAGTAAAACTTCTCACTTCATACCTGTGAAATCCACTTACAAAACTGTGGAGATTGCAGACATATTTATGAAGGAAATTTTTCATCTACACGGAATACCCAAAGTGGTGATTTCTGATAGGGATGTAAAATTTACATCCACATTCTATAAAACTCTCTTTTCAGGATTGGGTACTCAGATCCAATTTAGTACTACCTACCGCCCTCAAATGGATGAACAAATCGAACAGGTAAATCAAGTGCTGGAGGACATGCTACGCATGTTTCTGATGCAGCAGCCACATAAGTGGGAAGACTATCTCCATCTAGTATGAGCCCCTTTGAAGTGTTGTATGGAAGAAAGTGCAGGGTGCCCATAGATTAGAATAATCTAGTTAATAAGCTAGCATTGGGTCTTGACATGCTAGCAGAAATGGAGGAGACTGTTAAGAAGGTTCGACAAAATCTAAGGGCAACCCAAGATAGATAGAAAGTGTATGTAGACAAAAAGAGGACATATAGAGAATTTCAACTAGGGGATCACGTATATTTAAGAGTAAAGCCCCGGAAAAGTTCCTTACAGTGGCGGGGTTGTGCTAAGTTAGCACCCTGATACTGTGGACCTTTTCAAGTCTTGGAACGAATTGGGCCAGTGGCCTATAAGCTTGCACTACCAAGCCACATTCGGGTCCACAATGTGTTCCACGTGTCTTTGCTAAAAAAATATGTGTATAACCCTCAACATATCATTAACTGGGAAAATATTCAGGTAATCGGTTAAGTGGGATATATGACTTTTGGATAGACTGTTTTGGAAAAGGGTTGTGACTATGAATTGTTTTTGTGTAGGCCAAATATGGTTCCATGTAAAGACAATTTTTTTTTTTTTTTTATATTATATTTATTTCTTAGGTTTTAGTTTTATGACTGTTACAAAATCGGGAGGAGAGATTCTCACAAAAACTCTTCTTATTTTCGATCAGAGAGAAACCACCTTGCAGAAGCGAGCCATTACCCAGGTTAAATTATAGTGGAAGCACTTTGGCCCGGATGAGACCACCTGGGAAGAAGAGGAATTTATGGGGAAAACTTATCCGGCATTGTTTTCTTAAAGTAGAGAGAACACCAGAGACGGTGTTCCTCATATGTGGGGGAGGAGATTTAACACCCAAAAAATGCATAAAAAATATTTTGGTTACTAAGTTGATCTTTACCATTTGTTACTTTATTTTTATTACATTATGATGTTAAATAACAAGTGACTAAGGCTAGAAGGCCAAGAAACATATATTTGGTTACCTAAA
This sequence comes from Pinus tabuliformis, assembly GCA_031772625.1. Lineage (NCBI taxonomy): Eukaryota > Viridiplantae > Streptophyta > Pinopsida > Pinales > Pinaceae > Pinus > Pinus tabuliformis. The sequence continues at coordinate 1,210,320,876 of CM062820.1, read as the reverse complement.
TTATTAATAATTAGGAGTCGAGATACTTTAAAAAAAATAGAAAATATTTACATTAATTAAAAGAAACAGTTACATAAGACATTTACCCATCTGCACTGAAGGGAGACTTAGATGGGGGGAAAGGATCCTGTAGATATCCTAGAGCTGGGTGGAATAAACCAGTGGGAGAATTCTCAAGAACAGTCAGAAAAAGGTACAGGGCTTGAGGCAAGACAGGAGTCCAGAGGCCCAAAGTACTTGACTATAGCTGGAAATATTTAACTATGAACCAAAGAAAGTGCTCGGGGGAGGGTTTGGACGTAATTTCCAGATTCGTGGCTGGAAGGAGAGACTTTCCAGAAAGGATTGAATATTATAGGTTGCTATTATTGAACAGATAAGTATCATAGAAAGTTCCATTAAGAATTAATGTTGGACTGTGGAAAAATGATTTAAATGACAAAATAGGACTTCTCATTACGAATTAATGCTAGAAGAATTACCTATGTACACAATGATTACATGAAGAAGTTATTTGAAATTGAATTAAGACAGAGAATAGAAATTACCAGTTATGCAGATAAAACAATAGACAATATATGATGTTAATGCACGAAAGATATAGAAAGTAATTCTAGTACAGTATGGAGAATAACCTTATATAGTAAATAAACAAACATACGCTCTTAAAGTGTTAAGTGTATTTCTTGTATAATAAACATTGGGACAATCTGTGTGAAACTCTATATGATTACTGTCAAATTCATTTGCGTATTATGTTGTAGAGTCAAACAAATATTGGTTAATACACCATAAACCAATAACTCAAGGTTACTCATTGTAAAATTTATGTTAACAAGGAAACGTTCGGGAGATGCTGAATGAGTATATGTGCTTCAATAGAAATAAACCATGAGAAAAGTTACGGCCTACGGCAGAGATGGAAAGCGTAAAAGACTGCAAGTCATTCCAGAAGTAACCCAGGTGACTCCTGGTATAAACAAACTCTAAACAAATTATTCTGGAAGGGCCGAGCAAACTAAGACAAATTCACTAAATTTTTAATACTCTGAGTAAGAGAACAGAGGCAATCTCGGCCCATCATTAAATCAGAAACGATACAACTAGAATATCATTTAAATACTGAAACACATAAGTTTAACTACATATATATATTTTACTGTAGAAATAGCTTACAATTCCAAAACGGCTCAAATGGGTCGATATGACCAAAACCCTTAGAGTCCATTCAAGTAGATAACTTAACACAAAAATAAGGCATAATAGAGATATATCCATAGAAACTCATGGTCTATCAAGAACTAATAATTCTCCAATTACTCATGCCATACACAAAGTATGTATGTTCTATTAAACATTTAATTAATTAAGAACCAAAAATCTAAGTAACTCTCAGTGAAGAGCTCGGATCGATGCACAAGTCCTATGTTATTGAGTAGATAATCGTTTCATAGCTAAATAGTTATGCATGAGAGATAAGTTGTTCCAACATGGAAATGACCATTGAAACTGTAATCCCCTGAAGTTCGAAGGAATGCTTTCCAAGCTTTCATGAACTGAGCAGATAGGGGAAGGTACCTGCAACAGCCACAAACAAGTAGGAAGTTAGTATGAGGTTAACCGACAACGAAATTTACAAAATGCATAATGCTGGAAAGAGGAATAATTCATACCTGAAACTGGAGGGTTTCTGCATCAAGCAACCCACCTGCAAATACATCAAACCTCATTAGTTAACGGATTCAAATTCGAAAGACTATAAATACTCAGGAAAAAATCCAGTGGTTTATGAGCTTACCTCCCAAAAAAGATTTCCGGAGCAGAGCCTCTTCCATAGCTTTGGTAGACCATCGAAATACCTTGGACAGAGGCAGAAACCCTTCAGTCTCGATACCAGACAGAGTTCCAAACAAACTCAGAAAATGCAAACTATCGAAACTGCTTGAAGTCACATTACTAGAGTTGCCTGCCTTCGCGGGACTGAACATCATAACCAAGGCAAAACGCAGAAGGATTAGTTGTCATCATGAGACCTCCACCAAACCATACCATCGTAGAACAACAAGAAACCTCGAGTTGATGACAACAATGAATCCACCAAGTGTCGGGCGCAAGAAAGTGGTTAGGGGGTTAAACCCTAAACCCTCCCCACCGTCGGATCACCTAGCCGAAATCAACGGAGATAAAGTAAGACAGATGTTGCAAGAGATTAGAACCAGTTGGCATATGCATGTAGCATCCCTGGTCATCATCATGCCATGTGTCCCAACGTGCGAGGACCAACTAACCAAAGTCAGGGCAGGAATGGCCAACTACCAAAAGCCATGTGAGCATTAAACACTGACCACCATATAAACCTTGGTCATAAAGGATTAGAAACATTTGTTCTTGCTACTGTTAGAGATCTAACGCATAACAGATATACAGATTCAATAATCGATGGGATAGTAGCTCCTTTGTCTGATGGCCCTGTATATTTTGATTGTTTCCCAAACTTCTCCATATATGTGTTTGATGAAACTATTAAAGATATCTTACAGCTTCAAATTCATACCATGGGTTTTGATATGAAGAAAAAGAGGAACAATATAGCCATCCAAACCAAAGCCTGTTTTAGACATACTAACACTCTATGGCCAGCCATCCGACATACTCCCAGTCGAGATTCCAAATCAAGTGTGGTAGTCAAAACAGACCCAAAAAACCAAAAAATTGAGCACCTATTAATCAAATGGGAAGATCTGCAATTCCCTGAACATTGGGTCGTAAATCATTCCAGGCCACAAATTCCCCGAAATATCACTTCTGCCAACATCACTGAAAATGCTTCAAATGCTGTCATATCCTTTCCCCGCAGATCAACTATTGATCGTCGCAGGATTGACGCTGCTTGTAAATCCTCCAAGTACTACAGAGATCCCTCCACTGTTGATACCGCTTGTTCATCATCATCCTTTTCTTCTTGTAGACATAATCAGCTTTATGAATTAGCCTAGCTTGTTAATTTTTCCTCTTTAGAGGTCAAGTGTCGAGATTGTACAAATATCATAAATCTGCTTACTCTAGCCGAACAAAATGTTCATCTGCACCATAATCCTCGCACTGGTATTGCTCCTCCCTCCACTTCTATCAGCTCATGTCCGAATCCTAAGTGTTTTGATATTCCTTTTCCACATGAGCCTGAGCATGATTCGGATCATGTTCAATAGAAGAAGAAGACCCTAGTCTTACTCAGATGATTTGCTTAATGAGACCAGCAAAGCCAAGATATGGGTTAGGGAAACTTGAGCAATCAGAACTGATTCCAGAATGCAGATTCAAACAAATTCCTTCCGACTGTAAAAAGCCTGCAGTCATGGAAATGCGTAAGTTTTTTGCGCTTATGGATGGATGCTTGAAATCCCAAATCAGTTCCAAATGGATGAAGGAAATGTTGAACTGGGATTTGTATACAAATCCTCAAGCAGATGAATTTGACCAAAGTTACTCCCCAGATTAGAAAAGAAAGTTAGCAACAGATTGGAAACATTATATGGAAGTAAATAATGTTTGGATATCTTTCTACTCATGGAAAGATAAAGTTGCTCCTATAAATGTCTTAACCGGTGCTACTTCTAGCAGTATGACTGATAAGCATGGATGGACTGCAATTGATGGATCCACAGTTGAAACTCCTACTACATTTCCCCCATATAAAGGAATTATCTTGGGAGAAAAGAAAAATGCAGCCAAAGCCATCCCCCTGGTTCAAAAAGATGATAATGCCTTAGGAATTGATGGTAGAATTCAAAAGGCTAGTGAACAGTTGAATTGGACTAATACTGCTATAAAGGGTCTGGAAATGAATGTGGCTAAAGCAGAAGATGTAAAGAAACAAGTAGATGTTGTACAGTCCTCTTTAAATAGTGTAAATTCTTGTTTGAACAATTTACAGTTTGATTCCAGTATGACTCATTCCTATACTAGAGAGTCATTGAATAAGATTGAAGAAGTAGGAGAAAACTTGGTTGGACATATTGATATAACTAAGGCACTCCTTACTGGCTTAAATGAAAAATTTGAAAAGATGCAAGTCACAAAGATTGAAAAGCCGGTACCAAATTCTTTCTTAGTCAAAAGAAATATAAAGATTGAAAATCCAGTAAGAAATGTGCAAAAATTTCCTCTGTTGTTCCCCAAAGAGACCACCTCAAAAACTGATGAATCAGAACACATCAGTATTGCCTCCTTATTTAAGGAGCCTGAGACAGAAGAAAAAGAACAGAAATCTCAAGAAACACAGATATTCCCAATCTATGAGCCTCTTGAGCATAGATTTTCCAGATATTCTGCTCCTGACATTGAAGGAAAAGGAAAAATGCCTAAAGCCCATACTTTCTTTCCCGATTCCCACAGAGAGTGGAACATAGATAACATGAGTATTGGCCAAATTCGCCAGATGATTGATTTAATGTATACTGAATACAAACTCATGTGTCTCAGAGGAAAGTCAGAAATAGATGCTTGCAGAACCATCATACAATGTTTCACAGGTACTCTTCTCAGATGGTGGGAAAGTGAATCCTCTCCTAAACTTATTGAAACCATGGAAGCAGAAGTTCTTAAGGATGAAAAAGGAGATGTCATTCATAATCCTGATGGTACTGTCATAAGCAATATGATTGGTGCGCTCACATCAATGATTCTGGAACATTGGTGTGGCAGTGAGACAGAAATTGCCAACAAGCATGAGGTCATCTTGATGAACCTCAAATGCCATAAGATGTCTCAATTTGATGATTTTCACAGAGATTGGATGCAACGAATCTATGAGGTAAAAGACTCCAAAAACTTTCTTTGGAAACAGGTATATCTGGCTGCCCTACCCTCTAGATTTGTTGACTATATTAGACTGCAAGAAATTTTCCAGTTGCCTTTTGAGTCCTATACATGGGGAGAAATTTATTCCCATATCACCAAGACACTGGTAAGTCTCTGTACCAGCGCAAAGGTAAACAAATCTTTGGAAAAATTTTCTAGACTACCAGATAGAAAGTCCATTTGCAGCAAATATGGACTGACAATAGATGACCCATTGGTCAAAAAGAGAAAGTCTAAGAAAAGGGCCAAAAGAGAATTCAAAGAGACTTTCTACAGAAATAGAAAAAATTATCCACAGAATAAAAGGAAGTATTCTACAAAGGATAAAAGCCACAAATACAAAAATAAGGGTCATTACAGATATATTCCAAAAACTCATTATTATAACCCTTCTGACATTCATTTGCATACATCCAAGCAAGAAAAATGGAACAAAATTACTTGCTGGTTGTGTGGCCAGAATGGGCATACAGCTTCAAGATGTCCCCAAGGAGAAGAATCAAAGCTTAATAAGGGGAAAAAGACAGTTGTTTATGCTCAAAAAGCTAAACAGGTTAAGAAAGAGCATTCAGGCCCAATCTTTTGCCTGAAATGCAAATCAAAGACCCATGTTACAGAAAGGTGTCCAAACCTTATTATTAAAGATTCAGCCCAGCAACACCAATTAGAAGAATCATCTCTTGATTCTTTTAGTACTTCATCAGAGGAAGAATTCCAAGTCAATATGGGCCAATATTCTGATTCTGAATCATCTGAATGTTCTTGTTCTAATTCAGAAGAATGTGCCTGTCATATTTTTTATGAAGATGATTCTGATTTTGTATACAGCTCCAGTGAAGAGGAAGAGAGGACAAAACCTCCCAAAGAGAAAGTCCTAATGGCCTCAGCTAAAGAAGAAGCAAAAATGAAGATCCTATCTTATATAAGGACGTTGGAAGAAGGAGATATGAAGAACCGCCTGATAGAAGCATTTACAGATCAGCTCAAATCAAAAGCTTCAAAAGAATCAGGTAAGAAACCTTTGTTTGTCGATGCATCCTATGAAAGGAACACTAAATCTTTCCAAATGCATCACCAGAAACCAGGGAAAGTAAGATCCTTGACTTTGGGAGAAGTGAGTGGTGAAATTGACCAGCTCAAAGCAGAGATTTCTGCAATCAAAGCTCAAATTGCAGAAATTAAGAAAGGCAAGGAGATTAAAGAAGAAAAATAAGAAGAATCCTGGAACACAGCAGCCTATAGTCAAGAAATTCAAGTTGCTGAAGGAAGGTCAGACCCAAATTTTGGCTTTCAAGATATGAGACTGTTTACCATCACATATCAGCAACATGATGTCAAGGTAAAAATCTTTATCCAAGGCCAGATATTTTTCATGACTGCATTATTAGATTCCGGTGCAGATATAAATATTCTTAACATTAGAAATGTTCCAACAAAATATTGGGTCTCTGCTGAAAGAGAAGTCGTAGGCCTAGGAAATAAGAAACTCAAATATGAAATTCCTAGAGCTTCACTGTGTTTTGATACCCACTGTGTATACATGAAATTTGCCATAGCAGACATCCATGTTGATTGCATATTAGGGAATGTCTTTTTAGCTGCAGTTGAACCTCATGGCTCAGCGAGGCTGAAAGGAAGTAGAGCTGGCTATTTCATATCTGTACCTACATCCAAAGGTAGAAGAAAGAGAATTGAGCTTCCTTATGTTTCAAGCCCGAGGGTCTCTACAATGGTCCAAGCTATGCAGAAATTGGACAGAGCAGAATCTTTACTATCAGATCTTAAAGATCTGAAAAAACACATTGAGAGTAGGAGAACAGCTGAATCTACCTCAAATCAAGCAAAGAATCCAAGAGCTGAAAGAAAAACAAGAAGAAAAATGTTGTTCAGAAGAACCAAATTCTTTTTGGCACAGAAAGCAACATACTATCAAGCTGCCATATAAAGAAGGATACACAGGAAAGCCCTGTAAAAGCAGAGCAATCCCCATGAGCCAAGAATACAGAGAACTATGCCAAGAAGAAATTCAGCAATTGCTCAACAGAGGACTGATTAGAGAATCCACTAGCCCCTGGAATTGCTATGGGTTCTATGTAAACAAAAGAGCTGAACAAATTAGAGGTATCCCTAGACTTGTGATAAATTACAAACCTCTAAACTCAGTCTTGGCCGATGATACTTATCCCATTCCACATAAAGGAGATTTGATCAGAAGAATTGCAGGAGCCAAAATATTTTCAAAATTTGACTTAAAAGCAGGATTTTGGCAGGTTTCCATTGATGAAGAAGATAAGTTTAAAACTACTTTTAGTATTCCTGCAGGGCACTACGAATGGAATGTCATGCCATTTGGTCTAAAAAATGCTCCCTCAAAATTCCAGAAGGTTATGGATGATATTTTTAAGCCATATTTTGATTGGCTGCTTGTGTATATTGATGATGTTTTAATTTTTTCCAAAAATATTGATGATCACTTCAAACATGTAAATATTTTCATGAAGTTGGTCAAGAAAAATGGGCTTGTACTTAGCAAAAAGAAAATAGAAGTATTTCAGACTTCTATAAAGTTTTTAGGCCATCAGATTTGTAATGGACAAATCTCTCTGCAACAGCATGCCATTGACTTTGCAGACAAATTTCCAGATGTCTTAAAGGAGAAGACACAGCTGCAAAGGTTTCTTGGCTACCTGAATATGTAAGTAGCTTTTATCAAGACTGCACTAGTGATAGGAAAGTGCTCAATAAGAGGCTTGGTAAAAATCCTCCTGAATGGTCTGATGTGCATACCAGAGTAGTACAAGAAATCAAAGCAAAGGTAAAATCTTTGCCTATATTATATGTTGCCGCTGATCAAGCTTTGAAAATAGTAGAGTCTGATGCCAGTAACGTTGGATGGGGAGGAATTCTGAAGCAAAGGGTTGGAAAAGAAGAACAAGTAGTACAGTTTGCCTCAGGAGTATGGAACCCAGCAGAACAGAATTATTCTCTTATTGAAAGAGAAGTAAAAGCTGCATGGAATTGCATAAGAAAATTTGAAGTATATCTAATAAACAAGCCTTTTCTTCTCAGAACAGATGCATCAGCAATGAAGAAAGTCCTATCCAAGGACATCAAGAAAGCTGGAGAAGCAAAGTTTGCCAGATGGCAGGCACTCTTTGCAAACTTTGATTTCTCTGTAGAACACATCAAAGGAGAAGACAACTGTCTTCCAGACTTCCTCAGCAGAGAGTACATTGAACAGAAAGAAGCACATGTCATGATGATTATTACTGAATGGGACCAGCACCAAAAACAAGAAATCTTGAGAACCATTCCAGATGATCAAGATTGGGATACATACAGAGACAACTGGAGACCCACATGGCAATTAAGGAACACAAAAGTCCTTAATGCCAACTTACAACCTCATACTGATCTCTAGCACTATGTACCTGAAAGAAAGGTGTACCCAACGGGTAGAAAATGGATTCATGATATGATGTATGACAAGGCAAAAGTTGATGCCGGAACGGCGAGGTGGGCCTTGGAAATGAATTTTCATGACATTGCAGGCATTTGGTACCATGGAGGTCGCAAAATAGGAATCTATGAAAGCTATTATTGTATCTACAGAACCAGAGATTTGTGGGACAAGCCAGGACAATCTCAAGTCCAACCATGTGCTCGATGGCCCATAAATGATCCCAAGGTAATATTCCCTGACACAGTTTATGATTTTGCAGGATACAAAAAGCTCTGGTGGGACTTCCTGAATGTTGATGATAGAAATGAAACCCATTATACAAAGCTGAAATTTAGTACGCTAGTTGCATCCCAGAATAATCTGTAATGTGAATGGTTTCAGAACTGGTGGACAGACTATGGAGTCAGCAGAATAGCCATGGATCCAGTATATCATGAAAATTATGAAAGAAAATATTGTTATAAGTGCTTTGAGAATAATATAGGAGAGTGTTTCCATCGTATCTATAGAACAGTCAGAGAAATGACAGTCAAATAGTGGGACCCTTTTCACATGACAAATTATTCCCTCAAGGAATACATGAGAGAGCACTTAGAATGGTATGTCTTAACCAAGGTCCAGCATCAAATCATATTGGGTAAACCCATGATAGTCCGGAGAATTTATACAGAGGCATGTGATGATCTACTTTATAAAAGAGGCAGATTCCCTGATCTGACTGTATTTTGATTACGTACCAGTCACAAGGGCTTAATTGTGACCAGAGTTCCCATGGGCTTTACTGTTTAAAAGCTTCCACAGTGTAAACATTCTCATCTAGTCTTTTCTCGTGGGCTTTTTGTACAAAAGTATCCACTGTGTAGATAGCCATAATGTTTGTCAGATTTGTTTTAGGTACATGAATCTACTTTACAGACTATATCTCATGCGTTACCCGAAAGCAATTATTCGGTCTGCTTTATGGACCCGAATATTTGTGCGGACGTCGAAAAGCAATGATTCTTTAAGCTTTAAATCATTTCTGTCCGACCAATAGTAATGTTTGTCCCCCCCTCTCATCCTATATAAGAAGGGTAAGGTTCATTTGTTGGACACGGGCATTTGGGAGTCTTTGTGTGTGTTTGAGTCAAGTATTCTCCTGCTCTGCATCTGCGGACGATCAGTCTGATCTACTTGCAACACGAGAATTTACTCAAAGTCCTTAGTTGGTTTGAGAAGCCTGCGCATCAGTGTGCTCGGCACTGGTGATAACCTAAAGTGGCCAAATCATTAGAAGTGTCAAGTCTTGGGTGTGAAGTCTGATTCGAAGACAGAGTCTATACCTCGCCAGAAAGCCTCCGGTAGTAACTTGTTCATTTCTGAACGGTGAAAAGTCCGGTAAATGCGAGATTAGTCTATCTCTGTATAGAATCCATTTCTGTAAAAGCTCTGTGAGCATCCTGTAAGAGTTCTCCATTCTGAAATAAAATGAGTATGCCATTTTGCTGTTGAGTACCTCTGTGCATTTAAAAGTCTGTTGTGGTAGTAGTTTTCTCTGTGCTTTCATCCAAAGTTCGCAGGAAGTTCGCCAAAGGATTGAAGGGACGCCAAAGCTGTTTGGAGGCGTGGATGCCATTATTGAGGCCGTCAGAGCGTGAAAAATCCGAGTAGGTTCACCACTGGTTCATCAGGAGTTAGCTATCAGAGGGATACGAAGAGACACAAAGAAAGAACAAGCTTGTGACAGTAGCCCCTAAAATCACACACGAAATATGCATAAGTGTTGTACTGTGCTACGGGCTGAAATCACTAAGTATTAATGACTTGTGTAGATTATCTCAGTATCCAAAGTCGAATATGGTTCCATGTAAAAACAATTTTTTTATATTATATTTATTTCTTAGGTTTTAGTTTTATGACCGTTACAACACTATTCGAAACAACTGAGATTATAATGTGATAGAAACAATCATATAGCTTCTCGAGTAAAGGAGATACCATTTAATTCGTCAACTTGAAATATACCTTCATCATCATCTATATTTTCATTTATACGAAGACAACTATTTGTCCTAATTTATTTGTTTTCCGCATTTTCAGTGTAATTGTTCTTCATTTATTTAATTTTGATCAATATAACACAACTAAGATTAGCATCTTCACGACATATTTTTCACATTTACACTCCACGACAAATCAAAGACTTTACTATGAAACGTGAAGCGCCAACATCTTCATGTCGAAAAACAGTCTGCGAAAACGGTTCAGCAAAACATCCTCTTGCAAAGCTGCCACCACCTCCTCCTCCTAGCGGTTGTAAGTCTCACCTGGGATGACTAAACGCTGGAATTCCTGAATTGTTGCTTTATTTTTGTATATCAGAACACCCCCAGATGTCTACCTCCTAAAGTTTTACCAGTCCAGAAAGCGCTTGTATTTTTCCCAGTGCACCACAGTCCCCCAAAAGTATTTATTTCATACTTTTCATTATTTATTTCGGATCGAAATAAATATTTTTCCACCTTTTCACGATCATGACAAAGGAGAAGACCGCAACGCTTCGAATTTCAAAATGAAACCATTTATTAATCTAAACAATTTCATTTTAACACCAATTTTCTTCAATATAATTATACGAAACGCCTAGAGATCCTTCACTGACAGAGGAGGAATTAGATCCCAGTGTGGTCGTACTATTTGTAGCACTGGAATTGGTTGGAGGAACACCCTTTGGCGGAGGAGACGCAGAGCCTAGAGATCTTACAGGAGTGGAAACGGGAATGCCAATAGCTACCAGAAAACAAAAAATTGAACCAAAAGAGTAGCAGAAACAGAGTCTGAACTGGTAGTAGAAATTGCTTACCGTTGCATTCACTGAGAGGCGGCGTGGTCTTTTGAATGCGGTTGATATGACTATGGCTTGCTTCTGATCAATGGGCTAACCTGAGGGCTTGTTACTAGTAAACAACTCACACAGACATACAACGTCATTAGTAACAACAGACTTGAGGGTGCTGCAACAATGTTTGGTTGGTTCCTTGTCGATCCCATGATGAAATTGAGACATGGCGATAAACTGAGAAGCGAACAAGATCTGGGAGACAGACCCTCAGTCGCGGCCAGAGCAAGTATTAAGCTTCATCAAAACTATAACTTTAAATAAATTACTGGCTTTAGTATTTCTCTCCATATACACATGTTGATGTTGAAGAAGAATAAAATAATGGAAAAACGCCACCTCTTCCAAAACAAAATTTAAAAACTCGAGAATGATTAACTGCATGAAGAAACAAACTCGAGAATGAAGAAAAGGTTAGAACTATGGCAACACCCTCAACGATAATGAAAGTGCTCAATCCCAAGGACAACAATGTCAGCTTTAAGACTAAGGAAAGTGCTCGATCCCTGTTGAAAATATAATTTCAACTGCGATCGCCGATATCGCATCGGCAAAGTCAAAGTGAAGGAGTTATAAAGAAGCTTTTGTGTTTGCGATAAGCGATCGCCGATATCGCATCGGCAAAGTCAAAGTGAAGGAGTTATAAAGAAGCTTTTGTGTTTGCGATAAGCGATCGCCGATATCGCATCGGCAAAGTTGAAGTGAAGGAACTATAAAGGAGCCTTTGTGTTTGCGATAAGCGATCGCCGATATCGCATCGGCAAAGTTGAAGTGAAGAAATTATAAAGGAGCTTTTGTGTTTCCGATAAGCGATCGCCGATATCGCATCGGCACATCGCTATCGGCAATGTCATAGAGTCGGGGTCTTTGACATGAGAAAAGTTGCGATGCGATGCAAATAAAGTCAATGGTTAAAGTACAGGTCTGCAGCAAATAAATTTGACGTGAAGTAAAAGTTCATTTACCGCCAGTAAATGTCAGTAAAACAGTAAATGCAATTTACTGTGGGTTGGTAAGTTTTGGTGAAGTTTTTAATTTCTTTTACGGAAGTATGGGCAAATTTAAAGAATGGTATGGGCAAGTCATCGCCCCATCTTTAATGTTTTTGATATATGTTTCTCGTGTGTGCTCATTTTTGTATATGAGTGAATTGCACATGAAATTAAAATGTGAATGATAACACACAGCAGTGTGTAAAAAGATAGAACCAAGGTGCAGTAAAAGCGAAAAACCATGTGTGGTTTTGCACAGCAGTGCATGAAGAAAAGAAAAGGTGAGAGCACATCTGTAAAAAATTTTTATTTTAACTGGAAGTGAAGAAAAGTAAAACACCGCAAGCAGGGGAGGCATATAATTTTCTTGGGTAAGCATGTGTAAATTTTGTTTTTACAGCAGCATGTAAAAGAAGGTTTTTACACCAGTGAATGTAAAAGGGGTTTTACTGCAGTAAACCCAGCACAGTAATTTCTCAGGTGAAAACAGAGTTTTTGCTGAATGTAAGTTTTCTTTGAAAATCCCTCTGAGTGAAAGAGGATGAAGTTTGTATCAGGCTTTGTATTTTAATCAATAGAAATATTTTTATGGCTGTGTAATACTCTGTTATGAGTAGATTTGTTTTAAAAGCTTCCCTGTGCACAAAGGTCCTGGAACAGTGGAAACAGAGCATTGGCTCTGTGGTGTTAGAATGTCTGGTTTTGGTATTTCCCATTGAAAAATACCCATCAGTGGTATCAGAGCTAGTCCAGGCTCTTTGAAGACTCAAAGAAGCTGAAGGAAGGTGTGGTTGCAGCACAGAAAGCTTCTCCAGCAGTGTGAAGTTTCAGCCAAAGGGATTCAGGTATTTCCCAAGTTTCTGAGTTATTATTAAAGACAGTCAGTTGTTTTAAAAAAAAACACAGTCAAGTATTAGAAGCCCAGATAAGAATGGCAAGGTCAAAGAAGAAAGCCTCCAAGCCTGCTAAAAATGTGTCTCCCTCCTCTACTAAACTAGAAGGCAATCCATTAGAATACATTCTATTTCAAACCCCAAAGTTTGATGGAAACTTTGATGTATGGGAAATAATGATGAGGGCTTTCCTAATGTCTGAGGGGATTGAAGTCTGGGAGTCAGTGATTGATGACAGCAAGATGGATAAAGAATCCATGGAGTATGATGCACAAGCAGTAAAACTAATCTTGGATGGACTCCCTGATTCTGTGAAGAAGAATCTAGGAAAATATTCATCAGCAAAGGATATATGGGACAGACTGCATGACCTTCATGCAAAGGGAGCACTGACCATGAAAATGAGTCAAGAAGAAAGTCATGAACCCATTATAGAAGCTGAAAGTGAGAAGGTTGACCTCATCAAGCTTCAAGTAAGAGAAAGGGATGAAGAGCTTGCCAAGCTCAAGAAGGAGCTTGATCAATGCAAGAGGAAACATCATGAAGAAGTCATGTCTATGACAAATCAGCTGAATAGTGCAAAAAAGCAGGCAGATGCCTTGACAAGTCAACTTGAACAAAGGCACATGAGAGTGAGTAAGCTTGTAGAAGAGATTGGACAGTACAAGGTAGAGGTCTCCTCCCTTAAGTCCGAACTACAAGAAGCCAGGAAGCAGGCACAAGGAGCTGAAAAGAAAATGGAGAGCAGCCAAGCAAAAGATGAAGAAATCTCCAAGATGAAGACAGATATTATCTCCTTCAAAATAGTAGCAGCTGAAGCTACTCGTAGCAAGGAAGAAACAGAGGGACAACTAGCAAAGAGAAATGATGTATGTGAAAAGTTAGAAGAAGAGATTGTCCTCCTCAGGAAGAAGGTTGAAGGGATGAACAAAATCATGAAGAGCTCTCAAGCTCTGGATGACATGCTCAGCTATCATAGATCTCCATTTGATAAATCAGGACTTGGGTATGTAGCTGAATCCTCAAACAAGGATGAGGATGCTTTAAGCAGAGGAGATGTGAAGAAGCCAGAAAGAGATGGTGATGCTCCTAGTTCCAGCAAAGGCAAGGAGAAAAATGAAGGCAGCAATAGAAGAGATCCTGCTCCAAGTAGAAAATCAGCTTCAAGAAGAAATGTAGCTGATGGCAAAGAGGCAAGATGCAATGGTCATCAACAAAGGATCTCAAGGCAGCAAGGCTTCAGAAGTACATCAAGAAAACCTCCATCTCCCAGGTACCAAAGTTCATTTTATGGTTATTGTTATGCTTGTTCAAACTTTGGTCACATGGCAAAAGACTGTAGAGCATGTCATGGAGATAGATGTTGTGGTCTCCGACAATCTCCAAGAAATAATTTCACAAGAAGAAATCATGAATCTTTATTCATGAAGAATGTTGAATGTTTCAAGTGTCATAACATTGGGCATATGGCACGTGAATGTAACTTGACATGGGCTCCTATGCAAGCTAGACCCATGCAAAAGAAGAAAGTTACACAAGTATGGAGAAGAAAAGAAATACAGTGTGAAAGCCCCTTAAGCAACGCAGCTGATCAAAATTTGTTTTGAGAAGAGTCTGCCAAAAGAAGACAAGCATACACTAAAGGGGAGCTTGAATTTTTTTTTGTTTGCTGGACTGTATTAACAGTCATTTGTTGATGGAGGATGTATTGCAGCGCAGCAGTTGCAAATGAAATCGTTGTTAATCCCTCTAAATGGTAATATGCATCAGTGATGAAATCAGCAATGTTTTTGCTTTGTGTTTATGCAATATGCACAGAAATGCATAAAGAAGAAAAATGGCAGCGCTGAAATGTAAAGAGCAGCAGCGAGATAATAGAAAAATGCAAAGCATGGAAACCCTCACAGCAGTGGGAAGATAGAACACAAAACAGCAGTTTGAAATTTTTTTTGTGGTGCACATGCATTGAAATGCATAGCAATGGAAGGTAGTTTCCTTCTATGTAATGTGATAGAACATACTCACAGCAGAATGAGTGTAATGCACAGCAGATGAAATGTTTTGTATTGGGAATGAAAATGCAAAGAAGTGAGAAGAAAATGAGAAGGCAAAACGCAGCAGAGCGTAAATGCCCAGTGGCTGAGAATGCAATGAAATTTCTCACACAGCAGTAAAAAAAATGTAATGTTTTTTCTTCATATGCAATGCATCATGCAAAGAAATGCATAAAGAAAAACAGGGACAGCAGATTTTTAATGCACATGGATGAATGAAAATGTGTATGGCAGCAGAAAAATGAAAGGAACTGCACAGCAGTGCATTGTGTAATTAAAAAAATGAAACTGAAGATTGTGTGAAGCAAGGGTGCATAAGAAAAGGCAGCAGCCCGTGTTATTTTCTGTTGTGTGGAGAAGGCAGTGCAAAACAGCGTGAGGATGATTTCTCTCTATGTGCAAGTAATGGAGAGTAAAGAGTTAGTGTATGAGCACACAACAATATGATGAAACAAAAGGCAGCCACAGTGCAAATTGCAGAGGCAACGCAGCAACAAATAAAAACCCAGGGATGACAGTCTATGGTTATGGGTATGGACAGCAGTGAATATGAAAAAAAATGCAGCAGCAGGAAGTTATGGACAGCAGCATGACGGCAAGAAGGAGAAGCACACAGCAATGCAAATAAAAAAAAATGCAGCAGCAAGAAGTTTTGAACAACAGCACATGCAAAAGAAATTTTCCTTACAGCAGTAAAGGTAAATGTAATGAATTGAATTGAAATGCAATATATGCAACAGCAGTGAGTGTAAGAAATGTTTACACACAGCAGTGTAAATTTGTAAATTGGGACAGCGTAATTGTTCCAAGAAAGACAGAGTATTTTGTCTTTGAAAAGTGCAGAAGCAGTGCAAGTGTAGACACAGCAGTGTGAGGTAGACACAGTAAAGAAGATGGCACAACAGTGCAGCAGAGAATATGCAGCAACATAAAAGAACATCGTAATGAGTTTGCACACACAGCAGTGCAATGGTTGTTTGTTTTGGAACTGCATTTGAAGCAGTCATTTGGTGAAACCCTCTATTGAAGAGGAAGGTGCTTTTAAGCACATTGTCATTAGTGAATCCCTCTGTAATGAGGAAGGTGCTCTTAAGCACAGTTACATTGGTGAATCCCTCTGTTCAGAGGAAGATGCTCTCTAGCATAGTTTGGTAGATCCCTCTGTCATGAGGAAGGTGCTCTTAAGCACAGTTTCAGGTGAATCCCTCTATTAAGAGGAAGACAACTTTGTTTGTTTATGAACTGCAGCAGAAGCAGTTAGTGAATCCCTCTATGCGAGGAAGATTGGTGAACCCCTCTATGTGAGGAAGATATTCTTGTAACAGCAGTTAGTGAATCCCTCCATGTGAGGAAGTGCTTGGGTAAGATTGAATGCCCAACAGTTGAAATTAAAGGGGAGTGTTGAAAATATAATTTCAACTGCGATCGCCGATATCGCATCGGCAAAGTCAAAGTGAAGGAGTTATAAAGAAGCTTTTGTGTTTGCGATAAGCGATCGCCGATATCGCATCGGCAAAGTCAAAGTGAAGGAGTTATAAAGAAGCTTTTGTGTTTGCGATAAGCGATCGCCGATATCGCATCGGCAAAGTTGAAGTGAAGGAACTATAAAGGAGCCTTTGTGTTTGCGATAAGCGATCGCCGATATCGCATCGGCAAAGTTGAAGTGAAGAAATTATAAAGGAGCTTTTGTGTTTCCGATAAGCGATCGCCGATATCGCATCGGCACATCGCTATCGGCAATGTCATAGAGTCGGGGTCTTTGACATGAGAAAAGTTGCGATGCGATGCAAATAAAGTCAATGGTTAAAGTACAGGTCTGCAGCAAATAAATTTGACGTGAAGTAAAAGTTCATTTACCGCCAGTAAATGTCAGTAAAACAGTAAATGCAATTTACTGTGGGTTGGTAAGTTTTGGTGAAGTTTTTAATTTCTTTTACGGAAGTATGGGCAAATTTAAAGAATGGTATGGGCAAGTCATCGCCCCATCTTTAATGTTTTTGATATATGTTTCTCGTGTGTGCTCATTTTTGTATATGAGTGAATTGCACATGAAATTAAAATGTGAATGATAACACACAGCAGTGTGTAAAAAGATAGAACCAAGGTGCAGTAAAAGCGAAAAACCATGTGTGGTTTTGCACAGCAGTGCATGAAGAAAAGAAAAGGTGAGAGCACATCTGTAAAAAAAATTTATTTTAACTGGAAGTGAAGAAAAGTAAAACACCGCAAGCAGGGGAGGCATATAATTTTCTTGGGTAAGCATGTGTAAATTTTGTTTTTACAGCAGCATGTAAAAGAAGGTTTTTACACCAGTGAATGTAAAAGGGGTTTTACTGCAGTAAACCCAGCACAGTAATTTCTCAGGTGAAAACAGAGTTTTTGCTGAATGTAAGTTTTCTTTGAAAATCCCTCTGAGTGAAAGAGGATGAAGTTTGTATCAGGCTTTGTATTTTAATCAATAGAAATATTTTTATGGCTGTGTAATACTCTGTTATGAGTAGATTTGTTTTAAAAGCTTCCCTGTGCACAAAGGTCCTGGAACAGTGGAAACAGAGCATTGGCTCTGTGGTGTTAGAATGTCTGGTTTTGGTATTTCCCATTGAAAAATACCCATCAATCCCAAGGATGACAAGGCCAACTCTTTAATGAGAGGAATGCACATGACCATCAGGGGTTAAATTTGACGCATGTTTACAAGTTTTCTGCCTTTTTAGACTTAAAATACTTCTTATTTCAAAATATATACGTCAAGCATGACTGACCAATAATTTAAAAAACAATCATATTGACTAGCATGTTAATTGCCAGTTTCAATTAATTATATATATATATATATATATATATACACGGTTCAGGTCAAGTTTCAACCTTTACAAAATTAAAAATTGAAGTTGAAATTAAAATTACAGCCGCCTCCACAGTGAAACTAATATAGAAATATTTGCACTGGACAGCTCCTCTAGCACGTGAGATATTATATCTGACTTATACATCTTTTGATAACTGAGAGTTGAGTGCTCTACTGCGAATGAGGGATGTTGGGTGATTCCATGCTAATCGTGTTATTGTCTGCAAACGCCATTCCATTCATTCACATATTGCTGTTAATCTTGTTATCGTTAGTTTAAAAATACCATTCCATTCACAGATTGCCATTAATCTTGATCTTGTTTGTTTGCAAGTTTCATTCAATTCATAGATTGATGTTAGTGTTCCGATCTTCTATTCAATAAATATATAAAAATAGAGATATCATTGATGGGTTGATTGTGGATTCAAACCAATTACAAGGCTAATTTCTTAAATTACAAGTTTGTTTTCAAAATTACTTTAGGCTCTCAACTTAAACTTTTTTCTTCAATTTTAGTCTATTTTTTCAGTTCATATTAGATTCATATTTAAGATGGATCTGTACTAGTATATATATAAAAATTTAAAAGTCAGGTAATTTTTTTTACTCAGTTTGAGTCTATTTTTTCAGCTGTCATATTAGATTCATATTTAAGATGGATCTATACTGGTATATATATAAAAACTTTAAAGTCAGATAACTTTTTTTTGCACAGTTTTAGTTTATTTTTTCAGCTTTCATATTAGATTCATATTTAAGATGGATCTATACTCTCTATATATAAAAACTTAAAAGTCAGATATGACAAAGATCTTCACCTAACAGGTTGAAAACCAAAGCAATCTTAGAACTGAATGGTTGTTTAATGTTTCTTGCAAGAAAACAAATCCACCAACCACTTTGAAACTGAATTTATAGTGTTTTTACTTTATTACAAAGTGACTCACAAAAATAAATAATTGAAAAATTTGATAACAAGTTAAAATGGATTTAAATTAGTGAATATAATTTATAGAAATTAAATAAAACTAGTAAAAATAAATATTACAAGTCATAAAATAAAGTAGTTTAAAAATTAAAAATAAAACAGAACTGTCAAATTTAACCCTAATGACTATGATCAATGCGAAATCAAGTAAAAACAACAATACACAACTACTATTCCTATTGGCCAATGCCAAACAAAACTAATAAAAGTCGACTTTAACACTAATGAAAGTGCTCAATCCAAAGGACGAAGTCAGCTTTAATAAGAGGAATGGCCATAGCTTTGATCAATGGGAAATCAAGTGGAACCAACGATACGCAACTACTATTCCGGTTGCCTAATACTAAACAAAACTAATGAAAATCAGCTTTAAAGTGCTCAATCCCAAGGTCAACAAAGTCAGCTTTAATGAGAGGAATGCCTATGCCATGATCATTGCGAAATCAAGTGAAACCAACAATACACCGCTACTATTCTCATTGCCCAATGCCAAACGAAGCCGGTTAATTTTGAGTACATGCTCGATACCATAATCAATAATCAATGTGAAGTATTGGTTTGGCCAAACTATATGGCCTTAGTTTACCCTGATTATTTAGCTGTTTTTTTTCTTAGAAATTATAGAAATTTTGATAGAGATTTTTGTAAATCCAAGTTATAGGTGTTAAATTTTAATGTTTTGAGTGGTCGCAAAATTTTTTTATGGTGCTAAATTTATTTCCACAATCAAAAACATGATTCAAACACTGCTAGTGCAACATTTCTTGAAATCTTTTTTTTTGCGGGGATTCCTCTCAATTCCTCCACCTCCATAGACACTTCTAACAATATATACCTAATGAATTATATAAAAATGAAATAAACATAGTTTCACTGAAATACAGTATATTTAAAGGAAAATAATTAATACCTTTTAGTAAGCAGATTATTAGTTTAATGCTTTCTATATTATTCATTAAATATCACTTAACTACCCAGAATGGTTAATATTTACCGTATCCAATAATATTTATCGAAGTTTATACATCATTGTTTTACCATCTAAAGGATGCACAAGTGTGACTGCCACCACTTAATGCCAAACAAAACGAAGCCACCGTCCAAGAGCAAGCCAATCAATGCACAAATAACAAAACGTTCCTCGGAAGCCAAACCCTAATTTCAAAATAATGCCCCGCTTGTTTTAAACCGCCTGCTCCTCAGCCGGTCTTTGGTGTTTTAGTGGAATATTCCAAATTTTATGAGTCCTCAACTGTGATAGATTGATAAATTTTTAGTAAACTCTCCAAGAGATGACTTTGTAAACTGTAAAAGAAAAAACAACAAAACCTTCAACATGAACGATCATACTCGGTAGCAAATGAAATTAAAAAACGACATGTGAATGTCATTAAACCGATTTCATAACTGTAATATGTAACCCATCTGTCAGCGTTTACAAACATTCTGAAAGCTTGATGAATGCACCCAGCTACCATTCATGGCGTTTAACGATGGTTTATTATCTGCCAGTATTGGCGTTTAACAACGCCAAAAGACGTGGGATATGGTGACATCGCATCGCTGATGGAAACCTGCAACTTCAATAAATGGAAATTGGGATTTTAAAATAAATCCCATGCTTCAATTCTACGTAATTGATTAATGCATCCACTACTACCATTGGCGTTTGCAAATATTCCAAACGGTTGATTCTGTACCACTATGTACCATCACATTGTTGATGGAACTCTGCAACTTCAATAATTGTAACTTTTTACTTTAAATTAATTCTTATGCTCCAAATCTACTTGATGGATGAATTGATTTAGACTACTTGTGCAAATCTACTATGATTGGCGTCTATTAGTTTACCAACTCCCAAAGGTATAGATATGGTTACATCACATCGTCCCTGTCGTGTTTTTTTGTTTCTCAAGTCTGAGATTTTAATGGAAATTGTGATTTCAAAAATATTTTATTTTTCAATTTTCTAAGGTAAATTGAATGTTGACATTTATGCAACCATCTACTATGATTGGCGTGTTTACCAACTCCCAAAACCATAGATATGGTTAACATCACATAGTCCCTGTAGTCTGCTTTTTTTTGGTCTTTCACCCCCAAAATTTTAATAGAAATTGTTTGAATGTTCAGGGCGCAAATATAACCTGGTTTAAAATTATGCAAGGCAATTTAAAAACCATAATTAAATATCACCTTCAAAGGAAATAATGAATTATTTCTTGTAACAATATCACTTTCAAATAACTAATGAACTTTGACATAACTAATGAATTGTGAATTACCCTTTAGAACTAAATAGTACAAAAAGATTTTGTGGTAGAGATTTAAACGATATTACTATAACACAGTGAATGTGATAATAATAATAACATAATATTTAAAATATAGTATAATATCATATAAAGTTATCAAGAAAAATAGTAAAAATTTAATTTAATATATTATATTATATTATATTTTCTTTTTTATTAAAAAATTATAAACAATTTTTGTGGGAAGAAATTTAAATAGTAATGATTAATATTAGCAATTATAAAGTTTTATGTTTAAATTTAATTAATAAATATATAATTAGAAATAAAAATGTGAAATATGATCCATTTTACCATACAAATTAAGATATTGATTATTCATATATGTAAGTATGATATTACATAATTTCAAATTTAAATTTTAATATGGAAACCATATAAAATTAAATAGTTGGCAAATGTTGATAAGCATCAAAACATTTATCTGATTTTTAAAAAATCATAAAAATGAATTAAATTATTATTATTATAAATCATTAAAAGAATTAGTATATAAGTTAGACATATATATATTTACAAAACATGTAACTAGATTCTTAACCATAGAGATTCTTAACTTGTAACCAGTATTTACTACAATGGTATCCGCAAAAACCATGGCTTACTAATAACACATGTCCAAATTGACATACCTCTTACTAATAACACATGTCCAAATTGACATACCTCATGTTAATATGACACATGTTTATATGACATTTTTTAATTAATCAATTTAATTAAAATAAAAAATGGGCATAACTTGTAGAAAATCCTGAAGTTCAAGGTCATACAATTTACTAAATCACAGGACATGAATCTACTTCTACTTTCAACGAGCGAAAGCCAATAGATCGATGAAAACAATATGAACAAGAAGAAAATAAATCAGTGGCACATAACACAAGATGTATATGGGAAAAACCACTGCTCAAACCCCTCTATCTGTATCGCATATATCAGAAATATGAGTGAAAATAAAAATCTTGTTCTCACTAGAACAATTCCCCATAAGTATGCTCAACTCTCTCAGCTTACAAGCTAGCTCTTGGCCAATACTTAGCCAATTCTGCAGCTCTTCAAGCCCCTAATCTACTGCGTAAGTCATAGGATGAATTGTTCGTATTTAAAGGGAATTGATGCTTCCAAAATTGCGCAATCCAAACATAGGATCAATCTCTGATGCATGTATGATATTTACACTCCAGTAAATTATACCACCAATAGTACACTGTCCCTACACTCTAGTCTCAATTATGTCTTTCTCTAAACTGACATGCATGAGTTTCTCATGAGGGAATCTTCAGTTAACTAGAGTAGCACTAGTAGATGCATTAGTGCATCAACTGACTGTTAATCCTCTATTAGTTCCAAAAACAATTTAGAACTAATTTAACTGAATTAACTCAGTAAACTGAGTGATATAATTTCCAACTCAATTTAAAATCATACTCGACCCCTAAAACTTAGTGAGGACATATACATGAATACAAAAAGACTTCCAAATGGAAATTCTTAAGATAATTAAGCTAATTAAACTTAATTAACTATTTACAAGTTGCTATGAGAATAGAATTCGATTTTCATTCTCAGTTTACTTCAAGGACAAAACTGGAATTTCTTGTTGCCATTTCTCGACTCTCACTCTCAACAAGAAAGGGATTGTCAGCGACCCCGATCCTGTCTCTATGAAACTCGAATTTACATCTTAACAATGCTTTTGTCAAAATGTTAGCGTCTTGCTCGTCTCTGGGAATGTACTCTAACAACATAATCCACCTCAATACACAATCTCTAAGATGATGATATCAGATATCAATATGATTTGACCGATCATGAAAAACTGGATTTTCAGAGAGTTTGATACAACTATGATTATCACAGTAAATCATAGTTGGATCCATCTGCTGACCAAACAAACCAACCAAGATCTTCCTCATCAAGACAGCCTCACATGTTGCCTGAATCACAGCCATTTAATCTGCCTCTATCGAACTGAGTGCAACCGATCTATGTTTCATGTTGTACTAAGAAATTGTCACTGACCCAATATTGAAGATCCCTCCTGATGTGCTCTTCCTGTCGGATGGACTCCCTGCCCAATTTGCATCAATGAAGTCTTGAAACTTCATTCCCTCTGTCTGTTTGTACCATAATATGTACCAAGTAGTGCCCATGAGATATCTCAACACATACTTTGTCACCTTCCAATGCAGCTTGGTAGGCCTAACCATCGCTTGACTAAGCTGGTTAACTACATAGCACATATTCGGTCATGTGTTCACCAACTACATGAGTGAACCCACAAGCTACCTATTGTTGAAATGGTAATTTCAACTGCCGTGCAGTGCCAAAACCACCAGTTCCTTCCCCGCACCACTTTTGTTGAACACTGGTATTTTTTGGGGGAGCAGCGATCACAATCACCTGTTAACACGTGTCTGAGCAATCCTTTCCAAAACCACCATTCCCCGGCACGTAAAGTCCATCAGAAAGGGCCGTGCGATATTGATTGACAGTCGTCCGATTATTTTGGAGCAGATCTACGGTTATGGCAGCAACGGAACATGTTTTTTTTGTTGTTATTGGGAGGACCTCCAAGCCCAAAGTATCTTTCATGCGATATTAGCTGACTATTGAATACAATTAATATAAACTTACGGCGGTTGGTAAAGTCTTTAATATTTTTTTTTTTACACAGGAGTATGGAAAAGTAAAAACATATTAGTTTTGTTTTTGTCCGTTGACTATGTAATGTTTTTTTGTTCTGGAGTATGTAATGAAAAAGGGGAAAAATGCAGCAGTGCGTGAATGAAGGAAATTTTACACAGACGTGTAAATTTTTTTTAAGGAAATTTTACACAGCAGTGTAAATTTTTTTTAAGCTGAGACAGAGACAGAGTTTTGTTTGGTAATGCAATGTAATACGTGAGACGCAACAGCGTGAGCATATGTAAGGATTTTTCTTTTTTACACACAACAGTCTAAAAGAAATTTGCAGTAAAGACAGTGTATTTTTCAGCATAGACAACATTTTTTTTGTAATGCACAACAGTGCAGAGACAGAGTAAATCTTTTTTTTGGAACTGCATCTGAAGCAGTTTTGTTGGTGAAATCCCTCTGTGAGAGGAAGACCTGTTGTAATAGTTGGTTTTATTAATGAATACTAGTTCTCTGTGCATGAGTGAAACTGTGTTCTTCAGCAAAAACAATTTTCTGTTTCCTGTGTTAAAACATAGCATTATTCTCTGTTCAATCATTTTTTTTTGGAATTACGAGAAATTCCCAACATGGTATCAGAGCTTTTCCAGGCTCTTTGAAGGTCTCAAAGAAGCTGAAGGAAGGATTTCTTGTTGCAGCAGCTTCTCCAGCAGAGTGAAGACTCAGTCAAGAAAAAATCCAAGGTGTTTCTCAAGATTAGTTTTTTGTTGAGGACAGTCAGTTATTTTAATACATAGTCAAGTATTTTGAAGCACAGTTAAGAGTGCAAGTATGGCTGGAGCCAACACTAGCATGGGTATCTGTAATACCCAGCTCCCACAATTTAATGGAAAGAACTATGACCATTGGGCAATGACTATGAGAGCTCTGCTTGATTCCCAAGACTTATGGGAATTTGTTGAGGATGGTTTTGAAGAACCAACAGATGAAAATTAGTTTAATAATTTAACTCAGGCAGAGAAAGATCTGTTGAAGAGCAATAAGAAGAAGGATTCTAAAGCCCTCTACTTTTTGTATCAAGAAGTGCATGAGAGTGTGTTTCCAAGGATAGCAGCAGCTAAGAGATCCAAAGAAGCATGGCAAACTCTCAAGATAGCCTATCAAGGCATGGAGAAAGTGAAGACAACAAAACTACAATTGCTGAGGAGAGATTTTGAGACTCTCTGCATGAAGGAGTCAGATAATATTAACTCATTCTTCACACATGTGATTGGTCTGGTCACACATATAAGGTCTCATGGAGAGATTCTTGAAGAAAGGAGGATTGTGGAGAAACTATTGAGGATCCTACCCTCAAGGTTTGATGTGATTGTCACCACCATACAAGAGACAAAGGATCTCAAAAACTTTTCAATTGATGAACTACATGCATCACTGATAACACATGAGCAGAGATTGAGTAGAAATGAAAACTCATCTCTAGAGCATGCTTTTAAGACCCAGATGTTCTTTGGAAGGGGAAGAGGTCAAGGCAGAGGAAACAAGAGAGGAAGAGGCAGAAGCCAAAACAGAGGTGGAAGAAACAGTCGAGCAAATGCTCAAGGAAGAGGCAGCAATCCAAACCAGAACCAAGGCCAAGGCAGCAGCCAACAAAGTGGACAACATCATGCTCAACGACAAAGGTATGATAAAGCCAATGTCCAATGTCATTATTGTAAAAAATATGGGCATTATGCAAATGAATGTAGGAAGAAGCAGCATGATATGAATAATAGAACTAGTGCAAATTTCACTAGAGAAAATATAAGCCAAAATAATTTGTTTTTAGCCTGTAATATGGCTGAAGAAAAGAGTAAAGATGTATGGTTCCTAGACTCTGGTTGCAGTAACCATATGACAGGAAACATAGCCCTGTTTTCTATGTTAGATCAGAATGTGAAGTCACAAGTCACACTAGGGACTGACAATAAAGTTTCTGTTATTGGAAAAGGAGAAGTAAATGTCTTAACAAAGAAAGGTGAAAAGAAAACCATATCAAATGTCTATTATGTTCATGGAATGAAATGTAATCTCCTAAGTATTGGACAGCTTGTTCAAAAGGGGTACAATGTTTTCTTTGTGGATGATGTATGCACCATCATGGATAAAACACCCAGCAAACAATGTATTGTTGAAGTGAAGATGACAAGGAACAGGTTGTTCCCTCTCAGAATGAAAGTAGATTTAAAAAATGGAGAAGAAATAGCAGCAGTGACACAAGAGGCTTTTCAAATCGAACCAAAAGATGAAAATTGGTTGTGGCACTTGAGATTTGGACATCTCAACTTTGGAGGTCTTAACTTGTTGAATAGAAAAGGAATGGTAAGAGGATTACCATTGATAGAGAAACCAGATAGCCTTTGTGAAGGTTGTATCTTGGGGAAACAACACAAAGAAAGTTTTCCATCTGGGAAAAGCATAAGGGCAAAAGCACCCTTAGAAATTGTCGACTCAGATTTATGTGGACCGATGCAAACTCCATCACTTGCAGGTAGCCACTATATACTAACATTTATTGATGATTTTACTAGAAAAACTTGGGTTTATTTCCTGAAGAACAAAAGTGAAGTGTTTGAAAGATTTTGCAATTTCAAAGCACTTGTAGAAAACCAAAGTGGGCTACATATCAAAGTTCTAAGAACTGATAGAGGAGGTGAGTATATCTCCAAAGAATTTTTACGTTTTTGTAGAGAAAATGGAATTCATAAGCAGTTTACCACTAGGTACACTCCACAACAAAATGGAGTTGCCGAAAGGAAGAATAGGACAATCATGGATATGGCGAGGAGTATGTTAAAGGCAAAGCACCTGCCAAATGATTATTGGGTTGAAGCTGTACACTGTGCAGCGTACATTTTGAATAGATGCCCTACAAAAGCAGTCATGAACATAGTGCCGGAAGAGGCATGGAGTGGGACAAAGCAAGGAGTCATCCACATGAAAGTTTTTGGATGTGTGGCTTATGCACACATTCCAGATCAACTAAGGAAGAAGTTGGACAGCAAAGGGGAGAAATGTATTTTCATTGGATACAGTGAGGAATCCAAAGCTTACAGGTTGTATAACCCATCCACCAAGAAGCTTATTGTGACTAGAGATGTTCAGTTCATTGAAGAGGAAGCTTGGGATGGAAGCATAGAGAAAACAGTGAATGTTAAAAACTCTTTGTCACATGATGAAGATGATGAGGAGATGGCTGAAATACATCCCCAAATAGTAGCACCAACACAAGGGCAGCAAGAGACACCCTTTAGGAGAAATGAAAGTGCTTCTTCAAGCACACCATAAGGAGGAAATTCAAGTGCTTCTTCAAGCACTTCTACACCAAATGAAAGAGGTAAGAAGTTCAGAAATTTAAGTGACCTTTATGAACAAGAGCCAGCAAATGAAGGTATGAATTCTTTGTTTTCTTTATATTGTCATGTTGATGACCCTGTTCATTTCGAAGAAGCAATTAAGAATAGGAAATGGATAGAAGATATGGATGAGGTGATCAATGCCATAGAAAGAAACAAGACATGGGATTTAGTTGAACTACCAAAAGGAAAGGAAGTCATTGGAGTTAAATGGATCTACAAGACCAAGAGTAATGCTGAAAGCAAAATAGAAAGACACAAGGCAAGACTAGTTGTCAAAGGATATAAGTAGCAGTATGGGAGAGACTATGAGGAAATGTTTGCACCAGTTGCTAGAATGCAAACTGTGAGAGCAGTGTTGTCCATAGCAACACAAAACAAGTGGAAAGTTTACCAAATGGACATGAAGTCAACATTCCTGAATGGAGTGTTAATGGAAGAGGTTTACATTGAACAACCTCTAGGCTATGAAAAGAAAGGCTAAGAACACAAATTGTACAGATTGAGGAAAGCTCTTTATGGGCTGAAGCAAGCACCAAGGGCGTGGTACAATAGGATAGATTCCTATCTACTGGAGAATGGATTTGAAAAATGTGAGGGAGAACCCGCCCTCTACATTAAAGAAAAGGATGGTAAATTACTAATTGTTGTGTTATATGTTGATGATGTTATTTTCACAGGTAATGATGATTTCCTTATTGAAAATTTCAAAACAGTCATGAAAGAAGATATTGAAATGACTGACATGGGCTTGCTGAGATACTTCTTAGGAATAGAAGTAGAACAAAATGGAAATGGGATTTTATCTCACAAGTGAAATATGTTAATGAAGTGTTGGAAAGATTTAATATGCAGGAGAGCAAAGCAGGGATCAGTCCCACCGTGATGGGATTAAAACTCAGCAAAGAGGACAACAACAAGGATTTTGATCCTAGTTTGTACAAGAGTATAGTTGGCAGCCTCATGTATTTGACTGCAACTAGGCCAGATATAATGTATGTTGTTAGTTTAATTTCCAGATTCATGGAGAGGCCAAAAGAAGCACATTGGCAGGCAGCGAAAAGGATTCTGAGGTATGTTAAAGGTACTAAAAGGTTTGGAATTTTATATACTGTTTCAGAATGTTCAGATTTAATTGGATACACTGATAGTGATTGGGCTAGAAGTGTAGATGATCAGAAAAACACATCTGGTTATGTTTTTCACATGGGTTCAAGAGCCATTTCATGGGCTTCTAAAAAACAACCTATTGTAGCATTGTCTACAGCAGAGGCAGAATATGTGGCAGCTACAGCAGCAGCGTGTCAAGCAATTTAGATGAGAAGGATGTTAAGGAGCTTATGCCAAGAGCAAGCTAAAGAAACTGTGATTTTTTGTGACAACAGCTCAGCTATTGCATTATCCAAGAATGTTGTGTTTCATAAGAGAACGAAACACATTGACACAAAGTTTCATTACATCAGGGAATTGGTAAACAATGGAGAAATTGTTTTAAAACACTATAGAACTCAGTTGCAGGTTGCAGACATTCTGACCAAACCATTGGAGCAGAAAAGTTTTGAGTTTTTGAGGAAATGTCTGGGTATGACTGATAACCCAACAGTTGAAATTAAAGGGGAGTGTTGAAATGGTAATTTCAACTGCCGTATAGTGCTAAAACCGCCAGTTCCTTCCCCGCACCGCTTTTGTTGAACAATGGTATTTTTCGGGGGAGCAGTGATCACAATCACCTGTTGACACGTGTCTAAGTAGTCCTTTCCAAAACCACCATTCCCTGGCGCGTAAAGTCCAACAGAAAGGGCCGTGCGATATTGATTGACAGTCGTCCAATTATTTTGGAGCAGTCTATGGTTATGGCAGCAGCGAAACATGTTTTTTTTTTTTTGTTATCGGGAGGACCTCCAAGCCCAAAAGATCTTTCATGTGATATTGGCTGACCACCATATTGAATGCAATTAATATAAACTTACGAGGGTTGGTAAAGTCTTTAATATTTTTTTTTTACACAGGAGTATGGAAAAGTAAAACCGTATTAGTTTTGTTTTTTTCTGTTGACTATGTAATGTTTTTTTTGTTCTGGAGTATGTAATGAAAAAGGGGAAAAAACACAGCAACGCATGAATGAAGGAAATTTTACACAGCAGTGTAAATTTTTTTTAAGCTGAGATAGAGACAGAGTTTTGTTTGGTAATGCAATGTAATACGTGAGATGCAGTAGTGCGAGCATATGTAAGAATTTTTTTTTTTTACACACAACAATGTAAAAGAAATTTGCAATAAAGACAGTGTATTTTTCAGCAGAGACAGAGCATTTTCTTTTGTAATGCACAACAGTGCAGAGACAGAGTAAATCTTTTTTTTGGAACTGCATCTGAAGCAGTTTTGTTGGTGAAATCCCTCTGTGAGAGGAAGACCTGTTGTAACAAATGGTTTTATTAATGAATACTAGTTCTCTGTGCACGAGTGAAACTCTGTTCTTCAACAAAAACAATTTTCTGTTTCCTGTGTTAAACAGATCATTATTCTATGTTCAGTCATTTTTGTTTGGAATTACCAGAAATTCCCAACACCTGTAAACAGTAGCTTCCACTACTTCCCCTGAAGTAGCATCCTCCTTCCTCCAGTTACCTACTAGAGGAGTCCCTATGGTTTTGCTGCTCTCCATGTGGAATCTCTTGAGTATCTCATTGGTATAGTTGCCCTGAGATACAAGCAACTCCCCATCTCCCTACCATACCTCCATGGCAAGAAAGTAATGCATAAGCCCCATGTCTTTCATCTCAAACTTTCTTGCAACATCCTCCTTGCAAGATTTGATTAGTTGATCATCTTTTGTTAGTATGAGATCATCAACATAAAGTACAATGATCAACAGTTTACCTTCCACCACTATGTGGTACACATTTGCATCTGCTTCATTCTTCGTGAAGCCCAACCCGGTGAAATAGTTATCTATCCTGGTGTACCAAGCATGGGGTGCTTGCTTGAACCCATACAATGCTTTCTTGAGCCGACACACATGTGACTCATGGTCAAAGGTCTCAAAAACCTTTAGGTTGCTCTATGTACACCTCTTTCTCAATCATGCCATTAAGGAAGACTATCCTCACATCCATATGATGTATCTTCCAACCCATATGTGCTAATAGTGACAATATAGATTTGATTCATGAGTACCTTGTGACAGGAGAAAAGGTCTCATCATAGTCAATCCCCTCTACTTGTGAAAAGCCACAATCTACAAATATAGCTTTATGCTTCTTCACACTACCATCTGAAACTTGATTTACCCTGTAAAGCCAAGAGGAGCTCACCACTGACTTGTCTTTCGTTCTCAGGATCACATCCCAAACACTGTTATGAACTATGGAGTCATACTCCTCCACAATGGCATCAACCAAAATTGGCTGCTGCAACTCTTTCTTAAAGGAAGATGGCTTTTTCACAACACTTTCACCCATAAGAGCCATGTATCAAGTGTACCTCTCAAGTGACCTCCTTTGCCTGCGCTGAGAAGTGGGTGCTCCCACATTCTTTCGTGCATCATCCAACAATTTTTTAGCTTCTCTGGTGCAATTTCTTCCCTCTCTGGAAGACTCTGCCTGAGTGGATGTCTCTACCCCCAGATCCTCTACATGTGGCTACTCCATATCAATCTGAGGCTCCTCAACCTTAGGAGCTAAAATCTCCTCATTTGCATGTAGCTCAAGATCTCTCTTAAGGGAAACTCACATGGCCTTGTCCTCATCGAATCTGACATCCCTGTTAACTACTGTCATCCTGCTAATCGGGAACTACATCCGATAGTTGTGAGGTGTATCAGTGTACCCCACAAATATCTTGAAATTTGTTATCGGCTCAAGCTTCTTCCGTGCATCTTTGGTCACATGGTAATATACCGATGACCCAAAAATCCTGAAATGACCAATTTCTGGCCTCTTACTGGAATAATCCTCCTCTGGAGTCTTCATCTCATGTATCCCATATGGGCTACAGTTCTGAACATAAATCGTTGTGTTGCATGCCTCATCGCACAAGTGTAGTGGTAGGCCCTGATCATGCAATATCACCCTTGCTACCCCTACTATGCTACTATTCTTCCTTTCGGCCACCCCATTCTACTGAGAGTTATGGGGGTTTGTCAACTCCCGTTTAATCTCTTCCACTGCACAAAGGTTCTTAAACTCATTTGAGACATAATCATCACTATTATCACTCCATAGAGCATTAATATTCTTTCCCGATGCTTTCTCCACCAATTTTTTAAACTCACAAAACTTTGTGAATGTTTGATCCTTTTTTCTGCATGAAAAATATCCAACATTTACGAGAATAGTCATCAACAAATATAACATAATACCTGTGCTTGGCCATGGATTCTTTCAAGAATGGTCCATACACATCTAAATGGACTCACTTTAGAATAGCCTCTGCTTGACTATCTCTGTAGTGAAAGGAATACTTGGTGTATTTTCCAAAAGTACATCCTTTACATGTATCAACTTGCTCAAGCATACCTTTGGGAAGTCCATTAAAGATCTGCTACAATATCTTCAAAGCCCCATGATGAAAATGGCACAAGCACCTTTGCCACAACTCGCCAACGTCTCGGCTCTGCACCCTTTCTAAATTTTTGCTCAAAGAAACACATTACTCTACCCCCAACTTATAGAGATTATTCACCCGAATTCCTATATTTTTTACTTGACCTGTGGCTATGTGTCAAAGGAATGCCTTTCCTTTTGAGAAGATCACAACATAGCCTCTATCCTAAAGCATGGCAGCCAATACCAAGTTCTTCTTTAGCCTGGGCACATACATAACATTCTTCAAGGTGAGTGGAGCCCCATTCTCCCTTTGAAAAGTAATTGTGCCCAATCCAGTAACACTATACTTCCCATGATCACCTATCTCGATATGCGTCTAGAGATCTTTTTCCTCCAGGTCACTGAATAACTCCTTGTCATCAGTTGTGTGGAATGAAGCTCCACAGTCTAAGTACCATACACTTCCCATCATTGAGGACACCATGCATGCAATGAGGAAAAAGTATAATTCGAATTGAGAGGCCAAAGCCTCAAGGCTCACACGCCGCTCCTCCTGAGGACTTCTTCTTGGACTTCTTGAGTGGACAATTTGTAACAAAATGGCCTAGCTCATGACAATGAAAGCACTTGACTTTCGTCAAGTCTTTCTTCTTACCTCCATGATAAGAATCTAATTTCGAATGGGAAGCTTTCCCTTTCCTTTTCTTCGCCTTAATTGTTAAGGCACAATTCTCTTCATCATCAGTCTTTGATGAAGAACCATCCCTGGTGTTCCTCCTGATCTCCTCCTGCATCAAATCCAACCATAGTCGTTCTCAATCCGGTAGCTTCTCCTAACCATTGAAAAAGTCTTAATAACTATGCCAACCCTTTGGGAGTCCTACAAGAGCAATATTCACCATATCATCCCCGGCAACCATGATTCCAACACTTCCAAGTTCATCACGACATTGAGTGAACTTGGTCAAGTATTTTGGAATAGTCTCGCCTTTGTCCATTTTGATTTTTCGAAGTTTGTCTTTCGATGCCAATTTCCTTTGGTCACTGCTATTCTGATACATGTCCATCAATTCTTTCCACATAACATACAGAGTTTTCTTGCCATGGACACTCGAGACAATGTGGTCTCAAACTCCCTCAAGGATTATCCACCTCGTCTTCACCACAGACTTCTTCCATTCAGCCAAATTATGTGCATTCGATGCTGCTGGCTTAGGAACTTTTTGATCAATGAATTCTTTCAAGCCATTATCCTCTAATATAGCCTCCATTCTGTCCCTCCAGGCTATAAAATTTGAGTTTTCCTTTTAAGGCATACTCGAGCCGCAAACCATAGAGTGTCATGTGCCAATCCTGAAGTATGTATTGCAAATTCGAATTTCACCTATAACCCAAAACTCAAAACTTTGAAATGTCCTCTAGTATACTATTCTCAGCTTCGATACCATGTAGAAATCTTGAAGATTCAGAAGCTCATGCAATTTACTAAAGCACATGGTAAGAATCTACTTCTACTTTCAACCAATGGAAGCCAATAGATCGATCAAAACAATATGAACAAGAAGAAGATAAATCAATGGCACATAAAACAAGATGTATCTGGGGAAAACCACTGTTCAAAACCCCACTGTCTGTATTACATATATCAGAAATCTGAGTGAAGATACAAAGCTTGTTTTCACTAAAACAATTCCGCACAAGTATGCTCAACTCTTTTGGCTCACAAGCTAGCACTTGGCCAACACTTAGCCAATTTTGTAGCTCTCCAAACCCCTAATCTCTTGTGTAATTAATAAGATGAATAACCTGAATTTAAAAGAAATTCATGCTTCAAAAACTGCGCAATCCAAACATAGGATCAATCTCTGATGGATGCATGATATTTACACTCTAGTAAATAATACCATTGATACTACACTATCCCTGCACTCTAGTCTCAACTGGATCTTTCTATGAAGTGACATGCATGAGTTTCTCATCAGGGAATCTCCAGTTAACTAGAGTAGCACTAGTGGATGCATTAGTGTACCAACTGACTACTAGTCCTCTATTAGTTCCAAAAACAATTTAGAACTAATTTAACTGAACTTAACTCAGTAAACTTAGGGATCTAAATTCCAACTCAATTTAAACTCGTACTAGACCCCCAAAACTTAGGGAGAACATATACATGACTAGAAAGACTTCCAACTTGAAATTTCTAAGCTAATTAAGTTGATTAAATTTAATTAACTATTCACAAGTTGCTATGAGAATAGAATTCAATTTTAATTATCAGTTTAATTCAAAAACAAATTAAACTGGAATTTCTTGTTGCCATTTCTCAATATACTATTTCGAGATAAATTTCAACATTTAATTTCTGACTATTACTAAGAGTATTTTAAAATAAATTTAATCTCCATTATTCGTTAATAATTTCACATTCCTAATATCTGTACCATATTTTCCATAAAAACATTTCACAGTGAAAACTCCTAAGTTTCACACGATTACAATTTTGACTAGATCTTGTAATGTAATTAAACAAATTAATAAAAGTTAATAGTATATTATTAACTCGACAACTATAATATGAGCAGTAACCTTTCTTTGTCCGAGCTTGGTCACATTCACATCTCCTATTATCTCCTTGCTTTCTTTGTACTCAGCATCTTTATGAGAAAATAATATTTGGAAGTGGCGGCCATTGATTGTAATCTATATATTCTTCTGCCTTTAAATCATCGTCTTTGCCTTCTTCAACTGGGTATCTATTTTCTCCATTTGGGCTCTAGCCTACTAGGATTTTTCAGGATTTGGGTAAGTGGAATAAGTAGAGTCTGTGCAACGACTTTTATATGTGTGTATATATTGGGGGGCTGAAGATGAAGGTAAGGAATGTTATAAAGGGCCCATCAATTTGCAGACAAGACTAGGATCCACTCGAAAGAACGTGTACACTGTGAGAGCTGGCAAAGGAAAAACTTTGGATTGCAGAAAGATCTACATATCATACGCTCCTTCAAGAAGCCACTGTGTTGCTGCTTTGTACTATGATGAGAGTTGCCAGCCATACATTTGGATCCACAATCCCAACGGGTTCGGCAGGATGGTGAAGCAGCCGTATATCAGCTTCGAGAATTTGAGAGATTTCTTGGAGATCAAGAATTGCAAAGAATCAGCGAGAGGTAGTCTTTGTGTATACAAGAATCCCAGGTCAGATTTGTGCTGACTACCCAAAAAAACAGTTGACACCAATCTGCTTGTATTCTTGCAGAGATAGTGATGTATAATACTGTGCCTTTTTTTAGTTGGTTATCTTGACTGGCTAGGGTGGTAGATTATTTGTTTTATGCATTTGACCTGTTGGAATTAATGCTTACATTCCATATTTGAGAAATTGGTTTGTGATGGTTGAGAAATTCTCTCAACCACTCTCTCTAAATTAGGAATAAGTTAGATCTCAGAAACTCTATTTAATAGAGTAATCTGAATGTAAATTTGTGTGTGTGAGTGTCTTTGCACGTACACCATTTGTGCATAATATATGTTTGAGCTTTTGTGATTGTGTGATTTTAGCTGTTTTTATCATGGTATCAGAGCGATGGTCAGAGAAATCTTGGAGGGACTCACATTCGGCGTGAGAATGTTGGCGGAATGACAGTGGCCGCCTGTGCAGCTGCGTATTGGATATCTAAGGGATCCAAAGAGGCGGGTCGTGGAAGCATGTGAATCAGGTGCGGGAAATTGGGCATTGCGAACTTACCCTTCAAGCTGACAGCAGCCACATCATAGGCACGAGCTGCCATCTCTGGTTCATCATATGATCCTAGCCAAATTCGGGTTTTGGTTCCTGGTTGTCGAATCTCAGACACCCATTTGCCCCATCGCCGGCGACGCACACCTCTGTCTGTAAGAATCAGCGGTGCAGAGAGATACGATCAAACGAGCTGTGTCTGATATACACGCAGAGAGACCTCTGATTCCAATATCAGAATGAGCAGCGATCTTCTGAGCGATCTACTGAGCGTTTGAAACTGGGCATTTCTCTGTTCTGCCTCTGATTCCAATCTCACAAAAGGAAGAGGTGGAGTTCATGGCGGATACATCTCAGGCATTGCTATTTAGGGTTTCACTTCCTGCCTGTTTCCTGTAGTTGGCTAACCCGTGCTGTTGGCCATTCTGAGCATCTTGTCGCTCAACCAGAGGTTTCTGAAAGAAGCGCCTATTAATGGTGGCTGACATGTATGTATTCCATACTTGCCCCTGATAACTGCGGCTTTTCTTCTTATCTGTCAATTTGAAAGATAGCAGGGGCAGCTCCCATGGTGTTTGTACGTCATTTGGAGACGGGCTGCTCGATTGTCTGGACGAAATCGACGAAGATCAGCTTCTGTTCGCAGTCAGTTCGAGTTTACAGTCTCTGCTGAATGTGAGGTTGGATGCTGCGGTATTAGAGACTCTGCCCATCTTTCTCAATAAATCACATAATTTCGTAGATGGGTTGGAGTGCGCAGTTTGCCTCTGAGAATTTGAGGAAAATGAGACAGGCCGGCTTCTGCCCAATTGAGGGCATAGCTTTCATGTTGAGTGTATTGATTTGTGGTTTCGTGAACTTATTAAACTTTTTTTAAAAATAACCAGCAATTCAACTATGTGTGTGATGCCAGTGTTTAAAGATCAAGTAGCAGTAAGGCTCAATATGGATGGTTGTCCAGATAGTATGGCAGTTGCGGATCTAGGGAAGGATCCCTCATTAGTGGTAGACGTGGAAGTGGTTTCCTAATGAGGTTATGCGACAGATTGGGATGCTGTCCAGTAATTGACTTCGGGAGGTCCTTGATTCGGGAGTTGAGGAAGGGAACTCGGGAATCCAACTTGCAAACTACACCTTTCCGAGGGTTATGAGGCAACTTGATGGAGCATCTACTGATAAGCTTGATTATTTTGTTATTTTCATGTAATGTAATCATTAAGGGGGGATGTTGGAATTAATGCTTACATTCCATATTTGAGAAATTGGTTTGTCATGGTTGATAAATTCTCTCAACCACTCTCTCTAAATTAGGAATAAGTTAGATCTCAGAAACTCTATTTAATAGAGTAATCTGAATGTAAATTTGTGTGTGTAAGTGTCTTTGCACATACACCATTTGTGCATAATATATGTTTGAGCTTTTGTGATTGTGTGATTTTAGCTGTTTTTATCATGACCTGCAACGTACTGCGATTTTTCAGCATCTGGGTGAGTACCTAACAGCCAAAAGTGGGTACAAGGTGACATATATGCAGTGCAATTGACATTTATGTGTGTGTATACAAGCGGGGAACTTCCGAGAAACTCATCGACTTGAGACAGTGAGAGATAGTTTTGTTATGTACATAAATCCACAGTCATATGTGTGCAAAGGACCTGAACCAAAAAGTTTACAGAGCTTTGATATATGCATGGGGTGATCGTGATGAATAACAGCGTGTGTTTGTTTTCATTAGATTAGCCGGTTAAGTTGGTAGATTCTCTCTCTACATAGATAGAAATGTAGAGGTAGGTATTCCAGTGCATTGCCAAATCTCTGTGTATCTTCACTCATCGGAATGTATTTTCTTTTCACGGGTATTTAAATATAATACTAATAATCTTATATGTATTATTTTATAATCTATATTTATGTATTACAAAACTTTAAACCATCATATGGTTTCATAAATATATTTTAAAAATATTTTACAATTAAAGTTATCAATTAGAGATTAATGTCAATATAATATTGATTCTATTAATATAATGTTGATTAAAAAATAGTAGTCAAAATTAATCAACCTATATTAATATCAAACGAATAATTATAAATGTGTATTTAAATATAGTACTAATAATCTTATATGTATTATTTGTTAATCTATTATGTATTACATAACTTTAAACCATCATATGGTTTCATAAATATATTTTAAAAATATTTTACAATTAAAGATATCAAATAGAGATTTATGTCAATATAATGTTGATTGTTATCAATATAATGTTGATTAAAAAATAATAGTCATATGTTATTATAGTTGTGCTGGTTTAACAAGTCAAGTGTGACAGATGTTAGGGAAATGAGAGTGGATGTGAGTAAGGGTTAGACAATCTAACAGAAAGTGATTTTCATTCTCCACCATCACTGGATTTCACTTCAAGGCTCATGCGATTTAGTTCTAATTTTGGTTCTCAAGGGTGGGATTGATCACCTCCTTATAGTATCTTAGCTTCTTTTACCCTCCAGCTCATTATCATCCCATAGCTTATTCTTAAATTTGGAGGTGATAGTATCTTTGACACTATCCTTGCTTCCCACGTTAATCTCCTCATTTATCCCAATAGTTGAACCAAGACTCGGATCCCAGACTTGAGGTAGGGGTTTAAGAATTTAAAGAAGGCTCTTGGATTCCATGTAAATAAAAATATTTGAGTATTATTTTAAATATTTTATTAAAATAGAAATTATAATTATAATTTTTGCTTTTAAATTTGGTATATCAAAAATTTATATCTATATTTTAAATTAATTTTAAATATTTCATTTTATATTTTTTATTTAATATATATATATATATATATATATATATATATATATATATATATATATATATACACACACTTAAAAGTTCATCAAAATAGTTACACACTTGTGTAATTATTTAAATTTGTGGGGTATTTTTTCACCATGCTGTATGAGTTATCTAGTTGTGTATCATATTTCATTATTTCATTGGATTGTATTAATCTAATTTTTTGATAATATTCTAAGATTTTTAACAATTTTTGTTTCACCTTTTAGGGCTCTCTCTCATACAAACTCATATATAGTCAATAAGTAGGGACTGCTCAAAATAACATATATATAAATTTAAATTTATGTAAACCCCATTTCAAAATAACATATACAATCTTAATATATATATATATATATAACATTAAAAAAATTAAGTTAAAAGAAATATACAACATTTGAAAAAAATAACAAACTTATATGCATGTAGCTATATGTATTATCAAAATTTTATTTATATATATATACATATACTCACTCATTTTAGAATATAGCTTCAAGAATTTTAATTAATTATTAATAATTATCAATAATTATGGTGGATGGTAGGGATTTAACCTCCACAAAATATTCTAGAATATTCTACTTTGTATATACAAATCAAATGAAATGTTGAGATTTATCTCCATAGTAGTTATGCTCTTTTTACCATTTTAATTAAATTAAGTAATTGAAAAAAAAATGTCATATGAACAAGAGTCATATGAAGTGGGATATGGATTTTTAGGCATGTGGTATTGAAAAAGTCATGATATTGTAACAAAGTCTATTTAAAGATTAAGAATCTCTATTGTAACAAAGTCTATTTAAAGATTAGGAATATCTATGGTAAAGTTGTAGTAAATAGCCATGGTTAAGATCTTGTTCCATGTTTTTTAAATGTATATACATTGAACTTATATATTAATTCTTTTTATAATTCGTAATAATAATAATAATAATAATAAGCCCATAGGGGTAGCTCAATCGGAAATTGTTGTGTTACGAAGTATTGTGTAAACTACGAAAATCAAAGTTCAAGGTAAAGATGGGTTACGTTGAAATCATAAAGATGTGTTACACTTTTGGGCCAAATGTGTATTGGGAATTTTGATTTGGAGTAAAAGGGAAATATTTGGAGAATTATGTTGTTGTCCTAATGATAATGATATTTTTTGCAAAAAAATAGTGTAGCATAATCTCTCAACTTTCCATTAAATGCAATATATGTCCTTGCAATTTTTTGTAAAACTAGGTATGAGTGTGCTCATGTAGCATAATTTAGTCTAAAATGTGTAATTTTTTAAAAAATATATGAGAAAGATCTACATGGAGAGAACTAAGTTTTTCATATTAATTTTTTTTATGCAAAATTATATTTTTTATTATTTTTAGAAGTTGGCTAAGTAATATTTTAATTGCATTTTGGAGA
The DNA here is from genome assembly GCA_031772625.1 of Pinus tabuliformis. Lineage (NCBI taxonomy): Eukaryota > Viridiplantae > Streptophyta > Pinopsida > Pinales > Pinaceae > Pinus > Pinus tabuliformis. Next base: position 1,210,281,008 of record CM062820.1, on the reverse strand, counting down.
CACGTGTGTTCACGTAAGATTTTTTTCAACTCGTTAAATAAATTGAAAAACCAATAACACCCTTTTGAAGAGGACTTATAAACAAATATAGTGGTATTTAAAAAAAAATTGGTTGTGTATTTTTTATGTTATTGATTTTTTATCGAGCCCCTTTGAAATTGTTCAAAAAAGTTTCAAGCATTATTTTTAAAAGAAATTAGATAAAAAATATCATATGATTTTGAAAATGTCAAACTCATATGCCATTGCATAGAGAGTTCCTTCACTAATCTAACATGATCAAATTTGCCACCTAAGGACAAATTTGGCTTGCAGTCTGCTAGGAGGTTGTCAACCACTGGATCTAGCACTTAAAATGCTCAATCAAGTATTTGAAATTCATATTCAAATAGATAGCTCTAGGGTTGAAGAAACCCTAGATGGAGCCCTTAATGTGGTTAAACAAAGACTTCATCGAGCTATCATAATTATTTAAAAGAAAAATCTATCAATACTTATCTTTAAGAGAATTATAAAATCTATTTATTCCACAAAAATAATTTTTACAAATATTCAAATATATTCCAAATTCTAATTTTCGTTAATTATAAATTCAAATTTTATTTTATTTTACCAAGAAAATAATTATAATAATATATAGATAACTTTCTATAAAAGAATTTAACTTGATTTTTCAATTTTGAAATTCTTAAAAATGATAATTTGTTTATTGTTTTGATTTTAAATATAACATATTTTTATACTTAATCATTTTATAATTTTTTAAAGTAGAAAATTTCAATTAAAAAAAATTAAATTATAATAAATAAATAAATAAAAACACCAAACTAAACTAAATTTTATAATATTATTTTTGTAAAAACAATTTTATAGGCGCATTTAAATTTACATTACTCAAATTCAAATTAGTAAAAAAGATATGATTATGACAGAGAGAATCATGTTTATTAACTCTTCAGTGAATTCTTTTAAAATATACATTTCCAACATCATGAAATTCACATTTTTGAGCTACACTTATTCAGAATAAAAATTTATAATAATTATTAAAAGCAATTTAATAATTTTTTTTTAATTATTATTTTTTATTTTTTATTTTTATGTTTAATCAATTTATTATTTAAATTATAACATTGTAAATTTAAATCATAGTAAAAACAAATTTTTAAATTATATAAGAATATTACAATTTCAATTGCAAGTGGGATAGAATCCTTTTTCAAATCTATACACCAAAATTCTAAAAATGTAATGAGAAATTAAGCTACATCATTTTTAATTACCTATTCAAATGTCATATATATCTATATATATATATATAATTTTTTAACTATCAAAGTTTGTGTATCATTATTGACATATACATAAATTTTAAAATTTACAGTTTTAAGGCTCAATGCTGGCACGATCAAGCCTTAAAGCTCCATTGAGATTCTAACGTGGGGTTACAAAGATGATCAATATGAGGCTCAATGTTGGCTTGATCGAGCCTTAAAGCTCGATCGAGATCCTAACTTGGGGTTACAAAGGTGCTCAATCGAGCCAATGGCTCACTAGATCAAGCCTTAAGCTTGATCGAGATCCTAACATGGGGTTAGGAGGTGCTCTATTGAGGGTTTCTTTAAATGAGACCGATCTATTTTTAAGCATCTCAACAGCTTGATCAAGCGCTTAAAAATTGGTCTGTTGAGCATCCTTTTTCACCAAAAAGTAACACAACTTCATGCTTTCACCCTAATAATAATAATAAAGTTATAATTTAAATCGGTTTTATGACTTTGTCTATTTTAACAATGCGAGATGTATGAATTAAGTGTTTTGTTACTTATTAGTCCTTGGCAAGGCACATAACTGACAAGGCACATAACTACCAATCGATTTGCACAATATAATCCCATTTGAATAAATGCATTTCATATTTTATGCCATAATTTACAGATATGATTTCAATATTCATGCATGATTTTTTAGATATTTGGGGAGTAATTTTTTATTTTTAAGCTTTGTAGAAAACCACCTAAAAAAAAAAATCCTTAAAAATAGTTCATACTAAATAACATATTTACCATCCGTTACTTCCCACCATAATTTAAGGAGTCTTTCCATAAAAAATGGATAGAAATAAGATGTAAATAAATATACTTACTACGAGTTACTTCCTACCATTATTTATGTTTTCCTTAGCACCTATGTCGAAGTAAAACTATAAACTTACTAGTGGTTACTACCCACCAAAGTTTATTCAAGTCCTTCTGCCTGAGCAAGTAATTAATTTTTCCACTGTTGGGCGCAACCCAACTTTGCCTAAATTTTGGTAAAGACTCTGCATTTTGAGGAGCAGTGGAGAGTACAACGGAGCACCATGTGGACCATGCTCTGCATTTTGAGGAGCAGTGGAGAGTACAACGAAGCGCCATGTGGACCATGCAATAGAGCAGCAGAGCACCAAGTGGAACTCACAGCTGTGTAGTTGGAATATAGTGGTCGAAGCCCCTCCTTTTTGTAAAAAGCATGTAATGTTGTAAAATATGGATGGTTATGGATGATTTTTAGACCATCCTAAATTTTTTTAGGGAGTCCATGGTATGTGGACCATGGTATTTTGATGATATATCACTGGATGTAATAGTATATATAGGGATCAATAATAAATAAGAGAGACATCACATCTTGAATTAAATGGTTGTATTCTTGTGATATGTGGTTGGGAAAAGAAGGCGAGGCTTTGTAGTTGAGTGCGAAGATGACTTGCAGCTTACTGCGTAGGTCAAGAACTGTTTTTCGTACAAGAATTATTATTATAAACAACAATTCTTGTGGAGTTTTTCCCACATTGGGATGAACCACGATAAAATTGGTGTCTTCATGTGTATATTTGCTTATTATATGTTGTCGAGTAATATTTTATTATAGTTGAATTTTATTATAGCGCAGTGATGATTATGGATTTATATGGTATTTTTAAATGATTGAATGAATGAGGAAAAGTGATTTATGAATGTTAAGACTAAAATATAGTATAAAACACCACATCACATCATCCTTCAAGGCTACAGAAACTTGGTTCTGCATCCTCCCATAGTCACTTTGGGTGAGACTACAATCTTCTTCTAGGTTGTTGCCGAAAGGGCCTGTGATTGAGAATTTTATTGGTTAATAGTATAGATTGAACCTGGGTCAACCCAAATCATAACGAACATACGGTTCTGCTTTCGAGACTGGGATCTGTTTAAGGGATATGTTTATGTGGAACCCGTTGAAGAAGGAAATTCAAGATTGCCTAGAATCGAAGGAGTGAGAATTTATAGATCAAGAGAGCAGAAACCCTCATCTGACATCTAAATGTTGGTTAAAAAAGTATATTTTTACAGATCAATACAAAATTTTCTTCTCCTCATTTCTTATTGAACTGTACGAGTGGATATGAGGTTGAATGAAAGAAAGACCTGTTTTAATGGCGGAGAACCTACGACAGGGACTCCTGAATTGATAGAACGACTCAATAGCATTGACAACATATTTCCGGATTGATAACATCTTGGGAGGATTCATTATTGAGTGCGGAGTAGACCAGACTATGTCCTACAGTGAAGCAGAACAATGATTCTTCAAAGGATAGCGAAGTAAATATTTAAAGTATTTAAAACTTTGGATTAAGGTGCTTCTATGTGAATAGGGAGTTTTACGAATGCAATTAGATTGCTAGTTTACTTATGCTTGGAAGAAAAGAGAATAAACCTAAGCCAGAGACTGGAACAATATGAAGTGGAAAGAGATATAGAATAGATACCAGAAACACAACACATGGACAAGACCCAAAGACCTTTGTAGAGACTGAGTATAGTCCTTTTTTAAGTGAACATGAAAGTGAAGAAGAAGATAACCACCGTGATAACCCTCAGGTAACTCTGCAGTATTCACCCTTCGAACCTGAGAGTTTGCAAAAGCCAAAATCCAATAATAGTCAGGTGTTTTTGGCTGTCCCCCTACCCTTCCCCCTCCCCCTCTAAGAAGAAATATGGCTAATGATATTAAGCTTCCCATTTTCAAAAAGGAATTGGATTGTGTGATCTAGAACAATTTTGGTTTTTATGTCAATCTGTATAGACCGTGAAGCACATCAACAATGAAAATATAAAGAAAGCACAACTCATTATGATGCTTTGAGATAGAGCATTGGCATGGTATATGGTGGTCTAGTTGCAGGTGTAAGGGATAATCGTTCAAATCCTGAAACGATCTCCTCAAGCGCAGGTGGAAGTTCTTCTTCTATTTTCCTTGGAGTTTCAGTCATCCACCTCCAAACTTAGATATTCTACTAAAACATCTGAATTGCTAAATTTACATGAAAAATAGCATAACTTCACTTACCCGGAATCGAAAGGAGTTAACACCCCGTTGAAAAAATTCTCGGGTCTGCCTTTTCCACAGTCCTCTACATCTCTCATGGAACCAGAAAAAACAAAGCTCCAGTTTATAATTCCTCGAGTTCGAAATATGGATTAACCCACATATACTTTTACCATGTGACCATCGTTGGATCACGGCCTCCACAACAGACAGTTACGATCATCCGGATTTTAATGGAATTAAGCCATAGTTGAATTGCTCATCGAGTCCAAAAATTTTATTAACCACCATTCACTTTTCCACGTGATATCCATTGGATCTCGTTCCTCTAATTGGAAGACCCAAATCAACTGCACTATTAACCCAGTTTGATAAAATATTGCGTCCAGTTTTGGGTTAAACCTCGACGTTTATTTGCACATGACTACTGTAGATCTAATGGTTCTGTCGATCAAACGGTTCTAGGCTTCTTTGGTTTTCCTCACAAGTTTATCAGAATTTTTCCTCCTTCCGCTATGATTTTAGCGCTTCCGCCAGGTTTAGCTCTTCACTAATGAATTCAGAGTTTAGTTAATTAAAGTTCTAGGGGTCGAAACACATTCGAATTAACTTAATACACAGTGAATGAGGAATTTAAACACAAGAACACTAGATCATACAAAACTCTAAGTTTACAGGCCAAACTGGAATTCAACAATACACAAAGATATTTCAAAGGAATTCAACGTCCTGGATTTAGCCTTCCATGCATAAAATACATAGAGATACAGAGATATTTCAATTCTTTTACAGTCTAATTCTCCATAACCAAATCCAGCCAAATCCTCTTACAATAGTTCAAAACTTACATAATTAATTTACATCCAACAATCTAATCCTCAATCAGTGAATCGAATCTATCTAATCCTAGATAAATACCTAAACTGCTTGATATTCTCCTTAAGAATCTCAACTAAGTCTGAACTACTTCGGTTAATTACAAAAGCCTTCAAATACTTATATTCTAGCTCAATTCTTATCTAGAAAACTTTGTAAATTGACAACTAAAGGATCCCACTCCTTTGCTTGTAACCTTTTCTTGGATTTTTGGAATAAAATGAAGCCTTTTGTATTTAAGCCTCATGCTCTTGCATCAGACTCCTGAGGACAAAATTCTTCATGGGCTCCTGTCCATGAGCTCTTCTATAGAACGACGCAACTTTTGTAGCATGGTTTATGTTGCCCAGGTAGCATCAGCAATTGGTTGATCTTTCCACTTGACCAAGTACTAAAAATACTCCTGTCCCCCTGTTTTCTTAAACACTCTTTTATCCAATATCTTCTCTGGTTGTAATGCCTTCGTTGTAGGTAACTGTTTTACCCAATCCACCTCTTGTTCTTCCTTGTCTTCTGTTGTGTCATCTGCCTGTCCCTTTTCATACCTGTACAAATTAGCAACATCAAAAATTGGAGATATTCCAATACTAGGGGATAACTCAATTTCATATGCATTTATAGAAAATTTCCTTAAAACTCTACATGGTCCAATCTTCTTGAATTTTTAATTTTTTATACTCCCTTTTTGGAAATCTTTCCTTCCTTAGGTGTGCCAAAACCAAATCTCCAACCTCAAAATTTACTTCTCTCTTCTTCAAATCTGCTATGTTCTTGTACTTTGTGTTGCTGTCTTGTAGCTGTTGTTTTCCCTGTTCATGAACTCCTTGAATCTCTGAATCAAAATCTTCTCCTAGAGCACTCCTCATTTCAGCTTTAACCAAATCTCTTAATTTAGACACTCCTCTTGGGTGCATTCCATAAACTATATGGAATGGAATCTGCCCTGTACTCCTGTTAGGAGAATCATTATAAGCATATTCAGCCTGTGCCAAAACTTGATCCCACTGTTTTGGATGTTCACCTGCAAGGCTTCTCAGAAGATTACCCAAGCTTATGTTCACAACTTCAGTCTGCCCATCAATCTGAGGATGATATGCAAAATTGAAACTTAGTTTAGTACCAATTTTCTTCCACAAAGTCCTCCAGAAATGACCAACAAATTTGGTATCTCTATCTGAAACAATGCTCTTAGGTAACCCATGCAACCTTACAATTTCCTTAAAAAACAAGTTAGCAACATGAGTAGCATCACTGGTTTTATAACATGGAATAAAATGTGCCATTTTTGAAAATTTGTCAACTACTACATAAATTGAATCATGTTCCCTTTGAGTTTTTAGCAAACCCAAAACAAAGTCCATACTTACAATATCCCAAGGCCTATCTGGAATAGGTAATGGAACATACAAACCTGTGTTTTGGTTCCTTCCTTTTGCATACTGACAGACTTTACAATTCTTCACATACTTTTCTACTTCAGCTCTCATCTTTGGTTAGAAATAAAACCGGCTCAACTACTCATAAGTCTTGTTTGTACCAAAATGTCCTCCAAGTCCACCACTATGTTTCTCCTTGATCAAATTTTCTCTCATAGAACAATTTGGTATGCACAGCTGATTTATTTTAAATAATAGTCCTTTTTGCACGAAATAATTCAGCCACTTACTTCTGTCTAACAAAACAGGATTTCTGCAAGCTTCAACTACCTCCTTAAAATCTAGATCTTTCTCATAAAATTCCTTAAGAAAATCAAAACCCAACACTTGAATTTGACTTTCTTGCACCAAAATGTTTTTTCTACTTAAGGCATCTGCTACTTTATTTGATTGATTAGTTATATGTTTTAACACAAAATTAAAACTTTGAAGGTATTCTACCCATTTTGCATGCTTCTGGGAAAGCTTTGGCGGTTGCATAATGTACTGTAATGCATGGTTATCTGAATACAATATGAACTCCTTAGACATCAAGTAATATCTCCACTTCTTCAAAGACCACACCATTGCATAAAACTCCTTGTCATAAGAAGAATATTTCTTCTTTGAATCATTTAGCTTTTCACTAAAATAAGCTACAGGTCTGTCCTCCTGACTTAAAATAGCTCCAATGGCTTCTCCACTGGCATCACACTTCACTTGAAAAGGTTTATTAAAATCAGGCAAAATCAAAATAGGTTTCTCAATAATCTTTATCTTCAATAGCTGGAAGTTATTTATGCTTCAATAGTCCATTTAAATGGTTGTTTGTCCTTCTTTATAGTGTCAATAATTGAAGCATTGATCTTACTAAATTTCCTTATGAATTTCCTATAAAATCTAGCAATACCGTGAAAACTTCTTACCTCAAAGACACTTTTTGGTGAAGGGCACTCCATGATTGCCTTGATCTTCTCAGGATCCATCTTTAACACATCAGCAAAAACAACAAAACCCAAATACACCAACTCCTCCTTCATGAATGAACATTTCTTTAAATTTAACAACAACTTCTCTTGTTGTAGCCTCTGTAAGACATAATTCAAATGTCTCACATGTTCCTCTTTTGATTTTCTGTAAACTAATATATCATCCATATATACTATTACAAATTTACCTATAAATTCTTTCAAAACGTCATTCATGAGTCTCATAAATGTAATGGGAGCATTTGACAACCCAAAAGGCATTACCATCCATTCATACAACCCTTCATTTGTATTAAAAGCAACTTTCCACTCATCACCTTCTCTAATTCTGATTTGATGATAACCACTTTTTAAATCTAACTTTGTAAAATATCTTGCTCCACTCAAACAATCCATCAAATCTTCAATTCTAGGTAAAGGAAATATGTACCTGATTTTTATATTATTGATTTCTCTTGAACCAGTGCACATTCTCCAGCCTCAATCTTTCTTTGGGCTCAACACTATTGGCACTGCACAAGGACTCAAACTCTCTCTAATCAGTCCCTTGTCTAATAGTTCCTGAACCTGTTTCTTGATTTCTTCATTCTCTATGGGAGTCATCCAGTAAGCTGCTTTATTAGGTAGATTTTCTCATGGAATCAAATCTATATGATGGCTAGTTTTTCTAATGGGTGGTAACTCATCAAGCATATCATCTACAATGATATCATAATAATTGTCCAGCATCTCTTGAATTTCAATTGGTAAATAAGAAACTTTAGTGGAAGTTATTATTACGTTGGGTTTGCAAACCAATGCAAAACTTACCTCATATTCTTCCATCTGCTGCAAGTACTCCTTTCCACTCAACAAAAGGGCCTTTGGATCAGGTTTCTTCGATGCATCCTCTTCTTCCATAGGCAGCAATGTATGATTGACACCACATTTTGCTAAATTTGTATGTGTTCTTCTTTCCATCATGCATAGCTCCTTTGTCATACTACCAAGGCCTTCCTAGCAATATGTGACACACATCCATAGGCATCACATCACACAAAATTTTGTCTTTGTATTTTCCCAACTGCAACTCCACTTCACACTGCTCATTCACTATCAAATGATACCCCTTTTGAAGCCATGACACCTTGTAAGGTGTTGGGTGTTTTTTTTCTTCAATTTGAATTTCTCCACCACTTCTATGGAGACAAAATTATCAATACTACCACTATCAATTATCATCTAACAACACTTCCCTTGAACCTTGCACAGAGTCCTGAACAAGGCCTTTCTCTATGTCGGTTCAACAATTTCCTTAGTTGGCTTTAACAAAACCTTGTTAACTACCAAAGATTCCCCTTTCTCTGGTACATTTTCTTCTTCTATTACCTTTGCTTCTTCCTCTTCAGTCTTAGCAACAATTGCATTCCTTTGATTCATTCCTATGTTTTCTGGGCACTCATAAGTTCTGTGTCCTAGCTTGTTACATCTGTAACATCTGACTTCTCTTCCTCTACCTCTGCCTCCTCTTCCTCTGGAAAAACTCCCTCTACCACTTGCATCACATCCTATGGGTGCATGCTGACTTGAGTTGTTTCTAGCTCCATATCTAGATGTTGTAGACCTTCCTCTACCACCTTGACTTCCCCTTCCTCGGAAAGTACCTCTATTTCTGGCAGACTGCTTCCTCATGAGTTTTTCTTCAGCCTTCAATACCATATGATAAGCCTCTTCTACTATTTTAGGAGACAATACACTTATCTCATCTTGGATCTCCATTCTGAGACCATTCACATATCTTGAAACCTTCTCATCTGTATCTTGGATTTGTCCTGCTCTTATACTCACTTTGTAGAATTCCTCTGTGTATTCATTTACTGTCATAGACCTCTGTCTAAGATTCTGCATCTGTCTAAATAATGTTTGTTGATAATCACTTGGCAAAAACTTACTTTTCAGCTTTGCCACCATTCTGTTCCAATTCTTAATTGGTTGTTTACCAAGTCTTCTTCTTTCTGCCTGCACTCCATCCCACCAAAGTGTTGCATGTCCTTTCAGTTTTGTGACAAAAAACTTCACTTTATTTCCTTCTTCTGTTTCTTCATAATCAAAGAATTTCTCCATGTCATTAATCTAGTCTATCAATTCTTCATGGCTTAAGCTTCCTGTATAGATTGAAACTTCAAGTCTGGGCTTAGATGTGGATCTCAATACTGACTTAAAGAATCTCATTTCAGGAGTTACATCTGTAGGTTCCTCATCTTCTGCAGCTCCAACTTCAAGTTCACTGACATCTCCAACATCTGCATCTCTTCCCATTTCCATTGCTTCCAATATAGCTTGAATCTGTTGCATAGCTTCCAACACTTCAGCATTTGCAACTTGTCTTCCTCTTCTTTGACCACCACCTCTTCCTCCAACTCCAAAATCCATGTTGGATTTCTTTTTCTTATCCTTGAGATCTTGTTCAGTGTTAGTAGGCTACTTTGATACCACAAATGGTGGTCTGGTTGTAGGTGTAAGGGATAATCGTTCAAATCCTAAAACAATCTCCTCAAGCGCAGGTGGAAGTTCTTCTTCTATTTCCCTTGGAGTTTCAGTAATCCATCCCCAAACATAGATATTCTACTAAAATAGCCGAATTGCTAAATTTACCAGGAAAATAGCAGAACTTCACTTACCCGGAACTGAAAGGAGTTAATAACCCGTTGAAAAACTTCTCGGTTCTGCCTTTTCCACAGTCCTCTACCTCTCTCACAGAACCAAAAAAAACAAAGCTCCAACTTATAATTTCTCGGTTTTGAAATCTGGATTAACCCGCGTATACTTTTACCACGCGACCATTGTTGGATCGCGGCCTCCACAACGGATGGTTATGATCATCCGGAATTTAATGGAATTGTTGGGCATGGAATCCCCCCCACAACATGGTTTGGGACTCAAAGCCCAAGTTTTTAGTAATATTGTTGTAAAAACTCTATGAATTGCGAGCGCAGAACGCGAATTGTATGTTAGTGTCATACCGCCCTAAGTTTTGAATGTAGTTTCAGCCTACCCACGGTCCGCAGGGCATGGGATTGTATAAATATACTAAGGCTCTAAGTTGTAAAGTAGTGAGTTAACTAATGGATGGAGTCTGAAAGATAACGAGCATAGAGCAAGAGTCTAGTATCTTGGATCGTAGTAGTAGAAAGAGGCTCTGCAGCTGAGTGCATAGAGGCCTAGTAGAGTCCGCAGCTGAGTGCGCGGACCCCTATAGCTGAGTGCACAGGGTAGAGTTGAGTCTGTAACCAAGGAAGAAGAATAATAAAGAGAAGTTTTATTTGAATTCCATGTATTCATTCTTATGTTATTGCATGTTTGATATCAAGTGCAATTATACTGTTTATTTACTGTGCGCTTTTGTATGAATGGTGAATATTGTTATGTATAAATGAAAGCATACAGATAAGCTAAGTTAATCAACTAATATCGGGTTCCTAGTAAGGATTTGGATAATAACACTGTTTTGCCTCTAAGTAGGGCTGCGCAAAGGTAGCATCACTAGTTGCGAGGTACTAATAAGTGCACGTAGCGACGTGCGCACAGGGTCAAACTGCTGACCACTTGGAACCCATCAGACATCCCTAGGGTGCAAAAACCTGGTTCTAGCACCCTCCCATACTACTTCAGGTGAGACTTCGGTCCGCGCTCTGTGTACTATTGTTGAAAGGGCCAGTAGTACCGAGATTTTTTTGGCTAAATCATCTCTGAACCTGGGTCAGGCCCCAACAAGCCAACAAATGGTTTTGTTGCTAGGATCCGGATCTACATAAGGGATGTCTGATGTTATGTCAGTGGAATCCAACGAAGAAAGAAATTGAGAACAAAAAAATTCACGAGTTCGCGACGCAGGAAAACAGGAATCCACGAGTATCAAAGGAACAGTGGTTGGAGTGCTACTTATATATGGAAATCCATGAAATTTTCTTTGCATCCTTTCCCTCTGATTTGTATGAGTGGGTCACGAAGCTAGCAGATAGTCAAGGAAGGTGTAGGCATGACAAACCAATTGTGCGAACTCTAGAATTAGTGCGCAGACTAGAAGCATCAGAATATAAGATGACACACGCTATGTACCATTGGCTCGATCGAATTATAGTGGGGTTTATCACCAAGTTCATGGTAGACACAACAGTCAGCTATAGCGAGGCAGAATAATGCTTCCTCAAAGGACCATGAGGTAAGTACATTAAATCTCTGAACACTTGTATTAAGATGTTATTGTGTGAAAAGCAGGTTATGCGAATAAATTAATGTTTGGGGCTATGTGAAGTGGGAGGAACTATAGAAACGAAGGTAGCACAGAAATAGAGAATAGCCCCTTGATTTTGCCTCGGTGGGAAAGCGAGGAAGAGCTCACAAAAGTTTCTCTAAGAAGCGCGGTCAGTCTGACAAGGCAGCGAATTCTGTGCCTGCCACCTCCACCTACGCTGCCATCAGTCTCACCATCTTCACCTCCATCTCTGCCCACACCACCTTTGCCACCACCACAGTTCAATATGGCGAGTGCGATAAAATTTCTAGTATTCAGAGGAGTAGGGAACAAAGACCCAGACCAATTTTGGTTCGTGGTAAGGGCAGTATGGGAAGCACCAGGAGTCGTGGATGACAATATAAAGAAGGTAACATTGGTGTGCGTGTTGCAGGATCACACACTGACATGGTACATTAAGGATTCTAATGACCATATGATCGAGGGGATTGCAGATATCCAGGCCGCACTAAACAGGGAATTTAGAAGACCAAAGTCGGAGACACAATTGATTATCGGGTTGAAGGAGGTCGCAATGCTTCCAGATGATACCCAATGGGATCTGGATCAGAGACTAAAGAGTATGATTCATGAAGCCAACATGACCTTGACAGATGGGAATCACCTCGCATGGTTTGTAGTGTCACTAACACTGCATCTAAGAATGGTGTTGTTGCAGCAGAAGTTATCCACCTAAGTCGAAGCTTCGGAGATTGCAATGAGATTGAACGAGACCCCAATACAAGATCATGGCTTGGGAGTCCAACAAATCCATGTGCAACCGCAAAATTTGTGTCTGGAAATGCAGAGTTTGAAACAGGACAAGACAACTCACCCAGAAGTGCACAAGGAGGTATGGTGCATAAAATGCAAAGGCCAGGGGCATGACAAGGACCATTGTCTAGTCTTCGCGAATTACTTGGCGGGAGGAGGGTCGATGCCATTAAGACCAGAGGCACAAGTAGGACCGAGCGCGGCTCTTGCATTAGGTTGCACGATCTATCAGCTAGGAGGAAAACATGCTATGGATAATTGTCATCTATTGCAGAAGTATATACAGACATCCCAGTAATTGTTCTGTAATTTCTATAGGTCGGTAGGCCATGATGAGCGCACCTGCAAAAGTTATAAGCTAATGATGGATCAGACTCCTGCCTATAGGGTGCAGGCCGAAACATGAGCCCTTGACCCAAATGTGAGAATGGCGTGCGCTGGATTTCACGGGCGCGGACGAGGTCGAGGTGGCATGGGACCAGGAAGGGGTAACAGACAACTAATTTGTTACAATTTCGGAGGGCCAGAGCACTATGCCAATGATTGTATGAATACGATAAGAACATTATGCTTATACTATACTCAGTTTAATCATGAGGTAGAGGACTACCCTACACTGATAGCGAGGCTGCGCGGGAAAGGGGTACTCCAACCTTCCCCGACTCAGAATTTGCAAATGATGAGGTCTGAGCTGTGCGAAGAGGACCCGAATGTAAACATAGTGCTCATAAGTGGTATCACGACAGTAGAGGACAAAGGTAAGCAGCCCAAAGAAAGTGTGTGGGTTCACAAGGCTCCTACAAAGGAACCTGAATTTCATCTGGAGCGCACAAAGGATACATTCATGGAAGCTAAGAAGAGCTTCACAGAGGCCTCCACTTCAGGTGGTAAGGATCAACTAGAGCTAGAGATGGATCCTTCAATGATCACTACCTTTTTGGAGACATGTATGAAACTGCTACGTGACAGAAAGGCTGTGAAAGGGCTGTAGGAACTTATCACTAGGTGCACTGGGTCAGGAGAACCGTGCGTAGTCTGGAAACTCGGAAAGAACACATTGTGAACAGGAAAGGAAATGAGATTGACTGCGCAAATCGGGGAGTATGAAATGGATCATGTAATTCTAGATCTAGGATCAAACGCGAATGTACTGCCAAAACAAACATGGGAATGCATGGGCAGACCCGCACTATAATGGTCTCCTATTCAATTGCGAATGGCGAACCAACAGAAGATCTTACCCATGGGAAGATTGCAAGGAGTAACGGTGGATATTGAAGGTGCGAACACACTGGCAAATTTCGAAGTGATAGAGATTGTCGATGACAGAAATCCCTATCCCATGCTACTGGGAATAGACTAGGCCACTGATATGAACAGAGTAATAAATCTAAAGAAGCGCAAAATGATTTTTGAGAAAAAGTCACTACGTGTAGTGGTACCTTTAGACCCTGTGGAAGGAGCGCACTACACCGAGCCAGTGCGTGATGACGAGAGTGACGACGAGCTAGACTGTATCTACAAGATAACCACTCAGGAATAAGATTGGGTGATTCCTACAATGGATGGCCGAATTTCATGGGAGCGCTAAAGCTCCTGCACATCAAATTCGGATGAGGAAACATAACAATGACAGAACTGATTACACGAGGTAACCACGCTCAATTGCAACATGATGGTTAGATCATTGTGCTGCATTACAACATAGGTAAGGGATCTACCTATGTATGACGGGTTGACAGCGGTGGATGAATTCCTAAACAAATTTGAAATCATAGTTCCAGAACAGCAATGGCTCGATGCTCTAAAATGGGAACTGTGTGTGACGCCCGCAAGGTGGTGGGGTACGCATTAGAGAAGCTTTGAGGACTGGCACAGATGTAGAAGGATGATGCGCCTATTATTTTGGAAACCGTAGATGTGGCTAGTAGACAAGTATGATGGATGGGATGATCCATGTACACACCTCGTGAAATGGACCAAGGTCTACGGGGAAGAGCCACAGCCTGAATGGGTACATTTGTTCTATCATACCCTGGATGTCATACCCATGAATTGGTATACTGAGATGGAGCTCCGCCATGGTATGAGCGAATGGGATATATTGCGCAAGGGATTTATGTTAACTTTCACGTTTGAAGATCGTTGGTGGGATACTGTTGACGATGCGCTACAGGCAGTAAAAGCAGCTATCTTCAAAATACCCCAGGAGCCAATGGAAGTACTTCAGCCAGAATGGGCGACACAACTGAGCTGCGTGCTAGAGTGTTACAACGTAAATGTTGAGGAGGATGATGAGGACCCACAAAATATTAACATTCCAGAAATGGAAGGCTATTGCGAGGTTCGAGGACCATCGATTGAGGATCCTGACATCACCGTGCCGCTAAAAACAAAGCAGGTAAACATTGGAATGGAGGCGGAGCCAAAGTACGCAACGCTTGGGGACTATTGGGATGATGCCACAATGGATAAGGTCGCTGAGTTACTCCGCGAATACCAAGACTTGTTCCCGACCAAAATTACAGACTTAAAAGGGATCGTTGGCAACTTATGGATGATGAAGATCACCCTGAAACCCGACGCGAAGCTGGTTAAGCAACGACCTTACCGCTTGAATCCAAAATATAAGGAAAAGGTCCATGAAGAATTAGACAAAATGCTCGTAGCCGGAATTATTGAGCCAGTGGAAGAATCCAACTGGGTGAGTCCTATGGTAATGCAGGAGAAAAATAAGGAGGGCGAAATAAGAGTATGTGTGGACCTTAAGAAGCTGAATAACGCTTGTATACACGATCCATTCCTGACACTGTTCACAGATGAAGTACTGGAGAATGTTGGCGGCCAAGAAGCATATTCATTCACGGATAGGTTTTCAGGGTACCATCAGATCAAGATCGTGCTGGAAGACAGGAGAAAAATGACCTTCGCAACGGAATGGGGCTACTTCAATACACCATTATGCCGTTTGGACTGAAGAATGCACCAGCCATCTTTTTGTGCATTGCTGTGGCTGTGTTCAAAGAATACATCACAAGTTCTTAGAGGTCTATCTGGATGATTAGACTTTCTTTGGATTAGTTAAGCACCATGTAGGAAGCTTACGCTTGATGTTGGATACTTGCCGCTGACACTAGATTGTGCTAAACCTTAAGAAGTGCACATTCCTTGTTCCCTTTGGAAACCGGCTGGGACATGTGGTCTGCAAACAAGGGCTGATGGTGGGCCCTACGAAGATTATCATTATTCTAAATTTGGAAGCACCGCGAAGTGTTAAATAACTGCGCGCTACCTTGGGACACATTGGATAGTATAGAAAGTTTATCAAAAAGCTATGCCCAAATCACCACGCCAATGGAAAAATTATTGAAAAAGGATGTTACATTTTGCTAGAATGATGATTGTATGAAAAGTTTGGACACCCTGAAGGGGAAATTGGCCTCTACTCCAATCCTGGTCTTCCCAAAATGGGATGTGGAATTTCATGTCCATGTTGATGCGCCGTGTATCGTGCTGGGAGCAGTGCTCATTTAGGAGGGCAAGGAAGGTTTGGATCACCTTATTGCATTTGTAAGCTGGAGGTTGTCCAAAACAGAGAAGAACTATTCCACCACCGAGTGCGAGGGGTTAGCGATGGTGTACATGCTCCAAAAGTACTAACACTATTTACTCGGAGGACATTTCAAGATGTATATCAACCATTCCGCGCTGAAATACCTGGTCAATAAGCCTATGTTGGGGGGTCACATATGCAAGTGGCTCTTATTGTTCCAAGAGTATGATTTTGAGGTCATAGTCAAGCCAGGATGCCTGAATGCCAGACCGGATCACTTGTCGTGAATTGAGACAAGCAAGGAACCCACTAATTTGGAGGAGGGACTACCTTATGCACAGCTCTTTGCAGTGTGCGTCACAGACGGGCACTTCGAAGATATAATCCATTTTTTACAAACAGGGATGACGTCGAAGGAATATTCTGTCCAATAGAAGAAGGAATTGGTGGTGCGCGTAGTGGATTTTCCTGTCATCGCAGGGAACCTATACAAAATGGGAAATGATGAGATATTGCAAAGATACATACCTGAATTCAAACGAAGCCAGATCCTCGCAGAAGCACATGGGGGTGTTGCAGGAGGAAACTATGAAGGACACGCAACCACTCAGAAGATTCTTCGCGCAGGGTTATGGTGGCCAACCCTGCACTAGGATTCGAAAGTGCACTGTAAGGCCTGCGATATATGTCAAAGGATTGGAAAACCATCGCGAAGGGATGAGATGCCATTAAATCCACAAATGACACTACAGCCATTTGAGAAATGGGCAATAGAATTTGTGGGATTGATCAAACCTGAGGGAAAGACGGGCGCACGCTACATCATCACCATGACGAAGTACCTGACACGATCGGCGGAAGTGCAGCCGGTCAAAGACTGCACGACCGCCACGACTGCGAAGTTTTTGTTCGAAAATGTGTTGACCTTATTTGGTTGTCCAAAAATATTAATGAGTGATCGTGGAACACATTTCCTGAATGAAACCATCAACGCGCTCACAGAAGAGTTCCAGGTGTATCATCAAAAAAGTACACCGTACCACCCACAAGCTAATGGGACAGTAGAGGCATTCAACAAAATACTGGAGACTGCGCTGACCAAAGTATGCAAGGCACAATGAGATGATTGGGACCTACGTGTACCTATCATGCTATGGGCTTACAAAACAACGTGCAAGAAATTAACGGGACATACACCTTTCCGGTTAGTTTAGGGCATGGAAGATGTCATGCCGATGGAATATATCGTACCTGGCCTGCGAATAAAAGCGCTTACAGGCATGAAGGACTGCGAAGCTCTGGAAGAAAGGCTCGCGCAATTAAAAAAACTTGAGGAATAATAGTTTTTGGCTAGATTTCATCAGTAGGTACAAAAGCAGCGTGAAAAAGCCCGGCACGACCACCATATCAAGTTGTGCACCTTCAAGGTAAATGACTTAGTGCTGCTATATGATAGTGAGTTTGAAAAATTTCCGGGAAAATTCAGAATGCACTGGCTGGGACCATACATGGTTAAGGAGGTCACAGATAGAGGTGCAGTCCATCTAGTCAAACTAAATGGAGAACCCTTCCCAGGCAAAGTAAATGGTAGCTACTTGAAACCCTACATGGGCCGGCCGACTATCTGACTAACCGACCGAAGTATAGTCTTCGTGACCTGAGGAGCCGAACAAGGGCGCAGGACTATAAACATACACAGCGAATGTCGGTAGATATGTAAGGACACAATTCAGACATGGAGGAATGAATGCAGCAGGTTCATCAAGTAGCAGCTCAGTGCGCAGCAGACATTAGCACCATACGGGAATAGTTGGAGGGACTCCGCACCAAGATCGCTGTACCGACAGAGTGACTCGAAGGCAAGTAATAGTGTTTGTGTTGGGGGCCTATTGGGCATGGAATCCTCCCCACAACATGATTTGGGGCTCAAAGCCCAAGTTTTGAGTAATATTGTTGTAAAAACTCCACGAATTGGGGGCGCGGAGCGCAAATTTTATGTTAGAGTCATAGGGTTGTCCGCCCTAAGTTTTGAATGTAGTGTCAGCCTACCCATGGTCCGCAGACCATGGGATTGTATAAATAGAGCAAGGATCTAAGTTGTAAAGTAGTGAGTTAACCAACGGATGGAGTTTGAAAGATAGCGAGCATAGAGCAAGAGTCTAGTATCTTGGGTTGTAGTAGTATGAAGAGGCCCTGCAACTGAGTGTGCAGAGGCCTAGTAGAGTCCACAGCTGAGTGTGTGGACCCTTGAAGCTGAGTGCACAGGGTGGAGTCAAGTTTGTAACCAAGGAAGAAGAATAATAAAGAAAAATTTTATCTGAATTCCATGTATCCGTTCTTATGTTATTACATGTTTGATATCAAGTGCAATTATACTGTTTATTTACTACGTGCTTTTGTATGAATGGCGAATATTGTTATGTATAAATGAAAGCATACAGATAAGTTGTTAATCAACTAATATAGGGTTCCTAGTAAGGATTTGGATAATAACACTGTTCGCCCCTCGAGTAGGGTTGCGCGAAGGTAGCATCACTGGCTTGCGAGGTACTGATAAGTGCGCGTAGCAATGTGCACGTAGGGTCAAACTGCGAACCGCTTAGAACCCATCAGACATCCCCAGGGTGCGGAAACCTAGTTCTAGCACCCTCCCATACTACTTCAGGTGAGAATTCAGTCCGCGCTCCACGGAATATTGCCGAAAGGGCCAATAGTACTGGGATTTGTTTGGCTAAATCATATCCGAACCTGGGTCAGGCCCCAACAAGCCAACAGGAATTAAGCCACAGCTGAATTGCTCATCGGGTCCAAAAATTTTATTAACCACCGTTCACTTTTCCATGAGATATCTATTGGATCTCACTCCTCTAATCAGACGGCCCAAAGCAACTGCACTATTAACCCAATTTGATCAAATATCGTGTCCGGTTTGGGTTAAACCTCGACGTTGATTTGCATGCGACTACTGTAGATCTAACGGTTCTATCGATCAGACGGTCCTAGGCTTCTTCAGTTTTCCTCACAATTTTATCAAACTTTTTCCTCATTTCACTATGATTTTAGCGCTTCCGCCAGGTTTAGCTCTTCACTAATGAATTCAAAGTTTAGTTAATTAAATTTCTAGGGGTCGAAACACATTTGACTTAACCTAATACACAATGAATGAGGAATTTAAACACGAGAACACTAGATCATACAGAACTCTAAGTTTACAGGCCAAACTGGAATTCAACAATACACAAAGATATTTCGAAGGAATTCAACCTCCAGGATTTAACCTTTCATGCATAAAATACACAGAGATACAGAGATATTTCAATTCTTTTATAGTCTAATTCTCCATAACCAAATCCAGCCAAATCCTCTTACAATAGTTCAAAACTTACTTAAATACTTTACATCCAACAATCCAATCCTCAATCAATGGATCGAATCTGTCTAATCCTAGATAAATATCTAAACTGCTTGATATTCTCCTCGAGAATCTCAACTAAGTCTGAACTACTTGGATTAATTACAAAATCCTTAAAATACTTATATTCTAGCTCAATTCCTATCTAGAAAACTTTGTAAATTGACAACTAAAGAATCCCACTCCTTTGCTTGTAAACTTTTTTTGGATTTTTGGAATAAAATGAAGCCTTTTGTCTTTAAGCCTCATGCTCCTACATCAGTATATGAAGTATTCAAATAATCAGATTAGAACATTTGCAGATATTAAATCAACACTGATAAGAGAATTTAAGAAGTTGAAGTCTAAGTCACAGTGCATCACTAAGTTAAAGGGAATGAAACTGAAACCTATCGAGTCCGTTTGGGAATTTGATTAGAGATTTAAGGAATTGTTGGATCAAGTGAGATTCGACATAGCTCCAAAGCAACATCAAGAATGGTTTATAGTTTCATTTTTACCACATATCAGACTACCATTAATGAAACAAAAGACAACAAGTCAAGACGAAGATTTAGAGACTATGATGAAGATGGAAGTTTTGCCTATAGGAGATGCTAATGCAGGGATGAAACAGTTTCAAAGTCAGTTGGAAAACCTAACCTTGCAAATACAAGATATCAAGAAAACAAAAGAAGTCAGAGAAGAAGTATGGTGTACGAAGTGCAGATTGGAGGGTCATTCTAAAGAAAAATGTCCTATCTTTAGGGATTGCATGGCTAGTGGGGCAGCGAATCCCTTAAATGCAGGATCTAGCCTGTGGTGCGAGATATGTAAAACCAATGGCCAACATCACTCAAAATACTGTTACTTGTTACAAAAATATGGGCAGACTCCAAGGAAACTATATTGAAAATTCTATAAATCAATAGGACATGATGAGAATAACTGTCGAGTTTATGAACTAATGATGGAGCGTAGTGCTGACACTTATATAATGCAAGTAGAAAAACGTGGAAATGATGGCAATGGACAACATGGTGGTCAAGGAGATAACCAAGGAAAAGGTCGAGGTGTTGGAGTTGGTCGAGGATGTGGAGAAATCATTTGCTACAACTCCAGCTAGGCAGATCATATTATGAGAGATTCTAAGAACCCTACAATGACATGTAAGTATTGTAAATCATTTGACCATGTAATCGAAGAATCCCCTACACTTATGGAAAATCTGGAAGAAAAAAGGAATCAACAACTGAAACAGAATATTCAAATGGTGACTGCTGAAAGAAAGTCTACTGAACATCGAATTAGTATTGTCACTAGAAGTGGAGCTGCGATCGGAAGTGATAAAGAAGATGAGAAGAAATAATCTAAAAGTACATGGGTTATAAAAAATGTAGAGAAAGCTCATGTTTTTTATATTCAGAAGAAAAAGAGTATTTATGGAAGCAAAACGAAGCTTTATGGATGTTGGAGCTTCGACCTCTAGCGTGCCACCAAAGAGGGGAATTAGCTGCGATGTGTTATCAGCTTCGACATAGAACTGAGCTTCGATATAGGATCGAGCTCTGATGCAAGACCAAGATTTAGCACATCAAGTAGGTATTTTAAAGTCTTTTCTGCATACTTGTATAAAATTATTAAGAGATCAAAAAGTGGTAGAAGGGATTCAAGATTTTATGGATTCCTGTGCATCCAAAGAAGCACTGCGAAGTGATATGTGCACAGTGAATAATTTGCATTGACAAAAGAGAATTGGAAGAGAGATGAGGCTTAGCACACAGATATGAGTATATGAGATGGATTAGGTTATCCTCGATCTGGGATCTGATGCTAATGTCTTAACAAAGAAGACATGGGAGTTAATGGGTAAGCAAAAGCTACAATAGTCATCTATTCAGCCAAGAATGGAAAAGCAACAAAATATCTTCCCCTCAGGAAGACTACCAAGTGTAATAGTGGACAGTGAAGGAGTTCACACTATTGTTGATTTTGAAGTAATAGAGATCGTTGATGATAGTAACCCATATCTTGAATTGCTTGGACTTGATTGGGCATTTGACAATATGGCTAAAATGAATCTGAAGAAGAGACATATGATATTTGAAGGGAATAATATGAGAGCAATTGTTTTGTTGGATCCATCAAAAGGAGTAAGATATACAGAACCAGTTAGATAAGAATATCGGGCAACTGATATAGATAATATATATCAAATGATAGAAAAGGAACAAGATTGGGTTAACCCTACTACAGAAGGAAAGTTGACATGGGAACATTATAGTTCTTGTACATCATACTCAAAAAAAGATTTGGAAAACTCGCAGAATAAGCTACATGAAGTATCCACAAGGTGTTGTGCAAGGATTTTCCAAATCAATTCACTGTATGATATCTGAGGTATGTAATATGCCTTCTTATGATGGCTTGGGTGATGTAAATACTTTTCTTGATGATTATAAAGAACATGTTCCAGAGAATAAAAGGTTGTTAGCTTTGGATATAGCCATGAAACCTACCCCTGCTAGATGGTGGGGTGAACACAAGAAGGATATAGAAGATTGGAAAGAATATCGAAGATTTATGTGGATAAGGTTTGGACAAATAGATGCATAAATAGAGGTAAAATATGATGGTGAAACTAATCCTAGGAAGCATATCTAGCTATGTACTACAACATGGAAGAAGATTCCATAACAAGAATGGGTACATGGATTCATTCATACATTAGAGACAATCCCTAAGAATTGGTACTTAGAAACAGAGTTGCGACATGGTACGGTAAACTGGGTAGACATGGTTGATGGATTCATATTAACATTCAACTTTGAGGATGATTGTTCATACATAGATTTGGCTCTTTAGACAGTTAAAAGGAAGATATTTTAGAATGTAACCCCACTGACATGACAACAACCTGATTGGGCTGCGTAGATAGAAAATGCACTAGAATGTTATAACCCTACTGCAAAAGAAGAAGAAGATCCTCACAACATCGACATAACAGAATTAGAAGGATACTAGGAAGTAAATGGACCTGAGTTAAAAATACCAGATATAACAGATACATTGAAGACTAAGAAGGTGAACATAGCATTAGGGGATTTTTGAGGTCTAAAATGGTGATGAGCCTCGGTATTGCAACAAGAATGCTGCAACTCCCAAGGCTACTGACTTTCATTATCAACCCGGGGTTCGTACAAACTTGAGAGGTATCGACACTATATGTGTGGCATACAATGTGTCCTTCCTTTTCTGTCATGATGTAATGGAATGCATGTAGTGAAGTTAAATCCTAAACTAATTGCAGAAAATGAAATGTTGGAAATGAAACCTTAACCTATTGCAAGAAAGAAAGTACAAGGAAAGAGACTGAAATCAAATGCTAAAACTCATCATTTTCTAACTAACTGCTAAGATTCTTTGCTTCAAAATAATGTTAAGTTAACATGTATACAATCCTACTATCCTAAGCATGCAGATTCAAACCATCAAACATTCTATTTTTGTGCATGAAAATGAATAAAATAAATCTGTTTTTCTTTTTGTCTTTTTTCATGTGAGAGTGTGAAAGCTAATCTCTTTTGGTGATGTGGAAGGTGTATTGGAGATGATGGTGAATGGTTGGAAGGCTTGAGAGACCCTTAGGTGACCTTGTGTGGCTTCCTGGAGGTTTTCCCTAAATTTGGCCTCAAAACAGGCCACTACAGGAAAACCTACATGGTGTACTAAAAACCTACAAGATCCCCTAAAAACCTACACGATACAGCCTAGAGCAAAATGATGGATGTTGAAGGTGACGGAAAGATTAGGGAAGGTTTTTAGTGGATGGAATGAGGAAAGGAGTGCCTAGGACCACTTCAGAACTCAAAACCAAAGTTGGGAGATAGATGGATTTGCTCAAAAATCTTGGAGAAGTTTCCTTGTGAAATGATGAAATTGATGATGGCTTAATGACCAAGAAAATCAAATCCAAATTAGATGGGAAAAAATTTGTTATTAAAGAGGATTTCTTAGGTCCCTATTCTAACTAGAAACACTCAAAAATACCTTTATTAACCCATGCAAAAAAAAAAAAAAAAACATTAGTAGTCGAAAATCTAGAAATTTGAGAACTAGTGGGCTAGTAAATCTAAAAAATTCCTAACCAAATCAAGTGCAAATGCAATGGAGTAATTTTTGTTATTAAATATAATGTTTTTGTGATCTAATTCAAGTGGAACCAACTCGATTGAATCTTGTTAGCATGCTCTAAAAAATATCAGAAATTTATTGTTCTTTGCTAAAAGGGAGGTCCAACAATCTAGATTTGGGAATAAGAAGACTAATCCAAGTAGCTCAATGATTACTATGAACTTCCAAAGCTTTTCCAATGATGAAATAGTGCTTTTGATCCTACAAAATAACTTACTTAAATCATTTAACTCAATCCTACAACAAGAAATCATTAATACTAAATGCTGAAATAGAAAGAAATAAAAACTAGAGATGCATGTGAATAAGAAGTGAAAATAAAGAAAAAAATGATACAAAAGGGCTCTGAGGTTCCTGGGG
Organism: Pinus tabuliformis; assembly: GCA_031772625.1. Lineage (NCBI taxonomy): Eukaryota > Viridiplantae > Streptophyta > Pinopsida > Pinales > Pinaceae > Pinus > Pinus tabuliformis. Next base: position 1,210,256,833 of record CM062820.1, on the reverse strand, counting down.
TGGCCAAGCCCAAGGAAACTCAGAGACTTATGGAGGAGAACAAGATTTAGAAGCTAAACATGACACCAATCTTCATTATTTCATCAAAACAATTACATCCCTGCAAGAAAATACAATGGAGCTGCAAAATACAAGTTCTCTCCACAAGAACACTAATGAAAATCTCTCTCTAGAGGAAAATTCGACTTGGTACTTATACAAAATGATTAAGAATCATTCCCCATGAATGGAGGAAGCTTTCCCCACCCAAATCCCTTGATTAGTGGATGTGGTCCCTTGATTAGTGGAACACATTCCTAGATTTTCTCAATCATTGGAGTTCCACAATATGTGCTATAATTTCATAATGTCTTGTTGATTTATTATTTATTATTGATCCTCCTGTAGTAGAGAACAAGTCCCTAAATTATCTCCTCCTCCAAATATTCATAATCTGCCCAATATTCTCATAATATTCCACAAAAATAAATAATATTAGTCACAAATATCCAATTATTCATAAACCTTCCTAATGAATATATTAAAGTTAAAAATACACTATCTAATGCAAGAAGAGAGGTTTAATATGCTGAGGGATGGTTATATGGACCTTAATTTATGTTTAATTTATAGGCATGGGCCTTAATTTATGTCTAATTTAGAGGCCCAACAAATGGGCTTCCTAAGGAAATTATAAAATAATAGTGGACATAATAAAATAAGATTACATTACATCATCAAATTTTAGAGGGAAAAAAGACAAAACTATTTTTTCAACTTATCTTCGAATGGGTTTATTCAAATTTCTAGAAAAAACACTCGTTGGATGCAGAATTTGATTCCTCATCCAAGGAGTTCGCACGTTGCTTACTTTTGATGGATCCTTCTACACAAAAAATGTGAAATACATGAAAAACATGATTGCAATAACATTTTTTCATGTATTTCTCATTTTTCGTGTAATAGGGTCCATCAAAAGTATTCAACATGGGTACTCATTGGATGAGGAATTAAATTTTGCATTCAACGAGTACTCCCACTCGAAATTTGAGTAAAAACGTTGGGTGATAAGTTGAAATTACGCGTTGAAAAAGTAGTTTTTTTTTTTTTTTTTTTTTTAATCTTTGTATTTTTTTTACTCCAAAAATGGTGAATCATCCACCATGGTTGACATCATCATCTTGAATCATATTGGTTCTTGTAAAGTTTATTTTTGTTGTACATTTTTCTTAGGAGGCCCATTTTAGACCTCAAAAATTCCCTAGTGGGATCAAGAAGGAACCTAAGTTTGCAACAATAGGAGACTATTGGGATGAAGAGACAATCAACAAAGTTACCGAGTTACTCCATGAATATTGGGAATGGTTTCCCACCAAGTTTTCAGAGATGAAGGACATAATAGGAGATCTAGGAGTTATGAAGATTCCCCTTAAGCTCGATGCGAAGCCAGTGAAGAAAATACCTTACAAGCTGAACCCGAAGTATAAGGAGAAAGTAAAGATATAGCTTAGTAAGATGATAGTAGCAAGAATTATTGAACTGGTAAAAGAATCAGAATGGGTTAGTCCAATGGTGGTGCAAGAGAAGAAAACTCACGGAGAAATCAGGATCTGTGTTGATTTGATAAAGTTGAATGATGCATGTTTACATGATCCCTTCCTTAACCTTTTCATAGATGAAGTGCTAGACAATGTAGGAGGTCAAGAAACTTATTTACAGATGGATTTTAGGTTATCATCAGATTAGGATTGCACCTGATGATTGGCACAAGACCACATTTGCTACAGAATGGGGCTCATATCAATACACAGTAATGCCTTTTGGATTAAAGAATTCCCCTACTATATTTTCTAGAGTGGTGGTTGCAACTTTTAAGGAATATATCCACAAAATTTTAGAGGTATATTTTGATGACTGGACAGTATTTGGATTGATAAGAAAACATATTGGAAGTTTAAGACTCAGGCTTGACACATGTAGACAATATCAGATCTCTCTGAACTTAAAGAAGTGCATATTTTGTGTACCCTTTGGCATATTTTTGGGACACATTTTTTGTAAGCAAGGACTAATGGTGGACCCTACTAAGATTTATATTATTGTGAATTTTCCTCCACCTAATATAGTAAGATAGCTTCGCATTACATTGGAATATACTGGGTATTACAGAAAATTCATCAAGGGTTATGCGCAGATCACACACTTATGGAGAAGTTGTTAAAGAAGGACGTAACTTTTCAATGGAATGAAGAATGTAGAAGAGACTTGACATATTGAAAGAAAAAATGGTAGTTGCACCTATATTAGTGTTCCCTGACTGGAATAAGGAATTCCGTGTCCATGTAGATGCCTCTTGTATAGATTTGGGAGTAGTATTGGCACAACCTGGTGCAGGAGAAATTGATCATCTTATAGATTTTGTAAGTAGAAATTTATCTAAAGGAGAAAATAATTACACCACATGGTGCATGTTTTGTAGAATTTTAGACACTATTTGCTAGGATCACACTTTAAAATGTTTATAGATCATTCAGCACTGAAGTATTTGATTAATAAGCCTATCTTAGGAGGTAATATTTGCAGATGGAAATTGTTATTCCAGAAATATTACTTTGAAATCATTGTTAAGCCAGGAAGATTGAATGCACGACCTGACCATTTGTCAATATTGGAAATAGGTGAAGAACCCACCAACATAGAGGATAATCTCCCTGATGCGCTATTATTTGCAATTTTTGTTGCACATGACCATTTTGCAGATATCATTTAATTTTTGACCACGAGGATGGCTCCTTCAGGGTATAATATGCAACAAAACAAAGAATTAGTGGTTAAGGCAGCTAACTTTTCATTAATAACAAGAGAATTATATAATATGGGACCATATGAAATACTGCGTAGATATGTTCCTGAACATGTAAGGTAGATGATCCCAGCAGAAGCTCATGGTGGTGCAGTTGGTGGACACTATGCAGGAAAAACTACTTTGCAGAATATTTTGAGAGCAGGATTGTGGTGGCCTACACTACATAAAGATGCAAAGGAATATTGCAGAGCATGTGATATGTGTCAAAGAACATGAAAACCTTCAAGAAGAGATGAGATGCCATTGGTACCACAAGTTACATTGCAAGCCTTTGATAAATGGGCTATTGATTTTGTTGGACCCATCAACCCACCTAGAAAGAGGACTAGTGTGAGGTACATAATTACAACAACTAATTACTTGACAAGATGGGCCGAAGCACAACCAGTAAGGGACTGTAGCGCAGAGACTACTGCGAAGTTTATTTTTGAGTATATATTGTCTAGATTTGGATGTCCAAATATTTTGATGAGTGACAAAGGTTCCCACTTCCTAAATAAAACTATTGAAGCATTGACTAAGGAATTCCAAGTTTATCATCAAAAGAGTACCCCTTATCACCCTCAAACCAATGGAAAAATAGAATCATTTAATAAGATTTTGGAAAATGCACTAGCTAAGGTATGCAATGTGAACAAAGATGATTGGGACCTTATAATTCTAACAATTTTATGGGCTTATAGGATCGCAGATAAAAAGTTGACAGGTTAGACACCCTTTAGGTTAGTCTATGGGAGAGAAGTTATGATGCCCATGGATTACACCGTGCCTAGCTTAAGTATTGCAACTTTTACAGAGATGGAAAACCCTGATATAATGGAGGAAAGAATGTCGAAGTTGATTTCTTTGGAAGAAGATATATTTATATCAGGATTCCATCAGTAGGTACAAAAGGCAAGAGAAAAGGCTTGGCATGACAAACATATTAAGCAGAAGAAGTTCCAGGTAGGAGACCTTGTTCTCCTCTATGATAGTAAGTTTATGAAATTTCTAGGAAAATTTAAGATGCATTGGTTGGGTGGTTGGGCCCCTACATTATCAAGCATATTACTGATGGAGGTGCATTTCAATTAGCAAATTTAAATGGAAAATTGATCCAAGGAAGAGTAAATGGCAATAGGTTGAATTTGTATAGGGACATCCTTGTCCCTACAGCCTCACTCTAAAAAAGAAAGGAGAAAAGCCTTAGTGCCACCTGTAGTGGGAAGTGGGCACAGGACTATAAAATACGTTGTAGATAGCTTCAACGTAGGAGGTTGCTTCACTCCAATCTGGATTATGTCGAAGTTCGTAGGAACTGTGATGTAAGATGTGATGTTTTCTACAATATGGATGTGTTGAAGTTCGCCGGAAAAATAAAAATATGACCATTAAAAGGGAAAAGTAACGTTAAAACACGCAACAAGTTACATTTATGAGGACAAATTGGCAGGATCTAAGGATAGATATGCAATTAATGAATAAAATATGAACACAATATAGATAAAATCTAAGCTAATAATGAGGTTAGAAACTCGAAATTTCTATAAAAAGTTGCGTCCCGCCCAGATTTGAAACTTTGTTGAATTGAGAGTTCGAGTGTTGATAGTGTGAAGAAGTTGCAAAAATTATCACTGTCGTATGTCGTCTGAGCGTTCTTGGGAATAAATTGTTCATAACTTTTGTGAGAAGGGCTTATCTGGAATCATGGAAGCTGGTACACCTAAAGAACCATTAACCACAAAAACATCATCACAAAAACAACAGAGCTATCCATGGAAGAAACAACCAAGGAAGAGAGAAAAAAGAAGAAATAAGATAAGAAACATGTCAAACCTCAACAACAACTCGAGCAAGTCATAGACAGTGAGGAAGAAACAGAGCATGCATAGATGATGGAAACAGATGGAGTATCATTTCCATTGCCTCTACCACCATACATTCCATCGAGAAAACTGAATTCTAAAACAATGAAATATTTGAAGGATGCAAAGTTGGCAACTTCACACCCCTATCACCAGAATAAGTACCATTTACTAGGGAATTACTTGGGAAAATACCACAACTGAAGTTCTAAAAATACGACTTCAATGACAAAAATAAATACCCACAGTTCGCATCAGATAGATATCTGAAACAAGTAAACTACCCGGAGAGCAATGAGACAAGATTAGAACCAAAACAATGGGAAAATGGATTAGCATAGTCAAGATTGATGAACATGTTGAATGTGTCACACTTCCGCAGAAGTCCAGGGAACATGGCTTTTTTGTGACAGTTGCTCATGATAGTGCATGATGGATGCTTATGGATGGGAAATAAGATCCTAATATGGAAATTCACCATATTTACATATTAGGGGTGGAACCCCATGGAAGAATTTGTTGGAAAAGATCAGGACCATGCCATAGCCGAAATTATGAAGAAAAAGTTCAGGCTGAAAAAGGAAAGAGGGGATATGATATAAATTCAATCAGTGATAAGGAAGCTCGCTTCACAGCACACATATTGGCTATGAAGATCATGAGAAAGTGTCAAGCTAATGAAGTCCCAACAGCGGTAGTTTCATTATCTACGTAGTGCGCCAATGGGGTTCAGTATAACTGGGCCGAATTCCTTTTCAAAGAATATATGGATGACTTCCATGAGGTCCAGGAAAAAGGTACAATGTTTCATTACGCTTGGCTAATTTTCATAATTACAATGTTGGCATGGAGAGAGCCAAAGGACTTGCAGTTCCCTCTGGTAGCTTTAGATGTACATGAAGCAGTGTGGTATGCCTCGCTGTGGTATACCATCCAACCATCAAGAGAAATGGATAACAGTATGTTTTTCATATTATACCATATGGATTCGTATATGTTGGTGAACGAGCACCCTCACTAGTCGTCGAGCCTATACAAACAGTATAGCGCTGTTGAGAAGTTCACAAATGATTTTTGTAAAGTGTACATACAGGTTGGCAGGGATACAAAGACGAAATGGACCCCCCTTCCATACTTAGTAACAGAAGACAATCTCCTCACACTATACAAAAATGGCTAGCGGAATCAATGAAAATGCTGGAGGCAAAGGTGGAGGCAAAAGATAGTGCGACAAAAGAGGATACCCCGCCACATGGTGAAGCAAGTGGAAAGGACAAAAGGACCAGGATGAGTATGAGTCAGAGGAAGAGGAACAACATGATGAGGGTCTCCAGGATCCTCCTGAAGGAGATGAGAAGAATAAGGAGTCTGAAAAGATAGAAAAAGAACAAGGTGTCGCAAAAAAGAGGAAGGCACAGGGCAAAGCTACCATGAAGATCAAGAAGAAGAAGGAGGAACATAAAACGAAGGATATCACGCCAATGGTCCTTACTGATGGGGACCTAGAGGATATTGGGGAAAGGATTTAGGAGGTGACAACAAAGTCATGGAATAAGTGGGAAGATTGCTATGATGCACTTCTCACAGGTGTGTAGGATCGAATTGCATAAATTAAAATTTTTGCACAGACAATTAGACAACCTACGCAGATATTGGAGAGGATTGGAGAAGAGAGGCAAATAAAGCCTACACTTGCAGCGAGGTTATTGAAAACACTAGTTGCAGCCCTATAGTTTGACTCTGTCGAGGTACAAAAACAAGAAAAAGGGTGGAAGCATGTCAATATGAACATCGCAGTAGTACCATTGCAAAGACTACACAAGTTACACATGGAGATAATAGAAGAGCTGAAGTTGTGCAAACAACATACCTCACAGCTAAAGCCCGATCAGATGATCAAGGAGAGGGATCAAGCCCAATCAGATGATCAAGGAGAGGGATCAAGCAGTTCAACAGCAACAGAAGATCAAGGAGGTGGTTGAAGCAACATGTAAAGAGATTATGGACCTTGATGTCTGCAAAGAAGAATCAGTGGAGGACAAGGTCTCAATGCTTGACCTTGTAGTGAAAGGATACAAGTAGAAGGTTACATATGTAGCATTTAAGTATGAAATGAAGATCAGTGAACTAAAAATGAAGTTGCAACCAACTATGCTACATGAAGTAAGAGAGTAGAGGGAGACTGACCTAAAGACTACAATGGTCAGCATCTCTGCAGTAGTGGAACACTGTGGAAAAATTTTAGACGAGAGTTTACAAATTTGGAATTTGGTGTAGGAAGATCCAAATGTATAGAAACTACAGGAATAGATTCAACAGAAGTATCAATAGTGGGAAGAGATTCGGGAATCTGTGAAGGCCTTACCAATCTCGCAGAAGCTCACCAAAATCAATGAGGGAAAGGCCCTCCAGAAGAAGATTGAGGAACTGAAGAAGGAAGAACATGTTTTATCAGAGAGGAATCAACCATGGAAGGGTGAGGCTCTCCAACTATTGCAAGAAGTAGATGAGAAGCTTAAAGAGATTCAACAAAGGGGGACATCGATGGTGTAGAAGGTTGCAGGACATGTGACGAAGGCACTATTGGAAGAATCACACATCGAAGAGAAGTAGGTCAACTCTGCATCAATTCAAAAATACTTACAATAGTATTGCAACAAAAATCAAAGGCAAAGCAGCTAAGTGACTCGGGACAAGTCACATGTGAGTGCTGGGACCCTATTGGGTGCAGCCCAACTTGGCCAAAATTTTGGTAAAGACTCCTTATTTTGAAGAGCAGTGGAGAGTAAAATAGAGTGCGAAGTGGACCACACAGTAAAGCAACGAAGCGCCAAGTGGACCATGCAGCGAAGCAGTTGGAATATACCGCACAGTTTAAGAGCATCGGAGTGGGTCGAAACCCCTCTTTTTTGTAAAAACCATGTAATGTTGTAAAATATAAATGGTTTTCGAACCATCGTAGATTGTTTTAGGGAGTCCATGGTATATGGACCATGGTATTTAGATGATATATCCCTTAATGTAATAGTATATATAGTGATCAATAATAAAGAAGAGAGACATCACATCTTGAATTGAATGGTTGTATTCTTGTGATATGTGGTTGGGAAAAGAAGGAGCGGCCCTATAGCTAAGTGCGTAGAGGCCTGAGTCTGCAGTTGAGTATGCAGAGACCCGAGTCTGAAACTGAGTGCGTAGATGACTTGCAGCTTAGTGCGCAGATGAAGAACTATTTTTTGTATAAGAATTATTATTATAACAAACAGTTCTTGTAGACATAGTCCCACATTGAGATGAACCATGGTAAAATTGGTGTCTTCATGTGTATATTTGCTTATTATCTATTGTAGAGTAGTAGTTTATTACAGTTGCATTTTATTACAACACATTGATGATGATGACTTTATATGGTATGTTTAAATGATTGAATGAATGCAGCGAAGTGTTTATGAATGTAAAGACTAAAATATATTATAAAACACCACATTGCATCATCCTTAAAGGCTGCAGAACCCTGGTTCTGCATCCTTCCATAGTCACTTCGGGTGAGAGGGGTGAGACTTCGATCTGCTTGCAGGCCATTGCTCAAAGGGCCAGTAATTGAGGGTTTTGTTGTTGTGTAGTATAGATCGAACCTACGTTAGCCCAAATCATAACCAACAACATCTCAATTTATTAGTTCCTTCCAAAGAGACAGTATAGGATTCCATTTTCCTATTAACCACTATTATTTTAAGATTGACCAACGTAGGTTATAATTTTTTATGCAAATTTTCCCTGAACATAATTTATAACTAGAATGACAAGGACTAACCCACCTGTAGCACTTATTATTAATTGATTTCTATTGACCTTTATTATCCATTTAATTTATATTAATGAGTTAGTATAAATAATATTATTAAGAATCATCATAAATATGTTTAACTCTAGAACTACCAAGCATTGAGAGGAATCAATTGCTTGAAGTGGAAAAGTTTGTATTTTGAGGAATTCAACACTTGGTAAATGGAACAATGATAGTTTAATACATTTGAAAAAAAATAAATAAGATGAAACAATTACTATAGTCCATAAAAAGAGGATTAGTAGGCCAATTGAAATATTTAATTATCTAAATTATATTTAATCAAGTTAAATTTATTTTAATTTTGAATTTAGTATTTAAAAAGAGCAATCAATTTTCTACATATTAAAAAAAAATAGATTATAAAAATTATTTTAGACTTCAACCACAATTTTAAATGGATATTTAAAATATATAAAATTGATATTGGAATTGCAATATTTTACTTAAAGTGGACACTAAAATATTTAATTTATGGTCAACTTTTGTTCTTTATTAATATTTTTTAAAATATTACATACTCATTGTAGATCATGTTAAGCATTAACGGAATTTCACCCCCTCATGTTAGGATCATGGAGGAACCATATTTTGATATTGTAGGTTTTCTATTGATCCCTTGTAAGAGATTGAGACCTAGTCTTATCCAAAGGCATCCAATGCAAATCAAGTGATGGAGTTAAGATTCAAGGCATGATTTTTGGTTTTAAGGGATGATAGATATGATTCCTTTGGAAGTATATAGTTTAGGAGGTTGGTTTATTGGAAATATTTTGGGTTTCTTAGAACTCAATAGTTTTACACACTTTTACAAGTGTTGTGGCAGTTAAAAGGAAAATTTATAAGTGAGGCCTCCTATTGTAGGAGAAAGTGATTAGGAAAGTGGAGGAAAAAAGGGAAATGTGGGGAAAAGGAAAAGGAAATATGCTAATAAAAAAATTGCACTAATAAAGTTGGTTCTAGGGGATGATTGTAGGTTTTAACCCCGTACAGAAATTACCTGCATATGAATTCTAAAAACATAGAAAATAAACAATGTGAGATCATAACACATAAAACACATATACAAAGAGATTTTCCCCTGGATCCCAAAACCGGGACTACTAGCTTGATTTTTCATTATTTTCCTTTCAATGATATAACACATATTTATAGATGCCAAAGCATCCAGTACCATGGACCGAAAACCATCGTGTCAAATACCATGGACCAAAAACCATCGCGTCCAAAAAACATGTGCGAAAATCATGCACAAAACCATAGGTGGGTCCACCCAACCTAACATAGGGTCCAAAACCAAAATTTTCCGGGGCAACGGAGTGGGGTTACGGGTACCCTTCAAACCCCCTGTGACTTCCCCCCCATCTAACCCCTGGTTAACTACATGGGCTAGTCGTGGAAAGAATATAACACAACCCAACATTCTCCCACTTGTTGTTTTCTTTCCACAGGGGGCCACAAGAGAGCTTAGTCATTTATCTAGCCCTGCAACGCCCATTGTTTCTCTACACTAAAAGAACTTCTCAGAGCTCACAGATTTTGTCAATGCATCTGTCGTATTCTTCAAAGTGCCTACCTTTACCAACAACACCTTTTTGTCTTCTATCATATCCCTCACAAAGTGATACTAAACATAAATGTGCTTTGTCTTTGAATGATATGCGGGGTTCTTTGCCAAGAAAATTGCACTTTGGCTGTCACAGTTTATCCTTATATCTCCCTGTACTAACGCCATACTTGAACACAATCTCTACAACCAAACTTCTTCCTTGCTTGCATGAGTAGCTGCCATGTATTCTACCTCTGTAGTTGATAGTGTCACTACAAATTATTTCTTACTCATCCAACTGACTGCACCTCCAAATAGGTTAAACACATACCCACTTGTAGATCTTCTCTGATCCAAATCTTCAATCCAGTCTGCATCAACAAAGCCAGGAATATCCAAAACTCTGTCCAATCCTGATCTTCCCTGGTAGCACAAACCATAATCACTAGTGCCATGCAAATACCTGAAAACCCGCTTCACTGTTGTCCAATGCTCCTTCCCTGGTTTTGACATAAACTTGCTCAATACTCCCACTGCATGTGCAATGTCTGGTCTAGTACAGACCATTGCATACATCAGGCTACCGACTGGACTTGCATATGGAACACGGGACATATCCTCTTCCTCTTCTTGTGTCTGGGGACACTGTTCAACAGATAACTTTACACCTGCAGGAATAGGAACCTTCACCGGTTTACTATCCTGCATATTAAACCTCTGCAGTATTGTCTCGACATACTTCCTCTAGTTTAACTAGAGCTTCCTCTTTGCCCGATCTCTTTTAATTTCCATGCCCAAAATATAGTTTGCAGCACCAAGATCTTTCATGTCGAATTTGGAGGACAATTGGGTCTTCAAATCCTGGATAATTTCTTTGTCATTTCCAACCAACAACATATCATCCACATACAAGACAAGATAAATAACATGGTCACCAATTAATTTAAAATACACATAGTGATCTGATTTGCTTCTGGTGAAGCCAAGTCCCCTTATAAATGTATCAAATTTCTGATACCACATCCTTGGTGACTGTTTTAACCCATACAGAGACTTCTTTAACTTGCATATCAGTTCTTTCTTACCCTTCACCGCAAAGCCTTCAAGTTGCTTCATGTAGATCTCCTCTTCTAGATCCCTGTGAAGAAATGTTGTCTTCACATCCATCTGTTCTACCTCAAAATCGAAAGCAGCAGCAACAAATAAAAGTAACGTAATAGAAGTTACCTTGGAAACAGGAGAAAAAATATCACCAAAATCAATTCCTAGCACCTGGGAATAACCTATTGCTACCAACCGAGCTTTGTATTTCTCCACCTTTCCTTCTGCATTTGTCTTCTTCTTGAGCACCCATTTGCTGCCAATGGGTTTCCTTCCAGCCGGCAACTCCACTATATCCCAAGCCTCGTTTTTGTGCAAAGATGACATTTCATCAACCATGGCCTCTTTCCAGAGTTTTCCATCCTCTGAATCTACTGCTTCCTTCATAGTTCTGGGATCATCATTAGTAATAGATAAAGAAAATTTTGAATAGAAAGCAGATGGACTATACCTTTCTGGCTGCCTTCTTTCTCGAACTGATCTTCTTACACCTGGAGTTTTTGGCTCTTCATCTTCTAATTCCTCCTTTTTTGTAGAGTCTGATTCTTCCTCCTTTAGCTCAAACTCTATCTTCACAGGTTCCTTTGGTTGGACTTCATGTTTAATAACATCTTTTACCTCTGTGAACACCACATCTCAGCTGTACACAAACTTCAGTGTGACTGGGTTCCAAAGCTTATAACCCTTTAAACCATCCTTATGCCTAATAAAGATGCACTTTTCAGATTTACTATCCAACTTGGTTCATTTTTCCTTTGGAACATGTACATATGCTGTTATGAAACCAGCTCAAGAAAAGATAGAAAAGATAGATCAACACCTTAGAATTCAGCCTCTTCGAGGGGGCAACCTCCTTTACATTACATAAATGAACAATTCTTGGATGATACAAATGACAAAACCTCCTTTCTATATATAGGAGTCTAAGGAGTCACAATATAATCCAGCTGACCTAACAATAATAATATAAAGCCACAAAAATAACAATAGAGGGATTCTATGGGGCACAGAAATAACAATATGGGGGTAATAGTGGCACAACAATATAAATAAGGGGTATAACTACAATAGTAATGGGGTAATCACTAGTATTATAGGGACCCAACATGCCCCTCTCCTTCAAAAAAGTGTTGTCCTCAACGCTTGAGTAGTTCTGGATGCTTCTGCATAAAATTCTCATCCTCCCATGTGGAATCTTCAGCGGATAAGTTCTTCCACTTGATAAGATACTCTGAAATTGATCAATTTCGTAGCTGTCGAGTTCTTGTTTCTGTGACTGCTTCCAGTTCCAATATAATTTTTCCTTCCTCGTCAAGTTCTGGCAATATTGTTTGAATTGGGAGCTTGTCACCTATAACCTTCTTTAAACATGAAACATGGAAAACTGGGTGCAATCGAGAAGCTGCAGGAAGCTCCAATTTGTATGCCATAGTACCAATCTTTTGCAACACCTTGTACGGACCATAATACTTTGGTGATAATTTATTATCCTTCTTAGCTTGCTTTAGGGACATTTTCTTATATGGTTGTAGCCGTAGGAATACCCAATCACCTACATCAAAACTTCTTTCACTGCGATGTTGATCTGCCTGTTGTTTCATTCTATTTTGTGCCAACACGAGGTTATCCCTTAAGAGTTGGAGGACTTGTTGTTGATGTTCGATGTGATGTTCCACTGCCTGAACCTTAGAATTTTCTCTTAAATATGATATGATGGATGGTGGTTGATACCCATAAAGTGCCATAAATGGGGTCATTTTGTTGTTATATGGAAGGAAGTGTTATACCACCATTCAGCCAGAGGCAACCATTTGACCCATTGTGTCTGTTTATCAGATACAAAGCAACGAAGATATCCTTCCAAACATTTGTTTACTATCTCAGTTTGCCCATCAGATTGAGGATGATAAGATGAGCTATGAGCTAACTGAGTACCAAGACAAGAAAATAATTCTGTCCAAAAATTTCCAGTGAAAATGGGATCTCTGTCACTTACAATAATCTTTGGGTTTCCATGTAGCTTTTGAACTGTTTCCATAAATGCAGTAGAAACTGTACTGGCTTTAAATGGATGTGATAATGCACAAAAGTGTGCATACTTGGTAAGTCTATCAACTACCACCATGATGACACTCTTTCCCTCAGACTTGGGTAAACCTGTGATAAAATCCATTGAAACCTCCTCCCAACGTTGGCTTGGAATGGATAAAGGTTGTAATAGACCCAGTGTCTTAATTGTTTCAACTTTATTTTGTTGGCAAACCAAACATTCCGCCACAAACTTTTGAATATCTAATTTAAGGCCATCCCAAAAAAATTCCTTCTTAACCCTGTGGTAAGTTTTTAAAAATCCTGAGTGCCCTCCTAAGGGAGAAGTGTGCAATTCCATAAGAATCTTTTTTTTAGCTGGGAATTCTTACAGAGGTATAAGCGATCTTTGTACCATAACGAATCATTTTTCCAGCTAAATGTATCAGAAGTACTGGAATCTTGTTGTAGCTTTCGAATAAGTGCCCACACTTCTTCGTCATTCTTCCATTCCTCCCTTGCTTCGTTTATCCAATCTGGTTGGATAATAGAAATGGCACACAACAATGCTTCCACATCCTCATCCTTTCTTGAGAGTGCATCTGCCACCACATTTTGCTTCCCTTTTTTGTAGATGATTTCAAAGTCATAACCCAACATCTTTGTGACCCACTTTTGTTGCTCTTCAGAGGATAATCTTTGTTCTAAAAAGTATTTAAGGCTATCATGATCCATTTTTACCTTGAAGTGTCTTCCCATTAGGTAGGGTCGCCATTTCTTAAGTGCATGGAGTATTGCCAACATTTCCTTCTCATAAATAGCTTTGCTTAAAAACTTTCCCTTGATTGGACGACTTTCAAAAGCAATGGGTCTTTCATCTTGCATTAGAACAGCACCAATTCCATTTCCTGAAGCATCACATTCCACAATAAAGGTTTTTGTGAAGTCCGGTGTAGCTAAGACCGGTGCTTGGCACATTGCCTCTTTAAGATGTTCAAAGGCCTTTGTTGCTTCCAGAGTCCATGAAAATGAATCTTTCTTCAATAATGTTGTTAGAGGTGCTGCTATTCTCCCATAATTCTTAACAAACTTGCGATAATACCCTGTCAACCCAAGAAATCCTCGCAGATGCTTTATGGATGTGGGGATTTTCCATTCCTTAATGGCTTTAATTTTGCTAGGGTCTACCTTAACTCCTTCATGAGATACAATATGACCCAAATATTCCACCTCCTGGACTCCAAAGAAACATTTGGATCTTTTTGCATATAATTGTTTCTCCTCCAATAGTTGTAGCACCCTGTCAACATGTTCAACATGATCCTTCCAAGACTTGCTGTAGATTAGTATATCATCAAAAAATACTAACACAAATTTTCTAAGGAATGGTTTGAAAATTGAATTCATCAAACCTTGAAATGTTGAAGGTGCATTGGTAAGGCCAAAAGGCATGACCAAAAATTCATAATGACCCTCATGAGTTCTAAATGCCGTTTTCGGAATGTCTTCAATCTTCATTCTGATTTGATGATATCCCGAACGAAGATCCAACTTGGTGAAGTAAATTGATCCATGCAATTCATCCAGTAATTCATCAATAACAGGAATGGGGAACTTATCTTTAATAGTGAGCTTGTTGAGCTCCCTATAATCCGGACACATGCGCCATGATCCATCCTTCTTGTGCACCAATACTACTGAAGCTGAGAAAGAACTTTGACTTGGTTGAATTATACCCGCCTCTAGCATTTCTGCAACCATACGTTCAATTTCACTCTTTTGGGCATAGGGATATCTGTACGGCCTGATGTTTGGAGGAACACTTCCTGGAATCAGATGAATAGCATGATCATGATCACGCATAGGTGGGAGACCTTTTGGAGTCTCAAATACCTTGGAATGATTGTCCAAGACTTTTTGGAGATCTGGAGAAATAGATGATTCTAATGTGGAAACATCTAGCGAACATAATTGTGCAATTACACCTCTTTGCTCCTTTTTTAGAAGCTTTTTCATGCCATTAGAGCTGATTATCTTTCCTGGTTTCCCTGCAATACCCCTTAATTCAACTTCCTTTCCTTCCGTAGAAAATTTGATGAAAAGTTCTTGAAAATTAAAAGCTATTGTACCCAAGGATTGTAGCCATTGGACTCCTAGTACAACATCAGCACCTCCCATTGGAATGGAAAGCATTGGGCTAGTCAATACATATTCTCCCATGGATAGCTTGATATTATGGCACTTTCCAGAGCAATTTATTGTTCCTCCATTTGCAATCATCACTTGACACTCTGGTGCTGGATATAGGAAGCAATTCAATTCTTTTGCTACCCTACAATGAATAAAATTGTGGGTGCTTCCTGAATCAATCAACACTATTACCTTTTTCTTCTTGATTTGTCCTTCTATCTTGATGGTTTGAGGAGTGGTAATTCCCGCCAATGCATTACAAGATATGGTCGGATTTATTGTTCTTCATCTAGGCTTTGTTCCTGGAGTATATCTTCTTCTTTTGACCTTTCTTGCTCCTTTTCTTCTTCCTCTTCACAATCTATGTAGAATAATTTCTTCTCAGCACACTTATGACCTTTAGTGTATTTGCTATCACAACTGTAACAAAGCCCTTTTGCTCTTTTTTCTTCCAATTGTTGTGGTGTCAACCTTATAGGTTGTGGAAGACTAGGGGCAACAACACTTTCGTCTTTATAGTTGTGAGTGGTATGCTTCCTGGTTGCCATAATTTTGCTTTCCATTTTTCTTGCTAACCTGAATGCCTTCTCTAATGAATCAGGTTCCCAAAGGCGAACATCATGTTGGATATTATCCTTTAAAGACCCTATGAACACATCAATCCTATGCTCCTCTGGAATATCTTTTACCCTTATGTTCAATTTTTGGAACTCCTCAATGTGCTCCATTACTGAACCCTTTTGTTTGAGACTTATCAATTGGCTAAAAAAAGTGTTGCTTTTTGTATCTTCATAATGTGCTATCAATTCTTCCGTAAAAATTGCCCAAGTGATAAATTGTTTACGAGAGCAAAGCCATTGATACCATACAAACTGATTTGGTTCCAAATATACAGTTGCCATACGTACCTTTTGTGCGTTTTGCACATTATTGAGATCGAAGAATTGCTCCATCTGTAATATCCATGTGGCAGGATCCTTGCCATCAAACTTCCTCATATCGATTTTTGGAATATGGTGATTCTTCGATCCAACATTAGCGTCTATGGAATCATGATTAACATTTCTTTTGTTCTCATCATGAGTTTCCTTTACTACCTTTTCACCATTAGTGACCCTTTCTTGTAGCAACTTCTTCAATTCTTCCATGTCTGTCTTCAAATCTATCTTCAAATCATCCATATTACCTTCCATGCCCTTTATCTTAGATTCCACGCCATTTATCTTAGATTCCACGCCACTTATCTTAGCCTCTATTAGCTTTTGTGACCGTGACATTTGTTGCACTTGTTCTTGTAATTTTGATATATCATGTAGCATTTCTTCCTCTTTTTCATGAGTCATGCTAGAGCTTTCAGGTTCCTTACTAGGTGTTTGCATTTTCTTTCTTCGGGGCATCAGTTACCGATAATAATGTTTTACTATGCCCTTTGAATTCCGTTAAACCAAGCTTACACAAATTTAAAAAAAAACTACACACCTTTTTTCACTTTATAGAAGCCTGATATTGAATCTGATGTATCTCTGTAATTTCGGATCATCCAGTTCTGAAATTGCTACCTGTATTAGCTTTCTGTGTCTTCTTTCTAATTCCACAAGTCTGAGCCAAATTGGATTCTCCAAGGAAGAGTTATGTGAAATCTCCCACGGTGACTTTCTTTTAGACTCGTTCAGTAGAGCGAACTTGTACGACGTACCACGCGTCACTGTTTCAACCTTTGAATCTAAAACACACACACGCAAAACTACAATCTGTCCTCTTTCTGTACCTTCTTACGAAATTTCAATCCGATCCCCAGAGAGAAAGTTATGACGATTTTCCCCAGGTCACCTGTTTTGAATGTAATTCAGGAGTCTACAAAAAGACCACCTTCCTCAGATCATATCTCCGCAAATATCGCGCGAAAAGCTATGAAACTCGGATCCAAGGTTCAGCGCTATTTCTTCTCAAATGGGTTTTTTTTGCGACTTCTAAAACGTCACAGAAAAAAAAGTCATAGCGAAAATGCCACGATGACCTGTTTGGAGCAGCGAAACCCTAGAATCCAAAGCTCTGATACCAAATGTTATGAAACCAGCTCAAGAAAAGATAGAAAAGATAGATCAACGCCTTAGAATTCAGCCTCTTCGAGGGGACAACCTCCTTTACATTACATAAATGAACAATTCTTGGATGATACAAATGACAAAACCTCCTTTCTATATATAGGAGTCTAAGGAGTCATAATATAATCCAGCCGACCTAACAATAATAATATAAAGCCACAAAAATAACAATAGAGGGATTCTATGGGCACAGAAATAACAATATGGGGGTAATAGGGGCACAACAATATAAATAAGGGGTATAACTACAATAGTAATGGGGTAATCACTAGTATTATAGGGACCCAACATATGCATCACATCCAAATACCCTCGGATGTGAAAGAGAGGGTTTCTTACCAGTCCATACCTCTTGTGGAGTCTTATCCTCCAACACTAATGAAGGTGACCCGTTGACCAGGTAACATGCAGTATCCACCACCTCTGCCCAGAATTCTTGTCCTAACCTGGCACCACTGAGCATGCTTCTTGCCCTTTCCATCAACATCTTATTCATTATTTCTGCAACTCCATTTTGCTGAGGTGTATATGGAGTAGTCTTTTGTCGTGCTATACCACACTTCATACAAAATTCTTCAAATTCCTTGCTGCAAAACTCTCCACCATTATCTGTCCTCAACACCTTTATCTTCTTCTCTATCTGGTTTTCCACTAGAGCCTTAAATTTTTTAAACCTGTCAAAGACTTCAGATTTCTTCTTACGGAAATATATCCATGTATTCCTTGAGAAGTCATCTATAAATGATACATAGTACACAGACTTACCCAGTGATGGAACCTTCACAGGTCCAAACACATCACTGTGCACAAGCTGTAATATATGTTTCGCCCTCTTACCACTAGAGGGGAAAATCACCCGATTCTGCTTCCCGTATACATAATTTTCATAGAAATCAAAATCCAGAGAGCTATTACTCATACCTTCTACCATACCTTTACCATGAAGTATTCGAAGGCCCTTCTCTCCAATATGTCCAAGCCTTTGATGCCACAAAATGGTCTTTTCTCCAGAGAGCACTATATTTTCTGCTCCACTTTCAGGAACCATGGAACTGTTGCACCCATCAACAACAATGCTACCTTGCAGCTTGTACAAAGTTCCAATTCAAACTCCCCACATCAACACTAGTGCTCCCTGAACCATCTTGCAAGTATCCTTCTCGAACACTGTTTTTACACCTGCATCATCTAGCTTGCTTACAGAAATCAGATTTCTAGCCAATGGAGGAATATGTAGAACACCCGGAAGTGTTCTAACCCTTCCACCTTGCAACTTCAACTTCACTTTTCCACAACCAATGATTCTAGCCTTCCTATCATCCCCGAAGAAGACATCACCACCATCATATTTCTCATACTCGCGTAACCACTCTCTATGGGGAGTGAAGTGAAAGGATGCACCTGAGTCAATCAACCATGCCTCATGATCTACATGTGTACTTGAAGAAGCCAAGTACACATCCCCACCTTCATCTGAGGTGGTTTTCGCCTTTACAGAAGGAGCATCATCAAATCCCTTTCCTTTATCAGGAGCTTTAGGTTTACAGTCCCTTTTGAAGTGCCCTTCCTTTCCGCATTTCTAGCACACCACCTTTACAAGTTTTCCTGCAGATTTAGATCTCCCTCTACATTTAGATCTCCTACTCGATGACTTATTTTTGTTTCTGTTCTGGGACCGTCCTCGTATAGAAAAGGCATCACCATTTTCTCCATCCATATTTTTCCGTCTCATCTCCTTCGTCAGCAAGGCTGAGACTATTTCATCAAATTTCAAGGCAGTTGCATTGCTACCTATTGTAATAACTAGACTATCCCACAAATCTGGTAGAGAACACAACAAACTGATGCACTTATCTTCATCTGAAATTTTAACATCAACAGATGCTAACTGACTTACCACAGTATTAAATGCATTTAGATGCTCTGTCACCGAGTCTCCATCTTTCATCCTCAGGTTATAAAACTTTTTCCACATGAACAGTTTATTCACCAGAGACTTATATTGGTACAAAGTCCCTAACTTGTCCCACAAAGCCTTTGCCGTAGCTTCCCCTGATACAATGAGCAATATTGAATCTGAAACACACAATCGTATTGTGCTCTTTGCCTTTTCATCCAACTTCTTCCATTCTTCATCGGATACTCCCGTTGGTTTAGTACCCGGATCTACCACGATCCACTGATATTTATCCACCAATAGATCCTCCATCTTGAGTTTCCACAACTCAAAACTTTGACCATTAAATTTCTTGATGTCTATCTTTTCACTGCTCGCCATCTTCTTTCACTACCAAAATCAATCTCGCAGATCTCTCACTAAACAGGGTCTACCACAGGTCCGAGCAAAACCCCTTAGCAACAAAGGCATCCCCTTGAAGCCAAATCTACTCCGATACCAAATGTAGGTTTTAACCCCGTACAGAAATTACCTGCATACGAATTCTAAAAACGTAGAAAATAAACAATGCAAGAGCATAACACATATACACAGAGATTTTCCCCTGGATCCCAAAACCGAGACTACTAGCTTGATTTTTCATTATTTTCCTTTCAATGATATAATACATATTCATACATGCCAAAGCATCCAATACCAAGGACCGAAAACCATCGTGTCCAATACCATGGACCGAAAACCATTGCATCCAAAAAACATGTGTGAAAATCATGCAAAAAACCATAGGTGGGTCCACCCAACCTAACATAGGGTCAAAAACCAAAATTTTCCGGGCGCTACCCTGGACCCCATAGAGTGGGGTTATGGGTACCCCTCAAACCCCCTGTGACTCCCCCCCGTCTAACCCCTGGTTAACTACGTGGGCTAGTCGTGGAAAGAATATAACACAACCCAACAATGATGTTAAAATGCATGACATAGTATCAATGGCACAAATGAATTTTGTAGAAAATGTAAAGGAAATATGGTTTGACGGTAACAATTTCAAGGAATATATGACTAATAATTGACTTTTGGTTCTAGGTTATATCTCCATGAGTATCATCTTGATGAGGGGTGGGTTTGTGGTGATCTTAAAAAATGTTGAGTATTCCATGAAAATACTGAGGGGTGTAGTGCTAGGTTTCAACACCCTTAGTGTTGAAAACTTGGAATCATCTATTTGATATGAAAAAGGAGAGATTTTAATCAAAGTATTTTTGGATCTAGTTTCCTAGTTAACTTGTTAAGTTTTAGTAACTTCAAATATCTCAAGCTATTGGAAACAAATTTGGTTTTTTTATTATGGAACACATGTCCTTTTAGGAATCAATATTGATGTTAATGGCAAAAATTATAGTATCCCTATAATTGTGGGAGGCTTTGGTAGAAGAATTGGAATTAAAAAAAAGTTTACTTTAGCATGTCTAGATGTTATATTTTGAAGGTATCCCTTCTAGGTGTCACAAATGGCATACTTATGGTCATCTCAGAGAGGAATGAAAAATTGAATTTCAAAAGAAGCCATTGAGATAAGAGAAACAAGGATTCTAATTTTGGTAATGGGTGAAGGAGTGACATAGTCATGGATGTAGAAGGAATAATTGAAAGGGAGTAGAGATATCCATTTTATTGGAAGGTGAGATCTAGAATGAGTTTATTTGGGATACACAACTTAATGCCTAATATACCCTCAAGAAGTATATTAAAGGTTGAAGCTTATGTAAACAAGTTTTCCAATGAAGCTGAGAAACAAGAACATGGGTTATAAGAGAAGACCCCTTACATTTGGCATGTTTGTAACCAGACAATGGTACCCTTTGATTATTCTAAGGAGGGGATTTTCCAAGTAAGTTTTCAAATAAGAATTATCTTATTAACTTATATTTACACATGATTCATGTTGTACAAAGAATGAAATGAAAGGAAGAAAACACATAGAAATATAACAGAAAGCACAACAATATGGTGAAAACACAACTTCTATAAATAAATGGAAGAGTTGAATATTATAGAATGAAAACTGGATAGAATGGCGGTGGCTATCTATGAACAAATACAGATGGAGACTACATGCATTCACAAAAGCTATTACGAGAGGATTAAAAAATAGACTTTTAACATAAGAAGGAACCTTATAGACCTTCCAAATCCCTAACCATAGAATATTAAAAACCAAAATATTCATAAGCCCTGAGGTGGTTAGTTGGTACATCAACTTCCCAAGGGCATAAATATTGCATACAATATCTATTTGGAGTCCAAAACATATCTTAGAAAGAATTGTCAAAGGAATACAACTTTTAATTGGCACAAAGGCATGTAATGGAAATCCCTCGCCCCTTGAATTGCCAAGAAATGTCACATAGGGTGTCGTAACGACCCAAGAAGTTTAGGACACAAAAAATCATAAAAAAACTAAAAATAAGATAGAGAACCACTGATATAGTGGAAGAGGTTGGTGGCCATTGATATTCACTTGGATCAGTCTGCCCCCTTATAAAGAAATGATATCTATTTCATCAAGTTCCCTTATCAGATGGGGAAGCTTATACTAAAACTTACTAAGTCACTTGCCTTGGTGAAGAAGTTTCTTTGCTTTAACAACTAAGAAAAGTTGTATGTGATGTTGGTGGGTATCCTTTGTCATGGTGTCCATAATATGATCCACTATAGCCTATTCAATGTAGTTAGGATTGAGTTCTGTGGAGGCCAATTGCTTAGATACCTCCAAGGTGTCCAACATAGGTGACAAATATAGTTGAAGTAGCTCCACATTAAATATTGGGTTCAAGCCAAGGAAAGGGGGGATACTTAATTAAAAATAAATTTCATACATAACCTTTATGATTGTGTAAGCCTCATATTAGATTGTTTTGAGATTCCTATGGGGGATTATGAGGTGCTATTTTTATAAATGCAACTACACACTATCACCAACCTAAAAATTTTGTGGAGCTTGTATTAATCATGTCATTTCTTGTGCTTGGAATTGACATTAGAGGAAATTTAAACCTAAAAGTTTCCATGAAATTTTTGTGTAATTTCGATGTCATAATATGTAAACCAATCAAATTTTATTTTATTTTATTTTTTAATTATATTTATGGCATATCTCCTTATAGGTTTACTCCAATTTCAAGTGTAAACACTCACTAGATGCATAATTATATTCCACATCCAACAAGTGTCTAAACTTGAAATTTGAACATGTTGTTTTAATCTATATTCATTTTTATCAATGTGGGTCTTCTCAAAAGTATTCATAGTTGGTACTCGTTGGATGTGAAATTTCATTATGCATCCAACGAGTGTCTACACATGAAATTTGTGTAAACCTATAAGGAGATAAGACAAAAATACAATTAAAAAAAGTGGTTTTCTTCCTTTCCATCCAAAATTCATAACTCCTATTTTATTATTTTAACTAGTATTTTATTATTTTTCCTTAGGAGGCCACTTTTAGGCTGAAATTTCATCTAATGCATTATGTAGGATATCATGAATATTTTGTTGGAGGTGTTGGATCGACCCAACAAATTTTGTTGCTATATTTTCCTCAACTTGAGCATGGGAATACTTTTCTAGTGGAGATGCAATGGGCATAACTACATCAAATGGGAGCAATAGTTGGAACCCCATGCACACCTTAAATGGAATGTGGCCAATAGAGATATATAGTGCTCTAGTATAGATATGTTTAACATATGGAAGGCTTTCATCTCATGTACACAAATACTTGGAGTTGTACATGTGTAAAATGTGCATAATCATGTTTTTAGTCACTTCTATTTTTCCATCTATTTTCGGATGAAAGGAGGTCAATTTTGTCAACTTGGTTTCCATAAGAGATTACAGGTTTGACAAAAAGGTGCTAAGGAACCGAATGTCATTATCTAAAATAATGGTTTTAGGTAGCCAAAAATGAATCCAAATATGCTCAATGAAGAGTTTCGTGGTGGCTTCAACTATGACACTCATCTTGCATGGTGCCAAAATGGCCATCTTAGAGAATTGGCCAACAATCAGAAACACATAATTATTACCATGCTTGGTGGATGGAAAATATGACATGTAATCCATAAATTCTAATTATTTGGTCTTGTCTGGGATAGGTAGAGGAGTGTACAACCTCTACTTCATGATGGTTGGTTTAGTAATGACATAGGTATTGCACAATCTGATATACCAATCATCCTATCAAATGGCCAGTAGAAATAATTCTATATTGTTATTGTCTTATCCACACCAAAGTTACTTTACACCCAATTGTATTATGCCTCCTAGATCAACATGGCATGCTCACTTGAAGGAACAAAAAGGAGGTCTAGGTAGCATAAAAATGCATCCTTTACATGGAACTCTAGAACCTTTTTTCCTAGGGTCAACATCTAGTAAGTGGCAACAAAGTAAAAATCATTATTGTATAATTATGCCACCTAGAGGTAACATGACAAAAAGAATTAAGAATTGTGGTTAGCACCACAACTAGGGGCCAACTAAGGTAGTCGACAACATCATTGGTGCTACCCTTCTTGTATTTGACATTCAAGTGGATTTTTTGTAGGAACATGGACCATTTTTTATGGTGGTCATTATATAAATTTCCTTAAATATTCATGAATTACAGAGGTCTACGATTAGGTGGATGATCATCTACTTCCCTAGAGTATAATTCTTCCATTATTGATATGCATACACGATGGAATAAATCTACTTGTTATATGTGAGTATCTCTAGAAAGTACCACATAGTGTTTTACTATGATAGGCCACCAAATGTACTTGTGGAGTGAGGATTGCACTGATAGAATAGTCATAGGCATGTGTCTTAATCTAAAGTGGTTGTTGAAAGTCTAGTAGGGTGAGGACTAATGTAGAGAAAAGGTAGTCTTTTAAATCCTCAAATTCTTTCTATTGTGACTCAGACCAAGAAAAAATTATTTTTTCTCCACCCTTTGTCACTTGATTTAAGGGCCAAGGGATATGAGAGAACCCCAACACTAACATTTCATAGAAATTAATAAGGCCTAAGAAGATATGGATCTCTATTAGAGTCACTAGGTTGGCCAATCCTGAATGACTCAGATCTTGTCTAGGTCCACATGCACCCCATGTTCATGAATAACGTATCCAGAATATTAAATCCTACCCATACCACATGAGTGTTTATCCATATTGGCATACAAAGTATATTGTTCTAGGGTGCTTAGGACCTATATAAGGTGTTTTAAATGTTTTACCAATTTTTTTGTAAATATGAGAATGTCATCCAAATATAAAACCAAAAAAGAGTTTGTGAATGTCAATAGGATGTCATCCATCGTCCTCATGGATGTTGCTAGAGAATTAGTCAGGCCAAAGGGCATGACCAACTGCTTAAAAAATCCTTTATATTTGAAGTTTGTCTTCCATATGTAAATTTGTTCACTTGGAACCTGGTGGTAGCTTGATTTAAGATCTATCTTACTAAATAAATTGAATCCTTGAAGTTGGTCAAGAAGATTGTTGATCCTGGTGATTAGGTATCTATTCATGATAGTTATTTTGTTCAAGGCTTTATAATCAATACAAAGTATCCATGTCTCATCCTTTTTCTACGTCAATATAACAAGACTCCTCCAAGGAGAGGAGATTGGTCATGAAATGCGCTATTTTTAGATGAGCTCGTCAAATTGATGTTTTATTTCCTCATTCTCCAATAGGGAGTGTATATATATTGGGCCATTATGTAAAGGATCAGTAGGTGTAAAGTCAATTGAGTGTTAAAACTAGTAGTGTAGACTCAGCCCCACAGGTGGAATGGATATATCTTTTCATGTATCTATTATATTTTCTACTTGCTTCTATTGTGTAGAGAGGCATTGTACTGAGGTTATGGTGTCCACAATGATCTTCCTTTCACTTTTTCACCAAACCATGAAGAGGAAAAACTTTACAGTCTATGAAAATATCTTTTGGCACTATTTCACTAAGATCAATGAAATTACAATAGTTAGAACTACCTATGGTACCCTACAGAGATGACCTCTAAGAGTAATGATACCATTATGGGGTTGAGACTCATAACCAACATGATGTTCCCACAAATAAGGTTGTCCTGAAATAAACATCAAAAAATTCAAGTAGGGTAATATCACATATTAGCTCATCTTTGAAAGGCTTGATGCCACACAAATGTCTTGTTCATGGCTCAAGCAACTAATGGTGTATGGTTGGAGGAGTGCCATTTTCAGTAGTTTCAATCTTTTGATAACTTGAACTAATATCAATTTCTTCTTACTACCATTGTCAGTAATGAAATGTAGTGGCATCCCTTTCACCCAAATCTATGACTAGAAGAAGGACTAACCCTCTTCATGCCCCTTTATCTCCCTTAGTTAGATATTTATGGTTGTAATGGTAGCTCTAGTTTCTGCATCAATTATCGGCTTTCTTTAATCATACTATAAATCATAATTAGAGCTTGAATTATTTCCTTTTCTTTAAAATTTTCCAACAATGATTGTTTTGAGTGGCATTCATTAGTGTTGTGATATGGGATTTTGTGGATCTCACACCACTTTGCAATGTCCTTTTTCAACTTACCATTACCCATGGGGGCTTCATTGCGGGAGCAATATCATGCCATGTGCATTCATATTGGGGAAAATATATTGAGGAAAAATTAACATAATATATTGAGCATATAATAGGGGGTAAAGGATTTTTATATGTTGTGTATAAAAAAACGGAACTCAAAGTTAATAAAAAAATATAAAGTAGCATAAAAAATGTTAATGAAAAAATGGATACCTACAATGTCTAGTGAAAGTGGTTGTTTTTTGAATTGGGAATGTGTATTGGGTTTGTATTGGTAAGGGGTTAAATAAAGTGATTTTTAAAGGTATTTTCCAATATGTAGTGAAATTAAGGGTATTGTTTAGTATGCCACGAACGCATGTGCTATGTCAAAGGTTCATTGAGCGAAGCCCCCGTGCCATTAACTTTATTTGTCTATGACTTGCGATGGCTGTGCTGAGGTTTTCTCTCCTTTCTCTATCTCTTATTTTATGAGTTTGGGACACGTTTTCTAGCCTTCTGTTGTAATGGATTTGCAGGCCTAAACTCTCATTTATTCTTCTACTTCAATTTTTGCTTAATTTTGACAACATATTGATAAGGAGATGTCTGAGAAATCCATCTCTATTTGGATGTACCTATGTATACCACTACAAACATTCAAAACCAAATGCATTTAAGAGTCTTTGATACCCAACTTTGAGTGCAAGGTATGGAAATTATTGGTGTACTCTAGCACTATCTAGTCTCTCTCATGTCTAAGGATTCTCCATCTCGTGTATTATTCATCATATTTCCCTACAAGATAGAATTACTCCTTAAGGGAATAAACAACCACTTCCTAAGTGGGTCCTTCCTTGAATATCAAAAACTTATCTTCATTTTGTCGCCCTTAGTAACCTTCCCACCAATACTTGAATTAGGGAATGGTTTCAAGAGCAGAAAGGTGATCTTTTCATTGTTGGATTTATTTGGATGGAGTAATAACTCTATAGCATATTTAACCATGTATATGAAGCATATACATCTATTTGGTTGTCAAATTAGGTGATATCAAAGTTAACATGTACCTTCAATGGTGTCAAAATAGGTCATATCAAAGTTAACATGTCCCAAAATTGTTGTTTCTTGAAATTTCCTTGTTTAATGTTGGAAGTTACCAAATGGTTTGGGAAATTTTTTCCGTTATCTCATTCCTCTATCATATGATTGCTTCATTGAGAAAAAAATTGATATGATCTGCCCCTCCATAGTATCTCTTTTCTTCCATGATGGGAGGCTAGTTGGGTTGGTGAGAGAAATTGTTCCCAAGTGAAATTAGCTCAAGACCCAATTCTTTGTACCCTAGCATCATTGAGGAAATGCATTGAGAAACAACAAGGAGCATTTTTCTCTGATACCGATGATCCAAGTTGTTAAGGAATGATATAGTGGATGTTGGTGGCCACCCACCTATCCCACTTGGACCCCCACAACTGTCTCTTTCAGTTTTTCAGTTTCCTTAATTGTAACACAATTTATTTTTAGCAGTTTTTTGGGTCTTGAACTTCCGGAGCCGTTTTGAGGCCCTAAACAACGTTTTTTGAGTCAAACGGAGATCGTATGCCAAAGTTACGACCGTGGGAAGTTGATGTACCAATTTACCCAAAATAGGGCCCATAGTTTGGTGTTTCATCTCCTAGGGTTAGGTTTTTGGATGTTTAGGGTTTTCCATTGTTTCTCAACAATAAATATGCCTTCTAGCCTCATTGTAACACAGTTCAGAGGCATGTAGCTGCCACATCTCTCCTCAGAGATAACTACCATCGCCCGAGCTAGTTTATTTCTATTTTTTTTTGTAAGCATATTTTAATATTTTACATTAATG
Organism: Pinus tabuliformis; assembly: GCA_031772625.1. Taxonomy (NCBI): domain Eukaryota; kingdom Viridiplantae; phylum Streptophyta; class Pinopsida; order Pinales; family Pinaceae; genus Pinus; species Pinus tabuliformis. The sequence goes on along the minus strand of CM062820.1, from coordinate 1,210,228,961 downwards.
AGATGAAGTATTGTTTATGCTACATCTATGTATTTATAGTTGTCTTTATAATTTGTTGTGTTCTTGCATAAATCTGGATCAGTGGTATCAGAGCGGTATGCTCTTTCCCTATTTTTCTTTGCATGACCCCAACGAGGTCGAGATATAAGGAGTTAGGGCTTGAACTGGTCGAACCCTTGCAAGACCAGCCTTGCAAATCCCAATGACCTCCCATGGCAGATGAAAAGAAAAATGAGGGGGCAGGAGATCCTATCAAAATCTTGCTTGAAGAAGCCCTCGAGCGACAAAGGAATGCAATGATGGAAAAATTTTCCCAGATCCTTCAGCAACTACCCATGGGCAACGCATCTACTTCCAGCAGCTACTCTGGAAATGCCACACCCTTTAAGTTACAAGTTAACCTTGAAATCCCCATATTCGAGGGTCAGATAGATGCAGATGTCATAGATAAATGGTTAAATCTGCTAGAAGGTTATTTTTCTATTCATGATTTTTCTAGTTGGGAAAATATTACTTTCGATCTTCTCAAAGTAGCCCCCCATGTCAAGGACTAGTGGGAAACCTACTACGAGTAGAAGGACGAAAGTACAGGCTCACTATTTTCAGCTGCACCCACTTGGAATTCATTCCGGGATGCCTTCAAGGAGAAGTACTACCCTGTCAAAAGTTATGATGACAAATACATAAAATGGACCACAGTATGGCAGGGAAGGGACCTAGATGTGCCAGAGTTCACAAATATTTTTATACCCTTCGCACAAAGTTGGGTATCAAGGATTTTGAGCTGCATTTGGTACTCAAATACTACGACTACCTACATTGATACATCCAAGACGAGATGGAGTTCTTGAACATATCCTCGCTTGGTAGGGCATACCGATACGCTGTCAAGATCATGCAGAAGTTTAAACAAAATAAGCAAGACTTTAGATCTGCAAATCTGAAGAACAAAGGACAAAGCCAAGGCGAGGTGACCCAAGACAACCCATCAAAGCCGCAAGAAAATAACAACACCACGAAGCTAAAGAAGGACACAAGAAAGTGGTGTGAGTTCCATAAGAGCCCCACTCATAACACAAGTGAGTGTTGGACCAAGCAGTCACTGGTGGCCGAGTTGAAGTCTTCAGAATCAGATGCATGTTTCGACCTTGAGCCAGAACCCGATAAGGGGAATGACAAAGGGAAGCAAATCATTGATGCAGAGCCCAATGCCATTGTTGCCACCACCAAGATCCAAAATAATGAGCTCAAAGATCCATAGGAGGGGGAGCGTCTTTTCCACTCATAGATGTGGGTGAAGGGTTCACTGCTACAATTCATTGTTGACAGTGGGAGCCAAAAGAACTTCATTTCAGCAGAGGTCGTGAAGTGGTTGAGCCTACCGACTACACCACACCCGTAGTAGTATAGTATTAGGTAGCTTCATGAAGGACGAGATCTCCAAGTCCGCCAATAGTGTCACCTTCCCTACAGCATCAAGCCCTTCACAGATGAGGTATTGTGTGATGTTGCACCTTTTGATGTTTGTGATGTATTATTAGGCCAACCATACTTGTGGAGGTGACATGTTGTGTATGAGTCAAGGCCTCGCACAGTTATTATTTCTTTGTGTAATTCATTATATAGGATACCAAAGGTAGCCCCACCTACCGCCAACTCTTTGATCTCTACTAAGAAATGAAGCAAGATCATCTCCCAGACTAGGAAATTCATTTTCTGTCTGGTTCACTCCCAAAGTAGGGAAGATCGTTGCCACATCCATGACCCCTGCGAAGGGTTCCTCCATGCAAGAGTAGAAGCAGATGGATATAGTCATGAAAGAAGACAGGAACATCTTCTCCTCACCCATAGGGGTACCATTGCATTGTCAAGTCAAGCATTCATTCGATCTAACTCCCAAAGCACATCTACCCAACAGGTCAATAAATCGCCACTCCATTCTGGAAAATGCCAAGTACAAGTAGCAACATGATCAGCATCAAGTACAACACAAGTTTCAAGTGGTCGAAAAAGTTTGGTTGCATCTGCAGAAAGAACGCCTTACAAGAGCCCATTAGAAGCTCAAACCACTCCGATATGGTCCTTACACCATTACCAAGGTTGTGGGAAACAATGCTTTGGAGCACAACATTCCCCCATTCCTTTGCTTGCACCGATTTTTCAATGTGGACCGCCCTTGACCATGCTTCCCACCATTACTGGACACATCAGAGGTTGCAGAACAGCTCACCACGGACCAATTTTAGAAGAAGTTTCCTCATCTCATTGAGGAACTCAACGCAATGGCGACCATTACTTCCTAAGGGGGAAGGAATGATCCAGGTGGATGTTGGTGGCCACCCACCTATCCCACTTGGAACCCCACAACTATCTCTTTCAGTTTTTTAGTTTCCTTAACTATAACACAATTTACTATTTTTAGCAGTTTTTTGGGTCCTGAAGTTTCGAAGCCGTTTTGAGGCCCTAAACGACGTTTTTTGGGAAAAATGGGAGCAACATGTGTCCGTGATCTATTGTTGCTCATCCCAAAGTTGTAGTCCTCGGATAGATCTTTTTAACGAGGTATTGTGCGCGTCAAATGAAGATCGTATGCCAAAGTTACGACCCTGTGAAGTTGATGTACCAATTTACCCAACACGGGGCCCAGAGTTTGGCGTTTCATCTCCTAGGGTTAGGTTTTTGGATGTTTAGGGTTTTCCATTGTTTTTGAACAATAAATAAGCCTTCGAGCTTCATTGTAACACAGTTCAGAGTCATGTAGCTGCCACATCTCTCCTAAGAGATAAGCTACCATCGCCCGAGCTAGTTTATTTCCATTTCTGTTTGTAAGCATATTTCAGTATTTTACATTAATGAAATGAAGTAATGTTTCTGCTACATCTCTGTATTTATGGTTATCTATATAATTTGTTGCGTTCCTGCATAAATCCAGATCAAGGAATGAAATGAAAATTTTGGAACAAAATGAAATAGACATAAAGAGATATAATAGAAAGTATAATAATATGGTTAAAACCAAAATTCTATTAATAAATGAAATTGCATAATATTGTAGAACACAAACTAACCGGAATGATGGTAGTTATCACCGAACAGGGAGAGATTACAACTATGCACATTTGAAAAATCTATTACAATAGGTTAAGAAAAGGCCTTTCAAGATAACGAAACAATGTTATAAGTCTAAAATCCTACCCCTAGAAGATGAAATGGGAAAATATTTGGAAGCGTCGAGGTGGTTAGTTGGCACATAAATCTCCTAGGGTGCCACTTTTGCACACAATATTTATTTTGGGTGCACAATAGCTTGTTGGAAAGAACTGTCTAAGTAATACAAGTTTTGATTGGTGCCAAGGCATGCCATGGAAACCCTTGGACCCATAAATTTCCCAAAAATGTTGTTTAGGGTCTCAAAATTGCCTTGGAAGTTTTAGACCCAAAAAATCATAGAAAAGTTACTAAAAATATAGAGTCGGACCATTGGGATAGTGGAAGAGATGGGTGGCCACCGATATTTACCTAGATCACCATATCCTTTTAGAAATTTGTGGAAAATTATGGGATTAAATATAGGTCCTCATACAGTTGAAGGGGATAGATGGGTTTTTTTCTTGGTTTGGGAAGTAATTCTTTTATGATTAATTGAAATATTAATGGTTTTTTCGCTTCAATAATGGTTCACCCTTAGACTTTGAAGAGTCTTTAGGAAAACCTATAATGTTATCCAACAATTGAATGCTAAAGGGTATTACCTTGATTTATGTTAGGATTTATATATGGTCCTAGGGGTAAAGGAAGAGGAAGGAAATATTCTATTAAAAAATAACAAGTTAGAGCTTCTTTAGATTTTTCTTCTAGCAAACAAATGATAATTTATAGCGTTGTAAGAGTGATGAAAACCCTAATTAAGATCTAAAAGCATGTTAATGTGTCTCATTATATGGCAAAAGCAAAAAAGTACTCAAATAAAAAAATATAAAAAAAATAATATAAAAATATCAATTAAATGAGTTGTTTCATACTTGTTAATTATAAAAAATAAATGCTAAATTTGTAACAAAGTTAACTCACAATAAATTTTGGTAAAAGCTATAATGAACCTATTTAATGGGTTTAGAAAATATAAATAATGTTATAAAAAGTAAATACTAAATTTGCAAATAAGTCAACTGATAGTAAATATTGGTAAAAGCTATGGTTAATCACTCACAAAATATAAATAAATTGATGTAAAGTTAAATGAAGTTCTAAAACTCTTTAAATATATATATAAAAATAGAAGTAGAATTTCTAAACAAATAATTTTATATATTATATTTTGAATAATATAAAATACGTTATTATAATCATAATTAAAAAATTTATTATAAAAAATATAAAATATATTTTAAAAAATTTCAAAAAATAATTTTAACATTTTGTTATATGTTATTTTCAAATTTCTATTAAAAAAAATGATTTTATAAACTTGAAATGGTAGTTTCTTGGGTCGCAGTTTTATATATACGAAAATATGATCATTTTTACTAGTATTTTAATAATAATTAAAAAATATGCTTACTTTTTATTTTTAAATTTGTTTAGCAATCTTTAGAATGTTTACAACACATCTCTTAAAGAAATTGGAATTAAAAAACATAACTCAATAGAGAAATGGGGGGTCGCGGTTTTGTCACTGCTTAAAAATTTATGTAAAATATTAATGATACCTTTTAAAAAAAAAGAATAAATTAGATAAAAATTATATATTAAATTTTAGAAAAAATATGACATAAAATTGAATTTAAATTGACATGTTTTTTCTTCTTTTATCACCACCTAGTTTTTGATGATTTTGTGAATTTAAGAGTAAACATTCCAACTCCATTTATTTTTATAAAACTTCTTTGCCACAAAAAGGGAAAAAGTGATACACATTAACATGCTTTTACCAACCTTTCTTTTAATTGTAGGGTGTTGGCTAGATCTAGTAAATGATTAACCTTAACATTGGTTTAAGAGAAAAACACACATGTGTTTTTCCAAGAAGAAAATTTAGGGGAAGGGGGAGCTATAGAATAGATGTTACAAGATATGTTGGGAGATCAGGGATTTATTTCTTAAAATGTTTTGGGGAGATCAAGGAGTCTTGTGATTTGGTAGAACAATAGGACTATGAAGTCTGCTAATAGTTGGCCTATTGGCTCAAGAATAAGGGTGAAACTTTTACCAAAATATTTTAAAGATATTTTAGTCATGAACATCTATGGTCCTTGTACGAATAAAGTGGCTTTCTAGGATAACATTTTCTTAGGAAATATTTTTTGTATTCTTAAGCTATTATTTTTCCATGAGACTTGAATTTATCCCTATGTAATTTAGAGGCACGGGGTCCTACAACTTATCTAGATAGTATCATGCAACATTTCATTCATAAATTAGCTAAAGGAGGGTTGATTTATATAAAGCCAACTTATCTAAGAAACCTCATGAAATAAGGCAATGGGGGGGTGGGGGGGTGGGGGTGGGGAGTATAGTAAAAAAATGCTTGGATTGATTATTATTATATGACATGATGCTAGAAGACCCTCCAAGGTTTTATTAGTGGTTCGGAAAATAGATGAATTAGACCATTTTATTTTTTATTTTTCTAGAGGTCGTATAGTTAGGGGAGAGGCCTAAAATCCCATTAAAACTTAATGAAAAATGGATAAAGGAGGAGAAGGTTACTAATTTGGTTAAGGGAATTTGGAGCCATGTAATGATATGATGATGGAAGTAGCTACTTTCCAGTTTGAAGGAGATTTGAAAAGATTAAGCATGCAATCATTCTTGGGCTTATATTAAAAGAAAGAGCTTGATGAGTAGATATTAGTAGAGGTGGAGAAATATTTGGTTAGAGATATGCATGAGATGGAGTTGAATTTTGTTGAAAGAAGCTAAACAAAAAATTTTGAATTTGGAAAAATTGAGGAGTGGGCTATTCGAGGAAATGCCTACTACTTAGATGTTAAAAAGTAGGGCACTTTAGTTAGAAATGTTGATGAGAACTCTAATTTTTTTCATCAATTTTCACAGGGAAGTAGATATATGCATATTTTTGGAAGATTTTAAAGACACATTAGGGAGATTAGAGAAAATTTGAAGAATTAGTGGCAACAACGGTGGGACAATTTTAAAATCTTTTCAACATTAAGGAGAGGGGTTCAATTGCAAAGGTTATTCGATTGACACATAAAATCCCTTGTTTTATTTTAAAAGAGTATAATGGAGGAGTTATCTCTTGAGTAATTGAAAGAGAGGATATGTAGTCTCAAAAGGATAAAATCCTAAGTACGGAAAATTGGTATTTGGAATTCTTTTTGGGATTTCTAGATTTATTAGAAAGTTATTTTCTTAGGTGACAAAGGATACAAGGTTGTCTAAAATAATGTTTGCAACTTTCAATAGGGTGAAAGCACAGAGTTGGGTTACACTTTCTGGAAAGAGAGGCAATATTTCTATGGAAAAGAATGATGGTTAGATTGATCCATTTAAGCACTCGATTGAGCCGTTTTTAAGTGCTTGATTGAGCTTGTTTTAATCGCTCGATCAACCCATTTTTAAGTGCTCGATCGAGCTCCTCGGGCATTGGAAAATTAGCTCGATCAAGGGTTAAAAAAAACCCTAGATATAACTTTATGGCTCGATCGAGCCATTTTTTTTTATTAAATACTGCACCCACAGTTTGCACGCACCATTTTCTCACACCACGGAAATATGGGAGCTCGACCATGAGTATTGGAGCTTGATCAAACAATTGAAGCATGGATTGTTCAAATCAATCTCGCCAACGACCTCACCAAAATCTCATAGGATCAAACAAATGTAGTAATTCTATCATTTTTATCTTTCTTAATTATTTTTTTGGAAAATTAAATTAATTAATTAAAAAAACCATACAAAAACCATAAAAACCACAAAAAAACCTTCAAAAGAACTTAGAAAATCACAAACCAACCATGAAAACCATAAAATTATAAAAAGACCCTTTAGAAAATCACAAAACAAAAAAATTTATAAAACCACTAAACAAACCTAGAAAGCCATAGAAAAAACCCTTCAAAACAGACTAGAAAACAATTCAAAACCATAAAAAACTATAATTTAGGTTTTAAATTGTTTTCTTACTTGTAATGTTTTGTTTATTAAATGCATATTTTTTGAATTTGAATGGTAAACACATTTTTTTCTAATTATTTTAGGTTTTTAATTTTAATTTAAAATTTTGTGAAATAAATTTTCAAAATTTTAATTTTTTGTTATTTAAAATGCATTTTAAATTTCTAACAAGTTTGACTGAAATATACCCCAAAGCACTCTAGAAATATAACCAATAAATAAGTAAATTAGAAACTTCATATTGACGTGATGATTATGGTTTCTCATGGTGAAATTCTATTTATAAAATAAGAAATTTATTTTATTTTATCATTTTAAATTTAAATTAATTTATAATTTAAATATTTTTTATAAAAAAAATCTTGTTTTAAAAATTTAAAATATTAATCTTTAAAGTTAAAAATCTAAAAAATATAGCATATATATATATATATATATATATATATATATATATATAACATGTTACAACATAATCATAATTATATAACTATATATATTTAACTAATGTATAACTTAGTATAACATTACATAGCTATATATTATAATTCTATATGTATTGTTTATAACATGTAATATAGTTTTATAGCTATTTCGTTCTTAACATAACATAACATAGAACTCTATAATTGTTTAACATGTATAAGATAAAATTATTTAATATAAAACACACATACATAACATAATATGTAATATAATTATAACTATTGCATAACTATGTAACTATATAATTATTTAAATATAATTATATATTTTTAGCTATTATAAAGTTATAACACACACACACACATATATATTGTAACATAACATAATCCTAAAACTATTCAACATAACATAACTTGTTATTTAACATAACCTAAAATTATTTCTTATATATATAAGGCTGACACTTTTAAAGAATAAGGGTGGCCTATTGGCTCGTGCACATGTTGCATTGGATGGAGAGTTTATGAGACCACCACCATTGCATTGTGACCCACCAGTGCCCTTATATGGTGATGCATTTCACATGAGTTTACCCTTTGACCAACTTTTGACATATACATGTATGTATCGTGATATAATTCATGAGACTTGAAGGTTGCATGACCTGTGTGACACATACCAGATAAATATATATATGAAACTTTTGACTCTTATTGTCAAATTATGCATAATTATTTATATTAATTTCTAGTTCATATTAGATTGCATTTATATTAATATGTTCATGATAACATGTAGACATAACCTAACTACATGAATGTGCTTATGAGAACATATGAGGGAGAAGTTCATCAACTAGGCCATCGTCAACCAGAGCATGTTTCCATGGATTCTCCTCCACCTCCACCTCCACCTTATATGCTCACTAATTTGGAGAAGACTCACTATGTACAACCACATAGACCAGTAGTTGAGGTAAAAAAAATATTCCTAAGATTTCAACAATTTTTTTTTTTTAAGTTACACATATATGTTAATTAATTTGTAGACTAATTATATTTTTTTCCTTGTCATTGTGTACACAGGCCCATATGTAGAGTGTCGTTGATGTCATTGTTATGTGGAGACACGAGTGGGATGCTACGTTTAGAGGCACTGATGATGCAAGTCCATCGATGTAGGCCCCAATCATTAAGCCACATGTAGGGGAGCACCAAACCTAGATTCATCAAACCCCCATCCTATCTAACTTGCATTTCGATTCGATTAAGGTTAGTAAATTCATGTATATGCAATTAAAAATGTGGTTAAAAAATATTTATTTCCATATTGTTTATTTTGTACAAATAATGATCTAATTAGTTTTAATTTGAATGTGTTATATTGCAGTACCAGCTTATGGACACTTACTTTCCACAACGAAACTCACATAGGAGTTCTGTGGTACTTAGAGTGGATAGTTTGTATATTTCTAGGCTCATTTCATATGACACATTTACATCTGATACAAACTTTGTATATTTTCATACATGGACAATTTATGGATGTACATGGACATTATTTTAGTTTATGGATGCTTATTATTTCATTTATCGATGTCCGTGAGATATTTGTAATTTGTATATATTTGATACACATATTTACTATTTCAATTTATGTATTTGTATTGATCTTGTTTATGGATGCTCATTAATTTTTGAATTGTATGGATCTGTTAAAATTATTTCACTAATTTAACAAATTTTCTATATACTATAAATTTTAATAGTAAAATATAACAATTCTGAGTTCTAGTTTCATAGACTAAGAAAATAAGTACAATCTTAAGTTATGATGCAAGTCACTTTGATGCTTAAAATGAACTAAAATATAGCATGTATCAATTTAATATTGGACATAGAAAGAATTACAATCATGCTTCATATTAGCTTGTAGAAAGTGTCTTTTAGTGCAATCAACATGTATGCTATTACAATTTAATTTAAAAAATAAATTATTTGAATTATAAAGTCATCCATATATATATATATATATATATATATATATATATATATATATATATATATATATATATATATATATATATATCTATATCTATATGAAAAATTTTGTGACCCACCCATATACCATTGCATGGACAATTTTTCTTAAGTATTCCGATCAATTTCTTATCTCAAGGTTCAATTAAAAAACACAAATATGATTGAAATAATTTTTATTCAATTTTAAAATATGCCATGTAAACAACAAATAGGTTTTATTCAACATTATTTCTTTTGAGATTACCTACAAGAGATTAGTCATAAATGATATAAGTCAATCATATTGAAATTTAATATCTAGATCAAAAGACAATATATGAAAACATTTCTATAATTTTATATAATGTTATGAAATTTTCTAAATTTACAAGTATTTACCCAAGTATTTCAATCACTTATTTATGATTGAAATAAGTTTTACTCAATTTTTAAAAACTCAAATATGATTGAAATAAGTTATATTCAATTTTAAACGATGCAGAGAGGTAAAAGTTATAAATACAAGTTTTATTTGATTTCATTTTGTTTGAGGTTATCTACAAAATCTTATCCATAATGCACGTCATCAATAATTGTTTTGTGCTTACATTAAAATCAATGCACAATGTTAAACTAATTACCTTAAAATTAATCTACAACATATATCTAGTTACATCAAATTAGAAATCAACATCTTCACTGAAATCAATGCATCTAATGCAGACAATCAAATAGGATGAGAAATCAACATCTACACTAAAATCAATGCATCTAATGAAAACAATCAAATAGGATTAGAAATAAAAATCTACACTGAAATCAATGCATCTAATGTTGCAAGCAATCAAATAGGATTAGAAATCAACATCTACACTAAAATCAATGCATCTAGTGCTAGGAATCAAATAGGATTAGGAATCAACATCTACAATGAAATCAATGCATCTAATGAAAGCTCCATCAAAAAGGATTAGAAATTACAATCTTTAATGAAATAGAATTAGAAACCAACATCTATACAGAAATCAATGCATCTAATGCAAGAAATCAAATACGATTAGAAATCAAGATCTATACGCTAAAATCAATGCATCTAGTGCAAGCAATTTTCTTCCCTTTCTCTCCCCCTTCCATCTATATCGATATATCCCTCCATCTCTCCTTCTTTATATCTGTATCTCACCCACCTTAGATGCACATTCTCTCTCTCTTCATATCTATCTATCTCTCCCTCCCTCCCTCTATCTCTCTCTTCTTCCCTCTCTCCCTCTTCCATCTATGTCTATATACCCCTTTGTCTCTCCTTATTGATATCTCTATATCACCTCGCAAACATACACATTGTTTCTCCGTATATATCGATCTCTCTCTCTCTCTCTCTCTCTCTCTCTCTCTCTCTCTCTCTCTTCCCCTTCTCTCTCTTTATCTACCCTTCTATCTCTCTTCCCTCCTACTCTCCTCTCTCCCTCTCTCTTCATCTTATTTTTCACTCTCTCTCTCTCTCCACCTTTCTTTCTCTATATGTATTTCTTCTTACCTAACTCTCTCTCCCCCTCCAACTCCATATCTATCTCTCCCTCCCTCCCAAGTCCTCTCTCTCTTCCTTTCTCTCGCACCTCCCTCTATCTCTCCTCCTCCTCCTCTCTCTCTCTCTCTCTCTCTCTCTCTCTCTCTCTCTCTCTCTCGAGCTTTGTCCTACAACTCTGTTGACTATCTCCCTTCCTCTCTCACTCTCTCTCCCCCTTCTCTCCATCTCTCCTTCTTTGTATTTCTATATCACCCCTAAATGTACAAACTCTCTCCCCATCTCTCCCTTGTCACTCCCTATCTCTTTGTCCACCTTTCTATTTGTATATGTCTTGAACTTCTTCCTTCCCTATCTGTTCCTCCAACTCCATCTCTCAAGGTCCTTCTCCTTCTCAAAGACTCTCTCCTCCTCTCTCTCTCTCTCTCATCTCTTTGTGTCCCCCCCTATCTCTTACCCTTCTCTCCCACTCTCTCTTCTCTATATTTCAAAACTTTTAAAATACTTTGATAATTAAAATATTATGTTTAAATAGAAAAAATTATTTTCATGTTGTACAATATTTTATATATATATATAATACGTATTTAAAATGCAAGATTTCAAATGTGTGTTGTACATTCATTTGGATGGAAAATCATAAGTTCCCATGGAAATATTATCTAAAATTTTCCAACATATTAATGGTTTATCTACCTCCATCAGAGATACATAGAGCGCTTAATGTCTTCCGATTGAAACTATTTAGGTTATATTTATTTAGGTAGATTTAGATTATGATTACTTCAAGATTTTAAAAATATTAAATATTTTATTATGTTAGATTTAAAAAAAAAATAGGTTAACTACAATTAACATATTGAATAGGCTTGTATGAATCATTTTGTGTTAATGAAGTCCTCTTTTGCTAACACCTATGGCATATATCAACCACATTTATTAATGTGGTTGTGTTGGTATATATTATAATATAACAAATTTTATATTATATTAAAATTAATAATATTATATTAATCCAAAATTAATATTAACATTAAAATATATTAATATTTTTTTTTTATATTAATATCAAATTTCATAATTAATTTAATAATAATAATAATAATAATAATATTTTAATTTTAATATTAAATTTAATAAGGTTTGTACATGACATGATAACACAAATTATAATAATAATTGGAATTTTAAAATGTGGTAAAAACATAAATTTTAGATAAAATTATAAGATATGTATTTTTTTTTTTTTATAAAACCTCGATCAAGCATAATAGCTTGATCGAGTTATTTGAATTTGAAATTTAAACGCACCTCTGAAGTCCTAAAATCCACAATTTTAGCACCACGTCTACAAAATTTCGTCCAACACCATTTTGCACTCTAGCGGACTTAGGGAATTTTTTTTCCTTAGGTGGCGGAGTTGATCATGTTGGATTCATGAAGGAATAATCTATCCAATGGCATATGAGTTTAATATTTTGAAATTCATATGATCATTTTCATCTAATTTCTTTTAAACATAATGCTTGAAATTTTTTAAACAATGTTAAAGTGGTGGAATAAAAAAAAAAATATCATAAAATATACATAATGAAAAATTTTCAAAAAATACCACTATCTTCATTTACGAGTCCTCTTCAAAAGGGCACTATTGTGTTTTCAATTTATTTAAATAGTTGAAAAAACGTTACGTGAACACGTGTGTCTACAAAATGCAATTGAAATATTACTTCGCCAACTTCGAAAATAGTAAAAGATAATATTTTGCATAAAAAATAAATTTTTAATATGAAAAATTTATCTCTCTCCATGTAGATCATGGTCATATATATATATATATATATATATATATATATATATATATATATATATATATATATATATATATATATATATATATATATATATATATATATATATAAGTTATGGTACGTGAACACACACATACCTCTTAAGATGTGTGAAAATATGCAAAGACAAGAATTTCATTTAATGGAAAATTGACATATTATACGACACTTAATATATCATTAGGACAACAACATAATTCTCCACAATGTTTTTTTACTGAACCAAAATTCACAATGCTTATATGAATTTTGAGGGCTTCAATTCAATAAGAGGAAAAACTTGAAATTTCATTGGCACATTTGGCCCAAAAGTGTAACCCACCTTCATGCATTCACCCAATACAACATTTTTGGCTTTTCTTCAAAACTAATATAATACATACCCCTATCAGGATTTTCATTCAATATATTTATGTAACTGTATATATAATAGAGTGGAAAAGATCATTGCAAACATAGTAAAAAAGCATTTTCCCATGACAATTTTAAGGGAGTGGTTTGGCTTCCTAGATATTTTACATATTCATGACGTTATTGAGGTTATAAAGAGTGAATTCATAACATTAGATTAAGGAACTTAAAGATGGTGGTGATAAAACTCAATTTATCAAAATCCTATGACATGGCTACTTAGATTTACCTAGGCTTATTGATGATGCATCTAGGAGTTGAGGTACCTTTTATTACTTGGGTGATGAGTTCTATAGCAACAACTTATTTTTTGGTTCTCATCAATTGTGTTGCTTCCAATTTTTTAAAGAATGAAGAGGGTTTATGCAAGGATTTCCCTTGTCCCCTCTATTTTTTCTTCTAGTGGATAAGGGGCTATGAAAATCATTAGTAGAGGCAAATAGATCATGGAACTTCAAAGGAGTTAATTTGTGATTGAACTTATATCTTTCACATCTTTTATTTGTAGTTGATATACTAGCTTTTTCCAATAGCAATAGTTAGGACCTAACCAAGTTGCATGACATTCTGAGTTTGTATTACATTGTAACATTAATGATGGTTAACATAGGTAAATCATCAATTTCCTTTTTCAGAATTAGAGGAGGTGCAACAAGTTTAGGCTTTATCACTTTTTCATTATTTTAGGGTTGAGTTAGTAGAAGGGATGAAATATTTAGGGTTCTACATAAAACTAAATACTATTTGAAACAAGACTAGTATTGAATTGTAGCTAAACTATAAAAGTCATTAACATATTACAGATACAACTGGTTGTCATAGGGAGGAATTTTCTTTCATTAAATCCATTCCAACCTACTAGATTTTTTTTTCATGGATTCTAGAAGGGATTCTTGTAAAATATTAGCAAGATAAGTTTTAGGTTTTTATCGGGAGGATAATGATAATTTTGTGGGAAAAATGGGAGAATCTAGTGGTGCCAAATTTGTTGGGAGGAAAAGGCCTTAGCAACATTTTCCTTTTCTCAAAAATTTTTGTAGCGAAGAGTATTTGAATGTTTTCTCTAAGTGAAATTTTGGTGTCAAGTGGTTAGCTAAAAATATATTTATCTAAAGTCAATTAAAGATTGGATAAGAAGGGTTGACAAATGTAAGAATAATTTAGTGGTGTAGAAGGACTTTTTGAAGGCTTTTCCTTTGATTGGGGGTTCCCTAGCTTGGAAGGTGGGTGAGGGGACCCTGGTTTAGATTGGAGATAAGGGAAATTATTTAATCAATAATAGATAAAGGATTTGGCCTAATTTTCCACATGTATATCCATTTACAAATTTTATATGGAGGTAAGTATGGCTTATGAAAAATAAAATCGGCCTCATAGGAAATGAAGTAAGTTCATCAAATGGTTTTTTATTATGCTTAGGAAAGTGTCATGTTTGAATTTAAGAATGTCATGATGAAATATCCTAGTATTTTTCTCTTTCATGGGTTGACAAGCTTAGGCTTGGATATATCTTTTTAACTTTAGAGGAACGAAGGAGAGAACCTCAATGTTGGTGGCACTATCTGTGCATGTTCAAATTACCTCCTAATGCAAATATGTTTATGTTGTGTTTATTGATGAATAATGTATTAACATGGGATAGATTATAGAAGAGGAATTACGAGAGGGTTGACACGTGTGCTCTCTGCAAACTCGAGGAGGAGACAAATCGTTATTTGATCATACATTGTGACTATTCATAACATGTATCGCTAGAAGTAGGGGTACTAACAAGATTGAGACATGTATAGTTAGGGGATTCTACTAAAGTAGGCTTGAGTAATATGATAAGGAGTCCAAAACCAAAGTATTTTAAGGATATTCCATTATTAGCAGCCTCAGGGATATTGCTGGCTAAGAACCTTTCAAGTTTCGAAGAAAAATGCATTCCTCCGATAAATTTTACATCTAATAGGCTCGTCATATTGTGTCATTTCTAAAAAGATAAGGAAGAAAAATCAGTGAGGGTAGTAGTTTAATAACTATTTGATAAGAGCTTTCCCTGAGCTTTTTATAATAGAGCATAACAATGGATCTTGTTGTATATGGAGTGGAAATGATCCTATTCTTTGCAAATGATCATTCCATTAATTTTTTTGAAATATTGAGGGATGGGTCAAATAATTATGTAGAATTGGTGGCACTTAACTTGCATTGTTACCAGCAAATGAAAAATGAATTAATAGTTTACATGTGTTTGGTGATTCTCAAGTTCTCATTAAATGGGTAAAACATGAGCAAATATATCACATTATAAGACATGTCTTACAATCTCTGGTAAGAGATTGAAGCCTTGAAAACATTTTTCAACCATCTTGCTCTTCAATACGTGTATAGGGAGAGGAATATGAACGCTAATGGTTTATCCAACACTAGAATTTTGATGCAGTGTGGTACTTGATGATAACAAAAAATAGGAATAGGAATATTTTGGAATATTATAACCCTCCCTTTCATGAATTAATGGGGGAAGCAAGAGATACTTCTATTACTTTGGAGTTAAATATAGTAGTGGGAAAGCCTAAGATATTCCTCAATATGAGTTAAACATTTCACTTGTGGGAATTGAACTGTATTGAAAAGGATGACAATCATTCCCCAACAAACTAGAATAAACTCAATTGACTTTATATAAGTGTATTATTTGTATTAAATTTATAATGACATATATCAAGTTCTAAATTCTAATAATCATTTTCTTTAAAAGTTATATATATATATATATATATATATATATTTTATTTTTTTTATTTTTCAAAAATTAGATATTAAAATACAATTTTTAAGCTTTAGAATTATGTAAAAAAAAAAATTGTATTCAATTTTCTATAAATATTTGTAATTTTAAAAATGTAAATAGAACTATTGTAAATTGATTATCTTTCTACTATTAAAAAGGTAACCACTTTCTCTTAAAAAAATTTTATATACAAATATATTAAATAACAATTTGAAAATATTTATTACAATATAAATCTTTTTTTCTTTTAAACCTTATTATCTTTTAACTCATTGAAATTATAATAATTTAAAAATATTATTTTTATAACTTTCGAAGTAAAGTTTAAAACCAAATCGAATAATTGCCTTTTTCTTTTTTTTACAAATTAAAAAAACTAAATTTATTACAAATATATACCTATTATATATTTAAACCATTAAAATAATTTATTATTTCACGTGGTTTCCTAAAGAATGCGGGTTAGATATAAAGGTAAAAATATTTGTAATATTAAAACTTACATTTATTAATCATAATTGGTTACCTATTATATATTTAAACCATTAAAATAATTTATTATTTCACGTGGTTTCCTAAAGAATGCGGGTTAGATATAAAGGTAAAAATATTTGTAATATTAAAACTTACATTTATTAATCATAATTGGTTATGTTATTTAAAATAGAAATGATATGATGATGATGATGATGATGATGATGATGATGATGATGATGATGATGATGATGATGATGATGATGATGATGATGATGATGATGATGATGATGATGATGATGATGATGATGATGATGATGATGATGATGATGATGATGATGATGATGATGATGATGATGATGATGATGATGATGATGATGATGATGATGATGATGATGATGATGATGATGATGATGATGATGATGATGATGATGATGATGATGATGATGATGATGATGATGATGATGATGATGATGATGATGATGATGATGATGATGATGATGATGATGAAATAGAAATGATGATGATGATGATGATGATGATGATGATGATGATGATGATGATGATGATGATGATGATGATGATGATGATGATGATGATGATGATGATGATGATGATGATGAAATGATGATGATGATGATGATGATGATGATGATGATGATGAAATAGAAATGATAATGATGATGATGATGATGATGATGATGATGATGATGAAATAGAAATGATAATGATGATGATGATGATGATGATGATGATGATGATGATGATGATGATGATGATGATGATGATGATGATGATGGCGGCGGCGGCGGCGTCCGATGATGATGATGATGATGATGATGATGATGATGATGATGATGATGATGATGGCGGCGGCTTATCTATTTTGATTTAAGATTTTATTCCTATGCTCAAAAAACTTGGACAGAAGCCTCCCGAGCTCACTATAATTTTGACATTGTAAAAGGCTAGGAAGGTCAGTATTGTAACAAATATTGTGAAACTGAGATCTAATGTGGTTATACGCGGGGCACTCTAAGAGGAAGTGGTTTTCATCCTCGATGTTCCTATTCTCACATATATGGCAGATCCTTTCCGTCCATGGCGTTTTAGGAACTGCCCAACGACCTGTTTCACTATGGAGCTCATGAGAATTCGTTCTAATCTTTGCTATATTAATTTTCTTCTTTGAGCTAGTTAAAATAGACAGATACTTTTGATCTTCTAGGGTGGGGTTGATGGCCTTCTTATAATAACTTAATTTTCTTTTAGCTGCTAAGTCTTTCTCACACCACATTTTTCTTTGAACTTAGAAGTAACAATATCTTTAATGTTATTTATGTTTTGCAATGCATCATTTTCTTTGATCTCCCAATAGTTTAACCGGGCCCTTGTGTCTTTAATTATTTTGATGGTAATTTGCATAGAAATTTATAAAATATTTAATATTTTAAAGTGGATATTTTTTATAATATTAAAAATATAAAATATATATTATTTATAAAAAATTTAAATACATATTAAGAATAAAACTATTAATTTGAATTTAAATATATTATATATTAAAATTATTTATTTAATAAAAAATAAGTAACAATTTGAAAATGAATGGTGTATAATTTTGGAAGTTTTATATTTAGAATTTGGACATGTGTTATTAATAAAAACTCCAATATTGGTTATGATAAAATAAGTTAGAGATGCAATTGCTTTATAATTTTGAAAATTTTAAATGCAAAGGTTTAAATAGTTTTTTATTTCATGTTTTATTTGAAAAATGGGGTAGATAGGATAAATTTTAGTGAAGTTTTATTTGAGCATATATATTTTAATTTTTTATTATTATTATTTAATTATATATATTTTTGTTATTTATTATTTATTATTTAGTTTGGAAAAAAAATTCAATTTTTTATTATATTTGTTAGCTTCACTCTCACATTAAAAACAATTCTAAGTCTAAATAACTCAATTAATTAAAATCATGAAAGTTAGGATTTAATCTTACATTTCTAGATTGAGTTTGTTCCTCATGGTTAGGAGTCAGTTTAGGCTTAGTTGGTTGAGAGATTCTCTCCAACTAGTTAGGCTCCTAGATTAGTGTGTTGTTGAGATATTTTCTCAACCATAGTGTCCAAGATAGACGTACTATCTTGAGACCAACTTCTTCATGTATTTATTTGTACTATTATCATTCTTTGTACATTGGATTGATTAATAATGAGAATGTGAGGAATGTTGTAAGGCTGAGGCCTTTTCTTCCATGTATGGTTTTTCGATGTTTTTGGTATTATTTTATGTGTGTTAATTTTGTTTATTATCCTTCATGTGGTATCGGAGCCGTGGGCTCAAAACTTTTGTGAAATATGTATTCTGTGTAGAGCGTGTGGAGTGTTAAGTTTTTTGGCTTTTGGTTTTGGTTTGTGTGTAATTAATTATTTTTAATTGCAACACAATGACATCCAAGGAAGCATGGTTTTACGTGCATCTCGAGCCAAAGGGATGAACATTTGGGTGCAATTCTGCCAAGCCCATCCACTGGTTGTTGCATTTCGATAACATAGATCTAAACAGCCAGAGCCACCATTAGCATATTGTGCTCCAGCAGCTAATTGAATGCTCAACACCACAATCATCATCTTTAAATGAATGGTCTCCACTTCCAAATGTGAACCTCCTGCGCAATGGCATTTTGATTGATCGATCTAAGCCTGAACTTGTTTTAACAATCGATTGTTTGAACTCACACTTGTTGGCTTTTAGGCTCGCTTGATTGGTTGTTGAACTTGCTTGATTGATTACTGACACTTTGTGCTTTCTTGAAAGTACTCACTGAATGTGTTGATTTTTAAAAAAGGAAGGGTGTCGAACATTGTCGAGAATGCACCCAAGAGACAAATGACAAGTTCAATCTTAATGACTTAGTTGAAGACTTACTTGACTTAATGTATTCACCTTAACAATTCAAATTAGGGTGTCGGTTACAACCGAGAATGCACTCGTACAATTCAGTTAAAAAATGTTTATCTGCAAGTGATACAAAAAGTGTTGATGATGTTGATGTCGTCTTGGCTTGAAATGCTTAATTTTGTAGCGTCCTTAATTTTCCTGCTTTGATTACATGATGTGAAAGGTGTTGAATGGTGCTTGCTTGGAAGATCATCTTATCAAGTTGATGATGTGATGCTTTGTGCTTGTGTAATTAAGCTTGATTATAGGAGCTTGATTAAGAGCCCTTATACTTAAGCTTGCTTATGTGCATGTAGTTGTTTAAGCAATAAATCAAGGGAGCATGTCATTCAAACAACAAAGCAAGCGAGCGTGTCATTTAAACAACAAAGCAAGCGAGCGTGTTAAAATCAAGTGCAAAAGTTCACAGCACAACATCTACAACAAACGAGCCAATGTGAAGTCGATTGAAGCATTCACAAAGTGTGAGTGAAGCCATCTAGCAATCAATCATCTTCAAACGACTGTGAATTCTAGTATTCTATTCTTCAAGTGAGCATCAAATCAAGCTAATGTTTAACGCAAGTACAATAAACAAGTTCAAGCAAGCATGCAACAATCAATCAAACATCAAGCGAGCGAGTTCTACAAATCCAACAAATATTAAAAGCAAGCGAGCATGAGTTCCAACAAGTTCACATGGCGACAAGAATTCAGTTGTTAAAGATTCTTAACAATTTGATCCTCTCAACTGCTGAAGTCATGCTACAAATCAGCAAAGCAACTCTTGTTGGTATTTCAATGAATCTTCAACATGCACATGAAATGATTAAGTTTCTTCAATTGGAGTCACAACTTCAAAGAGATGAGTTGCAATAGAAGAGTGATGTTTCCAAGTCTTTCATCCGTACAGATGAAGGTAAAGATGTTGATTCCAAGTCACTGATCCAACCAACTTCAAGTGTCGAAGTGGTCCCTCATCCAATTCAACTTTCTTG
Organism: Pinus tabuliformis; assembly: GCA_031772625.1. NCBI lineage: Eukaryota > Viridiplantae > Streptophyta > Pinopsida > Pinales > Pinaceae > Pinus > Pinus tabuliformis. The sequence continues at coordinate 1,210,208,391 of CM062820.1, read as the reverse complement.
CAAACCAATCATCAAGCCATGGGAAGAACTTCAAAGTAACAAAAATCCACGAGGATTAGGATATGACAAAGATTAAAACAACATGCATATCCCCAATTATTCTAAGCCGATCAACTTCATCAGTGCAGGGTTTCTTGATCAAATAACATCAACAAGCCATGAGAAAGTTGCAAACAAACAGAAATACACGCAAACTAAAGTTGCAGTCAAACCAAACTGCCTTCATTGTCAAAGAATCGGTCATCTGGAAGATCAATGTTTTGATCTCCATCCTTTTCACCATTGTAGCAAGTCAAATCATTCATCAGCACAATGCGGCAAACAACAACAATCAACTAGATTGAAGATAAATTATTTATGCATTGATCCCTGGGAATGGTCATCCACGGTCAGAAGATTGTATAACTTTTACAATCGAATTCACTCACACATAATGCAACCAACAGTAAAAATGAAGGTGGTACTCTCATGCAGTTGAATGGGGGAGTACACCAATGAAACACTCCTACACCTGAAGGGGTGGAGTTCAACAATAATTTGAAGAAGATTGTCTCTCCTTTCAGGTGACAAAGGGGGGAAAATGTCAATGAAATTGACAGTGGTTGTCAGACTGAAAGTCTCGACAACATCAGCAAAGCAGTCAATGAGAATTTTCATTAGCAAGTGAGCATCAACAAATTCGCTAGTGGGCGATCGCCAACTGATCCAGGTGGATCTTCAGATACAATGGCATGGAAAAGCTCAAAATTCAAAGTGGCAGAAAGGCAAGTATCTTGACATCAGATCGAAGTGCTCGTCACCCTGATTCCAACAGTGTGAATGACACTCCAATCCAAGTCCGGATGATGAAGTTATGGCAGAAAGAAGATTTCCTTGTTCCTTTGGAAAATGAAGCTTTTTCCTTAAAAAATGTGTTTTAAGCCTTAAAAGGGAAAATCGCAATTGGAGGGTCCAAAGGGCAGACTTAAGGCAGGCAGACGGGAACCCCCAATCAGCGATCTCTGATTAATCGGAGTCGGGGGCATGCTATGTGCGATATCGGGACTTTAGAACCAGTGACATGCGATATAGTGATTGCCGATATTGGTGTTGGCGATTGGTGTTGGCAGATGCCAAAGGCAGGACCCCTGGGCCGTAGCGATGCGATATGCCGATATCGCTGATATCGGCGATCGGCGATTGGCGATTGGCACAATCAAAGGAAAGACCCCAAGGCCATTATGATTTGTGATCAACATGGGCCCGATAGCTACATAGGGCCGATTTAATGGAATTTGAAGTTCGGCTTAAAGGCTTTCGGTCAGATTTTTCAGTGTATCCCGTGTATTATGGTTTGAGTAGAAAAGAGCTATTTCGGGGTTTAGTTGTGCCCACCGATCCTTCTATTCAAACGGCTGATATTATTAGACAAACAAACCCATGATTTAAGGGTCCTTGTAACAAGAAATGATTATAAAACCTGATGCACGCAGAGAAGTGCAGGGGGAGAGGATTTTTGGGCACACAGTTCGAGGCAACAGCTTGCAGGAGGGGCGATTGATCATTTTGTCTGAATTGGGCAAATTTTATATGGTTTCTGCCCTTCTCGATGCCACAAACGCAATGGTGCTATCCATTTCTCCATAAGAGTTCTCCATTTCTCAGCCATTTTCTAGAATGGAGGTATAATCCTCCTTTTATGTAACTGGTGATTGTATTCTCTTCTTTTCATGTCATTCAATGAATGAAGTCCTCCGCATTGATCGAGCAGAGCCCGGAGACGTAGTCCAAGTCGGACAAACTCCATTATCAAGTCTTGTTGTCTTCTTGTCATGCTTTACATGTTTCTTCTTCTTCTCTCATGTGCACATTAAATTTTTGTGTTAAGCTGCAATTTTCACATGTGATTCTTTTCATAAATATATAAGCAAAAGATCCCTAGATCAAGTGGTATTAGAGCAGGTCTTTTTATATGTGAATTGCATCTTTGTATGCTAACAAGAAACAGGCTCCAAAGAGGTGAAGGGGAACTAGAGCCTTTCGATCCCGAAGTAGGGCATGCACATCGAAGGAGAAACATGGCAGAAGATGAAGCTCATCTTGAAGAGGAGTGCAATTTCTGCAAGAACTTCTATTCAATGGTAGAGAATGTCAGTCAGTTGGTTTTAAGTCTAGAGAGAGAAGAAGGGAGAAAACCAGAAGAACAAGGTTCAGCACATGGAAATGTTGGAGAAGAACCCCCTCCTTCTCCTTCCGCAAGTGAAAGTTCTTCTTCCTCTCACCACCATAATCAAAGAAATCCCAGGGATGCGTCTAAGAAACCTTTCTTTAAATTAGATGTTAAATTTTATCTTCCCATGTTTAATGGTGAAAGTAACGTAGAGAAGCTTAATAATTGGATTAGGCAGATTGAGGTCTACTGCAAGATTCAACAGATCGTGGAGGATGAGGCAAAGATTCAGCTAGCCTCTCTATGGTTGAGCAGCACCGCTCTCGTTTTGTGGGAGAGCAAATTGTAGAGCAGTAAGAATGTGGGTAACCTCTTTTCCTCATGGCCTGATTTTATTTCTGCGTTAAAGGAACAATTTTATCCCTTGGGTTACAAGCAAAAATCATTAATGAATTGGCATTATTTAAGGCAAGGCAAAGGTCAAGATGTTGAGAGTTTTACATAGGAGTTTAGAAAGCAAGCACTTAATTTGGGTCTTGCACTTGATACACTTGAAGTAGTAACTAAGTACATTAGATCGTTGCATAGTTACATTAGGCATTCATTATTGTTGTTTGAACCAACCACTATTGACTAAGCCAGCATAAAGGAAATTCATATTGAGAACAGGGTCAAAAATGAAAGAGATGATCATTCCAGAAAACCACCGTTCAAACCTCCCAATGGAAAATCTAAAGCGAAATGGAAAGGAAAGGAGAAGAAAACAGCAATAGCCAAAGAAGGAGAAAGACCTTATTGTAATCACTACAAAAAGGAAGGTCACAATGACGATCACTGTTGGAAACAGCACCCAAAAAAGAGACCAAAGAAGTATGGAGGAAAAGGCAAGCAGAAGACAGTGGCGACTGCACAGCAAGACCTTGGATTCGATTCAGGAGATGAAGCATTAATCACAGCCGCCGGAACAAAAGGTACTCTTACACCTCATGTTAATTATGAATCACATGAAGGCACTAGTTCAGTAAATGTGTCCCTTCCTAATCGAAAGAGAATTGAACTGTTTCATATTAGAGTTGTCATAAATCATACTAAAGTAGAAACTCTATTTGATACTGGATCCCAAGCAAACTTAATTGCAGAATCCTTGGTAAAGAAACTCGTATTAGAAACAAAACCACATCCGAAACCTTACCCGCTAGGATGGATACATGATAAAGCAAAACTGAATGTAACCAAGCAGTGTAAAGTAAAATTTGTGATGGCTTCTAAGTTAGTGGATGAAGCAGAACTTGATGTGATACCATTGGATATCTGTGGCATGGTGTTAGGGAGTACGTATCTATATGATGGAAAGACAGTCTTTTTCCGTCATGGAAACAAATACCACATCACAAAAGATGGGGTAGAATATATAGTAAGGGATTGTCAAACTAAAATCAATGCTAGCCTTGTAAGCGCAGGACAAATGAAAAGGCTGGTGAATTATAGTAAGGGTTGCATGCTGATGGTTGTAAGGGAAAAAAATGCAAAATTAGCTGATGCTTTCCAGGGTTGTGATCAAGAACATAAATAGGAATTATCTGAATTAATTTCTAATTATGATGAGTTGTTTCAGGAACCGAAGGGATTACCTTCGAAGAGGGAAATCCAACATGAAATCCATTTGTAGCATGATGCTCCTTTACCAAATATTGGCATGCACAGGATGTCGACCATTGAGATGGAGGAAATCAAGAAGCAGGTGCAGGAATTGTTGGACCAAGGGGTCATCAGGCCAAGCACTTCTCCATGTGGCTCACCAATTATCTTAGTCCCAAAGAAATACAACACATGGAGGATGTGTGTGGATTACCGCGCACTAAACAAGATCACAGTGAAAAATCGTTACCCTCTTCCATGCATAGATGATTTATTAGATCAGTTAAAGAATGCTATCTATTTCACCAAATTGGATTTACGTAGTAGTTATCACCAGGTCCGAATTACAGAGCAGAACATGTGGAAAACCACCTTCAAGACCAAACAGGGGTTGTTCGAATGGATGGTGATGCCATTCGGACTTTGCAATGCTCCAACCACTTTTATGAGGGTCATGAATGATCTCTTTCGGCCTTTCATTGATGAATTTTTTCTTGTATATTTAGATGATATACTTGTATTTAGTAAAAATTGGAATGAACATGTGTGTCATGTGAAGAAAGTGCTTGATGTATTGAAGAAACAAAAACTCTATGTAAAGTTGTCAAAGTGTGAGTTCGGGAAAACCTCTTTGGGTTACCTAGGTCATATTGTTGGTCACGGTCAGTTAAAAATTGACCCCTCTAAAGTTGAAACAATTGTAAATTGGCCTAAGCCTACTAGTGTAATCGAGGTCCGCAGCTTTTTAGGTGCAGTCCAGTATTGGAGGAGATTTATTGCCAATTTCTCTGTTATTGCAGCACCTTTGCACACATTGACAAGTGTGAAACAGGTATTCCAATGGGGAGGAAGACAACAGAAGTCCTTCGAAACATTGAAGGAAAAGATCAGCACCACGCCAGTCTTAGCCTTACCCGATCTCCAACAGCCATTCGAAGTCGAAACCGATGCCAGCGATTATGCCATGGGAGCTGTACTGATGCAGCAAAAGAAGTCGATTTGTTACCATTCTTAGAAGTTCTCTCAGGCTGTGATAAACTATCCCACTTATGACAAGTAGCTTTATGCCTTGGTGCAGAGTGTGAAAAAGTGGAAACACTACCTGATCGGTAAGGAGACCATCATCCATACAAATCATTAGCCCTTGCAATACCTTCAGTCACAAACCAAGTTGCATCAATCTCGTCATATCAGGTGGATGGGTTTTCTTCAACAGTTTCATCTGGTAATAAAGTATAAGATGGGCACTAACAATAAAGTGGCCGATATGCTATCTCGCCCTCCTATTTTTTCTTATGTTATTTTGCATACTGCTTCGTTATCTTTTGAGATTTATGCTGAACAATATGCTAATGATGATGACTTTAAGGAGATTTATAAAAAATTAACCCATGGTTCATAGGTGGACAACTATCACTTGCAGGGGAAACTGTTGTATCACCTTGGCAAATTATGTATTCCCATAGGGGAAAGAGTACATGTGATTCGAGAGGCCCACACCTCTCTTGTGTCTGGACACTTTGGTGTCGAAAAGACTTTATGTCATGTACAAAGATTTTGATTTTGGCCTCATATGAAGAACATTGTGACTCGCTATGTAAAGGGTTGTGTGATGTGTTATGTTTCAAAGCCCTCTAATAGAAGACTTGGGCTCTACACACCACTCCCTATTCCGAGTCGTCCATGGGAAAGTGTGTCAATGGATTTTGTAGGAGGTTTGCCTTTGTCTAGAAAGGGTCATGACTATTTGTATGTCGTTGTTGACTGTTTTAGTAAAATGTGTATTTTAATGCCTTGTAAAAAGCAGATCATTGCAGAGAAGACTGCTTATCTTTTCTTTCAACATGTTTGGGTCCATTTTGGATTGCCCACATCGATTGTGTCAGATCGGGACTCTCGCTTTCTCAGAGAGTTTTGAACCAGCCTCTGGAAGATGATGGACAACAATTTGAAAAGAAGCACGACATTTCATCCACAAATTGATGGACAGACAAAGGTTGTAAACCGCACCGTGGTACACTTGTTACAAGGCTATTGTGGGAAACATCCTAAGTTGTGGGATGAGCATCTCCCATATGTGCAGCATTCCTACAACCAAGCAGTGCATTCATCTACACAACGTTCACCATCTGAGACATGTTTTGGTTACCTGCCAAAGGACCCTTTTGATATGGTCTTTGGAAGGGAAGATGACTCCAGTGGACGTAATGATAGGGACAAAGCTCAATAGTTCATTCAGCGAATCTAGCTGATTCACCAAGTAGTACAAGAGCAGTTGGAGAAAAGTCAAGCCCGTTACAAGGCTCGACATGACAAACAACGAGTCGACCATCAATTCCAGGTGGGCGACAAAGTGTGGTTCCGCATCAGCAAGGACATTATGAAGGGAGAAGGGAAGAAGTTGTGACCAATCCGGTATGGTCCATTCACCATTTTGGAGAATATTGGTAACAATGTCTTTTGTCTTGATTTGCCGATATATATATAGATGTACTCAGTAGTGAATGTGGAGAACTTAAAGCTGTATGAACCACCATTGATCATGGACACCGATGAGGTGGGCACAGTGCCTACAGTTGATGATTTTGCACCAAAATATCTTGATGAGTTACGCTAAGACATCATCCTTGACAAAAGAACCAGGACTTCACGGCGAGGAGATGTGGAATACCTTCGAGTTGGTTTCAAGGGGATGCACCCAAGCAAGGAAAAATGGTTGGAGAAGGAAAGAGTGAGGGAACAATTTCCTCACTTGCCAATTGACTACTAAAGCTTTTGGCTATCCAAAAGCTCCTCAATGGGGAGGATTGATCCAAATGGATCTTCAGATACAATGGCATGGGAAGGCTCAAAATTCAAAGTGGCAGAAAGGAAAGTATCTTGACATCAGATCTAAGTGCTCGTCAACCTGATTCCAACGATGCAAACGGCACTCCAATCCGAGTCCGGATGATGAAGTTATGACATAAAGAAGATTGCCTTATTCCTTTGGAAAATGAGGCTTTTTCCTAAAAAATGGGTTTTAAGTCTTGAAAGGGAAAATCACAATCGGAGGGTCCAAAAGGCAGACTTAAGGCAGGCGTACGGGAACCCCCGATCAGTGATCTCCAATTAATCAGAGTCGGGGGCATGCTATGTGCGATATCGGGCCTTTAGAACTAGTGACATGCGATATAGCGATTGCCGATATCAGCGTCGGCGATCGGCGTCAGCGGATGCCAAAGGCAAGACCCATGGGTCGTAGTGATGTGATATTCCAATGCGATAGGGCCGATGTGATACGCCGATATCGACAATCGGCGATATCGGTGATCAACAAATCAGCGTATCGGCGATCAACACAGTCAAAGGAAAGACCCCAGGGCCATTGCAATTTGCAATCAGCGCGGACCCAATAATCAAATAGGGCCGATTTAATGGAATTTGAAGTCTGGCTTAAAGGCTTTCGGTCGGATTTTTTAGTGTATCCCGTGTATTATGGTTTGAGCAGAAAAGAGCTATTTCGGGGTTTAGTTGTGCCCGCCGATCCTTCTATTCAAATGGCTAATATTATTAGAAAAACAAACCCTCTATTTAAGGGTTCTTGTAACAAGAAATGATTATAAAACCCGATGCATGCAAAGAAGTGCAAGGGGAGAAGGATTTTTGGGCACACAGTTCAAGGCAGCAGCTTGCAGGAGGGGCGATTGATCATTTTGTCTGAATTGGGTAAATTTTATATGGTTTCTTCCCTTCTCGACGCCACGAACGCAATGGTGCTATCCATTTATTCATCTGAGTTCTCCATTTCTCAGCCATTTTCTAGAATGGAGGTATAATCCTCTTTTTATGTAACTGGTGATTGTATTCTCTTCTTTTCATGCCACTGAATGAATGAAGCCTCCCCATTGATCGAGCAGGGCCCGAAGATGAAGTCCGAGTTGGACGAACTCCGTTATCAAGTCTTGTTGTCTTCTTGTCATGCTTTACGTGTTTCTTCTTCTTCTCTCATGTGCACATTAAATTTGTTAAGTTGCAATTTTCACATGTGATTATTTTCGTACATCTATAAGCAAAAGATCACTGGATCAATAGCAAAGTCAGCAGTGATCAGTTTTCACACCTAGCAAAAGCAACAGTGAGTTGTTGTTCAACGTCATCAGCGAGTGGACGATCATCATCAAGAAAATTCACCAGTGGGCATCATCAACATTTTGTTATTGGACAAAGGATGTTGATTGAAAGCAAAGGACAAATGGATCCTTTTGCAGCTTGGCACATGATGGAACTGTCAAGCGACATTCAGAGATGAATCAGACATGCAGCTAACTCATGGTCTCTTCATATTGCAGTTTCTTCAGCATCCAACTTTGGCGGTTTTTCAAGCAGTGTTCTTTTAGGATCAACAGTTTCAGCATGAGAACTTGGAAGATGGTTCCTGGTTCTTAATTTGGACTTTTCATTGAGGGGGGAATGTTAGCCTCACTCTCACATTAAAAACAATTTTAAGTCCAAATAATTAAATTAATTAAAATCATGAAAGTTAGGATTTAATCCTACCTTTCTAGATTGAGTTTGTTCCTCATGGTTAGGAGCCAGTTTAGGCTTAGTTGGTTGAGAGATTCTCTCCAACTAGTTAGGCTCCTAGATTAGTGTGTTGTTGAGATATTTTCTCAACCATAGTGTCCAAGATAGACGTACTATCTTGAGACCAACTTCCTCATGTATTTATTTTTACTAATATCATTATTTGTACATTGGATTGATTAATAATGAGAATGTGAGGAAAGCTGTAAGGCTAAGGCCTTTTGGTATTATTTTATGTGTGTTAATTGTGTTTATTATCCTTCAATATTTATAATATAATTATTTTATTTATATTATTATTATTTTATAGATAATATAAATTTTTTTGCTAGGTAATATGAATCTTGAAATGAGTGGGGTGTCTAATCTTTGGTTTGAATAGATGTGACATAAAGGTATCTAAACCATTAAAATCACTATGAAAAACATAACTAGGTTGAGCCACAACAACCTTTAGTATTACTAGATTTTTACCTATAATGTTTGGAACTAGCAACTCTTCCATTACAGGTTACATTAACAAAATGCTATATATCTACTCTAAATTAGTAAACATATATAATATAATTTATTAAAAATATAAATACATTAAATTTATTATAAAATTTAAAATATTTTTTCTTAAATAAAAAATTAAATTATAATGAAAAATAAAATACAATTTTATATAAAATTAAATTTAATATTATTAAAAATATATATAGTTTTATTAAAAAGAATTTCATTAACCAACCCTAAAAAAGAGATTAATTATAATTAAATATAATATATAATGTTATATTAAGACCATATATACTATGTTATTAAGAAGTACATAACTTCACTAAATGAATCCCAATAGTGAATACATCAAAAACTAACTTTTATGGATAAGGAATTAAAACTATCTCACCAAGATGAGGATAAATTTTCTCAAACAAAACAAAAAAAACTTCCTTTGAATGTTTTCTTTTCTATTTTAAAATAGAAAAATTTTAGGAAAAAAAGTATGATTTCAAAATTAAGAGGAAAAAAACGTGTAGTTTAATAAGGTGGAGGAATTGTTGAGAAAGTTATGGAAATTCCATTATATTTAGAGAAAATCTGGCAGGGGATTTTGTAAATCTAAATTATAAATTATAATTGTTAAACTTTAAAATTTTAGTTAAAATTTTAGGTATTCTAAATGTTTTTGATGGTGCTGAATCAATTTCCACTATCAAAAACACAATTTAAACGTTCGTTTAAAAGATTTTTTGAAATACTTTTGCCCATATTCCAACCACTTTTGGTCGTCTAGACAATTCCTTAGCCTAATTAGACAACTCCGAAAAAGTATGCTGTCTCAGAACTTGAAGGACAGGAAATTGATGAAAGCAAATCAATTCTAGTAGCTTCCCCAAATACTAAGGATTCATCCATAGAAAAAATTAACAAAATTACATGTCACTGATGGTGGATCAGAAAATGATTGTTCTGACCATCCTGCCATTCATCCTGATTCACAAGTACTCATCACAGATAGTGGATTAGAAAAGGGAATTTTCTGACCATCCTACAATTCATAAGTGTAATTCACAGATGACGGATCAGACTAGGTATTTTCTAACAATCTTATATTCATCATCATTGTTCAATAATGATTATTTCAGCAGGTAATCAAATAGTAAAACCTGAAACAGACAATTATGATCGCCCTTCTTCGCCAAGAATCTCTTGAACGAATTCTTCAATATTCTTATCGGAAGATCCGCCCTCCATCATCGCCTCCCTCGATAATGTCTTCCACCGTAGAGCGTTTTCTCTCAGTTCAACGCCCACATCAGTTTCCATAATCATCTTGATACATTTCTCGACTTCCTCCTTCCCCACTAATCCGTCTGCTGATCGTTTATGCAATCTCAATCCCGTCTTCCATTTCTCTGCGATGTATTTGGAATTAGTCGTCTGATCGGTCCACTGAGGAACCGCCAAAATGGGGACACCCAAGGTGAGGCTTTCCAGAGTCGAGTTCCATCCACAGTGCGTCATAAATGCAGCGGCAGAGGCATGAGAGAGCACTTCCAGCTGAGAACACCAAGGAACGACTAAGCCTTGCTCGGAAGTTTCGTACAAGAAATTCTCTGGCAGGCATTCTTCACTGTTGGGCGGACGAATAACCCATATGAAAGAGCACCCACTGGCTTTCAGCCCAAGGGCTATTTCATGAATTTGTTCTTTTGATAGAACCCCGAAGCTTCCAAAGGAAACGTACACAACGCTTGCAGGTTCCTTCATATTCAGCCAATCCTTGCACTTCGCGGCTTTCCACAAATGTGCACCATACTCTGTGTCGCTGGGATTCTGTGCGTCTAAGAAAGCCGAGGGTAAAAGCGGACCTACAGTGCGAATCGGAGCTATACTTTTCACTGAGTTTATTTCTTCCGATTCAATCTCCTGAAACGAATTTCCCAAAACCCATTTTGCCTCTGACAATGGATCGAACTGATCCATTACTAATCGCAGCAGAAAGGTGTAGACATTCGAAGGTTGCAGAAAGCTCGGCAACTCCGAGACGTTCAGCCGTGGCAATCCGGGGATTTCTATCTCGTTCATCGTTTTCCCTGCTCCGTCTACCGGGATGGCAGCACACAAGTTCCAAAAAAGAATCAAAATAAACTCAGATCTGTGAAAGATAAAGCAAAATTGACAAAAAGAAAGCATCGTGAATGGAAGGCATACTCAATCCTCTGCTAAAATGGTAATAGATGGAGTAAACTGCACAGGATTGCGTCCAGAAAAAGGCAAGAGGAATGTCAAACTTGTTTGCAACTTCAGAAACCCATGGAATGAAGGAGTCGTAAACGATGCAACATATATTGTTTCCTTGAGCGTTCAGCCTTTCTATGAGATTTGTTAAGCTGGGAACTCCCATCTTTCGAAACATCTGCATCGTCATTTCGAAGTCCTTGGAGCGGTCGAAATCCTGAGGAAGTCCGTCTGAGATAGTTTCGAACGCGAGTTCCTGAGAGGAGATTGATGCATCTTGTGCCTGAAAAATGTCCTCACGGCTGGCCTCCGTCATGACAAACGTAACCATAACCTTTTTTGAGACGAGCCGCTTGGCGAACTGCAGCATGGGATTGATATGACCTTGCGCTGGATATGGCACCACCATAACGCGAAGCTTGCTGTACTCCATCTGCCTCATTAAAGATCCCATGCTCATAAATTCCGGAGACTCGCCAAGAATAATTAGTGCACAGAGCCTCCAACCATTAAAATTCGCACTTGTCTGACTGATCCTTGTTGCTCTTCATGTGTACCTAATTTATTGAGAGGAGGCTGACTCAATTTCGCCAACGAACCACAAGATAATCTATATCTTCACAATACCTTTAATTTTCTCTACCAAAATAAAATCAATAATATCTCCGCATTACAAGTCTGAAGAAAATGAATACTTTAAGACCACATGTTATCTTCATTCCTGTGGATTAAACAAACCTACTCCTAAATAAGCGAGGAAAAAAGATCAGAGATTTGGCACCACTAGTGTTACTTTCAGCGATTTTACTTTTAATTAAGTTACCGTGACAGTTATGTATTTTGGACAATTTTTCTCATAAAATTTATCTTTTTCTTATCATAAGTTAGTATTATTTATATTAAATGATGGTAACAATTTTTACCTTTATTGGAAATAAAGTCTGATAAGTCTGATGTACACATTGATTAAGGTCTTATCATTTTGACCTTTATTGGAAATAAAGTCTGATATTTCTGAAGTACACATTCCGAAATACATATTCGGGGCCACAGACTCATCAAGTCGTAGCCCTGAGAGTAGACAGCGATTTTTCTTATTTCTACAGCTGCGCTTTCGAGAGCCACTAGGACACGCTTTACACGCACACGCTCCGCAAATTCTAAAAAAATTGCACAATAGAGGGCACTGCTGACTTCATATTCAGAAACGCGGCAGCATTGTTCCATAATTGCTCCATTTTCGTGCGCCCCCATCAGCTCAACTCAAAGTCCAGCAAGAAGGATCCCATAGCAGCGCAGGGTCGGACGGACCCTGCTCAGTCAACAGGTTTGGTCTTCCAACACTGCACCATGGATGGGACCAAAGAATACATGAAGGATTTCAGTTCCAATCCAAGCGTATATGGGCAGGTCGTGGAAGATGTATTCAAGAGCGGTTTTCTTGAATTCTTATTTGGGCAAAGTCATCAGACCCGAGGGGTGGATGCCCTGGAACGGATCCTTTGCTCTCGATACGCTTTTCTATGGCGAATATCAGAATTATGGACCGGGGGCGAAGGTCTCGGGAAGAGTGCCATGGTCTAATCAGATTTCCAAGCTCAATGTAGGACTGTATTCTGTTCAAAGCTTCATACAGGGTGATGAATGGTTACATTCGAGCGGCCGTAAATTAACTAAACGACGCCATTTTTAGTTGATTTATGGTTTTTTCCTACCCTGAAAATAAACACCGGGCCTTTATATTACCACTTCTGAGCAAGATTTTTTTAGTTGGTGTTTTGGGTTGTTTTCTTGCTTTTTATTGGGATTGAATGAAACACCTATGCATTGACTCTTGTCTTATTTTATGCTTATAATTCCTTGTTGCTTTGCAAATGAAACCTCATTTAAATATATTTTTTGAACTCGTACCATGGATCGTTTTATATCATTGGTACAACTAGTACGGATGCAACATTATTTGCTAAAAACCCATAGTGATCCCATATCAAAAAACATGAGCATTTAGAAATGAAAAAACATTTATTCATGCTCTTCATCATGATTAAATTCAAAAAGACAAAATGTTAAGTGTGAAGCCAAACCGGTGCACACTATGCTAATGCCGGCACCAACTTTCGGACACTTTGCCGTCCCAGCCGTCACCGCCACACTCGTGTCGAACCTACCACACCGCCATTAGTTTCTAGATCTCCATCAAAATCACATGCAGGATTCTAGATCTTCCTTCAAACCTCTATAAATTTGTAATTTCTCTGGCCAAGGAGTGCAAGCCAAGGGCCGAGGCCTCTGTGTGTGGAATGTGAAGTGATTTCTATTCTTTAGTTATTCAATTTATCTCTTCTACTGTTTGCTATTGTCTGTGATTGAGTATAGAATATGATTTCAGTAATGCTGCGGTTGCTCCATTGTCTGTGATGTTTATCTATTGTCAAACAAGTTTTGTTTCTGATGTGTTTCTCCGAACTAACATCTGGTATCAGAGTTGAGGGTTGTACGTGTGGAGATTTCCCTTTAATGTTTTTTTCTCGCTGTCTGACATTGTGTGTGATTTTTTTCTGGCTGTCTGAAACTGTGTGTGATGCCCAACCAAGAGAGTGAAGCGCAGATTAGCAGAATGAATGGTGTGAGCCAAATGAGCTACAAGTGTTGAGCTTTGCGTTAGACGAAGCAGTGGATTGTTCTGAAGCTGTGCGTTTTCTCTGCCAGAAACGCCATTGCTACGGAGAACATGCGAGGTGAAGGATCTGTCCAGGAAATCGTTGCAAAGAAGAGAGTCCAGGAACGGTGAAGGAACTGTCTAGGAAATTGCTACAAAGAAGAAAGTCCAAGAATGTTGGAACTAAAAGACAGTTGTTGCAAGAAATAAAAAGGTCGTGGGCATATGGTGAAACGTGCCATGGAGTCTGAAACGTGGAGTTCATAAGTGTTTTACATGTCATAAGTGTGTTTTCAAATCAAGTTTCCACATATATGTGAAGCGTTTTTTCAAATCAACATTTTCACGTATATGTGAATATATGTGAAGTGTTTATGTCTTTATCATAAATAAAGGTTCAAACATTATATATGTTTTTATATTTATTATGAAAAATATATAATTATATGTGGAGATTTTGAAAATAATATTTTGAAAAAGGGAAAGGTCGTTATTATTAAAGTTTAAAAGAGTAATAATTAAAGTTTTATTTTAAGTGGAGTTTTTGTTTTGGAATGTGAATTTTATTGAAAATGGAGACAACAGTTACAAATATGGAGAACTTGAGCAGGGCTAATTTTTCCCTAAGGAAATTACAGATGGAGGATATACTGATTTTAAAGGATCAGTATTTGCCGATTGAGGGCACAACAAAAAAACCATCATCGATGACGGATGAAGAGTGGAATAAGCTAGATAGAAAGACGATTGGAATAATCCACCAATATCTAGCAAAGAATGTGTATTTCAATGTGTCTGGAGAAAATACTGCAGAAGGATTATGGAAGAAGCTCAATGATCTATATGAGAAGAACATGGCATCAAACAAAGTATTCTTGATGAAGAAGCTTTATAATCTCAAGATGAAGGAGGGTGTTTCAGTTGCTGAGCACTTAAATGCATTTAATATTATTACTAATCAGCTTGCCTCTATTAAAATAATTTTAGATGATGAAATTAGAGCCATTTTGCTAATGTGTTATATGCCAGACAGCTAGGAAAATTTAATTGTAGCTATGAGCACTTCAACAACTGTAGGGACCCTGAAGTTTGATGATGTCAGCAACAGTTTAATGAATAAGGAGTTGCGACGCAAGTCAATTGCGGAAAACCAGGGAGGAGAAGCTCTAGATCTAGCTGATCGTGGTAGGAGAATGGATCGAGGCTAGCAAGGGCGATCAAGATCGAGAGGCCGATCAAAATCAAGGAAAGGCAGGATCATCTGCTTTCATTGTGGAAAACCCGAACACATGAAGAAAGAATTTTCATTCTAGAAGAAAGGACAAAAGGATCAGAGACCGACCAATACAAATCAGAAGTCATCCAACACAAATGAAGGTGATACTACTATTGTAGCTACAGATGGTGATGTGTTGTTTACTGTTTCAGTAGAGGATGCATGTGTATATACATATAGCGATAGCTTTGATTGGATCCTTGACTTTGGGGAATCTCATCATGTAACCCCATGCAAAGATAATTTTGTTGCATATAATCATGGTGATTATGGTAGAGTGCATTTGGGGAATAATCATTTTTGCAGTATTATTGGAGTGGGAGATGTCTAGATCAGGATGAAGGATGGAAAAGATATATTGTTGAAACACGTTGGGCATGTACTAGAAATGTGCATGAGTTTGATCTCTATGGGACGACTAGATGATGAAGGTTATTCCACAAGATTTGGAAAAGGAAGCTAGAACATTAGCAAAGGAGCATTGGTCATGGCCAAAGGACCCAAGATAGGAACATTATACACATTGAAGGCATTGATAGGAAAATCAAATTTGGTTGCTATCACAAAAGAAGGAAATTCAGCAGATCTGTGGCATAAGCACTTGGGTCACATGAGCGAGAAGGGCTTAAAAATCCTTGTTGGTAAAAAATTATTGTCAGGTTTGAAATCCTACAATCTTGATCTTTGTGAGCATTGTATATATGGTAGACAAAGAATGGTTTCATTCCTTAGAGGTGGCCATGATAGAAAGAAAAATGTGTTAGAATTGATACACTCAGATGTGTTTGGGCATGTTAACATCAAGTCATTAGGAGGAGCATCATATTTTGTAACATTTATAGATGATGCATCCAGGAAGGTTTGGGCATATCCTATGAAAAGTAAAAGTGAAGTGTTTGGAATATTTCAAAAATTCCATGTTGTTGTTGAAAGAGAGACTAACAAATTGCTCAAGTGTTTGAGAACAAATAATGGTGGAGAATATTGCTCAAATGCATTTAAGGAATATTGTAACAGGTTTGACATAAAGCATGAGAAGGCTGTGCCTGGTACTCCTCAATAGAATGGTGTCATAGAAAGGATGAATCACACCATTATGGAAAAGGTGCGAAGCATGTTGTCAAATTCTGATTTGGAGAAGAATTTTTTGGCTGAAGCAATTAGAACTGCTTGCTATCTTATAAATAGATCTCCAACTACAACCTTGGATAGCAGTATCCCTAAAGAAGTTTGGACTGGTAAGAAGTTGAATTATTCTCATTTGAAAATATTTGGATTTGAAGCATTTATACATATTCCCAAAGAAAATAGAACTAAGCTAGATGATAAATCTATGAAATACATTTTTTTTGGGATATGCGGATGAAGAATTTGGTTATAGTCTATGGGATCTAGTCAAACATAAAATTATTAGAAGTAGGGATGCTATATTTAACGAGTCAGAAATGTTCAAGAGGACTGTAGGTGAGTTGGAGGTCAAGAAGGTTATTGAAAAGTTTGAAGAGCAGTAGGAAAACATCCCAACAATGCAAGAAAATGAACAACAAATTTAGGAGCAGGAAGAACAAGAGGTAGAAAACGATGAACAACAAGAAGAAGGAATCTTGCAAGAACCTTTACAGGAGATTCAACCTGATAATGCACCACCATAGTTGGTTCAGAGATCTTCTAGGTCTCATAAGCCTTCACAAAGGTATCCTCCTTCAAACTATATTCTATTGACTGATGAAGGTGAGCCTAATTGTTTTCAAGAAGCTTGTAAAGTTGAGCAGAGTAAAGAATGGAAGAAAGCAATGGAAGAAGAAATGAACTCTTTACTAGAAAATAAAACTTGGGAATTGGTAAACCTCCCAAAAGTTAGAAAGGCTCTACAAAACAATTGGGTTTACAGGATTAAGCATGAAGGTGACGAAAAGAAGGAGAGGAATAAAGCAAGGTTGGTGGTGAAAGGATTTTCCCAAAAAGAAGGTATTGACTTCACTGAAATTTTCTCACTTGTTGTTATGTCATCCATTAGAGTCATTCTTGGTCTTGTTGCTTATTTATACTTAGAATGTGAGCAGTTAGATGTAAAAGTTGTTTTTCTTCATGGTGAATTGGAGGAAGAAATTTATATGGAGCAGCCAAAAGGCTTCATAGAAAAAGGCAAAGAATACCTTGTTTGCAATTGAAGAAGAGTCCCTATTGATTGAAACAGGCACCTCGACAATGGTACAAGAAATTTGATTCATTCATGTTGGAACATGATTTTCACAGGTTGGAATCTGACCATTGTGTCTATATAAAGAGGTATGATCAAGGAAAGTATATCATATTATTGTTATATGTGGATGCCATTTTGATTGTTGGGCTTGATAAGAATCAGATCAATAGGTTGAAGAAAGATTTGGGTAGCAAATTTTCAATGAAGGATTTGGGACCAACACAACAGATATTGGGCATGCGGATTATGTGTGACAGGAAAAATAAAATTTTGTGGTTGTCACAAGAAAACTATATCAAGAAGGTGCTTGATAGGTTTAATATAAAGGATGCTAAGCTAGTTGGTACACCCCTTGTAGCCCACTACAAGCTGAGTACTGAATTATGTCCTAGTGATGACAAGGAGAAGGAAGAGATGAGCACGATTCCTTATGCTTCAACAATTGGTAGCTTAATGTATGCCATGGTATGCACATGACCAAACATTGCATATTCAATGGGAATAGTGAGCAGGTTCCTTGCCAATCTAGGCAAACAACATTGGCAAGCAGTGAAATGGATTTTGAGGTATCTCAAGGGTACTAGTCATTATTGTTTATGTTTTGGTCATAATGAAACTGTGCTTGAAGGATTTACAGATGCAGATATGGCTGAAGATATGGACACCAGAAAATCCACTACAAGTTATTTGTATACATTTGTAGGTGCAGCAGTATCTTGGGTGTCAAGGCTACAAAGTATAATAGCTCTCTCCACAACAAAAGCATAGTACATAGTTACGACAGAAGCTTGTAAAGAGATGTTGTGGATGCAACGATTCCTAGGAGAGATATGAATAAAGCAGGAAAAGTATGTGCTATATTGTGATAGTCAGAGTGCCATTCACTTAGCGAAAAAACCAACATTTCACTCAAAAAACCAAGCACATTGATTTAATGTACCATTGGAACAAACATGTGTTAGAGGAAGAGCAATTATCCTTGGAAAAGATCCATACGGATAGGAACCCTCCTGATATTCTCACTAAGATTCTACCAAGAAATAAACATGAGTTATGTAGAGGCATGGTAGGAATCGGTGTGACTTGCATCATGACTCTTATTTTGCTTCAAGTGGGAGAATGTTAAGTGTGAAGCCAAACCGACACACACTATGCTAATGCCAGCACCAACTCCCCGACACTCCGCCATCCCAACCATTACCGCCACACTCGCGCCAAACCTACCACACCGCCATTAGTTTATAGATCTCCATCTGAATCACATGCAGGATTATAGATCCTCCTTCAACCTCTATAAATTTGTAATTTCTCCGGCCAAGGAATGCAAGCCAAAGGTTGAGGCTTCTATGTGTGGAATGTGAAGTGATTTCTATTCTCCAGTTATTCAATTTATCTCTTATGATGTTTGTTGTTTTCTGTGATTGAGTATAGAATATGATTTGAGTAATGTTGTGGTTGCTCCATTGTCTGTGATGTTTGTCTGTTGTCAGACAAGTTTTATTTCTGTTGTGTTTCTCTGAACTTACACAAAAGACCCTATAGGCACCACTAGGGCCTCTTTTGATAAAGCATTTTCTTTGGAGTTTAATTCTTCGAGCACGAGTAAACGAGAGTCATTCAAATTAAGGTACAACTTTTTGAATATTGTAAAAATTCTCGTTGCAAAAAAAAACATTTTCAACGACAACCTTTTTATTTTCCCGATTGATTACCATTTTTCAATCCCCCATCACTTGTAATTTGTTAACTGTTTTTAGATTCAATAGATAAAATTTTTCACATAGCTATAAATTTAGTTTTGTTGTTTGATCCATGCCTAGGGGTATATTTAACTTACATGTAAAGTGACACAGTTTAGAACCACTCCGACCCCACACCTTAGAGGATTTCTTTGTGAAGCGTCATCGAAGAAACCCGAAGGTATGCATTAATCCAATGTTGGCATTATCGACATCTGTATTTCCTTTGGTTTTGGATCAACCTTAAATTCATTACATTATTTTATTATCATACCAATTGTGATATCCATCGGGATATCACAAGAAGAACATAATATGTTGGAATTTCTATCCCGCCAAATGGTATAAATTAAGAGGCATGGAAATGCTTCAAAATATGTAGTGTCTTAATCCTCTTTCTAAGCTTTCAAACATTCCACTAGAGTGGGTTGTGTAGGAAGATTTTGTGCCCAACTTCACAAACACCTTGCTGCAAACCTACACTGCATATTGACAAGAAATAAAAAGGTGTGAGATGTGTTCTTCAATATATTTGCATAAAGGGCATCTACTTGGGCCAACATAACACCTGACTGCAAACCTACATTGTGCATTGACAAGAAATAAAAAGGTGTTAGATGTGTTCTTCAAGATATCTGCATAAAGGGAATCTACTTGGGCTAACATAACCCCTTTCCAACCCATTGCCCCAAGTTAGAAACTAAAGCACAATTTTTCCTTTTAGGGGAGCATGGGATTTGCACAATGAGCTCCACTAGCATTTTTAACACTTGTGAACAAGCATTAAATGAAGGAATCATAACCAATTTTTGTGGTGAAATCCCCATGTATTGGATTCTTAGACCATACAAGGTCATCCTTAGTATCTTATTTTAACCTTATGAAATTTGAAACAAGAAGTCTTAGATATGATTCCCATTCCTCTACCTCTTGGCCTAAGAGACCTAGAGCTGCAAAGGATTTCTAGTCAGCTCGTCCCCATTGTTGTGGATATTGAGCCTTGACATCTTATAAAAAACATCACGCTTGATGTAGGCGACAAATAAGAGGAATGAAAAATGGTACTCATCCCCAACCCCAAGCCAAGGATCCAATCCCAACTTAACCTTTTAGCCACTTCAATGTGCCATGTTGTCTTAGTCACCAAATAAGGGAAATTCTAGAACAAGGGATTTCCAAATATTTGAACCTTTTTAAAATTTGTGAGGCTTATATTAAATTTCTCATACCAACCAAATTTATTTTCTCATGACAATTTAATTTATCCCCAATTTATTATTTATTTACCCAAATAATAACTGAATCACTAAAAAATAAAATCATTGATATCTTTAACTCTTAGAATTAAAATATGTAGTGGAAATAAACGAGAGAGATCAATCACACATTTCAAAATTAATAACCCACAAACAATTCTCCGCAATTTTGTTATATGGAAAATCAAGGATTTTTGACCGACGGAGATAAATGGAAAAATAATATCTGGAACCTCCAACTCGACTCCCTCAGAATGAATTCGACCTAGGCAAATAAACCTCAAGGAAACCAACCTCAAGATGAAATTGATCAATCATCCTCTAGCAATCAGATTTGAACACTCTAATAACTTGATTTTTGCCTTGCCACTGATATGCACTGAAAAACCCCAACACCCCAGCAACTCAACCTCCTATAGACAAACATGATCTGTTTGACCAACAATCTCCTCCAACTCTGCTCTCTTGGATGTGCTCAAAAGTCAAGTGTGGAACTCTACACATGAGCATTCATTTAGCCATGGGATCTGTTCTTGGTTAGAGGATCTTCCTATATATTCTATTCCTTCGGTGTATCTTTGCACCTTCAGGGGCAATTGCTAGTTACAATAATGGAGTCAAGGATGAGTGTCCCTTGTCCCCTATTATTTTTGTCATACATATTAATCAGTTAGAAGAGTCATTTGAAGTTGCACATTGTGTTGGCACAACTCTCACTGGTATAGTAATAACTCTTCTCCTTTATGACAAAGATATTTTCCTTTCAGTGAGGACTCATTACAAATTTGGTAAACAACTAAGAATCCTCCAATATTTCTATTCCAATATGGATAATGATAGTTAATGCCGACAAAATAGGAGTCATGATAATTAAATTCAAAACAATCGCATATGATACTTCCATATGCGATCTATATACAACGGATCAAAAGGAACTCCTATTGAGACTCGTAACTTCTATTATTTTCTATAGATGTGAGGTTTGGGTTGCAATATCTCCATATAGTTGTGGAGGAAGATAGTACATATCCAAACGAAGTTTATGACCTACAATCTCAAGATTAAAGAAAATAAACCCTATCCTATACTACTAATAGAAACAAGTCATTTGTTTATTCAAATCATGGCGATGAGTAGACATATTATGTATAAGAAGTTAAGTAGCATGACAGAGAAGTGGTTTCCTAAAAAAATTATATCTCTATTGAAAATTAATATCTTTGGCACAAAGGACGATGGGAGGAAGGCATAAGGATGCCCACTCTTTGCTAGACCATTGGAGGAGAAAGGGGATTTTTTGCAAAATCAAGATAATATTAAAAGTATTTTAATAGCAAAATATAAGGAGAAAATTTGGGCTAATAGAAGGTTTATGGGAAAAAATAAACTAATAAATTATAAGGAGGTGATCAACTCAAATTTTAAAAATGAAAAAAGCTCTTTATTTTGAAGTGTAAAGAAGAAAATAAATATTGTTAAACTAATTCATGAGCTTCATAGTGAAACTTGGCATTCAAAAGAGTTTATCACCTTTGCTAAAGATGGAAATCATTGTTTATACTCCTAGTAGATTTAAATTTCAAAACATTTATTAGACTATCAACTTTCTTAAAATTCTAAGTTAGTAAACTATGGTGATTTTGAAATACTTCTCTTAATGCTTCTTCTAACATAAAAATGAAATACTAAAGAATGTGCTAAAAATTTAATAGACCATTTTAATCTTATTAGACATTAATAGTCATTACCATCATTATCAATAATTTTCTTATAATTATAATTCTTACAAAATTCAACATTTAGTTTTATTTATTTATTTTCCATTTATTTTTTTAATTAATTTTTTTAAATTTAAAATAAACGTGGTTAAAGAAAATAACAAAATATTATTTAAAATAATAAAATAAAAGATACATTTTGAAGTACTCAATGTTCAATTTCAAATATATAGACACTCATGGTGATTGGATATATTTTAACTTTGTAACTCAAATCATCATCTTCAATTGCGTTAATATTTGTTCTTTAATAATATAATTGTTCCTTTTAAAACCCATTTTCAAGATCAAAATTTTACAAATAAAATTTCAGATAATAACTCAACAAAAAAACACAATACCACTTTTTCCCTTTAATAATATAATTGTTCCTTTTAAAACCCATTTTCAACATCAAACTTTTACAAATAAAATTTCAGATGATAACTCAAAAAAAAACATAATACCACTTTTTCCCTTGGTAAACTTCTTAATTACTATGATGCTCTTCACCTTATTTTTCACCTACCTTATTAATTGAACCTCGCACCAATAAACGACCAACCATTTAATTTGTTTGCATCAATATCCATGTCAAGGGCCCATATTGGCTCTATCATATTAAACCGGTGACGGGAGATCATCAATCCTTTGGCAACCATTCAATTGTATAAATGAATAGTGAAGAGTTCCATTGCACAAAAGCCAAATGCCCAAACTCTGCCAAAAATGTAGCTGCCGTGGGGACATCATAATCAATATTTCGTTGACTCTATGAAGTGAAAGGTGAACCCCATTGGATTTTGATTTCGAGCAGCTCGTCTCACTATCATAAAAAAAATTGATGGCTTATGCAATCTTCCAGCATGTTTGACAATGAACACTATCAGGACGGGTGTGGACTTAATGCCTCCACATCAGGCTCGGTAACTAAAGGGATGATCTCCTACAAATGGAATTTCTAGAATCAATAGCTACACAAAATTCACATGAAGTTTTCCAAACCCAAGCCGTACAAGAAAGGAGATCGATCTATTGCAGTGGAATAGCAGGAAGGTAGTTTCCCCTTCACGGTAGTGACACTTTAAATTGACTCGGTATTTATTGTAGAGTTAGTATGAAATGTTGCATACTTCTTTCCTTTTAACCCCAACGAGCAGGAAGATGGGTTGGTTAGTCCAGAACCAATTACACTTTTGCCTTTTGGCTGCTCATTCCTCTGATGATTATTTAATCTACAATCTTTGTACTTTTTTTCCATTTTCTCACTTAAGAATTTTCTCTCCTCGACAACATTGTGATTTTATATATCACCTATATGTTCATGAAATTAATATAAGTTTGGAAAAGTATCTAAATCACAGGTAGGAAATGAAATGCAGTTAAGGACAGCAACATTTTTTTTTTAATTTTTTTAATTATATGGTGAATCGGTAATTGTTTGGACTAATTTAAGAGAAGAGAGATTCATAATCAATTTTGTTGCTGCTACTATAACAGCAACCTGCAAGCCAAATATACCAATTTTTATAATTTAACAAAAATAAAGATTCACAAATAAAAAGAATCTACAATCTACTCCTCTAACCAAAATTATAACAAGACACTATCTCGAAATTATAATCAAAGATACGAAATTATAACAAGACACTAGATCTCATGAGCTTCACCCAACAAAACTTACCCTACAATCTACTCCTTGAACCGAAATTATAACAAGACACTGGATCTCATGAGCTTCACCCAACAAAACCTGCCCTTAAACCACACATCACTATATCCATCCTTCCTGGTTGTTACCGGTGCTTCGAAAGAAAGAAATAAAGCACTATATATCTATGAATACGTTGAATTACATTGGATATCCTTTTGTTTGTTGGAACGTCTTTTGTTTGTTGGAACGTGCGCAACATTCTTAAATAGGCTTACCTCTACCTTACACGGCGGCTCTTTAAAAGGCGCTTTTGAAAAACAGGTAGGTGAGAGTCGATTGAAGCAAAAGTAGACTCGCATTAATTGTCATTTTAGTAGAAAGTGAGTGGTCGGTGTAGAACCGTAAGGTGGAAAACAGGTACTAATAAAAACTAGGTAGTTATGTGAATACTATGTATTGTCATAAACTCCTCCAGTCGGTCTTAAGAATCTGCTTAATTTACAACATTTTTTGAAACCTCTATCTACATATACAGAAAGGGGACCATATCAACACAGATAAGAAAGGGACCAATTCTATCAACATTGAAGTAATTGTTAAAAAAATTCTTCAACATTTAAGGAGGTCTTATTTTTTTTTCTTATTTTTTTTTTGTTAATTTATAGATGAAGTTGCGTTTCTTCATGCACTTCCTTTATGTGCTTGGCAAAATACTCAATATTTATTTTCTTCATTTTTAAAGTTAAACTTGCTAAGTTTATGATTTTTTTTTCATAATATTTCATTTACATAAATAAATTATTGTGTTGAAAAGTATAATTTACAATTCCATATGAAGGTAATGTGTGATTTTTTTATGTTTAATGTGGAGTTAACATTCATCACTTTAAAAAAATTATTCTAAATAAAAACAATGTCAACTATAATAAGAACAAAAATGACTATACATATTTGGTTAATTTTAATTAAAAACATTATAAAACATCAATAATCTCATTATCATTTCATTTTCACTCTTCAAGTTATAAATAAAATATTTCCTTACCTAAATAAAATATTTAGATCTTAAATAATATAATTTTACATTAAATTTATAAAAATAAAGCAATTAAAAATAAAAAAATATCTTCTACTTCTCTTATAAATATCTCACTATAGAACTTAAATAAATTGTTTGAAGATATATATATATATATATATATATATATATATATGCTAAACAAATTAATAAAAAATTAAAATAATTTAGTTAATTCATTCAAATTTTAATATAAAATATTTAAAAGTACAATTTAAATAATGAAAAGTTACACATGGTCTATATATGTATATATAGAGAGATAACCACTATAGTTTCATCTTAAACATGAATTTATCAAACACTAAAAGGGATTATATCTCTTGACATGTAAACATTTTTTAAGTTTTTCATTCTAAAAAAGAGATTTGCATATCAAGATATTTGATCCCTCTCAGGACTTGGTATATCCATAATTTAAATGGATATATATTGGTTGTATGTAAATTCATCTTATGCCACGAGTAAGTCCCATTGCATTGGGTTTTGTTTAACAAGACATCTCAATATCTTTTTAAGACCTTTGCTCACTAAATTAATGGGCACTCTTCAAGATTCTCGAGGGTCCAAATTTTGACGATGTCAGAAATGGGAAAAGTTTACAGTTGTTTGACACAATTTCGTGCCACGAATTCAGCAGTGTAGTCCATTTCAACTATTGACCTTTGCATTTTTTGGCCATCTCCGAGAGTGGAGGTATATAATCCAGTTATGTTGTGATTTTCTTCTAATTTGCTAAGATGATGTTTTTGTTATTGAGATCCATGATTACCATTGAAGAATACTTGTACGCCACATCATGTGAGAATTTATTAGCTTGTCATGTTGAAGGAATACCAAGGAAAATTTTAAGGATGGAAAATTTTCTTGAAGTTTAAAAACATTGGCGAATCTCACTAATCCCTAAAATGCAAACTATAAAATGTTTATTGATATATTTGTAAAATTATTCATATTTATAATGATTTTATATATAGTCTCTATATAATGTTGGCAATTTTTAAGGTAAAATAATTTTATATTCTAAAATTTGGGCGAATAATCTTTTATAAAAATTGGAAATTGGAAAATCTTTTTTGTGGAAAAATCATGGAAAATTAGCCCACTGGGTGAACATTAGCCCCTAAAATTTTCCAGGAGGAATACCCATTTGAGTGAGAGTTTTTATAGGACTTCTCTTGGAGAGACATGCCATTCTTGTTGGGGGAATTTTCCCATATGAGTGAGAGTTCCTAAGAACATCTCGTGGAGAGACAATGCCACTCTGGTTGAGGGTATTCATCGTTTTAATGACAAAGAACATACCATATACATCATCATCATTTGCAACATTTAATGAAACGGCCTCCCAACTCTTGATATCGGGGCCCAAAGACATAACCCACATTAAGTGAACTCCGTTATCAATGTGTTTGTGTTTTTTTATTTGATGGAAGTCATTATGTTTCATCTTCTTTACAGTATGCACATGTGGGCTTTCATGCCCTTTTGAATGCAATTCTGCTAACATCACAGAAGTAAAATGTCTTGGTTAATTCTGGTAGTTGAAGAGATTGAGATCAACTTTGGTATAAGAGCAGTCTTCTCATTGATATGAACTGCGAGTGTGAACGATTGAATGTAAACAAGAAAGAAAATGGAGGATGACAAAGATATATACGAGGTCTTCTGCAGGAGGTCAAAAATGGTAGATTTAATGTATGCAGGCTATGATGAGAATATGGAAAGAGAGGAACAGGAGAAAGAAAGAGTAGAGGATGATGCTCCATCTACCCCCTCAAGCGTACATTCATCTTCTTCATCATATTCTCATCATTCATATGAAGATATCAATTAGGTCCTTCAAGCAAAGAATGCTAAATTGAGGAGACTTCTACAAGAAGAAAAAGGAGAAGCAAATATTACATCTAGAGTTGCGAGCCATGAAAGACGCCTTGGAAAAATTGAAGCGCAATGAAGGCTTAGCGAAGCCATCATCCCCTGCTTTAGAATCGAAAACTGAGGTAAACTATGTTGATCGTTCTTCAGTTTCATTCCCATAACACACCATTTCTATTAGAAATATGGAGGTATGCATTTCAAGAATTGGCATGGGACTCCTTACCAAGATGGGGTATAAAGGAGGATGACTCGGTGTTAATGGCCAAGGAATGACTCAGCGATTGGAGGTTTTACAGAGACCTTGTTTTGCAGGTTTGGGATACACTGAAGGAGAATGCTTGAAGGTGTCATAAGCTTCCAAGACATTGTTGAAACTATCGAGGAAAGAGAATGATGGGAGCACATCACCATCCTCCCATGATAGTGCAAATTGCAAAGGAAGAGACAACGAAAACCCTCATTGCCATAATTGCACCAGAGACAGTCAAGAGAGGTATAAAAAGTCTCTGTATTCTAGAGTTAATTTTGATTACAAGCATATTTTTAATGATGAACAAAAATCATGGCATAGAAAACCATGTAGTTTTTGTGGTTTACATAAATATGTGGTTGTTGAGTGTTGGAAGAGAATGACAACATGAAAGAAGATGAGGCGTGAAAGGCCCTCTCCAGATCAGGGACAGAAGCAGGTTAAGAAGGTATGGAGGAAGAAGACCTTTTTGCAGTCGTTTCAATAGAGGTGGACGTCAAAGAACCACATGTTGGAGGCTCCATCCTAAGCAACATTTGAAGGACAAAGCACCCATCTAGGAACCAATTGGAAACACTGATCAACAAGAAAATCTGCCACAAGGAGATGACGACCCATTCACTTTCATGAGTGAAAGATGGTTTTTCTAGATATGGTCACTTGTCATGGCCATATTTTGTAAATCATGTGTTGCAATTTAAATTGTGAAAGTGATGATGTGTTTTCCCTCGCTTATTAAAGCAACAATGATGTTTTGGCCTTTTATTGATAGCTGGGCTATTGATTTATATTTTGATATAAACTTGACCATAGAGTGTGTATTACAAAATCTTGGCAATTATGAGGATTCTTGGGTAATTATTGCTCATGTAATTGAGCATGTAATTTGCAAAGATGTACTATAGGTTTTCAGACAATGCAGGTGTCGATTCATCACTTATGGCTCTGAAGGACAAGGGTGAAGGAGAAGGAAGTGTAACTTGTCAGGACAATTGTGGTGTAGACAATGTAACATAGTAGTTGCAGATTATGTTCGTGCTTTTAGAGGACCAAAAGCTCCTCATTGGGGAGGAATGATCCAAGTCACTTCAAACATGCCAAAAATTCAGTGGTGGCTATGGAAAAACTCAAAAAATCAAATTCTTAAGATTGAAGAGAAACTAGGACCGGGTCGTAGTGCTCGTTGCCTTGATTCCAATGGTGTGAATGACACTCAAATTGAATGCATATGCTCAAGTTATAACTAGTCAAAGTTTTGGTCAAACTTGGTCAAGTGGTGGTCTTAACGAGGCAACAATTTGGCAGAGTCCTGTCGCACGAAATCTGACCACCAGAACAATTGACTTTGTTTCCTACTTAATTTTCCCAGTGACTCTTATTTTCAGCCGAAAAAAAATGAACTATATATATATATATATATATATATATATATATATATATATAAAGATCATATTTTTTAGGGTGGCGGGCCACCAACCCCACCACCCCTCCCAACACTTACATTAAATATAAAACATGATGGGTGGACGACCCACTGACCAAAATATGTTATAATAAAAAGTGGAACCAGTGGGGGTTGAACCCGCTCAACCCGGTGGGTCGACTCGCCACTTGGACAGCTACAAGTGGCCCACTCCAACACGCCAACCGAACTCCAATTATAAACACACCAAAAAATTTTGGTAACTGCTGACAAGACCACATACATTGACTGCCTCAATATATGCAAAAACACTCTAAATTTTATATGTGTTGAACTATAAAACTAACATGCCATCCATATGGAGGGGTCGGTGGGGTTGGAACCCCTGACCTGCCCGCTCCAAATTTGAGCGCTTACCAACGGGCTAATGACCTTTCTTGTAACTTTTGCCGTAAAAAAAATATTTAAACACAACTTATTCATTCGTCGATCGATGGAGTGGAGAGCATGGAGGACCAAAGAAGAACCATGAGTGAATCTGGGGTGTGGAACCTTGAGCGAGTGTACCATTAAGATGCTGAAAAGATTCCCTTAGAGGGCTAGAGGTGTAAGTGTCAAAATTTACCAAGCTTATAGTCATTTTTGCACGTTTTCTCTCCAGGAGTCTAACCGTGTAGTTAGAATCTCCATATGAGCAACGTAAATTCATGTGTCCGACAATAAGGAATCTTTGGAGAATCTTCTAGAATCTAAAAGATTCCCTTGGAGGCTAATTTTTTACCGAGGCGGAATGATGCCACCTTTATAGTAATTTTTCCCAAAATTTCACAAGGAGCACAGTGGTCTGCTTAAAATATTTATCTGAGCAGCGGGTTTTTCAAACATCTTCAGGAAGGAATCTTTGGGGGAATCTTCAAGATTCTCGAGGGTCCAGATTTTGACAGTGTCAGAAAGGGAAAAATTTGATACTATTTCGTGCCACGAATTCAGCGGTGTCGTCCATTTTAGCAGCTAAGCTTTTCTTTTTTCAGCCATCTCCGAGAGTGGAGATATATGATGCAATTATGTTGTGCTTTTCTTCTGGTTTGCTAAGATGATGTTTTTGTTGTTGAGATCCTTGATTACCATTATGTTGAGGGATACTTCTATGCTACATCATGTGAGATTTTATTAGCTTGTCATGATGAAGGATGACCCACTTGAGTGAGAGTTCTTATAGGACGTCTCATGGAGAGACATGCCACTCTTTTTGATGGAATTTTCCTATATGTGTGAGAGTTCCTGAGAACGTCTTGTGGAGAGACATGGCACTATAGTTGAGGGTATTCACCCTTTTAATGAAAAATAACATACCATGGACATCATCATTATGTGCAACATTTAATCAAGTGACCTCCCTACTCTTAACACCAGGGCCCAAAGACGTAACCCACACTAGGTGAACTCTGTTATCAATGTGTTTGTGTTCTTTGATTTGATGGATGTCATTATGTTTCATCTTTTGTACAGTATGCACATGTGACTTTTCATGCTCTTTTGAATGCAATTCTTCTAACATCACAAAAGTAAAAGGTCTTGGTTAATTCTGATAGATGAAGAGATCCAGATTAATATAGGATAATGCAATTTTTGATATCGTTTCACAAGACCACGTAAGAGGAGGGGATCCAAGGTGAAAGAAAATGATAGACGTGGTCTTCCAATGATTAGTTGAACCAACTTTATCAAAATCAATGAATCCCACATGTTGAGAACTACAAGGTTGTAGTAAACGCCAAAATTCATAGTATCATGAATGTACCTTATAATGTGCTTTACATCCTCGTAATGAATCACATGAGGATGTCGAGGGAAATGAGAGACAATAATTATTGTAAAATAGATGCCAAGACATGTATGAGTCAAATAGAATAAACACCTTTAACCTATCATCAATATAATAATGTATTAACATGGTGTCGAGCAATGAAGAGAAAGGGTAACACTTTACTAAAATAGAGTAGGTTTAGACTTATAGTAGCCATGCCAAAATGCTAATGCAACTCAAATGCATACTTAAGTTGAAAAATGGAGATCTCTTTTAAAGAATAAAAAACCTGCATACCAAGAAACTAATGTAGAATTCCTATACCTATCATATCAAATTTTCCCAATAATGCTTTCTAAACACTCTGAAACATAGATGAAGGAGTCTTTATGAGAATTAAATCATCCACATATTGAATAATATTGAAGAGATTAGAGCCATACCTTTGGGCTTAAAATGGAGGTTCATAATGGAAATGATTGAACATTAAAGAATTAACTAAACTATCAATCTTTTCATACTAAGCTCAAGGAGCTTGTTCAAGACCATATAGTGAATGTCAAAGTTTACAAATAAGGGAAGAATCCTACACAAAAACTAGGAGGTTTATCAATGTAGATTTTCTCAATTAAAGAACCATGAAGAAAGGCACTCTCCATATCCATCCAATATATTAAAAATCATTGGGAAGCAACAAGAAAAATCAGTACATATAGAATACATCTTGGCAACAAGGGTAAACGTTTTAGAATAATCAATCTATTTACCCTATGAAAATCCCTTGACCACAAGATGTGCTTTATTCCTGTCAATAGAGGAACCAAAGGATCATACCAATTAAACTTGTACAATTGGGAACTATTTTCAACTCTTCCGAAAGAAATAAGAATATTTTAATTATATAGCTCCCAAATGACTACATCATTACAATGAAACTCCATTGTTTTTGAACCACCAAAAATGTAGAGTAGATTGAAAAACATGTTAGGAAAAAGAAGAACATCACTCATGCACTCATCATATATTTGCACACTTCTTTATCCTAACACAAAAATATTTTTAGAGTCTCAAATTGCAATTTATGAAATGCTACAATAAGATGTAGAAGAAAAAAACTCGTTAGAATGAGTCATATGATGTGATGCACCAAACTCAAGTATCTATCTCTTTAATGATGCATGTAAAGATTGAGTAGATAAATCATGCCATTTACCAGGTGCAGAAGATTTGGGAATTAAAATATTGTGTTGTTGTATAGATTCATTCAAGGTGTTTAGTCAATTCAATGTTATTAAATTGCTTACATAAATTATCGACCGAAGTTGGTAAACTTGTGAAGTGCAAGTGCGCTATATATGCTAGAATCCATTTTGAGTTTATTAAGATAATGATTGTGGATGTTTTAAGAATTTTCTTTGTTCCTATGTTCCTAATGAAAATTGAAGATTTACAATTAAATTTCTACAATAAACTCTTAAAAAGGAAAGTAAGACAAGCTATCATGATCCTCTTTAATAAACTATTCTTAGTTGCTATGTAAAATGATAAAAACAGAGCTACCTAAATTAATGTTCTAGAAAGACAATTACTTCTACTCTAAAACGAATTACTTCTATTCAAGGATGAAATTTATAAAGAAAACTATGTTAAGATGTATGCACTGCAATTAACAATCTTACTTGAAATAATAAAAATAAAAGACAAAAAGAATGTGATCTAAACAAACATATTTACTTATGAAAAGAAGGAGATTATGTACATAGTCCTATTTTAGAAAGCATACAAATGATTTGAAATCGACAGACATCAAATGAAAAAATTGTAAACAAGTAATTACAAAGAAATGAAACTACGATAATGCAATTTTGGAAATAAAAAATGAATTGAATTGAATTGAATAATAAGCAAATGAACCTTGACTGTATGTAGGGGCCCTCCATAAAACAACATGTTTTAAGACTTTATCTCAACAACTAACTGCGCGTGATATTGATGAGAATGCTTCTTAAATTAAAAAGGAACATAGTTATGGAACTTCAAACTGTCAATTAAAAATTACATATATGTCTGCATGTTTGTTTGTTTGTTTGTTTGTTTTTTTTTTTTATTTTACAAAGTTATATATATATATAACATTAGTGCTCAACAAATTGAGAATTTAATGCCTTAAAAACTTAAAAAAATCCTAATCTAAATGCTAATACGAGAATAGAGAATTTAACGTTTCTCGAAGATTTTCTATTTGGAAAGAGAATCAGAGAGTCGTGATCTATTTGAACTCTCATTGCTCTATTTATCCACGCATTGACCTGCTTCTTTGACTACGCCATTGGGTGATTTCCTTGATGATTTGGCTCATGCGCATAGGAGGAGATCCGTGAGGAGATCAATTCCTATCTTCCCATGTGCTTCTTTGCTTGCATGACATACTGGAATCTGGCAAACCATGGATATAGCCGTGAAATCATGAAACAACTACAAATTCGTGTTAATTTTGTAGCTATTAAAATCTTTAACTTAATAATAAGACACATTAATAAATATGAAAAATAAGAGATCTGAGTACCTTACCATGTCAAAATCTATATTTTTATTGTTTATTTGAGTTGATAGCAATGATGAAAAGAGGTAAAATGGATAGAAATGGTGTCAAAAACAAAACAATCATGAGACTCTCCATCCCCCCATTCTGAGGTCTTTGCATGTCCTCATGCAAAACAAAAAACTGATGACTCTTGTTTAATCACTGCATTTCTTTTGAAACCTATGCAAGTACATCCAACTTCATCTTTTTCCCTTTCTTTCCACCCACTCCATCCTTGGAGTTTTCATGAGAATCTTGTACTTCAAGTTTATGACTTGCCTTTGTAGAGCTCTGTTTTTCTACTTCAACTTCTTTTTTTTCTTATGCCACAAACTTAGGTGTAAAAGGAGATTGTCACTCTTAGCCATTTGGATTTCACTCTGCACCTTTAAGGTTTGATTCTGCTTTTGAATGTACCTGTTTAGTGTCTCCATCTCAAAAATTTCTTGTTTTAAAACTTTTATCACTGGAGGTTCTTGTGGTTTACTAAACTGGACTTCTTCTTGATTTGAAGCTGATTTTTTTTACACGTATATTTTCTCGAGACTGACTCAATATAATAATAAATTTCCTACTGTATAGGATCAATTTCAGGTGTTTTTTGGCCTGGACTCTGAGCAGGTGTGATGAAAGTTAGTGGAGAAACCCTTGAATCTTCCTCTGCTTCTAAGTCAATATGCTCCATACTTTTTGTAGGTCATTCTTTTGTTATTGGATTGAGTCTAGTACTTCTTCTTAAGGTTGTCAGAGGAGGCTTTTGAATTTTTTGATTTCCTTCTTTCTATCTTGGGTATGTTCTGTCTTTTGGCTGGATTTATTTCTTCTAACATCCTTCTTGTTCATATTCTCGAAAATTTCTGCAAGAGGAATGCCATCCTCTGACTGCTCCTGTGACTGTTGTTGTCCTTATTCTACTGGTTTTTCAGTTTTTCTTTTTCTCCCTCTCTTAGTCTTGCTGCTCGTTGGCTATTCTTGGTTATCTTCTCTAAAATTGTTCCTCACTAAAAATTTTTCCCAATTATCACCCATATTTTAAGATGAAATTCAATAAGGATTTTAATGATACCATGGTGATACATGGTGTTTTCTATAAACTAAATTTTCGTTTGGACATTCCATGAAATCTTTCTTAGACTATTAAGTAAGAAATATGGAATATTTATTTCATTATCCTCAATAAAATTCATCAGTGGTCGAATATTCTAGAAATACATGCATCCATACCTCCCTTCGCAAGTAACAAATTTTTGAAGTATCAGAATCAAATTTCTCCACTTACTTTTTAATGTTGTGCTCAGGATGCTCTTCTTGGAAATGGTGGTATCCATGCTAGGGTTCTTCAGAAAAACTTTCCAATCTTCTCTCTCAATACCTCTATTTTGAAACCCTTTTTCTCCAATTGAAGGCCATCCAGTAGCTTCGGCAACAAAGGATTATGTCACAATAAATTTGATGTCCCCTATCTCGACTTCCACCCCATCAAAAGCTATGGTGAAGGACTTGGTTACTTTCTTTTGGAAACCGTCAAATTTCTCCACAAACTCTAGCGACTGCGCTTTCTACAAAAATTCCTTTGTTTGTGGATATCCTTCTAAACATTTTATTCCTGTTGGTTCTATTTTGACTATAACTCCCATGGATGAGAATTTTTGCCTCAAGACTGTTTGTTTGACAGGGTATGAGAGGGTTTTAGAGTAATGAGGATGAGAGTGTGAATGGTGGGAGTGTAGGTGGTAAGGGTATGATGAAGTGTGATATAATCTAACTGTTGAGAGCATGAATGAGCATGATTTGGGTGATGGGATCAATAAAAATTGGAATGTGGGATGGAGCATGGATATAATGATGAGGAGTGAAAGGAAGTGGAAAGTGGTCTTTTAAAGTGGCTTTATTCAATTCCCAATAGTCAATACACACTCTCCATTTTCCATTAATTTTAGGGACAATTACTAAGGGTGAAACCCACTCACTGTCTGATATTGGATAGATGAAATTGACATTCAACAGTTTTTGTAGTTCTTCCTTAACAATCTCCCTTAAATTTGGATTCATTCTTCTTTGAGGTTGTCAAATTGGTTTGGCATTTTCTTCAATGTAGCTATGATGTTTACAAGTATTAGGATCAATTCCTTTCATGTCAGTATATTCCCATGCATAAGCAGATGAACATTCTTATAACATCTTGATTAATTCTTTCTTTTCAAATTCTTCCAAATTATTATTGATATTCAAAATTTTTCCTGGAAATATTTCAATTGTAGAATTTCCAAATTTTTCCATAGAGTGACGGATAGTTGACGAGATGATAAATATTCAATATTGCATTGTTCTTGAAAACTCTAACTAGATTCACAATATAACGAAGGTTCATTATTCTCCATTAAATTTAAAATTGTATCTTCTTCATCTAATTGTGAAGTAGCAAAGATTGGTCTTATATCGAAGTCATCATCTATCCATTCTTCATTTTCAACCTCTATTGTTGTTTTTTCTAGTGGATACAGTGTGAATTTATTTGTTGTACTGCCATCAGAAATGAACATATCACTAGATCTACTACTTATGAAAGCATTAGTTGTAGCTAGCCATGGTATTCCTAGAATTAATGGATGTCGTCGTAAGTTATTCTTGGGGTGTTAAAATCATAAAATCAACAGGTTATTCCCAAGAATCTAAGGATACGCATATGTCTTCTAATACACCATGAGTCTTGATTGCAGATTTATCTGCCAATTTTAATAGTGTAGGTGTATATTGAAGATTAGAAAGTTTTGATTGATTTACAGTTTGTTTGCTCATGATATTTATGGCTGCTCCTAGATCAATCAATGTATTTTGGATCTCTACACCATTGATGTGTCTTTTCACAATGGGACTTCCTGGATCAAGATATTTTTGAATTGTTGTTTTAGCCATCATGATATCTGCAATTTTTCCAATAAGTTGGATTCTTTTGATTTCTTTTCATTTTCTTCCAAGTCTTTTTGTGCTCAAGTCCCTAATTGTTTTTGTGAAAATTGGTATTTCCTTAATGGATTGAAGCAAGGGAATCTCTATGCAAACATTCTTCAATTCATATAACATGTCATAATTAGGCAATAAAATTTGTTTCTCTACCCCTTCATCAATTTTCAATCTTTCAGGGAAGGGTGGTTTTGAAACAAATACTGAAGGTTGTTCCATAATAGGAGTTCAGTTACTTGGATGTGTTGGAGTAACTTGTTTTTGAGTTTCTTATTTCTTATTATTAAGAGACTTTTCTGCTTCGAGGATCTTTTCTTTTTCACTTTCTTGAATAACAACTGAGGGGGACTTCTTTTCTATTATTCTACCATATCTATGTTGAAAATTATTTAGATCTAGTGGAGTTATCATGTAGGTTTGAAAATTTTATCCTTCTATATTGTAAACAGTTTGTGAATTTTTATTATTATTTGGATTTGGAGGCTGTTGGGCAGGAAATTGATTTGGTCTTTGAGGAAATGGTAATGAAAGTTGTGGATTCACATTGTGAGGTTGAGTTTGTTGAATAGGCTGAAGATAATATTGTGGAGGAAAAGTAGGATATGATTGTTGAAATTGTGGAAATTAAGGATATTGAGGATATTGAGGGAATTTTCTGTAAGTATTTTTCCATCCTTGTGACCAAGGTTGTGGCCAAGATTTCCAAGGCATCAAGGAAGTCCAATTACTTTGCGAATATTGTGCAAATGGTTGAGGATTAAAACCTTGAGCTGTATTTGGATGTGGATTCTGCCAAGGTCTTTTAGCAATAAAACAAAGAGGGTCTACCTGATTTGGTACTCCTTCTTCATAAACAACTTTAAGACCTGGTATTGATGGACATTCTTTTGCATCATGATTTTCTGCACAAATAATACAAGTTTCTATACTTTTTAAATCAAGAGGAAATTCTCTCAAGGCATATTCCTTTCTGCACTTCGGACAAAAATTGGACAATGCAACATTTTCAGCTTTTTGCTTGTTTTGTATTTTAAGGGTTTCAATTTGTTCACTAAGACTCCCTAAAATATTTGTTTCAAATTTATCAAGAAAATTTCCTAATTTTTCTCTACATACTGTCCCAGCTATAGATTTATTAATCCTTGATAGAAGAGGATCTCTTGGATTTTTCCCAGTTCTTTCTTTGCCTCTTGAAATCTATAAGAATAGCTCACAAATTTCTCCTAGTGATAACTGAGAAATGTCTTCCTTACCCATTAGATTGAGAAGATCAATCCATTCATCTCTAATTGATTTTAATAAGAGAGCTTTCAAAGTTTCCTCATCTAGATTATTCATTTTTTGCCCTTTTTACATTGTAAGCAAATCTTTCAACGAAATCTTCAAGATTTTCATCTTCTTTTTGTGTCATTTTAAAGAATTCATATTTAATGTTTTGGGCATACAGTAATCCTTATATTTCTCTAATAATGTAGTTTTCATTTGTTCCCATGTTCTTATGGAGTTTATTCCTAAACCCATAAACCATTTTAATGTTGCATCCTTAAGAGTTGCAGGGAATAATTTCAACTTTTGAGAATCATGTAGATAATCATATGATCTACACAAGACTTCAAATTCAAAGATAAATGTCTCAAGATCTTCACTCCTTAATCCATTAAAGTTTGGAAGGATAGAGAGTGAGTTATTTCTCATTGTTATAGTTGTATCTTCATCGAGGATTGGAAATCCAAAAGGTTATGGATTTATATTCTCTCCTCTTCCTCTTCCTCCATCTATTTCACCTCTTATTCCTCCTCTTCCACCTCCTCTTCCTCCTCCAGTTATAGGTTGTTCACCATTCAAATTATGTACCTAACCTTCCCCTTATCCAGCCATTGTATACTCTTTAGAACTAATATAAGGCTTTGATTCTGGTTCTAAGATTGGGTTTTCAATCTCCTCTAGTTCCTCTAGTTCTTCTATCAATGGTTTGAAGTAGGTTTCTTCTTCCTCTTGTTCAGTAGGAACTTCCAACTCTTGAGCCAGAAGTTGTTCTCCAATTAAAGATAGGAAAATTATTCTTGTTGTTGGGATATGGTATCTTCTTCAATTACAACTTTTGTTGATGAAGTTGGTGAATCTCTAGGTTGGATTTCAGATCTTAATACCTTAGGAATTCTATGTTCACCTGATATGGATGGAATTCGAGTTTGTATGGGTGGTGTGGCACTACGAGGTCATGGTGGAGTAAGTGATTTTGTTGGAATTAAGCTCTTTCCTCTACCTACAAATCTACCCCTAGACTCTATTTCCCTATGCATATCATTTTTTTTAAAATAAATCAAGACTTCTATTTACACTTCCCCAACAACGACGCCAAAATGTTTATTCAATTCAATGTTCTTAAATTACTTACATAAATTATCGACTGGAGTTGGTAAACTTGTGAAGTGAAAGTGCACTATATATGCTAGAAGCCTTTTTTGAGTTTATTTAATGATTGTGGATGTTTTAAGGATTTTCTTTGTATCTATGTTCCTAATGAAAACTGAAGATTTAGAATTAAATTTCTACAATCAACTCTTGAAAAGGAAAGTAAGACAAGCTATCATGATCCTCTTTAACTGACTATTGTTAGTTTCTATGTAAAATGATAAAAACAGAGCTACTTAAACTAATGTTCTAGAAAGAAAATTACTTCTACTCTAAAACAATTACTTCTATTCAAGGATGAAATTTATAAAACAATCTATGTTAAGATCTATGCACTGCAATTAACAATCTTACTTGAAATAATAAAAATAAAAGCAAAAAAAATGTGATCTAAATAAACATATTTACTTATGAAAAGAAGGAGATTATGTAGTCCTATAAAAAGCATATAAATGATTTAAAATCAA
The DNA here is from genome assembly GCA_031772625.1 of Pinus tabuliformis. Taxonomy (NCBI): domain Eukaryota; kingdom Viridiplantae; phylum Streptophyta; class Pinopsida; order Pinales; family Pinaceae; genus Pinus; species Pinus tabuliformis. The sequence continues at coordinate 1,210,169,898 of CM062820.1, read as the reverse complement.
CAGACAACAAATGAAAAAACTGTAAACAAGTAATTACAAAGAAATGAAACTATGATAATGAAATTCTGGAAATAAAAAACGAAATGGATTGAACTGAATAATAAGAAAATGAACCTAGACTGTCTACAAGGGCCCTCCAAAAAACAACAAGTTTTAAGACTTTATCTCAACAACTAACTCTGCATGATATCGATGAGAATGCTTCTTCAATTAAAAAGGAATAGAGTTATGAAACTTCAAATTGTCAATTAAAAATTACATATATGTCTACATGTTGTTTTCTGTTTACAGAGATATATATAATATTCGTGCTCAACAGATTGAGACTTTCATGCCTTAAAAACTTAAAAATAATCCTAATCTAAATGCTAATCTCATAACGAAGAATTTAACATTTCTTCACGATTTGTTATTTGGAAATCAAATCAGAGAGTCGTGATCTATTTGAACTCTCATTGCTCTGTTCATCCACGCGTTTACCTGCTTCTTTGACTGCGACACTAGGCAACTTCCTTGATGATTTGGCTCGGGCAAACAGTAGGAGATCCATGAGGAGATCAATCCCTATCTGCCCATGTGATTCTTTGCTTCGTTGGAGTACTGGAATCTGACAAACCATGGAGATAACTGCGGAATCATGAAATGACTGCAGATTCATGTTAATTTCGTAGCTATTACAATCTTTAACTTAATAATAAGGCACATTAATAAATATGAAAAATAATACATCTGAGTACCTTACCATGTCAAAATCTACAGTTTTACTATTTATTTGAGTTGATAGCAATGATGAAAAGAGAAAAAATGGATGGAAATGGTGTAAAAAACAAAACAATCATGAAACTCTACACAAGGCTGCTAACTTCAACCAACATTTGGATTTAGCATACACTAGTATGCTAGAAAGCCTCAAGGCTTCACTTGAATTCTTCTTTCTTTTCTTGGAGGGAGACTCACAAGACGTGGGGAGATGGAGGAAAAGACTTTTCCTTCTATTAAAACTTGGAGGGAAGCTCAATAGCTTAACCATGATATTTCTTCTATTCATATTAAACTTTTTGCTTACCTTTGGAGGTTTGAATCATAAGATCTTGATTCTTAGATCCATAAGAGTAAGTAATTTTAGAGAGAAATAAATAATTTGTTTTTTCAATCACAATTTTGACTTATCTTGTTTTACTAAATTTTTTAGTATAGATATTAGTTTAATGTGAAATTACAAGTATAAACTATACATACTTTAGATAAACCTCTATTGAGATAAAGTGGTTTTTTTTAAAGAGAATTGATTTTTATATATTATTAGTTTATCTTACTTCAATTATATCAAAAACATGTAAAATGAATGCTTATTGGATATGGAATTTATTTGTACTTCCCATAAGTAATTATAATCAAAATTGAAATAAATTTATAAAAAAATAAATTGAAGAAATAATAAAAAATTTAATCTTTTCCTTTTTAAACATAAATAATTGAAAACTATAATTGTATATTATTTCTATACCCATATTTATATAAATGCATAAATCCAATGGAAATTATAATTGAGCATAGAGGCTTATTCTATAGCCTATAGCCCACTATGAAGGGATGTGTAATTGGTTCATTCGTGAGACCCTTTAAAATAAAAATTGAAAATTGAAATTATGTTCTAAATAGAAAATAATTTCAATTATAATAAAGAATAAATAAATAAGAGTAAAAAAATATATGAGTAAGATGTTTAGATGTTATACTTTTCAAAAATATTTCAAAAAGAGACTTAAATAAATTATTTAAAGATCTATGTTAAGTAATTTATGCGGATATCAACTTCATATATATTTATATATAGAAAATAAATTGTTAAAATAAAACATTTTAATGTTATATAAAAAAAAAATATTCCATGGGGGTTATCAATAAAATATTTTAATAAGAATTAATATTGACATATACTTAAAAATATATTAATAATAAAAAACTATTTGATTTGCTTGATAAAATGTCTCAATGTACGTATGATGTAAAATATTTTAATATAAATTACTTATATATTATATATCATTTAAAACAAATTATGTACATATCATGAAAAAAGTAAGTTTTTTTATGGTTAAAACATTTATTTGGTCTTATATATACTCTGTTTAGCATTCGAAAATACAATTTAAACAATGAAAAATCACACATTGTGTTTTGCACTCTAAAGAAGTTTGCACTTGAAGAAATTTGATCCCTCTCGGATCATGTTAGATCCGTAATTAAGATGGATCTATGATGGTTCTACAACCCAGTACGAGGGGATGTCTAAGTTTGTTTGTCCATTCCTCAAGTTGACACTTGCCCCTTTCAAATAAAAATAAAAGTTATGCTCTAAATAGAAAAATAATGTTGGTTATAATAAAAAAATGAATTTTAGGAAAAGTAATTAGATGTAAAAAAAAAAAAAATGAGTGAGTTTTTGTGGTTAAAACCTTTATTTAGTCCTATATATACTCTATATAGTGTTTAAAAATACAATTTAACCAATGAAAAATAACACATTGTATTTTGCACACTAAAAAAGTTTGCATGTGAAGAAAATGTTGGATCCATACTTAAATGGATCTATGGGGTTTATTGATAAGACACTACATGATGTGAATATGAGTGCACCATACTTAAATGGATCTATGAAGTTTATTGATAAGACACTATATGATGTGAATATGGCTGCACCATCCTATAATTTTGATAACTTAGATACCTTTTAATGGCAATTTCTCACACCAAATATTAATCACCCAATCATATCAAAACTCACATTACTTGAAAAACAATAAAACAATTTTAATATATATTTTAACTTCTAAAATAATTTAAAAGATCACGCAATGCATTTAAAACAATTCAAAATTATAAATCAATTTAATTACCTTAACCACGGTCACTTTCAAATAAATAATAAATTACTATTTTAATCAAATGTACCTTTCACGTAACTAATGAATTAATTACTTTAACAAAATTAATTTCTTTGGCCGTAAATATTAAAATAATTTTTTATTTTTTTTTCTTTCAAAAAAAACCTAATTAATCATCTAATTTTTTTTTAAATACATTAATACTAAATCTATTTTTTTTAAATACATTAAATTAATACAATAAACTCAATCCTATGTCGGAAAATATTTTCATTAATGTTTATTTTTTCAAAAAGGAGATTTTTTGGTATTTAGGTCCTGGACATTATTTTCATTAATGTTTATATTTTCAAAAAGGAGATTTCTTTGGTATTTAGGTCCTGGAGATCGTTCGGTAAAAGAAATTAGCTTTCCCTTTTAACTCGTAAGAAAGATTATTAGTACCCGACCAATCTACATTATATGCCCACTTAAAAATGAAATATACTTAATCTAGAACTTAAATAAATTTAGAAGGTAAATAAAAAGAATTACAATAATTTTACTTAATTAATTAGATTAAATTTAATTAATATTTATTAAAAATAATATTTAAGTTGTTAAATTTTAGACTTAAGTGATTTATATTGTAAATGAAATGTTTTTCTGATTAATCATATTATTAGGATTTGGTGGATATTTTAAACCAGTTAATGTAATTCATTCTCAACACAAAGGTGAAAAAATCAATCAATCCTAAAAAATAAATAACAAAAATACATAAAATCAAGAGTTAGCCATTAAAAATTAATTAACATAATATTTATTTATAAACTAGCTTTTAAGAATTAGCTGTTATATCCATATATATATATATATAACAGCTAATTACTAGCTATTAAGAATTAGCCGTATATATATATATAATAATATATAATATATATAATGGCTAATTCTTAATAGCTAGTAATTAGCTGCTATATATATATAACGGCTAATTCTTAATAGCTAGTAGCTAGTTTATAAATAAATATTATGTTTATATATATATATATATATAATATTATAAGAACTAATTAAATAAAATGAATAGTTTATAAATAAATATTATGTTTATATATATAATATTATAAGAACTAATTAAATAAAGTCGATAATATTATAAGGGGTTAAAAGTATAAAAAGTATTAAAATATTCATTTGAATAAGTTTAATATTCTTATTAATACATTAATTATTTGAATAAGTTTAATATTTTTATTAATATATTAATTATTTTGATTCAGAAGTAGGGAATACATAATTCTGATTGTAAATATAACTGGTATCAATAATTGGCCATAAGCGGATAACATTCTAAGGGGATTGGTTTGTTTGTGAGATGATAGGCTTCTTCTGTTTACCCGTAACTTGTAGGTTCATCACATGTTTAGGTAGTCTGAAGATATTTGTGATCATTGATAACCACCTGTATGATAATGAATAATATGAGTAGCTAGTTTATAAATAAATATTATGTTTATATATATATAATATTATAAGAAGTAATTAAATAAAGTCAATAATATTATAAGGGGTTAAAAGTATAAAAAGTATTAAAATATTCATTTGAATAAGTTTAATATTTTTATTAATACATTAATTATTTGAATAAGTTTATATATAAAGTCAAAAATATTAGTAGCTAGTTTATAAATAAATATTATGTTTATATATATATAATATTATAAGAACTAATTAAATAAAGTCAATAATATTATAAAGGGTTAAAAGTATAAAAAGTATTAAAATATTCATTTGAATAAGTTTAATATTCTTATTAATACATTAATTATTTGAATAAGTTTAATATTTTTATTAATATATTAATTATTATATTAATTATTTTGATTCAAAAGTAGGGAATACATAATTCTGATTGTAAATATAACTGGTATCAATAATTGGTCATAAGCGGATAACATTCTAAGGGGATTGGTTTGTTTGTGAGGTGATAGGCTTCTTCTGTTTACCCGTAACTTGTAGGTTCATCACATGTTTAGGTAGTCTGAAGATATTTGTGATCATTGATAACCACTTGTATGATAATGAACAGGTCCGGGTTACCAGGTCCTAGTCTTTATCGGGTGGGTAGGAGGTAATTTCAGGAGCACAAGTTTAGAAATCAGTGTCATCCTTAAATTAAACAACTTTAATTGCCACAGACTTCGATGGAATAAATTTGGAACAAATTGAAGCAAGAAAGCTATACATAAACGCATTTAGTGAAATGAAATAGGAACTTAACAAACTAACAAGAAGAATCATCACGAAACTTAATTCAAGAGCTTATTAAACAATGTGAAATTCCAGCCATAACAACTAGGAGGAAGAAGTTAACTAAGATTTTATTTTATTTTATTTTTATTTTTATTTTATTTTATTTTTTATTTTTTATTTTTTATTTTTTTTTATTTTTTTTTATTTATTTTTATTTTTATTTATTTTATTTATTTATTTTTTTAGATTATTCATAGCAAGCTGAGCAAGAAACCTTTACATGAGAAATGCCAAGAATGATAAAAAAAATCTGCTTAAATCATCTTAATTTCTCTGTACAGAACGCATAGAGACTATCAAAGAAAACTTCCCATAAAACATTAAGAATTTATATTAGCATATAGGCTTAGAGAGTCGGCCATCAAATACAAAACAAGGGCCAAAGGCACCATTTGTAATTAAGTTATAAAGCTACTGTGCATGCAACTCACATCTCTTAAATACAAAACAAACCCAAATGGTTCACTGTAGCAGATATACATAAAAGGCGTAATGCCTTACTTAAAAGGAGAGCTTCCTATGAGGTATGCCAAAATGGGTGGAAACCCAGAAATTCTTAAAGATAGACAAAAAACCTAGACATTGGATTGAAGACTTCGCTGCCTGTTGCGTGTTCTGAACTAGCACAAGACGAGGGTCGTGAGGATTCATGTACCTGTCAATAAGTTAAGTTTCGGGTTAGTGGTAAAACCGAGGAGAATAATAAATTTATAAGTCCAAACTCTCAAAAGTTCTCATGTAAACTTCAACTATTTCATTACCAATGAGAGTAGAGGTTTTCAAGCATTTCACTCGTCGATTAAAGAAATCTAACTTGAAATACAAGTTCTAGCTGACCCATAGTAAGTCCAGAAACCATAAACACTGTAAATAGAAGCACAAATACCTTAAAGGGCGTACATATACCCCATAAATTGAACATCTTACCGGGGTAAGCCGACTGTAACCAAACCCTTGTTTTGAAGCAGGCGAGAAAAGAAAACCATAAGTAACAACACCAAAAATGTTAAGGCTTGGCTTATGCCAACAATGAATTCAAAGCTTAACATGGGGTTTACCTATGTCACACAATTGTAGCAAATCAATTTAAATTCAATTATGTTTCAGAGGGAAAACCTGATAAGGGTCAATTAGAGTGTGAAGGCCACCATTTACCTCCATGGCAAATTGATAGCTATATCTCTAACCGGATGAAAGCTGGAAAAATCAAACAAGTTGTAGAGCTCGCGCTCGCTTGTCGACAAAGAAAATGAGGGACTAGAAGAAGGACAGGGAAGGGTTAGTTACCCTAATAATCTCCAAACATATATGAAGTGCTCAATGGCAACCATTCATCCCACGGTGGAGGTGTGTCCTTATGCCAGTCAATCATGACTGACAATTTCCAGAGGATCTTAAGGAGCCTCTCAGACAAAAAGAACCATCGAATGTCTCGACTTAGTCCTGAGCATAGAACCAGAGATGAAGAAGAACATCAAAATCAAACTAAGGATACTCCAGAAGGAAGTCAGACCCAGAGAGTGGATGGAAATAGAATTGGCCATGAAGAGGAGTAGGGTAATGTTTTAGATCAAAGGAAAATAAAGAAGCATAAATTGGAGTTGCAGGGGGAATTCAAAAAGATCAAACCCCCAAACTTTGATGGGGAAGCAGAGGAAGCTACAGAGGCTTGGATCATCAATATGAACAAATATTTTCAAGTTTACAAATATGATAGTAACCTTAAGGCTAGATTGGCCATTTATCAACCCCAAAGGAAATCCACTTTATGGTGGGAAGAGGTTAAGATAGTGCAAGGGATAGAGGAACATGATGTGACATGGGATGAATTTCATAAACATATGTGCCATATATTTGGGAGGAAAAAGATAAAGTACAACACATTCTGAGTAGTTTGATTGCATTTATGACGAAAATAATAGAATTTGATAATCATAAAACTATGGATGAATCCATTCGAAAAGCTTGAATTTGATACCAGGAGATGAAGCAAAAAGGAGATACTTGCAAGAGTAGGTCTCAGAAGAAGGGGCAAAAAAATTACCAGATTTTCAAAGGCACTAAATCTACAAAGATTAAGAATGCACAAAGAAATCAATCAAGTAAATAGCTTGGAATAAATCAACAAAAAACCAAATGACAAGCAGAAACTAAGCCTACTGAAGCATCTAGCAGGATAGAGCCGAACCAAGTACAAAAGCCCCCTTTGCAATATTGGAGTTGTGGAGAACCCCATTATTACAATAATTTCCCTCATCATGGCACACTTGAAAAAGTTGCTAACGTGCAAGAGGCATCTATGGTCGGGGAGGTGACAAGGAGTATGCCCAGGATCAATGTTCCGCTGGAAGATCACCAAGCATATTATCAGCCTACCATGATAGAGTGGGAAGGTAAGTTAGTTAATCAACCTGTATCTATTTTAGTAGACTCGGGTGCAAGCTTAAGTTATGTTAGTCCCAAGGTAGTAGAAATGTTGTCTACAAACTCATAAATTTAAAAACCCTTGGTTGGTACAACTAGCTACAGGAGCTAAGAGGAGGATAAATGCTAAGGTACCAAATTATCCCATTGAAATAGGGGGTCAACTTATCAAAGAGGACTTGGATATTTTACCCTTATGATCATATTATTTTCTCATTGGAATGGACTTGATGGAAGGCCATTGGTCCTTTGTAAATTGTAAAGACAAGTCCATTAGGTACCTTGCTAAAGATGGTACCCGACAAGAGATCCAAGGATTTAGAAAACTTATGAGGTTATGCCCCATTACTGCCTCTCAATTAAGTAAATGCATTAAAAAGGGTTGTGTGATCTATGTTGTTCAAGTTGGATATTGGAACTCCAAATATAATATCACCACTTTGGAAAACATACCCATAATTCAGGAATTTGCTGATGTGTTCCCTGAAAATATTCTAGGGCTGCCTTCGAAGCGAGATATTGATTTTACTCTTGAATTAATTCTTAGGGCATCACTAGTATGAAAATCCCCTTATTGCATTAGTGTACCTGAGTTAACAGAGCTCAAGATGAAATTGTAGGAATTACTCGATAAGGGATATATTTGCCCCAGTGTATCTCCCTGGGGAGCCCCAGTGTTATTTGTAAGGAAGAACGATGGCACATTGCGATTGTGTATTGATTATAGGAAACTTAATAAATTAACCATTAGAAATAAGTATCCTCTCCCTTCGATTGACAACTTGTTTGATCAAGTTAAACGCGCAACAATTTCCTCTAAGATTGATTTACGATTAGGGTATCACCATAATCAGGTGAAGGCTGAGGACATTTGTAAGACTTCTTTCAGAACCCAGTATGGACACTATGAATTTGTAGTCTACCCTTTGGACTGACCAATGCACCCATGACATTCATGAGTTTGATGCATGGCATTTTCCATCCCTTCTTGGATAAATTCATTTTTATCTTTATAAATGATATATTCATTTACTCAAAATATCTAGAAGAACATAAAGAACACCTATGAATATTATTGCAAACATTACGAGGCCATGAGTTGTATGCAAAATTTAGTAAGTGCGATTTTTATAAAAAATCAAATTCAGTACTTGGAACACGTCATTACAGTTGAGGGAATAACAGTTGATCCTGAAAAGATCAAGACCATTATGGAGTGGTCGATTCCCAAAAATGTGGTCGATATATGATCTTTTTTGGGTTTTGTAGGGTATTACAGTCATTTTATTAAAGGATTTTCTTGGGTTGCATACCCCATCACTTCCTTACAAAAGAGAGGAATTTTTTTAAGTGGACCAAAAAATGTCAACAAAGTTTCAAACAATTAAAACATTTATTAACTACTGCCCCTATATTGAAAATTTCTGACCCAAATAAGGAATTCATGGTCTGCAAAGATATGTGCTTGGAAGGAGTGGGGGTTGTACTAACACAAGATCGGAAGGTGATTGCATATGAGTCTCAAAAGATGAAAGAGCATGAGCAAAGATATTCTACCTACGATTTAGAATTAACTATCATAGTCCATGTACTGAAATTATGGAGGCATTATCTTCTAGGAAAAAGGTTTCTACTATTAATAGATCATAATAGTGTGACAAGTTATTTCAAACAACCTAATCTAAATGCCTAACAAGGCAGGTGGAATTCTTTCCTTAATGAATTTGAATTTGACATCAAGGATTTAAAAGGCAAAGAAAATCATGTCGCAGATGCATTAAGCAGAGGATACATTGTATTTATGAACTGTATTATAATAAAATAGAATTTAAATTTCTGGAGAAAATTAAAGAGGTTGCACAACAGAATCCTAAATATAGATTTTTGTGGCAGCAAGCTTAGTAAGTTAACAGCCAAGGAAATCAATCAAACTATGACATAAATAAAGATCAGTTGTTAAATTTTAGGAAAATAATATATGTCCCTAACCAGATTTTAGTTAGGCAACTGATTTTGGATGAATTCCACAAGATTCCTTACAATGCCCATCATGGATACCATAAAATGTTTTCAGCCATCAAAAAACATTTTTTTTTGCAAGGAATGCATAGGGATATCACATAATATTTGACAAAATTCATATAATTTCAACAAGTTAAAGATGAACATCAACATCCTGCTGGCCTCCTTCAACTAATACATGTACCAGAGTGGAAGTGGGAGGTTATTACACTTGATTTTATTACTGGGTTACCCAAATCTAAGAAGAAAAATGATTCAATCATGGTAATTGTGGATAAACTCTGTAAATTAGCTCATTTCATTTTGGTTCAATCCACTTTCAAGCCCATTCAAATTGCTGACATTTTTATGAAAGAAGTGTTCTGGTTGCATGGTATTCCTAAGGTAGTTATATCAGACAGAGATGTAAAATTCACCTCTACATTTTGGAGAGCCTTATTTATAGGGTTGGGTACCCAAATCTAATTCATCATTGCATACCATCTGCAGCCTGATGGGAAAACCCAATGTGTGAATCAGGTATTGGAGGATATGTTTCGAATGTATGTTATGCAACAACCCAGTAAATGGGAAGAATACCTGCATCTGATAGAGATTTCATATAACAACAGGTATCATGAGTCCTTGAATATGAGCCGCTTAGAGGTGCTATATGGAAGAAAGTGTAGAACGCCTACAAATTGGAATAGTCCTTAGAACAGATTAATGTTAGGGCCATAAATGTTGGAGGAGATGGAGCGAATAGTAAAGAAAGTATGACAGAAAAGCTGCCAAATATAGGAAAAAATCTTATGTTGATCAGAAAAGAACATATTGACAATTTAAAGTTGGATACCATGTGTATGTTCGAATAAAACCCAAGAAAAGCACTCTGAGATGGATTAGTTGTGCAAAGCTTTCCCCTTGCTTCTGTGGTCCTTTCGAGATAGTAGAAATAATCATACCAGTGGCTTACATTCTATCTTTACCAAGTCATATAAAAGTTCATAATGTATATCATTTCTCATTGTTAAAACGATATGTGTGTGACCCTAGACATGTGATTCATTGGCAGGGTGTCTAGGTAATGTTTTTAAAAGATTTAGTTTGATCTCAATATGATGATTTTTATGAAGTAATTGCAGTGTGGTTGTGTAACAGGTTGAACTGGACGGAGAGTTCCTGGAAGAACTTCAGTGCATCATCAAATAGAGAGAAACAATGCTACGGATGCAATCTATCACCCAAGTTAAGGTGCAATGGAAGCACTTCAAACCAGAAGAAGCAACCTGGGAAGATGACGAATTGATGCAAAAAACATATCCATAACTATTGAGAGGATTAGGTTAAGCACCGAGGATGATGTTTTGCACGAGGGTGGGAAGACGTAACACCCCAATGCTGGAATAGCTGTTTTATTGATTAAATACTTTTACTTTGCATAAATTAGTAATTTATGATGGTTTCTAAAGTTGTGGTAAGGAAAAAAATTTGCTTTAAGACAAATGTATAAAAAAAACAAGCACGAGGAAAATAATATTATGACTTGGAAGGTCACAATTGTGAACCCAGGATAGTAAACAAATAAAGAAGAATTTAAGAAATGTATTATTATTTTTATTTCCTAGACAGTTAGAATCAGTTATCGGTTTTTATTCCACTTTCCTAGAGAGTGAAAAAAAACCCCATCTCAGTGGAAATATGGGGATGGAAATATGAGAAGCTCGAGGATATGGAAAAAGAAGGAAAAAAATCAGAACTTGTCACAATAGTTGAAAAAGCAGTATTCTACTTACAAAGGTGTTCATGATCTGAATCCGGAAGTCAGTGGAACCCTCAGACTGATTCATCAGAGTATAGTACTAGACTGGACTAATGTGTCCTGAGGTTCATATACCGGTTATCTCAAGTTGGAATTTCTTCCTCAATTGTCTGGTGAGGAAAAGGCTTGGAGGAGAGACAGGACATAATTTCCAGTCTTGAGGTTCGTCGATGAGACCTTTTTGCTCATTGTGGAAAAGGTAAGTATTTATGTAAAAACTTTAGTCCCTGTTTTTATTTCTTCTTTTTAAAGAAAAGGAAAAAGGATTCTGTGTTAAAATTTCTATGTACCATTGAAAATAGTCCGGACAAAAATAGGGGAAATGAACTATGAAAATCTGTAAGAATTAATTACGTTAAAGGAAAATTGTATAGAAAATGTATAACTGTATTTTGATTCAGAAGTAGGGAATAAATAATTCTTAATATAAATATAAATGGTATCATTAATTATCCATAAGAAGATGATAGTCTAAGGGGATTGGTGTGTTTGTGAAGTGACACGCTTCTCCGGTTTACTTGTAACTTGTAGGTTCATCACATGTTCAGGCAGTCCACAGATATTTGTGATCATTGATAACCACCTGTCCAATAATTAATAGGTCTTGAGTTACCAAGTCCTAGTATTGATCAGGTGGGTAGGAGGTAATGTCAACATGACGATTTTATAAATCATTGTCATCCTTAAATTAAACAACTTTAATTACCAAAAACTTCACTGAGATAAATATGGAACAAACTGAAGCAAGAAAGATATACATAAACATAATCAATGAAATAAAAGAGGAACTGGACAAACTGACAAGAAGAATCGTCACAGAACTTAATTCAACAACTTATTAAACAATGTGAAATTCCATCCATAGCAACTAGGAGAAATAAGTTAACTAAGAAAATTTTAGATTATTCATAGCAAGTCGAGAAAGAAACCCTTACACGGGAAATTTCAAGAATGATAAAAAACTCTTCTTAAATCATCTTAATTTCTCTGTATAGAACGCATAGAGACTATTAGAGAAAACTTCCCATAAAACATTAAAAATTTATATTAGCATATACGCTTAGAGAGTCGCCCATCAAATACAAAACAAGGGCCAAAGCACCAATTGCAATTAAGTTATAAACTTACTATGCATGTAACTCACATCTCTTAAATACAAAACAAACCCGAATGGTTTACTATAGCAGATATACATAAAAGGCGTAATGCCTTACATAAAAGGAGAGCTTCCTATGAGGAATGCCAAAATGGGTGGAAACCCAGAAATTCTTAAAGCTAGACAAAAAACCTAGACACTGAATTGAAGACTTTGCTGCTTGTTGCATGTTCTGAACTAGCATAAGACGAGGGTCGTGAGGAGTCATGTACCTGTCAATAAGTTAAGTTTCGGGTTAGTGGTAAAATCGAGGAGAATAATAAATTTATAAGTCCAAACTCTCATAAATTCTCTTGTAAACTTCAACATTTTTATTACCTATGAGAGTAGAGGTTTTCAAGCATTTCACTCATCGATTTAAGAAATCTAACTTGAAATACAAGTTCTAGCTGACCCGCAGTAAGTCCGGAAACCATAAACGCTATAAATTGAAGCACAAATACCTTTAAGAGCGTACATATAACCTAGAAATTGAACATCTTACCGGGGAAAGCTGACTGTAACCAAACCCTTGTTTTGAAGCAGGCGAGAAAAGAACACCATAATTAACAAACCCAAAAATTTTAAGGCTTGGCTTATGCCAGCAAGGAATTCAAAGCTTGACATGGGGTTTACCTGTGTCACACAATTGCAACAAATCAATTTAAATTCAATTATGTTTCAAAGGGAAAAATTGATAAGGGTCAATTAGGGTGTGAAGGCCACCGTTTACCTCCATGGTGAATTAATAGCTATATCTTTGACCAGATGAAAGCTGGAAAAATCAAATGAGTTGTATAGCTCGTGCTCACATGTTGGCAAAGAAAATGAGGGACTAGATGAAGGACAAGGAAGGGTTAGTTACCCTAACAATCTCCAGATAGATATGAAGTGTTGAATGCCAACCATTCATCCCATGGCAGAGGTGTGTCCTTATGTCAGTCAATCATGACTGACAATTTCTAGAGGATCTTAAGGAGCCTCCCAGACAAACAGAACCATTGAACCTCTCGACTTAGTCCTAAGCATAGAACCAGAGATGAAGAAGAACATCAACATCAAACTAAGGATACTTTGGAAGGAAGTCATACAAAGAGAGTGGATGGAAATAGAACTAACCATGAAGAGGAATAGGGTAATGTTTCAGATCAAAGGAAAATAAAGAAGAAGAAATTGGAGTTGCAGGGGGAATTCAGAAAGATCAAACCCCCAAACTTTGATGGGGAAGCAGAGGAAGCTACAGAAGCTTGGATCATCAATATGAACAAATATTTTCAAGTTTACAAATATGATAGTAACCTTAAGGCTAGATTGGCCATTTATCAACTTTGAAGGAAATCCAATTTATGGTGGGAAGAGGTTAAGATAGTGCGAGGGATAGAGGAACATGATGTGACATGGGATGAATTTCATAAACACTTTAAAAACAAATACCTGATGGAGAAATTCTATGATGAAAAGGCTAAAGAATTTCATGATTTAAAGTTGGGGAAACTAACTATGGATGAGTATGTGACTAAATTTATGTCTTTATTAAGATATGTGCCATATATATGGGAGGAAAAAGATAAATTACAACACTTTCTGAGTAGTTTGATTGCATTTATGAAGGAAATAATAGAATTTGATAATCCCAAAACTATGGATGAAGCCATTCGAAAAGATTGAATGTGCTACTAGCAGATGAAGCAGAAAGGAGATACTCGCAAGAGTAGGTCTCAGAAGAAGGGGCAGAATATTTACTAGATTTTCGAAGGCACTAAATCTACAAATATCAAGAATGTACAGAGAAATCAATCAAGTAAATAGCTTGGAATAACAAAAAAAAAAAAAAAAAAAAAAAAACGAAATGGCAAGCAGAAACTAAGCCGACTGAAGCATCTAGTAGGATAGAACCCAACCAAGTATAGAAGCCCCCTTTGTAATATTGGAGTTGGGGAGAACCCCATTATTACAATAATTTCCCTCATCATGCCACACCTGAACAAGTTGCTAACGTGCAAGAGGCATTTATGGTCGAGGAGGTGACAAGGAGTATGCCCAGGATCAACGTTGCCCTGGAAGATCACCAAGCATATTAGCAGTCTACCATGATAGAGTTGGAAGGTAAGTTAGCTAATCAACCTGTATCTATTTTAGTAGATTCAGGTGCAAGCTTAAGTTATGTTAGCCCCAAGGTAGTAGAAAAATGTTGTCTACAAACTCATAAATTTAAAAACCCTTGGTTGGTACAACTAGCTACAAGAGCTAAGGATAAATGCTAAGGTACCAAGTTATCCCATTGAAATAGGGGGTCAGCTCATCAAAGAGGACTTGAATATTTTACCCTTATGATCATATGATTTTCTCATTGGAATGGACTCGATGGAAGGCCATTGGTCCTTTATAAATTGTAAAGACAAGTCCATTAGCTACCTTGCTAAAGATGGTACCTGACAAGAGATCCAAGGAGTTAGAAAACCTATGAGGTTGCGCCCCATTATTGCCTCTCAATTAAGTAAATGCATTAAAAAGGGTTGTGTGATATATGTTGTTCAAGTTGGATATTGTAACTCCAAAGATAAGACCACCACTTTGGAAAACATACCAATAATTCAGGAATTTGTTGATGTGTTCCTTGAAAATATCCGAGGTTGCCTCTGAAGTGAGATATTGAATTTACTCTTGAATTAATTCTTGGGGAATTGCTAGTATGAAAATCCCCTTATTGCACGAGTGTACCTGAGTTAACAGAGCTCAAGATGCAATTGTAGGAATTACTCGATAAGGGATATATTCGCCCCAGTGCATCTCCCTGGGCAGCCCCAGTGTTATTTGTAAGGAAGAACGATGGCACATTGCGATTGTGCATTGATTACAAGAAACTTAATAAATTAACCATTAAAAATAAGTATCCTCTGCCTTAGATTGACGACTTGTTTGATCAAGTCAAAGGTGCAATAATTTTCTCTAAGATTGATTTATGATCAGGATATCACCAGATTCGGGTGAAGGATGAGGACAATTGTAAGACGCCTTTTAGAACCGGTATGGACACTATGAATTTGTAGTCTACACTTTGGACTGACCAATGCACCCATGGCATTCATGAGTTTGATGCATGGCATTTTCCATCCTTTCTTGGATAAATTCGTTTTTATCTTTATAGATGATATATTCATTTACTCAAAATATCTAGAAGAACATAAAGAACACCTACTAATAGTACTACAAACATTACGAGGCCATCAATTGTATGAAAAATTAGTAAGTGTGATTTTTATAAAAAATCAGATTTAGTACTTGGGACTCGTCAGTAAAGTTGAGGGAATAACAGTTGAACCTAAGAAGATCAGGACCATTATGGAGTGGTCGGTTCCAAAAAATGTGGTCGATATACGATCTTTTATGGGTTTGGTAGGGTATTACAGTCATTTTATTAAAGGATTTTCTTGGATCGCATACCCCATCACTTCCTTACGAAAGAAAATATTTTTTTTTAAGTGGACCAAAAAATGTCAACAAAGTTTCAAACAATTGAAACATTTATTAACTACTGCCCCTATATTGAAAATTTCTGACCCAAATAAGGAATTCATGGTCTGCAAATATATGTGCCTAGAAGGAGTGGGGGTTGTACTAACACAAGATCGGAAGGTGATTGCATATGAGTCTCAAAAGATGAAAGAGCATGAGCAAAGATATTCTACCTATGATTTATAATTAACTATCGTAGTCCATGTACTGAAATTATGGAGGCATTATCTTCTAGGAAAAAGGTTTCTACTATTAATAAATCATAATAGTGTGACAAGTTATTTCAAACAACCTAACCTAAATGCCTGACAAGGCAAGTGGAATTTTTTCCTTAATGAATAAGAATTTGACATCAAGGATTTAAAAGGAAAAGAAAATCATGTCGCATATGCATTAAGCAAAAGAATACATTGTATTTATGAACTGTATTATAATCAAATAGAATTTAAATTTCTGGAGAAAATTAGAGAGGTTGCATAGCAGAATCCTGAATATAAATTTTTGTCGCAGCAAGTTTAGTAAGTTAACAGCCAAGGAAAGCAATCAAACTATGACATAAATAAATATTAGTTGTTAACTTTTAGGAAAATAATATATGTCCCTAACCATATGCCACTCGGGCGGCCCTCGCCCCCGCCCGGCAGGCGGCAGGGTGATTCCGAGAATCGCACTGCCGCCTGTCGGGCAGGGGCGAGGGCGGCCCGTGTGGCGCGGCTGAGGGAGGGTGGGTCAGGCCACCGGGGAGGTCAGGCGCCGAGCAGGAAGGCGGGCGGGTGAGGCAGGTGAGGGCGCCGGGCAGGCGGGTGGGTGAGGGCGGGCGGGCAGGTGAGGCGGGCGAGGGCGCCGGGCAGGCAGGTGAGGGCGCCGGGTGAGCGGGTGGGTGAGGGCGCCCCGGCGGATGAGGCGGGTGAGGGCGCCCGGGTCGGGTTGGGGTGAGGGCGCCAGGCGGGCGGGTGAGGGCACCCGGGCGGGCGGGCGGATGAGGGCGCCTGGGCGGGTGAGGCGGGCGGGCGGGTGAGGGCGCCCGGGTGGGTGAGGCGGGTGAGGGCACCCAGGCCGGGTGGGGGCGCGGTTGAGGGTGGGTGAGGGCGCCCGGGCCGGGTGGGGTGGCGGGTGAGAATGGGTGAGGGTGCCGGGGCCGGGGGGCGGGTGAGGGTGCTTGGGCGGGGGGGGGGGGGGGGGGTGGTTGAGAGGGTTGGGGCACGGGGGGTTGTGTGGGCGCTCGAGCGAGGGGGATTAACACGGCGCCCAGGCCGACAAGGGAGGTAGGGAGGGTTGGGGTAGGGGGGGTTGTGAGGGTGCTCGGGCCGGGCAAGGGGAAGGGTGAGGGCACTTGGGCGGGCAGTGGGTTGGGTTGGTAGGGATTAAGGGGCTAGGGGTGCGGGGTGTGGGTGAAGGTAGTGAGGGTGTCGGGAAGGGGGTTGGAGGTAGGGGACGAGTCGGGCTGTGGCGCCCACCCTAGCAGCTCACCTGCCCGTCGCGGGGATTGGGCGATTCTGAGAATCGCCCAACCCCACGACAGGCGGGTGAGCTGCTGGGCCACCCCCACACCCCCTATCCCCCCCCACGCCCTCACACCCCGCCCGCTCGCCCGACCTCCCCGCCCCCGTGACACCATGGCGGTCCACCCACGAGTATTGGGCGATTGAGTTTGATCGGGCCCACCATGCTTACGACGGATGTAATTGTTATTTTGGCTCAGAAAAATTATTAATTTAAAAAAAAAATCTTTGAGGAAAAAAATTTAACTTACCTTTCAATTGCAAGAATTCTTCATTGAATATGTTGTTGATAGCGATGTAGCTGCTCCACAAATTCACGAGTCTTTCAACGTTTTTTAGAAAGCTTGGATGTGATGTGAGTAATAGTTATAATGAAATTTTAATATATTAGTGAAATTACGGAGATGTTTTACCGTATGGTTAATGTGGGATAATTTGTTTTAAAATATTATAAAGCGAATATTGTAAAATTGTTTTACAACGGGTTGAATGTGGGATAATTTGTTTTAGAATATATTATAAAAATCTAAAAAATAAAAATTCAATTGTTTGGTAAATATTATATACTTTAACTATTAAAAGAATTAATGTAGAAGTTGTAGTTTACAATTTTGATTTTAATGATTTATTTCATAAAAAAATTTAGTTTACATTTTTCAATAAATTGTAGAACAAAATAATGAAGGTAAATAAATCTAACAAACTTTTTGGAGGGAAATATTTTCGTGAAAATTTTTGGAGGGAAATATTTTCGCGAAACGTTTTGGAGGGAAAATTTCATTCTTTAAGCTATATAATATCTTTAGGGGACTCTCCATTTGCATCATTCAACATCTTCTATTTGAAAGGGATGGATTGTTCTGATAGTGAAGTTTCGATTTATACACCATCAACATCTTCATCTCGTAACAACTCTATTCATATCGATGAATATAATGGGAATTCTTCCACTATGAATAGAAAGTCAATTCTTCCACTTAGTCCTGATTCTAAGGACTATGAGAGCAACACTGATGAAAGAGGGGATGAAGAATTTCAAATAAATAAAGAGTCACAGATTCCACTTAGTCCTAATTCTGAGGACTATGAAAGCCACAGTGATGAAGAGCATGATGGTGAAGTTCAAAAGAACGGAGTGTCACGATGTCCACTTAGTCCTAATTCTGAGGACTATGAGAGCAGTAGTTTTGAAGAGCATGATGGTGAAGTTCAAAAGAACGGAGTGTCACGATGTCCACTTAGTCCTAATTCTGAGGAATATGAAAGTAGCAGCTTTGAAGAGCATGATGGTGAAGTTCAAAAGAATGGAATGTCACGGTGTCCACTTAGTCCTAATTCTGAGGACTATGAGAGCAGCATTTTTGAAGAGCATGATGGCAAATTTCAAAAGAATGGAGTGTCACAGTGTCCACTTAGTCCTAATTCTAAGGACTATGAGAGCAGTAGTGATGAAGAGCGTGATAACGATTTTCAAAAGAATGGAGTGTCAAAGTGTCCACTTAGTCCAGATTCTAAGGACTATGAGAGCAGTAGTGATGAAGAGTGTGATAACGATTTTCAAAAGAATGGAGTGTCAAAGTGTCCACTCAGTCCTAATTCTAAGGACTATGAGAGTAGTAGTGATGAAAAGCATGATGTTGAATTTCAAAAGTATGGAGTGTCACGGTGTCCAGTTAGTCCTAATTCTAAGGACTATGAGAGCAGCAGTGATGAAGAGTCGGATGATGAATTTCAAAAGATTGGAGTGTCACAGTGTCCACTTACTCCTAATTCTCTGGACTAGGAGAGCAATAGTTATGAAGAGCGTGATGATGAATTTCAAAAGAATGGAGTGTCACTGTGTCCTCTTAGTCCTAATTCTAAGGACTATGAGAGCAGCAGTGATGAAGGACAGGATGATGCACTTAGTCCTAATTGTAATGAGTATAAAGGTAGCAGTGACAAAGGACAGGATGTAGCATCTTCAATAAGTAAACAATCACATTTTCGACGTAGTCCTAATTCTATGGACTATGAGAGTAGCACTGACAATGCACATGAGGAAGAATATCCATTAAACATCGAGTCAGATTTTCCATTCAGTCCGAATTCTAAGGACTACGACAGTAGCACTGAAGAAGCAGAAGATGAAGAATATCCTCCAAGTCAATATTTGAAAAGCAGAGCTGATCATAGTGTGGATAACATTCCTTTTAATGATGATGAAAAGCCTTATGCAAATGATGATCCAATGATGGAGATGTTGCCAAGAAATATTGTATCGAGGAGTAGGAGCAGACCTTTTCATATCAATGCAAGTTGTTCTAGTTATACAAGGGGTAGAGCAGAATATCTGACGAGAAGAAGTTCTATCAGTGCTCTCATTTCAAGTGAATGTTGCCAAAAAGATTGCTTGAAACATATGGATTTCAAATTTGCATCAGAAGGAAGGAAGAGATATTTGTCAATGAATAAAAGCATGCAAAATTCATATTTAGTTGGGTGTATGCAATCTACATTGTCAGGTTATGATTATCATATTGGGACTTTATTTATCTGTAGAAAAGGTTTCAAAATGTTTCATTCCACTGGGAATTTTCATCTCTCGAGAATTCAAGAAAATTTGGAAAAGGACCCCACATTTTATTCAGAAGTACGTCATAAAAGATAGTTTGGGCCATTATCAAATATTGCAATGTTATGGATGAAAGATTTCTTTTCAAAGCATGGAGAGTGTATGCCAAATAGAGAGACAATACATATTCCAGATAATTTTTCAAGACAAGAAATCTACAACTTATACAAAGAATATGCAGAAGTTGTCGAGGGACATGGCCAGTTTATTACATATCAATATTTTGTGAAGGTATGGAAGAAAGAATTCAACAATGTCCGTATTTCTAAGAAGACAAGGATGGGGATTTGCAGTACATGTGCTTCTCTTAAATAAAAAAGGGACAAATGTGAAGGCTCAGAAAGAGGTAAGAGTTCATAACTTTAACTTTTAAAATTGTATAGTCATCAACTATGAAAACATATTTCTTAATGAATTTCTTTTATGTTGTGTAGATTTAATTGTCAAAGAACTTTAGGAGCATTACGAACAACAAACAAACGAAAGGAAGAAGTTGTACAAGCATCGAAAGAAGTGTTATGATAATCCGAATAAATATTTGGGTTTGATAATTGATGGTATGGACCAGAAGAAAACACTTTTACCACATTTTGTTCGCACACCCAAAAATTTACAGGAGGAAAATTTTATTCAGTTTCACTTGGTTGGTTGTATGGTCTTCAATGGGAAAATGTTGCCAAGGGTGTAGTTCACAGCTCCAAATATTCATAATGATGCAAATCTGACCATAACCATAATTCATGATGTGATTTCTCATTGGTCTGGTAATCTTCCTGAAGTTTTGTATCTACAATTGGACAACACTTGCCGTGAAAACAAAAATCAGGTTGTTTTTGGATATCTAAACATGCTTGTTGAATTGAGAATTTTTCAAAAGGTAAATGTTGGTTTCCTTCTTGTTGGGCACACTCATGACCATATTGATCAGATGTTCAGTCATTTTTCAGTCACATTGAGGAGGAAGGAAGTTGGGAGCTTGCCATCACTAATTGAATGTATTAAGAAATCATATATGCCAAAGCCTACTTTTGATGTGTTGGAAGAAACTGTTGACATGCGAAGGTTTATCCTGGGATCATATGGTGAGGGGAAATGCATTGAACAACTTAATGACATTAGCTTCCAACATTAATTTCTTATCAAAAAAATTGATGGGAAAACACTAATATGGGGCAAGAAGTATTCAACTACTGCAGAATGGGCACCGTCATCAGGTTTGAAATTTTTGAAGTTCATTCGAGATCATCCAATATTTGCATCAAAAATATTGTTATTACAATCAGTTGGTGAAGTTCAGAATGCACACAGATAGAACAGAGATATAAATTAGTCTGATTCCCTGGAAGAAATTAAAAAATGTATTAGATATACATATGAGTACTTTGACATTGCTGATTCAGTGTGGTGGGAGTCATTTTTCAATAATCAAAGTGATCTCATTTCAACAACAACAAATGAAGATATACCTTTGAAAAATCCATTTATTTGGCCACAAAATGTGTCGAATGAACACGAGGAAGTAAACATTGTTGAACAACAACAATCTCAAGGTATTATTAATTCTTCACAGACGAGAGATGTATATTGGTTCCATAAGATCTCGTGCACAACGTGAAGCCATGGAAGACCTTTATAGGGGTTCAGTACATGATATTAAGGAGGGTTGCATGATTGCAGTGCTAGCAGATGGAGATCACAATGGCTATCCATTTTGGGTTACTAAAGTTATAAAGGTCTTTACAGAAAATGAGGATGTTACAATTGTTGAAGTACATTGGTATGCCACAAATACACACCCATTCAATGGTGTGTATAAGCCAGAGATGGTAGTTGACAAAAAATTGGCGGAAAAAGAAAAAGAAAGGGTACAAATATAAATCGCCGCCGCATAGACATATTAAAATTGGAGGATGTTGACATACTTGTTTATGACTTCAATTTAACAAAGAGAGGAACTCTTCACTTCAAGATGATAGAGATTCTAAAAAGGTTGTTACCAGAAGGAACAATGTTGACATGGGAGTCTGCTGAAACTAGTCATAGATCTAGAAGAATTTTGAAACCTGAAATGTTGGGCATGCATGTGGACTCAGATGGGGCACTAGTTGATGAAAGAGAAGAATATGGAACATCTTCGTCAGCATCCAGTCAGTCATCTGAAGATGTGAATTCTGATAGTGTGAAAGAAAATATGAGTGATTTTGAATAATTGTTTAAGACAATTTATATCATTGATGTATGCATTGTATCTTTTTCCATATGGTGTTAAATGAGAAGTTTTGAGGCATTTTTATGTTGTTGGATTATATGTCTTAATTATGATAAATTTTATTTTTTAAAATATCTACAATGCAATATTAAATTGGAGATATAATGTATGTTTTATTCAATATACAAATAATGACTTTTGAATTCATTTAGTGATGTAATTTGTTCATAATGTCATGGTTTTTTAATTTTATAGTTGAAAAAATTTCAATTTCTTTTGTATCTAGCATGTTATGGTTGAAAACATGTTAAATTTATACTTAGGAAAGAAAAATGATATTCTACCAAAAATATTAATGTGTTTTTTTCCTCATAAACAACTTTGTTTGACGCATAAAAATTTGGTTTTATTAGCATCTTTTAAAATTTTTGAAAATTGACCCTAAAAAAAAATCATTATTCCAGTATCATCACTTTCATTTTGAAGCTAAATTTTGCACGAAAATTTCATAGTAAATTTCGTAGTCACTGCCATTTTTAAAACATGTTCAAAATTAACGCCTAAAAAATTAAAACATCGTTCCAGTATACACACTTTTCGTTTTTAGCACTGTTTTTGATGTTTTTTTGGGGTTTTTTTGCCAGAGTTCCCATTTTGAGTTTATAGTTCCCGTTTCAAAGTTTACATTGTTTATAAAGCAAGTGAAGGACAATGTCAATATCAAATCAGAAAGCCACACCATCTGCATGTTCACAACTTGAAGACATTGATGAGGTACAATCCATATGCCCATGTGGTTAATTATGTGCTTTTCATTGATCTAGTTCAAGTTCCCAACAAAGAAGCATTTGATAAGTCAAAATGTTTTGAATACAATTATTATGTGCTTGGGGGGAACCATTCTGTAGAAGCTGAAAGACAATTGATGGAGGAATATCCCAATAACCCACATTTTGAAACAATGAAATGTATCATTTATGTTGGTTTATCAGATACAGAAGCAAAGTTAGTGGCATGGGATCATAATTCAGATAATGAATATAGGATGTCTATGACTTTCATCCAAAGGGTTAAATTTATTCATAGTGAATTTCAAGAAAAATATGGTGGGGATAGGATAAATGTTACTGAAGATTTCTGAAGGGAATGTTGTATGGAAATATGCTATCAAATTGAAGAGAAAACCAATTCAAAAGGTGGAAAACGCAAATTCCTAGTGATTTATTCAGAGGTGTTGATAATATTTTCCAATTGGCATTTAGAACTAGAGATGTTTGGAAGTTGATTGTTGAGATTTTTAGCATATGGGAAAACACTGGCATTAAAAACCAGAAGGTCAAAAAGTCTAAGCCATTGATATGTAGCAACAGTAAATCAGCTCCTGAAATGAAGCAGCTTCCAGAAGATATGACTATCACACCCTGGAGAGTAATGCAAGGAGTGAAATATGAAAAAATTATCAAAACAATATTATCTCGTGTGAGGTCGAGGGAATTATCATTGGAGGAAATGTCTGAGGAATTTCAAAAGTAAGTTTGTTGAATTATTTTTATTTATTTCTAGATTATAATTTTCCTTTAAATAAAACATGTTGTTCTTGGTAGTATTTGTTATACATATCATTATATTAACTTTTTGTTACGTTATCTATGTAGTCACAAAGTTACATGAAAATTCAAGAACAAATGGTTAAATTGTTGAATGAAGATAGTTGGGATGATGTTGTACGCAACTATCCAGATTCAAGTTCTACATCAACATTAAAAACTTTTTATCTTGCATTTAAAAAGGTATTTTGATTTACACATTCATTTTTATTCATCTGTGTACTATTTTTAATTTATAACTTACACATATATTTGTTTATTTTATAAAAGATGAAGAAGGATGATAATGGAGTACCAGATAGCTTCAGAACCTTTATTGAAAAAATAAAGATCGAAAGACTAAAGAAACAACATATTAAGAATGTTGAACTTGATCCAACTCTTACTCATTTCATTTGGAATGGGCTAGACACTATTCAATATCAAATAATACAAGGCGACTGTGAAGACATTGCTAAACTCATACCTAAAAGGGATTATGCTCTAGTTATTGCAGATATTCCCCATGGTTTCAATATTCCAAACATTAACTATGATAGTGACCCTTATACTTATCAAGCTCTTAGTAAAGTGGTTGCGGATTTGTAAAAGTCACGTCATCACCATTATGGAGATTTGTGACATTTCATTCAGACACACAATTGGCAATGATATTGTCAAGCTTCAAGGGAAAAACAAATTCAAGGATGCAGCTTACATGGTAAGACGTTTAAAATGTATATTTGATTAATGTTGAAAAATTCATTTATGTATAAATTGATTGAATTTTTACTATTTCATGTCACAGGCAAAAATCAAATCTTCTTAACCGTGAAGATCAACTATTTATAAATGATTGTGAGTTCATTCATATTGATAGTTGGGCAAAAGATGATAGCTATATGTCTATAATTTTTAATCGGGTAGACGGAAAGAGTCATAGCCAAACACTGACTTATGATGTTGTTGTGAGAAAACTAACATATGAAGACAAAGAAGCAAAAGGAAAGATAGTTAACATTTATCAAAAACCACAATTATTGATTAACTATCTTATAGACATATGTTCAAATGAAAGAGATTGGGTTCTGGATTTATTTCTGGCTCAGGTAAGTTTTATTATATGGAATAGAATTTCAATATGTTATTTTTTAATTAATATGTCATTGTACTAATTTACTTCATTATTTCTTTTGTGCTTGATAATTAGGTACAACACTAGCATGCTGCCTTCAAAAAGGAAGAAATTGCATTGCCATTACAGTGCAATTTCATTCAACAAAGAATTAATGCTCTTCAATTTCTTCCAGATGCAATGCAAGAAATTGGGTTGAAGAAAGGGGACTTTAGTGAATCACGTGTGGCAAAAAAGGAAAATGAACCCCAACCACATTACATGGGATGTTTGGAAAGACATACATTAGGAGATTCGCAGACATCAAAGATCCATTAGAAGATGAAAAAAAGCAAAAGGAAGCAGAAAATATCGTGGAAGAAGACAATGATGAAGCTCCAGAGGACGAAGAGTTTGGATTACGTGACATTGTTGATTAAATTTAAGTTATGCTTGGAAATCAAGCTTATTTTTTGTAACTATTAAGTAGTTTTACTTGTAAGGTTTTGACTTTGACATTTTATGAGAAGAATATACATTCAATTAAGGTTGTTATGCATTCAATATTTGTAACATGTGATTTTCGCATTAATTTTTAAGTTAATCATTATTTAAAAAAAAAATGATTATTATTATTTTTTTGACATGAAATTAAAAAAGAAAAAAAATAAAATTATTTAACCATTTTTATTTAAAATTTTCATATAAAAATTGTGATTTTTGCATGTCAATCGTAGCAAAAAATTATCAAAACGTGTAGTTTTTTAGTTATATTTATGTTAAAAATGGCTATTTTTATGTCCATTGTTAAAAATTATTGTTTTTTAGAAACAATTATTTCTTGTGGATTGAAAAATTAATTAACGATGTATAAATATGTAGAATATCGAAAATTCAAAATATCGACCTTCTTCTTTAAATATGCAAAACAATAAAAACCTCACTACAAAAAAAATTAAAAAATATATATATATATATATATGAAGAAAAAGACCACTTCAAAAATTATTAAATTTACAAAATAATTATTTACATTTCATACATTAAAAAAAATAAAATCTTTTAAAAAAAGGGCCTGGTGTAGAATTACCACGTTTTTAAATCAGTATAAAAAACACTACCATTCTAAAATGCAATGCACATAAAAAAAATTATAGTGCCAAAAAATATGCTCTGAAAAACACATGTGTGTTTTGCATCACCCCTTTTCAAAATCGGGTCACTTTTTTGCTATCTCTACAAAATGGGTAATAGTGTGAGTTCCTGTTTCAAAGTTTACATTGTTTAAATTTATTTTTGTTGTTTGATCTATGCCTAGGGGTATATTTAACTTACATGTAAAGTGACACAATTTAGAACCACTCTGACCCCACACCTTAGAGGATTTCTTTGTGAAGCGCCATCGAAGAAACCCCAAGACATGCCTTAATCCAATGTTGGCATTATCGACATCTATCTTTTCATTGTTTTTGGATCAACCCGAAATTCATTGCATAATTTTATTATCATACCAATTGTGATATCCATCCATATATCACAAGAAGAACATAATATGTTGGAATTTATATCCCACCAAATGGTATAAATTAAGAGGCATGGAAATGCTTGAAAATATGTAGTGGCTTAATCCTCTTTCTAAGCTTTCAAACATTCCACTAGCTTGGGTTGTGTAGGAAGATTTTGTGCCCAACTTCCCAAACACCTTGCTGCAAACCTACATTGCATATTGACAAGAAATAAAAAGGCGTGAGATGTGTTCTTCAAAATATCTGCATAAAGGGCATCTACTTGGGCCAACATAACACCTTATTGCAAACCTACACTGTATAATGAGAAGAACTAAAAAGGTGTGAGATGTGTTCTTCAAGATATATGCATAAAGGGCATCTACTTTGGCTAAGATAACCCCTTTCCAACCCATTGCTCCAAGTTAGAAACTAAAGCACAATTTTAGCTTTTAGGGGAGCATGGGATTTGCATAATGAGCTCCACTAGCATTTTTAACACCTGTGAACAAGCATTCAATGAGGGAATCATAACCAATTTTGTGGTGAAATCCCCATGTATTGGATTCTTAGACCATACAAGGTCATCCTTAGTATCTTATTTCAACCTTATGAAATTTGAAACAAGAAGTCTTACATAGGACTCCCATTCCTCTACCTCTTGGCCTGAGAGACCTAGAGCTGCGAATGATTTCTAGTCAGCGCGTCCCCATTGTTGTGGATATTGAGCCTTGAAATCTTATAACAAACATCATGCTTGATGCAAGCGATAAATAAGAGGAATGAAAAATGGTACTCATCCCCAACCCCAAGCCAAGGATCCAATCCCAACTTAACCTTTAAGCCACTTCAATGTGCCATGTTGTCTTAGTCACTAAGTAGGGGAAATGCTAGAACAAGGGATTTCCAAATATTTGAACCTTGTGAGGCTTATATTAAATTTCTCATACCAACCAAATTTATTTTCTCACGACAATAATTTATCCCCAATCTATTATTTTACCCAAATAATAACTGAATCACTAAAAAATAAAATCATTGGTATCTTTAACTCTTAGAATTAAAATAACACCCCAGCAACTCAGCCTCCTCTAGACAAACATGATCTGTTTGACCAACAATCTCCTCCAACTCTGCTTTCCCGGATTTGCTCAAAAGTCAAGTGTGGAAGTCTACACATGAGCATTCATTTAGCCATGGGATCTGTTAGCTCTGCTACAAGACGAAGGTTTTCTAAGGTCAAAGTAGGTTGGGCCATGTGTCATGGCAGAAGTGAGCTCGCAACAGTCTGCTGCCTCACTTCCCCTTCATTCTCCTTATTCTCCTTTAAACCCCATCATCTCTGCTTTTCTCCCAAAACCCTGCATAAGTCCCTTTTCGGTCAAGCCCTTCAGCGTTAAGTTTCAAAACCCATGCGACCATATTCACGTGACCACGCACCATAACCCGCGGCTTTCCCTGTCACATCAGTCCCGCTAAACCCCGTTCACTTCTCCACCGTCGATCGCATCCATCGCGAGATCCGACAACATTCGCAACCCCCGATCCCATAAACAGATCGCGATTTAACCTGCGGGGAAAGTGGTTTTCCCGCTGTCACATCCGACACGAGTCGCGTGTTCAATGGTATCGCAACCCCTCAGTACAAATACCACTGCCTCCCGTAAGCGGTGTGGGGAATACCGCTTACCGCTGTCCCGCTCGTCTCCCGCTCATTAACTCCTGTGTGCTTTCGCCTCCCGATCACCGTCGGATCTGCCCGACCATGATCCGACGACCCTCATTTGTCCCGATCTCACGTCTCTCAATAGCCATTGCAAAGCGATCCCCACCGTCAATCCACACAATCTAATGACTAAGCTTTGTCCCCGTCATAGCCATGCTTCTGCCATGCTGCCCATGTCCATAGCCTATCCAGTGTACCTGAATGAGGAAGGAGGCCAGAATCCAGTACCTAGTGCATTAAATCCTTAGCAACTACATTTAACAAGAAAGCATGGCTGAGAAGGAAAAAGGATAGCCTTGAGCAGATGAACACAATTATCAGTTATGGAACATTTTCCATACGACATTCCACCTGTTTGAGAAGGACAACAAAGTACCAGAGAAGGTCAAAATTCATTCATGGAAGCAGCAGATCGTAGCAAAGGCCCATATTAGATAGTAAATGTGGTTGGTGGTCCATTATGACCCCTCCACGCATAGAGAAGCAGAGAAATTTTGTAAACAAACTCTATATAGACCCATAAAACAGATGTAATAGGGGTTGATGGATGTTATTTTGATGTAAGGTTCAACTTCTGGAGACTGTAACTACTGTGATACCTGCAAAGTCTGGTCTTCATTTTCAGCTAATACAAGCTTCTTTTTCTATTATTTTCTCACTTTCCACATCTATTCTGTTCTAGGCTGTGCCTGTTATGTATTTTTCATGTGCTCTTGATGTTTGGCATTAGAGGGGCTGTCATCCCACCTCTATGTTAGAATCTAGTTTGTATCATTGAATGTGCTATGCAAGTTTCTGTTTACCTAGTGCTAGAGAGTTGTCATCCTGTCTGTGCATTAGGAAATAGATTTGTAGACCTCCTTACTGGTTGCAGCCTGCCATCACAGGGTCCTGTGCATCTGCTGGTGTGGTCAGTATTCTCCATATTCACCTAATCCTAAAACTGTGAGTAATTGGTGGTCTAAAGCTTTGTAGTCTGGGGGTGTTCACCCATGTCTGGGATTAAGCATGGTAGAAGTGGTTATTTGGCTTGAATATGCATCATTTCTTCCCTTCATCCACCTATTTCCAACATTTTTGTTGAGTTTGTAATGTTCCCGAGCATCTCTGAGATAAAACCTAGGAGAGTTTATTGGGGTGATAACATTAATTGGCGCCGTTGTCGGGGAGAGGAGATTGAAGCTCAGCTTCCCTGGGAGAACGACACATTTCCAAGATTTGATGATAGACAAGGTTTGGACAAATATTCTAGTTGTAATCATCTATCTGGCGACTCCATTGGAGGAAGGCCAACCTTTGACGACTCCACATTGAAGTTCTGGCTCAGTTTGTGAGGCATACTCAAAGAAATCCTCAGAAGTCACCAGCTGAACCAGTGCCTGACCCTGAGAAGATCGTTAAGACGAAGAAAAAATCACATAAAGAGACATTAGGATTAGGTAAGCCTAAGAAATCTCAAGCATCTCTGAAAGATAAAGTTATTACTGAAGATATACAGTTTGAAGATTTAGAGCTCAGCACTGTTAGTAAGGAAATTCTTTCAAAGATTAATACAACCCCTTGTTTAGTTAATCCCCCTTTGAATCTAAGTCCAAATAAATCTTCCCATACAATCCATAACATCCCTATGTCTCTGTCATCCATTTCATTATTTCATACTGCTCAATCTGCCAGTGTCCTTCCACATACCCCAGTCATGGCAGGACAGCAAGCACCTACGAAGATAGAAAGAATTGTCGCTGCTAGGTATGGACCTTTGGTCTTGCCTGTTCCTTTGAATCCCATGCCTATGGGAGAATATCAGAAATATATGCCCAAGTTCACTGGCACAGAGGGAGTAACAGCTGAAGAACACCTTGAGGCTTTTTATAGTTATGCTGATAACTTAGATATAAGTGAAAATGATGTGTGGATGAGAGTTTTTTTCTAGACCCTTGATGGAGAGGCTAGAAAATGGTTCAGAGAACTAGCCCCTAGATCTATTGTTGATATTGAAGCCTTAGATGATGCATTTTTGAAGCACTGGGGAGATAAAAAGCACTTGCTATATTACCATACAGAGTTTGGAAACCTAAAGAGGGAAAATGGGGAATCTTTGCCTGATTTTAATAAAAGATTCAATTGTTTATATAGTAAGATACTAGCTGAGGTAAAACCTATCCCTACCTCTACCAAACTCACTTATGCCAACGCTTTTGACTCTGATTTTTTCCTATTGCTGAGAGAAAGAAGATGTGCCACTCTAGTTGACATGCAGGATGTAGCACTAGAGGTGGAATCTAATATCATGGTTGCAGAAAAGCTTAAAAGTCATGCTGATAGAAGGAGGCAGAGAGGTGAGGCTTCTTATTCCTTTGCTTCATCTTCGAAACCTAAATTAGATAAAATGACCAAGATGATAGAGTCATTGGCTGCTGAAATTTCTAAGCTAAAGGTTGAGCAGAATTCAGGAAGGACAAGGCAACAGAACACATTTGCTCCAAGAAATCCAAATCCATTCATAAGAGCAAATGAGCAATTACAAATAATTCAGAGGGGTAAAGAACCAAATGAAGAATAGAAAGTTAAAGCCCCCTTCCAAAATGTAGTCATGGAGGAGGAACAGTTTGAAGATGAGGATGAAATTCACTGCATGGAAGATAAAGGCAGTGCTCCATTTTTTACATTGACTGCGTATGAAGAATCATTGTTGCAGGAACAAGACAGTCAGAAGTGGGACAGAGAAGCTGTTTTGCAGACTGGTGAACAACAAAGATATAATCTGAGGTCACATGCAAAAAATGTCAAGGAGAAACCTGCCCAAAGAGCTGCTGTCCAAACTGAGATATAGAATATCAGATAGAGAAGACCAGCAGCTGATCCAGTCATCCCCAAAGCACCAGTTCAAGAGGTAAGAGGTTCTGACAAGTTATCTTCCTCTTTCAGCTTTGAGTCAGAAGTCCAAAAGTTAAAAATATATGTGCCTCTGGTAGAGTTGGTAAAGAGTGAAGTATTTATAAAGCCTATCCTTGAAGCTCTTGAGCTGGAAACCACGCAAACCTCCACTGACTCTGTCAATTTGCAAGATGATAAGCCTGTTGTTGTGCTTAGCCCCATGATTGAACCTGCTGATAATAATTCTCCATCATTTTATGTCTCCTTGACCATTCATGACAAAATCCTCCATAACTTCCTGCTAGACACAGGGGCCAGCCACAATTTGATGCCTAAAGATGTCATGGAAGAGTTAGGCCTTGATATCACTAGACCATACCATGATTTATTCTCATTTGATTCAAGGAAAGTGAAGTGCCTAGGATTAATCAAAGACCTGGAAATTACCCTAACTCAGCTGCCCATGAAGAGTATGATGATGGATATTGTGGTAGCGGATGTCCCTCCTAAGTTTGGCATGCTGTTGTCTAGAGGATGGATTAAGAGACTAGGTGGGACATTACAGAATGATCTATCTTATACCATTGTCCCAATATTTGGAGGAGAGAGCAGGAGATTGTATAGAGAAGCACAACTGGCATACATAATTAGTGATGAGAAGAATCCTACTAATCATCCCATATATGTTGTGGGCACTGATTTTGGAGCATGTATCCTCGAAATAGAAGAATCTCAGAAGGCCTCATTGCAGCTCAAGAAACCAATTGTTCAAGCCGAGAAAGAGCAAGGAAGTTAGTTTTGGGAGATGTTCTTTGACGGAGCGTGTTCTAGGGAGATTGGATGAGTAGGGGTGGTGCTGATATCTCCAGAAAAAAAAAGCACACAGCTGTCTTTTAAGCTGGTTTTTCAAGTCACAAACAATATAGCAGAATATGAGGCTCTGCTATTGGGCCTTAACGCAGCAAAAGACAGAGGAATCAGGAACATAAAGGTGTTTGGAGATGCTGATCTAATCATCCAGCAAGTAAATAAAACGTTTCAAGCAAAGAACCCAAGGTTGAAAGCATACAGAGATGAGGTATGGAGAATCAGAGATTCTTTTGACTATTTTTGTATTTCATATATTCCTAGAGCCCAAAATCAACTTGTTGATTCCCTTGCTGTGTCCGCTAGTTTGTTTATCCCTCACATGCCTTCCAAACTAGTTTATGAAGTGCAAATGAAATACAGACCATCCTTGCCTGATAATGTCCAGCATTGGAAAGTTTTCGATGATGATGATGAGATAAATAGGTTTCTGCAAGTTATTGATGAGTTTTCTGAAATGCAAATTGACCAAGAGAATGCAGCCCTGGAAGAAAACCCCCAGTCCCAGCTTAAAAATAAAATTGGCAAAAATAGCATTGTCCAACTTCCCAGTAATCATATTCCTAAGGGTTTAATTCCTCTAGAAAGACTGTTTGACCAAAATGATGTGCCTCACAAGGCTGCCCAAAAAGAAGACCAATTTGCAGTTTGTAAGCATGACATAGGGAGTCCAGGTCAACCTAGATACATAAATCTGTCTTCCCATATGTCTGCTGACCAAAGTTCTGAATACTGCAATTTAATGAAGCAATTTGCTGATGTGTTTGCTTGGGAATATAGTGACCTGAAAACCTATGATAAAAAGATTATTCAGCATAAAATCCCTCTGAAAAAGACACTATACCTTTCAAACAGATTCTGAGACCAATTAAATCTATGCTTCTTCCTCTGATTGAAAAAGAAATTAAAAAGTTACTAGCTGCGAAGATCATAGTCCCTCTCAAATATTCAAAACTGGTAGCCAACTTGGTGGTAGTGAGGAAGAAAAGTGGAGAAATCAGACTATGTGTCGATTTCATAAACTTAAGCAAGTGCTCCAAGAAAGACAACTATCCTTTACCCAAGATGGAGCATTTGCTGCAAAAAGTCTTAGGAGCCAAAGTAATGTCTTTCTTGGATGGATTTTCAGGGTTTAATCAGATTGTTGTGCATCCATATGATCAAGAGAAGACTGCATTCACCACTCCTTGGGGCACTTTTATGTATGCCAAGATGCCATTTGGGTTGATGAATGTGGAGCCACCTTTCAGAGAGCTATGGATATAGAATTTGTGGGAGAGAAGGATAAATTTGTCCTCATCTACCTTGATGACATAACAGTGTACTCTAGCAGCCATCAAGATCATTTGCAGCATTTGAAAAAAGTGTTCCTGAAGTGCAGAAGGTTTGGGATTTCAGTCAATCCTAAGAAATCACAATTTGCTTTAGAAGAAGGCAAGCTGTTAGGACATGTTGTTTCTGCTGTAGGTGTCCGAATTGACCCAGAAAGAGTAAAGGCAATACAGACTTTGTCTGTCCCAAGATCAAAGAAGAATATTCAGTCATTTCTGGGCAAGATTAATTTTGTAAGGAGGTTTATTCCAAGTTTTGCAGAATTGGTGAAGCATATTACCTCAATGTTGAAGAAGGGGTCAGAGGTTAGATGGGCTGATGCAGCAAGAAAATCATTTGAGTCTGTTAAAAAGGCCATTATGGAAGCTCCCACTCTAAGCAGCCCGAATTACAGCAAGGAGTTCCATATATTTTCATTTGCCTATGAAGATACCATTGCAGTAGTTTTATTGCAAGCAGATGAAGAAGGTTCAGAGCGTTCAATGGCATTTTTTAGCAAAAACTTAAGGGATGCTGAACTGAGGTATGACATTATTGAAAAACAAGCATATGGTCTTATCAAATCCTTGAAAGCTTTCAGAGTTTACATTCTGCATTCAAAGATAATTGCATATGTACCCTCTGCTGCAATAAAAGATGTCTTGACACAACCCGATGCTAATGGAAGAAAGTCTAAATGGATTGCAAAGTTAATTGAATTTAATATAGAACTGAAGCCCACCAAGCTGGTCAGAGGTCAAGGTCTTGCCAAGTTATTGGCTGAAGAAAATTGCAGATCATTGGATATAGATTTCTTGTGCGCAATTGCAGAAATTGGTTTGACAGATGAAGAAGAGGAAGCAGCTGAACCAGAGAGAAAGCAGTTAGTGGAAGAAAATCTATCCTCTTTTGATTGGTATTCCACAATAATTAAATTTTTGCTTAACCTAGAAATCCCCCCAGGTTTAAGCATTAGTCAAGCCAGAACTGTTAAGCTTAGGGCAGCTAAATATTGCATTAATGAAAATCTGCTCTACTGGAGGAATCCATCTAGAGTGCTTTTGAGGTGTCTGGACAAAGATCAGTTAATAGAAGTCATGCAGCAGTTTCACTCTAGCATGTGCGGAGGGCACCATTATTGGAAGACCACTGTCGATAAGATCCTCAGAGCTGGGTACTATTGGCCCACTTTATTTTCTGATGTATTTTCATTTGTTAAATCTTGTGACAGGTGCCAAAGATTTGAAGGAAAACAGCAGTTGAAGTCCCTGCCCTTAAAACCAATACATGCAAAAGGACCTTTTCAGAAGTGGGGCTTGGATTTCATTGGAGAAATCAATCCACATTCCAGTGCCCAGCACAGATGGATATTAGTAGCTACTAATTATTTTACTAAATGGATTGAAGCAATCCCTACCAGGAAGGCTGGTCATAATGTGGTCATGAAGTTTTTAATTGAGAATATCTTTACCAGATTTGGTTGTCCACATAAATTAGTTACAGACAATGCAGCAGCTTTCAGGGCAAAAGAATTGATGGATATGTGTGATTCAATGGGCATTAAGCTGGTTCATTCTACCCCATATTATCCTCAAGGAAATGGTCTAGCAGAATCCTCTAACAAAAGTCTAATAAGGATAATCAAAAAGTTGTTGGAGGACAACAAAAAGAATTGGGATTCTAAGCTCAAGTATGCACTGTGGGATGACAGAGTGACCATTAAGAGATCCACAGGGAATTCTCCTTTAAAGCTGGTATATGGCACTGAAGCTGTATTCCCAATTCAGTTAACTCTCCCTGTGGCTAAATTCCTTCAAATAGAACAAAATGAAGAAGAAGACATGGAAAAGAGGATCATTGATTTGGCAGAGGTACATCAGATTAGAGAGCAGCTGGTGGAAAAGGCTGCAACACATCAGAAAAAGATCAAGGAGGCTTTTGACAAAGGGACAAAGTCACATAATTTTCAGGTTGGAGATCTGGTTCTGAAGTGGGATGCATTGAAAGAAAAGAAAGGAAATCATGGGAAATTTGACGCTTTCTGGACAGGGCCTTTCATCATTTCTTAGATTCAAGGGAACAACACCTTCATATTGAAAAGTATGGGAGGAGAGGCAGTTTTTGATGGCCCAATTAATGAGCGTTTTCTAAAAAATTATGTTGTTTAAGGTCTTTGGCCTTAAAAATTGTAAATATTTTGTTTTATCAGTTTTAGTATAAGCAAAGTAGACTCCATGCCCAATGGAACACTAGGAATTCTGGCTAATTTGTTTTCAACTGGAATGGCATTGATCTGCAGTTTCTTGAGACCTCACAGGGAGGATCTCATCCCCAGAAAGAGCCAGTGTTAGCTCTACTACAAGACGAAGGTTTTCTAAGGTCAAAGCAGGCTCGACCATGTGTCATGGCAGAAGCGAGCCCGCAACAGTCCGTTGCCTCACTTCCCCTTAATTCTCCTTATTCTCCTTTAAACCCCATCATATATGCTTTTTTTCCAAAACCCTGTGTAAGTCCCTTTTTGGTCAAGCCCTTCAGCGTTAAGTTTCAAAACCCATGTGACCATATTCATGTGACCGCACACCATTACCCGCGGTTTTCCCTATCACATCAGTCCCGCTAAACCCCGTTCACCTTTCCACTGTCGATCGCATCCATCGTGAGATCCGACGGCGTTCGCAACCCCCGATCCTGTAAATTTCTCGCGATTTAACCTACGGGGAAAGTGGTTTCCCCGCTGTCACATCCGACATGCGTTGCTTGTTCAATGGTATCGCGACCCCTCAGTACGAATACCACTGCCTCCCGTAAGTGGTGTGGGGAATACCGCTTACCACCGTCCCTCGTCCCCTATATTTTGGTCATACATATTAATCAGTTAGAAGAGTCATTTGAAGTTGCACATTGTGTTGGCACCACTCTAACTGGTATACAATAACTCTTCTCCTTTATGACAAAGATATTTTCCTTTTAATGAGGAGTCATTACAAATTTGGCAAACAACTAAGAATCCTGCAATATTTCTATTCCAATATGGATAATGATAGTTAATGCCAACAAAATAGGAGTCACGATAATTAAATCCAAAACAATCGCATATGATACTTCCATATGCGATCTATACAAGGGATCAAAAGGAACTCCTATTGAGACTCGTAACTTCTATTATTTTCTATAGATGTGAGGTTTAGGCACAGGGGCTTCACTGGGGGAGCAATGCCATACCACGCGCATTCATATTAGGGGATATATATTGAGGAAAAAATGACATAATATATTGAGCATATAATAGGGGGGTACAAGATTTTTATATTTGCAGGAATAAAAAATGGAGTTCAAAGTTAATGAAAAAATATAAAGGGGTATAAAAATAGTAATGAAAAAATGGATACCTACAATATTTAGTGAAAGTATGGGTTTTTAAATTGGTAAGATGTATTGGGTTAATATTGGTAGAGGGTTAAATAATGTGATTTTTAGAGGTATTTTCCAATATGTAGTCAAATTAAGGGTATTGTTTAATATGCCACGAACATGCATGCTATGTCAGAGGTTCATTGAGCGAAGTCCCGGTGGGTTTGGGTTGCAATATCTCGAGATATTTGTGGAGGAAGATAGTACATATCCAAATGAAGTTTATGACCTACAATCTCAAGATTAAAGGAAATAAACCCTATCCTATACTACTAATAGAAACAAGTCATTTGTGTATTCAAATCATGGCTATGAGTAGACATGTTATGTCTAAGAAGTTAAGTAGCATGACAGACAAGTGGTTTCCTAAAAAAATTATATCTCTATTGAAAATCAATAGCTTTGGCACAAAGGACAATGGGAGAGAGGCATAAGGACGTCCACTCTTTGCTAGACCATTGGGGGATAAAGGGGATTTTTTTTGCAAAATCAAGATAAGATTAAAAGTATTTTAATAGCAAAGTATAAGGAGAAAATTTGGGGTAATAAAAGGTTTGTGGGAAAAAATAAACTAATAAATTATAAGGAGGTGATCAACTCAAATTTTGAAAATAAAAAATATCTCTCTATTTTGAAGTGTAAATAAGAAAATAAATATTGTTAAACTAACTCATGAGCTTCATAGTGAAACTTGGTATTCAAAAGAGTTTATCACCTTTGCTAAAGATGGAAATCATTGTTTATACTCCTATTAGATTTACTTTCAAAACATTTGTTACACTATCAACTTTCTAGAAATTCTAAATTAGTAAACTAGGGTGATTTTGAAATACTTCTCTTAGTGCTTCTTCTAACATAAAAACAAAATAGTAAAGAATGTGCTAAAGATTTAATAGACCATTTTGATCTTATTGGACATTAATAGTCATTACTATCCTTATCAATAATTTTCTTATAATTATAATTCTTGCAAAATTGAACATTTGGTTTCTTTTTTTCCTTTCCATTTATTTTTTTAATTAATATTTTAAATTTAAAATAAACATGATTATAAAAATAACAAAATATTATTTAAAATAAAATATATATTTTAAAGTACTGAAAGGTCAATTTCAAATATGTAGACACTCATGGTCATTGGATATATTATAACTTTGTAACTCAAATCATCATCTTCAATTGTGTTAATATTGGTTCTTTATAATATAATTGTTCCTTTTAAAACCCATTTTCAACATCAAAATTTTACAAATAAAATCTCAGATGATAACTCAAATATATACACTCATGGTCATTGGATATATTTTAACTTTGTAACTCAAATCATCATCTTCAATTGTGTTAATATTGGTTCTTTAATACC
Organism: Pinus tabuliformis; assembly: GCA_031772625.1. Lineage (NCBI taxonomy): Eukaryota > Viridiplantae > Streptophyta > Pinopsida > Pinales > Pinaceae > Pinus > Pinus tabuliformis. The sequence continues at coordinate 1,210,131,732 of CM062820.1, read as the reverse complement.
ATAATTGTTTCTTTTAAAACCCATTTTCAACATCAAAATTTTAGAAATAAAATTTCAGATAATAACTCAAGAAAAAACCATAATACCACTTTTTCCCTTTATGTTAATATTTGTTCTTTAATAATATAATTGTTCCTTTTAAAACCCATTTTCAACATCAAACTTTTACAAATAAAATTTCAGATGATAACTCCAGGAAAAAAAACATAATACCACTTTTTTCCTTTGTAAACTTGTTAATTAGTATGATCCTCTTCACCTTATTTTTCACCTACCTTATTAATGGAACCAATAAACGACCAACCATTTAATTTGTTTGCATCAATATCCATGTAAAGGGCCCACATTGGCTCTATCATATTAAACCGGTGATGGGAGATCATCGATCCTTTGGCAACCATTCAATTGTAGAAATGAATAGTGGAGAGTTCCATTGCACAAAATCCAAAGGCCCAAACTCTGCCAAAAATGTAGCTGCCGTGGGGACATCATAATCAATATTTCGTTCACTCTATGAAGTGAAAGGTGAACCCCATTTGATTTTGATTTCGAGCAGCTCGTCTCACTATCATAAAAAAATTGATGACTTATGCAACCTTCCAGCATGTTTGACAATGAACACTATAAAGACGGGTGTGGACTTAATGCCTCTACATCAGACTCGGTAACTAAAGGAATGATCTCCCACAAATGGAATTATTAGAATCAATAGCTACACAAAATTCACATGAAGTTTTCCAAACCCAAGCCGTACAAGAAAGGAGATCGATCTATTGCAGTGGAATAGCAGGATGGTAGTTTCCCCTTCACGGTAGTGACACTTTAAATTGACTCGGTATTTATTGTAGAGTTACTTCCTATGGGTATGAAATGTTGCATACTTCTTTCCTTTTAACCCCAACGAGCAAGAAGATGGGTTGGTTAGTCCAGAACCAATTACACTTTTGCCTTTTGGCTGCTCATTCCTCTGATGATTATTTAATCTACAATCTTTGTACTTTTTTTCCATTTTCTCACTTAAGAATTTTCTCTCGACAACATTGTGATTTTATATATCACCTATATGTGCATGAAATTAATATAAGTTTGGAAAAATATCTAAATCACAGGTAGGGTAGGAAATGCAGTTAAGGACAGCAACATTTTTATTTTTAATTTTTTTAATTATATGGTGAATCAGTAATTGTTTGGACTAATTTAAGAGAAGAGAGATTCATAATCAATTTTTGTTGCTGCTACTATAACAGCAACCTGCAAACCAAATATACCAATTTTTTATAATTTAACAAGAGTAGAAACTCACAAATAAAAAAAATCTACAATCTACTCCTTGAACCGAAATTATAACAAGATACGAAATTATAACAAGATACCAGATCTCATCAGCTTCACCCAACAAAACTACCCTACAATCTACTCCTTGAACCGAAATTATAACAAGACACTGGATCTCATGAGCTTCACCCAACAAAACCATATCCATCCTTCCTGGTTGTTACCGGTGCTTCGAAAGAAAGAAATAAAGCACTATATATCTATGAATACGTTGAATTACATTGGATATCCTTTTGTTTGTTGGAACGTCTTTTGTTTGTTGGAACGTGCGCAACATTCTTAAATAGGCTTACCTCTACCTTACACGGCGGCTCTTTAAAAGGCGCTTTTGAAAAACAGGTAGGTGAGAGTCGATTGAAGCAAAAGTAGACTCGCATTAATTGTCATTTTAGCAGAAAGTGAGTGGTCGGTGTGGAACCGTGAAAAATAGGTAGGTGAGAGTCGATTGAAGCAGAAGTAGACTCGCATTAATTGTCATTTTAGTAGAAAGTGAGTGGTCGGTGTAGAACCGTAAAGTGAAGACAGGTAGTAATAAAAACTAGGTAGTTATGTGAATACTATGTATTGTCATAAACTCCTCCAGTCGGTCTTAAGAATCTGCTTAATTTACAACATTTTTGAAACCTCTATCTACATATACAGAAAGGGGACCAATTACTCTATCAACATGACTGTTAAGTATCCATTATTAAAAAAATTCTTCAACATTTAAGGAGGTCTTATTTTTTTTTTCTTATTTTTGTTAATTTATTTATAGATAAGTTGCGTTTCTTCATGCACTTCCTTTATGTGCTTGGCAAAATACTTAATATTTATTTTTTTCATTTTTAAAGTTAAACTTGCTAAGTTTATGATTTTTTTTCATGATATTTTATTTACACAAAATTATCGTGTTGAAAAGTATAATTTACAATTCCATATGAAGGTAATGTATGATTTTGTTTATGTTTAATATGGAGTTGACATTCATCGTTTAAAAAAAATTATTCTAAATAAAAATAATGTCAACTATAATGAGAATAAAAATGATTATACATATTCGGTTAATTTTAATTAAAACATTGTAAAACATTAATAATCTCATTATCATTTCATTTTCATTCTTCAAGTTATAAATAAAATATTTAGATCTTAAATAATATAATTTTACATTAAATTTGTAGAAATAAAACAATTAAAAGTAAAAAATAAAAATAAAAAATGTTCTACTTCTCTTATAAATATTTCAATATAGAACTTAAATAAATTGTTTGAATATATATATATATATATATATATATATATTAAAAAATTAAAATAATTTAGTTAATTCATTCAAATTTTAATATAACATATTAATAATAATAAAATATTTAAAAGTACAATTTAAATAATGAAAAGTACACATGGTCTATATATGTATATATATATAGAGAGATAACCACTATAGTTTCATCTTAAACATGAATTTATCAAACACTAAAAGGATTATATCTCTTGACATGTAAACATTTTTTAAGTTTTTCATTCTAAAAAAGAGATTTGGATGTCAAGATATTTGATCCCTCTTAGGACTTGGTATATCCATAATTTAGATGGATATATATTGGTTGTATGTAAATTCATCTTATGCCATGAGTAAGTCTCATTGCATTGGTTTTTATTTAACAAGACATCTCAATATATTTTTAAGACCTTTGCTCACTACATTAATGTATCTTAATAATGTTTAAAACAATATCCCACGAACAAAAAAAAAGCACTACAAAAGAGGCAAAACCTTTTACAAGAGAGAATGCATAATTCTACATTAGATTTGATGTGAATAAAATACAATAGAGTGTTTCCTATATATAACAATGGGAGATGAATAACATTTAGCAAATGGTACTTTTCACACATAAGAAAATAAAATATTAATGCATTGGAGAATAACACTAATACCACACTTGTTCGTTGTCCCTCCCACCCTAATTAGAGCATACAGAGTAAAAAATAAGACATGTGGTGGGTCCTATAAAGTAGGCCTACACGATTACCTAATACAAACTCTCATAAATGGAGAAAAGGAGAAAAACGCATAGGAAAATCAATCCTCCTCAAAGAAGTAAACAAAAAAAATGAAGGAAGAAGGACTTCAAAGTCACCCTTTAAGGAAAACTTCCTTTCCTCTAAGCTTTGATCCCAACTAAGGAAAAGGAGGTGATGTGAAAGGCTTAGTGGAAATTTCTGCAACTTGCTCTTCAATAGGAAACTACTCCAAGCTAAGAATACCATCTTGGATGATTTTCCAAATGAAGTGCATGTGGATCTCAATTTGTTTTTTTCCTATGCTTCTCGACTAAGTTGCAAGAAATGTGTACGGAACTCTAACTATCGTACCAAAGAGTGGTATGATGATACCATTGAATGCAAATCTATTTCATTAGTTTTCAAGGCCAAAGAACGTCTTAACTTGCATGAAATGTAACATGATAGTTAGCCTCTATATATGATTTAGGTGGCTCAAGACATGCTCAAAATTCACAATGTCTATGGGAAAACTCAAAAAAATAAAAATCTTCAAATTGAAGTGAAACCAAGAATATATTGTAGCGCTTGTCACCTTGATTCCAATAGTGCAAACGACACTCAAATCTAAGTTCATATGTTCACATTATAGTTAGTCAAAGTTTTGGTCAAGTGACAGTCTTAACGAGGCAAAATTTTGGCAGAGTACCAATGCATGGAATCTAACCACCGGAATAGGCGAATTTGTCTACTACTTAATTTCCCTAGTGACCCTTATTTTCGGCGGAAAAATTTTAACTAAGGTTTTTAGATATATAAAAAAATCAGTTTTTTTGGGGTGGGAGGCCACCAACCTCGCCACCCCTCTGAATGGTTACATTAAATATAAAACATGATGGGTGGGCGGACCTGCCCAACCCGTCGGCCAACATATGTTATAATAAAGAGTGGAGTCGACGGAGGTTGAACCCACCTGACCCGTTGGGTCAGCCCACCACTCGGGCAACTCCAAGTGGCACACTCCAACATGCCAACCGAACTCCAATTATAAACGTGCAAAAACATTTTGGTAACCATCAACAAGACCGCTTACGTTGACCGCTACAATATATGTAACCGTGATCCAAATGTTATATGTGACGAACTGTAAAAATACTGCGCCATCCATATGGGGGCGTCAGTGGTGTTGGAACCCCCGACCTACCCGCTCCAAATTTGGGCACTTACCAACGGGCCAGCGACCTCTCTTTTAATTTCCACCTATAAAACAAATATTTAAACACAACTTCTCCATTCGCTCGTTGATGGAGGGAAGAGTGTGGAGGACCAGAGTGAAACTATGAGCAAATCTGGGGTGTGGAACCTTGAGCGAGGGTATCATTAAGATGGTGAAAAGATTCCCTTAGAGGGCCAGAGGTGCCAGTGTCAAAATTTGTCAAGCTTATAGTAATTTTTGCATGTTTTCTAGTGAGGATTCCAACCGTGCAGTTAGAATATCCATCTAAGCAGCAGAAATATAGGTGTCCAACAACAAGGAATCTTTGGAGAATCTTCTAGAATCTAAAAGATTCCCTTGGAGGGTGATTTTTGACTAAGGAAGAATGATGCCAACTTTATAGTCATTTTTCACAGAATTTCACAGGGAGCGTAGTGGTGTGCTCAAAATCTTCATCTGAGCAATGGATTTTTCGGCCATCTTTAGAAAGAAATCTTTGGAGCACTCTTCAAGATTCTCGAGGGTCCAAAATTTGACGATGTCAGAAAGGGGAAAAGTTTACAGTCGTTTCACATGATTTCGTGCCACAGATTCAGCAATGTAGTCCATTTCAACTGTTGAGCTTTGCATTTTTTGGCTATCTCCGAGAGTGGAGGTATATGATCGAGTTATGTCGTGATTTTCTTATGATTTGCTAAGATGATGTTTTTGTTATTGAGATCCATGATTACCATTGAAGGATACTTGTACACCATGTCATGTGAGATTTTATTAGCTTGTCATGTTGAAGGAATAATAATACCGATTTGAGTGAGAGTTTCTATAGGACATCTCTTGGAGAGACATGTCACTCTTGTTGGGGGAATTTTCCCATATGAGTGAGAGTTCCTAAGAACATCTCGTGGAGATACAACACCACTCTACTTGAGGGTATTCATCGTTTTAGTGACAAAGAACATACCATATACATCATCATCATTTGCAACATTTAATGAAGCGGCCTCCCAACTTTGATATCAGGGCCCAAAGACAAAACCCATACTAAGTGAACTTCGTTATCAATGTGTTTGTGTATTTTTATTTGATGGATGTCATTATGTTTCATCTTCTTTACAGTATGCACATGTAGCTTTTCATGCCCTTTTGAATGCAATTATGCTAACATCACAGAAGTAAAAGGTCTTGGTTAATTCTGGTAGTTGAAGAGATCGAGATCAACTTTGGTATAAGAGGAGTCTTCTCCCTGATGTGAATTGTGAGTGTGAACAATTGAATGTAAAACGAGAAAGAAAATGGAGGATGACAAAGATATGTACGAGGTCTTTTGTAGGAGGTAAAAAATGGTAGATTTAATGTATGCAGGCTATGATGAGAATATGGAAAGAGAGGAATGAGAGAAAGAAAGAGCAGAGGATGATGCTCCATATAACCCCTTGAGCGTACATTCATCTTCTTCATCATGTTCTCATCATTCATATGAAGATATCAATCAGGTCCTTCAAGCAGAGAATGTTGAATTGAGAAGACTTCTACGAGAAGAAAAAAGGAGAAGCAAAGATTGCAGCTTCAGTTGCAAGCCATGAATGACGCATTGGAAAAATTGAAGCACAACGAAGGCTTAGTGAAGCCATCATCCCCTGCTTCAGAATTGACAACTGAGGTAAACTGTGTTGATTGTTCTTCAGTTTCATTCTCACAACACACCATTTCTATTGGAAATATGGAGGTACCCATTTCAGGAACTGGCATGGGACTCCTTACCAAGATGGGGTATAAAGGAGGATGACTTGGTGTTAATGTCCAAGGAATGACTCAACCATTGTAGGTTTTACAGAGACCTTGTTTTGTAGGTTTGGGATACATTGAAGGAGAATGCTCGAAGGTGTCATAAGTTTCCAAGACATTATTGAAACCATCGAGGAAAGAGAATGATGGGAGCACATCACCATCCTCCCATGATAGTGCGAATTTCAAAGGAAGAGAAAAGGCAAACCCTCATAGCTCTAATTGCACCAGAGACATTCAAGAGAGGTATAAAAATTCTTAGTATTCTAGAGTTAATTTTGATTACAAGCATATTGTTAATGATGAACAAAAATCATGGCATAGAAAACCATGTAGCTGTTGTGGTTTACATAACTATGTGGTTGTTGAGTGTTGGAAGAAAATGACAGCATGAAAGAAGATGAGGCGTGAAAGGCCCTCTCTAGATCAGGGACAAAAGCAGGTTAAGAAGGTTTGGAGGAAGAATACCTTTTTGCAGTCATTTCAATAGAGGTGGACATCAAAGAGCCACATGTTGGAGGCTCCATCTTGAGCAACGTTTGAAGGACAAAGCACCCATCTAGGAACCAATTGGAAATGCCGATCAACAAGAAAATCCACCACAAGGAGATGACGACCCATTCACTTTCATGAGTGAAAGATGGTTTTTCTAAATATGGTCTCTTGTCATGGCCATATTTTGTAAATCATGTGTTGCAATTTAAATTGTGAAAGTGATGATGTGTTTTCCCTCTCTTATTAAAGCAATAATGATGTTTTGGCCTTTTATTGATAGCTAGGGTATTGATTTATATTTTGATGTAAAATTGACCATAGAGTGTGTATTACAAAATCTTAGCAAGTATGAGGATTCTTGGGTAATTATTGCTCATGTAATTGAGCATGTAATTTGAAAGATGTACTACAGGTTTATAGACAATGCGGGTGTCGATTCATCACTTATGGCTTTGAAGGACAAGGGTGAAGGAGAAGGAAGTGTGACTTGTCAGGACAATTGTGGTGTAGACAATGTAACATAGTAGTTGCAGATTATGTCCATGCTTTTGGAGGACCAAAATATCCTCATTGGGGAGGAATGATCCAAGTCACTTCAGACACGCCAAAAATTCAGTAGTGGCTATGGAAAAACTCAAAAAATCAAATTCCTAAGATTGAAGATAAACTAGGACCCGGTCGTAGTGCTCGTCGCCTTGAGTCTAATGGTGTGAATGACACTCAAATTCGAGTGCGTATGCTCAAGTTATAACTAGTCAAATTTTTGGTCAAACTTGGCCAAGTGGTAGTCTTAACGAGGCAACAATTTGGCAAAGTCCCGTCGCACGAAATCTGACCACCAGAACAATTGAATTTGTTTCCGATTTAATTTTCCCACTGACTCTTATTTTCTATAGAAAAAAATGAACTCATATATATATATATATATATATATATATATATATATATATCATATTTTTTGGGGTGGTAGGCCACCAACCCCACCAGCCCTCCCAACATTTATATTAAATATAAAACATGATGGGTGGATGACCCACTGACCAAAATATGTTATAATAAAGAGTGGAACTAGTGGGAGTTGAACCCGCTCAACCCGATGAGCCGGCTCGCCACTCGGGCTGCTCCAAGTGGTCCACTCCAACACGCCAACCGAACTCCAATTATAAACACGCCAAAACATTTTGGTAACTGTCGACAAGACCACATACGTTTACTGCCGCAATATATGCAAAAACACTCTAAATTTTATATGCGTCAAACTGTAAAACTAACATGCCATCCATATGGAGGGGTTGGTGGGGTTGGAACCCCTAACCTGCCCGCTCCAAATTTGAGCACCTACCAATGGGCCAATGACCTTTCTTGTAACTTTTGCCCATAAAACAAATATTTAAACACAACTTATTCATTCGCCGATCGATGGAGTGGAGAGCGTGGAGGAATAGAGAAGAACCATGAGTGAATATGGGGTGTTGAACCCTGAGCGAGGGTAACATTAAGATGCTGAAAAGATTCCCTTAGAGGGCTAGAGGTGTGAGTGTCAAAATTTATCAAGCTTATAGTCATTTTTGCACGTTTTCTCGCCAGGAGTCTAACCGTGTAGTTAGAATCATATGAGAAGCATAAATTCAGGTGTCCAACAACAAGGAATCTTTGGAGAATATTCTAGAATCTAAAAGATTCCCTTGGAGGCTAATTTTTTACTGAGGTGGAATGATGCCAACTTTATAGTAATTTTTCACAAAATTTCACGAGGAGCACAGTGGCGTGCTTAAAATATTTATCTGAGCAGTGGGTTTTTTGGCCGTCTTCAGGAAGGAATCTTTGGGGGAATCTTCAAGATTCGCGAGGGTCCAGATTTTGACGGTGTCAGAAAGGGGAAAATTTGATAGTCATTTGATACGATTTCACACCACGAATTTAGCAGTGCAGTCCATTTTAGTAGCTGAGCTTTTATTTTTTCATCCATCTTCGAGAGTGGAGGTATATAATGCAATTATGTTGTGTTTTTCTTCTTATTTGTTGAGATGATGTTTTTGTTGTTGAGATCCCTGATTACCATTATGTTGAGGGATACTTTTATGCCGCATCATGTGAGATTTTATTAGCTTGTCATGATGAAGGATGACCCATTTGAGTGAGAGTTCTTATAGGATGTCTCGTGAAGAGACATGCCACTCTTTTTGAGGGAATTTTCCCATATGAGTGAGACTTCCTGAGAACGTATTGTGGAGAGACATGGCACTATAGTTAAGGGTATTCACCCTTTTAATGACAAGGAACATACCATGTACATCATCATTATGTGCAACATTTAATGAAGTGACCTCCCTACTCTTGACACCAGGGCCCAGAGATGTAATCCACACTAGGTGAACTTTGTTATCAATGTGTTTGTGTTCTTTGATTTGATGGATGTCATTATGTTTCATCTTTTGTACAATACGCACATGTGGCTTTTCATGCTCTTTTGAATGCAATTCTTCTAACATCACAGAAGTAAAAGGCCTTGGTTAATTATGATATATGAAGAGATCTAGATCAATATAGGATAATGCAATTGTTGATATTGTTTCACGAGACCAAGTAAGAGGAGTGGATCCAAGGTGAAAAAAATGATAGACGTGGTCTTCCAATGATTAGTTGAACCAACTTTATCAAAATCAATAAATCCCACATGTTGAGAACTACAAGGTTGTAGTAAATGCCAAAATTCATAGTATCATGAATGTACCTTATAATGTGATTTACATTCTTGTAATGACTTATATAAGGATGTCGAGGGAAATGAGAGAAAATACTTATTGTAAAATAAATGTCAAGACATGTATGAGTCAAATAGAATAAACTCCTTTAACCAATCATCGATATAACAAAGTATTAACATGGTGTCGAGAAACTAAGAGAAAGGGTAACACTTTACTAAAATAGAGTAGGTTTAGACTTATAGTAGCCATGCCAAAGTGCTAATGTAACTCAAATGCATACTTAAGTTGAAAACTAGAGATCTCTTTTAAAGAATAAAAAACCTACATACGAAGAAACTAATGTTGAATTCTTATACCTGTCATATCAAATTTTCCCAATAGCACTTTCTAAACAATTTGAAACATAGATGAAGGAGTCTTTAAGAGAATTAAATCATCCACATACTGAATAATATTGAAGAGATTGGAGCCATACCTTTGGGCTTAAAATGGAGGTTCATAATGTAAATGATTGAACATTAAAGAATTAACTAAACTATCCATCTTTTCATACTAAGCCCAAGGAGCTTGTTCAAGACCATATAGTGAATGTCAAAGTGTACAAATAAGGGAAGAATCCTGCACAAAACTAGGAGGTTTCTCCATGTAGATTTTCTCAATTAAAGAACCATGAAGAAAATGTTGGGTCCCTATAATACTAGTGATTACCCCATTACTATTGTAGTTATACCCCTTATTTATATTGTTGTGCCCCTATTACCCCCATATTGTTATTTCTGTGCCCCATAGAATCCCTCTATTGTTATTTTTGTGGCTTTATATTATTATTGTTAGGTCGGCTGGATTATATTGTGACTCCTTAGACTCCTATATATAGAAAGGAGGTTTTGTCATTTGTATCATGGAATAATTGTTCATTTATGTAATGTAAAGGAGGTTGCCCCCTCAAAGAGACTGAATTCTAAGGCATTGATCTATATTTTCTATCTTTTCTTGAGCTGGATTCATAACATTTGGTATCAGAGCTTTGGATTCTAGGGTTTCGCTGCTCCAAACAGGTCATCGTGGAATTTTCGCTATAACTTTTTTCTATGACGTTTCAGAAGTCTCAAAAAAAACCCATTTGAGAAGAAATCACGTTGAACCTTGGGTCCGAATTTCAGAGCTTTTCACGCGATATTTGCGGAGATATGATCTGAGGAAGTTGGTCTTTTTGCAGACTCCTGAATTAAATTCAAAACAGGTGACCTGGGGAAAATCGTCATAACTTTCTCTCTGGGAATCAGATTGCAATTTCATAAGAAGTTACATAAAGAGGACGGACGGTAGTTTCGTTTATATATTTTTCAGAACCAAAGAGCGAAAATTGTACACGCGGCACTTCATACAAGTTTGCTCTTCTGGAAAGGTCTATAATCAGGTCATCTTGGGAGATTGTGCATAACTCTTTCTTGGAGAATCCAATTTGGATCAGACTGGTGGCATTGGAAAGAGGACACGGAGAGCTACTACAGTTCACAAATTCATAACTAGATGATTGGAAAGTACAGAGATACATCAGAGGCAATATCAAGCTCCTACAAAGTGAAAAAAGGTGTGTAGATTTTTTAAAATTTTTGCTTAAGCTTGGTTTGAAAATTTATTTTGAAGGAATTCAAAGGGCATAGTAGAGCATTATTATCGGTAACTGATGCCCCGAGGAAAGAAAATGCAAACACCTAGTAAGGAACCTGAAAGCTCTAGCATGACTCATGAAGAAGAGGAAGAAATGCTACATGATATATCCAAATTACAAGAACAAGTGCAACAAATGTCACGCTCACAAAAGTTAATAGAAGCTAAGATAAATGGCGTGGAAGCTAAGATGAATGCAATGGAAGCTAAGATGGACAATCTGAAGATAGATTTGAACACAAATTTGAAGACAGGCATAGCAGATTTGAAGACAGATTTGACAAATTTTCTACAAGAAATACTTACTAATGGTGAAAAGGTAGTAAAGGAAACTCATGATGAGAACAAAAGAAATGTTAATCATGATTCCATAGATGATAATGTTGGATCGAAGAATCACCATATTCCAAAAATCGATATGAGGAAGTTTGATGGCAAGGATCCCGCCACATGGATATTACAGATGGAGCAATTCTTCGATCTCAATAATGTGCAAAACACACAAAAGGTACGTATGGCAACTGTATATTTGGAACCAAATCAGTTTGTATGGTATCAATGGATTTGTTCTCGTAAACAATTTATCACTTGGGCAATTTTTACAGAAGAATTGATAGCACATTATGAGGATACAAAAAGCAACACTTTTTTTAGCCAATTGATAAGTCTCAAACAAAAGGGTTCAATAATGGAGCACATTGAGGAGTTCCAAAAATTGAACATAAGGGTAAAAGATATTCCAGAGGAGCATAGGATTGATGTGTTCATAGGGTCTTTAAAGGATAATATCCAACATGATGTTCACCTTTGGGAACCTGATTCATTAGAGAAGGCATTCAAGTTAGCAAGAAAAATGGAAAGCAAAATTATGGCAACTAGGAAGCATACCACTCACAACTATAAAGACGGAAGTGTTGTTGCCCCTAGTCTTCCACAACCTACAAGGTTGACACCACAAAAATTGGAAGAAAAAAGAGCAAAAGGGCTTTGTTACAGTTGTGATAGCAAATACACAAAAGGTCATAAGTGTGTTGAGAAGAAATTATTCTACATAGATAGTGAAGAGGAAGAAGAAAAGGAGCAAGAAAGGTCAAAAGAAGAGGATATACTCCAGGAACAAAGCCTAGATGAAGAACAAATAAATCTGACCATATCTTGTAATGCATTGGCGGGAATTACCACTCCTCAAACCATCAAGATAGAAGGACAAATCAAGAAGAAAAAGGTAATAGTGTTGATTGATTCAGGAAGCACCGACAATTTTATTCATTGTAGGGTAGCAAAAGAATTGAATTGCTTCCTATATCCAGCACCAGAGTGTCAAGTGATGATTGCAAATGGAGGAACAATAAATTGCTCTGGAAAGTGCCATAATATCAAGCTATCCATGGGAGAATATGTATTGACTAGCCCAATGCTTTCCATTCCAATGGGAGGTGCTGATGTTGTACTAGGAGTCCAATGGCTACAATCCTTGGGTACAATAGCTTTTAATTTTCAAGAACTTTTCATCAAATTTTCTACAGAAGGAAAGGAAGTTGAATTAAGGGGTATTGCAGGGAAACCAGAAAAGATAATCAGCTCTAATGGCATGACAAAGCTTCTAAAAAAGGAGCAAAGAGGTGTAATTGCACAATTATGTTCGCTAGATGTTTCCACATTGGAATCATCTATTTCTCCAGATCTCCAAAAAGTCCTGGACAATCATTCCAAGGTATTTGAGACTCCCAAAGGTCTCCCACCTATGCGTGATCATGATCATGCTATTCATCTGATTCCAGGAAGTGTTCCTCCAAACATTAGGCCGTACAGATATCCCTATGTCCAAAAAAGTGAAATTGAACGTATGGTTGCAGAAATGCTAGAGGCTGGTATAATTCAACCGAGTCAAAGTTCTTTCTCAGCTCCAGTAGTATTGGTGCACAAGAAGGATGGATCATGGCGCATGTGTCCGGATTATAGGGAGCTCAACAAGCTCACTATTAAAGATAAGTTCCCCATTCCTGTCATTGATGAATTACTGGATGAATTGCATGGATCAATTTACTTCACCAAGTTGGATCTTCGTTCGGGATATCATCAAATCAGAATGAAGATTGAAGACATTCTGAAAATCGCATTTAGGACTCATGAGGGTCATTATGAATTTTTGGTCATGCCTTTTGGCCTTACCAATGCACCTTCAACATTTCAAGGTTTTATGAATTCAATTTTCAAACCATTCCTTAGAAAATTTGTGTTAGTATTTTTTGATGATATACTAATCTACAGCAAGTCTTGGAAGGATCATGTTGAACATGTTGACAGGGTGCTACAACTATTGGAGGAGAAACAATTATATGCAAAAAGATCCAAATGTTTCTTTGGAGTCCAGGAGGTGGAATATTTGGGTCATATTGTATCTCATGAAGGAGTTAAGGTAGACCCTAGCAAAATTAAAGCCATTAAGGAATGGAAAATCCCCACATCCATAAAGCATCTGCGAGGATTTCTTGGGTTGACAGGATATTATCGCAAGTTTGTTAAGAATTATGGGAGAATAGCAGCACCTCTAACAACATTATTGAAGAAAGATTCATTTTCATGGACTCTGGAAGCAACAAAGGCCTTTGAACATCGTAAAGAGGAAATGTGCCAAGCACCGGTCTTAGCTACACCGGAATTCACAAAAACCTTTATTGTGGAATGTGATGCTTCAGGAAATGGAATTGGTGCTGTTCTAATGCAAGATGAAAGACCCATTGCTTTTGAAAGTCGTCCAATCAAGGGAAAGTTTTTAAGCAAAGCTATTTATGAGAAGGAAATGTTGGCAATACTCCATGCACTTAAGAAATGGCGACCCTACCTAATGGGAAGACACTTCAAAGTAAAAACGGATCATTATAGCCTTGAATACTTTTTAGAACAAAGATTATCCTCTGAAGAGCAACAAAAGTGGGTCACAAAGATGTTGGGTTATGACTTTGAAATCATCTACAAAAAAGGGAAGAAAAGTGTGGTGGCAGATGCACTCTCAAGAAAGGATGAGGATTTGGAAGCATTGTTGTGTGCCATTTCTATTATCCAACCAGATTGGATAAACGATCAACGGAGGAATGGAAGAATGACGAAGAAGTGTGGGCACTTATTCGAAAGCTACAACAAGATTCCAGTACTTCTGATACATTTAGCTGGCAAAATGATTCATTATGGTAGAAAGATCGCTTATACCTCTGTAAGAATTCCCAGCTAAAACAAAATATTCTTATGGAATTGCACACTTCTCCCTTAGGAGGGCACTCAGGATTTTTAAAAACTTACCACAGGGTTAAGAAGGAATTTTTTTGGGATGGCCTTAAATCAGATATTCAAAAGTTTGTGGCGGAATGTTTGGTTTGCCAACAAAATAAAGTTGAAACAGTTAAGACACCGGGTCTATTACAACCTTTATCCATTCCAAGCCAACGTTGGGAGGAGGTTTCAATGGATTTTATCACAGGTTTACCCAAGTCTGAGGGAAAGAGTGTCATCATGGTGGTAGTTGACAGACTTACCAAGTATGCACACTTTTGTGCATTATCACATCCATTTAAAGCCAGTATAGTTTCTACTGCATTTATGGAAACAGTTCAAAAGCTACATGGAAACCCAAAGATTATTGTAAGTGACAGAGATCCCATTTTCACTGGAAATTTTTGGACAGAATTATTTTCTTGTCTTGGTACTCAGTTAGCTCATAGCTCATCTTATCATTCTCAATCTAATGGGAAAACTGAGATAGTAAACAAATGTTTGGAAGGATATCTTCGTTGCTTTGTATCTGATAAACAGACACAATGGGTCAAATGGTTGCCTCTGGCTGAATGGTGGTATAACACTTCCTTCCATACAACAAAAAAAATGACCCCATTTATGGCACTTTATGGGTATCAACCACCATCCATCACATCATATTTAAGAGAAAATTCTAAGGTTCCAGCAGTGGAACATCACATCGAACATCAACAACAAGTCCTCCAACTCTTAAAGGACAACCTCGTGTTGGCACAAAATAGAATGAAACAACAGGTAGATCAACATCGCAGTGAAAGAGGTTTTGATGTAGGTGATTGGGTATTCCTACGGCTACAACCATATAAGCAAATGTCCTTAAAGCAAGCTAAGAAGGATAATAAATTATCACCAAATTATTATGGTCTGTACAAGGTGTTGCAAAAGATTGGTACTATGGCATACAAATTGGAGCTTCCTGCAGCTTCTCGATTGCACCCAGTTTTCCATGTTTCATGTTTAAAGAAGGTTATAGGCGACAAGCTCCCAATTCAAACAATATTGCCAGAACTTGAAGAGGAAGGAAAAATTATATTGGAACCGGAAGCAGTCACAGAAACAAGAACTCGACAGCTACGAAATCGATCAATTTCAAAGTATCTTATCAAGTGGAAGAACTTATCGGCTAAAGATTCCACATGGGAGGATGAGAATTTTATGCAGAAGTATCTAGAACTACTCAAGCGTTGAGCACAACACTTTTTTGAAGGAGAGGGGCATGTTGGGTCCCTATAATACTAGTGATTACCCCATTACTATTGTAGTTATACCCCTTATTTATATTGTTGTGCCCCTATTACCCCAATATTGTTATTTCTGTGCCCCATAGAATCCCTCTATTGTTATTTTTGTGGCTTTATATTATTATTGTTAGGTCGGTTGGATTATATTGTGACTCCTTAGACTCCTATATATAGAAAGGAGGTTTTGTCATTTGTATCATGGAATAATTGTTCATTTATGTAATGTAAAGGAGGTTGCCCCCTCGAAGAGGCTAAATTCTAAGGCGTTGATCTATCTTTTCTATCTTTTCTTGAGTTGGTTTCATAACAGAAAGGCACTCTCCATATCCATCTAGTATATTAAAATTCCTTGGGAAGCAACAAGAAAAATCAATACATATAAAATACATCTTGGCAACAAGGGTAAACATTTTAGAATAATCAATCTATTTACCCTATGAAAATACCTTGACCACAAGATGTGTTTTATTCTTATCAATAGAGGAACCAAAGGATCATACCAATTAAAGTTGTACAATTGGGAACTATTTTCAACTCTTCCGAAAGAAATAAGAATATTTTAATTATATAGCTCCCAAATGACTACATCATTAGAATAAAACTCCATTGTTTTTGAACCACCAAAAATATAGAGTAGATTGAACAACATGTTAGGAACAAGAAGAACATCAGTCATGCACTCATCATATATTTGCACACTTCTTTATCCTAACACAAAGATATTTTTAGAGTCTCGAATTGCAATTTATGAAATGCTACAATAAGATGGAGAAGAAAAAAACTCGTTAGAATGAGTCATATGATGTGTTGCACCAGACTCAAGTATCTATCTCTTTAATGATGCATGTAAAGATTGAGTAGATAAATCATGCCATTTACCAGGTGCAAAAGATTTGGGAAATAAAATATTGTGTTGTTGTATAGATTCATTCAAGGTGTTTAGTCAATTCAATGTTCTTAAATTGCTTACATAAATTATCGACCGAAGTTGGTAAACTTGTGAAGTGCAAGTGCGCTATATATGCTAGAATCTTTTTTGAGTTTATTAAGATAATGATTGTGGATGTTTTAAGAATTTTCTTTGTTCCTATGTTCTAATGAAAATTGCATATTTACAATTAAATTTCTACATAAACTCTTAAAAAGTAAAGTAAGACAAGCTATCATGATCCTCTTTAATAGACTATTGTTAGTTGCTATGTAAAATGATAAAAACAGAGCTACCTAAATTAATGTTCTAGAAAGATAATTACTTCTACTCTAAAATGAATTACTTCTATTCAAGGATGAGATTTATAAAGAAATCTATGTTAAGATATACGCACTACAATTAACAATCTTACTTGAAATAATAAAAATAAAAGCAAAAAAGAATGTGATCTAAACAAACGTATTTACTTATGAAAATAAGGAAATTATGTACATAGTCCTATTTCAGAAAGCATACAAATTATTTGAAATCGACAGACATCAAATGAAAAAATTGTAAACAAGTAATTACAAAGAAATGAATCTACGATAATGCAATTTTCAAAATAAAAAATGAAATGAACTAAATTGAATAATAAGCAAATGAACCTTGACTGTGTGTAGGGGCCCTCCACAAAACAACATGTTTTAAGACTTTATCTCAACAACTAACTGCGCATGATATCGATGAGAATGCTTCTTCAATTAAAAAGGAACATAGTTATGGAACTTCAAAATGTCAATTAAAAATTACATATATGTCTGCATGTTTTTTTTTATTTTTTTTTACAGAGTTATATATATAGCATTAGCGCTCAACAAATTGAGAATTTAATGCCTTAAAAACTTAAAAAAAATCCTAATCGAAATTCTAATCTGAGAATAGAGAATTTAAATTTTCTCGAAGATTTTCTATTTGGAAAGAAAATCAAAGAGTCATGATCTATTTGAACTCTTGCTACTCTGTTCATCCACGCGTTGACCTGCTTCTTTGACTACTCCATTGGGCGATTTCGTTGATGATTTGGCTCATGCGCATAGGAGGAGATCCATGAGGAGATCAATTCATATCTTCCCATGTGGTTCTTTGCTTGCGTGACATACTGGAATCTGGAAAACCATGGATATAGCTATGAAATCATGAAACAATAGATTCGTGTTAATTCCGTAGGTATTACAATCTTTAACTTAATAATAAGACACATTAATAAATATGAAAAATAAGAGATCTGAGTAGCTTACCATGTCAAAATATATATTTTTACTGTTTATTTGAGTTGATAGCAATGATGAAAAGAGGAAAAATGGATAGAAATGGTGTCAAAAACAAAACAGTGATGAGACTCTACATCCCCCCATGCTGAGGTCTTTGCATGTCCTCATGCAAAACACAAAACTGATGTCTCTCGTTTAATCACTGCATTTCTTTTGAAACCTATGCAAGTACTTCCAACTTCATCTTTTTCCCTTTCTTTCCACCCACTACCATCCTTGGATTTTTCATGAGAATCTTGTACTTCAAGTTTATGACTTGCCTTTGTAGAGCTCTATTTTTATACTTCAACTTCTCGTTTTTCTTATACCACAAACTTAGGTGTAAAAGGAG
This sequence comes from Pinus tabuliformis, assembly GCA_031772625.1. Lineage (NCBI taxonomy): Eukaryota > Viridiplantae > Streptophyta > Pinopsida > Pinales > Pinaceae > Pinus > Pinus tabuliformis. The sequence goes on along the minus strand of CM062820.1, from coordinate 1,210,113,402 downwards.
ATTGTCACTATTAGCCATTTGGATTTCACTCTGCATATTTAGGGTTTGATTCTCCTTTTGAAAGTACCTATTTAGTGTCTTTAGCTCGAAAATTTCTTGTTTTAAAAGATTTATTACTAGAGGTTCTTGTGGTTTACTAAACTGTACTTCTTCTTGATTTGAAGCTGATGTGTTTTCTGCATATCTTTTCTCAAGAGACTCAATATAATCATAAATTTCTTTCTGTATAGGATCAATTTTAGGTGTTCTTTGGCCTGGACTCTGAGCAGGTGTGATGAAAGTTGGTGAAGAAACCCTTGAATCTTCCTCTACTTCTAAGTCAATATGCTCCATACTTTTTGTAGGTCATTCTTTTGTTGTTGGATTGAGTCTAGTACTTCTTCTTAAGGTTGTCAGAGGAGGCTTTTGAATTTTTTGATTTCCTTCTTTCTATCTTGGGTATGCTCTCTGCCTTTTTGTTGGATTTCTTTCTTCTAACATCCTTCTTGTTCACATTCTCTAAAATTTCTGCAAGAGGAATGCCATCCTCTGACTGCTCCTGTGACTATTGTTGTCCTTATTCTACTGGTCCTTTGGTTTTTCTTTTTCTCCCTCTCTTAGCCTTGCTGTTGCTTGGCTGTTCTTGGTTATCTTCTCTAAATGGTTCCTCACTAAAGAACTTTCCCAATTATCACCCATATTTTTAAGATGAAATTCAATAAGGATTTTAATGATACCATGGTGATACATGGTGTTTTCTATAAACTAAATTTTCCTTTGGACATTCCATGACATCTTTCTTAGACTATTAAGTAAGAAATATGGAAGATTTATTTCATTATCCTTAATAAAATTCATTAGTAGTCAGATATTCTAGAAATACATGCATCCAAATTTCCCTTCGTAAGTAAATTTTTTTTGAATTATCATAATCAAATTTCTCCACTTACTTTTTAATGCTGTGCTCAGGATGCTCTTCTTGAAAATGGCAGTGTCCATGCTAGGGTTCTTCAGAAAAACTTTCGAGTCTTCTCTCTCAATGCTTCTATTTTAAAACCATTTTTCTCCAATTCAATGCCATCCAGTAGCTTCGGCAACAAAGGTTTATGTCACAATAAATTTTATGTCCCCTATCTCGACTTCCACCCCATCAAAGGCTATGGCGAAGGACTTGGTTACTTTCTTTTGGAAACCATCAAATTTCTCCACAAACTCTAGCCACTGCACTTTCTACAACAATTCCCTTGTTTGTGGATATCCTTCTAAACATTTTATTCCTACTAGTTCTATTCTCAACCATGGATCAGAAGTTTTGTCTCAAGACTATTTGTTTGATAGGGTATGAGGGTTTTAGAGTAATGAGGAGGAGAGTGTGAATGGTGGGAGTGTAGGTGGTAAGGGTATGACAAAGTGTGACATAATATAACTATTGAGAGTATGGATGAGCATGATTTGGGTGATGGGATAAATAAAAATTGGAATGTGGGTTGGAGCATAGGTATAATGATGAGGAGTGAATGGCGGATTAGATTCGATTTGACACAATACTATCAACGCTTAGTAATGATGATTTTGAACTTGGCAGTACAATGTGTATATAATTCATACAATTAATGTTTTTGATCCCTTTTATCAAATTAAAGAATTGCATACATTGGAATTATTTCTTTCTAACCTTTGCTTGTTGTCCTTTGTATTGTCTTTAGGTGCCTTGCAGTGAAGGGAGTCAATCAATCTTTCAATTATTCCATCAAAAATCTTTGTCAAATTGACTGCAAAAATCTATCAGCGCTGCAGAAACTCAATAATTTCATAGCTATTTATTTTGAAAAAGAAAAGAGTGGGACATGAAGAAAATGGGTTTAAAATAGGTGTGAAGAAAATTTAAGGTGTCAAAAATTGATTTTCACCTTAGATTTTATGTATGAACATGCCAGCCATTGTTGGTTGTCATATATATATATATATATATATATATATATATATATATATATATTCGAAAGAAAAATATTTTTGGAGATTAAGTTGGAGAAGAAAGAAAATCCGTTTTCACCAACTTTAAATCAATATTATCTTGCAAATTTTTGATAAATTATTCCTTGGTGAATGGCTTATGATAGATTCTCAGCCGATGACCATTCACAAGAAAAGTGATCCTTTCTCCATCAATAGTTCTGATCTTGACTATAACATTGTCAAAGAATGTTTCAATCTCATAAGGCCCAAGCCAATGAGTTTGAAATTTCCCTTGGAAATCTTTGAACTTTGAATCAAATAGTAATGCCCAATCTCTTGGTTGGAATTTTCTCTCTTTGATATATTTTTCATGCCATCTAGAGCTCTGTTGTTGAACTAGATTAGTTCTTTGGATTGCATTTTGTCTTATCTCATCAAGTTTATTTAGTTGCTCCATTCTTTGTTTTTGTGCTCCTGAAAGATCAAGGCCCAATTTTACTGTGGTCTTGAAAGTTTTAACTGGAAACTCAATAGGAAACATGACTTGTTTTCCATAGAAAAGCTCACGAGGAGTAGGTACTGTAGTGTTTCTCCATGTGGTACGATATGCCCATAAAGCTTCTGGAAGCTTTTCTGCCCAATCTCTTTTATGTAGATGCATAGTTTTGGTGAGAATTTCTTTAATGACTTTATTGGTGGACTCCACCTGTCCATTTCCTTGAGGATGATATGCAATAGAATTTTGATGTTTGATTTTGTATTCCTCCATTATCTTCTATACCAACTTGGATGTACATTGAGTACCTTGATCTGTTACAATTTCTCTTGAACACCAAAACGAGTAAAGATATCCTAAAAATGAATGAAACTACAACATTTTCAGTAGCATAAAGAAGTGCTTTAAATTCTACCCATTTTGTAACATAATTAGTGCAAACAAGAATGTACCATTTTTGTTTCGAAGGTGGATTGATTGGACCAACAAAATCCAGAGCCTATTTTTCAAAAGGTTCAATAAGTACCTAAGGTTGTAGAGGCATCTCATCAGAAGGAACAAGTTTCCCCATCCTTTGACAACTATCACATGTCTTAACATACTCTCTGGCATCCATAAAAAGGGAAGGCTAATAGTATCCTAAGAGAAGGACTTTGTAAGAAGTTATTTTGTTATCAAAGCGTCCTCCACATGGTTCATTATGACAAGATTTCAATATCTCTAGTACTTCATCTTCTCTCACACACATTGGGATGATCAGTTATGCATTTGTTTTATACAATTCTTCATTTATCCATGAATAAGATGCATTAATTTCATGGAAAATTTTAGGGGCGAATTTTCGCCCTTGGGCTAAATTAAGGGGTTTTATATTTTTATTGGGCAAATATTTTGTATCATAGTACATTGTTACAAATCGCCTCAAATTTATTTTATAAAAAAATAGGTATACAGGTTATCCCACCTTATTTTAAGGGAGAGGGTAAAAAAACAAATTTAGCCCTTGAAATTAGGAGTTACAATCTTCCATTCGTCCTCATTTTCAAGAAAATGTATTTATGATAGTTATAAATATAAATATAAATACAATGGAGGTATAGTAAATAAATAAAAGCTCTTTTTATATTTAATCCATAACCCTATTTCTATTTAAGAAGGCTCAAAAACGAGGTTTCATTTAAGTGAATCCTATGGGTCAAATACCATATTTATAAAAGAGGTATGGTAAATTAATAAAAATATAAATAAACGAGAGGTATGGTAAATAAATAAAACATTTTTTTATATTTACTCCGTATGTCACCTTATATTTATGAACACGCAAGGGTGTAAATAAATAAAAATATAAATAAAGTAGAAGTATGGTAAATAAATAAAACCTCTTTTTATACTTCAAAGGTATGGTAAATAAATAAAAATATAAATAAACTATAGCTATGATAAATAAATAAAACCTCTTTCTATATTTAGTCCATAATCCTCTTTCTATTTAAAGAAGGCTAAAAAAAGAGGTTTTATTTAATTGAATCCTATGGGCCAAATACCATATTTATAAAAAAGGTATGGTAAATTAATAAAAATATAAATAAACGAGAGGTATGGTAAATAAATAAAACATTTTTTATATTTACTCCATAAGCCACCTTATATTTACGAACATTGAAAAATGTGTTATATTTAGGTGAAGCCTATGGGCCAAATTATTATTAATACCATGCAAAAAAGAATTATTAACCCTAATACTAGTATTAATAAAAATAAATATGGCACATGGTATTGACCCATGGTATTCACATGGAATGCAGCCTATTTAAAGGGGGAATTAAACTAGCATAGATCCATCTTTACTCTTGATCAAATATCGTGATATGCAAACTAACATAGAGTGAAAAAATATTTGACCCCTCTCGGGGCTTGGTAGATCAAGAGTAAAAATGGATCTTATAATTTAATGTCACTTAAACATTTTAACTTGATTAAAATAAAAAAATAAAATAAAAATCAATTATTAATTTTTATAAATTAGTAATAGTAGTTTTTAAGATCCAAGTTTATGATAACCCATGGTATTGACCCATGGTAATACCATGGTATTCATGTGAGCATAGACAATTTAAAGGGGAAATTCTATTAGCTTAGATCCATCTTAATTTCGGGTCTACCAAGTGCTGGGAGGGATAAATAGATTTCATCCCTCTAAGAGTAGTAGATGTGGAGTTAAGATGGATATAGGTTAGTTTTTATGATAATGAAGATATTAAATAGACTTAGGAAATTATATTGTAAAAAAAATCTTAAGGTGAATGGTTAAAGCTACATTTAGTCACTTCACAAAATTTCGTAAAAAATACCAATATCTCCATTAATATTGGTTTTTCTGATTTAACAAAAAAAAATTCAAAACAATGAAATCTTAACTCTTTCCGCAATCACCCTTGTAGAAGAGAGATAGTCGCTGCCCAGAGTTCCCACCATTTTTCAAACATTCTCAATATGATATCTTCATGAAAAAGTTAAGGTACTTATCTTGGATTAGTTGTTTGAAAATTATGTTGGTTTGTACAACCTTTCATCTTCTCTGCTATTCTTAGTTTGTCGTAATGATCTGTAGGGGTTGGGTCACTGCACCATATTGTCCTAAAAGGCGGAGATTGTGCACCAAAAAGGAAATTACTCCTCATGTTACAACACTCTTAAAAATGGTATGAAGGTAGTGAATTATGCTAATAAGAAATTTAGATTGGGAGAGATGTAATTAAATTTCATTATTTAATTGAAGATTTCCAATTAAAATAATAATAAATCTACATTTATATATTTATATATTGATTGGAAGACTTCTCACAACAGTCACTTCTTTCCATTAGATCCCCTTCAGGCCTTTGGGATACCTACTACTTCATTATATTATATAGTTGGGGCTTGCTACTTGTTGGCGTGTTGGGGGTAAACAAACTTGATGGTTTTTTTTTTATTTTTATTTTTTTTTATTTTTTATTTTTTATCTCGTAGTTGGAGTCTATGGAATAAGAAAGAAATTTGATAGCTCGGCAAAAGTGGTAGCTTGACAAAAGTGGTAGAGAAAACATTAATCTCTCCTACCATGACAAACATGGCCACTAAAACTTGCAACATTGTTTGTAGGAAGTGAAAATTATGTTTCTTTTTTCCAAACATGTATGTTAGTATATAACAGTTTAATGAATATGTTTTAATATTATCATATATGGTTTCATACTTTAACAAAACATTCACCAAGACTTCACAATGTTTTATTATTCAGTGAAATATTTTCCAAGATCTTACAAGTTTTTATAATTCAATGAAAGATTCGCCATGACTTTACAAGATAATATAATCTAGTGAGAGATTCACCTATATATATATATATATATATATATATTAGTGATAAAATCACCTCCCATTTTTCCTATGTATCATGGGGATTCACCCATTTATTATACATATAAATTTAGGGTGGTTCTTAAAATTTTCCCTGATTAATTTGAATTACCTTCCTTTTTTCTCGAGGAGACAAGTATGATGGTATTATTTCTGTAGCCAAATAGTTAGCAATATCTACAAACCATGGAGATTTAGTAGATACTGTAAAAGGATATTCATCAGGAAAATTATCTTCTATAGGCATATCATTGTTATCATTTTGAATCTGTGATCAAAATTCAGCAAATGTGTTTTGTTTTCCAGGTCGATCCAAAATATTAATGTTAAACTCTTGTAGCAACAATAACCATGTAGTGATTGATTTATTCATTAAGTATCTAATTGCAGAATGATCAGTATGTACAAAATTTTCATAGCCAATAATATAATGTTTTGATTTATTGATGGCATGAACAACAACTAAAAACTCCTTTTCTGTGATAGTATAATTTAACTCTACAGGAGTCAAATTTTTACTAGTGTAATAAATGGCATATGGAGTTAAGTCCTTTTGTCCACAACTCCTAAAGTTGTATTTGAAGCATCAACCGAAAAATGAAAAGGTAATTTCCAATTTGGTCCTCTAAGAATGGGTGCTTCAGAGATTTTCTCTTTTAATGACTCAAAAGCCTTTTGGAAATCATAATTTCAATTGAATTCACAATATTTCATGAGTAGCTTGAAAAGTGGAGATACCATTTTGTAAAGTTTTCTATAAATCTTCTATAATGAACAGTGAAACCAAGAAAACTTCCAGCATCTCGTTGACAAGTTATAATTGATAATTTAGAAATGGCTTCTACTTTATATGTGTCCACTCTAATTCCATTTCCTAAAATATGGTTCCTAGAAAAATTCCCTCTATAAACATCATAACATTTTTCACGACTTAATGAGATATTTTTATCTTTACATTTAGTGAGAACCTTTTCCAAATTTTTAAGAGCTCTTCAAAATATTTTCCATAAACTGTAAAATTTTCCATATAAACTTCTACACAATCATGAATTAGATTAAAAAAAAGAAGCCTAATACTGCTCTTTGGAATGTTGCAGGAGCATTACATAATCCAAAGGGAAGTATTCAGTAAGCATAAGTTTTCCATGGGAAGATAAAGGTGGTTTTATCTTGGTCTTCTGTGGCTACATGGATTTGGTTATACCCACTAAAACCATCTAAAAATGAAAAATATTTCTTTCCTGCCAATGTATCTAAAACTTGATATATGAAAGGAAGTGGAAAGTGGTCTTTTAAAGTGGCTTTATTCAATTCCTAATAGTTAATACACACTCTCCATTTTCCATTCCTTTTAGGGACAATTACTAAGGGTGAAACCCACTCACTATCTGATATTGGATAGATGAAAATGACATTTAACAGTTTTTGTAGTTCTTCCTTAACAATCTCCCTTAAATTTGGATTCATTCTTCTTTGAGGTTGTCAAACTGGTTTGGCATTTTCTTCAATGTAGCTATGATGTTTACAAGTATTAAGATCAATTCCTTTCATGTCAGTATATTCCCATGCATAAGAAGATGAATGTTCTTGTAACATCTTGATAAATTCTTTTTTTTGAAATTCTTCCAAATTATTGTTGATATTCAAAATTTTTCGGGGAAATATTTCAATTGTAGAATTGCCAAATTTTTCCATAGTGACAGATAGTTGACGAGATGATAAATATTCAATATTGCATTGTTCTTGAAAACTCAGACTAGATTCACAATATAACGAAGGTTCATTATTTTCCATTAAATTTAAAAGTGTATCTTCTTCATCTAATTGTGATGTGGCAAAGATTGGTCTTATATTCAATTCATCATTTATCCATTCTTCATTTTCAACCTCTACTGTTGTTTTTTTATAGTGGATACAGTGTGAATTTCTTTGTTGTACTACCATCACAAATGAACATATCACTAGATCTACTACTTTTCAAAGCATTAGTTGTAGCTAGCCATGGTATTTCTAGAATCAATGGATGTCCTCCTAAGTTATTCTTGGGGTGTTAAAATCATAAAATCAATATGTTATTCCCTAGAATCTAAGGATACATATATGTCTTCTAGTACACCATCAGGTTTGATTACAGATCTATATGCCAATTGTAATAGTGTAGGTGTATATTGAAGATTAGAAAGTTTTAATTGATTTATAGTTTGTTTTCTCATGATATTTATGGCTGCTCCTAGATCAATCAATGTATTTTGGATCTCTACACCACTGATGTGTCTTTTCACAATGGGACTTCCTGGATCAAGATATTTTTGAATTGTTGTTTTACCCATAATGATATCTTCAGTTTTTCCAACAAGTTGGATTCTTTTGATTTCTTTTCTCTTTCTTCCAAGTCCTTTTATGCTCAAGTCCCTAATTGTTTTTGTGAAAATTGGTATTTTATTAATGGATTGAAGCAAAGGAATCTCTATGCAAACATTCTTCAATTCATCTAACATGTCTTAATTAGGCAATGAAATTTGTTTCTCTACCCCTTCATCAATTTTCAATCTTTCAGGGAAGGGTGGTTTTGAAATAGATACTGAAGGTTGTTCCATAATAGGAGTTGAGTTATTTGGATGTGTTGGAGTAACTTGTTTTTGAGTTTCTTATTTTTTATTATTAAGAGACTTTTCTTCTTCGAGGATCTTTTCTTTTCACTTTCTTGAATAACAACTGAGGGGGACTTCTTTTCTAATATTCTACCAGATTTAAGTTGAACATTATTTAGATCTAGTGGAGTTATCCTGTAGGTTTGAAAATTTTATCCTTCCATATTGTAAACAGTTTGTGAATTTTTATTATTGTTTGGATTTGGAAGTGGTTGGGCATGAAATTGATTTGGTATTTGAGGAAATGGTAGTGAAAGTTGTGGACTCACATTGTGAGGTTGAGTTTGTTGAACAGGCTAAAGATAATATTGTGGAGGAAAAGTAGGATATGATTGTTGAAATTGTGGAAATTAAGGATATTGAGGATATTGAGGGAATTTTCTACAAGTATTTTTCCATCCTTGTGACCAAGGTTGTGGCCAAGATTGCCAAATCATTAGGGAAGTTCAATTACTTTGTGAATATTGTGCAAATGGTTGAGGATTAAAACCCTGAGCTATATTTGGATGTGGATTTTGCCAAGGTCTTTTAGCAATAAAACAAAGAGGGTCTACTTGATTTGGTACTCCTTCTTCTTGATAAACAACTTTAAGACCTGGTATTGATGGACATTCTTTTGTATCATGATTTTCTGCACAAATAATACAAGTTTCTATACTTTTTAAATCAAGAGGAAATTCTATCAAGGCATATTCCTTTTTGCACTTAGGACAAAAACTGGACAATGCAACATTTTCAGCTTTTTGCTTGTTTTGTATTTTAAGGGTTTCAATTTGTTCACTAAGACTCCCTAAAATATTTGTTTCAAATTTATCAAGAAAATTTCTGAATTTTTCTCTACATACTGTCCCAGCTGCAGATTTATTAATCCTTGATAGAAGAGGATCTCTTGGATTTTTCCCAGTTCTTTATTTGCCTCTTGAAATGTGTAAGAATAGCTCACAAATTTCTCCTAGTGATAATTGAGAACTGTCTCCCTTACCCATTATATTAAGAAGATCAATCCATTCATCTCTCATTGATTTTAATAAGAGAGCTTTCAAAGTTTCCTCATCTAGATTATTCATTTTTTGCCCTTTTTACATTGTAAGCAAATCTTTCAATGAAATCTTAAAGATTTTCATCTTCTTTTTGTGTCATTTTAAAGAATTCATATTTAATGTTATGGGGCATAAAGTAATCCTTATATTTCTCTAATAATGTGGTTTTCATTTGTTCCCATGTTCTTATGGAGTTTATTCCTAAACCCATAAACCATTTTAATGTTGCATCCTTAAGGGTTGCAGGGAATAATTTCAACTTTTGAGAATAATGTAGATAATCATATGATCTACACAAGACTTCAAATTCAAAGATAAATGTCTCACAATCTTCACTCATTAATCCATGAAAGTTTGTAAGGATAGAGGGTGAGCTATTTTTCATTGTTACAGTTGTATCTTCATCAAGGATTGGAAATCCAAAAGGTTATGGATTTATATTCTCTCCTCTTCCTCTTCCTCCATCTCTTCCACCTCTTCTTCCTCCTCTTCCACCTCCTCTTCCTCGTCCAATTCTAGGTTGTTCACCATTCAAATTATGTACCTATCCTTCCCCTTATCTAGCCATTGTATACTCTTCAGAACTAATATAGGGCTTTGATTCTGGTTCTAAGATTGGGTTTTCAATCTCCTCTAGTTCCTCTAGTTCTTCTAGCAATGGTTTGAAGTAGGTTTCTTCTTCCTCTTGTTCAGTAGGAACTTCCAACTCTTGAGCCAGAAGTTGTTCTCCAGTTAAATATAGGAAAACTATTCCTGTTGTTGGGGGTATGGGATCTTCTTCAATTACAACTTTTGCTGATGAATTTGGTGAATCTCTAGGTTGGATTTTAGATATTATTACCTTAGGAAGTCTATGTTCGGTTGATATGTATGGAATTCGAGTTTTTATGGGTGGTGTGGCACTATGAGGTCATGGTGGAGTAAGTGATTTTGTTGGAATTAAGCTCTTTCCTCTACCTACAAATCTACCACTAGACTCTATTTCCCTATGCGTATCAATATTTTGTTTTAAATAAATCAATACTTCTATTTACACTTCCCCGACAATGACGCCAAAATGTTTATTCAATTCAATGTTCTTAAATTGCTTACATAAATTATCTACTGGAGTTGGTAAACTTGTGAAGTGCAAGTGCACTATATATGATAGAAGCCTTTTTGAGTTTATTAAGATAATGATTATGGATGTTTTAAGAATTTTCTTTGTATCTATGTTCCTAACGAAAACTGAAGATTTACAATTAAAGTTCTACGATCAACTCTTGAAAAGGAAAGTAAGACAAACTATCATGATCCTCTTTAACTGACTATTGTTAGTTTCTATGTAAAATGATAAAAATAGAGCTATCTAAACTAATGTTGTAGAAAGAAAACTACTTCTACTCTAAAAAAATTACTTCTATTCAAGGAAGAAATTTATAAAACAATCCATGTTAAGATCTACGCATTGAAATTAACAATCTTAATTGAAATAATAAAAATAAAAGTAGAAATAATGTTATCTAAATAAAAATATTTACTTATGAAAAGAAGGAGATTATGTACATAGTCCTATTTTAGAAAGTATACAAATGATTTGAAATCAACAGAAAACAAATGAAAAAACTGTAAACAAGTAATTACAAAGAAATGAAACTATGATAATGCAATTCTAGAAATAAAAAATAAAATGGATTGAACTGAATAATAAGAAAATGAACCTAGACTATTTGCAGGGGCCCTTCAAAAAAACAACAAGTTTTAAGACTTTATCTCAACAACAAACTTTGCATGATATCGATGAGAATGCTTCTTCAATTAAAAAGGAATAGAGTTATGAAACTTCAAATTGTCAATTAAAAATTACATATATGTCTACGTGTTGTTTTCTATTTTCATAGATATATATAGTATTTGTGCTCAACAGATTGAGACTTTCATGCCTTAAAAACTTGAAAATAATCCTAATCTAAATGTTAATCTCATAACGAAGAATTTAGCATTTCTTAACTATTTGTTATTTGGAAATCAAATCAGAGAGTCATGATCTATTTGCACTCTCATTGCTCTGTTCATCCACGTGTTTACCTACTTCTTTGACTACGCCACTGGGTGATTATCTTGATGATTTGGTTTAGGCGAATAGGAGGAGATCCATGAGGAGATCAATCCCTATTTGCCCATGTGATTCTTTGCTTGGTTGGCGTACTGGAATCTGACAAACCATGGAGATAACTTCGAAATCATGAAACGACTGCAGATTCGTGTTAATTTTGTAGCTATTACAGTATTTAACTTAATAGTAAGGCACATTAATAAATATGAAAAATAATACATCTGAGTACCTTACCATGTCAAAATCTACAGTTTTACTATTTATTTGAGTTGATAGCAATGATGAAAAGAGAAAAAATGGATGCAAATGGTGTAAAAAACAAAACAGTCATGCAACTCTACACAAGGCTGCTAACTTCAACCAACATTTGGATTCAGCATACACCAGTATGCTAGAAAACCTCAAGGCTTCACTTGAATTCTTCTTTCTTTTCTTGGAGGGAGACTCACCAGACTTGGGGAGAGGGAGGAAAAGACTTTTCTTTCTCTTGAAACTTGGAGGGAAGCTCAATAGCTTAACCATGATATTTCTTCTATTCATATTAAAAAGCACCTTTGGAGGTTTGAATCATAAGATCTTGATTCTTAGATCCATAAGAGTAAGTAATTTTAGAGAGAAATAAATTATTTGTTTTTTCAATCACAATTTTGACTTATCTCTTTTTACTAAATTTGTGAGTATAGATATTAGTTTAATGTGAAATTACAAATATAAACTATACATACTTTAGATAAACCTCTATTGAGATAAACTGTTTTTTTTTAAAGAGAATTGATTTTTATATATTATTAGTTTATCTTACTTCAAGTATATCGCAAAATGAATGCTTATTGGATATGGAATTTATTTGTACTTCCCATAAGTAATTATAATCAAAATTTAAATAATTTTATAAAAAAATAAATGGAAGACATAATAAAAATTTTAATCTTTTCTTTTTTAAACATAAATAATTGAAAACTATAATTGTATGTTATTTCTATATCCATATTTATATAAATGCATAAATCCAATGGAAATTATAATTGAGCATAGAGGCTTATTCTATAGCGTATAGCCCACTATGAAGGGATGTGTAATTGGTTCATTTGTCAGTCCCTTTAAAATAAAAAATAAAAACTGAAATTATGTTCTAAATAGAAAAATAATTTCAACTAATAATAATAAATAAATAAGAGTAAAAAAATGTATGAGTAAGATGTTTAAATTTTATACTTTTCAAAAATATTTCAAGAAGAGACTTAAATAAATTATTTAAAGATCTATGTTAAGTAATTTATGTGGATATCAACTTCTTATATATTTATATATAGAAAATAAATAGTTAAAATAAAACATTTTAATGCTATATAAAAAACATATTCAATGTGGATTATCAATAAAATATTTTAATAAGAATTAATATTGATATATACTTAAAAATATATTAATAATAAAAAACTATTTTATTTTGCTTGATAAAATGTCTCAATGTATATATGATGTAAAATATTTTAATGTAAATTACTTATATATTATATATCATTTAAAACAAATTATGTGCATATCATGAAAAAAAGCAAGTTTTTTTTATGGTTAAAACATTTATTTGGTCTTATATATACTATATTTATCATTCAAAAATACAATTTAAACAATGAAAATTACACATTGTGTTTTGCACTCTAAAGAAGTTTGCACTTGAAGATTCGTACTTAAGATGGATCTATGATGATTCTACAACCCAGTACAAGGGGATGTGGGGATGTCTAAGTTTGTTCGTCCATTCCCCAAGTTGACACTTGCCCCTTTCAAATAAAAGTAAAAGTTATGCTCTAAATAGAAAAATAATGTTGGCTATAATAAAAAATGAATATTAGGTAAAGTAATTAGAAGTAAAAATAAAAAAATGAGTGAGTTTTTATGGTTAAAACCTTTATTTAGTTCTATATATACTTTATATAGTGTTTAAAAATACAATTTAACCAATGAAAAATAACACATTGTATTTTGCACACTAAAGAAGTTTGCATGTGAAGAAAATGTTGGATCCATACTTAAATGGATCTATGGGGTTTATTGATAAGACACTACATGATGTGAATATGAGTGCACCATCCGATAATTTTGATAACTTAGATACTTCTGAATGGCAATTTCTCACACCAAATATTAATCATGCAATCATATCAAAACTCACACTACTTAAAAACAAAAAAACAATTTTAATATATATTTTTTAATTTCTAAAATAATTTAAAAGATCAGGCAATGCATTTAAAACAATTCAAAATTATAAATCAATTTAATTACCTTTAACGACTATCACTTCCAAATAACTAATAAATTATTATTTTAATCAAATATACCTTCTAGATAACTAATGAATTAATTACTTTAACAAAATTAATTTCTTTAGCCTCATAAATAATAAAATAATTTCTTTCTTTCTTTAAAAAGCAAATCAATCAAATACTAAGCCTATTTTTTTTATTTTTTTAATATATTAAATTAATACAATAAACTCAATCCGATGTCGGAAAATATTTTCATTAATGTTTATTTTTTCAAACTCTCCTTTTTTGATATTTGGGCCCTGGAGATCGCTCGGTAAAAGAAATTAGCTTTCCCTTTTAACTCGTAAGTAAGAAAAATTATTAGTAGCCGACCAATCCACATTATATGCCCACTTAAAAATGAAATATACTTAATCTAGAACTTAAATAAACTTAGAAGGTAAATAAAAAGAATTACAATAATTTCACTTAATCAATTAGATTAAATTTAATTAATATTATTAAAAATAATATTTAAGTTGTTAAAATTTAGATTTAAGTGATTTATATTGTAAATGAGAATGTTTTTCTGATTAATCATATTATTAAGATTTGGTCGACATTTTAAACCAGCTAATGTGATACATCCTCAACACGAAGGTGAAAAATCGATCAATCCTAAAGAATAAATAGCAAAGATGCATAAGGTTGAGAGTTAGCCATTAAAAATTAATTAGCTAATTCTTAATAACTAGTGTGTATATATATATATATATATATATATAAGAACTAATTAAATAAAGTCAATAATATTATAAGGGGTTAAAAGTTATAAAAAGTATTAAAATATTCATTTGAATAAGTTTAATATTCTTATTAATACATTAATTATTTAAAAAGGGTAAAAATTATATTAAGAATTTAAGTTTAATATTCTTATTAATATGTTAATTATTTAAAAAATTTGAAAATTATATTACAAATTTAAGTGTAACACCCAATGTTGGAATAGTTTTTTTTACTGATTAAATACTTTTACTTTGCATAACTTAGTAATTTATGATGGTTGCTAAAGTTGTGGTAAGGAAAAAACTTTGCTTTAAGACAAATGTATAAAAAAGAGAACAAATATAGGAAAATAATATTATGACTTGGAAGGTTACAATTGTGAACCCAGGATAGTAGACAAATAAACAAGAATTTAAGAAATGTCTTATTAATTTTATTTTCTACACAGTTAGAATCCGTTATCAGTTTTTCTTTTCCTTTCCTATAGAGGGACAAAAACCCCATCTCAGGGGAAATTCAGGGATGGCAAGATGAGAAGCTCGAGGATATGGAGAAAGAAGGAAAAGGCTAAAACTTGTCATAGTAGTTGACAAAGAAATATTATGCTTACAGAGGTGTTCTTGAACTGAATCTGGAAGTCAGTGGAACTCTCAGACTGATTCGTGAGAGTACAATAATGGATTGGACTTGTGTGTCCTAAGGTTCATATGTTGGTTACCTGAAGTTGGAATTTCTTCCTCAATTGACTCATGAGGATGTAATTTACAGTTCGAGGTTAGGCGGTGAGACCTTTTTGCTAACTGTGGAAAATATAAGTATTTATGTAAAAAAATTAGTCCCTATTTTTCTTCCTTATTTTTAAAGAAAAGGAAAAAGAATTCTGTGTTTAAATTTCTATCAGTGTTGAAAATAGTCAAGGCAAAAATAAGGGAAATGACCTAAGAAAACTCTGTAAAAATTAATTTTCTTAAAGGAAAATTGTAGAGAAAATGTATAACTTTATTTTGATTTAGAAGTAGGGAATACATAATTCTGACTGTAAATATAACTGGCATCAATAATTGGCCATAAGTGGATAACATTCTAAGAGGATTGGTTTGTTTGTGAGGTGATAGGCTTCTTCTGTTTACCCGTAACTTGTAGGTTCATCACATGTTTAGGCAGTCTGAAGATATTTGTGATCATTGATAACCACCTGTATGATAATGAATAGGTCCTCGGTTACCGGGTCCTAGTCTTTATCAGGTTGGTAGGAGGTAATTTCAGGAGCACAAGTTTAGAAATCAGTGTCATCCTTAAATTAAACAACTTTAATTGCCACAGACTTCGATGGAATAAATTTGGAACAAACTGAAGCCAGAAAGCTATACATAAACGCATTCAGTGAAATGAAATAGGAACTTAACAAACTTACAAGAAGAATCTTCACAAAACTTAATTCAAGAGCTTATTAAACAATGTGAAATTCTAGCTATAGAGACTAGGAGAAAGAAGTTAACTAAGATTTTTTTTCTTCAGATTATTCATAGCAAGCTGAGCAAGAAAAACTTACATGGGAAATGTCAAGAATGATAAAAAAATCTGCTTAAATCATCTTAATTTCTCTGTACAGAACGCATAGAGACTATCAAAGAAAACTTCCCATAAAACATTAAGAATTTATATTAGCATATATGCTTAGAGAGTCGGCCATCAAATACAAAAAAGGGGCCAAAGGCACCATTTGTAATTAAGTTATAAAGTTACTGTGCATGCAACTCACATCTCTTAAATACAAAACGAACCCAAATGGTTCATTGTAGTAGATATACATAAAAGGTGTAATGCCTTACTTAAAATGAGAGCTTCCTATGAGGAATGCCAAAATGGGTGGAAACCCAGAAATTCTTAAAGCTAGACAAAAAACCTGGACACTAGATTGAAGACTTCGCTGCCTGTTGTGAGTTCCGAACTAGCACAAGACAAGGGTCGTGAGGAGTCATGTACCTGTCAATAAGTTAAGTTGCAGGTTAGTGGTAAAACCAAGGAGAATAATAAATTTATAAGTCCAAACTCTCAAAAGTTCTCATGTAAAATTCAACTATTTGATTACCTATGAGAGTAGAGGTTTTCAAACATTTCACTCGTTGATTAAAGAAATCTAACTTGAAATACAAGTTCTAGATGATCCACAGTAAGTCCGGAAACCATAAACACTGTAAATAGAAGCAGAAATACCTTAAAGAGTGTACATATAACCCAGAAATTGAACATCTTAACGGGGCAAGTCGACTGTAACCAAACCCTTATTTTGAAGCAGGCGAGAAAAGAACACCATAAGTAACAAACCCAAAAATGTTAGGGCTTGGCTTATGCCAACAATGAATTCAAAGCTTGACATGGGGTTTACTTGTGTCACACAATTGCAGCAAATCAATTTAAATTTAATTATGTTTCAAAGGGAAAAGTTGATAAGGGTCAATTAGAGTGTGAAGGCCACCATTTACCTCCATGGCGATTGATAGCTATATCTCTGACCAGATGAAAGCTGGAAAAATCAAACGAGTTGTAGAGCTCGCGCTCGCTTGTCGGCAAAGAAAATGAGGGACTAGAAGAAGGACAGGGAAGGGTTAGTTACCCTAACAATATCTAGACATATATGAAATGCTCAATGCCAACCATTCATCCCACGGTGGAGGTGTGTACTTATGTCATTCAATCATGACCGATAATTTCTAGAGGATCTTAAGGAGCCTCTCAGACAAAAAGAACCATCGAACGTCTCGACTTAGTCCTAAGCATAGAACCAGAGATGAAGAAGAACATCAACATCAAACAAAGGATACTCTGGAAGGAAGTCATACCCAGAGAGTGGATGGAAATAGAATTGACCATGAAGAGAAATAGGGTAATGTTTCAGATCAAAGGAAAATAAAGAAGTAGAAATTGGACTTGCAGGGGGGAATTTAGAGAGATCAAACCCCCAAACTTTGATGGGGAAGCAGAGGAAGCTACAGAAGCTTGGATCATCAATATGAACAAATATTTTCAAGTTTACAAATATGATAGTAACCTTAAGGCTAGATTAGCCATTTATCAACTCCAAAGGAAGTCCACTTTATGGTGGCTAGAGGTTAAGATAGAGCAAGGGATAGAGGAACATGATGTGACATGGGATGAATTTCATAAACACTTTAAAAACAAATACCTGATGGAGAAATTCTATGTTGAAAAGGCTAAAGAATTTCATGATTTAAAGTTGGGGAAACAAACTATGGATGAGTATGTGACTAAATTTACGTCCTTATTAAGATATGTGCCATATATTTGGGAGGAAAAAGATAAAGTACAAAAAATTCTGAGTAATGATTGCATTTATGAAGGAAATAATAGAATTTTATAATCCTAAAACTATGGATGAATCCATTTGAAAAGCTTGAATGTGCTACTAGCAGATGAAGAAGAAAGGAGATACTCACAAGAGTAGGTCTCAAAAGAAGGGGCAAAAAAATTACCAGATTTTCAAAGGCACTAAATCTACAAATATTAAGAATGCACAAAGAAGTCAATCAAGTAAATAGCTTGGAATAAATCAACAAAAAACCAAATGACAAGCAGAAACTAAGTCGACTGAAGCATCTAGCAGGACAGAGCCCAACCAAGTACAGAAGCCCCCTTTGTAATATTGGAGTTGTGGAGAACCCCATTATTACAATAATTTCCCGCATCATGGCACACCTGAACAAGTTGCTAACATGCAAGAGGCATCTATGGTCGGGGAGGTGGCAAGGAGTATGCCCAGGATCAATGTTGCACTGGAAGGTCACCAAGCATATTATCAGCCTACCATGATAGAGTTGGAAGGTAAGTTAGCTAACCAACCTGTATCTATTTTAGTAGATGCGGGTGGAAGCTTAAGTTATGTTAGCCCCAAGGTAGTAGAAAAATGTTGTCTACAAACTCATAAATTTAAAAACCTTTGGTTGGTATAACTAGCTACAGGATCTAAGAGGAGGATAAATGCTAAGGTACCAAATTATCCCATTGAAATAGGGGGTCAGCTCATCAAAGAGGACTTGAATATTTTACCCTTATAATCATATGATTTTTTGATTGGAATGGACTCGATGGAAGGCCATTGGTCCTTTGTAAATTGTAAAGACAAGTCCATTAGCTACCTTGCTGAGGATTGTACCCCACAAGAGATCCAAGGAGTTAGAAAACCTATGAGGTTACGCCCCATTACTGCCTCTCAATTAAGTAAATGCATTAAAAAGGGTTGTGTGATCTAGGTTGTTCAATTTGGATATTGGAACTCCAAATATAAGACCACCACTTTGGAAAACATACCCATAATTCAAGAATTTGCTGATGTGTTCCTTGAAAATATTCTAGGGCTACCTCTGAAGCGAGATATTGATTTTAGTCTTGAATTAATTCTTGGGGCATCGCTAGTATGAAAATCCCCTTATTGCATTAGTGTACCTGAGTTAACAGAGCTCAAGATGAAATTGTAGGAATTACTCGATAAGGGATATATTCGCCCCAATGTATCTCCCTGGGGAGCCCCAATGTTATTTGTAAGGAATAACGATGGCACATTGTGATTTTGTATTGATTACAGGAAACTTAATAAATTAACCATTAGAAGTAAGTATCCTTTGCCTTGGATTGACGACTTGTTTGATCAAGTCAAACACGCAACGATTTTCTCTAAGATTGATTTACGATTAGGGTATCACCATAATCAAATGAAGGATGAGGACATTTGTAAGACTTCTTTTAGAACCCGGTATGGACACTATGAATTTGTAGTCTACACTTTGGACTGACCAATGCACCCATGACATTCATGAGTTTGATCCATGGCATTTTCCATCCTTTCTTAGATAAATTCATTTTTATCTTTATATATGATATATCGATTTACTCAAAATATCTAGAAGAACATAAAGAACACCTATGAATAGTACTGCAAACATTACGAGGACATCAGTTGTATGCAAAATTTAGTAAGTGTGATTTTTATAAAAAATCAGATTCAGTATTTGGAACACGTCATTAGAGTTTAGGGAATAATAGTTGATCCCGAGAAGATCAAGACCATTATGGAGTGGTCGATTCCCAAAAATGTGGTTGATATACAATCTTTTATGGGTTTTTTAGGGTATTACAGTCATTTTATTAAAGGATTTTCTTGGATCGGATACCCCATCACTTCCTTACAAAAGAGAGGATTTTTTTTAAGTGGACCAACAAATGTCAACAAAGTTTCAAACAATTAAAACATTTATTAACTACTGCCCCTATATTTAAAATTTCTCACCCAAATAAGGAATTCATAGTCTGCAAAGATATGTGCCTGGAAGGAGTGGGGGTTATACTAACACAATATTGGAAGGTGATTGCATATGAGTCTCAAAAGATGAAAGAGCATGAGAAAAGATATTCTACCTACGATTTAGAATTAACTATCGTAGTCCATGTACTGAAATTATGGAGGCACTATCTTCTAGGAAAAAGGTTTCTACTATTAATAGATCATAATAGGTGACAAGTTATTTCAAACAACCTAATCTAAATGCCTGACAAGCCGGGTGGAATTCTTTCCTTAATGAATTTGAATTTGACATCAAGGATTTAAAAGGAAAAGAAAATCATGTCGCAGATGCATTAAGCAGAAGAATACATTGTATTTATGAACTGTATTATAATCAAATAGGATTTAAGTTCCTGGAGAAAATTAAGGAGGTTGCACAACAGAATCCTGAATATAAATTTTTGTGGTAGCAAGCTTAGTAAGTTAACAACCAAGGAATGCAATCAAACTATGACATAAATAAAGATCAGTGGTTAAATTTTAGGAAAATAATATATGTCCCTGACCAGATTTTAGTTAGGAAATTGATTTTGGATGAATTCCACAACAGTCCTTACAATGCCCATCTTGGATACCATAAAATGTTTTCAGCCATCAAAAAATATTATCTTTTTGCAAGGAATGCACAGGGATATCACATAATATTTGACAAAATTCATGTAATGTCAACAAGTTAAAGATGAACATCAATATCTTGCTGGCCTCATTCAACCAATACATATACCAGAGTGGAAGTGGGAGGTTATTACACTTGATTTTATTACTGGGTTACCCAAATCTAAGAAGCACAATGATTCAATCATGGTAATTGTGGATAAACTTTGTAAATTTTCTCATTTAATTTTGGTTCAATCCACTTTCAAGCCCATTCAAATTGTTGACATTTTTATGAAAGAAGTGTTCTGGTTTCATGGTATTCCTAAGGTAGTTATATCAAATAGAGATGTAAAATTCACCTCTACATTTTGGAGAGCCTTATTTATAGGGTTGGGTACCCAAATCTAATTCATCACTACATACCATCTGCAGCCTGATGGGAAAACCCAATGTGTGAATCAGGTATTGGAGGATATGCTTCGAATGTATGTTATGCAACAACCCAGTAAATGGGAAGAATACCTACATCTGGTAGAGATTTCATATAACAACATGTATCATGAGTCCTTGAAGATGAGCCACTTAGAGGTGCTATATGAAAGAAAGTGTAGAACACCTACAAATTAGAATAGTCCTTAGAACAGATTAATGTTAGGGAAATAAATGTTGGAGAAGAGGGAGCGAACAATAAAGAAAGTATGACAGTAAAGCTGCCAAATATAGGAAAAAATCTTTTGTTGATCAGAAAAGAACATATTGAGAGTTTAAAATTGGATACCATGTGTATGTTCGAATAAAACCCAAGAAAAGCACTTTGAGATGGACTAGTTGTGCAAAGCTTTCCCCTTGCTTCTATGGTCCTTTCGAGATATTAGAAAGAATCACACCAGTGGCTTACATGCTATCTTTACCAAGTCATATAAAAGTTCATAATGTATTTCATTTCTCATTGTTAAAACGTTATGAGTATCACCCTAGACATGTGATTCATTGGCAGGGTGTCCAGGTAATGTTTTTAAAAGATTTAGTTTGATCTCAATATGATAATTTTTATGAATTAATTGCAGTGTGGTTGTGTAATAGGTTGAACCGGATGAAGAGTTCCTGGAAGAACCTCAACACATCATCGAATAGAGAGAAACAATGCTATGGATGCAATCCATCACCCAGGTTAAGGTGCAATGGAAGCACTTCAAACCAGAAGATGCCACTTGGGAAGATGATGAAGTGATACAAAAAACATATCCATAATTGTTGAGAGGATTGGGCTAAAAACCGAGGATGATGTTTTGCATGAGAGTGGGAAGACGTAACACCCCAATGCTGGAATAGTTGTTTTAATGATTAAATACTTTTACTTTGCATAAATTAGTAATTTATGATGGTTTCTAAAGTTGTGGTAAGGAAAAAACTTTGCTTTAATATTATGACTTGGAAGGTCACAATGGTGAACCTAGGATAGTAAACAAATAAAGAAGAATTTAAGAAATGTATTATTAATTTTATTTTCCAGATAGTTAGAATCAGTTATTGGTTTTCCTTCCCCTTTCCTAGAGAGGGACAAAAACCCCATCTCAGTGGAAATATGGGGATGGAAATATAAGAAGCTCTAGGATTTGGAGAAAGAAGGAAAAAAACCAGAACTTGTCACAATAGTTGAAAAAGCAGTATTCTACTTACAGAGGTGTTCATGATCTGAATCTGGAAGTCAGTGGAACCCTCAAATTGATTCATCAGAGTATAGTACTAGACTGGACTAGTGTGTCCTGAGGTTCATATACCGGTTATCTCAAGTTGGAATTTCTTCCTCAACTGTCTGGTGAGGAAAAGGCTTGGAGGAGAGACAAGACATAATTTCCAGTCTCAAGGTTTGTCGATGAGACCTTTTTGCTAATTATGGAAAAGGTAAGTATTTATGTAAAAACTTTAGTCCCTATTTTTCTTTCTTATTTTTAAATAAAAGGAAAGGGGATTCTGTGTTAAAATTTCTATGCACCATTGAAAATAGTCCGGAAAAAAATAGGGGAAATGACCTATGAAAATCTGTAAAAATTAATTATGTTAAAGGAAAATTGTATAGAAAATGTATAACTATATTTTGATTCAGAAGTAGGGAATAAATAATTCTGACTATAAATATAAATGGTATCATTAATTATCCATAAGCAGATGATAGTCTAAGGGGACTGGTTTGTTTGTGAGGTGACACGCTTCACTGGTTTAAGTGTAACTTGTAGGTTCATCACCTGTTCAGGCAGTCCACAGATATTTGTGATCATTGATAACCACCTGTCCAATAATGAATAGGTCTTGAGTTACCAAGTCCTAGTATTGATTAGGTGGGTAGGAGGTAATGACAGCATGACGATTTTATAAATCGGTGTCATCCTTAAATTAAACAACTTTAATTACCATAAACTTCACTGAAATAAATATGGAACAAACTAAAGCAAGAAAGCTATACATAAATGCACTCAGTGAAGTAAAAGAGGAAGTGGACAAATTGACAAGAAGAATCATCATATAACTTAATTCAACAACTTATTAAACAATGTGAAATTCCATCCATAGCAAATAGGAGAAATAAGTTAACTAAGAAATTTTTATATTATTCATAGCAAGTTGAGAAAGAAACCCTTACATGGGAAATTTCAAGAATGATAAAAAAATCTTCTTAAATCATCTTAATTTCTCTGTATAGAATGCATAGAGACTATCAGAGAAAACTTCCCATAAAATATTAAGAATTTATATTAGCATATATGCTTAGAGAGTCGACCATCAAATACAAAACAAGGGCCAAAGGCAACATTTGCAATTAAGTTATAAAGTTACTGTGCATGCAACCCACATCTCTTAAAACCAAAACAACCCCAAATGGTTCATTGTAGCAGATATACATAAAAGGCGTAATGCCTTACTTAAAAGGAGAACTTCCTATGAGGAATGCCAAAATGGGTGGAAACCCAAAAATTCTTAAAGCTAGACAAAAAACATGGACACTGGATTGAAGACTTCGCTGCCTGTTGCATGTTCTGAACTATCATAAGACGAGGGTCGTAAGGAGTCATGTACCTGTCAATAAGTTAAGTTTCGGGTTAGTGGCAAAACCGAGGAGAATAATAAATTTATAAGTCCAAACTCTCAGAAATTCTCATGTAAACTTCAGAAATTTTATTACCTATGAGAGTAGAGGTTTTCAAGCATTTAACTCGTCGATTAAAGAAATCTAACTTGAAATACAAGTTCTAGCCGACCCGCAATAAGTACGGAAATCATAAACACTATAATAGAAGCACAAATTCCTTAAAGAGCATACATATAACCCAGAAATTGAACATCTTACCGGGGCAAGCCAACTGTAACCAAACCCTTGTTTTGAAGCACGTGAGAAAAGAACACCATAATTAACAAACCCAAAAATGTTAAGGCTTGGCTTATGCCAACAAGGAATTCAAAGCTTGACATGGGGTTTACCTGTGTCACAAAATTGCAGCAAATCAATTTAAATTCAATTATGTTTCAAAGGGAAAACCTGATAAGGGTCAATTAGAGTGTGAAGGCCACCATTTAACTCCATGGAGAATTGATAGCTATATCTCTGATTAGATGAGAGCTGGAAAAATCAAACGAGTTGTAGAGCTCGTGCTCGCTTGTCGGCAAAGAAAATGAGGGACTAGACAAAGGACAAGGAAGGGTTAGTTACCCTAACAATCTCCAGACAGATATGAAGTGTTGAATGCCAACCATTCATCCCATGGTGGAGTTGTGTCCTTATGTTAGTCAATCATGACCGACAATTTCCAGAGGACCTTAAGGAGCCTCCCAGACAAACAGAACCATCTAACCTCTCGACTTAGTCCTAAGCATAGAACCAGAGATTAAGAAGAACATCAACATCAAACAAAGGATACTTTGGAAGGAAGTCATACCCAGAGAGTGGATGGAAATAGAATTGACCATGAAGAGGAATAGGGTAATGTTTGAGATCAAAGGAAAATAAAGAAGAAGAAATTGGAGTTGCAGGGGGAATTCAAAAAGATCAAATCCCTAAACTTTGATGAGGAAGTAGAGGAAGCTATAGAAGCTTGGATCATCAATATGAACAAATATTTTCAAGTTTACAAATATGATAGTAACCTTAAGGCTAGATTCGCCATTTATCAACTCCAAAGGAAATCCACTTTATGGTGGAAAGAGGTTAAGATAGTATGAGGGATAGAGGAACATGATGTGACATGGGATGAATTTCATAAACACTTTAAAAACAAATACCTAATGGAGAAATTCTATGTTGAAAAGGCTAAAGAATTTCATGATTTAAAGTTGGGGAAACTAACTATGGATGAGTATGTGACTAAATTTATGTCCTTATTAAGATATGTGCCCTATATATGGGAGGAAAAAGATAAATTACAACACTTTCTGAGTAGTTTAATTGCATTTATGAAGGAAATAATAGAATTTGATAATCCTAAAACTATGGACGAAGCCATTCGAAAAGCTTGAATGTGCTACTAGCAGATGAAGCAGAAAGGAGATACTCGCAAGAATAGGTCTCAGAAGAAGGGGCATAAAAATTACCAGATTTTCAAAGGCACTAAATCTACAAATATTAAGAATGCACAGAGAAATCAATCAATTAAATAGCTTGGAATAAATCAACAAAAAACTAAATGACAAGCAGAAACTAATACAACTAAAGCATCTAGCAGGACAGAGACCAACCAAGTACAGAAGCCACCTTTGCAATATTGGAGTTATGGAGAACCCCATTATTACAATAATTTCACTCATCATGCCACACCTGAACAAGTTGCTAACATGCAAGAGGCATCTATGGTCGAGGAGGTGGCAAGGAGTATGCCTAGGATCAATGTTGCGCTGGAAGATCGCCAAGCATATTATCAGCCTACCATGATAGAGTTGGAAGGTAAGTTAGCTAATCAACCTGTATCTATTTTAGTAGATCTGAGTGCAAGCTTAAGTTATGTTAGCCCCAAGGTAGTATAACAATGTTGTCTACAAACTCATAAATTTAAAAACCCTTGGTTGGTCCAACTAGCTATAGGAGCTAAGAGGAGGATAAATGCTAAGGTACCAAATTATCCCATTGAAATAGAGGTTAGCTCATCAAAGAGGACTAAAATATTTTAACCTTATGATCATATGATTTTCTCATTGGAATGGACTCGATGGAAGGCCATTGGTCCTTTGTAAATTGTAAATACAAGTCCATTAGCTACCTTGCTCAAGATGGTACTCGACAAGTGATCCAAGGAGTTAGAAAACCTATGAGGTTACGCCCCATTACTACCTCTCAATTAAGTAAATGCATTAAAATGGGTTGTGTGATCTATGTTGTTCAAGTTGGATATTGTAACTCCAAAGATAAGACCACCGCTTTGGAAAACATACCAATAATTCAGGAATTTGCTGACGTGTTCCCTAAAAATATCCCAAGGCTGCCTCCAAAGCAAGATATTGATTTTACTCTTGAATTAATTCTTGGGGCATCGCTAGTATGAAAATTCCCTTATTGCATGAGTGTACTTGAGTTAACAGAGCTCAATATGAAATTGTAGGAATTACTTGATAAGGGATATATTCATCCTAGTGTATCTCCCTGGGGAGCCCCAGTGTTATTTGTAAGGAAGAACGATGGTACATTGCGATTGTGTATTGATTATAGAAAACTTAATAAATTAACCATTAAAAATAAGTATCCTCTGCCTTAGATTGACGACTTGTTTTATCAAGTCAAATGTGAAACAATTTTCTCTAAGATGGATTTACATTCAGGTTATCACCATAATCGGGTGAAGGATGAGGAAATTTGTAAGACGTCTTTTAGAACCCAGTATGGACACTATGAATTTGTAGTCTACACTTTGGAATGACCAATGCACCCATGGCATTCATGAGTTTGATGCATGGCATTTTCCATCCTTTCTTGGATAAATTTGTTTTTATCTTTATAGATGATATATTCATTTACTCAAAATATCTAGAAGAACATAAAGAACACCTATGAATAGTACTGCAAACATTACGAGGCCATCAATTGTATGCAAAATTTAGTAAGTGTGATTTTTATAAAAAATCAGATTCAGTACCTGGGACACATCATTACAGTTGAGGGAATAACAATTGATCCTAAGAAGAACAGGACCATTATGGAGTGGTCGGTTCCCAAAAATGTGATCGATATACGATCTTTTATGGGTTTGGTAGGGTATTACAGTCATTTTGTTAAAGGATTTTCTTGGATTGCATACCCCATCACTTCCTTACAAAAGAGATGAATATTTTTAAGTGGACCAACAAATGTCAACAAAGTTTCAAACAATTAAAACATTTATTAACTATTGCCCCTATATTGAAATTTTTTTACCCAAATAAGGAATTCATGGTCTACAAAGATATGTGCCTGGAAGGAGTGGGGATTGTACTAACACATGATCGGAAGGTGATAGCATATGGGTCTCAAAAGATGAAAGAGAATGAGCAAAGATATTCTACCTACAATTTAAAATTAACTATCGTAGTCCATGTACTGAAATTATGGAGACATTATCTTCTAGGAAAAAGGTTTCTACTATTAATAGATCATAATAGTGTGACAAATTATTTCAAACAACCTAATCTAAATACCCGACAAGCTAGGTGGAATTCTTTCCTTAATGAATTTGAATTTGACATCAAGGATTTAAAAGGAAAAGAAAATCATGTCGCAGATGCATTAAGCAGAAGAATACATTGTATTTATGAACTGTATTATAATCAAATAGAATTTAAATTTTTGGAGAAAATTAAAGAAGTTGCACAACAGAATCCTGAATATAAATTTTTGTGGTAGCAAGCTTAGTAAGTTAACAGCCAAGTAAAGAAATCAAACTATGACATAAATAAAGATTAGTTGTTAACTTTTAGGAAAATAATATATGTCCCTAACCATATTTCAGTTATGAAACTGATTTTGGATGAATTCCACAAGAGTCCTTACAATGCCCATCCTAGATACCATAAAATGTTTTCAGCCACCAAAAAATAATTTTTTTGCATGGAATGCATAGGGATATCACATAATATTTGAAAAATCCATATAATGTCAACAAGTTAAAGATGAACATCAACATCCTGCTGGCCTCCTTCAACCAAAACATATACCAGAGTGGAAGTGGGAGGTTATTACACTTTATTTTATTACTGGGTTACCCAAATCTAAGAAACACAATGATTCAATCATGGTAATTGTGGATAAACTTTGTAAATTAGCTCATTTCATTTTGGTTCAATCCACTTTCAAGCCCACTCAAATTGCTGACATTTTTATGAAAGAAGTGTTCTAGTTGCATGGTATTCCTAAGGTAGTTATATCAGACAGAGATGTAAAATTCACCTATGCATTTTGGAGAGCCTTATTTATAGGGTTGGGTACCCAAATCTAATTCATCACTACATACCATTTGCAACCTGATGGGAAAACCCAATGTGTGAATCAACTATTGGAGGATATGCTTCGAATGTATGTTATGCAGCAACTCAATAAATGGGAAGAATACTTGCATTTGGTAGAGTTTTCATATAATAACAGGTATCATAAGTCCTTGAAGATGAGCCGCTTAGAGGTGTTATATGGAAGAAAGTGTAGAACACCTACAAATTAAAATAGTCCTTAGAACAGATTAATGTTAGGGCCAGAAATGTTGGAGGATATGGAGCGAACGGTAAAGAAAGTATGACAGAAAAGCTGCCTAAGATAGGAAAAAATCTTATGTTGATCATAAAATAACATATCGAGAGTTTAAAGTTGGATACCATGTGTATGTTTAAATAAAACCCAAGAAAAGCACTCTGACATGGACTAACTGTGCAAATATTTCCCCTTGCTTCTATGGTCCTTTCGAGGTATTAGAAAGAATCATACCAGTGGCTTACATGCTATCTTTACCAAGTCATATAAAAGTTCATAATGTATTTCATTTCTCATTGTTAAAACGAAATGTGTATGACCCTAGACATGTGATTCATTGGCAGGATGTCTAGGCAATATTTTTAAAAGATTTAGTTTGATCTCAATATGATAATTTTTATGAATTAATTTCCTTGTGGTTGTGTAACAGGTTGAATCGGATGGAGAGTTCCTGGAAGAACCTCAGCGCATCATCGAATAGAGAGAAACAATGCTACAGATGCAATCTATCACCCAGGTTAAGGTGCAATGGAAGCACTTCAAACCAGAAGAAGCCACATGGGAAGATGAGGAATTGATGCATAAAACATATCTATAATTGTTCAGAGGATTGGGTAAAACACTGAGGATGATGTTTTGCACGAGAGTGGGAAGACGTAAACCCCAATGCTGGAATAGTTGTTTTACTGACTAAATACTTTTGCTTTTCATAAATTAGTAATTTATGATGGTTTCTAAAGTTGTGGTAAGGAAAAAACTTTTTTTTAAGACAAATGTATATAAAAAAAAAAAGCATGAGGAAAATAATATTATGACTTGGAAGGTCACAATTGTGAACCGAGGATAGTCAACAAATAAAGAAGAATTTAATAAATGTATTATTATTTTTATTTTCCAGATAGTTAGAATCAATTATCGGTTTTTCTTCTCCTTTCCTAGAGAGGGGAAAAACCCCATCTCAGTGGAAATATGGGGATGGAAATATGAGAAGCTCGAGGATATGAAGAA
The DNA here is from genome assembly GCA_031772625.1 of Pinus tabuliformis. NCBI lineage: Eukaryota > Viridiplantae > Streptophyta > Pinopsida > Pinales > Pinaceae > Pinus > Pinus tabuliformis. Next base: position 1,210,084,079 of record CM062820.1, on the reverse strand, counting down.
AGAAGGAAAAAAACCAAAGCTTGTCACAATAGTTGAAAAAGTAGTATTTTACTTACAGAGGTGTTCTTAATCTGAATTTGGAAGTCAGTGGAACCCTCAGACTGATTTATCAGAGTACAGTACTAGACTGGACTAATGTGTCCTGAGGTTCATATACTAGTTATCTCAAGTTGGAATTTCTTCCTCAGTTTTCTGGTGAGGAAAAGGCTTGGGGGAGAGATAGGACATAATTTCCAGTCTCAAGGTTTGTCAATGAGACCTTTTTGCTAATTGTGGAAAAGGTAAGTATTTATGTAAAAACTGTAGTCCATGTTTTTCTTTCTTATTTTTAAAGGAAGGGAAAAAGGATTCAGTGTTTCAATTTCTATGCACCATTGGAAATAATCTAGACAAAAATATGGGAAATGACCTATGAAAATCTGTAAAAATTAATTATGTTAAAGGAAAATTGTATAGAAAATGTACAACTGTATTTTGATTCAGAAGTAGTGAATAAATAATTTTTAATATAAATATAAATGGTATCATTAATTATCCATAAGCAGATGACATTCTAAGGGGACTAGTTTGTTTGTGAGGTGACACGCTTCTCTGCTATAACTTTTAGGTTCATCACCTCTTCAGGCAGTCCACAGATATTTGTGATCATTGATAACCACCTGTCCAATAATTAATAGGTCTTGAGTTACCAAATCCTAGTATTGATCAGGTGGGTAGGAGGTAACGTCAGTAGGATGATTTTATAAATCAGTGTCATCCTTAAATTAAACAACTTTAATTACCACAAACTTCACTGAAATAAATATGGAACAAACTGAGGCAAGAAAGCTATACATAAACGCATTCAGTGAAATAAAAGAGGAATTGGACAAATTGACAAGAAGAATCGTCACAAAAATTAATTCAACAACTTATTAAACAATGTGGAATTCCATCCATAGCAACTAGGACAAATAAGTTAACTAAGTAATTTTCAGATTATTCATAGCAAGTCGAGAAAGAAACTCTTAATAGGAAATTTCAAGAATGATTAAAAAACTCTTCTTAAATCATCTTAATTTCTTTGTACATAACACATAGAGACATTCAAAGAAAAATTCCCATAAAACATTAAGAATTTATATTATCATATATGCTTGGAGAGTGGGCCATCGAATACAAAAAAAGGGCCAAAATCAACATTTGTAATTAAGCTATAAAGTTACCGTGCATCCAAATAACATCTCTTAAATAAAAAACAAACCCAAATGGTTTAGCGTAGCAGATATACATGCATAACGCATTACTTAAAAGGAGGGCTTCCTACGAGGAATGCCAAAAAAGGTGGAAACCCATAAATTCTTAAAGCTAGATAAAAAACCTAGACACTGGATTGAATACTCCACTGCATGTTGCATGTGCTGGACTAATGCAAGACAAGGGTTGTGAGGATTCATGTACCTATCAATAAGTTAACTTTGGGGTTAGTGGTAAAACCCAAGAGAATAATAAATTTATAAGTCGAAACTCTAAAAAATTCTCATGGAAACTTCAACGATTTGATTACGTATGAGAGTAGAGGTATGCAATCATTTCACCTATCAATTAAAGAAATCTAATTCAGAATACAAGTTCCAGGCGACCTGCAGTAAGTCCGGAAACCATAAACGTTGTAAATAGACATATATATACCTTAAAGAGCATATATATAACCTATAAATCAAATATCTTACCAGGGCAAGCTGATTGTAACCAAACCCCTGTTTTCAAGTAGGTGAGAAAAAAACACCATAAGTAACAAACCCAAAACTGTTAAGGCTTGGCTTGTGTTGGCAAGGAATTCAGAGCTTGACATGGGGTTTACCTGTCTCACATAGTTGCAACAAATCAACTTAAATTCGATTATGTTTCAAAGGGAAAACCTGATAAGGGTCAATTAGAGTGCGAAGGCCACCATTTACCTCCACGGTGAATAGGTAGTTGTATCTGTGACCATATGAAATATGGGAAGATCAAACGAGTTGCAGAGCTCACCAGAAAAGAAAATGAGGGAGTGGATGGAGGAAAGGGTAGGGTTAGTTAACCTAACCATCTCCAGACACATCTGAAGCATTCAATGTCAACCATTAATCCCACAGCAGAGGTGTGCCCATTTGTCAGTCAATCATGACGGACAATTTCCAGTGAAAAATTGTTTTGAGAGAGTTCCATGCTTTTATCTATACAACCTTGGATAAGTTCCAAAAGAGTTAAATCACATATATGTCATAGTAGCTATATATATATATATACCTTTTTTTTTACCTTTTTTTATGCTTAGAGTTTTAGGTAGAATTATGTAATTAATCATGTTACATTAAGTATTTAGAATAAGAAAATTCATTAAAATAAGTATGATATTTATATTTAAATTGAATTAAAATAAAATAAAACAATTAATTAAAATTATATTAAGAATTTATGTATTTTTTATTAAAAAATAGGGGGAGTCACAGGGATCAAAAAGAGAGAGCGAGAATCCAACTCCTACATAATTTCTAGCCATCATCCTTGTTGATATTGATTGCATGTTTCTCAATCTCAATAGCATCTCTTAGCTTCCTATGGTGGAAGTGATCAACCCTAGAAATGACTTTGGAATCCTCAATGCAGATTTGTTTCTTAACCATTTTAATTACTAATCAGGCTCCATCAAATTCACGATGGAAGTTGAGGTAAACATGTGGCTTCTTTTCCTTGAAATCCTTCTCTCTAGAATGAATGATGGTTTCGTTTCTCAACAAGATTTTCGCAAAAAAACTCACATGGAACAATATCTTCATGCCAGTTCTCATCATTTTCCAGTGCTAAAATTTTGGGTCCTTAGCACTCTTTCCACCTGTGCTCTGAGAATTTATGATGAAAATCACTTGGAGGAGAAAAAAAATATCATCTTCTATTTTTTCTTTTAAACAATGGATATAGCATAACTTAAGGCCTTAAAGCTTTTCAAAGAGCCCATAAAGAATAAGTGTTAAGCCTGCTTGTGATGATCATATCTCTAAGGTGCAACTTTTGTTTATCCAAGGGACCATTGACAATATTACTCATATTCCTAAAAAGAATAGAGTTTCTTCTTCATTCAAACCTCTTAATACCATTAGAAATTCTCTTAGATTTGTTAAAGACCTTGTAGCCCCTAAAGACATGAAAGGGATCTACTCGATCCCTTGTTCCTATGGGATTCCCTACATTGGAGAAATTGGTCACTCCATTAAACAAAGAATCCAAAAGCATGTAGGAGACGTTAGGCACAACCGTTCTTTCTCATCAACTCAAGTTGAACATGCGGTGAAATCCAAGCACTGTGTCTGCATTGAGGATTCCAGATTCATTGCTAGGGTTGATCACTTCCACCATAGGAAGCTAAGAGAGGTTATTGAGATTGAGAAGCATGCAATCAATCTCAATAGGGATGATGGTTGGAAATTAAGCAGGAGCCAGATTCCGACCCTCTCTTCTTGATCCCCTATTCATTTTTTTTCTTTTTTCTTTAGTAAAAAGTACATAAATTCTTAATATAACTTTAATTAATTGTTTTATTTTATTTTTATTCAATTTTAATATAAATAGCATGCTTATTATAATGAATATTTTAATACTTTATATACAATTTAACCCCTTATAATATTATAAACTTTATATATATATATATATAATTATATATATATATATAAAATTATAATATATATATATATATATATATATATATAATTTACTTTATAATTAAATTTTATTTTGAACCTTTAAAATAAATCAATTAATTTCGTGTCTTTCTTTCAAAAAAATGATTTCAACCCATGATCTATGTGCCCCACGGCATATATATATATATATATATATATATATAAAACTATATTTATAAAAAAAAATGAATAAATGATGTAAAATACTTGAGATTAAAATTTATTTTATTGAATTAACTTGGTAAATTTAAATGTTTAAAGTTTATTTTAATTTTAATTGAAAGCTGGTTATGGAAAGCCATGGAATTTACAAGGGAAATATACTAAATGAAAAGTTTTCACCTAAGAGGCAGTTAGAGGCACTTACTCCCTTCTTAGAGATAAATAATCTCAGATGGGAAAAAAAGCCAAGAGGGTATTGGAGGAAAATATGTGAGACATCTAGAAAGTAATTGATTCCTCGAACAAGACGTTATTGAGGAAGGGAAAAACACTGCCAATTAATTATTGAGGAAAGGAAAAACACTGTCAATTAGTAAATTCTTGAGCTGGTGGATGGCTAGTGGAATCCTTAGGACAAACTTCTAAGTCTATGAGTTTGGTAATGTCTTGATGTGTGAAGTTTCTGGAAGAAGAAAACTGACTTGGCAGAGAACTGGTGGTTTTCATTCCCATTGGTGCGAAAGAGTCGTCTTTCTCCTTGATGGGTTTCTGTGGCTGCCTGAACTAAGACCTAAGCAATTTAATTTACAGTTTCTAGAACATAGGATATATATATATATATTCTTTTTGTATTTCCAGTAAATATCTGCAAGTCCTTGGTAATAACTGTTATAAATAAATGATATACCTTTCCTGTAGAGGAATTTTATAATTGAGACAAAATTTCATGGAAGGCCTAGTATTTAAAGAGGAAGTATTGATTGCATTATTGTAGGTTAGAGGAAAAGTTATATGGTGTTCGGGTTACTATTATTAATAACATAATAGGTTAATATTGAAATCGGTTAGTTTCAGTCCCACGACAGAAGGCTATTAATGGAACAATCCATATTTCCATAATTATGTATACCTGAGCACTACAGAATGGCCAATGGTGAGTCCCAAAAGAATTCCAGGTCCCGCATACTCTCTGAAGTACTGATAGTAAATTCATTAAATATGAGTAAGGCCTTGAACTGGAGATTCTGTAAGGAACGTAAACAACAATAAAGCCATGGAAATAATTAAACGAACACCTTTAAACAGATACCATTAAACATAAGTCATCGTAAGAAAATAAGAATGAGAAAAAATACTATGCTCAACTAAAAGTATACATATATCAAACCAAATAAAAAAAAGGAGTAATGGAGTTGATACGCTACACGACCATGTATGGGCAACGACAAATTGAGTATACATAAATAGTGGATGATATATTCATGTCATTCAAGAAACATATAAACTAATAAATGGAGAACCAAAGAAGTGTTCGACGAACGCGTATATATATACACATCTATATGTTAATATAACAAACTCTGCCAGATAAAAAAAATGTGTAACTCTGTTGTAGCGAGTCTAGTACAGTGCTGGCAATGTTAGTTACAATCCTTACGGGTTAGGGTTATCAGGATTCATAATCAGAATAAAGATTGACTAATTCCTTCAGAGAGACACAATTTTCTGATGATACCACTCAGAAATGGAAGCAAGGGTATTTCACCAATCATTACCCTAGGGCTTAGCTGGTGGAGTTATTAAAAATCATGCACACAACAATATAATTTCTTTTATCATGAAATTGTAACTAGAATTGAAATTCCTTTGTATGTAGTCCTATCAAGGCGTGTCGAAAAGTTTAAACAAGTAAAAACTGTGAACCGTAAATATTTACGTTGAAACCCTCTATGGGAGAGGAAACAATTTTTCTATAAAAATAATTCGATAATGTTTTTTTTTAATGCAATAAAAATGTAACAAATGTGTAATCTCGAAGCTAGCCATGACTTTAAGTCACAAAATGATTAACCAAAAATCTTAAGAGCGATCATGGTTCAATAATACAACTTTAACCCAAAAACTATCAAGAGAAAACCCTTGGAAGGTCAAGGTGGTTGATGACAGAACCTGAAATTTGAGAAACTCTAAATCAGAAATTGGTACATATCTCCAAAACAAGTAGGCGCTTTAATTACTAAGATAAACCCTCACCTGTAATAGTAGACACATCAAAGGATAAGTAAGAACCTAAGGCGGGGGGGGCAGGGGGTATTGGAAGAACGACTTAGGCTTTATACCTACCTTGAAACAATCCCTTGCCAAGCGTACAAGCCTCATGTTGCAATGTAAGAAAAGTCCATAAATGTTAGTGACATCGAGAAATTGTAAAGGATTTGAGATTAAAACTACAATTAGGACGAATCACAAAAACACAATCATTTCACTGGGAAAATATAGCAACACGACCTGGAACTTGGAAGCCACCAAAGAATACTGGCCTTGTCTTAATTATACATGTACGATAGATGAACCGTAAGATTGAGTCTACTAAGATGTCTCTGTGAAAGGAACCATGAACAAACGAAATCGAAACATATAGGAATCCTTGGCATACTTGTAATTTATCACAGATGCTGACAATAGAAGGAAACACCCAAACAAGCTAGGGTTTGAAATGTCGAATGAAGAGATCACCACGACGCAGATTGATTGCAACTGAGCCATCACTATGACAGTGTGGGGGTAGTTACACTTGTCCAGCAATCGTTTGAGTTGTATGGTCTACACCTAAGTAATCCACGGTATTGATCATCACACCTAGCAGATGTATAATAAACCATTAATTCTTTCGATGAGTAACAACTAGAGTCTCAGGAGATTCTCTATGTGGTATGTTTGTCAGTCAGCAAATTAATATAACTATACGTGGAATATGCCAAGAGTAGCCATTGTACGGTGTTACAAAATATTATGAGATAAAATTAAAAAAAAACGCCAACCATAACCATTTGAAATAAACTGACATTATTCATACAACCACGGAACCATAAACTAAATTGAGTTCCTATAGTGGAGTTTGTATAATGAATGTTTACCATCGACACTAATACAAGATCCCTAACAAGATCCCTAATACTAGCAATTGCCCCAAAAAGTGCAAAGAAATGTCAATAGGTTTTTTAAGTCCAAGAAATTGTACTTTAGTTTTCAAAATTAAAGTTTTTATTTTGTATTTTTTCTAATGTTTTTAAAATTATATATATTCCATTAATCCACTTACTTTTATACAAAAAATTTCCCATCAACATAATTAATACTAAATAAAGGGCCATAATTATCTCTTCTTTTATCATTTCCTATGTGTTCATAATAGAAGACGTTATATTTTTTTTTAAATTACCATAAAAATTCCATACTACTTTAATATTAGTTATACATTTCATACAACAAAATTTCAAAAATAGAACATATATATTATTGCTAGGTTGAGTTATAGTGAGATCCAATATTGTATGGAAGAAATATCTATCCAGATATGGTATGCTCTCACTAAAACACTTGTTGGATTTAAGGCTAGTTCCAATATTGTATGGAAGAAATATTTGTTCACATATGGGATGCTATCACTAAGACACTTATTCAGATAGCTTGTATCCCCTGTAAATGAATCCCATCCTCACCTCATCCCCATGAAATTTAAATCAATAATTTAAGATAGTAAAATCCACACAAACCAACCATTTTTTTTCATTTTTTCGTGAATTTAGGGTTTTATATTACTTTTGAGGAATATTACATCATTGACTATCTTTGTGAAAATTTATGCCTTCTTCTCTCCTACCAGATTTGTTGGTCAGGATAATGTTACCGAAATATAGAACAAAAAAGAAATACAATGAAAGCATCTGAAAACCAACATAGCAAAAAACCAAACGACACAGGAAACCAAGAAACTACCCATCACCATAAAATATCAAAGGAGTGAACCAAATCCGAGTTGTCAAGAAGAAGGTGGATTGCATGAGGAGTGGATGTGTGAAACATAGAACTATAATTTATACAAGGGAAGCATGAAATACAATGGAAAATTAAAATTCCTAGAATTGCAAATTAGAATTCCTTTAGCAAGGACATCAAGAATATGCTTCCACACTGGATTTTACTATCAATGACTCACCTATATCACAAACTACTATCTTTACATGCTTCCACAATAAATATTACTGTCAAAGGCTCACCTATGTCAAAAACTACTATATTTACTCGTATTGGAAGCAATGCTAGAGTCTCTAGATTTTCATTCTAGACCAAAGATTGGATTGGGAAAAGGGCTTACAGTACTATGTAAAATGAAATTGGTTGCCATGACAATACTGACAACAATTTTAAGTAATTTCACAGACTTCCCTAGACGAAGTTGCCTTTACTTTCAGAGAATAAATATTAAAAATATTTTAGATGTAGGTAGGTGTGTATATGACAATGGGAACTTTTAATGAACATCTAGAACTAGGTCTTTTGCCTCCACAAAGAGTGCAAGAAGCCTTTCTATTTAATTCAAGGAAATTTCAGCATAAAAGTGCCCATGAATTTTTCACATAATTTCCATGTCATAAGATATAAGCCAATCAAAATCCTTTAAATTTAAAAAGAGGTACATGTCTTAAATAATTTTAAATTGTTTAATTTGGATATCTATGAAATATTTTATTATTAATTTGGGTATTAATGAAATATTTTATTAATAATTTGGTTATTCATGAAATATTCTTCTAATGGTATTTATGTACCTTACCCATATGAATTATAATATCGAAAAAGTTATTAATGCAATGTAAATCTTGATATTAGTGAAAAATATAAGTTAAAAATATTCAAATTCAAAAAATAAATCAGTCAAATTGGAGTCTGAATGAGGGAGATATTGCCAATTTAAAATTAGTTGTGTTCGACACATTTTTGTGACGACAATTCATGGACGACAACTCTCTTATAATTTTTTGCAATTTTTGTGTAGAATTTCAGAAAAATGATTGCATATTTGAGCTCCTCTTGAAAAATAACCCAATTTTTTTAAAAAAGCGGTTGAATCAGAGTTTGGATGAGGGAGACATCGTTGATTTAAAATCAATTATTTTTTCATAATTTTTGTGACGACAAGACAGTTGTAGCACAAATCTGAATTTCCAGAGTGTCCAGATAGGGATTTAAATTACGGAGGGAAGATATAAAATGGTCATTATGTTTCCAAAAATAGGTTATAATAAATATTCTGAGTTAAATTTACCGATTTGTTCCCATTTTAAATTAGTTTTTATATCTGGAGTAGTACTGAGAGCCGGTTCCTTTTGGAGATGTGCCCTCCCACCCAGCTTTAGTTGGAATCTACTTCACATTCATTAGTTTCAACATAGCATAATTTGGCTTGGGTTATTTGGATATGTGCCTTCCCACCCCAGGCTATGTATGCACCTCCTACTTCATCAACAATCAACATCATAGTTATGGGTCAACCACACAAAGTCCTTGTCATCGAAGTCCATTTGCTAGGCCACACACTGTTAGTATCACAATTGGTCACAATCATTACATGGTATCTCTATCCTCGGATCTTTTTTTGTCATGGATCCACAAATCCACACTTCATGGAAGTCCATTTGCTAGGTCGCACACTGTCAGTATCACATTTGGTCACAAACATTATAGGGTATCTCTATCCTCATATCTTCGTTCATCAAGGTAATGAGTTAACCACACAAAACCCTTCTCTTTAGTGACTCTTCATATTCAACACAAGCTTCTCCGGAAGGAACTTCACGCAATGGGGACCATTTGTTCTTATGGAGGGAGGAATGATCCAAATGAAAAATGGCATCCACCCATGGAATTTACCCATGGTATTGTAAATGACATCCACCCATGGTATTCATTCACCCATGGTATTGTAAGTGGCATCTACTCTTGGTATTCATCCTCTGATGGTATTTATTCACTCATGGAAGTTACCCATGGTATTGCAAGTGACATCCACCCATGGTATTCATTCACACATGGTATTTACCCACCCATGGAATTTACCTATGGTATTGTAACCAAAAAAGGCTATAAGTAATACGTCGAATTTTTTAAAAGTACAAATGGTCCATCATAATGTATCATTTATGATTATTATATGTTTTAATAAAAAAAACGTTTCCTTATGGCTTTGTTATTATGTGTTCTCCTCTTTTCTTCTGACATTTCAAATTTTTAGACCTTGGGGGCCTCCCCCAAGATCTGGATCAATTTAAGACAGATCAAGAGTCTTGTTCAAACCTTTTAAACAAAATCTAAAATAAATCTGAAAAGAAAACACTTATATGTATATTGGCATGCCTAGCTAAATCAACGAGTAGCACAATTAGGTGTTGCTTAGTGGTGATCAAGCCTTAATATCCTAAAACCTTGGTAATATACCTACTCATGATTTCATAAAATATTTGTAATATACTTTCTCAGTGAAAAGCGTGGTTGTTGCAATAATGGAAGAAAAACATTATTGCATTTTTAGGTTGCTAGGATCTCATTCTAGTGATGATTTTCTTTTCTTTTGGTAGCTAGAGAATTGTTCTCTTTTTCCTTTAGTTTTCACAATTACTAGTTGTCTTGATTTAATGCCCCAGAGTGGTCTCTCTCGATTAAATTGATGGCCATACTTCTAAACACTTTCTCAATGAAATTGATGACCATGTTTCTAAGCATATTGTATTCAATGTCCAAAACAAAGATATAAAGAGCATATTGTATTAAGCATTCTTCTGAGCATATGCCACATAAATAATTGTCCTATTAGTGTTGCCTGTAAGAGGGAGGAATTGTGAACACAGTTTCCTAGTGTACCTTGAGATTTTCTAATACTAAGAGACAAATTTTTCATGAAGTCTCAACAACTTTAATTTAGTTATCTACTTTCTAATCTTGGTTGACCAAATTGGAGCAACACAATGATAAGACAACAAAATGTTCACACAAATGGGTCTGTTCTAGATGAAACTTTGTTGGAATATCTTTAAATTTTAGATGAAAACAAGAAGGAAAAGAAAGTGAAGGAACATTTTCAAATATATAATGTATATCGTTAAGTTCGTGGTTCAATTGTTGGTTTCATTGCTAAAAAAATATGGAGAGATGGGTTATGTAGGAAGACTCAAGATACTATTTACTAGAAGTGACAATGAAGATGATGAGTCTTGGCCTGGGCACTTGAGGGGTAAATATCATATGTTGATCATATTGTATTCAATGTCCAAAACAAAGATCTCACATTTAAATTGAATCAATTTTTCCATATTCATTTTGAGTAATGACCTAATAATTTAATAGATTTAATGAATTAGAGTAAAAATTGGTGTTTTGTTTCTTTGGATGGACTCTTTATGAGTCCTTGTGTCCATATTCTCTTTTGACATGAAATAATATATCAAAGACCCACAACAATCCATTTCCCTTTTTAGTCATAAATATTTGATTGTTGGCTTCAAACCCAAGACTACACTTTACTAATGAACCATAGCAAAGTTACCTAAGGGGATTAGTGGAGCATAAATAATGTAGTGGGAGAAACTTTCTAGAGTTTAAGAAAGTCGAAAGAGAAATAATCCTAGTGCAAAGACAAAGTTATGATTTTCCAACTTCCAAACAACATAAAAAAATTTCAAACTTGACAATGCATATGCCTAAAAGCACATATCTATTCTAGTTTGAGGCCTCTTCCAGCAGAGAGGGCATAAATCCCCTACGAGAAACCACATAAACATAGATGGAAATTACAGAACACTATGCTCTTCAAAACCAAAAATAGGCCATGGGGAGAGGCTTACTAGGGTTCCATGAAAACATTAAAATCAATTGCGCTAGGTATACCACAATAATAAAGCAAGCCTCACAACTGTATAAAGCCTGAAAACCATCATCTCCGTTGATGAACTCTGATTCAAGGCAACACTCATATTTTAGCCATTATACCTATATATTTCAAGTAGATTGATTTATTCCTTCAATTCCAATATCAATTAGAAGCACAATTAGTAGGAGAAAAACACATACTAGCCGATTATCACTATGAATCATATTTCCCATAACTATTATTTTAACTCCATGTAACTGAATTCTTTAAATTTCTTGCAACAATATTAAGAAGCATGCAAGACAAAACTCCATGATTTTCATTCACACTATTTAGATTTGTTATTTAACTTTTCCTTTGCCAATATACGACCAAGGGCTCATCAAAGCCTACAATGAAAGAAAATAAAACCATGCTAGCATAATTACAAAAGTATTTACTGCATTAATTTTTTTTTAGATTTTTTGGAAGGCCGAATTCAAAACTATATGATTTTATTTAGGATTTTCATCCTTTCGGGTCCTGTGCTTGTTCTAGCTCTTGTGCTTGAAGTTTATCCATATTCTTCTGGTGAGTGAACTTAATGTCTCTTCTCATCTTTCTAGAGTACATCTGAGCAAAAGTGATAGGCACTTCCATGAATAAATTCTCGCCTTTCGCCTCCTTCACAACTCCATCCAACAGGTACATGATGGCGTCCTACACTGGATTCTGAAAGGTCATAATAGACAACCTTCTACTATTTGAATTCACCACCACTTAATGATCTGTTGTCTTGAACTTTCCATTTCTCAGGTACCACAATATCATTACATCATAATAATTAGACAACACTACAATATTATTAATAAAAAAATGAGTTTATGTTGATTGCAGATTTGAGTATTTAAATGAATTAACTTCAAAACAGAAAAATGTTCTGTGGTCATTAGATACATGTATCCAAAATAAAAATACACCACCGAAAATGTGACTTACATGCATATGATCACCCAAATTGACAACAAAGGCTCCTTGAATGGGCTCAACAATGATCTAGTTTAGGCCATTGTCCTTGGTAGCCTGGAGGCCTCCAACTTGATCTTGAAGGAGAAGAGTGATGGTGCCTGGATCGGTGTGCCTCTTCAATCCCAATGTCATGTTAGGGTGGGGGCATTTGGGATACAATTTTATCACCACTCTATGTTCCATATCCACATAATCCTTGGTCTCTGCTTCTGTTTACAAACCCAATTCCTATGATATTATCCCCAACATCTTGCATTCCAAACCCATTAGGGATAAATTGTATTTCTCCATAATCTCCCTGCAAATACACAATTTAAGTGTCCAATTCATATGAAAAAAGTAGAAATCAATTTATATGGGCATGCAGCGGATGGATGCATGGTACCTCTAGCCATTGAGATTGACAGGCCACCTGGTGTAATCATGCTAGTGAAGGGAAATAAAGAAGCACATGTAGATTTCTCTCCAGTTGAAAATGGATTCACCCTCAAGATGGTTTCTCACCATAAATCCTCCACACTTTGCACCTCTCATGTTATATTTGAGTTTCTCCTCTACTGGGAGAGTGAAGAAAGCCCTGGAGATCTGAGTCATGGAATCCACGAGCTTCTGGGTAACACCATGGTAAATAACCTAGAATATTCCCCATTCAAGACATGCATTTCTCACCTCGTCTCTCATGCGGCCCCTCTCTTCCTCGACAACACCAGATATCGAAATGAAAAGAATATCTTTTCTAAATTAATTGTAAGTGACCTTGGGGGGCTCGCCCTTGTCTCCGACGAAGATGGATTGTAGGGACTTCAACTCCTTTACTGTATCAAGGAAATATGATTGATCTTCAGCCACTATAGCGGGCACCATTTTGCACAAGTATACCTCTAGCAAAAAACAGTATGATTAAAATACTGAAAATAATATGTGAGGACTGTAACAAGGAGGCAACCCTCTTATAGGGTAGGGAAGAGGAGATGGAACTAGAAAGGATGTTTCAGAGTATTGAAGGAAAGATGAAGATTATTTTGCATCATACAACCATAATAAGTTCATAAAAATAAATTCTTTTTAATGGTAGACATGGTGTTTTTTGGCCTCCTAGTTCAAAATTCGCATGCATTTTAATTACAAAGGATTTGTAATCAATCATAGGTTTGAAGGTTAGATCATATCTAATTATGAGCTATGCTTTCGAATAAAAAGGGAAAGAGCTTAATTTGAACAAATCTAGATACACATGCATGCAAGTACCACGACACACACTTATTTACCATAGGTCCACATCTACTCACAATGTTGTTAGTCAAACCATATTGATACACATAATAGTACATGCAATTGCACTGCAAATCGCAAAAACATTCTGTAGAAGATGAAGGGTCGACCTTAACATATGAAGAGTAAAATTTACCACAAGAAATATTGTTGTAAGATGAAGATTGAAAGGGATTATACGTTAAATCATTCTACGCAGAACATGAATTGCAAGGTTGGCACAACGTTCAGATCAGGTCGTTGTCTGTGTCAAGGATGGAATTCAACTTCAATGGGCTCGAAGATCCCATCTCCACATGCATAAAAAATTCACTGTTTGCAGGGCTTACTGGACTATAATAACTCTTAGATTGGAGACTAAGACTCTGTCAAAACGTTCGTTTCCTATTACGAGTTCTTTGAATAGCTTGGCGTAGTCATTCAACATCTGAAATATTTTGGGCATCCAGTAGCGATGAAATAGAGGAGTCTCCCCATATTAGATTAACCCTCCAAATGTTATTGACGTTACCTATGCTTTGATGTCAGCGTAACATCCACAATGTGATGAACATCTCATGTTCTATCAGTGTAGAAATTTGTGGATACCATGATAGTGAAACATGTAGGAAGTTTCACATACAAAGAGGGACAAATGTATTTCTCACACCATGAGACAAATGTTATCACAAGATGAAAATGTTAGACGAACGTTGGTGTGACGATTTTCAAGAAGAGACACCTATCGACGTAAATTTTAGAAAAATAAAGCCACTAGTATGTATGTACTTCAGAGCTTGTAGAAGTTGGTACAAGAAAAAATGATAATGTCTTAGCATCAAGTCATCTTTTACCTTAACAACCTGGTGTAGATACGATTCCATATCTTCAAATACCACATAAATGTTTTTGAATTCCCAACCTGTAACATAATGTGTTTTATTTCAACAATATCGGGATGTCGTAGCAGCCTCAAAAGCTTAATTTCATGTAAAATTTGGGTTGTATCAAAAATATGTTTAAAGATTTCATTTATTTTCTTGATTGTAACTTTCTCCCCAGTGTGAGTATCAATTGTAGAGCATACTGTTAGGGTCCTATAATAGCAGGATTCATAATTTTGAATTGGCTGTGATTAAGTCTTGTAATATTGTACATACCTTTTCTTTTCTGCAAATGTTTTCCATATTAAAAAATTAAAAAATGTCAAGAGGGTATGTCCTAAAAGAAATATCAAAGGACAAAAAGAATAAGAACAGATAAAAAAAGTGAAAAAATATGAACCCCAAACAAAAACAGATCATGAAAGTGTGCAAGTCCAAGTGCCACTACTTTTTACTTTATTGTCCAAAATAATGGTTGTGTGCAACTTGTCTTAAATGCCACAACCCATGATAGTCAAACTGTTTAATATTTACTATTTCATGTTTATAGATAGAGAATAAAGATCTAGCCAAACTATTTAATCTTGGCAGTTTAGTAGTTAGGTAGAGAAATAAAATGTGCTCTTAAGCTTAATCTGAGCCACTGGAAGATATAATGTTAGAATTAGATAGTTTACTATTCAAAAGAAAAAGGAAAGAAAGGGTTTGCTAGCTTAAATGCACCCAATAAAGTGAAGAAAAAATGTTAGGGTAAGTAGAAGAAGGGTTGCAGAAGTACAAAGTTGATTGAAGCAAAAGCACATTTATCATGCTTAATCATATGTTTCAGTGTGAAGGAGCAGTTAGGAAATTGAAAGGATGGTCACAAGTTGATTTGGCTAACTTCCCCTCATTCCATTTCACCCCTCACTAAATACTTACTAATTTCCCCATATTCCCATCATTTCATAAGAAAATACCCTTTTCCCTTCATTTTCACCCTTTCCCCTTGGTTTCACACATTTCCCTAGCAATTTACCCTCCAAACTCTTCCCCCTACCCAAAAACCCCTTCCCTAGTGTGAAATCATTTTCCCTTTGAAGAAACCACTTTCCCCTTATTAATTTCCCTATTTGGCCTAAAAACCCACTAAAAACATTTATCCTAAGGTTAAATACCCCCACCCCGCTGCATTCCTTTATTAACTCCCCCATTCCTATATTTCCCGACATAATCCCTTTTACCCCTTAAAACCCCTTTACTCTAAGTTTTCTCTCCCTTCCGCTTTATTTAATTAACTCCACATTTAATCCTGGTCCCACTCCATAACCCGTTCATTATATTTAACCCCATCTTACTCATTAAATAATTACAATTATTTGTAATTAATCCCCCGGGCCCCGCTAATTTTCGCCCCTGTTCCCGCCGTGCAACTTCACCGCACGATAGCCATTAGATCTATCACCCCCAGATCTGATGGACCACACTCATATCATGTTCATTCATTTTCCAAAGTTTACCCACCTGAGAGCATGCAATATGAGCGGTATTTCTCGTGCCCCTTTTGGTTACGTGGCAGCTCCACGTTAACTTGCGTGCTCATCGGAAAATACCACCCGACTGCCAAAAGCAGTGCGATGGCCTCC
This sequence comes from Pinus tabuliformis, assembly GCA_031772625.1. Classification (NCBI taxonomy): domain Eukaryota; kingdom Viridiplantae; phylum Streptophyta; class Pinopsida; order Pinales; family Pinaceae; genus Pinus; species Pinus tabuliformis. Next base: position 1,210,067,737 of record CM062820.1, on the reverse strand, counting down.
AAAACTGCCTCCTCGCGTAAGCCAAAACCATCATTGTTCTTATGAAATTCTGCACCAATTTCTAACCGTTGCCAGTTAAAATGCCAAAGATACCCATTTTCACCCTTTTCATTCTTTTTCTCTATGAAAGCTTCCTAAGCTTTCTTGTGCCACCGTGAACCTTTGCAACTAGATTTGACTTCCAACTACCTCCCAAACATGCTCCCGACGCCCAATTTAGCCATCCAGTGCATAGATGAAGCCACAGTGCCTTCTACAACCACCATTCACACTAGTTTGCAACCTATCCCACCATTTCCAGGTATTTTGAGAAAAACCAGAACGACCCTCTCAATTTGAAAGCGTACATTTAATTAACAGATTAATTAATTGAATTTAATTGATTTTCCCCTCAAATTGAGAGTATTTCCCCCTTGAATACCCAAACCCCTATCCTGCAAACTGCCATTACCCTATCTCTATACCAAACCTATTCAGACTTCCCTTCTATGGTCTGTACGAGCCTAATTCACACATTTTCCCATAAGATCGCTGCCCAAACCTCTCTAGATGTCAAACCTATGTCATCCCCTCACCTGGACATTGACCATTTGGCCCTAGCCAATAGGGATTTCCAAATTAAAGACACTGCTACTCCAAGTCACCTTCTGAAAATCCACTATTGGAGTAAGGATAGGTTCCCAAACCATGTAGATGGCATTCACCTTTGGGAATCCAATTTACCGAATTACACATTCCCAGAAGTTCACCCATTCCATGATATTGTACATTTTTGTCATGCCTGCTATCTCCCAAGCCAAAGGGCTATAGTTTCCCCAAACCATGAGTTTCTATTCACCATTACACTAGAGTCTATCAACTAGATGCTACAAATCCAATCTAGCACTAATCAGACCCCTCTATCCATTGGAAACCTGTTAGACCTATACATCACATTAGACCAGGTGAAAATAAACCAAATTTTCCAAAACTTCATCTTTGAAGGGCACCATACTCCTACAAATACTCCACCCTATGCTGCCACCATTTTTTCAGAGACTCGCAGGTGCATAATCACCATGCTCTCATGTATCCTAGGATACACATTAGATGAGCATGTGGATGAGGTCTTCATGGCCTTTATGTCCATTTTCACTCCAGGAAAGACACTGCTATCATATTTGATTATGCTTATTTCATTGCAGACATAATGCATGAACAATTCAACATGTTGCCCATTGAAAGAGTTTTCAAATACTCTTGAGTGTTCTTTTATATGTTTTTATATTACTAGACATACAAGTTCCCTGTGAGCATCCAAAAGTTGGACACCAAGGGAAAGGAGAGATCAGTGATCTAATGGATACCCTTGGTCCAGAATTTTTCCACAACATTCACCTACAAAGACTTCATAGATTTTTTTGTATACCCAGTGATAAACATGCTGACTTCTAATACTCAGCCTAGAATCGGCCATGACTTCAAGAGGGTGCTACAATTGGCTAAGAACAACAAGGTGGGATATTGGTACTTGTACCAAAATCACACTGAGATTAGAATTTATGGCTGTGAGCTAGCCCCCTATAAGTTGCCCAAATGCCTCCCTATGAGGATATTTTCCCTTGAATATTTCAGACAAATCATAAATTCTGATGAGGTCCAATTCATATCTGCTGGGAAGAAAACCCAGTTCAAGGTAAAAAACCAATTGGGCCCATTCATTTGCAACAATAGAGAGGCTGGACTAGAGGCCGACAGGTTACTTACACAAATGAAATTCAGAAACAGTTTCATGTGACAGTATGACCTTCATGGGGTCATAAACAAGCTCAGACTCAAGGTCAAGTTGGGACCTTACATCCACCACCTAAGACCTCACATTGAACAATTTTCTAACCAATCTGAGTGGGTGGAGAACACATTGATTGATATGGACAACATAATTGTGGATGTTGAGAACACACTAATTGATCTTGAAAAGAAATTTGACCAGAGCCCTTTCCTGCAGGTTCCAGAACTAGGGGAACCAATGGATGTTCATCCTGTGTTACAGACACCAGCCAATGAGGAGAAGAATCCTAAGAGGAACAGGGAAGAGGCATCCAGCTCTACCATGGAAACTACTAATGAACTGTTTGAGCTAAGAAAGAAGCCCAAGTTGAATCCTGTGATTGAATAGGAGGAAAACATTAAATTAGTGGAAATGACTGACACTAAGACAATGAGGCAAAGAAGTAAAGAAGCAGCTGCATCAGGTGAAACACAACAGCCATCAACCTCCAACACATAGATGATAGAGAGACAACAGAGTATGGAGGTTTCTTCCTTGGTCAAGCTAGCTGACAAGGAAAAGGATATCAAAGACAGATTCAAAGAGATAAAGATGAGGAATGAAAAGTTGAAAGTAGAGACATATGCCCAATACCTCAATTTTACACCACCAAACTAGACTGGATTAATGTCAGCCTTTGACATCAAAGCAAGCAAGATGCAGATGTCATTTTTGTAGCCCACTTTACAACAACCAAAGACATTGGCAGACTACAAGAAGGCTAATTTTGAAGTGTTGGCCAAGGATTTTCATCCCACTGATCAGATATAGTTCCATAAGCAAGCTGGAGAAATGATTTACTCCACCCTCACAGAAAAGGCCATGGATTCCTTTAAGCAAAAAGATTCATTAGATAATGTAACAGCCCAATTCAGGTTGGAGAAGGCCTCTTCACAGGCTAAAGAAAACAGGATAAAGTCCTTGGAGGACTTGGTCATTGAACTTGACCATGATCCAAGTGATATTAAGGCTGTTGAACAACTGATCAAGAAGAAGAATGAGGATATAACATCCCTCAAGAAACAACTCAAGCTACCTCATTTACAACATCCACAGACAAAGGAGGTCCTAGAAAGCCAGACCAATCATGAGGAGATGATGGACCTAGTGCTGCAGCTGAATGACCAGTTGAAGGAGATGGAGAAAGAATTTGATAGCTTGATTCAGCTCAAACAAGCTAGTCTTGATGGTGCTCCTGCAACTGTCATTCCAACAATGACCACAGTTGTACCTTCTACTTTGGCAGCATCCTTAGCTCCCACTGCTCCAATGGCCATTGCACTACCGACATCTACACCAACTACATCAACAATAGGATCAATAGCAACAGGCTCAACATGTGATGAAGCAAATAGGCTGGTCAAAGAAATGGAAGAAATGTCCATTCAGACCACTGAGATGAACAAAATTATGGAGAAAGTCACCAGCCTAGAGAGAGATTGCAGACTTGCCCAAATCATGCATAAAGAAGAACAATAGAAGGCTACAAGGATGATAGAACGAATCAAAAGCCTGGAGAAAGAATTGACACTAATTGAACCTCTAGGTAAAGCTAAGGAGCAGCTATGGGCCAATATCATTGACTCTGTCAATGATATTTGGCCATCCATCCAGGTCATTTTTTAACAGATTGATTTAATAAAGCAGTCTATAGAAGCCATTGAAAGGGTTAAAGCAGAACTTGGAGATATGCCAGAGGAAGTAGCAAGGATCATTCACTTCCTCAACTCCAAGAATAAGTATGAGCTGTAATAACTTGAGATAAATGATAGGGTAGGTACAATTTTGGAAGTTAAAAGAGTCCTCACTAAGAGGAATTTGATGTTGAACTTAGAAGATAAGTGTCAAACCATACAACTGGCCATTGACAGATTCATGGTTAAGTTCAAATTTTTGAGGCAAAAGGGATTACCTAATCCCTTAGTTATAAGTGATAAGTTAATAACACAGGAGGATTACAATAAGAAGATTAGGGAAGTGGCCAGAGAACAGGTAAAAACTTCATCCATGAACGATATACCAACAGGAAAAGTATTGTATCAAACTTTTGAAAACTTGTTTTACCTCCAGCATGAGGTAAAACACCATTTTGTCAATAAGCCTACCTTTGCCAAATATACAGAAAGATGCTCAATATCCAATTACCAGATGATGAGACATGGGAAAAACTGAATGATTTACTATAGGAAATACACAATAAAAATATGAATATACAGTAAAAAGTAAAAGAGCACATTAAAAGGATATTGAAAGGTCAGCACGATGCAAGTGTATCAGATGAAAGGTCATAAGTAAATATGACATCCAGTGTGAAGACCAAACAACCAAGCAGCATAAAGGGCAAAAGATAAAAGATCAAAGCCAACAGAACCTAAATAACATGCACAACAAGTAGCAGTTCAATAGCTATCTCTATCTTCTTGCATGCAGATATTTATTTTTCCTAGATTAGTTCTCAATATAGTTTGAGATATTTTGTAAATTCCTTTTGTATAAATACTTCATAGTTCGAAGTATTGAGTGTGGATTTCTATACATTTGTAGAGTTATTTTTATCTTAAACCTAAGGGTGATTGTACCATTTTCAAGTCAATAGACTGGAGCAAGTAATAAAAATATTGCACTAGAGGATTCATGAGATGAGCTATTGCAGTGAAGTATCTTCTTTGTTTGATTTTGTTACCTTCTTATGTGTTTCATAAACTTAATTGTTTTCCAAATTTGAATGAATTAACTGGAAATATCACTCAAAATTTGTTTAAGTACACTTTGTTTTGCACAGTTAGTCGTTTATATGTTTTCCTCTGATACTCGGATTTGAGAACCCTTAATTGCTCTCCCATCCCGGTTGACCTCTTTCACTTCTCTTCATGATTCGGCCTAGGGAACCCTTAATTGCTCCCTGGATCCGATTGGAAACCATTTCACCATCAAGCCTTTGAGATCTGTAGTAACTCCTCTATCTTGCCCTCTAGACACTGTTTTTAGAGCTTAATCCAGTCTTGTTTGTCTGACATTCGACCCCATAGCCCAATGGTAAAAGACAACCCTTTTTCATCTAAGTAAGTGATCCCACCACCCAATTTCAAATCAAAAACCCAAGCACAATCATAACTAGCCTAAAATTAAGTAACTAAAACAAATTTAAATAAAAAAGAGAGATCCCTCTCTGAGATTAGGAAGGCTAGGTCCTAATCTCCAAAAGTGGTTAGTGGTTACCTCTATCATTTCTTTTTCTGACAACTTTGAAGAAATTTTGGAGTGATAACATCATTGGCGACCATACTGGAGAATTCGATCCTCAGTCTCATAAAACTTTAAGGAAACCTTAAATTTAATCTTAAGCCCCCTAAGGTCATTTTCACAAAGTCGTTTTTGAAAAATTTCATAAAAAACAGTTAAAATATTTAGAATTATGGCTCCTAAGAAGACTCACTATACCAGGGCAAATCCAGATCCAAATCCTGCTACCATAGTTGATGACACAGACAAAATTCTAAGAAAACCAAAAAACGAAGAAGCTCAGGCAGGTAGTAGCGATTTAGTTAAAGCAAAGTCACTCCTTGAGGATTTGTCAACTTTACAGGAAATCCCTTTTGATTTGTCATTTGACCTCTCATTATTTAGAACTAAAGCTAAGAATTCCATCCATGAAAGAGTCTTAGACCCTGAGTTTACTCAACTCATTGAATAAAAAAGGGTTATCCATCCAGATTTAGATAAATTTGTCTTGGACGCTTTTGACAAGTTAGAAGCTTTGACCTCTACATTGATAAGAAATATAGATAGTGCTTACCTTCAACAATCTGGTTAACTGGTTGCCCTCACTGCTATTGCCTTTGAAATTTCTGTACAATCTTCACTCACTGTAAATACACCTTCTTTTACCATAATTTCACCCATAGTATCCACCACAGTCCAATCCCCTAAACCAGTAATTCATCAACCATCCTCACCATCATCTAGTTCATCTCGATCAGTTTCAAGCTCTTCCTCAAGTACCAACTCCTTACCCCCTAGTCAAGCCAGAATCCAAGCCATGGCAGACCGATATGCACCTCTAGTTTTACCTGCACAACTCCATGCCATGCCCCAAGATTATCAGAGAAAAATATTTTTGTTTGATGCTACCGGTCAGTACACTACCCAGCAGCATGTGAACAAGATGGCTGACTATTTTGAGTTGCATGAGATAAAGGAATCAGATGTCAAAATGAGGTTGTTTGCCCAAACATTAACTGGGGATGTCAAGAAATGGTTCAAAGATTTACCTACCCACCATATTGCAGACTTAGCTAATTTTTATACATTATTCATTGATAGATAGGAGTGAAAGAAAAACCCGCTACAAATACTTTTTGAATATGACAACATTAGAAGAGATCCTAATGAGTCAGTCCAGGATTATTGTACTAGGTTCAACAATATCTACAATGCAATCCCAGCTAATATTAAGCCTCCACCTGACCTAACATTAATTAAATTCCTTGATGGTTTTGACATTGACATGTTATACCAGTTAAGGGAAAGAAACCCTGAAACATTGGAACAAATGCAAAGCAATGTTGTTAGTGTAGAGGCCAACCTGTTAGCCAAGAAAGCCAGAATGAGAAATGAAAAGAGAGTTGTAATTAAAGAGGAAACTTCCACTTTTGATGGAAAGATAGATAGTTTAGCCAAGAGTGTAGAGAGAATAGTGAATAGATTAGAAAACATGAAAAGGAAAACTCAATAGGAGAATCAACAACCACCCCCAATAAGAAACCCCAACTTTAGGAATAATCCAAATGCTGGAAAGAATGCTATACCAGATCAGTAGATTAGGCCCCCCTTCCAAGAGAACTATGTTGAGGGTTCACAGGACCAAGAGGGAGAGGATGATACGCAGATAAACTTACTATAAATCAAAGACAAAGATGTTGTTTTTCTTACTCAAGAAAAATAGGAGTTGTATATGCTGCAACAGTTGCAATTAGAATTTGGTGAATCCTTTGAATTTGAACAAGGATATGAGTTAGCTATATATGAGGTACACAAACAATATAGCTTAAGAAGTAAAAATAATAATGAACCTCCCATTAAGAGATCAATCCAGACCTAGACTAAAAAAATAACAGAAGCTCCTGTCACTAAAATCTTAGAAATCCTCCCTACGGGAACATCAGAGATTTCTACCCCAAAAAATGTAGATATAACCTCCACTAAAAATCAAACTGAAACAATCACTGAAAACATTTCAAACAAGAGAAATCAAGGCAAAATAGCTTAAACACAGACTGAATTGCCTAGTACTAAGAAACAAGATAAAAACACACAAACTACATTTGTTAAGGAAGATCTCATCCAAACAAACAAAGCTCAGCTCCCTTTCAACATCAAAACTGAAATAGAAAAACTAAAGATATCAGTTCCTTTGACCGAGCTAGTAAAGAATGAATCCTATAGATCATAGATAACTAAAACTTTAAATATAGGAGAGGGAGAAGATGCTGTCAATTTGAATGATGATCAACCTGAATTATTGTTTGGCCCTGAGGTGAATGGTACTCATCAGCAAGGGGGAATCCCTCCTTTCTACATTATCTTAAACATTCATGACAAAATAATTCATAATGCTATGTTAGACTTAGGGGCATCCCATAATTTGATGCTAAAAGCCATCATGGACAGACTAAACCTAGACATTACCATACCATATAAGGACTTATTTTCCTTTGACTCTATCCAAGTTAAATGTCTTGGTTTGATTAAGGATTTATGTGTAACTCTAGTCCAATGCCCAACGAAAAGTATAGTAATGGACATAGTAGTTGCAGACATCCCACCCAAATATGGAATGTTGTTATCTCGCTAATGGGGAGCAAAATTGCAAGGATCCTTGCAGTTAGATATGTCTTATGCCACCATATCTGTTTTTGGACAACAAAGGAAATTATATAGAGAGAACTTGATGGAATACATGGTGAGTAGTGCAGAAAAACCATGAAACTTTCCCGTATACTCCATGCATTCTAATATGGACTCTTTCATCTTGTACAATTCAGAACATGACAATAATCAAATCACAACTAAAGAAATGAAATATAAAACAACTGATAGTGAGAACATTTTCCATCAGTCCCTATGGCATCTAGATTTTGATGAATTTGTGAATAGGTTAGGGGCTGGTGCAGGAGTGTGGATCCATAATATGGAGAATAATCATTCTGAGGGACATGTATTCAGATTAAATTTCAAGTGTACCAATAACATCGCAGAGTATGAAGCTCTGATCTTAGGATTACAAATTGTTAGAAAACTTGGAGCCAAAAGAGTTTCCATACTTGGAGACTCATAATTGATTATTAAACAGATTAATGGTGAATACTCTGTAAACAATCCCAGACTTAGTCAATATAGGGAGATTGTCCTAGATTTGATTAAAGACCTCCTGGAAACAAACTTTGTTGCCATTCCTAGAAAACAAAATATGCAAGCCCATAGTCTAGCCACTTTTGCTAGTACCTGCAAATTTCCCTTTCAACCCAACCATCAGTACACTGCAGAAGTGAGACATAGGCCTATTATACCAGACAACTTGAAGTATTGGCAGATTTTCTCCCAGGATTCTCAGATTTATAACTTCATGAATGTTGAAGGTGAGTTTCAGAATTGTAAAATAGATACAGATTGTACAATAGAAAATAATGTAGATAGTGACATAGATGTAAATATTTTAGATATAGCTAAACCTACTAATTTCACTAGATTAGAAGTAGATAACTTAGAAAATGTAGAGATAGAGGAAATAATGAATGATGATCCTGAAATTCTTAATCTTAAAAATAATTTTTTGCCTAAGGGATTAGTCCCCTTAGAAGATTTGTTTGACTCAAACGATGTAGCTAGGAAATTGAAATTAGAGACTTTGAGAGAAGATATAGAAGAATGTAACATAGGAACTGAGGAAAAACCAAAATTCATTAAAATATCAAAAGCCTTACCTCTAGAGGAAAAGGTAAAATACATAAAACTGTTTAAAGAGTTCCAAGATGTATTTGCATGGAGTTATGAAGACTTGAAGTCTTATGACACCAGCATAATTCAACACAAAATACCTCTCAAAGAAGATCATAAACCTTTCAAATAGAAACTTAGGAGAATTAGCCCAGTTCGTATGCCATCTATTGAGAAAGAAGGTAAAAGAATGTTTGATGCCCAAATTATAGCTCCCATTAGATACTCAGATTGGATTTCAAATTTAGTCACTACTAGGAAAAATACTGGAGAAATCAGACTTTGTGTTGATTTCAGAAATTTAAACAAGGTCTCTTTAAAAGACAACTATCCTCTACCAAAAATGGACCATATCCTTCAGAGGGTAGTAGGCTCATCCATAATCTCTTTACTTGATGGATTTTCTAGATATAACCAGATCTTAGTTCAACCAAAAGGCCAAGCCAAAACTGCATTTACTACTCAATGGGGTACCTTCATGTATTTGAATATGCCTTTTGGATTAATGAACGCAGGAGCAACATTTCAAAGAGCTATGGATATAGCTTTTTCCAAGGAGATCCATGAATTCCTAGTAGTGTACCAAGATGATATCACTGTCTTTTCTAAATCTGATAATGAACACCTAGACCACTTGAGAATAGTTTTCATCAAATGCAGGAAATTGGGATTTCTTTAAATCCCAAAAAGACACTCTTTGGTTTGGAGGAGGGTAAACTATTGGGACATAATATCCAAAGATGGAATTAGAATAGACCCTGCTAGAATAGAGACCATTTTGACCATTGCCCATCCTAGAAATCTTAAAGAGTTACAATCATTTTTAGGCAAGATTAATTTTCTTAGGAGATTCATTTCAAATTTAGTAGAAATGATTAGAGAACTAAATAACATGTTAAGAAAAGACTCAGCACTTAAATGGACAGTGGAGACCAAACAATCCTTTGAAGCCATCAAGGAAGCCTTAACCAAAACTCTAGTCCTTATAAGTCATGATTTTCAGAAAGACTTTATAATTTTTTCTTTTGCTTCAGAGCACACCATTGCAGCAGTCTTGCTGCAAAAGAATGACCAAGGATATGAACAACCAATTGCATTTTTCTGTAAATCCTTAAGAGATTCCACACTCAAATACAATATTATGGAAAACAGGCATTATCTTTAGTAAAGGCCATCAAATATTTCAGAGTCTACATTCTGTATTCTCACATCATTAGTATGTTCCAAACTCAGTAGTTAAGGACATTTTGACACAAAATGGGCCTGAAGGGAAAAGAGGCAAATCGATTGCCACTATATTGGAATATGACATAGAAATAAAACCTACTAAGCTTATCAAAGGCCAAGGTTTAACCAAACTCATGGTTGAATAAAACTGTCAGGCCCTAGATATTAATTTCATTGGTGCCCTTGATGATCAGGAAGAGATGGCAACTCCACAAATCAGTGAACTTTTTATTGATTCACCTTGGTATGCAGATATCATATTTGTATTAATAAACTTACAAGCTCCTCCTGGATTGACAAGAACTAAAGATAGATTTTTGAAAATGAAGTCATTGAGATATTGTATCATAGATAATGCTTTGTTATGGAAAGACATTAGTGGTATTCTTTTGAAACTTTTATTGAAAGATGAAGCTGATAAAATTATGCAAGAGTTTCATGCAGGGGATTGTGGAGGACACTTGTATTGGAAGACTACTGCTAACAAAATTCTGAGGGCTAGTTTCTACTGGCCCACCTTGTTTGCAGATGTTAAGAAACATGTGACCTCCTGTCATAAGTGCCAGATATTTGAGGGAAAGAGAAAACTTTTACCCTTGCCTCTTAAACCAATCTCCACTGAAATGCCATTTCAACAATGGGGGTTAGACTTCATTGGAGAAATACACCCAGCCTCCTCAGCCCAGCATAAGTGGATTCTGACAACCACTGATTATTTTACCAAATGGATAGAAGCCATCCCTTCTAGACAAGCCACAAACACTGTCATTATCTCCTTCCTAGAGAATAATATCCTGTCAATATTTGGATGCCCCCAGAAGCTCATTACTGATAATGCAGTTGCCTTTAAATCCAAAAGAATGAGAGACTTCTGTAACAAATACCACATCACCCTTGGCCACTGCACAACCTATTACCCTCAAGGTAATGGACTTGTAGAATCCTCCAACAAAATCCCGGTCAATATCATTAAGAAATTACTGGAAGAAAACAAAAAGACATGGAACAAAAATTTGGTCAATGCCTTATGGGCAGACAGACTAACTACCAAGAAATCCATTGGCACATCTTCCTACCAGTTAGTATATGGGATGGATGCAATTTTCCCATCATCTTTGGGAGTGCCAGTGATGAAGATCATCCATGAGTTGCAGGTGGAACCAAATTATATCCAAAGAAGGATAAATAAGACCATACACCTGCAGCAGACCAGAGAAGAAGTACATGTAAAATCACAGGTAATCCAGGACAAAATAAAAAATGCATTTGATAAAAAGACCAAAACAGATGATTTTTACATAAGTGACAAGGTTCTTAAGTTGGATTCAAGAAGGGAAGACAAAGGAAAACATGGCAAATTTGACTTCTTATGGCAAGGGCCTTATGTCATTTACAGTTACAGGGGTAACAATGCCTTTTTCTTGAGAGAGATAGATGGGTCAGATCTACCAGGAGGACCTGTCAATGGTAGAATGTTCAAGCATTATTTTTCTACAGATTAACAATAGTTCACTTTACATTGCATCATTGTACATAACGTTGCAGAGTGTAGATTGAACTGGATGTTAATCCTTTTAAAGTTGAAGCCCGAAGAGAAGGCCTTGAGCTTTGAAGGTTTCACCATCATGCGTATCAATAAAGCAGAATCACAGAAGGACAATTTACGAGGTAACTTCAATCACAATTCAAAGGCTACTGATCTTTAGAGTTCTTGACATTTCACTAGGAAATGCCATCCCCATGTGGAGCCACTGTTAAGGTCCTATAATAATAAGATTCATAATTTTGAATTGGTTGTGATTAAGTCTTGTAATATTGTACATACCTTTTATTTTCTGCAAATGTTTTCCATATTGAAAAATTAAAAAATATAAAGAGGGTATGTCCTAAAAGAAATATCAAAGGACAGAAAGAATAAGAAAAGATCAAAAAAGTGAAAAAATATGAACCCCAAACAAAAACAGATCATGGAAGTGTGCAAGTCCAAGTGCCACTACTTTTTACTTTATTGTCCAAAATAATGGTTGTGTGCAGCTTGTCTTAAATGACACAGCCCATGATAGTCAAACTGCTTAATCTTGACTATTTCATGCTTTAAATTTCATGTTTATAGATAGAGAATAAAGATCTAGCCAAACTATTTAATCTTGGCAGATCAGTAGTTAGGTAGAGAAATAAAATGTGCTCATAAGCTTAATTTGAGCCATTGGAAGATATAAGGTTAGAATTAGATAGTTTACTTTTCAAAAGAAAAAGGAAAGAAAGGGTATGCTAGCTTAAATGCACCCAATAAAGTGAATAAAAAAATGTTAGAGTAAGTAAAGGGTAAGTATAAGAAAGGTTGCAGAAGTACAAAGTTGATTGAAGCAAAAGCACATTTATCATGATTAATCATATGTTTCAGTGTGCAGGAGTAGTTAGAAAATTGAAAAGATGGTCACAAGTTGATTTGGCTAACTTCCCCCATTCCATTTCACCCCCCACTAAATACTTACTAACTTCCCCATATTCCCATCATTTCCTAAGAAAATACCCTTTTCCCTTCATTTTCACCCTTGCCCCTTGGTTTCACATATTTCCCTAGCAATTTACCCTCCAAACTCATCCCCCTACCCAAAAACCCCCCTTCCCTAGTGTGAAACCCTTTCCCCTTTGAAGAAACCACTTTCCCCTTATTAATTTCCCTATTTGGCCTAAAAACCCACTAAAAACCTTTATCCTAAGGTTAAATCCCCCCACCCCCTCTCCCGCATTCCTTTATTAACTCCCCCATTCCTATATTTCCCGACATAATCCCTTTTACCTGTTAAAACCCCTTTACTCTAAGTTTTCTCTCCCTTCCGCTTTATTTAATTAACTCTGCATTTAATCCTTGGCCCACTCCGTAACCCATTCATTATATTTAACCCCGCCTTATTCATTAAATAATTACAATTATTTGTAATTAATCCCCCAGGCCCTGCAAATTTCCGCCCCGATTCCCGCTGTGCAACTTCACCGCGCGACAGTTGTTAGATTTGTCACCCCCAAATTTGACGGCCTAGATTCATATCGCATTCATTCATTTTCTGAAGTTTACCCTCTCGAGGGCACGCAGTATGAGCGGTATTGCTCGGGCCCCTTTTGGTTACATGGTAGCTCCATGTTAACTTGTGTGCTCACCGGAAAATGTCGCCTGAATTCCAAAAGCGGTGCGATGGCCTCCGAAGTCGCCTCCCTGCGTAAGCCAAAACCATCACTGTTGATTATGAAATTTTGCGCCAATTTCTGACCATTGCTGGTTAAAACGCCAAAGACGCCCATTTTCACCCTTTTTGTTCTTTTTCTTTGTGAAAGCTTCCTAAGCTTTCCTGTGCCACCCTGAACCTCTGCAACCAGATTTGACCGCCAACTACCTCCTGAAAACGCTCTGGACGCCCAATTCAGCCATCCAATGGACAATTGAAGCCACAGTATCTTCTGCAGCCACCATTCACACCAGTTTGCAACCTATACCACCATTTCTAGGTATTTTGAGAAAAACAAGAACGACACTCTCGATTTGAAAGTGTACATTTAATTAACAGATTAATTAATTGAATTTTTTATTTTCCCCTCAAATTGAGAGTATTCCCCCCTGAATACCCAAACCCCTATCCTACAAACTGCCATTACCCTATCTCTGTACTGGACCTATTTAGACTTCCCTTCTGTTATCTCAAAATCAGGCCCTGGAAGGCTGCAGACCAGGAAGACTTCAAGTAACTGTTTCAAACCTACTTTAGGCTGAGGTTTAGCCTCCCCAACCTGAGAGGGCTCTCTCAAAGGATTAAAGGTTTTTGATTATGATCAAGATGGCTAACTCTTGTGAAACAACTAAGAAATGAAAATGGTGGAAACACAACTAACAAGTATCCATTGGGCTTATGGAGTCATATATGATTTAGTATTAATAGCAGGGTTGGCTTTGCATAGAAGTCAAGGCATTCAGATTTCAACACACCAAACACATAGAAGGCAGTTTATGAGTATATGAAGGAAATTAGAGCACTGTAAGCGATTTCTAAGTAATCAAATACTCATAACACTGTAGATAACATGAAAAGAAAACAAAAGAAACTCATTACATTGAACTCTTTATGATTCTTGAGAAGCATAAGCCAGTACTGTATTACCAAAAAAACAGAGTCTTTACATAAGCCAAATATCAGAGCTTTTACTTATAAATTTCCAACCCCTGGTACATTTCTCTTTCTCCTATATATAGAGTTCTTTTACAAAGCTGAGATTCCTCCTCCAACATGAGGGGAACTCGAATTCTACTTCTTATGACACCTATTCAAATTTTAACTACCTATTAAATGTAACAAACTGCTACTAGACTTTTTAGAGATCTAAGTCAAATAGGAGTCTAACTCCATATCATGCTAATAATAGCCTTAATTACAATCATTCTCGTTCTTTGACAAGTGGTATTTTTTTAGTTTGGCTATGGTGGATGTTCGAAGCTCCATACTGGTCCTCAATGTCACATCTTCTCCATTGCTCCTGAAAAATAGGAAACTGCCCCTGTTTATCTGCCTTTGGTTTTCCTCAAAGATATTCAAATCTAATGAACCATGCCCTTCATCTTTGATTATACAAAATATATCAGAATGCCATGTCCTTGATGTGCTGTCAACCTTTTCCATGTGTGAAGACAAAAACTCCTCCAAGTTGTCTGACATATGTTGGACTGTAGTAAATGTGATCACTTTATAACAAAAAGTTTAGAGTTGGGTTCGAATATATGTTTCCTCCACCTGTCTTGACCTTGTTGAAAGTTGATACCTTTAAATGATCCCTTGAAGATATTCCTTTTTCAAAAAATTTCCCTTTGTATTTCAAAATCGGTTGACTGAGTTTAGATTATGTAGCTTCAGCAATTTCGTAGCGCGCTACGAAACTGCTGTGCATTAATCATCATCTTCAGTAGTTTCGTAGCGCGCTACGAAACTGCTGTGTAATTCCAAAAACACAGTTTCAACCCAAAATTTTGCTATTTTGAGCCTCTTGCTATTTAAACATCCTTTCAATTGCTCCAAAGCTTTTCAAAACTGAGTGGAAATGTATGATTCTTCAAGAAAGATTATAACAAGGAAAACCATCAAAATTTGAAACATAGCCTTACTTGATGTGTGACTCCCTTAAGGAAATTCTTTCTGCTGGCTTAACTGTATCTTTAAGTCTTCAATTTGTTTCTTCATGACTCTGATCCCAGCTCTCAGGTTTGTATTGACCTTTCTGATGAATTGTGCTTCCTTTATTGCAGGGACAGTCCAGCTACGGAATTGAACATTACAATCAACCACCTTGGGTATTTGAAATGTTTTGTCCTCCCACCGAGCTTGCATTTGGTTAAAATAAGCCTCCTTAATTGCAAATTTCCTGGAGGCTTTCTTCAATCTAGCAATTTCAAAGTTTGTCAACTCCAACCTCCTTTTGAAATCTTCCACACTATCTTCTTCTTGAATGGTAACTGATTTGCCTTTATCCTTTCCTTCATGAGGTTGTGTTACCTCCCCTGTTTCATCTGCTCTTGGCAGTACCTCCTGTATTTGTTTAAAATTCCTCGTTATGGGTCTCCTTGGTTTAAATACAAGTTGATCAACTGATCATCAAACTTGAGTTTTTTCGAGGCTTTGACTCTCTTAGCCTTGTCTTTTCCTGACTCTATCAAATCTACTTGAACCAGGGGAGATTCTTCAATGTCAATGGCTTGCAGTAAGTCATTTAAGTCTCCCTTTGAAACATGGCTTTCTTCAATAATCACTGATTTACCTTTTTCTTTAGCTACCTAGCTCCTAGTCCTTCTTCTTTGAACTCCTTCACCTGTGCTTGATTCATGTGCACCTTCTTTGACCTGATCTTTCTCTTTAAGGGACTGTTGGGGTGTATACTGGATAGTCAGTGGCTTGGTGAATTCTCTTACTTGTTTCCTAGCCTTCAACTTTGAAAACCTCCTGGATCTTGTTTCTGCCTGATGACTAGTTGTTGTTGGAAGATCTTTTGCAGCTTGAGGACTGAGACCGGTCTCGTTCTTGAAACCAGGCATGAGTATGAATGTGGGCCAATCCCTACCTACTCTCTAGAGTTCATGTAGAACAATCAACTTAATTAAACCATGGTGAAACAATGAGGCCTCACAAGCTTCTTTCCTTAGCTGCACCTTATCACACATTTTGCTTAAGCTATGAAATAAGTAAAAAGGTAAATCAATGGATATCTTTCCTGTAAAATGTAGCAGAAGCTTAAAATGATATGAATAAACCTTATTATATCTCCCTTCACAGGTAAGGTATCTCTGTATACAGGTAAGCAGATTGGCATATGAGTTCTTGACATAATTTGCAGGCACAGACTTGTTTAAATCTGAGTCAATGTACTCCGGCTTCAGAAACTCTTTGCAGGGAGTCATATCAAATTTGAAATTCTTAAACCAAGTTTCTTGTCCCCTTGGAATCTCAGTAACTGTGGATATTACCTCTGGTGAGACTTGCAATTCGAGCTTCCCAACCTTCGAACTCAACCCTGTGAAACTCAAAGCAAATTCCTTGGTGATTTTTTCATGACCTCCCTGGAGTTTCTCACAAAAATTCCAACATCCAACCTGCTTGAATGCATGCTCAACTTCTTTGTTTTTCAAGACAATGTCTAAACCTTCATTCGTTTCTCAAGCATCTGCCTGATCTGTGGTCTTTTCTTTCAGATCCCTCCATGAGACTTCAGCGTAATGGAGGTTTGAAATGTTAGCGCTGCTCAAACTTCAATCTATGCCTCGCTTGAATGGCTACCTCGCTTGATAACTGCCTCGCTTGATAAAAATGCATTCAAATTGAAAAACTTGCAGACTTGTTCCCCATGCAACGAATACAATAATCATTAAGACTGTGAATACCTGGATTTTCCTGGAACTTGCAATCCGTGTGTACCAAGGTGCCTAGTGGCTATAATGATGGACATAAGCGGTTGGACATGATATGTGGAGTGTATAAGCTGACAATGAATGATGCAACCATAACTGAACTTGACAGATTTGACAGTTAGGAAAGATCTGCTATGGATTGCACGAATCTCTGATTTCGTAGCGCAGTTAGTGTAAATTTTGAATTATGCGCTACAAAATCACCTAAAACATGTTGCACTGCGAAACTGCTAAAAAGGATTTATGCACTGCGAAAACACTTCAAAATGATTTATGCGCTACGAAATCACCTAAAGAGATTTGTGGCACATAGTAACCTTTGAACAAAACTAACACATGGTTATGAGACTGGTGATGAATGAGAATGCATAGTTGACTCAAGACTCCTAAAACTCAGACTCTAAGGCAAACAAAAATCAAACTTAGACTAGCACTGACCTTTACCATCAAACTAATGTGAGAAATTTTGGCATTAGAATTCTTAAGTGATAACACCTTCTACGGTCTGTACGAGCCTAATTCACACCTTTTCCCATAAGATGGCTGCCTAGACCTCTCTAGATGTTAGACCTGTTTCAACCCCACCTGGACATTGACCATTTGGCCCTAGCAAACATGGATTTCCAAATTAAAGACACTACTACTCCAGGCTAGTTTCTGAAAATCCGTTATTGGAGTAAGGATAGGTTCCTAAACCATGTAGATGACATTCACCTTTGGGAATCCAATTTACCCAAGTACACATTCCCAGAAGTTCGCCCATTCCCTGATATTGTACATTTTTGTCATGCCTGCTATCTCCCAAGCCAAAGGGCTATAGTTGCCCCAAACCATGAGTTTCTATTCACCATTACACCAGAGTCTATCAACCAGATGCTACAAATCCAATCTAGCCCTAATCAAACCCCTCTATCCATAGGAAACCTATTAGACTTGTACATCACATTAGACCAGGTGAAAATCAAGCAAATTTTCCAGAATTTCATCATTGAAGAGCGCCATACTCCTACAGATACTCCACCCTATGCTGCCACCATTTTTCCAGAGACTGGAAGGCGCATAATCACCATGCTCTCATGCATCCTAGGATACACATCAAATGAGCATGTGGATGAGGTCATCATGGCCTTTCTGTCCATTTTCACTCCAGGAAAGCCTCCTGCGATCATGTTTGATTATGCTCAGTTCATTGCAGACAGAATGCATGAAAAATTCACTAGGCTGCCCACTGAAAGAGTTTTCAAATGCTCTTGAGTGTTGTTTTATATGTTTTTATATTACCAAACAGACAAGTTCCCTGTGATCATCTAGAAGTTGGACACCAAGGGAAAGGAAAGATCAATTATCTACTGGACATCCTTGGTCTAGAAGTTTTCCACAGCGTTCACCTACAAAGACTTCATAGGTTCTTTTGTATACCTAGCCATGAACAAGCTGACTTCTAATACTCAGCCTAGAATCATCAAGGACATCAAGACGGTGCTGCAATTGGCTAAGAACAGCAAGGTGGGAGATTGGTACTTGTACCAAAACCACATTGAGATCATAATTTATGGTTGTGAGCTAGCCCCCTATAAGTTGCCCAAATACCTCCCTATGAGGATATTTGCCCTTGAATATTTCAGATAAATCATCAATTCTGATGAGGTCCAGTTCATATCTACTAGGAAGAAAACCTGGTTAAAGGTAAAAAACCAATTAGGTCCATTCATTTGCAACAACAGAGAGGCTGGACTAGAGGTCAACTGGTTACTTCAACAAATGAAATTCAGAAACAGTTTTATGTGGAAGTAGGACCCTCATGGGGTCATAAGTAAGCTCCAACTCAAGGTCAAGTTGGGACCTTACATCCACCACCTAAGACCTGACATTGAACAATTTGCTAACCAATCTGAGTGGGTGGAGAACACATTGATTGATATGGACAACACAGTTGTGGATGTTGAGAACACACTAATTGATCTTGAAAAACAATTTAACCAGAGCCCCTTCTAGTAGGTTCCATAACTAGGGGAACCAATGAATGTTTATCTTGTGTTACAGACCCCAACGAATGAGGAGAAGAATCCTAAGAGGAATAGGGAAGATGCATCCAGCTCTGCCATGGAAACTACTAATGAATTGTTTGAGCTAAGAAAGAAGCCCAAGTTGAATCATGTGACTGAACAAGAGGAGAACATTGAATCAGTGGAAATGATTGACACTAAGAAAATGAGGCAGAGAAGTAAAGAATCAGTTGCATCAGGTAAAACACATCAGCCATCAACCTCCAACACATAAATGATAGAGAGACAACAGAGTATGGAGGTTTCTTCCTTGGTCAGGCCAGTTGACAAGGAAAAGGATATCAAAGACAGATTCAAAGAGATAAATATGAGGAATGAAAAGTTGAAAGCAAAGACATGCCCAATACCTCAAGCTTACACCACCAAACCAGACCAGATTGATGTCAACCTTTGACATCAGAGCAGGTAAGATGCAGGTGTCCTTTTTGCAGCCCACTGTACAACAACCAAAGGCCTCGACAGACTACAAGAAGATTAATTTTGAGGTGTTGGCCAGGGATGTTCATCCCATTGATCAGATAGAGTTCCATAAGTAGGCTGAGAAATGATTTACTCCACCCTCACAGAAAAGGCCATGGATGCCTTTAAGATGAAAGATTCATTGGATAATGTGACAACCCAATTCATGTTGGAGAAGGCCTCTTCATAGGCTGAAGACAATAGGATAAAGTCCTTGGAGGACTTGGTCATTGAACTCGACCATGATCCAAGTGATATTAAGGCTGCTAAATAGCTGATCAAGAAGAATAATGAGGATATAACAACCCTCAAGAAACAACTCAAGCTCCCTCATTTACAGCACCCACAGACAAATGAGGTCCTAGAAAGCCAGACCAATCATGAGGAGATGATGGACCTAGTGCTGCAGCTGAATGATCAGTTGAAGGATATGGAGAAATAATTAGATAGCTTGATTCAACTCAAACAAGCTAGTCTTGATGGTGCTCCTGCAACTGTCATTCCAACAATGACCACAATTGTACCTTCTACTTTGGTAGCATCCTTAGCTCCCACTGCTCCAATGGCCACTGCACTACCAGCATCTACACCAACTACATTAGCAACAGGATCAACAACAATAGGCTCAACAGGTGATGAAGCAAATAGGCTGGTCAAAGCAATGGAAGAAATGTCCATTCAGACCACTAAGATGAACAGACTTAAGGAGAAAGTCACCAGCCTGGAGACGGATTGCAGACTTGCCCAAATCATGAAGAAAAAAGAACAGCAGAAGGTCACAAGGATGACAGAAAGAATCAAAAGCCTGGAGAAAGAATTGACACTGAGTGAGCCTCTAGGTAAAGGTAAGGAGCAGCTGTGGGCCAACTCTATCAATGATATTTGGCCATCCATCCAGGTCATCTTTGAACAGATTGATTTAGGCTACAAAAGCCATTGAAAGGGTTAAAGAAGAACTTGGAGATATACCAGAGGAAGCAACAAGGACCAGTCACTTCCTCAACTCCAAGAATAAGCATGAGCTGTAAGAACTTGAGATACCTGACAGGACAGGTACAATTTTGGAAGTTAAAAGAGTCCTCACTAAGAGGAATTTGATGTTGAACTTAGAAGATAAGTGTCAAACCATACAACTGGCCATTGACAGATTCATGGTTAAGTTCAAAGTTTTGAGGCAAAAGGGATTACCTAATCCTTTAGTTATAAATGATAAGTTAACACAGGAGGATTACAATAAGAAGATCAGGGAAGTGGCCAGGTAACAGGTAAACACTTCATCCATGAACGACATACCAACAGGCAAAGTATTGTATCAAACTTTTGAAAACTTGTTTTACCTCGAGCATGAGGTAAAACACCTTTCTATCTATAAGCCTACCTTTGCCAAATATACAGAGGTAGATGAAATATAAAGAAATGTGCTCAATATCCAATTACCAGATAATGAGACATGGGAAAAACTGAATGATTTACTGTAGGAAATACACAGTAAAAATATTAATATACAGTAAAAGGTAAAAGAGCATAGTAAAAGGATATTGATAGGTCAGCAAGGTCAAAGTGTATCAGATGAAAGGTCATAAGTAAATATGACATCCATGTTGAAAATGGAAACAAGAAATTCTAAAAATAGAAGTGCTAAAAATAGCACTGCTATAAATAGAAGTTCGGGTACCAGTGTTGGACATAGCAACAATGAATGAAAAATGGAAGTGTTAAAAATAGCATTGCTATAAATAGCATTTCGGGATGGATTCCAATTTTAGTTAGTCCCTGAACTAAAATTGAGAAGTAAAATTTGAATTTTGCCTTAGCAGCTGTTTGTAAAATAATTAATTAATTCATCTTGAGTTAATTAGTTGTAGAAAATAAAACATGAAGTCTATGTGGGGACATGCAACAGTTTCTCCATTGATTGAGGAATTTATCCATCAGTTAAAGAGATAAGGATGAGTTATAATATTGAGTTGTAATTAGTTGGCTCAGTTAACTGAGTCAAGTCCAGTTAGATTAATTCAAATAGTTTGTTGAATTAATTGTGAGTTCAGTTAGTTAATGCATCCATGCATGTAACTGCTGCACTTCATATAATTGAATATTTTCTCATGAATAACTCATGCATGTCAGTTCAGACAGAGACCCAGTTGAGATCAGAGGGGGGACAATGTACTATCAGTTGGATGGATTTTTCCTATAAAGGAAACTCATCGATGGAGAAGGATTTATCTCCTTTAGGATTACACAGTTGGATCAGAGGTTAGTGAGTGCGTGAAGAGGCCAATTCACACAAGTGGCTGCACTGGACCCCAAGGAAAATTGCGCAAAGAAATAGGAGGCTTGGAGGGCAGAGGATAAGGTTTGAGAGAGGCCTTTGACTGTCTATGAGTAGCAGAGGGATTGCAAAGAGAGCAGGATAGCTTGTGAGTTGATTCCTTTTGTAATCTAGACTATATTTCCACTTGTATGATAATATAGAGATTGGGGTTTTAGGCTGAGGCCTTCCCCGTGTTATTTCTTATGTGTTATGTGTGATTGATTTCTCATTCTCAATTATATATGTTCTCTTGATCTTGCTCAATTCGATTAAGCTTCCGCAAAGTGTTGTAGAAGTAGATCTTGTATTGTGTTTTAGTATATTGCATAATCTGTTGATCTACAGTGGGAATTTCTACATGGTATCAGAGCTAGCTGATTTGTAGAAAAATTCTACATGGTATCAGAACCTAGTTTATCAGAGCAGTGAACAATATATTAGAGGATATTTCAAAGTTTTGAGTTTTGGGCCACGAGTTTTCAGAGCATATCTGAAAATTTTTGTGCAAAATTTTCAGAAAAAAATAGCAGATCTAGATTCATTGCGTAAAAATACCCAATTTCAAAAAACAAATCAGCTGAATCGGAGTTTGGATGAGGGAGATATCGCTGATTTAAAATTAGATCTTTTTCCAGAAAATTTCATGACGGCGGGAAAGATGAAACAGATTGGTGTGCTAGCCAGGAACCTGAATGCACTTGACGTACAAGATGCATGTAAAGCCTTGAGGAGCAAGGCAAAGGTTAGATACTTGGTGGTTGAGAGGGAGAGTAAATTACCTCTCAACATGCAGCGCCAGAAGAAGTCTCAAACAATTGTGGAGGAGCCATAATTAGTGAAGCAGCTTCAGGAGGGTCTGGAGCAAACACAACTGTAGAAGCCGAGAGGAGACTGAGTGGAGGCATCCACTCATACAGAGACCTCCAATAGGGGGAAATTGTTAGCCAAGTTGCCAGAGGGATCACATGCAGCCATACCTCCAGTTGGGAGATGGGGCGATGTGATGTGATTGTCCAAAGAAGGCTGAAATAGGGGTATGTTCTTTGAGGTACCCAGCCTCTTGGATTATACCTTGCTATGGGAGCCCCAACGAGGAGTAGCAAGACTGGCTAAATGGGTAGAGACAGATGCGGATGGAGCGGCAGAGAGAGCTACAGTGTAGGAATCCCAAGATAGCGCAGAGCTAGCAGGCTACAACAATGCGAGAGGAACGGGAGTGTTGCACCAGTGCAGGATGGCACAGAGAAGTGTGCAATGGTGCGAGATACATGGAGTGTTGTAGCAACTCAAAGGTCAGAGAAGGAGCACTTGTCAGTGGCAAAGGGAGCTTCAGCATCAGAGGATGTTTCTAGCCCAACAGAGAGGTCAATTGGGAGATTTTTTATTTCTAGAGTTGCTGGAGCGATAGCACTTGGGAGAAGTGTTGCACGCAGAACATTCCAAAGGTTCAGGATCGGGTTCGAGTTGAATGTATTTCTTGTTGAGAGGGAGTGTTGAAAATGGCAACAAGAAATGCTAAAAATAGAAGTGTTAAAAATAGCACTGCTATAAATAGCAGTTCGAGTACTAGTGTTGGACATAGCAACAAGGAATGAAAAATGGAAGTGCTAAAAATAGCATTGCTATAAATAGCATTTTGGGATGGATTCCAATTTTAGTTAGTCCCTGAACTAAAATTGAGAAGTAAAATTCGAATTTGATCTTAGCAGATGTTTGTAAAATAATTAATTAATTCATCTTGAGTTAATTAGTTGTAGAAAATCAAGCATGAAGTCTATGTGGGGACATGCAACAGTTTCTCCATTGATTGAGGAATTTATCCATCAGTTAAAGGGATAAGGATGAGTTGTAATGTTGAGTTGTAATTAGTTGCCTCAGTTAACTGAGTCAAGTCCGGTTAGATTAATTCAAATAGTTTGTTGAATTAATTGTGAGTTCAGTTAGTTAATGCATGCATGCATGTAACTGCTGCACTTCAGATAACTAAATATTCTCTCATGAATAACTCATGCATGTCAATTCAAATAGAGACCCAGTGGAGATCAGAGGAGGGACAGTGTACTATCAGTTGGATGGATTTTTCCTATAAAGGAATCTCATCCATGGATAAGGATTTATCTCCTTCGGGATTGCACAGTTGGATAAGAGGTTAGTGAGTGTGTGAAGAGGCCAATTTACACAAGTGGCTACACTGGACCCCAAGGAAAATTGTGCAAATAAATAGTAGGCTTGGAGGGCAGAGGAGAAGGTTTGAGAGAGGCCTTTGACTGTCTATGAGCAGCAGAGGGATTGCAGAGAGAGCAGGATAGCTTGTGAGCTAATTCTTTTTGTAATCCGACCTATATTTCCACTTGTATGATAATATAGAGATTGGGGTTTTAGGCCGAGGCTTTCCCCGGGTTATTTCTTCTGTGTTATGTGTGATTGATTTCTCATTCTCAGTTATATGTGTTATTTTGATCTTGCTCAATTCAATTAAGCTTCCGCAAAGTGTTGTAGAAGTAGATCTTGTATTGTGTTTTAGTATATTGCATAATCTGTTGATCTACATTGGAAATTTCTACATGGTATCGGAGCTAGTTGATTTTTAGAAAAATTCTACACGGTATCAGAGCCTAGTTTATCGGAGCAGTGAACAATATACTAGAGGAGATTTCAAAATTTTGAGTTTTGGGCCGCGAGTTTTCAGAGCATATATGAACATTTTTGTGCAGAATTTTCTGAAACAAATAGCATATTTGGATTCCTTGCGTAAATAAGCCCAAATTCAAAAAAAAAAATCGGCTAAATCAGAGTTCGGATGAGGGAGATATCGTTGATTTAAAATCAGCTCTTTTTCCAGAAAATTTCGTGACGGCAGGAAAGATGAAACAGATTGGTGTGCTATCCAAAAACCTAAATGCACTTGAGGTAAAAGATGCATGCAAAGCCTTGATGAGAAAGGCAAAGGTTAGATGCTTGGTGGTTGAGAGGGAGAGTAAATTACCTCTCAACATGTAGCGCTAGGAGAAGTCTCAGACAATTGTGGAGGAGCCACAATTGGTGAAGCAGGTTCAGGAGGGTGTGGAGAAATCACAACTGGAGAAGCAGGGAGGAAACCGAGTGGAGGCATCCACTCATGCAGAGACCTTCAGTAGGGGGAAATTTCGAGCCAAGTGGGCAGAAGGATCACATGTAGCCATACCTCCAGGTGGGAGGTGGGGCGATGTGATGTGATTGTCCCAAAAATAGGGGTAGGATCTTTGAGGTACCCAGCCTCTTGGATTAGAACTTGCTAAGGGAGCCCCGACGAGGAGTAGCAGGATTGGTTGAGTGGGTAAAGACGGATGCGGATGGAGCGGCAGAGAGAGCGACAGTGCAGGAATCCCAAGATAGTGTAAAGCTAGCAGGCTACAACAATGCGAGAGACACAGGAGTGTTGCACCAGTGCAGGATGGCACAGAGAGGTGTGCAATTGTGTGAGATGCATGGAGTGTTGCATCAGCTCAGAAGTCAGAGAGGGAGCACTTGTCAGTGGCAAAGGGAGCTTCAGCATCAGAGGATGTTTCTAGCCCAACATAGAGGTCAGTTGGGAGATTTTTTATTTCTAGAGTTGCTGGAGCGATAACACTTGGGGGAAGTGTTGCATGCAAAACATTCCAAAGGTTCAGGATCGGGTTCGAGTTGAATATCTTTCTTGTTAAGAGGGAGTGTTGAAAATGGAAACAAGAAATGCTAAAAATAACACTGTTATAAATAGCAGTTCGGGTACTAGTGTTGGACATAGCAACAAGGAATAAAAAATTGAAGTGCTAAAAATAACATTTTTGGATGGATTCCAATTTTAGTTAGTCCCTGAACTAAAATTGAGAAGCAAAATTTGAATTTGATCTTAGCAGCTATTTGTAAAATAATTAATTAATTCATCTTGAGTTAATTAGTTGTAGAAAATCAAATATGAAGTCTATGTGGGGACATGCAATAGTTTCTCCATTGATTAAGGAATTTATCCATCAGTTAAAGAGATAAGGATGAGTTGTAATTAGTTGGCTCAGTTAACTGAGTCAAGTCCAGTTAGATTAATTCAAACAATTTGTTGAATTAATTGTGATTTTAGTTAGTTAATGCATGCATGCATGTAATTGCTACACTTTAGATAACTGGATATTCTCTCATGAATAACTCATGTATGTCAGTTCAGACAGAGACCCAGTTGAGATCATAGGAGGGACAGTGTACTATCAGTTGGATGAATTTTTCCTATAAATGAATCTCATCCATGGAGAAGGATTTATCTCCTTCAAGATTGCGCAGTTGAATCAGAGGTTAGTGAGTGTATGAAGAGGCCAATTCACACAATTGGCTTCACTGGACCCCAAGGAAAATTGCGCAAAGAAATAGGAGGCTTGGAGGGCAGGGGAGAAGGTTTGAGAGAGGCCTTTGACTATCTATGAGCAGCAAAGGGATTGCAGAGAGAGCAGGATAGCTTGTGAGATGATTCTTTTTGTAATCCGAATTATATTTCCACTTGTATGATAATACAGAGATTGGGGTTTTAGGCTGAGGCTTTCCCCTTGTTATTTCTTCTGTGTTATGTGTGATTGATTTCTCATTCTCAGTTATATGTGTTCTCTTGATCTTGCTCAATTCGATTAAGCTTCCACAAAGTGTTGTAGAAGTAGATCTTGTATTGTGTTTTAGTATATTGCATAATCTGTTGATCTACAGTGGGAATTTCTGCAATCCAACGTGAAGACCAAACAACCAAGTAACTTAAAGGGCAAAAGATAAAAGATCAAAGCGAGTAGAACCTAAATAATAGGTACAGCAAGCAGTAGTTCAATAGTTGTCTCTATCTTCTTGCACGAAGATATTTATTTTTCCTAGATTAGTTATCAATACAGTTTGAGATGTTTTGTAAATTCCTTTTGTATAAATACTTCATAGTTCGAAGTATTGAGTTTGGATTGCTATACATTTGTAGAGTTATTTTTATCTTAAACCTAAGGGTGATTGTACCATTTTCAAGTCAACAGAATGGAGCAAGTAATAAAAAGATTGCACTAGAGGATTCATGAGATGAGTTATTGCATTGAAGTATCTTCTTTGTCTGATTGTGTTACCTTCTTATGTGTTTCATAAACTTAATTGTTTTCCAAATTTGAATGAATTAACTGGAAATATCACTTAGAATTTGTTTAAGTACACTGTGTTTTTCACAGTTAGTCGTTTATATGTTTTCCTCTGATAATCGAATTTGAGAACCCTTAATTGCTCTCCCATCCCGGTTGACCTCTTTCACTTCTCTTCATGATCTGGCCTAGGGAACCCTTAATTGCTCCCTAGATCTGATTGGAAACCATTTCACCATCAATCCTTTGAGATCTGTAGTAACTCCTCTATCTTGCCATTTAGACACTATTTTTGGAGCTTAATCCAGTCTTGTTTGTTTGACATTCGACCCAATAGCCCAGTGGTAAAAGACAAACCTTTTTCATTTAAGTAAGTGATCCCACCACCCAAATTCAAATAAAAAACCCAAGCATAATCATAACTAGCCTAAAATTAATTAACTAAAACAAAGTTAAATAAAAGAGAGAGAACCCTCTATGAGATTAGGAAGGCTAAGTCCTAATCTCCAAAAATGGGTAGAGGTTACCTCTATCATTTCTTTTTCTGACAACTTTGAAGAAATTTTGGAGTCATAACACATACAACATCATAGCTCCCTTTTCCTATAGGAAACCTCCTGAATCTTGTAGTGACTTGCTTCACCATATTCAGTGTAAAACTCAACCTCTGTAAGGGTCTACATCAGGTGAATTGCATCAAACTCATATTTTAAACCTTACACCATCTTCACAAAATGTGATCTATGATATAAACTTAATATTTAAGTAAGAAACATATAATACAAGAAAAATATTAAGTAGAGAAAACTAACAAGTATGATCAAGGTCTGAAATTTCCATGACCATATTTTCTCCCAGATGAAAGCAAGCTAACAAAATTCCCTTAAAGCATGAAAACATTATCAAAATTAAACTACTATGAGTAATGACACTGCAAAACATAATAGGAACATTGGGTTTGAACAAGCCTATGTAATTTCACAGTTATGATCTATTTCATTATTAAGACACTGCCAAATAAATTATTTCCCAACTAAACATCAAGAAAAGCATTATCAGTGCCACACATTACTTAATTCTTATGACATCATTTAAAAAAGGATACATCTATAACTAAACATTTGAATGGAGGACTGAATCAAACTTAAAAGTATTAACCAAATGGATTTATCTTCATGGAAAAGAAGGAAATTTAATTAAAATTTTAAAAACAAAATGAAAGAGAAAGATTTGACATCCTTTGTTGGAATATTGAATCAAACTAAAAAAGTGAGATCAATTTAAGCCTATAAAAAAATAAACGTGAAAAATATGGGACGATGGAACTATCTTTGCCTCAAAATTGCAGAAAGAAAAATTCACTAACATTTGGGTGAATGTTCAGTGTTCTTGGAAGAGACGTTTGAAGCATAACTGGAGGAAAATAATATTTTGCCTAATATTGTGAAGGAAAACATATGTGAGTTGACAATCAATGAAAAGGTCCAATGTAGCAATCACCCGGGTAAAATAAATGTAAAATCAACAAAAACAAAGCACAATAAGTTGGATTATTTAGGTAATTTAAATGACATAATTGATGAAGACATTGCAACGCTGAATGCATGGCTTTACTCGTATAATTTGAATAGATGCGAATAAGGAAATGTAAACCTTCACAATGTGGCATGTTCTAAAGGGTAAATTTTTTAGCTCAAGAAATGGAAGGGAGTTTGAAACATAATATTATAAAACCATTAGAGTTATTAAATGAAAAACATAACAAAAAGAACCTCCCAACTCAAAAAGGCCATGAACAGGGAGACAAAGTCATCTCCTAAACTTATTACAAAAATGGAAATATGTTTACAGGAAGAAGAACTGGAACATGCAGTATCTACAGTAGAAGGATCCCTGTAATATTTAGAACTTTTACAGGCTTGTTCGATACCTCGACGGTCTATAGTGGATCTTCTGGGAAAGGATAAGATTGCAGAAGATTGATTTTCTTTAATGTCAGTTGAGGTAATTCTTCTTAGAATCAGAGGCTTGGGATTTCGTACAACCCAATGTTCAAGAAAAGTCAAGTCTTCCCATTTGATTGTTTGATGCTCAATTTTCTGATTTTTAGCATCAGTCATAACAATGACACTTGACTTGGAGTCACGGCTGGGAGTATGGCGGATGGGTGGCCATAAGGTGTTTGTATGGGGAAAACAGCCTTTGGTATGAATGGAAATATTATTTCTCTTTTGTTGCATATTGAAACCAGTGGTTTGAATCTGAAGTTGGAGGATCTGGTCAATGGTTTCATCAAAGACATAGATGGAGAAATTTGGAAAATAGTCGAAATACATTGGGCCATTGGAAAGTGGAGCAACGATTCCGCTGATCAAAGAATCAGTATACTTATTGTGTGTTAGATCACGAAAAGAGGCTAACACAAAAGTATTTAGTCCTTGGTGGACTAGAGGACTGATTCCTACTCTTATGCATCCTAAATGCAGATATTTAGTATTCAGTCTCTTGGCCTGTGCTTGTAAAGCCTTAGGATTTAACAAGTGAATAGTCTGGATCACATCTGAATTTTCTTGGATTTGGCTCACAGACTCTTTTATGCTGATTCAAGTAACAGCTTTTAAATGAAACACAGATATATCATTATACACTTCTGAGGGAGTTATAACAAGTAATTCCCAACGGGCAGATGCCTGAGTTTCTTTATATTCAAGATCGGCTTGGTTTAAGACACGACTTGAACTTGATGCAAACATATCTCTTAAAGGATTTTCTTCAGCCATAGATTCTCTCTCTTCTAATTCATGGAAAGAAACAGATTTCTGGAATGAATCCATTCTATATGAGTTTGAAGAATAGAATACCGACCTTAAGAACCAGACGTTACTGGCTCTGATACCAATTTTTAGCAGGGGCTTCTGTCACAAGCTTGCTACTTGCTACGTCTCTTCGATTATCTTTGATAGCCAACTCCTGGTGAACCAGTGGTAAACTTAGCTTGAACCTACTCAGAACTTTCACACTCTCACGGCCTCAACAACAGCTTCCTCGCCTAACAACGACCTTGGCGTCCCTTCGTCCCTTTGGCGAACCTCTGATGAATTTCCTGTGAACTTCGGATGAAAGCTCAAAAATAACTACTACCACAGCAGACAATAAAATGCGCAAGGTATTCTTATGCGGAAACTGGTGTACTCATATTATTGCAGAATGGATTTCAGAATTACAGAGAAGGATTACAAAGAGATTCTTTATCAGAGATTGACTATCTTCGCATTTATCGGACTTTATGCCATTCGCAAGGAACAAGCAATACCGAAGGCTACCTGGTGAAAGATAGGCTCTGCCTCAGAATATGACTGGACTCATATACAGACTCAAAGACTCTCTAAAATGATTCAGCCACTTTAGGTTCTCACCAGTGCCGAGCACACTGATGCGCAGGCTCCCAAATCACACTGACTCTCTAAGACTCTTTAAGACTCGATTTCTTCTCGTGATGCAAGCAGATCAGACTAAATGTCCACAGTTGCAGAGCAAGAGAGTCTCTCGAATCTCAGACACAATAACTCTAACTTCTGATGCCTCAACAATGAGCCTTACCCTCATTATATAGCAAATGAGAGGGGACAAACATTACTGTAGGCCATCAGTCGACTGACTGAAAGGTGGATGGAATCATTGCTTTCGGGTAATGCCAGGGCGACATCCGCACAAAGATTCCAGTCCGGAAAGGCAAATCCTACGGAAAGAGATTCCGACAGAACAAAGTGGATGCTTTTTACCAAAGCCCACGAGAAATATAATGCTTGAACTATTTACACAGTGGAAGCTTTAGTACAGCAAAGCCCATGGGAAATTTGACCACAATTAAGTCCTTGTGATTGGACATCATAATCTACACAATGGATGCTTTTTATGGAAAGCCCATGTGAACCGTCAGAATATTGTCAGATTAGGGAATCTATTTCTTTTATACAACATTTCATCCCAGGATTTTGTGTATATCCTACGGACAATCATAGGTTTTCCCAAAACAATCTGATATTTTACTTTGGTTAATACTAGCCACTCTAAATGTTCTCTCATGTATTCTTCGAGTGAATAGTTTACATTATGAGATGGTGACCATTCTTTTTCTGTCATTTCTTTGACAGTTTTGTAGGTAGGGTGAAAGCATTCCTCAAGAGCTTGTTCAATACATAAATCACAATGGTTTTTGCAATATTGTTCGTGCCATACTGGGTCCATTGCAGTTCTGCTAACACCATAATCATTCCACCAATCTCTGAGCCATTTGCATTGCTGATATCCTTGGTAGTGGCCAACTGTGCTAAATTTCAGCTTTGTATAATGAGTTCCTACTTTGTCATCTACATTGAGGAAATCCCACCAAAGTTGTTTATATCCTGCAAAATCATACACAGTGTCAGGAAAAATAATCTTTGGATCATTTCTTGGCCAACGAGCAGCAGGCTGGACTGGCCAATGTCCTTGTTCATTCCAGAGATCTCTTGTTCTATAGATACAAATGTATCTCTCATGTATGCCAGTACTGGGTCCGCCATGGTACCATATGGTGGCAATATCATGAAAATTTTGTTCCAGAGCTTGTTGTGCAATCCCGACATCTCTTCTTGCTTTTTCATAAATCATATCATGAATCCACTTGCTTCCTTTAGGGTACACCTTCCTTTCTGGTACAAAGTGTTGGATGTCAGTGTGAGGTTGCAAGTTGGCATCCAATACTTTCGTATTTCTGAGCTGCCATGTGGGTTTCCAATTTCTTTTGTACTCTTCCCAGTCTTGATTGTCTGGGATAGTGCGTAGGACCTCTTGCTTTTGATTTTGGTCCCACTCAGTGACTATCATCATGACATGTTTTCTTGTTCTTCAATATATTCCCTACTGAGAAAATCAGGGAGACTATTTTCTTTACCTTTAATATGTTCAACTTGGAAGTCAAAGTTGGCAAAAAGTGCTTGCCACCTGGCAAACTTTGCTTCTCCAGCTTTCTTGATATCTTTTGTCAATACTTTCTGCAAAGCTGATGCATCAGTTCTTAGTAAAAATGGTTTATTGATAAGATATACCTCAAACTTACTAATACAATTCCAAGCTGCTTTGACCTCTTTTTCTATCGTGGAGTAATTATGCTCAGCTGGATTCCATACTCCAGATGCAAACTGAACAATTTGTTCATCATCTCCAACTTTCTGCTTTAAAATACCTCCCCATCCAACATTGCTTGCATCTGATTCCACAATCTTAAATGCAAGATCATCAGCAACATATAAAATAGGCAAAGTTTTTACCTTAGCTTTAATGTTCTGTACTGCCTTTGTATGGACGTCTGTCCAATCTGGAGGATTTTTCTTCAATTCTAAGAGTAGATTTCAGATCTTTTAAATCAGACAATCTTTCTTCAGCTTTCTCCAGATTCTACACAGTCTGCACCATAGTGGATATTCTTTGGTTTGAAATATATGGTAGTTCAATTTTCTTTCTAGTCCCTTTTGATGTGGGAACTGAAATGAAATATCCAGCTCTTCTAGTTTTCAATCTTACAAAGCCATGAGGCTCAACTGCTGCCAAGAAAAAATTTCCAAGGATGCAATCAACAGGAATATCTGCAACTGCAAACTTTAAGTTAATACAGTGGTGTTCAAAGCATAAAGATGCTTTGGGTACTTCATAATTAAGCTTTTTGTTGCCTAAGCCCACCACTTTTCTCTCTGCAGCAACCCAATATTTTGTTGGAATGGTCTTTATATTAAGAATATTAATATCTGTTCCTGAGTCAAGAAGTGCAATTAGCTCAAACACTTCGCCTTTAATACATATATTTACCTTAATATGGTGTTGCTAATAGGAAATAATCATAAGCCTCATTACTTTGAAACCAAAATTTGGATCCTTGAATCCTTCAGCAATTTCAATTTGATTATTACTGCTATATTGAGCAGTATCCTAGGGCTAATCTTCTTTTTCTTCTTGTTCTTTATCAGCCACTTGCTTTCCCTTTTTCATTTCTGCAATTTGAGACTTTATTGCAGAGATTTCTGTCTTGAGATTGTGTATCTCACGACTTACTTCTCCCAAAGTGAGAGATCTGACCCTATTAGGTTTTTCTTGATGCTTTTGATATGATTTAGTGTTCCTTTCAAATGAAGCATCAATAAACAAAGATTTCTTACCTGAATCTTTTGCAGTTCTGGACTTGAGCTGGTCCATGAATGCTTTAGTCAGGCGGTTCTTCATCTCTCCTTCTTCCATGCTGCGAATTTGAGCTAAAATTTTCAGCTCATCTTCTTCAGTAGCAGCCATCAGGACCTTCTCTTTTTGTGGCCTGAGATTTTCTTTTGCTTTGCTCGATTCATTGTATAATTCTGAATCAGAGTCATAGTAAACTTGGCAGGCACATTCTTCTGAGTCAGAACATAGACATTCTGAAGAATCAAAATCTGAACATTGCTGTATATGAGCATGTATTTCTTCATCTGTAGAAGAACTGAAAGAATCATAGGATGATTCTTCGATCTGATGCTGCTGAGCTATTTCTCTGATCACAACATTGGGGCAACGTTCTGTCTTGTGTGTATGGGAACCACACTTCATGCATTGCATTGTTCTCCTTCCTTCTTGTTTTACTTGTTTTCCTTTTTGAACAAAGGCTTGAGATTTCTTGCCTTTATTTTTTCTTGAATCTTCACCTTCTGGACATCTGGAAGAAGTATGTCCAGTTTTTCCACATAGCCAACATGTCAGGCTATTCCATTTTTCTTGTTTTGTAGTGTGCAAATGAATATCTAAAGGATTATAATAATGTGTGCGAGGGACATATTTGTAATATCCCTTTTTTACTCTGGAGGTTTGGCCTCAAGCTGGCTTGGAGTATTTCCTTCTATCCTTTGGATACCTTCTGCGATTTTTATAGAATGTTTCTTTGAATTCTGATTTTGCTCTTTTCTTTGCCTTTCTCTTCTTTACCAAAGGATCATCTGTTGTAAGTCCATATTTGCTACAAATGGACTTTTTATCTGGAAGTTTGGAAAGTTTTTCTAGAGATTTATTGACTTTGGAGCTGGTACAAAGACTTACCAGTGTCTTTGTAATGTGAGCATATATTTCTCCCCATGTGTAGGATTCAAATGGCAATTGAAAGACTTCTTGTAATCTGATATAATCTACGAATCTAGATGGCAATGCTGCAAGGTAGACTTGTTTCCATAACAAGTTCTTTGAATCTTTGACTTCATAAATTCGCTGCATCCAATCTCTGTGGAAGTCTTCAAACTGATACATTTTATGACATTTGAGGTTCATTAGGATAACCTCATTTTTATCCGCAATTTCTGTCTCACTACCGCACTAGTGTTCAAGGATCATTGATGTCAATGCTCCTATCATATTACTGGTAGTGGTGCCATCTGGATTATGAATGACATCTCCATTCTCATCTTCCAATACTTCTTCTTCCATTTTTGTAATAAGTTTAGGAGATGACTCTGTCTCCCACCACCTGAGAAGTGTGCCTGTGAAGCACTGAATGATTGTCCTGCAAGCATCAATATCACTTTTTCCTCTCAGACACATGAGCTTATATTCAGTATACATCATATCAATAAGTTGTCTGATTTGACGAACACTCATGTTGTCAATATTCCACTCTCTGTGGGATTCTGGGAAAAAAGTATGAGCTTCAGGGAGCTTACCTTTGCCTTCTATGTCAGGTGCTGGATATCTACTAAACCTATGCTCTAGAGGTTCATAGGTAGGAAAGATCTGTGTGTCAGGATCTTTCTCTTCCTTTTTCTCTTCCTCTTCATCCTTAAATAAGGATGCAATTGTGATGCAGGAGCATCTGGTCGACAGGGTGAAGACCGAGAAGGGGCAGACAAAGTTTCTGAAGAAGATTGGGAAAGATGAACAGTTCGACAAATGGACAGCAAGTCTGTCAGAGTTCTTATGTTTTATTTTTGTTTCTTCCAAGGTCAACTACAACATTTGATTCTGTTAGCTTAAATTTCTATTTATTTTGTTTTAACTATAGTAACAGGTCTTAATTAGAGTTGTTAAGAGACTGTAGTAACAGGTCTTAAGTTAGAGTTGTTAAGAATTAGATTAATATCAATAATCAATGTAAGCAGCAAACCCTTATGTAACAGAGGAAACAGGTAAACAAACAAATAGTCAGGTCATGTAAGTTGATAGTAACTGCCGAGCAACTGTAATGTAGTAACTACCAAGCAGTTATCTAACTGCTGAAACTATTGTATAAAAAGACAGATGAAATAACCCAGTGGGGTTCCGGAGTGGAGCATTGAAGAGAGAATAAGAAAAATACATTTTATTTCCTTCATCAAATGTTCAGTGCACAATTAAATACAAGATTGCAAGATTTATGTCCTCTATAATAGAATACGCATGCATACATATTTCTGTTCATTCAATTCATTGCAGACAAATACAGTAACAGAGTTTCACGACCTCAAAAGAATACACATATATATATATTTTCTGTACATTCAACTCATTGCAGGCAAATATAGTAATCGAGTTTCACGACCCCAAAAGGAATACACATATCTATTTGCTGTACATTCAACTCATTGCAGGTAGACACAGTAACGGAGTATCACGACTCCAAAAGTCTCATGACCAGCCGAGACCGAGAGCGAGCATAAAGCGAGGAGAGACAAACAATAACGCAAGATACAGTCCACAGTCGAAATTGGTAAGCAACAGCACCGAACTTAAATATATATTACATACCACTGTGTAATTACATTGCAGGTTTATAAAACTCCCATAACATGAAAGGACTGTGCAACGAGGATTCGTTGGTCCCGGCCACCAAATAAAAGAACTTACAGAAACCCTCCTAGCTACAGTTACGGGTCGATTGTGCAACGAGGATTCGTTGGAGCAAGCCATTAAACAAAAGCATTCACAGAAACCCTCCAAGCTACGGCTACGGGTTGGAATAACATAAAGACCAGACTCTACCACTATCTCGCATACAGACCACAGATGCAAGTAAATACAGCAAAGACGAAGAACCACG
The DNA here is from genome assembly GCA_031772625.1 of Pinus tabuliformis. NCBI lineage: Eukaryota > Viridiplantae > Streptophyta > Pinopsida > Pinales > Pinaceae > Pinus > Pinus tabuliformis. The sequence continues at coordinate 1,210,031,747 of CM062820.1, read as the reverse complement.
GAAGAAACTAAGGTAAGAACAGAGCTACCCGGAAGACAAGCAGTCGAAGTCCCCGCAAAGCCACGGGACTGGTCACCTGCAACCACCACAGAAGAGAAACGTTAGGGTTCATAACCAAATCAAAACCCTCGCAACAGAAACAACGTCGTGAAGCTGTAAAGGAGTTGACAGAAAGCGAAACCCTTGTATGGCTGAGGAGCATAGCCATACCTGAAGTGAACCGAACCCATAAGCCGCAGAAACAAAGTGAAACCCTGACCACAGAGGGGCTGCGAGAGTTAGCACCAGCTCGAGCAGAGGATAATGAAATATAGCAAGGAACAATCTCTTACCTGAAGACACAGTGCCGAACGTCGGACAAGAACCAGAGGCGGAGCCGAATACCTGAGCAAAACACAGAGAGCAAAGTGACGGAGTGAAAATGACCGAATAGGCGTGAACCGGCAGTGAAAAGGGAAAAGTGAAATTAGGGTTTGGTAATTTCGAGAAGAACAGGTGTCGCGGGAAGAGACCAAGTCAGTACCGTGGGTTGATTAATAATCACCTACCAAATAAATTGCAATCACACCATATCCAAAATCAAAATATCAGTGCAGGTCCACATAGGATTGGGCTAGTGTGGGACCACGTGGGCTGGGCCCCCATCAAATTGTTATTTTCTCAGTAGCCTCAGTTTCTAAAGAGTTGGATACTTCTTTTGGAAAGAGTGTTGGGAACCTGTTGATAGGATCCTGCATCTTTATATTTCTTGTAAACATAAAGGAGTTCAGAACTGGTTTTTCTACTTTTGATAGATTCATCTTTTCAACTTTATTTGTTAAACCAGTTATAAGATTTCTAGTTGAATCCAGGTGATCAACTAATCTTTCTTCTACTCTTTCTATCTTTGACAAAGAATCTCTGGTATATGTTCTGATAATAGAAGAATCATAATGTACACTATTCAAACACTTATTTACATCATTTATTGATACTTGAATAGTATCAATCTGTTCTTTGACTTCTGTGGCCTTTGCTATATTGATCTCTAAACTTTTGATTGTTGTGTTTGTCCAATTTATCTGTTCACTTGCTTTCTGTATTCTGCGATTAATGCCTAAGGCATTGTCATCTTTTTGCACTAATGGGATTGCTTTGGCTATGTTTTGATTTTCTCCAATAACAATTCCTTTAAATGGAGGAAAAGTTGATGGAGCTTCTACTTTATTTCCATCTAATTCAGTCCAAGCATGTTTATTAACTGAAGTGGTTGATGATGAACCAGTCAAAACATTTATGGGGGCAATTTTATCCTTCCAGGAGTAAAAGAATATCCATGTATTATTAACTTCCATATAATGCTTCCAATCTTCAACTAATTTTCTTTTCTCTTGGGGAGAATAAGTCTGATCAAATTCTTTTTCTTGGGGATTAGTAAAGAAGTCCCAATTAAGCATTGCTTTCATCCATTTAGCACTGATTTCAGAGTTAAAACACCCATCCAAAAGGGAAAAGAATTTATGCATTTCCATCACAGCAGGCTTTTTGCAATCATTAGGAACTGGATCAAATCTACATGGTGGTATAAGGCCTTTTGCTTGCTCCAGATATCCTAGACCATATCTAGGCTTCGCTGGTCTCATAGAACTCATCATCTCAATAAATCTCGGATCTTCATCTTCCAAAGTAACTATCTCATGCATCATGAGGACATGTTCAGACTCTTCATCATGAGGAAAAGGAATGTCTGAGCACTTATGATTTGGGCATGGATTTACAAAGGTAGATGGAGGGGCTATGCCAGATCTAGGATTATGATTCTCATGGATTGCAATTTTAGCAAGTGTCAACAGATTTACATTATTTTGACATTCTGGACATTTGACTTCCAGAGAAGAAAAATTTACAAGCTAGGCTAACTCAAAAAGGGAAATATATTTACAGGAAGAATAACTGGAACATGCAGTATCTACAGTAGAAGGATCCCTGTAATATTTAAAACTTTTACAGGCTTAAACCATTAGAGTTATTAAATGAAAAACATAACAAAAGGAACCTCCCAACTCAAAAAGGCCATGAACAAGCATGGAAAGTTCTTCCTTCGCAAAGAACAGTTTTGGAAATCCTTAACAACCAGAATTAACGATTCAAGCAAAAGTTGGTGTCTTTCTACTTGAAATGTAAACAAAACTAACCTTAACTATCCTCCACCCTACTATAACTAAATTAATATGAAATTGAATCAATTTTTTTTTGCAATATCCCTCATGTAAGGAGAACATTTAGGAAGCCATTAAAAAAGCAACTGCACAAAAAGTCAAAGTATAGCACGGGTCGATCACTTTTGGCATCAAATCATAAATCCTACATGCAACACAAGGCTTCTCAGGTATTTTAGTTGAAACCTTCAGCTTTAGCTTCTCAGACATGCAAGGAAGCAAAAAACCATATAAGTAAGAAAATCGAGAACTTTGGACTTCACAATCCTCCATGAATTTGCGTACTAGTTTTCCTATTGGGAAAATATTCAAAATAACAATTAAAACAATGAAGAAATTTCTTCTTTGAATAGTTAAGAGTAGTGGGATAATTAAATCATGTAACAAATATCTAATTAAGTCATGTAACAAATGTCAAACCTGGGCAAAAAGGGTAGACAAAAATGTGAAGTGAACTGATTCAAAAGGAACGCCTATCAAGGTAATTAATAAAAATTAATATTTGCAATAAGAGAAACCCAAGTAAAAGAGTAATTTTTCTTTAGGAATGTATTGAGGTATGTTACAAATGACTTACTATAATAACAATAATAGTTAATATTACACTTATTTACTATAAATATAAAACTTGATCCTTTAGGTATATTCATATATACAATTATTTAAATCTGGATAATTTAATTTATTTATTTATTTATTTTGGTTAATTTATCAATTAGATATTCGATTTAACTTAATATTATTTTCTCGTTCTAATATTTATATTTTTATGTATTTATTAAATAAATACCTATAAGAACTTCGGCGTAAATCACATGTAGAAAGATCTTTGTCGACGCGTTTCGAACCAACCAGTGTGGTTCATCGTCAGGACCAGTTGGAGAAACAGATCCAACTTTGCATTTCAAATAGTTTGAGCAGAGCCTCCAACGGCTATCTTGACCAACGGCTAATTTGGTCAAATTAGTCGTTGGTCAAGATAGCCATTGGAGGCTCTGCTTAGACTATTTAAAATGCAAAGCTGGATCTGTTTCTTCAACTTGTCCTGACGATAAACCACACTGGTTGGTTCAATGCATCGACAAAGGTCTTTCTACATGTGATTTACGCCTAAGTTTTCCTTATAACTATTATGCATCAAAGAAGCCTCAATTCAACAAATAAATACCTTTTAACTAACTATTACCTTAACAACCTATTAAAAATTACTCTATATATATATATATATATATATATATATATATATATAGGTAAGGTCACTTAATTCCATTTAATTTACTAAATAATTTATTTTTGTTTTTAATGTATTTATTAAATAATACCTTTTTAACTAACTATTAACTTAACAACCAATTAAAATTACTTTATATATATATATATATATATATATATATATATATATTTAAAGGCATGGTCACCTAATATAACTAACTTCCATTTAATTTATAAAAAAAATTATGACCCTGGTCCAAAAGTCAAATTTAGCCATTGGTCAAGTTAGCCATTGGAGGCTCTGCTCAAACTATTTAACATGCAAAGCTGGATCTGTTTCTTCAACTTGTCCTGACGATGAACCACACTGGTTGGTTCGAAACACGTTGACAAATGATATTTCATGTGATTTACGCCGAAAAATCTCTCGTAAACTTGATATGGATCAGAGAAGCCTCAATTCTACAACTGTATATATATTTATATTTAAAAATTAATATATTGAATTTATTAATTTATATGGTTAATTAATTATATTTAATATAATTATTTAATAATTTTTTAAAGATTTTTTTTTTTTTTTATAAGATTGGTCAGACTACATTTTCATCTTGTCTAATATATCACCCCAATAGAGCCAGAGAATTGAACCGATGACTTCACATCAAAGAGTGCAGTATCTGATCATCGTCTATCCAAAACTCGTGATTTTTTTTTGAAAATATTTATTTATATTTAATTTTGTTTATTTGACATGAAAATGAGAATATATCCATTTTAGAAGGCTAATAATGGATAATTAATAAATGTAATGTATGAAGTTTAATAATGGGATATTACATACTTTCAATAATGTGGATTGAGATGTGATAAAGTCAATAATATAAGATGAAAGTTTATGTTGTAAGGGTAATTTATATTTGTTTATTTAAAAATGAAAATAAATTTAAGAACTATAATTAAATAAATTTGAATATTAATAATTATTAACAATAATTTAATGTTATATGATAAAATATTTGTTAAATGATAAAATGATAATGTATTACGTTAATGTTAAAATATTTCAATTGAGGAATATTATATTCACTAAACACATTTGGGTGAGGGTAAGGCTGAGGGTGAAGATGAGGGTAAGGGTATGAGAGTGTAGAAAAAAATACAATAATTATTGTATTTTTTAATTTTATATTCATTTTCATTTTTATGGTGAGAAGTATTAGTTATAGATTGTTATGTTCTATGGTTTTTATTGTATTTAGTTAATCTGCATTTATTAGGTAATGATTTTATTGTTAAAAAATATTTGAGCGCTTCGCATTAAATACATTTCATAATGTATGTTTGAATCAAATAATTTTTAGTAATAACTAAATGGTCAATCTTTAATATCTAAATTATGTAGTTCATTTCCCAAAATATATTTTTTAAAATGATTTTTTTATGTTTCTTTATTTTCTTTTGGCTCACACAACTAGATTAATTGATGTTATGACATAAAATATTTGAAGTAAATATATTTTTATAATTTCTAATTTAGTTAATCATATATACACTCAATGAATGAAGCTAGCACCTTGGTAAATCTCCTTAACACAATTTTACATTAGAAATGTCACTGAACATAAGTCATAAAGCTATATTTGTTTATATGTAAACTACTATCCTTTTATGGTCATAGTATTTTTATTTGGCATATTCTCAAACCTTCCTCTATATATTCATCATATTTTTTATTTAAAACACCTAACACAAAAATATTTACCTAGACTTTCAACTTTAAAAAATTTCCACAGTTAGTGACATATTCAACACTATAATATAAACACCTTCATAAATAAATGAATTTCATCCATCAATACCACTTACTTTTACACTAATACTAGCATTACTTTGACCTTGATCCTAACTTAACATTACCTAAGTTCAATAGAGACATTAATAACAAGATATTTACATTTATAACTTTTACATGTCTTTTTTAATATAAAACCATGATGTTAAAAGTATTCGAATTTGAATGGATAACTCTACATGTAAAATATTTGACACCAAAATGATGATAGAATACCATATATCACTCCCCTATATTTTGAACTAAAAAGAATGCTCTCACCCAAAACCCTCAACTAATTTAACATGGTTATATGAGACATGTATCACTCCACCCTATATCTTTAGATGAAGGGAGAATCCTCCCATCCAAACCCTATGGCTAGTTGAAAATGGTTACATGAAGCATTACAACATGAATACCGTTTGATAATAACACCAATAATTGTGGTGACCTGTTTCCTTCATCTTCACTAAAGTTTAAGTTAATTTATTTCATTCTATATCATACAGATTTCAAGAAGACAAATGTAGGTATAATTAGTTGCCAACTCTATGACTGGTTGAACATGATTACATAAAGAATTACAACATCAATTCCATTAGTAATAATATCACCAATATTTGTGGGGGCCTTTTCCCTTCATCTCAATGAAGTTTAAGTTAATTTATTCAATTTTATATTATACTAATTTCCCTAAGATAAATGCAGGTGTGATTAGTTGCCAATGGCCTCTGAACAGTTCCATGTACCAAGTTTCCTAGTGGCCTCTTTTTCCATCTCTACACGAGTTTAAATATTTGAATGTGGCACCTTGAAGCAAGCATTTTCTATAGCGTTAGTATCATTTTGATTTCCTTCTCATTCAATTTTTAAACGAAGATATTTTTTAGTAAATAAGTGTTGTTAATTTTATATTTGATAAATTTAATATCATAAATTACTAAAACTTTATAAATTAAACAACTTAAATTTAAGATTAAAAAAAAATAAATCAAAATTAAACCACTTATCAACCAATCAAGTTATAAAATATATTCCAGATTTAAGTATCTATTAATTAATTAGAGCGCTTTTAGAAAATCACATTATAAAGTATCTTCATCGTTTTGTAATTTTGATGAAAATGAAGTTTGAAAGTATTTCCATTGCTAAACGCAATCTCCCTTACCCTTGATTTATAGCGTTGATTCAAAACTACCCAAGAGAATACTAATACTTTATGTAAAAAGACCCATTGTACAGACATACTTTCATTTCTTCTTAAAAACCACTATTGATCCGATTCCACGAAGCTAGACCTTTGATTGCCTGTTTATGCCATACACAAAATTTCCATCCAGGAGTTTCATTTTGTTCCCGAGCAATTTTTGGCACAGATTTGCAGAACTTTAACAACTTAGACTCGTAAAAGAGAAATTCATAATGCCTGACGTTAGGAAGAATCGACAAATATCTTCGCTTCAGCTGAGCATCATTGACGAAAACAACCACTAGTGTCAGGAACCATTTCCATTTAATAAAAGACAGGTTTCTACTCATAGCAAACACCCGCAAACCTGAAGGTTTTCATACATCTTCTACCTGTTTTCGCAATTTCAAGAACGGATCTTGAAGGTTTTCCAGTTTTTTTAACTAGTACAAACAAATGACTCCGTCTTTACCAGTTAAATTACATCCCTGCGTTCGCCTCTTTATGACACCATTGCAAAATAGTCCTCCTCCCTTCCAGAAAAAGTAAACCCAAGAAACGAAGATGAAAAGTAAGAAATGAATATATATAACGAATAACTAACGTGTTGAATACCAACTTAAAATACCAATCCGATGTATATTCGTGATAACCAAATACCAAACATAGTTATTATGCTAAGTCTCGAAAATTTGTTTTACATTTAAAGAAAAAACTTCATAAATTTTTTATTAGTTTTTATTGCTTATTTTTTTCGGATATGTCAATTTAACAATTATTAGAGTGTATGTTTTTTAAAAATCAAGGTATTCATTAAAAAATTCATGTTTTTTTTGGTATTAGTGTATTCTCAAAAAATTGTGCTGTAACAATTTAGACACATTCTACTTCAATATGATAGACTCTACTTCAATATGGCTATATTTAGGAAACTAACAAACGCACATCATAATTATTAGAATTTTTTGAATGAAACCAATATGAAAAAACTTCAGCTTTTGAAGATGTTTAACATAACTCTATATTTCTCAACATATTGGTTAAAAACTAAAAATCTAAAAACTAGTCATTAAAGAAGACAAACCAACATAATGTACCATACATTTTTCATATTTTTCTTAGTGTATTTTGGAAAGTTCAGTGTTTTGATTTCACCGAATCATAATGATCTTCATAAATTTTTTGCACACATTTTATTACGAAATTAATTTAAATTAGCAAATACAGATGAAATTCTATAAAATTTATATCTATCGAAAGTATATTCAATCCTCCCAACCATGATATTGGTTCCAAAAGTAAATTCATCATATTTGATGGAGTTTAACTATTTCAAACTGGGAGAAAGGTTACCAAAGTCAAATATCGCAGAGTCGCAGGTTTTCTGCCAAACAAAATAAAAATTTCAATCAAATTTTTGTTTGCCGGAAACAAATGTTAAAATAAACGAGAAATATATTCAATCCTCCCAACCATGATATTGGTTCCAAAAGTAAATTCATCATATTTGATGGAGTTTAACTATTTCAAACTGGGAGAAAGGTTACCAAAGTCAAATATTGCAGAGTCGCAGGTTTTCGGCCAAACAAAATAAAAATTTCAATCAAATTTTTGTTTGCCGGAAACAAATGTTAAAATAAACGAGAAATATATTCAATCCTCCCAACCATGATATTGGTTCCAAAAGTAAATTCATCATATTTGATGGAGTTTAACTATTTCAAACTGGGAGAAAGGTTACCAAAGTCGAAATGTTGTAGAGTCGTAGGTTTTCGGCCAAACAAAATAAAAATTTCAATCAAATTTTTGTTTGCCGGAAACAAATGTTAAAATAAACGAGAAATTTTTTGGCCAAACTATTTTAAAAATTCGGCTGAACAATTTTAAAATTTCAGCTGAAAACCCTATCCATATTTTCCGCCTGCCGCAAAATTAAAATGATGCGATGTTTTGATATAACCGTTTTAGCGAAACGCTATAAATAAACTCTGATGAAACATTATTTTCGCCCTCGCATTACTCTTGCAAATTCTAAACTTCTTTGCATTTAATTTTTGGATAATTTTTTTTTTTTTTTTTTTTTTTTTAAAAAGTGAGTTTTTGGAGCTGAATTTGGAAAGTAATTTTTTGAGCTAAGTTTTGAAAGTGATTTTTTTCACTTAATTTTGAAAGCGAATTTGTTTTGCTGGATTTTGAAAATGAATTTTTTTGGGTCGATTTTGAAATTTAATTTTTTTGCGTTTGATTTTAAAAATCTACATAGATTGAATTATCATCGGAAATTAAAGAAATTGCAAGAGAAATATGATCGAATAAGAAACATTGAGGCTCGTAGAGAATACTTGATAAACTATTCCAAGAATGTTTAAATATTGAAAGGGCAAATTAATCTCAACAAGAAGTTGAACCACGTATCTAAATATAAATATTATAAATGATATTTAAAATTTAATAGTATATTGTGCAATTTAATTTTTATTTGATGAAATAATTTGAAAAATATTTTGCAATGTAAAGAGACAGAGATTTTCCACATAACATGCATGGTGAGATTGAAAACGTTGAAAGACAAAGTGAAAAAGAAAATGAACCAATAATTGAAGATATTGACAGAGATTAAAATGAAGAAGTTGAATCACTTTTAAGTATATATATATATATATATATATATAGATAGATATGTCATCTATTATTGAAATTATATATATTTATTAGTTTCAATTTTATGAATTCTATTTTTTAATTTAATTATTTAATGTATATTTATACTCATTTACATTAAATTCTTATATGTACAAATAAAATCAATATCGATGATGAGATGTTAGAAAATGTCCACACTAGCACATATAGAGATAAAAAAAATGACCATGTTATATGATATCGTGTTAAGATCATTATTGATAAGTTCTTGAAAGATAAAAATGTGAAAGTTCACGCTCAAATTTTGAGAGATCTCTTAATATCAAAGAAATTAAAAGAAGTTACAACACTATTGGGTACTTGAAAATCAACTAAAGATCAAAAAATGAAAGAAAATGTGATTCAAAATATAAATAGTGCTCTAAAATCAATTGGAAGATCTAGAAAAAATGTGATCTATATACACATAGAGCAATACAAATGACAATGGTTTCATCAAGTACTAAAGAAAATCGTTTGGTAAAATTTATGGCAAAAACATTAGAGACCTCGCAAAAAACATTGCACAAGCATGAAATTTGGTTTGCAAATAAATGCAAATGACGAACTTGCTTGTTCGACAGTTATTTGTAGACAACCATATAAATATAAACTTGGAGAATATGTTAAAAGAATAATATACTAATATTGGATGAAAAAATCACTTGTTTCACCAAAAGTAAGGGATATGATGCAATGAAGAATACCGCAAAATAAGTATGAGGAACATGAAAAATATATCTTAGACACCACTCAGATAAAGTTGTTCGATAAGTTTATAGAAGAGAATCATGGAATTAATGTTTCAACCAGTATTTTTGTGCAACAAAAAGCATGGTATGTTAAACCTATCACTGTACGCGGCACATGTTGTTGCCTTTATCATGTGGAATTTCAATTATATTATGACACCTCTTAGTTTTGGTAAAAAAAAATTGGAAAAATTCACCTCCTCCCACTATCCATGATTTCATATTTGAAATTCTATGTTGAAGGGAAAATCATGAATTATTTTAGCTAAAGAAATGTGTTAGTAAAAATGTGATCATTTTGGAAATTTGTCTTTGTTTCACGAAAAATATCTTATTGATACAAATGATTAATCACTATCCAACATAAAAATAAAATGGAAGAGATATGAATATTTATATACATCGATTGGTTCAAGTAATAGTACAAGTGCTAAAAGGATTGATTTACAAGAAGAATAAATTTGCGTGATATAGTTTTTGAATAATTTTGAGACATAAATTTATAAATACACCAATCATTCTCATAGAACTTGATCACAGGACCTGCAATTCAAAAAAAATGATGAAATTTTTCCACCAAGGACCATTTTCTTAATAGTTGATTTTTTAGAAAATTGCACATTTGTTGAACAAAAAGAAATACAAGTGAATATTATCATTTTGACCAAGTATCTATGCTTTTCCATGTTCTATATAGACATGCTGAACAAAATTTTAATCATATAGAAAGCAACAGTGAGAATCAACATGTTATTAAAGAATATAATTTTTATATCAGCGATGATCGTACACATGATACACATTTTGTACAACATTTCCTGGTAAGATTTATGACTCATTGAAAGGTTCTGGAAGAAAATTCAATGAACATTGGATATGGTGAGATGGATGCGTAGGTCAATTCAAATCTTCATGATCATTCTTTTCATTATGTCGTATTCATATGAAAACCAACATTAAATATTGTTGCAATTTCTTTGAAACTGGTAAGAGAAAAAGAGAACATGATGGTGCAAGGGCATGTTAAAATGAGAACTTCGAAGATATCAATGGACCACTCTGCAAACTGACTTGTCTCAGCCTAAAAAGTTGTTCAGTGGTGCATTGTTACACTAAGCCATGAGACTAACCCATTAAGGGAGGCATGCAAGTATGTACATACACATTAACTTGTATGTATTTTAATATATGATAATTTTTATTAATTTTCTAATTTTAAACATTTATAAATTATATAGTTTAAATAATTGATCGATGATTATATTTAATATATAAATTGTATTTAAAATAACGTGTTTGAATTCTTGTTTGAATTTACTATAGGTTTTTTGGCATATTGGAGTCCAAGATGTAGATATATTCATTACATATAAAGCTAAAACAGTAAAAGGGACTTGAAAATTGCATTCAATTAAAACAAAATAGTACCAAAATGTGTTTTCATTTGATAAAAGAAAAGAATCTTATTTTTGTCCTATTTGCATGAGGAAAACAATATGTATGTAAAAGCTTGGCAACATACATAACTTAATACAAAGGTGAAAATGTCGATGCAAGCTTCGAAGAGATGGATTCAAAGGAGACTATAGTGTCATCTAAAGGTGATCGAGTTTCTGATATTGTTAGAGAAGGTAACATTTCAATTGCTTTCAAAGGATATATATATGTTTTATGTTTTTAAAATCATTGCGTATAAGTATCGAGATAATAGTTAAAATATAGATATAAATAGATAATAAAATCAAGTACATGTTGATAACTAATTTCTTGTTAATTATTATTTGAATTTAATATTTTCTGATTTTGAAAGAGAAGTTTTTGTGGTAGTTTCCCCCATTAGCAACATGGAAAATGACAAGTATTATTTGATGCGGTGCACAGAAGATGAAGTTATTGGAAGACTATGATGATAATGTTTTTATATATGAAAGAGGGTCTATTATACTGAAAGGTTATCTTTTCCAAGAAACTCATCAAACCGAGAGTCATGTTTACTTTCAAGACTATCAACATGATGCCATACATTTTCAATATGGTCACTTGTTTGGTGTAGCACTCATAAAGTTGATAGATGTCCAGTCGAGAAAAAATTCGAAGTTAAAAAATGGAGAATGTCAAAATCTGGCCATGAACAGATCATTGAAGATGACACTCCATTAGAATTTTTTAAATTAAACAACCCAACAATATTTTCTCCTTGTATTCATCTTTGAGAAAGACTTCAAGTAGATTGTTAGCCAAGTTCTTTTTGTGCACTCTTAAGTTGTTTACTCTAGCTAGTACTAAGTATTACAATTTTTTTAATTTTTTTAAGAAGATTTTTTGGCGGAAATCACATTATAATTCATTTGTCGACGCGTTTCGAACCAACAAGTGTTGTTCATCGTCAGGACAAGTTGAAAAACCAAATCATGACTGCATGTTAAATAGAGAGAGCAGATCATCCAACGGCTATATTTGACTACGAAACGACTATAATAAACTAGGAAACAACTATATTTGATTGGACTGGACAAAAGATAGGTATAGGGAGAAACCAATTCACTAATTTATAAATTAATTATGTTATATTTATTACCATAATTGAATAAAAGTAATTATTATATTTAATTATATAGATAAATAAAAACTTATAATATTAATAGTATATGAAATAATAAAAATTAATAAAAGATTATTAAAAGCATGACTAATTTAGTTAATTAATTAATATAATGATTTCTTTTAATTTATTTGGTTAATTGTTGTTCACTGCATTATAAATTTCATTTTTAAGGCCAAGTAATTGACCTCAATTCTAGGTAAAGGTGATTATAAATAGTTGAATTGATGTGCCAATTAAGATGAACATTTTTCTACACTTGGACTTGTTGTTTACTAGATTTTTCTTCATAAATCATTCACTTTGCTTGATATGATATATTTCCTATACATGTAAACCCTTGGGTTTATTTTTTTTAGTAGATTGTTCATCACATGTCATTCACTTGATATGATAAATTTAAAAATCTAGAATAGTTTAAAGTTGATTTTTTCTAATAAAATGTGATAAGATTAGCATATTTATATAATAAATCTATAAATCAATTTTTTTTATGTTAAAAAAACCACTATGTAAATAATTATAAACTCAATAGATTATGAGTTTCAATATATTTATTTAAAACATTTTATAATAAATTAATGAATTATATTTAATACTTCACTAATCAATATATAATTATTATATATTGAAAGTTTATTGTGACCTTTATGACCAATATTGGTCAGTGTCTATCCCTAGTATTTCGAGTATTGTATCCAAAAGAGTAAAAAACATACATAATCAAATCATCTCTAAGATTTTCATTACTTCTTTAGAATTTTGGACACAAATGGGGTTTATGGAATATGATATCTAACCTATCAACGTGTAATTTGGGAAAATATATTCACACCTATTTATTTTATATTATTTAACACAAACAAATTATAAACAATAAGGCCGTGGGCTCTTTCGTACAATATATCATCTTATTTTTTGTTTCACCTGTGTTTGTCACTTTCACATTTTTTACCAAGAATTTAACTGGAAAGTCTATTAGCAATAATAATATCATTGTTTATCAAAATTTACAATCAATAACAAAAATTGAAATCATTCTTGGATTTTTTTTCCTTTCATACTATGCATTTCAATTTTTCTCCAATGTGCAAAGACGAGTCATGTGGATTTCTATCGTACTATTCCAACTGATTGAGAAACAACTTGTAACGATATTCTCAGGGTGGAAAGGTAATGCACATATCGTTGCCTTGGTTTTATTGGTGTAGCTATGCAAAAGAAATACCTCAGTCTTTTTATTTTTTAAGTCTTCAGAAAAATGTAGCTATGCTGAAGAAATACCTCATTGCCTTTCTATTTTTTTAAGGTCTTCTAATCGTTTAAAGGAAATGTGAAACACAACGAAAGGTGAAAGTCATATCTCCATGGTTAGACTTAGATATCTATTTTTACTATTTAGTTAGGTCACAAGGTTTATTGCATGGCTCTCAAGTCACCCATTCTTAGTACCCATGAATCCCTATTGCAATGATATTGGTAAGCTAACCTCTCATGTAATACTTACATAGTAGATTCTCTCTTTGTGCCTCAAAGTGACTATTCATGCACATGCATTCGAAATATTATTCTCTCTACCCATTATAAGAAAAGGGGAGCTCAAGCTATATATATATATCGGGCCATATCTCTCTCCTAATATTAAGACCCAAGCCCTTAATAGATGTGATGTGTTACATACGAGAGCTCTATTGAATTGTATGGGTCTTCCATCGAATTGTATTTGTCTTGAGTAGGAAGAAAGGCAAAGGAAACCCAAATATACCTATAAGTAGGATGATTATATAACTTTAGGAAGCCCTAGAAACGACACATTGAGAAGCTAAAATCTATAAGGTAGACATGAGGTAAAGATTTTTTGAGAAAAAGGCATGAGGTCAAATTAAATGAGGGATGAGAAGGAGGGATGAGAAGGAGGGATGAGGATGTTGTACCAACACTCACCAATAAAGTTATCAAAGAGATCATAAATGGAAGTAGCACTTTTAATCGTTGTATCATTAGTAAATCAAGATTCTTGAGCTCAGTGAGTTTATTTCACAAGAACAGGGGATAACCTATATTCATAATGGATATCTCAAGTGATGAGGAGTAGTTCATCAAATGAAAACTTGTTTTGTTTCGGGCATACACTTATTGATTTTATTGCATTCAACTCAAAAGAGAAACAGTGATAGCTAATAGATCTATGACAATGTTTACCCATGCAGGTGATATATTCTTAATAGATAATCCAATTTATAAATCAATGTAATACCTAGGTATAACTCAGTTAGATTCTACCATATAACCTTCTCATTATATTGTTTGAAATTATTCTGAGCATTGTTGGCAATTCTTGCTTCTAGTCAATTTTGTAAGGGGGAATCATAAATATAATCATAAAATATTTTTTTATGAAAATTTATGCTTTGGAAAGTTGATAAATTAGACCAATAGTGTGGGCATATTACTTGCACCATTAAATTAGATTAATGGTGTGGGGTTGTTACTTGCAACATTCAAGAAAGATAAAAGCAATCCATCCCTCCTACTTGGTATGGCCAATTTCTACATATGGCAGTGATTAAATTAATTTTCATCATATATACATAATAATAAACCTAGTAAATATTCATAATAATAAACATGGTAAATAATAATATATAAGAGATGCTAAATATACATAATTACTAATATCATTGCATAGTTTATTGACATGGATAGCATATTAGTACGTGAAACAACACCAAAGCACTCGACTTCAAGTTTGCTCTTTGTGTAATCAATGTCTTGAAACCTTCTCAATTTAAAATTTGGCAATACATGTTTATCACTTATAGTGTACCGAGAATTGATGCATTGCACTCTTACATGAAGAAAATGGTGTTTAATAATTGAGAAAGACAAGGCATTAACTAATCCCTATACGTAGAGTTATTGTGTGAGAATCGATATTAAATACGCCCAAACATATTGTAGCCTTCATCATGCAATTTATTTATAAAATAGATAAACATGGTTGACTAACTTCAATTTTGAAATAATAAAGTAATATAATAGAGTAATAAACCATATTCTGATCAGATAAATCAATTATTATTTTATATATATATATATTTTTGAAGTAATAAAATAATAAACAATATGCTGATATAGATTTTTAATAGAGAACAATTATAATTATAATGATAACTATAATATATAAATATAAATAAATTATATATATACGTACTTTTCTGAGCCTTATCACAAGACATCAAGATATCCTGAACAAGGATCAAAAACCATTTGCCTTGCTAAACCCAACTTTTACTCGTAAAGGGTTTTCAAGCGACTTGGCTCTCGGCGAAATACTATAGCAACTGCTTTGGCACACAGCCGATAGTGTTAAATATTGTTATATTCACTGCCCCTTAAAAACGGCTCATCTTGGGATTTAATTCAATGTCCACCTTCCTAAACAAAAGGGATTGAATTCATACCTGTCACGAGTATTGAATGAATGATTATGGGTTTTTCCAACCCTCTCCTCCCTCATAGGAAAGGGCAGAAACAACAACTTTGCTCACTGCCTTCACCCTTAGTGTAAGGCCTTCGCAACTCGAGCAGGCGAGCGACGGGCGCGCGGCACGGCGGGCGCACACGGGTGCGACGAGCGGGCGGACGTGCGACGAGCGGGCGCTCCTTGGTGCGACGGGCGGGCGGTCATACGACGAACCTCCGAACTTGTGCGACATAAGTACGACGATAAAGGGGACACTTAAAATAAACTAAGTGTTGAACCCCCTTTTATATGCGATGGCAAATGGAGTTGGGCCGACTTGTGAAGAGCACACATATGGGTGTAGAGTGATAACTTATGGGGTCGGCCTTAAGGCTGGACACCCCTCCCAAAACTCACGCAGAATGTGTATAAGTAAGTGAACCTAAAGCTCATTTGGAGCATCATCGCTCAAGCTCTCTTGTACGCATTGGACAAAGGTAAAAGGAAGGCGCAGAAATAAGGAAGAGTGCGCATAACTCATGCGCTCTACAGTAGAAGTGCGCAGTTTTACCGGGAGTCAAGTGTAGTTGTTGAGGTACGGTTTTGAGGTGGATTTGTGCAGAACTTAAAGGAGGAGTTCTTGGTGTCTCGGGTGAGCACCCTCCTACCGTATGAGGTTGGCACATGTGTTGTAAAGGCTGTCTATGCCTTGGTTGTAAATTATTCTAAGTATAGACTTGGAGTTTTGCCAAGTATACTTGATGATGTATTATTGAAGAACTGTTATAATATATTATTGTTGGGCAGACTGTTCAGGAGTTGCCCCTCCCTTTATACTTGGTTGCAATTGTTGATGTTCTTGGTTAATTGCATATGGATAATGAATGAGTATGGGCTTCATTAAGTATAAAGGATAAATGCATTTTACTTGGTTGCGAAACACAAACTAAGTAAGGACAAGTGAATTAGGCGTAGTCCATGTGCACGAGTATTGGTGAAAAGAAAGTGTTCGGTGGTGCCGCACCTCGCCGGCACGGTTGAAAGACCACCGTAGGCTTGGGGGCGTGACAGGTGGTATCAGAGCAGGGTTGCTCGGTTTTAGGTTGATGATAAGGTGCTGATCCCACTGCACTATCGTGACAGGTGGTATCAGAGCAGCTGATCCGGGTATTGAAGGTTGTGGCTGCTACACACCTTCACCGAAGTGAAGGTGGTATCAGAGCTGATTCAGGATTGAAGAAGCTTGACAAAGAGCTGGTGAGCAAAGGCTTGCTCGTGACAAGTGCTTGCAGGTGAAGGAAACCGTTTCACACGAAGTGGAACAAGGGTTGGTTCTAATTGCAGGTGACTTGGTGAAGCTGTTGAATGGTCGAAACTAGATTGCAAAGGAGCAAGAAGTTGTTAGAAATGGCCACTGAATCTCAGGCTGGGTCTAGTCATATGATGAAGGATACTACTCTTGGGTTCATTGAAAAGGTGATTGAAAAGATGGAGGCTTTGGAGACTTCTTGGGATAAGAAGATGGACTTGCTTGCTAAAGAGCAAGAGACCAATTTGAAGACCAAGGAAGAGCTTGAAGAACTCCGAGTACAACATGATGAACTCCGAGCACAGTATGAGTACATTGATCTTATGTGTACACAACTTGAAGTAAGGGTCAAAGAGGTTGAAGAATCAAGGGATCAAGGTCTTGCAGAGATCGTGAACTTGAGGAAAACTCTCGACACAACCAATGATGAGATAGCGGTGTTGAAGAAGGCAGTGAGGCACAACTCAGGTGGAGGAGTACCTCATATGAAAGTCAAGGAACCGGAATCTTATGATGGCACAAGGAATGCAAAGACTCTTGGCAACTTTCTATGGGACATGGAGCAATACTTGGAACAGTTGGGTCTATCTAATGATGAGACAAAGGTCAAGGTAGCTGCTCAGTTCTTAACAAAGGATGCTAAGATGTGGTGGCGAAGGAGGTTAGATCAGATTGCCAATGGTAGTGCTGATGACATTACTTCGTGGGATGACATGAAGAAGGCTTTGCAGACTCATTTCAGTCCTCAGGATGAAACATGGGAAGCAAGGACGAAGATTAAGTACATAAAACAAACCGGGAGCCTATAAGCATATCAGCGGGAGTTTGCAAGTGCAGCTCTGGAACTTCCTGACATGGCGGAGAGGGACAAGGTGTTCAATTTCATTATTGGGTTGAAGCCTTGGGCACGCAATGAAGTGAAGAGGCAGAAGATTAGGACACTTGAAGAAGCTTTTGTTGCTGTTGACAGGTTGGTGGAACATTATGATGAAACTTCTGATGATAAGAAGAAGAAGTTTGAGAAACTGAAAGAGAAGAAGAAGGAAGATGCTTCAAAATCGGATGATAGTTCGAAGATGAAGAAACCTTTGAAGTGTTGGATTTGTGCTGGTCCACATACGGTAAAGAATTGTCCTTCTAAACCAAAGGTGGTTGCTATTGCACAATCTGATGGAAAGCATGAAGGTGCTTCTGTAGGGATGACGCAGATACTTGGTGCTTCTGCTACTACGGAGGTGGTCTCTAGGAGAGATCCTGAAAGGAACAGATTGGAGTATGTTCAGATGAAGGTTGGAGGTGCTGATGTACTCACTATGGTGGATAGTGGGGCTTCTCACAACTTCATGAGTGAAGATACTGTGAGAAGAATTGGGCTGAAGTTTGTACCGGTAAAGGCACAAATGAAGACAGTGAATTCTCCTCCTATGGGGATTCTTGGTATAGCTGAGAAGGTGGACACAACACTTGGTGAATGGACTGGGAAGGTGGACTTCACTATAGTGCGGATTGATGACTATGAAGCTATATTGGGGATGGAATTCATGAAACAATTTGAGGCTATGGTTGTACCACATTTGAGGAAACTCTACATTTATGATGGAAGGGAAGATGTACCCATTGGTGTTCCAACCATTGGTGTGACAAAAACTGATCATAAATTAGGAGGAATGCAAATGGAGGATAAGGAGAAGGTGAACAAGTGGTTGTCCACTGTTGAGGCAAAGCTTATGGAGCAGTCATTGGTCATTAGATCACTTTCAGATAGCATCTTGGATTTGTCAAGAAGGCTAGAGTTGGTGGAGGATGATGATAATGGTGTTGATGAGGTGTATGTGAGACCGGATGTCCAGAAGGAAGACCGGGAGACATATCTACAAAGGATGGAGATTGAGGATCCTGATAGATGGATTGAGTTGATTAGTGAGGGAGAGCCTTCAGGCTCTACTCCCTCTACATCTTCTTAGATGAAAAGAGAAGATGGGGCTCATTGTTAGCTGCTCATGGCAGTGAGTCCTTAAACATGTTTGAGCAGGTATGATTGATGGTACAGAGATGGCTTGGCATCAAGCATCATGGCATGTTGCAGATGGATGGAGTTTCCATGGACCTGAGCATGGATTGTAGATTCTTGATGAGTCGAGGATGTGGCAGATGTTTGAGGAACAGTTGATGAGGACATGAGGATGTTCACTCTCATGGATTGGGCGTGATGGTTGGATTAGCTACCCAACTAGTTCAGACATGGGGTCGCGAAGTGTACAGAGATGTGTTGGCATTATGCTGGAGTATCATGACAGAGGTTCACATGATGACATATGGATCAAGATGACTACTGATATATTGTTGAGATGAGATGTTGACACATGGTTGAGGTGTGTTAGCACTTGTTGACATATTATGGGCAGTTTTGCACATGGTGATGATGATATGATGGAGTTGACACATTGTTGCGATGGACATGTAGCTTGAGTTGGAGGGATCAACCTTCCATGGTGGAGAGCAGCATGGGGAGATTGTGACAAAGTGGTCGATGATCATGGGCATCTGATATATGACATACATTAGTATGGAGTATCTTGGTGACAGTTGGTTGCTAAGGTGGAGCATGGTGGAGATGAGATTCTACATATGTTGCAGGGATGTTTGCCTTATGTGGAGGAGTCAACATCATGGTTGATGATGATCTTGGTGGAGAGCTACCGAGATGGTATGTTGTCGAGGACGACAACGATTTCAGGTGGAGGAGGATGTAAGGCCTTCACAACTCGGGCAGGCGAGCGACGGGCGCGCGGCACGGCGGGTGCACACTGGTGCGACGAGCGGGCAGACGTGCGACGGGCGGGCGCTCCTTGGTGCGACGGGCGGGCAGTCATACGACGAACCTCCGAACTTGTGCGACATAAGTGCGACGATAAAGGGGACACTTAAAATAAACTAAGTGTTGAACCCCCTTTTATATGCGATGGCAAATGGAGTTGGGCTGACTTGTGAAGAGCACACATATGGGCGTAGAGTGATAACTTATGGGGTCGGCCTTAAGGCTGGACACCCCTCCCAAAACTCACACAGAATGTGTATAAGTAAGTGAGCCTAAAGCTCATTTGGAGCATCATCGCTCAAGCTCTCTTCTACACATTGGACAAAGATAAAAGGAAGGCGCAGAAATAAGGAAGAGTGCGCATAACTCATGCGCTCTACAGTAGAAGTGCGCAGTTTTACCGGGAGTCAAGTGTAGGTGTTGAGGTACGGTTTTGAGGTGGATTTGTGCAGAACTTAAAGGAGGAGTTCTTGGTGTCTCGGGTGAGCACCCTCCTACCATATGAGGTTGGCACATGTGTTGCAAAAGCTGTCTATGCCTTGGTTGTAAATTATTCTAAGTATAGACTTGGAGTTTTGCCAAGTATACTTGATGATGTATTATTGAAGAACTGTTATAATATATTATTGTTGGGCAGATTGTTCGGTAGTTGCCCCTCCCTTTATACTTGGTTGCAATTGTTGATGTTCTTGGTTAATTGCATATGGATAATGAATGAGTATGGGCTTCATTAAGTATAAAGGATAAATGCATTTTACTTGGTTGTGAAACACAAACTAAGGACTTGTGAATTAGGCGTAGTCCATGTGCATGAGTATTGGTGAAAAGAAAGTGTTCGGTGGTGCCGCACCTCGCCGGCACGGTTGAAAGACCACCATAGACTTGGGGGCGTGACACTTAGCTTTGCTTCCACTTCATCTCAATCTCATCTCGTCCAGCAACCCCGTCGATCAACTTCATTTCCACCGCCACTTTTGTTTCTCTCGCCAAAAGTAGAGCATTAGCCGGCTGGTCCATCTACAGTGGCAGTCCAACGACGCCAAAATCTTGGCGTCCCGGGGCCCGCGGGTTTGATCCCCGCGAGGAAGATCAATGACCGACCCAACTGTCTAGAGCAATTTACCACCTCCAACCCCCACGCTTTCCAGGTATTCGTTAAATTTGGTCTCCATCTCTTGGAACGTGTTAAGGAGAAACCCATCTGCGAGGCTAGTGAACGCCATGTACCTGCGGGCCTGTGACGCCACAGAGTCCATCAAAGACAATTTCTCCACGGCCTCTGCAACTTTCGGCAGGAGCAACGTCTCCGCCCGGTCCCAGAATATGGCCTTTTCAGAGGACGATAAGTCGAATCGAAGCTTGAACTTCCTGCGGAACAAAGAAGTGAATAAAAGTCGTAGAGAAAATGGGTTCTCAGATCTAAGCTCACCGTTTCAATATCAGCTGAAAATATCACAAATTCTTTGATTTCTTCAATTGAATCCGGATCCACGAAACCCATCAAAACACAGTCAGTAAATAGTATTTGCAGACACCTGTAACAAACAAACTGCACCATGCAACACAACGTTGAAATTCGCTTCTGAGAAAAAATCCGTCCTAATTCCACACGCCACATTCCAGAGATATGAGGATGTAGACTGATCCTTGTTGCTCTTCCTGTGTAGCTAATTTATTTAGAGGAGGCTGACTCATTTTCTCCAACACACCACAAGAAAATCTATATTTTCACAGTACCTTTAATTTTCTCTACTAAAATAAAATCGATAGCTCCGCACTACAAGTCTGAAGAAAATGAATCCTTTATGACCACATGTTATCTTCATTCCCGTGGATTAAACAGATATACTCCTAAATAAGTTAGGAAAAGACGATGCACTTTCAGAGATCTGGCGCGACTAGTCTTACTTTGAATACTTTTACTTTTAATTAAGCTACCATGATAGTTATATATATAGGACAAATTTGTTCATAAAATTGATTCTTTTCTCATTACAAATTATCATTATTTATATTAAATGTAGCAACATTTATTGACTTTATTGGAAATAAAGTATCATGATGTTGATATACACATTGATTAAGGTTTTATCAAATTACAACTAAATGTGATATTTGCAAAGGATAATCAAATAAAAAATGGACATATATTGGGCCTGGAGTATGCCCTAAAACTGCTTCTGCTTGGCTAAGAGCTCGTCTTCCTCGGACGTAAGGAAACAGGTTAACGGCCCAAGACCCAGAGGCATCTGGCAGGAGTGAAAGCCTACTCCCTTACGGACCACCAGCGGGTTATTTCAGGTGGCGTGGTTTTCCTTGATAACAGTGATGTGTCAACTGACATTTGCGGATAGCAGCCAGAGATGGTTGTCCTCACTGTTGGTTTGACAAACTGAGTTTGATAGGTTTTTCCACCTTTTGAAAAAAATAAAAAATAAAAAAAAATGGACATATATCATATCAAATCACATTATAAAAGAAAGGGAAAAAGAGTTTTCATAAAATAATGAGAAATATTTTATAATTTTTACAAAATAACTTGTAGTTATAAAGGAAAAAGATTCTTTATAAAACAATAACATTTTTATTCAATATTTTGTTATTTTTGGTTCAATATTTTGTTATTTCATTCTTATTCAATATTTTGTTATTTTTGGGTTATGGTAGAAGAATGTCATAATAATAAAATATATATTTTTTAATTGGTTTTTTATTGAATTAAGTTGTGATGTTATTTTTAAGATAAATCTATTTAAAATATTAATAGAAATAATAAGTTTTTTTAGTTGAAGGTTTTTTAACAAGGTTGCATGAGAATTTTATTGGCATGTTAAGGACCACAAAGCTTGGCTGGAAGAAATTAATTCAAGCATGATTGCTCTTGTCCTCTATTCTTTTTGGCATATATGTCAATAACCCATAAGACTATTGTCAAGATGCATATTGTGTTGGAACCACACTCACTTGTATAGTCATAACCCTCTTATAGTCATAACCCTTCTCCTTTATGGAAACAATATTTTTTCTTTGGTGAGGAGTTATTACAAATTTGGAAACAACTAAGAATATTCCAAGATTTCTATTCCAATATGTGTATGATGGTTAATGCCGACAAAATAGAAGTTATGATAATTAAATCTAGAAAGATCACATATGATAATTTCATATATGACAACAACAATTTAGAGGATGTTCATACATACAAATATCTTGGAATCAATATCATTACAAAGCTCGATTGGAATTATATCATTTAGAAAAAGATAAATGGAGGATGTAAATATTATTATGAACTTTAAATCAATTTTAAGTCGGTAGATATTTGGATAAGGGATAAAAAGGAACTCCTCCTTGAGACTCTGGTCACTCTTATGTTATTTTCAATAGACGTGAGGTGAGAAGTAACAATATATCCAGAAAGCCGTGGAGAAAGATAGTACCTAACCAAAAGCAAATTTTAACCTACAATCTCAAGATTAAAGGGAATACACTCTATCATATGCTTCTAATAGAAGCAATTTTTGCATTGAAAGCATGACTATGACTAGGTATCCTATGTATAAGAAGAAGATAAAAAACATGAAAGACAAGAGGTTTCCTTAAAAAACTAACCTACAATCTCAAGATTAAAGGGAGTACATTCTATCCTATACTTCCAATCGAAACAATTTTTGCATTGAAATCATGACTATGACTAGGTATCCTATGTATAAGAAGAAGTTAAGCAACATGAAAGACAAGAGGTTTCCTAAAAAAAATTGACTCTAGCCAAAATGACAGCTTTGGCACAAGGGATGATAGCATAAGGATGCACACTGTTGGCTACATCATTGGAGGATAAAGGATATGTTTTGGCCAAATAAGGAAAATATTTAAAATATTTGATTGAATATTTTTATGAGAAATTGCAGGGTAATAAAAAGTTTAAGGGGAAAAAGAAACTAATATATTATAAGGAGGCGATCAACCCAAATATTGAAAAAAAACTGGCCTTTATCATAGTGTAAAAAAAAAAAAAAAACATTTTTAAACTAAGAAAAATTATCATGAGCTTCATAGCGAATATGGACTTCATGAAAGACTTTATCACCTTTGTGAAACTAAAAGCGCTGAAGATGAAAACCATTTTCTCTTAGATTTTCTCTCTTATATTCATTTTAGAGATAGAAAACGAGACACAGTTGCACACAAATCATTGTATATCTTTATTGATCACAATGTTTACAAGTATAGGAATATATGAATCTTCTAGATCCTAGAACAATGGATTTAGTTTTCTAATAATATTTAATATAACTTGTAAAACCTAATTCCAATAATAACTAGAAACTCGCAATCACACATGGAAGTATTACTTCCAAGTCCCTCCATTAATGCTTACATGTAACAAATATTGAAAAAACGCATTACAAAAACAATATTGGTATGTTTGGTTGGTATTCATTAACACCTACACCCACTATGGAATCTTGTAGACACTGCCTTTTATTTACCTCTGGAATTTTAAACTACCACTTGACCTCCATTTAAAATATAACTACCTCTAACCATCATTGACATACTTGTACAAATGACACTTCTTGACTACCCCAAAAAATAGCCTACATATTGATTTGCTCTATGAACATGCTTTCATCTTAGCAATATGTATTGAAATACATATTTCCAATTATATAGATAAGCAGTCTACTGAGCTTATCTAATAGTCAGTCATATAACTGTCCTTTTTTACATATACAAACTTGCAAAAAGATAAGGATAACTAACTACCTCTAACCATCATTGACATACTTGTACGAATGACACTTCTTGACTACCCCAAAAAATAGCCTACATACTGAGTCGCTCTATGAAAATGCTTTCATTCTAGCAATATGTATGGAAATACATATTTCCAATTATATAGATAAGCAGTCTATATACTAAGCTTATCTAATAGTCAATCATATAATTGTCCTTTTTTACATATACAAACTTACAAAAAGATAAGGATAACTATAAATGTTGATCTTGAAGCACGAAGAACAAAAAAACTCATCAACATATAACATACCCACATAATCAAATTAGCAATGTATTCTCTCAACACCTAAAAACATGGAAAACCACCAACTTTAGTTAAAGTATTAAATAATTGATCTTTCATATAATATAAATTTTAAAAATAAAATAATAATAAATTTACACACCACTAAATATCAAACCCACACCACACAATAAAACAAAGCAATACCACAATAAAACAATACCACAATATTAGAAAACTCTAATCAACTTAGACAATAATAAAAAAAATGAAACAACACTGTGGCATGAAAAAATCCCTCTCGAGGTCCAAAATACAGGAATCAAAAGACGAATATCTTCTTCCGTATAATATGTAATATTAAGATCTAGGTGAATTTCCTGCAGATACATATCCCTCTCTTTAGTTGGAAGCACCTTGCAATATAGAACTCCCCTTGGAATTGATGAGTAATTACTCAACTTGAGCATTCTCTAGCAATGGTTGCATCTGAAGTAACCTTATGGTAATTAATTTTATGCTCAAACAACTGATCCAATGTCGTTGTCTCCCTTGGTGCGTCCCTTAATGCATACTTCATGTGACTGTTGGCCATTCCCAACTTTACTAGGGTTTCCACATGTGACTTTATATCCCATCAACATCATGCCCCGACTACAACTTTTGATCTAACCAGGAGAGAAAAAAAGTAAAACCTCGAAACAAACTTTCAAACTTTGTTTCTTCTCACCCAGATCTGGTCTGAATTAATCTTTAATCTGATGATCAACAAAGATATTGATGTACCATTAAAGGTCTTTCTCCACACAATCTCCACACTTGTCTTTTTTCTGCAAAATGGTGTCGTACTATGCACAAGCTTGGCCCACATGATGCACAAGTAATTTAAAATTGTGTTGATGTCTGTAATGTCCGTATATTTGTAGGGCATTTCCACCGAGTAATCTCTCGTAAAAAACCAGAGTCACAATACATGCTACAAACCAAAGATGTAGTGTTACTTTCTCGATGGGGATTACACACGACTACGTGCAGAAACTCTGCAAATACAAGTATTTCACTTCCATGGTCTCTATTGTCATCCATAAGAATTCCACCATGGTTCAGGCTCCGATCAATGGCTTTCGGGAAGAAAGAGGAATCTTTTGGAGGCTGACTATTCGTTCCATAAAATTTTTAAAAACAAGCACACAAGCACATATATCTATAAAACCCAACACGTTTTACCTTTACTTTGCCAAGCCTAAGATTCAGTAGCACTCAAACACAGAGTGAATAGATTTACCAACAAAAATAAAATTTAATCACACAAACACTCCACACAGCACAATCTCTTACCCTAATCTATTTACAGGGCATTAATCTTCACATATCTTTCATCTTCTTGAGCCTTTCCGTGAGTGAGTTAGGCCTAGACGAGCTTTGATACCAAGATAGAAAACCAGAGCTGTGATATCAAGATAGAAAACTAAAGAGAAAGTATAGTTGCAGACAAAACATTATATATCTTTATTGATGAGAATGTTTACATATATATGAATAGATGATTTTTTTGGATCTTAGAAAGGTGGATCTATTTTTCTAAAAATAGCTAATACAACTTGTAAAATCTAATTCCAATAATATCTAGAAATTCACAATTACAACTCAAAATCACACATGGAAGCATTACTTCCAAGTATTCAATCTGAATTTCAAAACATTTGTAACACTATCAATCTTCTAAAAATTTAAGTTGGCAAACTATGGTGATTTTGAAATATTTCTTTTAATATTTTTCTAACATAACAATAAAATACTAAAGAATTTTGGGTAAGCTACAAAAATATTTTAGAAACCATTTGAATCTTAGTGGACATTAATCATTAAAGCTATGATCATCAATAATTTTCTCATATTTACTATTCTTACAAAATTAAAATTTAATCACTTTTTTATCCTTTTTATTTATTTATTTTTTAAATAAGAAAAAATTAAAATTTAAAATGAATTTAAAAAAAATTAATTAAAATAATAAAATAAGAGAAGCATTTTCAAAAAAATCCTCTCTTTATAACCTTACTCAGATTAAGCTTAAATTTCAATTTCAAATATTGACGCACCTCGTTAGATATTAAACAAAAATAAAAAAATGACAGTTAATTTTTATTTGAACTTTGACTAAAAGCATTATCTTGAATCTTATTAATATTAATTCTTTTAAAGTTGAGGTTGATATCCAAAAAAACAATCAAACTTGTTTTATAATATTAATTAAATTAATATTAAGAACATAACTTTTTTGAAATACTTATTCTCAACTTCAAAATTCTACAAATAAATTTCCACATAATAGCTCAACAAAAGACATAATACCACTTTTACCCGAAAAAACATAATACCATTTTTTCCCTTTCTAAACTTCTTAATTATTATGGTTGAGTTCAGTTTATTGTTCATCTATCTTATTAATTATTAATTATTAATTGAACCTCCCTCAATTTGTCTGCATCAATATCCGTGCGAAGGGATCTATCATATCAAAACCCGTGATTGGAGATCCTCAATCCTATGGCAACCATTCAATTGCAGAAATGAATAGTGAAGATTCCATTGCACAAAATCCAAATGCCCAAGCTCTGCCAAAAATGTAATTTCCGTGGAGATATCATAACCATTTGTGAAAAACCAATGGATGATCAAGATTTCATTGACTCTATGAGGTGAAAGGTTAACCCCCTTAGATTTGGACAGTTTGATTTTGGAGCAGCTCATCTGACTATCATTAATAATTGATGGCCTATGCAACCTTCCAGCATGTTTGACAATGGACACTATAAAGACGGGTGTGAACTTAATGCCTCTACATCAGGTTCGGTAAGTAAAGGAATGATCTTCCACTAACACAATTAATAGAATCAATAGCTACACCATGGTTAAGACGATTCAATCTAACATAAAAAATTCACATGACTTCTTTGGAACTCTCATCTCTCCATCACCAGCACTCGTCAATGCGATTTTTTTATGACTTCTTTCGAACTCTCATCTCTCCATCACCAGCACTCGTCAATGCGTTCACCAGCCAACCAGTAGCGTAACCAAACATACGAACGAAGGAAATCGACTTATTGCAGTGGAATCCCCGTAGAAAGAGAGTCTCACACAATGCCAGGATGGTAGTTTTCTCTTCATGGTAGTGACACTTGCAATTGACTCGATATTTACGGTAGAGTTATTTCTATAGGTATGAAGTGCCGGTGAACATAAGTGGATTCCAGATTCCCCTAATATCTAGGAATCCGATGGATATGGGCGCTAATCCATATGGATATGGGCGTGGTCAAATGATTGACAGGTCAATGTCTGTTGGATTCCCGAATATTTGGGGAATCTGCAATCAATTTAAGGATAGCCATGAAACACTGCACCCATGTATTTAATCTTTCATGATTAGAATCCTTTTATATGTTCATGAAATTAATATAAATTTGGAAAAATTAACTAAATCACATTAGAAATGGCAATCAAGTGAGTGGGTATGTTTCACTGATCAAATTTGAAAGGCTAGTTGGTTTTAATTTCAATTAAAAGGGCATATATTTATACAACTTTTTCATAATGAAAAGCTAAAAAAAATCATATTTTAATTGACAACCATATATTATCTTTACATTTCATTTTCAATCATATTGAATGCATGTAATGATTTTTTTCTAAATACATACTTAAAAAGTTAAAAAAATTCAAATTTCTTTAGAAAAATATTTTGTATTCATAATAAAAATGTAACAAAATAATTAATTAAAATAATTAATTAATTAAAATCACGATTATATTTAAATAATAAATAAGAGTAACTAAATAATTAAAAAACCAATATAATAAATAATAAATAAAATAAATATGAAATATAAAAAAAAGAAGATAAAATGCACTGAAGATTATAAAAGGAAAAATACTTTTAGAAAGAAACTATAATAGAACATTTAATCGACCCAGTGAAGTTAGCATCAAATTTATACAATGGGAATGGACTGAACCCATTGTACGAATTTCATAAATATAAGTGTATGAGTAAAGCATCCATTTTTAAATGTAAAGTTGATTTGCACCACAGTGATATGGCATACACTTGTTCAAGATTTCATTCCACATTAACTAACTTACACTGGGATGAACTCATGATACCTATGTTACTAGAAACGGGACGACGACCACCGTTTCTGCAGAAAAACGCAGAAACGGGACGACGACCACCGTTTCTGCAGAAAAACACATTAGAAACGAGATGGTACTGAAAACGCCGTTCCCAACGTCGTTCTAAAATGGATCAATTTTTCTTACAACAGTTTTATGCCACCAGGTTTAGTCATCACCGGTTTGTCCTCGGTTACATCTTAGAAACTCCGGTTAACTCTCGTCCCAAAAAAGCATTGCACAAAATGCACGACATGCAGAAACACAACTAGTTTCATTTTCGAGTTGCGCAGCTTAGAGGAACAATTTAGGATGAATAATTTTTCAATGATTGAAGTAATGATTTCGTTTTTATTTTTAATGTCAAAAGTTTAATCTCTTTAGTTTCGCTCTGTATAGATCATGAATTGAAGCTGTGAAACCTGCAAATCTGTAATGTCTATCTAATGACAAAATCTTAGTTGGGTGCTATTAATTATGTTAGATAATTATTGAATAAAATTGTTGACGGTCTAATTGGTATGTCTCTGAATGGAAGAAGACGAATAATTTAACCCCCAACAATTTTCTGGAACGAATCAGATGGTCATTCTATAACCATGATTTTTACTTCTTATTATAACCAGCAATCCTCTGTACAAGCTGATAACAAATCTTTCCCCATCTGTCCACGTATATACACAAATCTATGGTCCCCAACAGAGACTAATCCCCACTCAACATATACTTAAAAGGGAAGATGACATTTCTAGGTATTTAGTTACTTTCATTAAATTGTTAATTTGTTGTTGGTGTTTTGTTTTGTTTTGTTGTTTGCTAAAGCCAATAGTTTATTGTTGAATTTTTGTTAACATAATATAATTGCTAGGAAGAAGGATGGGTTTGGAATACTTGGTATTCTAGTAAATGAGTTTTTAAAGAAATTTTAATGTTTTTTCTCTCTCCTCGTTTCTTGAATGCGAAACCTCAAAATTGCGTTTCTCGTTTCGTTATCGTTTCTCGTTTCATTTCCAGTTTCTCATTTCTGGTAACATAGCATGATACCAATTTCGCGGATGAATAGAGCATCCATTTTTAAAGGTAAAGTTGATTTGCCCCACAATGATATGGCATACACTTGTTCAAGATTTCATTCCACATTAACCAACCTACATGGGCAAGTTGTGAGACTATGCTCAACGAAGATTACAAGAGTACTCAAAGCTTGTTACAATTTAACAATTCAATTTAGTTCATGAAGCAGATTTGTGTACCTCTTATGTCATTCCATTTTATGCTGATATTATGGAGTGACACTTAGATTCAAAAAAGACTTACAGTTTCCGGCTCAAACAAATAGCCTATGAGATTGAACAAATCCCTGAAACATTTACACCATCTCTTATATCGTGAAAAAAGAATAAGAATAAATGTAGATAATATCCTTAAATGAAGCCATGAATTTGTTGAAAATATAATTTCAACTGTTGAACCGTGCGAGTTAATTCACCAAAACCGCCGCAGCGAAACCATAAACCACTTGATGCATATCGGACCGCCTTCGATCAGAAAGTGGTTTCCGTATAATCGAGCCCGATACAATCTCCTGTTGACGCGTGGCTCTCTACATACGTCATCATTTCTGACTTTTCGCGACGTAAAGTTCAGCATAAAGAGGCGTTCCGAAATCCTCCACCGCCATCCGATTTACTTCTTCATTCTCCACCGTTGATTGTTTCAACCTGCATACGAGGTGCATTAAAAAGCTTGCGTGGAGTAAACTCAAACAGTTGACCGCATGTCCCTTCTGCAAAAGAATTAAACTCAAGTTAAATGTTGTCGTAGAAAGTAGGTAGATATTTATGATTTTTTTTACGGCACTTAATGTAATAAGTTGTGTTCGTTTTTGTTTTTCATATATGTTTTTTTTGGTGATATACGTTGTAACAATGAAATAAAAAAAAGGCGCGTGGCTGCAGCGAAATGTAAGTGTTGACCTTTGTGAAGAACTGTGGTTTTGCACAGCAGTGCAGTGCGAAAACAAAAAAAATGAAAACGAAGTATGTATGAAGCGAGGAGTATATACATCGCACAGCAGTGCGTGGAGTGATGTGAGAAGTTTTCTTTTGGTTTTGTTGCTTTAGCGGAGGGGAAAGAAATTCTTACAGTATAGGTAAGAATTCTTTTTTTTACAGTAGTATGAGTAAAATAGTTTTACAACAGTAAATGTAAATGGGAATTTTTCCAACAGTGTAAATTCTCAGGTGGAGACAGAGTTTTGCTGAATATTGTTTTTGGTGAATCCCTCTCAGCAAAGAGGATGAATATGTATCAGGCATTTTGTTCTAATGAATAGAAATCTTTTTATGGTGGTGTAATAGTCTGTTCTCAAGAAATTTTTTTAAAAAGCTTCCCTGTGCACAAAAGATCCTGGAGTAAAGGAAACAGAGCATTGCCTCTATGTGTTTGAATTGTTTGTTTTTGGGATTTTACCAGAAAAATCCCCAACAGTGGTATCAGAGCAGGTTTAGGCTCTTTGAAGGTGTTCAAGAAGCTGAAGGGAGGAGTCTTTTGTTGCAGCAGTAAATCTTCTCCAGCAGAGTGAAGTCTCAGGCAAAAGATTCAGGTATTCCTCAAAGTTTTCTTTTTGTTACTGCTGAAACAGTAAGTGTTTTAAAATACACAGTCAAGAAATTGAAGCATAGTTGAGGATGCAAGGAATGGCTAGCACCAGCACTAGCATGGGTATGTTTAACACCCAGTTCCCACAGTTTAATGGGAAGAACTATGACTACTGGTCAATAACCATGAGAGCTTTATTTATCTCTCAAGATTTATGGGAATTAGTTGAAAATGGGTTTGAAGAACCAGCAGATGAAAATCAATTTAACAACTTAACTCAGGGAGAGAGAGATCTGCTGAAGAGCAATAGGAAGAAGGATGCAAAAGCCATTGTATTGTTGTATCAAGTAGTGGACCAGAGTGTGTTTCCAAGGATAGCAGTAGCTAAGACATCCAATGAAGCATGACAAACCCTGAAAATAGCCTATCAAGGCATGGAGAAAGTAAAGACAACAAAACTACAGTTGCTGAGGAGAGATTTTGAAAATTTGAACATGAAGGAGTCAGACAACATTGACTCATTCTTCACACATGTGATTGGTCTGATCACACAGATGAGGACTCATGGAGAAACCCTTGAAGAAAGGAGGATTGTAGAGAAACTGTTGAGGGTCCTACCCTCAAAGTTTGATGCAATTGTCACCACCATTGAAGAGACAAAGGATCTCTCAAACTTTTCAGTTGATGAGCTTCATGCATCACTGATAACACATGAGCAGAGGTTGAGTAGGAATGAAAACTCATCTCTAGAGCAAGCCTTTAAGACCCAGATGTCTTTTGGAAGAGGAAGAGGTCAAGGCAAAGGAAACAAGAGAGGAAGAGGCAGAAGCCAAAACAGAGGTGGAAGGAATAGCCCAGCAAATGCTCAAGGAAGAGGCAGCAATCCAAATCAGAACCAAGGCCAAGGCAGCAGCCAACAAAGAGGACAACATCATGCTCAAGGACAAAGGTATGAAAAATCCAATGTCCAATGCTATTATTGTAAAAAATATGGGCATTATGCCAGTGAATGTAGGAAGAAGCAGCATGATATGAGTAATACACAAAATGCAAATGTTACTAGAGAAAACATCAGCCAAGATAATGTGTTGTTAGCCTGTAACATGGCTGAAACAAACAGTGAGGACATATGGTTTTTAGACTCAGGTTGCAGCAACCATATGACAGGAAATATAGCTCTCTTTCTGCCCTAGATAAAAATATGAAATCAGAAGTCACACTAGGAACTGATAGCAAAATTTCTGTTATGGGAAAATGAGAGGTAAAAATATTTACAAAGCAAGGAGAAAAGAAAACCATAGCAGATGTCTACTATGTCCCTGGAATGAGATGTAACCTCTTGAGTATTGGACAACTTGTCCATAAAGGTTACAATGTTTTCTTTGAAAATGATGTATGCACCATCATGGATATAGCACCCAGCAAAAGATGCATTGCTGAAGTGAAGATGACGAGGAACAGGATGTTCCCTCTTAGAATAAGGGCAGATTTGAAAAACAAAGGAGAAATTGCAGCAGTCACCCAAGAGGCTTTCCAAAGCATGCCAAAGGATGAAAATTGGTTGTGGCACTTGAGATTTGGACGTCTCAATTTTGGAGGTCTAAACTTGTTAAGCAGAAAAGGAATGGTAAGAGGATTACCATTGATAGAGAAACCAGACAGCCTATGTGAAGGTTGCATTTTGGGGAAACAACATAGAGAAAGTTTTCCATCAGGTAAAAGCATAAGGGCAAAGGCACCCTTAGAGATTGTCCACTCAGATTTATGTGGACCGATGCAAGCTCCATCATTAGCAGGCAGCCAATATTTCCTAACATTCATTGATGACTTTACAAGAAAGACTTGGGTATATTTTCTTAAAAACAAAAGTGAAGTGTTTGAAAAATTCCGAAATTTCAAAGCACTTGTGGAGAACCAAAGCGGGCTGCATATAAAATTTTTGAGAACTGACAGAGGAGATGAGTATATCTCCAAGGAATTCCTACGATTTTGTAGAGAAAATGGAATTCACAAACAGTTTATAGCTAGGTACACCCCACAGCAAAATGGAGTTGCTGAAAGGAAGAATAGGACCATCATGGATATGGCGAGGAGCATGTTGAAGGCAAAGCATTTGCCAAATGATTATTGGGCTGAAGCTGTAAATTGTGCAGTGTATATTTTGAACAGGTGTCCTACAAAAGCAGTGTTGAACAAAGTGCCGGAAGAAGCATGGAGTGGGAGAAAGCAAGGAGTCACCCACATGAGAGTTTTTGGATGTGTGGCCTATGCACACATTCCAAATCAGCTAAGGAGGAAGTTGGACAACAAAGGGGAGAAATGTCTTTTCATTGGATACAGTGAGGAATCCAAAGCCTACAGGTTGTATATCCCATCTACCAAGAAATTTTTTGTCAGCAGAGATGTTCAATTCATTGAAGAAGAAGCTTGGGATGGAAGCATAGAGAAAATAGTGAATGTTAAAAACTGTTTGTCTCATGATGAAGATGATGAGGAGGTGGCTGAAATGCATCCCCAAACAATAGCGCAAACACAAGGACAACAAGGGACACCATTGAGGATAAATGAAAGTGCTTCTTCAAGCACACCACAAGGAGGAAATTCAAGTGCATCTTCAAGCACTTGCACACCAAATGAAAGAGGTAAGAAGTTTAGAAATTTAAGTGACATTTATGATGAAGAAATGAATTCCTTATTTGCCTTGTATTGTCATGTTGATGACCCTATTCATTTCAAAGATGCAATTAAAGATAAGAAATGGATAGAAGCTATGGATGAGGAGATGAATGCCATAGAGAGAAACAAAACATGGGATTTGGTTGAGCTACCAAAAGGCAAAGAAGTCAATGGAGTGAAATGGGTTTACAAGACCAAGAGCAATGCTGAAGGTAAAATAGAAAGACACAAGGCAAGGCTGGTTGTCAAAGGATATAAGCAGTAGTATGGGAGAGATTATGAGGAGACTTTCGCACCGGTTGCAAGAATGGAAACCGTGAGAGCAATGCTATCTATAGCAGCTCAAAACAAGTGGAAAGTTTACCAAATGGACGTGAAGTCAGCATTCCTAAATGGAGTGTTAATGGAAGAGGTTTACATTGAACAACCTCTAGGCTATGAGAAGAAAGGTGAAGAGCACAAAGTGTGCAAATTGAAGAAGGCTCTTTATGGGCTGAAGCAAGCGCCAAGAGCATGGTACAGCAGGATAGATTCCTATCTATTGGATAATGAATTTGACAAGTGTGAAGGAGAACCCACCGTCTACATCAAAGAAAAAGATGGTAAAATTTTAATTGTTGTCTTATATGTTGATGATGTTATTTTCACAGGAAATAATGATCAGCTCATTGAGAATTTTAAATCAGTCATGAAAGAGGAATTTGAAATGACTGACATGGGTTTCTTGAGATACTTCTTAGGCATAGAAGTAGATCAAAATGAAAAAGGAATTTTTATCTCACAAGCTAGATATGTAAATCAAGTGTTGGGCAGATTTAACATGCAAGAATGCAAAGCAGCGATCACTCCCACAGTAATGGGATTAAAACTCAGCAGAGAGGACAGCAGCAAGGATTTTGATCCTAGTTTGTACAAGAGTATTGTTGGCAGCCTTATGTATTTAACAGCTACCAGACCTGACATTATGTTTGCTGTTAGTTTAATTTCCAGATTCATGGAGAGGCCAAAGGAGGCACATTGGCAGGCAGCAAAAAGAATTTTAAGGTATGTCAAAGGTACCAAAAGGTTTGGAATTTTATATACTACTTCAGAATGTTCAAATTTGGTTGGATACACTGATAGTGATTGGGCTGGAAGTGTAGATGATCGGAAAAGCACTTCCGGTTATATTTTTCATATGGGTTCAGGAGCCATTTCATGGGCTTCTAAGAAGCAGTCCATTGTAGCATTGTCTACAGCAGAGGCTGAATATGTGGCATCTACAGCAGCAGCATGTCAAGCAGTTTGGATGAGAAGAATGTTGAGGAGCTTAGGCCAAGAGCAGGCAAAAGCGACAGTGATTTTTTGTGACAATAGCTCAGCTATTGCATTGTCAAAGAATTCAGTGTTTCATAAGAGAACGAAACACATTGATACAAGGTTTCACTACATCAGAGAATTGGTGAACAATGGAGAAATTGTCGTAGAACATTGCAGGACTCAAGAACAGGTAGCAGACATCTTGACAAAGCCATTGGATCAAAAAAGCTTTGAATTTTTGAGGAAGTGTCTGGGTATGACCGAATGCCCAGCAGTTGAAATTAAAAGGGAGTGTTGAAAATATAATTTCAACTGTTGAACCGTGCGAGTTAATTCACCAAAACCGCCACAGCGAAACCATAAACCAATTGATGCATATCGGATCGCCTTCGATCAGAAAGTGGTTTCCGTATAATCGAGCCCGATACAATCTCCTGTTGACGCGTGGCTCTCTACATACGTCATCATTTCTGACTTTTCGGGACGTAAAGTTCAGCATAAAGAGGCGTTCTGAAATCCTCCACCGCCGTCCGATTTACTTCTTCATTCTCCGCCGTTGATTGTTTCAACTTGCATACGAGGTGCATTAAAAAGCTTGCGTGGAGTAAACTCAAACAGTTGATCGCATGTCCCTTCTGCAAAAGAATTAAACTCAAGTTAAATGTTGTCGTAGAAAGTAGGTAGATATTTATGTTTTTTTTTACGGCACTTAATGTAATAAGTTGTGTTCGTTTTTGTTTTCATATATGTTTTTTTTGGTGATATACGTTGTAACAAAGAAATAAAAAAAAGGCGCGTGGCTGCAGCGAAATGTAAGTGTTGACTTTTGTGAAGAACTGTGGTTTTGCACAGCAGTGCAGTGCGAAAACAAAAAAAATGAAAACGAAGTATGTATGAAGCGAGGAGTATATACATCGCACAGCAGTGCGTGGAGTGATGTGAGAAGTTTTCTTTTGGTTTTGTTGCTTTAGCGGAGGGGAAAGAAATTCTTACAGTATAGGTAAGAATTCTTTTTTTTACAGTAGTATGAGTAAAATAGTTTTACAACAGTAAATGTAAATAGGAATTTTTCCAGCAGTGTAAATTCTCAGGTGGAGACAGAGTTTTGCTGAATATTGTTTTTGGTGAATCCCTCTCAGCAAAGAGGATGAACATGTATCAGGCATTTTGTTCTAATGAATAGAAATCTTTTTATGGTGGTGTAATAGTTTGTTCTCAAGAATTTTTTTTAAAAAGCTTCCCTGTGCACAAAAGATCCTGGAGTAAAGGAAACAGAGCATTGCCTCTGTGTGTTTGAATTGTTTGTTTTTGGGATTTTACCAGAAAAATCCCCAACAGAATTATACAAAACAACTTAGAAACAACTTAGGGTTCTTATATTCTCAAAAAACCAGTGCGACAAACTAGTGCGACTGCGTGCCTAAAAGACGACCAAAGAGCATCCATTGAAATGATCTTCCACTAACGAATGATCTTCCACTAACGAAATTAATAGAATCAATAGCTACACCATGGTTAATACGATTCAATTCACCATAAAAAATTTCACATGACTTCTTTCGAACTCTTATCTCTCCATCACCAGCCCTCGTCAATGCGTTCACCAACGAACCAGTAGCGTAACCAAACATACTAAAGAAAGAAATCGACTTATTGCAGTGGAATCCCCGTAGAAAGAGAGTTTCACACAATGCCAGGATGGTAGTTCTCTCTTCATGGTAGTGACACTTGCAATTGACTCGATATTTACGGTAGAGTTATTTCCTATGGGTATGAAGTGCTGCACCCTTCTTTGCTCTTCTCTTCATGGTTATTTAATCTTTCATGATTATCTAATAGGAATCCTTTTATATCTTCATGAAATTAATATAAATTTGGAAAATTTATCTAAATCACATTAGGAAGGGCAATCAAGTGAGTGGGTTTGTTTCAATGATCAAATTTGAAAGCTAATTAGTTTTAATTTTAATTAGAAGGGTTAGTTAGTTTTAATTTCAATTAGAAGGCATATATTTATACAACTTTTCCATAATGAAAAGCTTAAGAAAATTGTATTTTAATTGACAACAATATATCATCTTTACATTTCATTTTCAATCAAATTTAATACATGTAATGATTTTTTTCTAAATAAATACTTAAAAAGTTAAAAAAAAATTCAAATTTCTTTACAAGAATATTTTGTATTTATAATAAAAATGTAACAAAATAATAGATAAAAGTAAATAATTAATTAAAATAGCTATTATATTTGAATAATAAATAAGAGTAACTAAATAATTAAAAAACCAATATAATAAATAATATTTAAATAATAGATAAAATAAACTGAAGATTATAAAAGGAAAAATATTTTTAGAAGGAAACTATAATAGAACATTTAATTGACCCATTGAAGTTACCATCAAATTTATACAATGGGAATGGACTGAACCCATGGTACCAATTTCATAAATATAACTGTATGACTAAAGCATTCATTTTTAAATGTAACGTTGATTTGCACCACAGTGATATGGCATACACTTGTTCAATATTTCATTCCACATTAACTAACCTATACTGGGAATGGGATGAACTCATGATACCAATTTCATAAATGCATGCGGATGAATAGAGCATCCATTTTTAAAGGTAAAGTTGATTTGCGCCACAAACCTACGCTGGGAATGGGATGAACTCATGATACCAATTTCATAAATGCATGCTGATGAATAGAGCATCCATTTTTA
This sequence comes from Pinus tabuliformis, assembly GCA_031772625.1. Lineage (NCBI taxonomy): Eukaryota > Viridiplantae > Streptophyta > Pinopsida > Pinales > Pinaceae > Pinus > Pinus tabuliformis. Next base: position 1,209,993,169 of record CM062820.1, on the reverse strand, counting down.
AAGGTAAAGTTGATTTGCGCCACAATGATATGGCATACACTTGTTCACGATTTCATTCCACATTAACCAACCTACATTGGCAAGTTGAGACTTTGCTCAACAAAGATTACAGGAGTACTCAAAGCTTGTTACACTTTAACAATTGCAATTTAGTTCATGAAGCAGATATTTGTACCTCTTATGTCGTCCAATTTTATGCTGATATTATGAAGTGAGACTTAGATTCAAAAAATACTTATAATTTCCGGCTCAAACAAATAGCCGATGAGATTGAACAAATCCCTGAAACATTTAAACCATCTCTTATATCGTAAAAATAGAATAAGAATAAATGTAGATAATATCCTTAAATGAAGTCATGAATTATACAAAACAACTTAGAAACAACTTAGGGTACTTATATTCTCAAAAAAACAGTGCGACAAACTAGTGTGACTGCGTGCGTAAAAGAAGACTAGAGAGCACCCATTGAAAACAATACAAGGGAAACCTGGTCATTTAAAAACATGTGTTGAAAATATCAAAAAGTTTGCTTACCCCACAACCCATGTCATAAGAAATGCAAGCAAGGCTCCGTATGTAGATCTAGACATGAGGTTGGTAAAAATCAGTGGAATCTCAACAACATCACAACTGATAACACCGATCAACCCAAAAGTCAGATAAATATAATCTCTCACTCTGTCTATGGATTCACTGATATACTTCTCTAACCACTACATGTAACTTTCTCTATAATCATGATTCTCCATGAATGGAGCTTGTGACGCTTAAGCATCTACAAATCCTCGAGATATTATCTATCTCCCTATAAAAATTAAACAACTCATAACCACTCTAATATACATCACGAATGGATGGGTCAACCTATCATATTCCTCATCTTCCAATAAAAGATATGCTACATAAAATTCCTCGTTGACCCTTTGCATTATCCCATGTTGCAAGTGATTACCATGTGACCTCCCCACATGAGAACTCCAGTAGTTCAAATCCATATGATAGATTACGAAGGCGAAGTGCGCAGGTCTATGCCTAGCAATGGGTCATCAATGGCAATGTAGGGGAGAGATTCCTAATGTTGTGCAGGGACCAGTAATTGATATAGTACTGGTCCCACCAAACCACTAGTAATTGATACTTTTGAAACCAAAATTTAAACAGAAATAAATAACATTATGTATAAATAAGTATTAATTTATGTCCAAAAATCACCCATACATTGACTGGGCCCACAACTGTCCATAAATAGTATTTTACTACTTAATACTGCAAAACATATTGACCCAAGTAGAAAACAGCTAAAGCCATAAAGGCTTCCAAACTGGTCTATTCCAGAAGTACAAAACAACAGTCACTTCAACCCCCACTCATCAAAACTGCAACTTTGCATCCCAAATAAATATGCCTACCTGCACATAACAAAAGGGAATGTATGTCAGCCATAACTGCTATGTTGTTCAACAACTAAACACCCTATGTTCAATAAATGACACCCAACCCAATAACATTTAAACCCACTTTGTTCAATAAATGACACCCAACTCACTCTATTTCTCATTAAAACAGATCAAAGCACATGGATCAACAAATAACCAATTCCCAACCATTAGATCACATCAAATTAAATCCATACCACACATTCAAAATGAAGCCATTGCAATCCATGTACATCCATGTCCACCAATTAAATTCAAGTCCCCAAAACTATAAAATAAGTCCACCCACTGTTGAATTTGCATCTTATGCTTTCAAACTATTCAGCGAACTTGAAGACAAGATCACAAAACAATGGCCAATATATCCAAGTTAGTTATATGAATTACAACTCATTCTTCTTACAGTTCCGTTTTCATTGTTTTCATTTATCAGATTTCTTACATGGTCTGTCTGGCCATAACTGCTAGAAGGATACCTGGATGGTTTCACAAACAGCCATTGAAAGTCGTTGTTCTTACAGTTCTGTCCATAGGGTTACAGTTAACCTATACAGTTACAGTTAACATTTTTTATACAGAGTTTATGTATGTGTTCTAGCTTATTATGGCGACACTTATTCGATCATCAACTTCATAGTGATTACAACTTACATATCACAGAGGTTACGTATGTCGTGTTAGTACTATAGTCACAGCTTGTTTAGCTTACAGGAATTGAACCTATTGAATACATTCGTATCCATCTAATCAACCAACTTGGTCATAGCTCTGATCACATCTTATGCTTAAAACGTGTTATTTTTTGTATGTTGAATATGGATATGCTTACCTTATGAACTATGATGAAACGATACAAGCTCTAATCATAGCCTAAGCTGAGTAACTATTTAGTGATACTAATGAAGCTTGCGACTAGTGATAGAGAACATGTATTACTAAGGGTCTGCGTTTCTTACATGTTATGATAGTGTTAATTAGGGATATACCTATACAGATTACTTATAAGTTAGAACAGGTATACTGGTATGATTACGGTTAGAGTACTGGAATTGATGAAACTCGTGTGTCTTACTCAATATGTGATCTAGCATGAAGCTAAGTTGCATAAGCTATATAACATAATACATTGAACAAAGGTATGTATCATATTCAATGGATCTCATTCATCTTATCACTAGTAAGCTCTATACACTAAAAAGCTCGTATTAGTATCTGAGCATGGTTTCAGTTCACCCTTATCTATGAGTGAGCTAGAACAAAGCTCTGTATAATTACATATGTTATATCTATATTAAAGTTGAATCCAGTGTATTAGGGAGATAACCAACCTGTGATACACGTACTTTATCATATCTATACATGTATTTCTTAGGTTAGTACTGATAGGTCAACCTTTAGATGATGTTACTTATAAAATATCTGTGCTATTACTTATGCCGAGTGTAATGAGAATGAGACAAGCAAGTGATTAGGTAAACAAGCATGGTTAGAAAGAGTCATGTGTAACTATTGTGCTCTAATTCCATAGCTTGTCATAAGCTTAGATAAGGTACAAAGGTGAAAAGCTAATCAATATACAACATGATATCCCGGGGTTCTCACTCTTAGTCATTCCTATTATATAAATACCTTTTTTCTTATTGGTATATAGAGTACTGTTCTCTCCATAATCAATACATATGGATAGACTGTAATCACTGTATACGCATATCCTAATGTAACAAGCTCTGTTTCCTCATTACTTTGATTTCCATGGTTCTACTTATGGCACTGATTCAACCATTAGTAATGATTACACTCTACTCTATAGGGTAAGTACATATTGAATAGACCTGCTTATTACCTGTATTCCCTAATTTTTAACAGATATAAGGAGAATGACGTAATTCATACATGTTTACATACCTCATTTGTTTAGATGTATAAAGCTGTTGAAAGTAAATGGAAAATGATATTTGAAACAACTATCATAGAATCTACTTGAATCCATATAAAAGTTGCTAAATTAATGAACTATGGATTTACTTGGAATGACATTTGCAAAATTTTGACACTGCCCTATGAAAGTGAAACATTTACTCTCATTATGAAAATAGTAACATACATGCTGATAATTTCCTGTAATAGAGGAAAAGTATTTTTGCAGAAGTAATAAAGCATAATTTGACATATATTCTAATGTCTAAATGCATGCAATAATTTTATAGGTTGTTGCATCTATGGAAAAAGCAAGTTACTCTGCTCATATGAGGAGAAGTGGCAGGAGAGTGACAAGGGGTGTGCAGCTGTGATGCACATCGTCTGATGATGACAGGCCAGCTGATGTCAATGTCGGCAATGCACCAGGGAACATTGTTGAATATGACCATGTGACAGTGGCTGATGTTAACACACCATCAGCCACAGAACCACCATCAACAATAGTCCAAGGGGCAAGCTCAACTAAAAAGATCAGTGCTATAAGAGGATGGAGAAAAGAACAAATGTTAGTTGCAATTGACGACATAGAGTTTAATGGATACTCAGTTCTGGCATCTGCAAAAAGACATGGTATTCCTCCCTCATCAATACATTATTGGATAAATGGACTGACTCATACAAAACGTAGAGGGCCTCTTACAGTTATGACTGAGGAGGAGGAGGCCGAGGTGGTTGAGTGGTGTAAAGAGATGGCCCCACTGGGACATGGGCTAGAGTTGATACAACTCAAATCAACAGTTGCTCAAATCTGTCAAGGGAGGCCAAACCCATTCAAAGATGGGTTTCCTGGTAAATCATGGTGGTTTGGGTTTAAAAAAAGGCATCCAGAACTTGTATTGCATACTACTGAGGGCCTTGACAGAGACAGAGCATTAAATTTGCACCCTGCAGTTGTGCAAAAGTTCTATGACACACTTTCTAGTGCTTACGATAAACATTCTTATGGAGCAGACCATATATGGAACTGTGATGAAACAGGTTTACAAGCAGGGAGGAATTGTGTCATGCGGGTAATTGCCAAGAGAGGGAACCGAAATGTGCCAAAGATTTTGCCCAAGAGCAGGGAGTGGATAACTATTTTATGTTGTGTTAATGCAATTGGTACTTCAATCCTAGGATTTTATCTATTCAAAGGTAAAAATCAACTAAAAAACTATATACAGAACTGTGAACCAGGTGCATGCATGGCTGCACATCCCCATGCATGGATGACTAAATAACTGTTTCTAAGTTGGCTTTGTCACTTCTGCATCGGTACCAGGTGGCGTCTCACCCAATAATAGACACCTTTTGATATTAGATGGCCATGGGAGCCACATGGCTGTACAAACAATTTAGGCATCGACTGTTGACATTGCCCACTCATACCACTCATAGGCTGCAACCCCTTGATGTTAGTGTGTTTGGACCTTTCAAGAACTATTTCAGGTTGGAGCGTGTTGCATGGATGGCAAAGAATCCAGGGGTTGAGGTGAAAAGGTTTGAGCTAGCAGAGCTTGCAAGTAAAGCTTTTGAAAGGGCTTTGACACAATTAAATATCAAGGCTGGCTTTAGGAGGACAGGAATCTAGCCACTGAACTATGATGCTCTTATGCATGATACTGGTTGTAGCTAAGCGTTTCATGTGGATGGTCAGGAAGAAGGAATGTCCAAACAAGTGTTGAAGTGAAAGAAGTAGATGACCAAGATGATGTTGTTGCAGCTGGTAATATGATTTCCCTTTCTCAAGGACACTTATATGCTGAAGATGATGACATTGTATGTGAAACACAATATAACAATGAACAAATTCCTAGTAACATGGAGATTGTTCCACCAACTCAAGAACATGAAATTCCTGTTGCTGATATTGCTAATGATATTGTTGAACATGCAGTTGACAATGACCAATTGACATTGCCAAGCCAAGTAACCCCACCTTCATGGCTAGTAGAAGCAATGATCAATATGAATGCACATAGTGTCTCAGCAACCAATGAAGAAAGCATGAACATGCCCTCACAACCAGCAGAATTGAACAGTGAAATTGTTCATTTTTTTGTGGACAATAGATCAATGGAAGAAGATGAAGGACATAATGAGGCATCAAATGAAGATAATGATATGGTTCAATCAGTTGCAATAGATACTGAAAGGGAAGTACCAAGCAATGACATGCAGGTGGGAGGGGTGGAGAAGACGCTTGGACGGTTCGTAAAGCTACCAGTAGAGAGAGTATCAATGAAAAAAAATCAAGGTGCACTGGGTAGTCTTCGTCTGGGCCAAAGCTCATAGTTACTCACCTCAGAGGAATATATAAACCTGTTAGTTGAGTCAGAAAAAAAGAAATTTGAAATGCAAGAATTAAAACAGAAAAAGAAGGATATAGTCAAGGAGAAGAAGGCAGCAAGGATTGTTGCAGCACAATGTCGAGCAGAAGAAAGGATTGAAAGAGATAAAGCAAGGCAAGTTAAGGACCAACAAAAGAAAATGGCAAGACAGGAAAAGGAAAAATGAAAGGCACAACAAATGCTTGAAAAGGAACAAGGAATGATCAACGATACAAGAATAGTTGTTCAAACCAGGATTATTTCAATATCATTGGACTCCATTTCAGATAATACACCATTATTCCAAGATCTCATAAACATTCAAGTTCCCCACTATCAAACTGAGGGTTTACCCACTTGCCTTGTTCCTACTAGAGCTGGTGTTAATTCTCTGTATGCTCATTACACACCTCCACTTGATGCAGGGGTCAGTAGTGCAAATGTGAGGTATGGGTACTCAGTACCTCCATGGTTGGAAGTTGCAAATTGGAATCAATCATATGGCATCAATCAACCATTTCCTAATCATCCCTTGACTGGTAGGCCAACCTACCTGGCTCAAGAAGGTAACCCGGGGAGTTTTGGCACTCAAGATTCTCAGGGCCATAAAGAATAGGGGTGTCATATGTTTTTGGTTCTAACCACATTATGATGTGGATTTTGGATGGATTGTATCTTTTTCTTAGCACAGAAACATTTTGGCTTACAACACTAGATTGTATCTTTTTCTTGTCACAGAAACATTTTGGCTTACAACACTAGATTGTATCTTTTTCTTGTCCCAAGAAACATTTTGGCTTACAACCTAGTAGTGATTTCTTGTGGCAACCTAACTGTGTGTTGATAAGAAATTTTCAATGGAATATGTCTTTCTGTAAAATATTAATTATGATAAAACTATTTCTATAAGTTATTCTGTGCGCCCTCCCCGCCATGTCACAAAACCATGCGTCAAAGCACATGGAGCCGATATGACACCTGTCCACCATGGAGCTCCATGTGTTGGCCATCATATCATCGCATAAAACTTTGTGTCTGCGCCATTTCAGAGGTTTGTTTGGGGTCATTGCTGCGATGTTTGGGAATTCAATAATAACATTCCATTCCAACTCTGGACAAGAGATAATGGCCAAAGGCTTAGGAAAATGGCTAAATACAAAAATCAAATGACCAAACAGTCTGAAATGACGAGGCAATCTACCTCATAATAAGTTTTATTAAATGTGAAAAAGCCACTGATAATTTTATTCATTGAGGGGACACTTGAGAAATTGAGAGCACTCATTATCAAGTTGCATATGAAAAAGGCTAAATACAGAAATCAAATGACCAAACAGTCTTATCTCATAATAATTTTTTGAGAGCACTCATTATTAAGTAGAGTAGAAAAAAACCTATCATTTAATCATGTATATATAGAACTGTACATCAAGATAGCCAGGGCATGAAGCCCAGCTATGGCAACCCATCATCGTGAACAAAATTTTCCTGTAAACTAGAAACACCCTCAAAATCGAGGACGTATTGAGCAGTTATTCTGAGGAGAAAATTAGGATAATGCAGGAAAATATCATTAAGATTATACCTAGTTTTCTTTACATGAATTCTACAGAAAAAGATGATGGCGAGATTTTTCCAAAGGATGCCTTCGATCTCAACATTGAAGGCATCAAATTTGCAGCACTGTACAAAGCTCTAAACTCACTTATGGCTCCAATAAGTGGACCGTTATCTAAAGGAACATCATTCAACTTGATAGCTCGATCATTAAGATTATACCTAGTTTTCTTTACATGAATTCTACAGAAAAAGATGATGGTGAGATTTTTCCAAAGGATGCCTTCGATCTCAACATTGAAGGCATCAAATTTGCAGCACTGTACAAAGCTCTAAACTCACTTATGGCTCCAATAAGTGGACCGTTATCTAAAGGAACATCATTCAACTTGATAGCTCGATCATTAAGATTATACCTAGTTTTCTTTACATGAATTCTACAGAAAAAGATGATGGTGAGATTTTTCCAAAGGATGCCTTCGATCTCAACATTGAACGCATCAAATTTGCAGCATTGTACAAAGCTCTAAACTCACTTATGGCTCCAATAAGTGGACCGTTATCTAAAGGAACACCATTCAACTTGATAGCTCGATCATTAAGATTATATCTAGTTTTCTTTACATGAATTCTATAGAAAAAGATGATGGTGAGATTTTTCCAAAGGATGCCTTCGATCTCAACATTGAAGGCATCAAATTTGCAGCACTGTACAAAGCTCTAACTCACTTATGGCTCCAATAAGTGGACCGTTATCTAAAGGAACATCATTCAACTTGATAGCTCATGCTTCAACCATAATGCTTACAAAGCAATTTCTACCCATTGTATTCTGTAGTAGCTAGTCAGTGAACCCCAAGACGGGCTGGAAATAGAGACTACTTTAGATATTCACATAATGAGTAAACTATTATATCAGATATTAATATACATTAGAACTTTGAAGTGAACAACTGAATCAACGAGACCTAGGAATAAGTCATATTTGCTCATTTACAGGATCCACATCCTTAATTAAATTAAAATGAGAAGTCACTGATACAGTACGGTTTTATCGTTGGACCCCGAGAAGGGTTAGTTATTGAAATGAATTTTATGTATGAGGACATAATTCATTACTAAAAATATTTATTCTCTTATCTCTGTAACCATGAGTAACCGGTTTTGGAATCGACTATAAAATGTGTGAACTCCTTATTTGTTTATTTATTTTATGGCCGCATCAAATTAGATTTCCAAAAAGAATTCGGGATCGAATTATTCAGTTATGATTATAGAATCCACATTTAGCAACAATCGTATTAAATTCAAGGGACTATCAAAATGCAGGGAAGCTATATATGCAACAACAGATAACTAATTTGTTCATAGATATAAATGCAGGGAAGCTATATATGCTCATAGTTAAATAACTGCAATGGTAGACTTATACTGCCCCATACATATGGCCATTAAAGAATTTTTTATTTTCAGCGCAACCAAAATAACCTCAAATTTGCTTAAACTGTAAATATACTCAAATTAGTCAATTGAGAGTAGCGACAGAGGGTTTCGAGGCTTCATTTCAAATACAAAGAGTGAAGTTCCTGACAAAAGCTTTCACGGACGAGGTGAAGACAAGTTATGCAAGTTAATTGAGAGCAGCGACAGAGGGTTTCGAGGGTTTGTTTGGGGTCATTGCTGTGATGTTCCATTTTCCCTTTGCCTTTCTGCTTGGGGCCAGTTGTGGGGCGAACCCCTCCGCCGAGGATGGCACGGGACGACCGAGGATAGCACGCGACGGCAAAGATAACAGCGAAAACAACAAAAATAACAGTGAAAACAACGAAATTTCCACAAAAACCCTAAACCTTCAACAACAAACAACATCAAAATATCGAAAAACCCTAAACCCTCAAAAAAATCCTCAAAAATGCCATAAAATGCCATAAAAAGTTTACAAAATATCCAAATAGAGTTGCTTGTGTTGAAAAACATAGAGAAATTGCTGGTAGGATTAAAATCCTACCTGATACAGGCCATGGATGGTCGCCGACCTTCCCCACCTTCCCTGGAGCTCGCCAAACCTTCTCCACACCTGCAACGACCTTTTCCACACTTGCAACGAGAAGTAAAAGGCATTAGGGAATAGAAAACCACCAAAAACACCAGCACAAAACAACAAATTAACAGCAAATTCTTATTTTACCTCGAGCACAGTAAAACTGCGACCGACGCCTCCCCAAACAACAAAATTGCTGAATAAGACCACCACCAGAGAAATGCTAAACAACAGACATTCCATGCTAACTAACCGGCATTTCAGAACGACCAAGAAATCCATGTAGAAAAGCACAAGAAAAGCAGAACCGTTGTTCCAACCACAAACCCTGAAACTCCAGCAAACATTTGCAACAACACCTGCATACCAGGCGAAGTGCGCAGGTCCACAAACCCTGTCAACCGAACAAACGCTTCGAATAGCACACAAATAAACGATGAAGCGCACAGGTTCTGGGGCCGTCCCGTGCCATCTTCGGCAGGGGGCTTCGCCCAAAAACCGGCCCCAAGCAGAAAGACAAAGGGAAAATTGGACATCGCAGCAATGACCCTAAACAAACCTGTGAAATGGCGTGAACACAAAGTTTTATGCGATGATATGATGGCCAACACATGGAGCTCCACGATGGACAGGTGTCATACCGGCTCCATGTGGTTTGACGCGTGGTTTTGTGACGTGGTGGGTAGGGCGCACATGTAATGGAGACCCTCCCCTATAAACTATAGTCTAATCCTTTATGCATAAAATGGTGAGTAGCATCTATTTCCATTTAATGATTTCTAATTCCTAAGGATATATATCGAAATCCCTGTGAAAGTTGTAGCAATTGCACATATGTAATGGTGTCTAGCCTACTATCAATGCAAGTAATACCTCCATTCCAATTTACACCTATTTATTTCATCCATTATAGTTGAAACACTTGCTATGTACTTTAAGTTTGTACTAAGTTTCAACAAGTGACACTGTGGCAAGGTCCAATGGTCCAAGTTCCAACCTACAGGGTATCCATAATATGGCAATTTATCTGGCATGGTGTAGATCGACATTTTGTTATATTATTTAGATTTTTTGAAAAGTCAATAGAAATAAAAAAAAATTACATTTTTTAAGGGGAAATTCTATCTTAGCAATTTTGGGACATGCTAGAGCCTTCTTGATGGGTTGTGATAGGTTCAATTCAGAAACATGGTCGGCCTCATCCTTCACAATTGCTAGCGGTGCTTTGAAACAAAGAAATAAAGGCATATATATCCATTAATCCATTGTATTACGCTAGGATATCCTTTTGTTTGGTGCAATGTGGGAAATGTTCTTTAATAGCCTTACCTCTCTCCTACCCAATGGCTCTTTAAAAGGGCCCTTTTAAAAATAGGTGGGGTGAGTCGCTTCAAGAAAAATAAGACTTTCTTTATTTGTCATTTCAGTTTAAAGTGAGTCCTCTGTGTCGAAATGTTAGGTGAAAAACAAGTATTCGAAGGCCCATGTGTTGATAAAAACTAAGTATTTATGGGAATATTATATGTAGTGTTATAAGCTCCTCCAATTGGTCTTTAAAGAACTATTTAATTTACAACATTTTTGTCAACTAAGGGTAGACCAAGTGGTGGAGGTGGGTTGTTCACTCCCTCACCACTCGTGTTCGATTCCTTGATATGGCATGCTTAGCCTATATTGATTAGGCACAGAGGTAGGTGGACCCAAGGACTTTTCACTTTAACTATGGTCAATATAGGACGTCCGAGCTCTTGTTTAGTCATTTGGTCATTACTATTAAAACAAAAAAAATTACAACATTTTTGAAACCCGTATCGACAGATACATAATTGCTCTATCAACATGATTATTGGCACATCCATTATAAAAAATTTCTTCAACATTAACAAGGTCTTATTTTCTTCAGGTTTTATTGTTAATTTATAGATCTAATTCATTTGTTCATGCACTTATTGATATGCTTGGAAAACTATTTAATATATGTCACTCAAGGGTATGTTTTATTTGAGTAAACCTATCTATCATTCCCCTTTATGATACTCCATTCACAATTTATAAAGGATTATTTCTTGTATATTTCAGTACAAAATTGTTATATGTAAATTCAACTTATGCGAACATTAAGGTTAATCATACTCATTTGTTTTCAACAAGACCTCTCCATAGATTTCTAAGACTCTTGTTCACTACTGTAGTGTATCTTAGTAATGTTTAAAACAATATCCTAGGAAGCAAAAAAGTACTACAGAAGACCCAAAACCTTTTATAAGAGAGAATGTATAATAATATACTAGATCTTACATGAATAAAATACAACATGATGTTTCCTATATATAACAATGTGAGATGAACAACATTTAGCAAAGGGTAGTGATCATACCTATGAAAATAGGGATGACTACATGATCCTACAACTAATGTTAGTTGGATGCACTTGAAAATACTAATGCATTAGAAAATAACATTAATACCATTCGTCCCTCTCTCCCCCCACCTGCCCTTACTACCACTCTAATTGAAGCATGAGCGAACAAAGAAGATATATGGTGGGTCCCAAAATTAGGCCTACTATGTTACCCAATACAAACTGTCATAAATGGAAAAAAGGAGAAAAAATCATAGTAAAAAAAAATCATTCCCAAAGGAGAAAACACCTAAAATAAAGGTAGGAGGACTTCAAACTGACCCCTAAAGGACAAGTTCCTTCCCTCGAAACATTGATCCTAACTGAAGAGAAAGAGGTGATATGAAAGGCTTAGTCAATATGTATACAATTTTATTTTCAATAGGAAAATACTCCAAGCTAAGAACACCATCCTTGATGAGTTGCTAAATGAAGTGCATGTGGATCTCAATGTGTTTTTTCCTATGATGCTCCCCTAGGTTGCAAGAAATATGTATGGAACTCTAATTATCATAGCAAGGAGTGGTACGATGACCACATTGAATTTAAAAGCTTTTTTGTTATCTATCAAGGCCAAAGAACTTCCTAACCTACAATAAATGTGATGTGATAGTTAGCTTCTATATGAGATAATGCAATTGTTGATATATTTTTACAAGACCAAGTAGGAGAAGTTAAGACAAAGTGAAAAACAAAGCTAGATGTGGATTTATAATCATCAACTTGACCAACTTGATAAAATTGGTGAAGCTCACAAGCTAAGAATCCAAAAGGATGTAGTAAATGCTAAAATTCATAGTATCATGAACGTGCCTTAGAATGCACTTTAAATCCTCGTAGTGACTCACATGAGGATCTTGAGAGAATAGAGAGACAATCCTTTTTGAAAAAGGCATGCAAAGACATGTATGAGTCAAATAGAATAAACCTCCAACCAGTCATCAATAAAACAAAGTATTAACATGGTGTCAATAAACTGAGAGGAAGGGTAAGACTTTACTAAAATAGAGTAGGTTCAGACTTATAATTAACCATGACAAATAGATAATGTAACTCAAATGCATACTTAAGTTGAAAAATGAAGATCCATTTTAAAGAATAAATAACTTGCATACCAAGAAACTAATGTGGAATTCCTAGACCTGTCACATCAAATATTCCCAATAATGCTTCCTAAACGCTCTAAACGTGTAACACCTTCCTCCCACATTTACCCAAGATAACTGGCCAACTGGGGTAAACATGTGATGAAGAGTTACTATGATATGATTCAACTCCCTATGTATAGTTAAGGAAGTGGAACCTACAAGACAAGACCAATATGACCTTCCTTGGGAGCTGTTAAAGCTTCAGGAGACAACCAACCCTTCCAGATGGCCAACCCCTGAGACAAATTGATGTTTTTTTGAACTAGACCCCTAGTGTCTCCCATGGAAAGCCTTACATGCACATGAGATCCTCTAGTCACTTCCACAACAAGGCATCCCTACAACTATGGCATTTTTCTGGCAATTTTATCCTAGAGACCCCAAATTTTGAGCCACTTTTTCAGTGCTAGGACTCAAGACTTTGCCCATAAATTCATGAAACTTATGGAATTGGTAAATAACATTGAAACCAAGCTACTGATTCAATAACTCAAACAAGGACTTGACGTGAACCCTACCAGCCATGACAAAAGAAATTTCAAACATATCATGAACATGAAATCTATAGGTCATAACAGCATACCTGAGGATAGGGGTGTCATAGTCATATAAGAATCATTAAGGAGGATTGATGTCTCCTCCCAATAGTTGCATTGTTATTTATTAGGTCATTCGTTCATTAATATTTCATCTTCTAACCAAAACATGATGAGAGCCATACATCAACTTTAGCATAAAATATGCTTATAACCGACAAATAACCATAGATATATCAGTGATGAACCAAGCACTAAGGACACATAATGAAAAGCACATTTACTTGTGAGATACCAAAGGAAAATGAGATTAGATTAACATATGCAAATCCAACTACATCACAAACTTCCACGTATGACTCGAACGTAGATTGGGTTGAACCAAATATCTCTTTCAACTAGTTAGCCCCTTGCCATATTCTAATCATGAATGTGGGATCTCATGGAATAACTAAAACAAAACCAAATGAGGACTCCTAGAGGCCAAACCACCTCAACCCTCAACCTATGATTCCACCTCACAATCAGACATCAGTAACCATTATCAGATTGGTCTCTACAAAATTTGTTGAGGGCTCTAGAGCATTTGTTCCAACCAAGGCTTCTAGGATTAGTAAATCAACCCACAATTGTTGTCAGGCTCCAGAGAATTTTCTCAACTAGGGCTTCCAAGACTAGTAACTCAACCCACCAAGGGCTCCAGAGTGTTTTTCCAACCAAGGTTTCTAGGACTAGTAACTCAACCCAAGTTGTTACAGGGCATCCAGAGCATTTGTCCAACCAAGAATCCCGAAACTAATAACCCAACCCATAACCATAAGGAACATGATCACCAACCATGAAAAAAAAGGTAAAACACATAACATCATGGTTATCTAGGAAACGGCAAGGCTAGGAAAAACCACTGTCAATCCATCCAATCCTCCATGCTAATGACATATCATAACCAAGAAACCACATGCATGTGTCATGCATGCCAAAACTAGCAAGAAAATCATACATGCAATTCAGTGCTTGCAAGGTAATCTAGTTGTAGTTGTTGATCCCACTGTCCTCTTGCACTTTCTTGATTTTCCTTTGCCTCCTTTCTCTAAATCCCAAGTATTCCATACTCCTCCAAGAGTGGTCCAAGAAAAATCTAAGTGTCCAAGAGTATGGGAGGGAGAGAATATAATGAGAGTGCCAAAGTCTAAACTAACAAAAGTTGTGTACTGATACTCAGAAGCCCTTTTATTATTGGGGCCTATATTTTTTATTTCCCTTCAATTTCCTCATTACATGCAACCTGTGACCGTTCACTTTCCTTTTCTCCTATTTTCCATTATTTTCATAAATAAAATGCCAATTAATGTCTCATGCTTTTCTAAAGCCTTTTCCATTGCCTCTGCCAATTTACATAGCCATTTATTAAACACAAGTGATCTCCATCACTATGCTTTTTCCCAACATTCAGCTTGGAATGTGTCCCATGACCTTGGTTATTATTTTTCCTTTATTAACTTTATTACATGATTTTTGACCAGGGCCATTACATAAGCCTCCCCCTTGGGGGAACACTGTCCTTGATGGGCAATGATACCTACAACGAGCAAGACCGCTAAAAATAAAAACATATTATCCATGAAGCTTTATAACTGAGATCATTGCAGTATCTACAATGAACAACCTGTTAGAATGCAAACCAACATGACACACATAGCAACATAACAACATGACAACCATACCACTTATTGGAGATTTATAACACAACTCATGGTGATATTTACATCCATATCCATATATACATATACCAAAACACCATACTGAAGCATATACCAAAATACATCCACTCAACCAGCGAATAGAGAAGGATACATAGCTCACATCTGATCAGTGATCTCCCATGTAGCTTCATTGGGCCCAAAGTGCTTTCACATCACTTTAACCTACTCGATTTCTCTGTTTCAGACCATGAGATTTTTTCTCTGTAAACTACACTTAGGTTCTGTCTGGAATTCTCCTTCTGGCTCCACCTGCAATATAGACCAATCAATAAAATGATCAACATCTCTAATGTACTTCTTAAGCAATGAAACGTGGAAAACATCATCGACATTCACTATCGAAGGTAGTGTAATTCGATAGGCTACTCTCAAGAATCTTGAAAGTTCCACAATACCGAGCTACTAGCTTGGCACATGATCCAATCCTCAAGGAGCTCTTGTTTGGTTTGATGCATAAGTAAACTTGTTCCCCAACTTGAAACTCCTTGAACATATTATTCTGATATGCATAACCCTTGTGTCTATCATGTGTTTCCTTTAGATTCTTGTTGATTAACTGCATTTCTTGTTTCGTTTATGCCAACATGTCTGATCCTATCAACACATTGTTCACTTGATCACTCTAATTGATGGGAGTATTACAACTCCGCTAATAGAGTGCCTCAAATGGACTTATCCTCAGAGACTCCTGATACCCATTGTTATAAGAAAACTCAACAAGTAGAAGATACTCTTCCCAATTTCATTGTTGATGCATGACGTACATTCTCAACATGTCCTCCAAAATCCTATTGATCCTCTCTGTTTTTCCATCTCTCTATAGATGATAAGTTGTACTGAAGGTCAACTTTGCACCCAAACTTGTGAACAAATATTTCCAGAACCTAGAAGTGAAATTGGCATCTATGTCTCATATGATATTCTTTGGCACACCATTTAACCTCACTATATCTCCGATGAATAACTATGCTACATCATTAGCTGAATAAGTAGACTTCATTGGAATGAAGTGTGCTACATTTTTCAACCTATCAACCACAACCATGATAGCATCATGTTTCCTAGATGTCCTTGGAAAAATTGTAATGAAATCCATGGAAATTACCTCCCATTTCCCCTCTAGAATCATAATCGGTTGTAGTAATCCACTTGGATACTTACACTCCACTTTTACCTGTTGACAATCCAAACACCTAGCCATAAACTTTGCCATTTCCTTCTTCAAATTCATCCAATAATAGAACTTCTTCACCGCTAGTAATGTATTATGATATCCTGGTTGACTTGAATATATTTTAACATGAAATTCCCTCAAGATAAGCTTCTTGAACTCATTTTTGTCTAGCACATAGATCCTGACCCTAAATATGACCAAACCATCTAGTGTGAGATGATAGTCCACATCCTGATCACATGTACCCTGTTGTAACCAATCCATAAGCTCCCTATACCTATCATTTGTTGTCCTTCCTACAAGATTTGATCCTGTAAATCTGCCCCATAGAAGCTCATAGCTTCTATATGATTTACCTGTAATCTTCTACTATGAGCATATGCCACCTTGTTCCCTTTCCCTTTGATGTACCTAATCTCAAAGTCAAACTCACTGGTCGTGGCCAACCATTTAGCTTGTGTGGAATTTAGTTTCGGTTGGTCAAACAAGTATCTCAATCCACTATGGTCGCTCATTAGTACAAACTTCCCACCAAGAAGGCAGTGCCTCCACATATTCAAAGCATGGATGATCGTTGCCAACTCAAGATAATATATAACATAATTCTGCTCGCGCTCCTTCAATTTCATTGATTTATAACATGACACCTATCCCTCTTGCATCAAGACACCACCAATTCCTTTCTTGCAAGCATATGTACATACCAAAAACTCTTTGTCCAGATATGCAATCTTTGAAACTGTACCATTTGTAAACAACTAATTCAACTCCTCGAAATTGGTTGCACATTCCTCTGTCCATTCAAATTTCTTACCTTCCCTCCATAATGATGTAATGGGATGGGAAATCCAAGAGAAATTCCTGATGAACCTCCTATAATAACCTGCTAGTCCCATGAATGATCTTACCTCATCTACATTTCTAGGAGCTTCCCATTCCATGAGAGTTATTATATTTTCCCAATCTGTAGGGACGAGGTCCCCTGGGTCAATTTTTTTTAAGTTTTGTTATATATTATAAATTCTCAACATTTTGAGGAGTGGAGCATGAGTAGAGCAGGTTAATAGGAGTTAAAGGGGTTTAGGAAGGTCAAATCCCCTTAGTTGTTAGAGTCAAGTTGTTTGGAGACTCGCCCATGGTTTGTGGACCATGGTATTGTAATGAAGAAGAATATAAAAGGAACTCATAGGAGAGTCATAAGAGAAGCTAAGTAACAACAGTGCATGATTTGGGTTTGATTTTATCTACTATGTACTTGGGTGAAGGGGAAGGCTCCTACAACTGTGTGCACGGAGACCTTGGTAAGTCTGTAGCTGAGTGCGGGGGTGCCTGCAGCTGTGTGCGCAAGGTTGGAAGAAGTTGTAATTGAATATCTGAAGTATAATAAAAGACTTATTTTGAAGAACTATTTGTGCATCTACATATTACTGTTTTATCTCTCAATTTACTGTATTTGTGATCTGTTGAATGCATTTAATCAAGAAAAGTACTTACTAGATTCACGAAGAAATATATCTATTTATTTATATGATGTTATGCATGTTTAGCGCAATCGGCGAAGGACATAAATTTGCTAACTGTTAATTACTGTAAATTTTATGTTTTAAGGGTTAGGGTTCATGAAGGTCAAGATAAAGCCCTAAGTTTGATAGAAACACATCACATAGTCCTCTATATGGAGAAACCTCGTTCTAGCATCCCCCAATACTGCCTCGGGTGAGACCGTAGCCTGCGCTACATGGGTTGTTGCCAAAAGGGCTAGTATTGTAGTGTTTTGTTGGTTAGTGTAACTAAATTCGAGCCTGGGTCCAAGCCCCCTCAAGCCAACAAATGGTTCTGTCACCGGGACTAGGATCCATCTGAGGGACGTGTGGTGTGGCATAAGTGCACCTTGACTAAGAAGGAGATTGAGAAGTGGATAGATCGGAAGCTGCATGAGTTTGCAGTTCAAGAAAATAGTAATTCGCACTTGTTGAAAGAAGAGTGGTTACAAAGATACCTATATACAAAGGAACACAAAGTTTTCTTCTACTCTTTTCCATGTGAATTATATGAATGGTTGGCTAAATTGGCGGATGGTCAACCTACCTGGAAGTTGGATAACCCTATTGTGTGGACTCCAGAGTTAGTGAAGCGCCTAGAAGGATCAAAAAACAAGGTTGCGAAGGCTATCGATTATTGGATCGATAATATTTTGGGCGGATTTATTACTGAGTTCGTGATTGATACGTCTGCTAGTTATAGCGAAGTTGAACACTAGTTTTTCAAAGGACCAAGAGGTAAGTATCTGAAGTCTCTGAAAACTTGGATTAAAATTCTATTGTGTGAGAAATGGGTTATGCCACTAAATTGATGTTTAGAAGAGACTCGACGGGAGCTACGCGAAGTGGGAAAAAATTCAGAAAATATCTAGATACAATTGCTAAGTATAGTCCTTTGTTGGGGGCATCTGATAACAAAGAAGAAAGTAGTAGTCCAAAGACGCCCATAGGTTTGCCATAGCTGGTAGATCAGGGCACTGCGCGAATACCACATCCATCCACTCCACCTCCACCATCACCTCCACCTCAAACACTTACTCCTCCACCTTTGCCTCCACCTTCGTTATTCAGTATGGCCAAAACTATGAAGATGCCTATATTCAAGGTTTGGGGACAAAAGACCCTGATCAATTCTAGTTTGTAGCAGATGTTATGTGGAAGTTATAGCAGATAACAGATGATGATCTAAAGAAAGTTTAGTTGGTCACAGCATTGCAAGACAGAGCATTGAGTTTGTATATAAAGTACAGTATGACTCATCTAGCTGCATCATTGAAAGACACAAAAGATGCTTTGAATAATGAATTCAGAAAGCCTAAGTCTCAAGCCTCGTCTTTGGCTGAGGTGAAATAAATTAAGCAGAAGGTGAATGAATTTTCATGGGATTTTGATCAAAGGCTAAAATGTCTACTACAATAGGCTAATCTACAGATCTCGGGCAAGCAACATAAGGACTTGTATATTGCTTCGTTTTTACCTTATTTGAGATTACCATTCTCACAACAGAAGCTTGGATCGCAGGCTAAAGCATTGGAAATTTCTATGAGGCTGGAGGCCTCACCTATTCAAGATACGAATACGGGAGTATAGCAGATACAGACGGAGTTGGCTAGCTGCATATGGAGTTGCAGGATCTCGAAAAGGGGAAAGAGGTCCAAAATGAGACCCATTATGAAGTATGGTGCTTAAAATGCAAGGGAAATGGTCATAACAAGGATCGTTGCATGGTATATCAGAACTATCTAATTGGGGGAGGTCTTATCCCCTTGAATCCAAAAAATACTGTTGGATCGAGTAACGGTGTAGTGCCATGGTGCGCTATCTACCAAATAATAGGAAAACACTCAATAAACAATTTCCATTTGTTGCATAAGTTCATGCAACCTCCCCAACAACTATTCTGCAATTTTTGTAAGTTTGTAGGCCATGATGAGCACAATTGCCGAAGCTATGAGTTAATGATGGACAAAATTCCGACATATAGAGTACAAGCTGAGACACCTCCTCCGTGGGATCTAGGCGCACATGCAGCATGCAGAGGATTCCAAGGAAGATGAAGAGGACCAGGGGAGGAGTTGGAAGAGGTCGCAGACAAATTATTTGTTACAATTGTGGGGAACCATGCCACTTTGCTTGAGATTTCTAGAACCCGACACACCCCTGTTGTCAATATTACTGATAGTTTGACCACGTTATGGAGGATTGTCTTGTACTCATTGAAAAAACACAAGAGAAGAAGAACTAGCATCCCACTCAGAACATTCAGATGATGAGGTCAGAATCACACGAGGATGACCCCCGCATTAATATAGCTATGCGAAGCGGTATAACTATTAGGGAAGATAAATCCGCAGGGAAACAACCAAAAGACAATCCATGGGTGCAAAGGGATGCTGACAAAGATACTAAATTTGATTTTCATAAAGAAAACGAAACATTTATGGAGGCGAAGAAGAGATTTTTGGATTCAGGAGATTCCACATCAAAGAGTCAGTGTGCGAATAGAAAATCTTGAAGAGGTCATTCCTATGTAGGAAACATATCCTTTAGTATTGACATCCTTCTTACAGACCTGCATGAAGCTCTTAAGGGACAAGAAAGTGGTGGAGGGACTGCAACATTTAATAGACAACTTCGTTGGCAAGGGTAAGTTGATGCCAGAACAACGCGCAATTCATAAAGTAGACAAAAGTATGAACAAGACTGGTTGGGAGATGAGATTGACTACACAAATCAAAGAATTTGAAATGAACCAGGTGATCCTAGATTTAGGATCTGATATGAATGTTTTGCCTAAACAAACTTGGGAAAGAATGGGAAAGTCGGTGCTACAGTGGTCCCCAATTCAATTCTGAATGGCGAATCGATAGAATATTATTCCTATGGGGCGCTTACATGGAGTAATTGTCGACATTGAAGGGGTGCGTGCTATAACTGATTTTGAGGTAATCGAAATAGTGGATGATAGTAATCTGTACCCAGCACTTCCTGGAATCGATTAGGCATTTTATATGAATGGGGTCATGAACTTGAAGAAGTGTGGCATGACGTTTGACAAGAAGGAAGCGAGAGTCATTGTTCCATTGGATCTAGCCGAGGGTGCATGGTATACTGAACTAGTCTGAGATTACTATGAGGAGGATAATATTGAGAAGATCTACAAGCTTACTACAGTGAATGAGGATTGGATCAATCCTGCAGTAGATGGAAGGATTACTTGGAAAAAATACAACTCCTGCAACTCTGATTCAGATGAGGAGCTCAAGCATTGGCAGAATATATTGCATGAAGTATCAATGTTGTGATGCAACATACTTACTAAATCACTTTGATGTATATCCACTGAGGTATACAATTTACCATATTATGATGGCTTAGAAGATGTAAATTTGTTTGTTGATAAATTTGTAAGGGATGTACAGAGGAGCATCGGTTTCAGGCATTGGACATTGCGTTAAGAGCTACGCCTGCCAGATGGTGGGGTACACATAAGAACATCTTTGCAGACTAGAAAGAGTACCAAAGGATGATGAAGTTGTGATTTGGATATGCAAATACATGCCTTACTAAAAAATTTACAAACCTTGGATACTATTCTGATGAACTGGTATTTAGAAATAGATATGTGACATGGAACTGCAAAGTGGGAAATTCTGAAGGAAGGATTTCTACTAACATAAAGTTTTGAGGATGGATTTGAATTTATTGACGAAGCATTACAAGAAATGAAGGATGCCTGTAGAGCCTATCACGTGGGTAGAACCTAAATGGAGTACGTAGTTGCGTCATGATTTGGAATGTTACAATGTTACCACAAAAGAAGGCGAGGAAGATCCAAGGAATATCAATATCCCTAAGTCAAAGGGAAAATGTGAAGTCATTGGGCCTAAGGTAGAGGTTCTTGAGATCTCAAAACCATTGGAGACCAAGCAAGCAAACATTGGGTCGGAAGCACAGTCGAAGTTTGTGAATATAGGTGATTATTGGGATGAGGACATCATTGAAAAGGTTGCAGAGTTATTACGGGAATATCAAGATTTGTTTCCAACAAAGTTCTCCGATCTAAAGGGGATAGTAGGTGATCTGGGTGTTATGAAGATCAATCTGAAGCCAGATGCAAAGCCAATAAAACAATGCCCATACTAGTTGAATCCAAAATACAAGGCAAAGGTGTGCGAAGATCTAGATAAGATGCTCGTAGCAGGAATTATTGAACATGTAGAAGAATCAGACTCGGTTCGCCCTATGGTGGTTCAGGAGAAGAAGACAAAGGGAGAAATCATGATCTCCGTAGATCTAATGAAGTTGAACGATTCTTCATACATGATCCATTCCCTACGCCTTTCACAGATGAAGTCTTGGAGAATGTTGGTGGTCAAGAAGCCTACTCTTTTACAGTTGGATTCTCAGGATATCACCAAATCAAGATCACGCCAGAGGATCAAAGTAAGACTACCTTCACCATAGAATGGGGCTCCTTCTAGTATACAATTATGCCCTTCGGACTTAAGATGCCCCTGCGATCTTTTCTAGAGTGGTAGTCACAGCCTTTAAAGAATTTATTCATAAGTTTTTGTAGGTATACTTTGATGATTGTACGATGTTTGGTCTAGTTAAAAATCATGTTGAAAGTCTTCGCTTAATGCTGGATACTTGTAGGAAGTATTAGATCTCCCTAAATCTCAAGAAATGTATATTTTGTGTACCATATGGGATACTTTTGGGCCACATTGTTTGTAAGAAAGGGTTAATGGTGGACCCTACTAAAATTGTAGTAATTATCAATTTGGAGCCTCCAAGGAATGCAAAATAGTTTCACACTAGATTGGGCCATATAGCATACTATCGAAAGTTCATTAAGGCATATGCACAGATCACTTTTCCCGTGGAAAAATTATTGAAGAAAGATGTGACATTTTGTTGGGATGATGATTGCCAAAAAATCTTAGATGTTTTAAAGGAAAAGATGCTTACAACACCTATTCTAGTATTCCTTGATTGGAAGAAATAATTCCATGTACAAGTGGATGCATCCGGCATAGTGTTAGGAGCAGTGTTAACCCAACCAGGCGCATGCTATATCGACCATCCCATTGTATTTGCAAGAAGAAAATTGTCTAAGGAAGAGAAGAATTATTCAACCACGGAGCGTGAAGGGTTGACGATGGTATATGCACTGTAGAAGTTCAGGCATTATCTGTTGGGTACACACTTCAAAATGTATACATACCATTCATCTTTAAAGTACATGGTCAACAACCTTGTGTTTGGGGGGGGTGGATTTGTAGGTGCTTAATTTTATTTTAGGAGTATGACTTTGAAGTAATTGTGAAGCCGGGAAAATTAAATGCTAGACCCGATCACATTTCGTGGATTGAGAATGGAGAAGAACCTACAAGTCTTGATGAAGGATTTCCTGATGCGCAACTCTTTTATGGGCGCGTTGAAGATGAATATTTTGTTCATATCATCCACTTCCTATCTACAAGCATAGCTCATGAAGGATATACAACACAATAGAAGAAGGAATTGGTGGTCAAGGCTACAGATTTCCTCGTAATTGCAGGGCACTTATATAAAATGGGCTCAGATGAAGTTCTATGTAGGTATGTACCAGATTATGAAAAACAAAGTATTCTCGCTAAAGTAGATGGAGGAGTTGGTGGAGGGAATTATGCTGGAAGAGAAACTGTGCAGAAGATCCAATGTGCTGGGTTGTGGTGGCCAAATGTGCACAAAGATTCCAAGGAGTATTGTAGGGCACGTGATGTTTGTCAAAGGATCGGGAATCTGTTGCAAAGGGATGAAATTCCTCTAAACCCACAGATCTCATTACAGGCATTCAATAAATGGGAAATAGATTTTGTGGGACCTATTCAACCACCAAGAAAGAAGAAAGGAGCACACTACATCATCATGGTGACAAAATACTTGACTAGGTGGGTTGAGGCACAACTCATGAAGGATTGCAGCATAACTATAGCTGTGAAGTTTATATTTGAGTAAATTATGTCTAGGTTTGGTTATAATAATATTTTGATGAGCAACAGAGGTTCCCATTTCCTGAATGAAACGATTGTTTCTTTGCTTGAAGAATTCCAGATGTATCATCAGAAAAGCACGTTGTACCATCCTCAAGCAAATGGAATAGTTGAAGCTTTCAATAAGATCTTGGAGAATGCTTTGATGAAGATTTGTCATGAAAATAGGAACGATTGGGATATACACATACCAGTTGTTCTTTGGGCATATAGAACTACCTATAAGAAGTTAACTGGACATACAACATTTAGGTTGTTTTATGGTCAAGAAGCAGTGATGCCAATGGAGTACAAATTGCCCAGTTTGAGGATTATTGCAGTCACAGAGATGACAGATCAATATATAATGGAAGAAAACCTTGTGAATATGCTTGAGTTAGAAGAAGATCGATCATTGGCAAGCTTTCATCAACAAGTGTAGAAGGCTTGAGAAAACGCGTAGCATGATCACGACATTAAGCATCACATTTATAAAATTGGATATTTAGTGTTGATGTATGATAGCAAGTTTACTAAGTTCCCAGGAAAGTTTCAAATGCATTAGCTAGGACCATACATCATTAAGGAGATTACAAATGGAGGTGTAGTTTAGCTCACGAAGCTGAATGGGAAGATATTCCTAGGATGAATCAATGGGAACCGATTGAAGTTGTTTAGGGGAGATCCCACCCATGCATAATGACTATATGGATGCAAAACAATCTTAGTACTTCAGGAAATTGCAAGGAAGTGTGGGACTATAAACTACGTTGCCAGGAGAAAATTTTGGCAAAGAGATTGGGTTGTACGATGGTTAGGAGAAAGGCGCAGATGGGAGATGTGACGAAGGAGATGCACTAAAAAGGTGGGTCTCACGCAGCTTGGCCAAAAAATGACCATTGAAAGCAATGTAGATGATTGGATAGCTATTGTTTCGTTAAAGGGAGCAGGGGGGAAGAATTTAAGGAGCATATATTTGGAAATATGCCGCCAAAATAGAATTAATGAGGGAGATTTGAAGGGAATTGATCGATTTGAATTCAAAAATGGCTACAAATACTGCATTCCACTCAAAATTCAAAAAATTTTCTTCTAGAGATATTTCCTTGAGATTTTGTGCCTAAGTTTGAGCCGAGACGACATCTACACGTCTAGATGAGATTGGAAAGAGGTAGAGAAGGAATTTTCGTAGAATGGGCTTGTGTTTGAGGCCGATTTGCTCGAGTGGTAGAAGAAACTATTTTGGGAGAGCATTGAAAAAATGACTTTAACACTACTAGTCCCTACCATAGCGCTTAGGTCACCGAGGCCAAAACAAACTGCCTCCATGGTAGGAGAGAAAAAGCAAAAGAAGCCACAATAAGCTCCAGTTTGGCAATCATCATGCAAAAACCCAATTGAGGTTAGAAAAAAGGGTCAGATGGATAAAATAAAGCAACCAACGCAACCCCTGGATGTAGATGAAGAAGAATTGACTATGGGGGTTGAGGATCTCAACATAGAGGAAGCAATGTCAATTACTTGACTACCACCTTATGTATCCGCTAGGAAATCCACTGCCAAGCTCACTAAGGACCCTGACTCGCTTAGGTAGAAAGTATTCACGCCATTTTTGCCTAAGAATGTACATGTTGAGGGTGACTTGTTGGCTCGGGTACCATTTCTAAAGATGGAGGACCGAGATCTGGGTGGTCATGCAAATTTTCTGCAGCTAGAACCCGACAAATTCTTGAAATCAATATACTACAAGGAAGCAGGAGTCACAAGGCTTGAGCCAATGAAGTGGGTGGCCAAGATTGAGTGCACAAGGTTGCTCAAAATGCTATATGTTCCGCATTTAGGCCGCAACATAATTAACATTATTTGTGTGCATCAATTGTTGGCTCTGGTTCATGATGGGTGCCTCTGGTTGGGAGGGCCCATTCCAATTGGTGAGATGTTGGTCCATAGAATCAACACTCTACCTTATTAGGGCGCGAACTCCGCAAACATTTTTTTGGGGAAGTCGAAGGAGATGAAGCTCACGGATTAGATGAAGAGCAACTTCGGGTTGGTGAAGAAGTCGTGAGGCTACACCATTAGCTCTATCTTGGATGGAGTTGTGCAGTTTGCTGCACATATTTTGGGAGGAAAGATAATGCGGAAGTGTCGTGTCAATGAAGTGTCAGCACCAATGGTATCTTTAGATGCGTAGTGTAGCCAAGGGGTCGAATTCAATTGGGAAAAGTACATCTATCACGAGTTCCTGGAGGATTATCGAGAATACCAAAAGGATGGAAAGGTGTTCCACTACACGTGGTTACTATTATTGATCGCGTTGGTAGCCTGGAGGATGCCTGAGGATAGCCAGTTCCCAATGTCGGATCCTGACTTGTGCGAGGCTGTGAAATTCACCTGCTGTGGGAAATGAAGGGTCCTGAGCGTGTCATTGAAACCAAGATGTTCTAGGTCTTGTTCGAGTCCAAATTGTAGATGGTGTTCAACTAACGATCGCAGTTGTCACCTAGTTTACATGTTGCAGATTTCAAAGCATATTTTTACAATCTGTTTATACGCACGAAGAAGGATGTCACAGGAACATGGCACAAGCTCCCATATTTAGTCACAGAGGATGAAATTATGGGGGTCATCATCAAATGGCCGAATGATTGGCTCACCCCATTTGGAGAAGGTGCAGGAACAAGTAAGGCCACAAAAGGAGATACGGAGTAAACAGAAGTTGCAGCAACGACTAAGAAAGACAAAGAGTAAGAAGCATAGAAGTCTTCTACAAAAGAAAAGGTCACACAAAAGGAAAATACTTCCACAAAAGAGAAGGAAGCGCAGAAGGAAAAAGCTGCACAAGCAGCAACATCATAGGTCACCATTGACCATGGGGAACTTGAGACAGAGCACACCAATTTTGAGGTTGAAACCGAAGATGAAGAGGAAGGGGGTGAAGACCCCTATCTCGGATCAGAGCACTTAGATTCCCCCTTCAGGATCAAGAAAAGGCAAAAGTGTAGTTCAACGAGGCCACCGAAGAAGGAGAAATCTGACAAAACTGCAGAACTGAATCGTTGGCCCTCACAGAGGGAGCTCTTGATGAAATCGGTGATGTTGTCCACTCCACTACAGAAAATATATGGGGGCATATAGAGGACTAATACAAATAGGTGTTGGGAAAAGTGCAACACTGCCTAAAAATAATTATAGGTCCGGACAAGAGTGATCCAAGCGAGCATGGTGCAAGCGAGCACAGATCAATTAAGTGTTCCAAAAGTTAGTACCATTGCAGAAATAATATCCGAGCTCTGAACAATGCAACTACTAGGGGGATCTCTCTAGTTTGAGATAGACAAAGACCAGGAGCGCGCACAGTACTGACAAAATCTAAGTATCATCCTTGTAGCACTGTTGATCCAGACATTGCATGCGCTGCACCAAGGAGTTTCAGATGAGCTCCACGTTCGAGAGAAATGAGTGTTTTTTATTATAGACGAGGTAAAAACTAATAATCAATAGATTTTTGCAGAGAAAGTGCAGGCCTTATAGGCCCACGATGAGGTGATGTAACATAATCAGCAGCTAGATGCAACCCTTACCCAAGTATGCAGTAAGCTCCCTGAGCTCCAAATTCTAGCAGAGATGGCCTCATCAAAGAAAATTCACAAGTTAGTTGTTGCGGTAAAGGAATCCAAGGAAGAAATTGGAAAGGTATAGTTTGAGCTAAAGTTATAGATTTTAGAGCTTCAACTTAAGCTGCAGCCAACCACACCTTCGGAAGTCAAAGAGTAGCATGAAGCTACTATTAAAGTAGACATGAAAACTCTGGTTGTTGTAGTCAAGGATTACAACTAATTTTTTGAGAAGACAATGGAGATGTGGACCTCACTGCAGGAGGATCCACACTTGTAGATGATTGAAGAAGACATCCACGAAAAGAAACTGTAGTGTGATGAGATCATGGCGACAGCACGAACCTTAGCACCTATGCAAAGGTTCGCCAGACTCCAAGAAGGGAAGTTCATCTAGACCCAGATTGATGAGATGCATTGAAAGGCCTCCATTATTTCTTAAAGGACGCATCCATGGGTTGATGAGGCAAGCCAACTGTCACAAACAATCCAAAGCAAGTTAAAATCTCTTTAGCAGATGCATAGAACTATGGTCCTTGTAGTTTAAGGTCCAACAATGGAGAAATTGGTTGAAGATGTTCGCTAGGCTACCGCGAAGGGAACAACATATATTCAAGAATTGAAGATCGAATTGAGTGGTATGAAATAAAAGGTTGAGGCAACACCAGCAGAGTGACTTGGGATGAGTCATGGTTTTGTGTTGGGCGCTGGTTGGGATGGGGTCCCCTTGGTGAAAATTTGTAAAATATTGTAAAGTCTCCACATTTTGAGGACTAGAGTGCAAGTAGCATAGGTCGATAGGAGTCAAAGGGGGTTTAGGAAGGTCAAAGCCCCTTTGTTGTTAGAGTCAAGCTGTTTTGATACCTGCCCATGGTTTGCAGACCATGGTATTGTAATGAAGAAGAATATAAAATGAAGTCATAGGAGAATCATAAGAGAAGCTAAGTAAGAATAGTGCATGATTTGGGTCTGATTTTATCTATTCTGTAATTGGGAAAAGTGGAAGGCTCCTACAACTGTTTGCGCAAAGACCTTGGTAAGTCCGTAGTTGAGTGTGTGGGTCCCTGCAGCTGTGTGCGCATGGTTGGAAGAAGTTCTAATTGAATATCTGAAGTATAATAAGAGACTTTCCTTCAAGCATTTCCTTCAATTACAACTTCAATTCCACTAACTCTGGTGTACTCATTATGTATGGTGCCTTTGATGTTAGTGTTTACCGTGGTATTGGTACTAAATATAAAATTCCACTTCTCTACGAGGCAACAATTCTTGAATCTTTGTGGGAAATACATCCTGAAACTGTTGTACAATTTGGTACCTGCTCAAAAATTTTGCATCCTCAACATCGTTACCTTTATCACTAGAAATATGTGTTGTAAATAACACAAACCATTTCCTACAACTACGCTTTTCTTGCATATTTTTAACCATTATGATTTTCATTGCCTTCTTCTTACCCTACAAGATTATTTATTCCCCATTATCATCCAAGCACTTAATGGCCTTATCATAACAATCCATTTTGGTCTTGTGAAGATATAGCTAATCCATACAAAAAATCATACTATATGATCCCAATGGAAGCACATTCAAATGCATTGATGTAGGCATACCATTCAACTCAAATGCACAAGCTCTTACCCTGTGATGAACTCTCTTCTTTGTACTTGTAACCAATTGCACTAACCAATATTCTGCATGTACTTCTGTATTCAAACCACACCTATCCACCAGATCAGGATTAACATAACTATAATTAGATCCAGGTTCAATCAAAATAAGAACAAATTGATCACAAAGCTTACCATCCATCTCTATAATAGATGCTTGGTGATTTTCCTTCCTGTTATCCAATGTTTCATATATCCTCCATTGTCTATGCTTCTTATGTACTGTAGATCTTAGGCCTACCACCCTAATGTTGTGGATAATATCTCCTATGATGCTCTCCACCACAAGCCCAACACTTTAAAGGTTTCCTACCATTACCCTTCTTCTACTCCTCAGACCGAAATCCATATCCTCTATCAAGTGCATTGAACTTCTTAAGCACTGTTGCATTCTCTTTGTTACCCATGTCTTGCGGTCTTGTTCTCTTCTTAACCCATTTCCATTTATCCTTATCATTACCCTTCCAATCCTATTTAGTCTTATATCCGAACTTTGATTTCTCATAAAAATTCTTTAGGTTCCTGATGGCTTCCTCTAATGATCTAGGATCATCAAACACAAGCTTGTCCTTGAATGCTACCATCAACCTACTGATGAATCTCTGAATCTTTAAATGTTTGCTTTCTCCTCCTTAAGATAAGGCATTGTTGTAGCAGCTGCAACACCCTCCAAACTTTTGGCCTACACTCAAATTTCAGAGCCTACTGTAGATCCTGTGATCATTCTTTCCTTAGTCACTTATTGGCATGCAAATGATTTCAAGCTCCCTTCTTCGATCTCAAGAGTCGTTCACGCTTTTATCTTTATATAGCAAGTGTCATATTCAGGCATGGGAGTTATTTATTTTCATGCAAAGGAAAGTTTTGTTTGGTTTAATGGGAAATATTTTTTAAAATGAGTTATTCTCATCAAATAGACATGTTTCGCACTCATTTCCAAAGTTTCATGCACTATTACATAAGTGTCATGATTATCCTCACAAAGTCTATCGTCGGGGCCACACTTGTCGTAATCTGCCACAAAGGTTGTTGCATTAAGCGAAGTATGTTTCCATATATTTTGGATGATCTATGTTGTATCACTAAGTGTCCATGTCTGTGGTCACAGTCAAGTTCTATCACTGTTCACATCGGTTCCACTGATCCCATGCATAGCCAAATTCCGGAGGATTCCTAGAAACATAGCCTCATTCAGCATTCCTAAACTACGCACTTCGCATCTACAACCCTCAAGATTTTTCCTTTCCTGTTGGAACTGCACAATCCATAGAAAGCCTAACATCCCTTGGCATCCAAAACTGCACAGAGGCTACCTCTAGTGACCTTCCCTCAGCCGAAGCTCACTGCCCTCAGGAAGTATGCAGATTTTTCCTCCAGACCCCTTTGCTGCCAAGTCCCCATTTTCTCTAAAAGATACACAGATTTGTCCATGAGGGCCTCATCCCACAGTAGCCACTGCCTGCTTGAACTACAATTTTTTTTCCCTTAGTGGGCACTATGCAATTTTTCACCTTAGTGATCATTGTGTAGTCTTATCCCTCAACCTAACCCAGTCACTAAGCCTTCTCCCCACCCTGCCCCAATACATGTTCCAGTTCAGTCACTGGATGATCATGCAACATCTTAGACTAGGGGTTTATCATACTGATGTCATCTTGTCATGAGTGGATTATAGATACATGAATTCTACCAAGCTATGGCAAGATGATTAAGAAGGAGATGAAGAAGGAGGACATGCTAGATGATACTCAAGGAGATGAGGAGAAAATATAGTTATCAGATAAGAAGACCAAGGAACCTGTGGAATGATAGAATATCGGGAGCGCATGAAGACTCCCCCTGATTCATAACCCTTTGGAGGGTAGGTTCAAAAAACAAAGCACATATTTCATGAAGTTGAAATACACCTCTTAGTGTAGCATGAAGGATTTCTTATCATTTTCATATCATTATGTCTTCAATGACATGTATGGTTGAAAACACTCAAAGCCATTTCATGTGTTTCCTCTAAGTGTTTTTCTCCCTTTTGCTTGTTGGATTAATTTTCGTCTTTTGGCATGTTTGACCATTATGTCATGTTTGTGAGTCTTTTTCGGAGGTTTTGAAGGTTTGCCTATGTGTATATGATTTGTACTAACCATATAAATATTTGTCGCACTCATGCACAAAGTCTTGAACACTGTCACACAAGTGTAGTCATGGTCATCCTAAAGTCTATCTTAAGTGCCGCACTTGTCGCTTCTTGTCATGAGACAGTCACACAAGGAGTAACAATTTGTTTTTGTTCTGATTGTATATGTTTTCATGTCATTGAAGTGTGCTAAGTGTGTGGTCACATTTCAAGTTCATCATGAGTCAATCTTCCTCCTACACTTAACCATTTTCGGAAAATCTTCTTGACCGAGCAACTCAACTTCACCAAAGCTTATCTGAGCTACACAATGTGCAGTCTCAGACATCATTGATGTGACCTTGCTGCTTGGAACTACACAGTGTGTAGTCACTGTCCTTCAATTTTGTTGCTCTGCATAATTCATGATTCCAACAACCTTCCATGACCCCCAGAATTGCGCAATTTTGTTGCTTAGTTTGCCTTGAACTGCACACTTCGCACTTTCAGTCTTAAATATTTTCCCTTGCCTATTGGAACTTCAAAATGCATAAATATCCTAGCCTCCCTTGGACTCTAGAACTGTGGAGATGTGTCCTCTAGTGACCCTCCCTCAAACAGAGCTCATTGTCCTTAAGAATTGTGCAGATTGGTCCTCCAGGCCTCTCTACTAACCAATCTGCCTTACCTCTAGAAACTGCGTAGCTATGTCTCCTAGGGCCTCATCTCGTATCATCCACAGTCTACCTGAACTACACAATCTTGACTCCCAGTGTCCACTATGAAATTTGTCTTCCCAATGAGGATTGTGCTCAAAAGTTCCTCATTCAAGCCTGAGCTATGCTCTGCGTAGTCTCAATGATTAATATCTCTCCTTTCCAACTAGAACTGTGCAATGCACAGTCACTGAGCCCTACTTTCCAGCCTATGACTTGTCCGAAGATCATTTCATGGATAATAATGCACCGTCTTGGAGTAGGGAGTTTTCAGATTGACTTTGTCCTATCATGAGTGAATTGCAGGAACAAGTACAATATCGAGTCATGGCGAGATGATGAAGAAGGATAAGAAGGAGGAATCATACCTAAAGACTCATTTGTAGATGAACAGACGAGTGGAACTATCAAGAGAAAGCAAAGGGATAGAAGTTTGTGATCACCTTCCAAGATTGAAGATCATTGAAGACCCCACATCATCAAGCTAGGTGGAGGAGAAGAGAAAGCATATCCAAGAACATATCAAGCACTCAGCAACAATAGTGACTTGACATTGCCATATCATCAAGACAGTCTACGTCAGAAATATCGTTTCAATTCGTGTCATGAGTTGTCATGTGCCACATCACTATTGTGGCCATGTATATTGTTAATCAAATGTATTGTAAAGTGAAATTCCAATGGAAACACCAGAATATGCAGAGTCGTGTAAGTTGAAAAGTCATAGGAAATTGAATAGTAATAAGAAGTTGAACAATCATGAAGGTAGTCAAAGAGTCATAAGGGGAAGGCACTAACCTTGGTTATATATACCCCCTCACTGTATGAGTAAAGGAAATTTCACCTTGGCTCCTCCTGCAAGGCATTAGAGAGACCATCTAGTTCTTTGAGGAGCAAGGAGTGGCTCAAATGTCCCACTATTGGGGCTAGTGATGTACAATGTAAATATGTGTGTTGGAAATTTTGCTTAATAGTAGAAGCCTTTAAAGGCCAACACGTTCTTCATGCGTGAATTATGAATGTTTGTAAGACTATTCTTTGGAGGCTTGTATTTCATGTTTGTTTTCACATGTACTAAGATAGTTGAACTATTTTGGTTATTTTAGTGCTTATCTTGTTGAGAATGTGCTGTAATGGTTGTTATTGTTGTCCCATCCTTGTGGAATATTCTGCAGGATACTAGATAGATCTTTCTTTACTTATTGGTTATAACAGTTATCACATCCGTTGTGGACTATTCCATTGGATGTTAGATGAACCTTCCCTTGTTTTTTGTTTTTAACGTCTATCACGTCCATTGTGGACTATTCCGCTAGATTCTAGACATGTCCTTCGGGTTCATGTGTGTCTCTTCCTAGGCGGGATTATTACATCTCACTTAGAGTCTCACTTTTCTCCCCCCTTTTGTAGTAGAGAAACTAGACACAGTTTCACTGCACACTCACCTTGCTTTTCGAAGATACCATTGCATCAGTCTCTTATGCTGACAGCTAGAGCCAAGGAAAACCTTTAAGGATTTTGGAAACCAAGCCTTTATGCTGGATGAGACTCCTATGCCAAACTGTGTGAGGTCTGATTGGGACTTCATATTAGGGAGATCCCCTTGTTTGACAGATTTCCAACACCATCAAAAAAATGGTGCTAGAAGGAGGGCCAGATGACAAGATGATCCCATTGCATATGGTTTGAATCTCTTATCCAAATGGCTCATACACAAATCATACTCCCAGGGTGCTTCTCCATTTTTTCCCTTCATCAATTTTCAACCCTGATGAGCCTCTCGATCACTTGTCCCAGTTAAAGTTAAAGTTCGATGGTGAGGATGGAACATCCATAACCGAGCACACTTCCAATTTTCTTAAATTTTGTGAATCTTATGAAATCGATGATGAGGAGTTTCCTTGTGAGCTTTTCTTCCTCACCCTTGAAGGTCATGCTAATCGATGGTGCCATGCCTTGTCACACGCTTCCATTCATTCCCTTCGTCACTTCCTCGGGGAGATTTATCAAGCCTTTGGTGGGTATAATTACCAAAATGTTTGTAAAAGAATCAATCTCTTAAGAATGGAGCCTAATGAATGAGTTGATAATTTTTTTGATCGATTCCTTCACCTTTTCTATGAAATTATGGAAGAAGATTTGAATTGGGAATTATTAAAGCAAGAGTTTGAGCACTTGGTTCTTATCGCTTCATGCAATGAACTTGAACCCCCTGATTTTTCTCCTTCCCCAACTCTTGTGAATCATGAGACACCTCTAATTTAAGAGGAGGAATTTATTGTCCCTTTTGTTCTTTGTCCTCCTCCTTTTCCAACTTCGATAGGGGTGCTTCTCTGCGATGGTAGTAACGTTAAAAAACCCGCACATCAAAATTCCAATCCATATTCTCATTCTTCCCCTAACTTTCATGACTCAAATTCAATGGAGGAAATTCCTAATGGCTTATGAGGTCTATGGCAAAGGCTAAGTCCTCCATTTTTCAAGATGATGTCATTGTTCATAACTTGAGTCTCAAATATTATCTGGATTTGTGCCATATTCTATCATCTATAGGCTGTGACTCTTTGTACCATGACCCACTTGAGCAATCTGTTCCACCAGCAAGTCTTCGACACTCTCTTTATTTTCACGTTACTAGTTCAAATTGTGATCAGGTACAAGGTAGTCACTCTACATAGGTAGAGGAGGAGTAAGGTGAAGGTGCTTTCAATATTTCTTAAGTTTCTCAAGATCCTTCATGTTAATATGATGTGCTTCCATTCTTGGATGATTTTCAATCTTCCAATCTCAGTAGTGAATCAAATGTAATCAATTCTTTCGATCAATCCATAGCCTTAGGCAGCGATGATTTTCTTGAAGATAATTTTGCTGGTGTACAAAAATGCCCAAGTGCATCATTTGATATTTCAGTTTCTCATGAAGATCTTACCTTTGATCCAAAATCTAATTCGGTCAAAGAATATATTCATATTGAAACTTCCTCTTCACCTCACTATCCTTTGTTTCTTGTCATTTACAATCCATCTACCTACGATGGGGATACTCCATCCTCTTCAGTTTACTCATCCAAAGAGTTATCAAAAGGTGGTGAAGTTGTCCATGATGAGATTGAAAACAGTCAAAACATAGAGTACCCTTCCCTTTTCTCATCATCTCTTCTCTTCCATGAAAACAACTCTTCAAATCAACTTGCTAACGAAATTTCCCCAATTCATTTATCTTTGAATTTTCTATTAGAAGATCCTTTCCATTTGAGTAATATGATTGTTAAAGTTGAAACATTCAGTGAAACATGTGACATAGATGGCTTCTATTCGGTGAGAAGTATTGAAACCAACAAAAACATCTATCCTCAAACCATGCATGATCTGGTTCAAGCTTCAAAATGTGATTCTAAAATCCTTGGAAGTTTCACGACCCGCTAGGGTGTCGAGGCACTTCAACTTCTGTTGATGGTTATGTTAGGATCTCATGACTCTGGTAAGGCCTCATAGCTAAGTCATATTTGGTTTCTCTCACACAATCCTTCTTTTTGAATGGTTTCATTAAGTGTAAATCTCTTTCTCAAATATGTTTTCTATTTAGGATGTAATCTTTAAAACTCTCGATATTTTACTTCTGATTGGACTCAAGAATATTTTTTGGTTCATTTGTCTTCATGCAAGTCTCTTGCAACAAACTCAGGTTTGGAATGTGTACCTCTCGTGGAATTTGATCATTCCAAAGACCATATTTGGTTGAATGAATCATATATATCGTGTGTATTTCATGATGAACAACTTGTATCTTTCCTTGTGGATATCATATCTTGAATATTGTCCTTCATTGCACATGAAACCCTCTTGAGTGTGAATGTATGCACAAGTTATTGTGCAAATCATTCTCCTTTTTTTTCATTCCATCCTAACTAGTGTCATGTACCTATTGTACTAGCCTCCCTTCCCATTTCTCCCGATGATTATTATGCTAGTACAGTGTGTCGCCAGTTACGAATAAATGGAATATCACATTCATTATGTGAAGAGATGATTCTATTATTCAAAACATTCATGAAATTGTTCAAATTGATTTATCTTTGTTGATCACAAACTAGAAATCTGATGCTTTAGTCAACACATCTGATCATTTGTTTGTCCTTGATGAATGTCATTCAACTTATCATTTTCCCATCAGCACATCCAAGGACAGTGGTTTTACATCGGTTAACCTTCACCGTTCAATATTTCACTCTTTAGATTTGCATCGAGTAGTTGAAACAGTACAACCTTTATTGATAGTTATGTTGGGTCCTCACTGTCTTGATGTGACCATTGAAACTGATTAGATTTATTTTCCCTTACAAGATTCTCAGCATAATCCCATTCTTTTAATTGAAAACTCGTCTTTTCGAATATTTCAAGAGGGTTGTCACAAATTGTACAATCCAATCACTGAATGGTTAGAGCAATCTTAACTGTCAAGTTTTGTCACGAACAAGAAGTTTCAATCTTCTCTCGCACTTGCTAAACAGTTCAATGTAGATGGGGACACATCAGCGAGAAGCTTCTGAGGTTTGTTGAAAAATGGTATTCATTGAAAAGGTAAGCATGTGGATTGGATGAAAGTATTGGTTGTGACACACCTTTCTGCCCACAGGCAAGACCTTCCTTTTCTTGTGCAAGTTATTCAAGTTTTTATCTTTTCTGTTGCACAGTGATTTATATCCATTTTAATTGTTCGTATCTCTATGGATGTAGGCCGAGAACAATTATGCTGGCTTCACTAGAAATTTCATTACACATGACCCAACATTTTAGCTATTAGGTTAGGAGTAGGATTAGCTACATCCTAACTTTCCGTCTCTTGTACCCATTTTGCACTCGTTCCTTGTATTTTGTCCTCATTTTCTTATTCTGGTACTACACCATGCTTGCTTTAGCCATTTTGTTCTCTTATCTTCTGGTTTTGTTTCCTAGTTTTGTGTTTTCTTTCTTTTTTCTCTTGATTTATTTCTTGTTGAGTTTTCCTTTTTTTTTCATTATGAAAATAAGTGTTGTTCCTAGACCTATTTGGTTTCTTAGTATGTGTGTGGCCAAACTATAAAGAGTCTTGTGACACTTTAGCATTTGGCTATCCATCTGTTTGCCTTCCTTGTGTTATTTACATCTTTTGGCCGGTGAAGTTCCAATGGAAAATACGATCCATCTATAAGGAGATTTTTGGTCCAACCATGAACCCATGTCTAATCTGGAAACCTCATGCCTATACTTGGTTTTTGTGCTTTGGTGTTCTCAAGCTTATCCAACTAGTAGAAATGGAGAAGGGGAAAAATATGAACGAGCAAACCTCAATCAGAGGTCTCTAAATGATTCTATGAAGGAACAACCTCTTATGCTCTCAATAAGTCAAGATCCCTCTTCCACCCCAAGATAAATAAGTTCCAATGCACAATTCTCTTTAAAAAAATGTGAAAGAAGAGAAAGGCTTCCTACGCAGAGAGGTGAAGCAAACAACTCCGTCGGGGTATTGTCCAGGCTCGCTGGTAGCGGAGAAATGTTTGTGTTCCTGTGTGACTCCACCAGAATACTTTCCAGGCCTTCTAGTAGCAGAGAAACTCCAGAGATGAATACTTATACTCTAAAAATGTTAAGCTCACAAGCTACACTACCCTTCCCAAGTTGAAACATTGTGCTTATGTTGAATATTATGTTGTGGGCAACTGTGAAGGTATACAGGGGACCATGGCTATTCATGGGGTAAGTGAGAAGGCCAAGGTAATCTGCACAATCAATTGATACTCCCTAAAGAACCAAGGCCCTACACACAAGGCATTAATCAAAATAGAGAAGTTGTATTCTACCAACGTGTCGCCAAGTGTTGTAGTGGCTGCAACACCCTTCAAAATTTTGGCCTACACTCAAATTTTGGAGCATACTGGGGGTCCTATGATCGGTTGTTCCTTAGTCACTTATTGGTAAGATGATGATTTCAAGATCCCTTCTTTGATCTCAAGAGTTGTTCACACTTTTATCTTTATATAGCAAGTGTCATCTTCGGGCATGGGAGTTATTGATTGTCATGCAAAGGGAAGTTTTGGTTTTATTCAAGGGGAAATATTTCTGAAAATGAGTGTTTCTCATCAAATAGACATGTTTCACACTCATTTCCAAAGTTTCACGTACTATTACACAAGTGTCATGATTATCCTCATAAAGTCTATCGTTGGAGCCACACTTGTCGTAAGCTGCCATAAACTTTGTTGCATTAAGTTAAGTATGTTTTCATATGTTCTGGATGTTATGTTTTATATCACTAAGTTTCCAAGTGTGTGGTCACAATCAAGTTGTATCATTGTTCATATCAGTTCCAATAATCCCACACTTAGCCAAATTCTAGACAATTCCTAGCAGCCTAGCCTCATCCAGCCTTCCTAAATTGTGCACTTCGCATCTACAACCCTCAAGATTTTTCCTTGCATGTTGGAACTACGTAAATCTAGTGTCTATGCAGAGCTGATAGTCCCACTAAGACAGGTAGATATCTTAGAAAAAAATAGATTAAAGTCACTTGTTTTTCCTTTACGAGAGAGAGATGAGAAAGAAGTAGAGAATACCAACCTCAGTCTTCCGCTTGGCTCCTTGCTTGTTTCCTTTCTCCTTTAACAGAATCTCGCCACTACTTCCTTACTTGTCCTGCTTCAAAGAGCACCTGTACATTCACAGCAGCATAATACCATCAAAGCATAGAGATCTATCACTGTAAACAATATAGGATCAAATATATATTGACCATACAAATGCATATATCAACACAATATTCAGAGATACACAAGAATATGGAGGAAAAATAAAATAGATTTATTATTAAAAGTAGTAGAAGAGATAATTACAACCACTTGGTTTGACCCAACGCCATCCTCCTAGCTTGAAAGCCCTCTTCACCTCATACAAAGCAAGATCACCCAACAATGTCTTCAAAGAGAAACCAACAACACTTCCTTACAAATTACGAAATTCCAGCCTCTAGCCTCTGGATCTCTAAGATGAGGGATCCATATATAGATATTTGCAGAGGTGTAAGTCAACTCTGGGTTTTTGATTAGTGTCATTCCACTGATAGTTCTTGGTTCCACTTGGAGATTTCATTATCTCTTACTCATCCCTAGGCGAATTCTGAGAGGCAAGTGTCATATGAGAAGTTTCTAGAAGATTCCTTGATCATCCACCTAGCAAACTATTTATGCAATTTGTCTATTCTTGCTCATCGCACCC
The DNA here is from genome assembly GCA_031772625.1 of Pinus tabuliformis. Classification (NCBI taxonomy): domain Eukaryota; kingdom Viridiplantae; phylum Streptophyta; class Pinopsida; order Pinales; family Pinaceae; genus Pinus; species Pinus tabuliformis. Next base: position 1,209,953,897 of record CM062820.1, on the reverse strand, counting down.
TATAGAATGCCTTTTCAGTATGCATCACACCTCCCGTGTGTACAAGGTGAGATGCATTGCACCTTGGCCATGGAGCTGGTGAGATGATCCAATTTTGACCAGTTCTAAGTAGTTTTTGAGGGAGAACTTCTGGGAGATGATGTAATCAGTTGACCTTGCTCCTTTAGGGTATGAAACAACACTTTTAGGGACTTAGAAGCCCTTGTTTTATGGACATATGTGATTGGGGTTGCAGTGCCCAAATATGTCTATAACGGTTGCCCCCTAAAGCATGAGGTCATAAATATTTTTGATGTCGGGTGAAATGCTTTATCATGAGGATCCGAGGTTTTTCGAACGGGAAGGTGACCTATAATAAGGTACAATACAATACATTATCTTCATAATATTTTCATGATCTAGCTGAGGCGGGCATTCCCATGCTCAGCTTTATAAATTCATTTTCATGTACATAGGACAGACAACCGTCTATGTAGCAGACTGATGATTCTGGTAGAGCCATCATCCTTCGGCTTGGATAATTATCTGTGCAGCAATGATGCACATTTGATGTCTTTATTTTCCTGAATATATCATAGCCCAGATGGATGAAACTAGATCCGGGGTCTTCAAACTCATTCAATCTTCGCTCGAAGTACAAGTCGATCCATGTGAAAAGATGCTCTGAAGTCGAACATGGAAAGACATCGCCTGATTACCAGCCAATGATGTAAGCTGTTAACAGGCGCGAGAGGGATCACCGATAATGATAATGACTCTCAAGGTATTGTAGTACAATTCACGTGGTGTGAAAATGGGACTTGATGTCGAACACCACGCAAAATCTTTCAATCGAAGGCCATTGATGTAAACCTGTCGCCGGAAGTGAGAAACTTGCCATTGAGGCATGCAAGCTTCAAAGTACTGAAAGGGTTGTTCCTAAGTCAAATTCTTGGATAATGAGTTGAGGTCGACAAGAAGTGACTCGTTGTAGGAGGGCCTTAATGAATCCCACATCTATGACGTGAAACGGAGCAAATGATTTTGTGGAGGTGAAAACGATCTGATGATACAAGGTTCAGGGTGGCAGTCATGAAAGAATGAAGGGTGAAGGTATTGCAGCGGATGAGACACAAGCTGGGTTGGTGAATTCTCTGAGCGACTTCTCTTGAACATATCAGCGACACTGAAATGGATTGGTAGCGTTAACCCAAAAAGTGGATGGTACGGTGGACCAATAGTGATATGACCGGTGAACGAAATAATCCAACCCGACTCAATCATGGTGATGGAGTGAAAGTGTCATGTTCAAAAACGACCTTCTACCAATAAAGTTTCTTCAAGTTTTCTTCCCAATTTTCCCCAATCATTTCTGACCAGTACCTCTTTATTTTTGTCAAGCTTGAGGAGGATAACATATGCTTGTTCTATAATTTTCCCTTCGGGCAAACCTGTCGCTATGTTTTAACGAGCCTAGCGACGGTGAGACTCACTCTTGTCTGAATGGACACGTTTGTCGCTATTGTTTTAACGAGTTTAACAACAAGGATAACTCGATTCTTTTCAATTTTAGAGAGTCTGAAAAGAGACGGAAAGGAAACTGCAATATTCCTTTTTCGTAATATAATCCCTTAAGTCCAAAAAAGTATAAAACAATGAGAAAGGGATGACTTTTCGATAGTTTTAACGAGCCGAATAAGACAAACGCTCGATCTTTTTGTATAATAATCCCTCAGGTCCGAAAAGATTAAAATCTAGAGGAGGGATGGCACTTCCAATCACTTTAATGAGCTGGAGAGGCCAATTGCTCGGCAATCTTTTCATATTTTATGAGTCAAATGAAAAGAGTTAAAGGAGACTCGTTTTTGCGGAACGAGTGATATTTTCAGGTAGCAGCTGGTTCTAGGTGAGGGTTGGAACTTTCCAATCATGGCAGTGTTAAGAAAATGGCTAATAGAATCACTCATAGCAATTGTTCCTCAAAAGGGGTAAACAATCAAATGGAGGCATACGATCGGCTAAAACAGAGTGGAGGTGATAGTAAGAACACGGCCAAGGCTCAAAAGCTAATAATAATGCGATCACAATGGTTATTTACCAGAGGTGGGTTCATTTTTTAACGAATTTAAGCTCTGGTGGAACATATGCTCATTGCTAGGTTTACTTTTTTTTAACGATCTTGGACTTCGCGTAAAACTGCTCATTGCTAGGTTTATTGTTTAACGAGCTTGAACTTCACGTAAAACTGCTCATGGCCTGGTTCATTTTTTAATGAGCTTGAACCATGCAACAACATATGCTCAGATTTAGTTTCATGTTTACACAAGCTTGAAACGAGAAACTATGCTTGTTATAAGTTCGCATGCCCCCAGCATAATGATGCAAATTGAGGTGCATGCCCCCCAAGCTTCATTGCATTCAACGCGGTGGTTGGAATGAATGTTTACCTTTGAAATATTTGAAAGACTCGACTAGGATTTTACGAGATCGTAATCAAAGACTCGATTTGGAAAGGGAGTTGTTTCATTTTTTAATGAGGTTGACACAATAAAAGAACTATCCTCATAATCTACCGTATTTAAAGTATGTGATAGAAAATAAAAAACTAAAGGATGATTAAGGTTGCAGGAATAATCTTCATGGTGATCCGGAAGATGGGAACGATGGTGGTAATCTTCTCATGGTGCCTCTCCTATCATCATTGACTGAATGATTCCTTCGTCTGTAGAATGTACATGCGACCAAGGATTTGAAGAGGTGCCATATTCTTTAGACCTATCTATCCAAACACTCGCTGAGTGTTGATTTGGGTTTGCCCCCCAGGCCAAGAAAATTGATTGCTACAATATTTCTAAAATGGCGATGATCCATGCTGACAAAATGTTCGGGAATCTTCTGAATCTTTTAGATATAGAAGATATCATATTGCAGGTTTCCACTGTGGCCATTTCCGCCAGATTACTCTGAGGCAGTAGGGCAAAAGTACCCATCAATGTAGGGTATTTTAGTAGGCCTACTCCAATATTTTTAAGCGAATGAGAGCTTCCATGGATCATCGGTATGCTTCCCGTAACTTGTGAACTATTGGGGAGAAAGGTTTGTTGTTCGACGATTGTAATTCCTCCTTGAAAAGGAAATGCAATGTTTCTGAAGTACATTGACACAACAGCGACCATTACATAAATCCAAGGCCTTCCCAGTAGGATGTTATAATCGAGGTTTCCATCGATAACTTCAACATCAATTTCTACTGTTTTGTCCCCCAGTTCAACTTGTAAGTTACTCAAAATCCCGTATGGAGTGTATGTTCGTCCATCGAATGCTTTTAACGTCATTGATGATCATGACAAGGGTGGTGAGCCTAAAGTTTTCCAGCAACTCACTGACATAATACTTGTAGATGCCCCCTCATCAATAATTGTTCGATGAACAATTTTGTTGAGGGCTTTCACTTGAATGAGGAAAGCGAGTTGAGCTGGTAACTGAGGTTCATATCCTTTATGATAAAGGCCACAAGATTGGAATCTTCTGGGTCAATCCCACCTATTGCTGATAATAGAAACTGCTTTTGGGAGGGGCAATTTTGCAGTACTTCAAGTGTCGACATAGTGGACGGCGATTGGGCCAGGTCCTCTACTATATTATAATTCTGTGCCACTCTGGCACAAGGATTAAATGTCGATTTGTGTACTACTCCCTTTGGTGGCTTTATCGTTAGCTCAGGAATGATGGGTGGCACAACTTCGATCGCAGTTGTTGTCGAACTACTAGGTTGATTAGTAGCCTTGTTGTTCGACAACTGTGGATTCTTGTAATCTTTATTCCTTGTCGATACCAAAGCATCATTTTTCTGTTTCGAAAAGGACAACATAAGCACTTGGGATGGGGATGCATTGTCATTAGCAACCAGATTGGTTCCCGGGTTTGGAAACAGATCAGTCAATACCGCTAATGTTTTTGAATTCTTAAAGAGTTTCTTAACTTTAGCTTTATGTGGACAATCTCTCGTCCGATGATCCTCATCACATATCTAACACCCCAAAGGGGGTTTCCTTTGCCCAGAAGGGTTTCCAGAAGATTTTTCAGGAGACGAATCGTCCTGTTTCTTCTTTTTTCTTTTCCCTTTCTTCTTGCCCCCTGGTTGCTTCGGTTCTTTGCCTTTTTCCGTCGACACGACATTAACCTCCGAGGTGAGAAGTTCTTCATTTTCATTTTGACCAGAAACCTTACAGGCTTTCTTAGACGTAGCCTTTGTGGATTTCGTGCTGGTTGTACCTATCATGCCATCATCGGCATGAGAGTCTTTGTTTGATTTAGGAGGAGGAGGAAAGGAAAACTCTGGTCTTGGAGCATCAAGGATTTTGTCATAGAGCGTGCCAGATTGAGTATATATCAACTCTAGATATTGCACACGAGCAATGACTTGCTCGTCAGTGATAACTCCTCCCTTTGCCATGTCTTCCGTAATAGATTTCCCCACCGGAGTCACCATTTTGTTATCGGGAAATCTAGTGTCTATGCAAAGCTGCTAGTCCCACTACGACGGGCAGCTATCTTAGAAACAAACAGATTAAAGTCATTTGTTTTTCCTTTACGAGAGAGAGATGAGAAAGAAGCAGAGAGTACCAACCTTAGTCTTCCGCTTGGCTCCTTGCTTGTTTCCTTTCTCCTTTGACAAAATCTCGCCACTGCTTCCTTGCTTGTCCCACTTCAAAGAGCACATGTAGATTCACAACAGCATAATACCATCAAAGCATAGAGATCTATCACTGTAAACAATATAGGATCAAATATATATTGAGCATACAAATGCATAATGCATATATCAACACAATATTCAGAGATACACAAGAATATGAAGGAAAACTTGTTGGGTGTGGAGCCTGATTATCTTCTATATTCAAAGGTATCGCCACATCAGACCCCAGTTCGAAATGGGGGCAGCAACGCTGCCCGTAAAATATTCGCTGCAGGGGGGGGTCCAGGGGGGGCGGCTGCGACCTTTGGGAGCCCCCCCCTAGTGGGGGGTTTCGGGGGCAGCACCCCCGAAGCTAAAAATAGCCGTAAAATTGCCTTGTAAAAGTATAGTAATTTCTAGTCAATCTGGGCCGTTCATTAGGCGGATGATCTGACGATAGAACTTATGTTTAGTTTAGGGTTTTTTCCCTAGAAGGCAACCCCTCTCTTTGTATGAGGGCATTGTATTTTGAGGCTGTGTGATAGATGTGTATTCTATGAGCGGGAAATAGAGAGGTGAGACTGTGAGAGAAAACAGAGGATATCACAGCAGATCTGCTGTAGGTTGTGTCTCTTCATTTTGCTGGATAATAGAAAGGAAGGACTGGCTATTCGGGGTGGACGTAGCCCAAACTGGGTGAACCACATATATCTATGTCTCTCTTGTTTTATGCGCTTTCTGTGTTTATATTTTTTGCAATATTTTATGTGTTCCATTGCTCCATAATATATAATTTTCTAACAAAACTCAAATAGCTTTATTAGTAAAAGTAGTAGAAGAGAGAATTACAACCACTTGGTCTGACCCAACACCATCCTCCTAGCATGAAAGCCCTCTTCACCTCATACAAAGAAAGATCACCCAACAATGTCTTCAAAGAGAAACTAACAGCACTTCCTTGCAAATTACAAAATTCCAGCCTCTAGCCTCTGGATCTCTAAGATGAGGGATCCATATATAGATATTTGCAGAGGTGTGAGTCAGCTCTGGGTTTTTGATTAGTGTCATTCCACTAATAGTTCTTAGTTCCACTTAGAGATTTCATTGATCTCTTACTCCTCCCTGGGCAAATTCTGAGAGGCAAGTGTCATATGAGAAGTTTCTAGAAGATTCCTTGATCATCCACTTAGAAAACTATCTATGCCATTTGTCTATTCTCGCTCATCGCACCCTATAGAAGGCATTTTCAGTATGCATCACACCTCCCTTGTGTGCAAGGTGAGATGCATCGCACCCTGGCCATGGAGCAGGTGAGATGATCCAATTTTGACTAGTTCTGAGCAGTTTTTCAGGGAGAACTTCTGGGAGATGATGTAATTAGCTGACCTTGCTCCTTTAGGTTATGAAACAACACTTTTAGGGACTTAGAATCCCTTGGTTTATGGACATATTTGATTGGGGTTGCAGTGCCCAAATATGTCTATAACACCCTTGCCTCTGAAATCTATGCAGATTTTTCCTCCATGGCCTCATCGAGCAACAACCACTGCCTAATTAAACTATGAAATTTTGTCCCTTAATGGGCACTGCACAAATTTTCCCCTCTGTGGGCATTGTTTAGTCTTATCCCTCAGTCCAGCCTAGTCACTGATCCTTCTTCCCCACCTGGCGTAATACTAGTTCGGGCTTAGTAAATGGATTGTCATGCAACATCTTAGACTTGGCGTTTATCACACTGATGTCATCTTCTCATGAATGGATTAAAAATACATGAATTCTACCAAGCTATGGAAAGATGATTAAGAAGGATATGGAGAAGGAGCACATGCTATATGATACTTAAGGAGTTGAGGAGAAAAGATAGTTCTCAAATAAGAAGACCAAGGAACCCAAGGTATGGTAGAAGATCGGGACCGCATCAAGACTCCATCTAATTCATAACCCTTTCATGCAAATCGGGACAAAGCACATCTTTCATGAAGTTGAAATACACCTCCTAGTGTATCATGAAGGACTGCTTATCATTTTCATATCATTATGTCTTCAATGACATGTGTGGTTGCAAACACTCAAAGTCATTCCATGTGTTTCCTCTAAGTGTTTTTGTCCCTTTCGCTTGTTGGATCAACTGTCATCTTTTGGCATGTCCAACTATTATGTCATGTTTTTGAGTCTTTCCTGGTGGTTTCAAAGGATGACCTCTGTGTATATTATTTTTCCTATCCATGTAAACATCCATCACACTCATGCACAAAGTCTTGAACACTTTTGCAAAAGTGTAGTCACGGTCATCCTAAAGTCTATCTTAAGTGTCACACTTGTCGCTTCTTGTGATGATATAGTTACACAGGGGGTGACGCTTTGTTGTTTTTTTGATGGTCTATATTTTCATGTCGTCAAAGTGTGATAAGTGTGTGGTCACATTTCAAGTTCATCACGAGTCAATCTCCCTTCTGCACTTAGCCGTTTTCGGAAAATCTTCCCAACCGGGAAACTTAGCCTTTCTGGGCCTTGTTTGAGCTATGCACTACGCAGTCTCAACCCTCATTGATGTGAGATTTTTGTTTGGAAATATGCAGTTCGTAGTTAGTGTCCTTCATGGTTGCTTCTCTATGTAATTCCTGAGTCCAACCACCTTCCTTAACCCCCAGAATTGCGTAGTTGTGCCTCCCAGTCTGCCTTGAACTAGGCACTTCGCACTTTCAGTCCTCAAGTTTTTCCCTTGCCTGATGGAAACCCACAATGCATAGAGATCCCAACCTTCCTTGGACTCTAAGACTATGCAGATGTGTCCTCTAGTGACCCTCCCTCAGCCAAAATTCACTCTCCTCAAGAACTGCACATATTGGTCCTCCATGCATCTCTGCTGACCAGTCATCCTTGCCTCTGGAAACTGCGTAGATCTGTCTCCCAAGGTCTCATCCCACATCAGTCACAATCTACCTGAACTGCACAATCCTAACTCTGAGTGGCCACTGTGATTTTTTTCTCCCCAGTGAGGATTATGCTCAAAAGTTCCTCAGTCAAGCTTGAGTTGCACTCTGTGAAGTTTCGGTGACCAAGCTCTCTCCCTTCCAACTAGAACTGTGCAATGCACAATCAGTGAACCTTGCCTCCCAGCCTGTGACTTGTCCCAAGCTCATTTCATTGATAATAATATACCATCTTAGAGTAGCGAGTTTTCACATTGATTTTATCACGTCATGAGCGAATTGCAGGAACAAGTATGCTATCCAGTCATGGCAAGATGATAATGAAGGTGAAGAAGGAGGTATGCATACCTAAGCAATCATTTATAGTTGAACGAACGGGTGGACCTACCAGGGGAAAGAAAAGGGACACCAGTTTGTGACCACCTTCCAAGACAAAAAATCATCGAATACACAGCATCATCAAGCTATGCAGAGGAGAAGATAAATCATATCAAAGAACACATCAAGCACTTAGCAGTAATAGTGACTTGACATTTCCACATCATTATGATAGTCTATGTCAACAATGTCATCTCAAGTCGTGTCATGAGTTGTCATGTGCCACATCATTATTGTGGGCCATGTATATTGTAAATCAAATGTATTATAAAGTGAAAGTCCAATAGACACACCATAATATGAAGAGTCATGTAAGTTGAAAAGTCATAGGAAGTTGAACAATCATTATGTAGTCAAAGAGTCACAATGGGTGTAGGAATTTACAGGGTAAGTTCCTCAGAAAGAACACCAAAAGGACACCGCTCACAACCAGATCACAGATCAATACACCAGTATTTTTGACATGGTTAAAACCCTCAAAGAGGGAAATAGTCCACGGCCTGCGCCAACGTGGCTACTACAGGCAATTTATTAATCAAAGAATGAAAATTTACATAAGCTTCTCTCATGCACGGATTACCCGAACAATGACCCTCCATGCGCTTTAAATAGAACTCATGGACCAATCGGGTGTCAAGCCACGGATCAAGTGTCGGTAATACCGAGGAGAGAGTGAACCGTCGGATCACTACATATCGTGACCATCGGATTGTAAGTTACAAAATGTACAACGGTAAAGAAACACACTTTACCTAACTCTATACCTAAATCTATACTAGACCAAGTTGAACTTAACTATTTCCTATGTGTCGGAATATCCTAACATCCCCCCTTAAGAACAACTTGGGATAGGATTGAAGGATTTACAAATATGACACAATAGGAGAAGGAAGGAGGCACTAGAGCCTATCCCCCCTTAGTGACAACTTCCTGAACTCCAAGCATATATTGAAGTTTAGTGAACTTCGCCTCTGTGAGAGCCTTTGTGAAGATGTCTGCAACCTGATCATCTGTTGAACAATATTACACTTCAAGAACATGGTCATGAATGAGCTTTCTAATGAAGTGCATGTGTAGTTCAATGTGTTTGCTGCGGTGATGCTGGACTGGATCTTTGCATAGCTGAATGGCACTTTAATTATCACACCAAAGTGTGGTTGGATGCTGCTGCTCAAAGCCAAACTCTGATAGGATCTGACGAAGCCACAAGGCTTCCTTACTAGCTTCCACGGCACCACGATACTCTGCTTCTGCTGACGAAAGAGAAATGGCAGCCTGTTTCTTACAAGCCCATGTAATAGGTCCTGAACCAAGAGTGAAGACATAACCGGCAGTAGACTTCTGATCATCAGGGTCACCAGCCCAATCAGAATCAGTGAAACCGACTAATAGAGGAGCTGCTTTGGCACTGTAATGAATCCCAAACTGTACTGTACCTCAAACATAACGAAGTATTCTTTTAGCTGCTTTCCAATGACTTTCACGGGGGTTTTGCATAAAACGAGCAACAAGGCCAACAGCAAAGGAAAGGTCAAGACGAGTATAAGGTAGCATCAACTTCAGGAGAAGTACAAGAGACTGAAAGTTTGACTCCAGACTGAAAGGGAGAAGGGGCTGGCTTACAGTCTTCCATGTGAAAATGACGAAGAATATCACAAGCATACTTGGACTGGGAAAGGGAAATACCCTCCTTGGATTGCAAGACTTGAAGACCGAGAAAATAGTGTAAGTGTCCTAAGTCTGTCATTTCAAATTTCTTTTTAAGGCTGGACTTCACATGGTTTATAAGGTTGGGATCACTACCAGTAAGAATAAGATCATCAACATAAAGAACAAGGATGATAAGAGAGTTGCCCACTTTCTTGGTGTAGACAGTATTGTCAGAATAACACCTAGAAAAGCCAGATTCTAAAAGAAAGCTATCCATTTTGGCATACCAAGCCCGAGGAGCTTGCTTGAGACCATAAAGAGATTTCTTAAGTCGACATACAAGGCTGGAGTCTGTTTGGATGAAGCCAATGGGTTGTTCCATATAGATTTCTTCATGCAAGTCCCCATGCAAGAAGGCAGATTTAACATCCATCTGATGGACTTCCCATTTTAAAGAGGCAGCAAGGGAAAGAACAAGGTGGATAGAGTTCATTTTGGCAACAAGGGAGAAGGTTTCAGTGTAGTCAATGCCTTCAACCTGTGAAAAACCCTTAGCAACAAGACGAGCTTTATGTTTATCAACTTTCCCATCTGGTCCATACTTGGTTCTGTAAACCCATTTACATCTAACAAGTTTGCGTCCCTTTGGTAGAGGAACAAGATCCCATGTATCATTTGCCAACAATGAATGATATTCTTCATTCATAGCTGCTTCCCAATGTGGATGGCCTGAAGCTTCTGCAAAAGTGTCAAGATCATGATTTACTGGAGCTTGAGCCAGTAAAGAAGAGGCTCTTTCAAACTGAGAACGTGTACGTCGCTGATCTGTAGGATCACTGGCAAGATCACCTGCTGCATCCCGAGTAGCACGGACCCATCTTGGAAGTTGAGGATCCTGAGAAGGTGGGGGAGGATTGTCGTCCTCACTTTCATCATCTGAAGAAGAAATGTTTTCAAAAGTAGAAGAGATAGGAAGAGGTGGCACATCCGCCGGACTAGGCTCGCAGGCCGATTTATTTTCATCAGATTTTACATCTCTTCTAATGATAACATTTTTGGACTTAAATGGAATAAGTCTATAACCTTTTACATCTTTAGAATATCCAACAAAAGTACATTTCTCACTCTTAGGTTCTAAAGCTTTATGCTTTTCATCTGGAATATGGGCCCATGCTTCACTTCCAAAAACACGAAAGTGACTTACATCTGGTTTAATGGAACTCCAAGCTTCTTCTGGAGTGATATTCTTTAGAACCTTAGTAGGAGTGCGATTGATTATATAATTTGCACAATTAATTGCTTCGGCCCAAAAACTAAGACTGAGTCCTTTAGATTGCAGCATACAATTAGCCATTTCCTTTAAGGTGCGATTTTTCCTTTCAGCTACACCATTTTGTTGTGGAGTGTATGGAACAGTATGTTGCATTTGAATTCCATTTTCGGTGCAAAAGTTGATGAATATGTTTTTAACATATTCTCCACCATTATCAGTTCTTAGCTTAAGAATTTGATGTCCAGATTGTTTTTCAACAAAGGCTTTGAAGGCCAAAAATGTGTTAAATACTTCGCTCTTGAGTTTTAAGAAGTATACCCAAGTGCGTCTGGAGAAATCATCAATGAAAGTTAAGAAATACTTGCAGCCAGAGAATGAAGCAACAGGAAGTGGACCACATAATCATTGTGCACAAGCTGTAAAGGGGCTGAGGCGTGCCAAGAGGCACGTTTTTCAAAACTGTCCCGATGATGTTTTCCGAGTACACATCCGGAACAAACACCATCTCTGCAAGATACCATAGGAAGACCTGTCACCATATTTTCTTTACATAGATGCTGAAGGGAGCGATAATTTAAGTGACCAAATCGCTCATGCCAAAGTTTGCTCACTTCATCATTATGAGCAACAAATACTGAGGGAAGATTTGATGACCCAAAGTTGTGAAACTTATACAACCTTGTGGAATCGTCAGCAATACCAGTAGCTAGAATCTGTTTAGGATCTCTTAGATCCTTGATTACAACATCATGAGGTGAAAATTCAACAATTTTACCTTCACCTGAATGAGTTATCTGATATACAGATAGAAGGTTGCAGGATAAGGTTGGAACACATAATACATCATTAAACTGACCATTGTCTAGATGAACAGTTCCAGTCCCTACAACATTAAGAGATCTATCATCACCAACATATATATTTTTGGTGTTACAATCATTTAAAGAAGAAAACATGGCTTTGTTTTTGGCCATGTGATAAGAGGCTCCAGAATCAATGAGCCACTCATGAGAATGAGAAGAAGAAGATACATTTAATGCATAACCAGACTGAGATGATTGACAACGACATGCAGAAAGTGCCATTCCTGAAGATGAAGTTGAAGTTGAAGTTGAAGAATGCTCCACATGGATGTTATGTTTCTTCATTGCGGCTTCCAAGGCTTCCATCTTCTTAAAGCATTTAGATTCTAAGTGGCCATCTCGATTACAAAAGTTACAATGTCTATCAGTCTTCTTCCATTTGTTTTTATTGGTCTTATCATTTTACTGAAATGATCTTTCATTTTGAGGCTGAGTTTGCTTAGGACCCTTGTTTGGTTTAGGACCATTCTTTTTAGGATATGACTTCTTAGGATTCTTTGAATTTGGTTGCTGTTGGGCGGCTAACGCTTTCTTGGAAGAGTTTCCAAGATTAAGAAGACCAAGGTGTAAGAGTTTTTCTTGTTCTCTTATTAAAGAATCACAAAAAGAGTCAAAGGAAGGGGCCTTGTAGTCTTTTCCTTGACAAATGAAAGCTTCCCTTGTAGAATGGAAGGTGGAAACAAATACAGAGTAGGCTGGTCCCAACTTAGTAAGGATGGAATAAATAAGGTTACTATCTTCTTTCTTAACCTTAACACCTTCCAAGAGATATCTAAGGGTCTTGAATTTGGACAAGCAATCTTCAATGCAAGAAAAATTATTAGGATCCAATGTAAGCAACTCATTTTCAAGTTGATGGGCTCTAATTTCATTTTTAATCCCAAAAACTTTAGTGATTTGTTCCAATGCTTCATGAGGAGTATCAAGTTCTGCAATATGGAATCTAAGATCAGGAGAAATAGACATCCCTATCAAACCACGTGCTTGATCTTGTCTATTTTCCCATTTTGCAGCCTTGTCTTCATCTTTTGGTTTCTTCTCTTGGCCTGTGGCTATTCTGTAGAGACCTTTACTTCTAAGTAAATCTTCCATGTAGGATATCCATTGGAAGTAGTTAGTGCTGTCAAGAATGACTTGGCATGGACTTTCCATTTAAAAAAAAAACTGAAGCTGAATATGTTGAAAGTAAGTATTCCAATGGATAGATCTCGAAAAATTAGGCTGTTTTAAAAAAAACGGCTCTGAAAAAGGCTTCCGGATGAAGACGTTATGGCTTTTTAAAAAACAATTGTTGAAGTTGCCGGCAAAGTGCGCGAATGTGCGGGAATGAAAAAATCCGCCCCCACAAAATGGAGACTTGAACCCAAGACCTCTACTCTCTTAAAATAGCTTTGAACCAATTGATCTATACAAAAAATTTGAGAGAGAGAGAGAGAGAGAGAGAGAGAAGGGGGGGGGGACTTGGTTTGCGTGCTTGCCTTGAGAAAGCTCTTTTTCCCTACAAAACACAAAACACAAAACCCAACACGGACATGCAAAGAAAACGAACCTTATGGCTCGAAGTTAGCTTTAGCCAAAAAACTAGATATTTTCAAAAATGAACCTTGCGGCTCAAAGTTAGCTTTGGCCGGAAACTAAATATTTTTCTCAATGTTTCTGATTTTCCGAGATCACCCTAAGGCGCAGGGAAAAGAGCATACGCATGAGAAAAATCCTTCCTTTCTGTTTCTGATTTGCCCAGATCGCACAGAGTCGCAGGGCAAAGAGCATATGCAGAAATGAAAGGTATAGATCCGGTTAGAAAAAAAATCTAAATAAACCGAAACTGAAATAAGCAGAGAGAAAATAACAGTAAACTGCAAATAAAGACTGTATACCTCCAGATCTTAAAAATGACGCAGCTAGGGCTACCGGAAACCTTTTCGCGTGAAACGAAAGGGGTTCCTCACTGGAACAGATGCTCCAAACACAGCAGAGCAGTCCTCTTGGCCCGAAAGCAGTCAGAAACAACAGATCTAGGAAACGGCAGTCGGATGCAGTTCTACCGGCTTCAGATTTGGATCACCAATGGACGCGGCCCTCAAATAGCTCTGATACCATGTAGGAATTTACAGGATAAGTTCCTCAGAAAGAACACCAAAAGGACACCGCTCACAACCAGATCACAGATCAATACACCAGTATTTTTGACGTGGTTAAAACCCTCAAAGAGGGAAACAGTCCACGGCCTGCGCCAACGTGGCTACTACAGGCAATTTATTAATCAAAGAATGAAAATTTACATAAGCTTCTCTCATGCACGGATTACCCGAACAATGACCCTCCATGCGCTTTAAATAGAACTCATGGACCAATCGGGTGTCAAGCCACGGATCAAGTGTCGGTAATACCGAGGAGAGAGTGAACCGTCGGATCACTACATATCGTGACCGTCGGATTGTAAGTTACAAAATGTACAACGGTAAAGAAACACACTTTACCTAACTCTATACTAGACCAAGTTGAACTTAACTATTTCCTATGTGTCGGAATATCCTAACAATGGGAAGGCATCACGCTTGTGTATATATACCCCCTCATTGTATGAGAAAAGGACTTTTCACCTTTTCTCCTCCCACAACGCATTAGGGAGACCAGCTAATCCGTTGAGGAGCAAGGAGTGGCTCCAATGTCCCACTATTGGGGCCAGTGATGTACAATGTAACTATGTTTCTTAGAACTTTTGCTTAATAACAAAAGCCTTTGAAGGGTAGCACATTCTTCATGCACGAATTATGAATGTTTGTAAGACTATCATGTGGACATTTGTATTTCATGTTTACTTTCACATGTACTAAGATATTTGAACTATTTCGGCTATTTTAGTGCTTATCTTGTTGAGAATGTGTTGTAATGTTTGTTATTGTTGTCCCATCCTTATGGACTATTCCACAAGATACTATACATATCTGTATTTAATTATTGGTTATAATGACCATCACATCTGCCATGGGCTATTCTGTTGGATGTTATATGGACCTCTCCTTGTTTTTTGGTTGTAACAATTATCACATCTGCTGTGGACTATTCCTCTGGATGCTGGACAGGTCCTTCTGGTTCATGTGTGTCTCTTCCTGGGTGGTACTATTACCTCTTACTTAGAGGCTCACTTTTCTCCCCCCTTTTGTAGTAAGATAACCTAGACACACTTTCGTTGCACACTCACTAGGCACACTTACCTTGATTTTCGAGGATACCATTGCATCACTCTCTTATTTTGATAGCTAGAGCCAAGGGAAACCTTTAAGGATTTTGGCAACCGGGCCTTTATATTGGATGGGACTCCTACACCAAACGGTGTGAGGTTTGATTGGTGCTTCATATTAGGGAGATCCCCTTGGTTGACGGATTTCCAGCACCATCAATAGGAACATACCTCAATAACCCCAAGAATATGTTAGTGTACTCCTCATTGGTCATAGATCCCATTTTAAACAAACAGAATTATTTTGCCTTGTCATCATAGTATCTCTCCAATAGATACTTCTTCCTTAAAAGTCTCTCTAACTCACTCCAAGTCAACTCCTTTTCATGAATACCTCTGAAATTATTCACTTCCTCCCACCAAATGTATGATTTACATTTAAGGCTGAATGAAGTTATTTTGGCCTTCATGTTCTCTGAGTAATCATGCAATATGAAGAACTTATTTATCCCAAGCACCAACACTTCTACATCCTATGAATTCTTCATTTATCCATCAAATGTAGGTGGTTTTTATTTCTTGAACTCATCAAAAAAATATATCTTGTCACTCCTCTTGTAAGGATGATAGCCATGATAACTGTCTGAACCAGAACTAGAGTAAAACCATGTCCACTACCTTGTCTATCAAGTGTATCTAGGAATCTACCATCTCTCACCATAGCATCCCTATCGGACCTGTGTCTCCCATGTGACCTACTACCATATGATCCACTAGTCCTATCCTTCTATCCATGATTGATTCTAAGAAGTCCTTGTCTCTACAAGTCTAACAAGATCTGAAGGATAGCTACATTGACCTATGCTTGTTTCTCCTGTGCCCAAATTATTTTGTCATTATCTACTTTGCAACACCTTATTCCTTCCTTCAAACTTCTCAATGTGTCTGCTATGTCAGGAGAATTCCCATCACCATACTGCTCCTATGATTGGTAGGTAGAGTTTAGTGGACTATAGTTTACCATATATCTAGTCATATTTGATATTCTCTTTATGCAAGTATATCATTTAACCAAAACCAAAACATAAACATAACCAACATACCTCAATATAGTTTATGGGAGGATGTATCGTCTGTAAGATCAACCAAATTAGCACAATACAAGTATAAACATAATCATAACAGTTTATTAACATCATCTCAATCATCATCCAATTACCATGCATGTCAATACAAACTATATACCATGACCTCATGCACGTAAACCATAACCATGAAAATGCATGCATAATAACATAAACACACTGAAATTCATATACAACTGACATGCATTCACGACAACCACATCATCAACTTCCACATGACAACGCAATTGCAACAATGACCAATACCATGCACACTTAATAAACACATATACCACAAGCATAATTGACACATATTCAACTGACATTTATGCACGAAAAACACATTCTACCCATGTAGTCCAATGGTTGAACCATGCTCTGTTACCACTCTGTAACTCCCTCCTCCCACATTTGCCCAAGCTAACTAGCCAACTGGGGTAAGCATGTGATGAAGAATTACTATGACATGATTCAACTCCCCATGTACAATTAAGGAAGTGGAACGAACAAGAAAAGACCAATCTAACCTTCCTCAAGGGTTGTAGAAACTTCGGGAGACAACCAAACCTTCCAAGTGCCTAACCCCTGAGATAACCTAATGTTTTTTTGAACTAGATCCCTAGTCACCCCCATGCCAAACCTCCCATGTGACTGAGATCCTCCAGTCATTCCCATTGCAAGGTATCCCTTCGAATGTGGCCATTTTTTGGCAGTTATGTGTGAGTGACCCTAAATTTTGAGCCACTTTTTCAGGGGTAGGACTCGACCCTCTGCTTAAATCTTCATTAAAATTCCAAAATTGCTAAATAACAATTAAAAAAGCCTACTAATGCAAAAAAATTGAACAAGGACTTAACCTTACCCCTACCATCCATGACATACATTTTGTCAAACATATGATGAACATGAAATCTATAGGTCATAACAACATATCTGAGCATAAGGGTCTCATACTTATCTGAGAATCATTAAGGAGGACTGATGCCTCCTCCCAATAGCTGCATTTTTATCTATTAGGTATTTCATTCAATAATATTTCATCTTCTAACCACAACATGATGAGATACATATATCAAGTTTATCATTAAGAATTCTTATAACTAGAAAATAACCAAAGATATATCAGTGATGAAACAACCACTAAGGTCACATAATGACAAGTACATTTACTTATGAGATACCAAAGGAAAATGATCTTAGATTAACATATGAAAATCCAACTAAGTCAAGGACTTCCACGTACCACCTGACCAGAGATTGGGCAAATCTCTCTTTCAACCAATCAACCTCGTTCCATTTTCGAAGCATGAATGTGGGATCTCATGGAATAACCAAAACAAAACCAAACTAGGGCTTCCAAAGGAAAAACCACCTCAACCCTCAACCAATGATTCCACCTCATGGTTGGACATCACTAACCATCACCAGATCAATATCTACACAAGTTGTCAAGGGCTCTAGAGTGTTTGTTCCAACCAAGGCTTCCAGGACTAGTAACTCAACCCATAGTTGTTGCCAAGCTCCAAAGAATTTTTCCAACCAAGGCTTTGAAGACTAGGAACTCAACCCACCAAGGGCTCCATGGCATTTTTCCAATCAACACTTCCAAGACTAGTAACTCAACCCAAGATGTTACAGCACTTCCAGAGAGTTTGTCCAACCAAGGCTACAGAAATTAATAACTTAACCCACAATACCATGGATGTCCAAGAAATGGAAAGGCTAGGAAAAACCACTACCAACCTAGGTGATCCTCCATGCCAATGAAATATAATAACCAACAAACCACATGCATGTGCCATGCATGCCAAAACCAATAAGGAAATCATACATTCAATTCGATACCTACAAGGTAATCTAGTTGTAGTTGTTGATCCCGTTGTCCTATTGCACTTTACTACTTCTCCTTTTCCTCCTTACTCCAAATCCCAAGTATGCCACACTCCTCCAAGAGTTCTCGAAGAAAACTCTAAGTGTGCAAGAGTATGAGAGAGAGAGAATAGAATGAGAGTGCCAAAGACTAAACTGACAAAAGCTATGTACTGATCCTCAGAAGCCTTTTTATCATTGAGGCCTCTAATTTCATCATTTTCCATCATTTTCCTTCAATTTCCTCATCACATGCAACCTGTGACCTTTCACCTTCCTTTTCTCCTATTTTCCATTATTTTCATAAATAAAATTCCAATTAATGCCTCATGCCTTTCCAAAGCCTTTGCCATTGTCTTTTCCAATTTCCATAGCAATTTATTAATCACAAGTGATCCCCATCACTATGGTTTTTCTAAACATTCAACTCGGAATATGTGTCCCATAACCCTAGTTATTATTTTTTCTTTATTAACTTTATTACATGGATTTTTAACTAGGGTTGTTACAAAATGGTAGATGAAGAACTCCTTATGAGAATTAAATCATCCACATATAGAATCACATTAAAGAGATTAGGGCCCTACCATTAGGCATAAAATGTAGATTCATAATGGAAATGATTGAACATTAACAAAATAACTAAACTATCAATCTTATCAGAACAAGCTCTAGGAGCTTATTCAATACTATACAATGAATGTCAGAGTGTGCAAACAAGAGAATAATACTACACAGAAACTAGGAGGTTGCACCATCTAGATTTCCTCATGTAGAGAACCATGAAGAGAGGAACTCTCCACATCCATCTAGTAGATAGAAAATACTTTTGAAGCAATAGGAGGAAGCAATAAATATAGAATACGTCAAACAAGGGTAAAATTTTTGGAATAATTAATCTCTTCACCCTATGAAAATCCATTTTCCACAAGACCCCCTCTAGGTGTTCAGCCCCTGAGAAAAATCTCTTTTTCACTGACCTAGAGCATCAGTCACTCCCTTGCCAAGGTATGCAAGTGAATGTATCCCTCCAGTTGTGTTGATAAGCATGCCTTTGTGTGATTGTGGACTTTTCCAGTTAGTTCTATGTCAGCGACCCCGAATTCTGATCCACTTTTCTAGGGATAGGACTCAAACCTCTGGACAGAACTCAGTGAGACTTCTAGAAATGATAATTGACTTAAAAAAAATATTATAAACCAAAACCTGAACTAGGAGTTGACTTGACTCCTCCCAACTAGGACTAACATTCCGTAACACACATGGTAAACATGCATCCTATAGGTCCTGAAGGCATATTTGAACATAAGGATCTAAAAAATTATCTGAAGTTAAAAAAGAAGGGCCAATGCCTTCTCACAATAACTATCATAACACCAATTATGTCATGTGTTCATTAACTAGAAATTCATTGAATAAAATGTGATAAGATCCATACGTATATCTATAGATTAACCATGATTATGAGTAGCATATAATGAGATAAATAACAATGATAAAACAACCATTTAAGACACATAATAACCAGTACATTTACTCATAGAAATAAGAGGGACTTTTCTCTTATTAACCATATGAAAAAGACAAACAAGTTATGGACTTCCAAGTACCACCCGACCATATATTGGGTTGAACCAAATCTTTCTTTCATCCAATCACCCCCATGCCATATTCCAAGCATGAATGTGGGATCTCATGGGATAAAACTATCCATAAATAAGAAAGGGAATCCAGAGATTAAACCACCTCGACCCTCACCATATCGTGATCTCACCTAAACTAGTCCCGACATCACAAAACCAAACTAAGATTGGATGTTGTTGGGTCCCTATAATACTAGTGATTACCCCATTACTATTGTAGTTATACCCTTATTAATATTGTTGTGCCCCTATTGCCCCCATATTGTTATTACTGTGCCCCATAGAATCCCTCTATTGTTATTTTTGTGGCTTTATATTATTATTGTTAGGTCAGCTAGGTTATATTGTGACTCCTTAGACTCCTATATATAGAAAGGAGGTTTTGTCGTTTGTATCATCAAAGAATTGTTCATTTATGTAATGTAAAGGAGGTTGCCCCCTCGAAGCGACTAAATTCTAAGGCGTTGATCTATCTTTTCTATCTCTTCTTGAGCTGGTTTCGTAACATTTGATATCAGAGCTTTGGATTCTAGGGTTTCGCTGCTCCAAATAGGTCATCGTGGAATTTTTGCTATAACTTTTTTTATGTGACGTTTCAGAAGCTAAGAACAAAACCCATTTGAGAAGACATCGCACTGAATCTCAGATCCGAATTTCAGAGCTTTTTGCGCTATATTTGCGGAGATATGATTTGAGGAAGTTGGTATTCTTGTAGATTCCTCAACTACATTCCAAACATGTGACCTGGGGAAATCATCATAACTTTTTCCCTGAGCATTGGATTGAAATTTCGTAAGAAGGTGCAGAAAGAGGACGGACTGTAGTTTCTTGTATGTATTTTTCAGAGCCAAAGGATGAAATATTGACTCGTGGCACGTCGTACAAGTTCGCTCTACTGAACTAGTCTATAATCAGGTCACTATGGGAGATTTCACATAACTCTTCCTTGGAGAATCCAAATTGGATCAGACTGGTGGCATTGGAAAGAGGACACAAAGGGCTACCACAGGTTGCAATTTCAGAACTGGATGATCTGAAAGTACAGAGATACATCAGAGGCAATATCGAGCTCCTACAAAGTGAAAAAAAGGTGTGTAGATTCTTTTAAATTTTTTCTTAAGAGTGGTTTGAAATTTTTTTTTGAAGGAATTCAAAGGGCTATTAGAGCATTATTATCGGTAACTGATGCCCCGAGGAAAGAAAATGCAAACACCTAGTAAGGAACCTGAAAGCTCTAGCATGACTAATGAAGAAGAAGAAGAAATGTTATATGATATATAAAAATTACAAGAACAAGTGCAACAAGTGTCACTTGCACAAAAAGCAACAGAATCTAAGATGGATGGTTTAAGGAAAGATGTAGAAGCTAAGATGGATGGTTTAAAGAAAGGTGTAGAAGCTAAGATGGATTATTTAAAGAAAGGCATAGAAGCTAAGATGGATGGCATGGAATCTAAGGTGAATGGCATGGATGCTAAAATTGATGGCATGGATGATAAGATGGAAGAATTGAAGATAAATATGAATAAGTCGCTACAAGAAATGGTCACTAATGGTGAAAGGGTACTAAAGGAAACTCATGATGAGAACAAAAGAAATGTTAATCATGATTCCATAGACTCTAATGTTTGATCAAAGACTCACCATATTCCAAAAATCGATATGAGGAAGTTTGATGGCAAGGATCCCGCCGCATGGATATTACAGATGGAGAAATTCTTCGATCTCAATAATGTGCAAAACACTCAAAAGGTACTTATGGAAACTTTATATTTGGAACCAAATCAGTTTGTATGGTATCAATGGCTTTGCTCTCGTAAACAATTTATCACTTGGGCAATTTTTACGGAAGAATTGATAGCACATTATGAGGATACAAAAAGAAACACTTTTTTTAGCCAATTGATAATTCTGAAACAAAAGGGTTCAATAATGGAGCACATTGAGGAGTTCCAAAAATTGAACATAAGGGTAAAAGATATTCCAAAGGATCATAGGATTGATGTGTTCATAGGGTCTTTAAAGGATAGTATCCAACATGATGTTCGCCTTTGGGAACCTGATTCATTAGAGAAGGTATTCAGGATAGCAAGAAAAATGGAAAGCAAAATAATGACAACCAGGAAGCATACCACTCACAACTATAAAGACGAAAGTGTTGTTGCCCCTAGTCTTCCACAACCTATAAGGTTGACACCTCAACAATTGGAAGAAAAAAGAGCAAAAGGGCTTTGTTACAGTTGTGATAGCAAATACACTAAAGGTCATAAGTGTGCTGAGAAGAAATTATTCTACATAGATTGTGAAGAGGAAGAAGAAAAGGAGCAAGAAAGGTCAAAAGAAGAGGATATACTCCAGGAACAAAGCCTAGATGAAGAACAAATAAATCCGACCATATCTTGTAATGCATTGGCGGGAATTACCACTCCTCAAACCATCAAGATAGAACGAAAAATCAAGAAGAAAAAGGCAATAGTGTTCATTGATTCAGGAAGCACCCACAATTTTATTCATTGTAAGGTAGCAAAAGAATTGAATTGCTTCCTATATCCATTCCAATGGGAGGTGCTGATGTTGTACTAGGATTCCAATGGCTACAATCCTTGGGTACAATAGCTTTTGATTTTCAAGAAATTTTCATCAAATTTTCTATGGAATGAAAGGAAGTTGAATTAAGGGGTATTGCAGGGAAACCAGGAAAGATAATAAACTCTAATGGTATGACAAAGCTTCTAAAAAAGGAACAAAGAGGTGTAATTGCACAATTATGTTCGCTAGATGTTTCCACATCGGAACCATCTATTTCTCCAAATCTCCAAAAAGTCCTGGACAATCATTCCAAGGTATTTGAGACTCCCAAAGGTCTCCCACCTATGCATGATCATGATCATGCTATTCATCTGATTCCAGGAAGTGTTCCTCCAAACATCAGGCCGTACAGATATCCCTATGTCCAAAAGAGTGAAATTGAACGTATGGTTGTAGAAATGCTAGAGGCTGGTATAATTCAACCGAGTCAAAGTTCTTTCTCTGCTCCAGTAGTATTGGTGCACAAGAAGGATGGATCATGGTGCATGTGTCCAGATTATAGGGAGCTCAACAAGCTCACTATTAAAGATAAGTTCCCCATTCCTGTCATTGATGAATTACTGGATGAATTGCATGGATCAATTTACTTCACTAAGTTGGATCTTCGTTCAAGATATCATCAAATCAGAATGAAGACAAAAGACATTCCGAAAAAAGCATTTAGAACTCATGAGGGTCATTATGAATTTTTGGTCATGCCTTTTGGCCTTACCAATGCACCTTCAACATTTCAAGGTTTGATGAATTCAATTTTCAAACCATTCCTTAGAAAATTTGTGTTAGTATTTCTTGATGATATACTAATCTACAGCAAGTCTTGGAAGGATCATGTTGAACATGTTGACAGGGTGCTACAACTATTGGAGGAGAAACAATTATATGCAAAAAGATCCAAATGTTTCTTTGGACTCCAGGAGGTGGAATATCTGGGTCATATTGTATCTCATGAAGGAGTTAAGGTAGACCCTAGCAAAATTAAAGCCATTAAGGAATGAAAAATCCCCGCATCCATAAAGCATCTGCGAGGATTTCTCGGGTTGACAGGGTATTATCGCAAGCTTTTTAAGAATTATGGGAGAATAGTAGCACCTCTAACAACATTATTGAAGAAAGATGCATTTTCATGGACTCCGGAAGCAACAAAGGCCTTTGAACATCTTAAAGAGGCAATGTGCCAAGCACCGGTCTTAGCTACACCAGACTTCACAAAAACCTTTATTGTGGAATGTGATGCTTTAGGAAATGGAATTGGTGCTGTTCTAATGCAAGATGAAAGACCCATTGCTTTTGAAAGTCGTCCAATCAAGGGAAAGTTTTTAAGCAAAGCTATTTATGAGAAGGAAATGTTGGCAATACTCCATGCACTTAAGAAATGGCGACCCTACCTAATGGGAAGACACTTCAAGGTAAAAACAGATCATGATAGCCTTAAATACTTTTTAGAACAAAGATTATCCTCTGAAGAGCAACAAAAGTGGGTCACAAATATGTTGGGTTATGACTTTCAAATCATCTACAAAAAAGGGAAGCAAAATGTGGTGGCAGATGCACTCTCAAGAAAGGATGAGGATGTGGAAGCATTGTTGTGTGCCATTTCTATTATCCAGCCAGATTGGATAAATGAAGCAAGGGAGGAATGGAAGAATGATGAAGAAGTGTAGGCACTTATTCGAAAGTTACAACAAGATTCCAGTGCGTTTGATACATTTAGCTGACAAAATGATTCTTTATGGTATTGTTGTGGTCACCAACAACCCCCCTCTTTGTTTAGTATTAGCAATAACATCAAGCAAAGGGGGACCCTTAACAAAAAATCCCAAAAATATTTTTATCCAAATTTTTGTATTTAACTCCCTAAAAGGTATATCGCATCAAGAGAGTGAAGGGTTTTCCTATGCGCATAAATAAGCTGCAAAGAAGCGATGCGAAATTCATCGCATCGCATATTTTGAAAGCACCCTTAAAAGAAAATAAAAAGGAATCACCAACGGCCGATATGCGACGTCGCATATCGCAAACGTCGCAAAAGAAGCACACAACGAACAAATGAAAATTGCGATATTGCGATCTGCGATCCTACAAACTGCGATTTTGCGATTTGCGATCTGCGACGAATGAGACTATTAATTGTTGCGATACGAATCGCAGAAACCACTCATCGCAAAGTTTCTTCGGCATGAACTGTAAACCCAAAATCGAGCGCGCACCTTAAGGCAAATTAATGATTTGCACGCCTGAGTATCCAAAGATGATCATGTTGCATTTTTCGAAGAGTCAAGTCCTTATGAGTGTCATGATTATGCATTCATTAGAGTTTAAAGCTTTCATGTCAATCTTTTCGTCATATCTCTTTTCCTTTGCGTAAGTTGTAAGGCAGTAACTGATATAAATCTATATGCAGGAAACATCTAAGGAAAAGGGGAGAACGCCAATACTTGAAGAACAGAGAGGAGATGCCTTCACAAATGAATGCCGCATGCAGCAGAGCCGCGGAGTCCAGAGTATCACTCCACAGACACTGATGAAAATAGACTATCCAAGACTCAGAGTCAAAGGCGCACAAAAGCAGCATGTTTGCAAAAGATCCTGAAGCTCAGATTGGGTAAAGCAAAAAGAAAAACGCTGAAAAGGGATGATGCTTCAGAAAAGCCTGGATCAAAGAATGGAAGCAATTTTCAATACGTAATATTGTTCAGGCAACGAAATCCCTAACTCATTGAGTCATTCACACGGCCGGAAATCGAAATAGCAACAGCACAATCAGTTTGAAAGAAATCTGGGTTATACTAAGTATACACACAGCAAAAAAACACCCAGCCAGAGGAAGATTTTCAAAAATATCTTCTAGGTTGTCAGAAAGAGGTGCCAACTTTTGTTATTTCTACTTTCATCGCCCGAGCAAAAGGAAAAGACAACCAGCCGACTCTTTCCAGGCGAACCTCACATTGCTTACAGCACTAAGGAGCAGATACAGAAACGGTTAGAAACTAGATTCAATTTTTAGAAATAAATTTGCTTTAGTGAAAGGGCGGTCATTTGAAGCCGTTCCCTAAATTTGTGTAATTAAGATTAGTTAGTTAGTAGTATTTAACCCTTCTCATGGCATTTGGAGAAGGGTCCGGAAATTTGTCAAAAAACTTGTCCTCAGAACATGCACTTTTGCACCCTCGGAGGGGGTTTTTGATGAATGGATGGATCGAGATTTATTTATGTTTGCATTTTGATGTCTGCTACTGATGTTGCACTTCTGTACTCTTAGTAGATATTAGAAGTAAGTAGAGATAAATCGTTATTGCTTGAAGTTTGCGAGTGAAATCGGTCATAAATGGTACTTTTATCTCTTGATTAATTTCTTCTCATATTCTTAGAGTGATATACAGCTGATTTGTTTATATGTTAATGTATGAATGTCTGGATTACCATTTGGCACTTTTGTACGATGGAATCATTTGTTTGTGCTTGACATATGAATAACTGATTATGCGATATGCTGTTCACAACTGTTGTGCCTAACTTCTTATGCAGAATGGTTCATCTTAATTGATTTATATTCTTATGATAGCTGAATGATCTTTATTACCAGTTGTTGTATGAAATCTTTTTAGATCGCATAATGAAAGAATTTTACCCCGGGTTAGTATAGATTAGATGTGTTGTTTTTGTTAGATTACAGTAGCATAGAGTCAGTTTAGAGTCTAGAATTAAATTAGTTTAAAATTACCTTTAGATTAGTATCTTCAAAATCTACACACACACATCTTTTAGATTGGGACCCCAGTCGGACCCGCTACACCAAACGGGCAAGGAGCCGCCAACCAGGTTCCCGACCGGGTGGGTATCCCCCTTGTTGTTGACCCGATTTCGGGGCCCTCAACATATTTGGTGCTAGAAGGAGGGCACGAACTATGAATGGCAACTAAGTCAAAATCTAAATGCCATTCTGAGAGTAAATCACCCTCATCAACTCCCCCGACTTCTCCACTATGGTTAAACCCGGAGTTACAAGTCGCTCGAGTATCCACCACTGCTACCTACTCCAATATATCAGACCAACTCATTATTGAACCCCCTGAAGTTCAAACTTTGATTCGTAAACTCCAGGGATTCTCTATTTTTTCTCATAGGTCTGATAAATCTAACAGCAGCGTGACTTTGCAGTACAATCCTGCTCACCCTCTGACCAGATTGAAGAGTGAAAATTTTGGTATTCAACCAAGTGAACTCCCTCTTCCTACTAGGAAAAGTGCAAGGAAAGCTCCACCAGAGTCTGACCGTGAGACTCTTTCATCCACTTCGTCCATTTCAACACCCTCACCACGAAGTCAACCACTCACGTCCTCATCCCAAATCACTCATCCATCTTCCACACTTCCTCTTCAATCATCAACGATCATAATACCTTCATCTTCTCAGCATCAGGGACCGTCTTCTGCACTCTCATTAACTAGCGGCTCAACGATGGCCCAGTCTCCATGGAACAATCCTGGGGCGGTTTTAATGCCTCCACCCCTGAGCCCAATACCGGCCCATCCTGAGAAGTGGCTACCCAAATTCAATCCAGAAACAGGCATGCTAGCTGAAGAGCATATCAATAATTTCATGCTTTCTGTTAATCTCAACAGAGTTACCAACGAAGATGCTGTCGTCCGACTTTTTCCTTACATAATGCAAGGAACAGCCGGGTCATGGTACTTTTCGTTACCTTCCGGGTCCATCACAAGTTGGGACATTTTTCAGAGTCAATTCCTCACCAAGTTTGGCGATGACAGATCAACAACGACATTGATCAATGACCTATCTAATCTTAAAGATGAGGCTAGAGAACCCATTAAAGATTTCAATTTACGGTTCAATAAGATCCTCAACAAGATTCCCGCTGCTTCTCAACCCAGCGAGGAAGTAAGATGTGAATGGTACATCATGGCCTTACCATCTAACTTGGCTATCTTCGTAGATAGGGCAAACAAGACGACTTTAGTTGAAAACTTGACTGAGGCGTTAGCAGTAGAAAAACGCGTAGTCGCCCTAGAAAAGAGATCTGCAATAGAAGAACGCAAATCTAAGAAGATCTCTTTCAAAGAAGACACCAAGAAGAAGCAAACGAAAGATCCTTTCGATATGGAAGGATTACAAAAGGTGTTGAAGGCCATGTCCAACGAGATGATTGACATAAGAAAGCAAGTAGCAGAAACTTCTTCAAAAAAGCCCTACAGATCTTTTAAAAGAAACCTTCCCATGGAGGTGAAACCACCCAATGCTGTCTCAAACGTCGAATCTGAAGAAGAAGAAGAAGAAGAGAATACCACTGAAGGGCAGACCGATGATGATGATGATGAAGAGGATCAAGAAGCATTTCCGGTTAGCACACGAAGCAAAAATCAACTTGATCCTCCCCAAACTACCCCTAAACAGAAGGGCGCAAGCCCTGCAACAAAAGATAAGGTCGCAACAAAGAAAACAACCGCTAGAGCGACCCAATTTAGCCCAGTCCAACCAGATCAAGCACCTCCATCAAGAAAACTGATAGTGTCGGATGAAATGGAGTATAACATTATCGATGACATGAAAAAGACTAGGGCTAATATCACTCTTTACGAATTGAGCAGATTGAAACATCAACAGAAAATAATGATGAAGGAATTACATGCCGTGCCTACTACATCTTTACCTACAGCTGTAGCTTCCCACAACATGGGAAGACCTCCAACCAACATGATCAGTAAGATTGATCCGAATGACATTGCCTTGATTGGAGGAAGGTCAAGATCCCATACTCCTCCTTTTCTCCTCACTTATGAAATTTTCAATAAAAACGTGCACAAGTGCCTGATTGATTCTGGTGCTTCAACGAATATTCTACCCAGATCAATATGTGCCAAATTGAATGTTCAGCCTTAGAAATCTGCAGTGCGCATAGTTCAACTTGATCGATCTCAAGTCGAAGTGATTGGTGAACTTAACCAGGTGACCATAAGATTGTCGTCTAACCCGAATGTATGTCAGGTTATCGACATTCTAGTAGCTGATATCCCTGAATTCTATGGTTTAATTCTTAGCAGGGATTGGTCCGAGAAACTCCACGGATATTTCTCAACCGACTGGTCACACATGTGGTTACCCTACAACAGCAAACCCAATCAAATAAAGGTTGAACGAGAATTGCACCAAAAGTACATAGTGACAGAATTGGAAGGAGAGAACGAAGCAATAGCATACAACAGCAGTATCATAGGCAATTACTCGGTAGATTCTTTCCTCGGCAATTTCAATGCTCACACTTCACCTTACTTAGAAAATTCAGTTGTGTCCCAAGTTGAAAACTTTTCCCAAACTGATGATTCAAGGTGTTTTAATTTTTTAGATAGTTCTGTAAATACATCTTTATTTTGGAAATTATATTTTGATGGCTCTAAATCTAACGAGGGAGCAGGAGCAGGATGCGTTCTGATTAACCCAGATGGGAACAAGACCATGCTTACATGCAGACTTGAGTTCGATTGCACAAACAATACAGCAGAATACGAAGCCTTGGTGCAAGGCCTATACAAAGCAATCGGCTTGAATGTTAAGTATCTTCAAGTCTTTGGAGATTCCGAAATTGTCGTCAAACAGGTACGTAACACCATACATTGCCTGTCAAATCATTTAAAGCACTATCAATCTTTAGTACAAGATCTGACTTCACATTTCATAGCATTCAATATTTCGTCAATCCCAAGACTCCAAAATGTGAGCGCAGACCTGTTAGCTAACGTAGCCTCTAGACTGATTCCCTCCGAAGATTTTAGTCCCGATAGGTTTTCAATAGAATTAATCTTTAAACCATCCATCCCTGACAACATCACCAACTGGAGAGTATTCAATGACGATCCAGACATTGTAAATTTCCTCACTTCTGAAGGATCCTACTCAAATCAAATAATTGACGAAGACCATCATGATCACCAAATTCAGCAAAATAGCACTGATAACGCTATACCTAAATCGGTGGTTAAGTTAGAAGATTTGTATGATTTGAAAAGTCGGTTTAAAAGGTCTGCCAATTCTAAACTCTACAGTTCAACTCTGAACTATGAATTAGTGAACCTAGGAACCGATCAGAAGCCACAAAACGTTAATCTAGGCCACGGCCTGGCCCCTGAAGAAAAATTAGCATATATCCGTTTTCTGAGACAACTCAAAAACGTTTTTGCGTGGAATTACGATGAGCTGAAAACATACAACACTTCTATCATTCAACACACTATCCCTATGATTGACAATGAAAAACCTGTCCAGCAGAAGCTTAGAAAAATTCACCCCAACTTAGAAAATCAGATAAAGACTGAGCTAAATAAATTGTTGAGAGCCAGAATAATTTTCCCCGTCAGACACTCCAAATGGGTATCCAATATGGTGCCTGTTAGGAAGAAAAACGGAGATATTAGAATCTGTATTGATTTCCAGAATCTCAACAAAGCCTGTCAGAAGGATAATTTTCCCCTCCCACCTATGGAGCAAATACTACAAGCAGTAGCGGGCTCAGAATTAATGTCTTTCCTGGATGGATTTTCAGGATACAATCAAGTGCTGGTGCATCCCGATGATCAGTTGAAAACCACATTCCGAACCAAGTGGGGCACATACGCATATCAGAAGATGCCATTTGGTCTGATCAATGCCAGCGCTACCTTTCAGAGAGCCATGGACATCGCGTTTAAAGGTTTGGTCAATAAATCGGTAGTGATTTACCTGGATGATATAACAGTGTACTCCAAGAAGCGAAGCGACCATCTCAAAGATTTGAAACAGATCTTTCAAAGATGCTTAAGGTATGGAATTTCACTTAACCCAAAGAAATCTTTTTTCGCATTAAGTGAAGGGAAATTGCTCGGATTCATAGTGTCGAAATCTGGTATTCACATTGAACCTGACAGAATCAAAGAAATTTCCGAAATATCCATACCCCATAGCAAAAAGGCCATGCAATCTTTCCTTGGACAAATCAATTTTGTAAAAAGGTTTGTCCCCGATTTTTCACGTATTATTTCTCCTTTACAAAATATGATAAAAAAGAATTCAAATTTTAAATGGGGCATAGATGAGCACGAAGCATTCAACTTGATCAAACAAGCTATCATCAACGCTCCATCTTTAGCTACCCCAAATTTTTCAGAATCTTTCATCTTATACACTTTTGCCTCAGAGAAATCTTATGCCGCGATTTTGACTCAAGTAAATCAAGAAAAGGCGGAAGCTCCAATCGCATTCTTTAGCTCGAACTTACAAGGTGCTGAACTCAATTACTCAGACATGGAGAAACATGCTTATGCTGTTCTCAAAGCGATCAAATATTTCAGACCTTTCTTACTTAAAGCCCATACCAAAGTCGTAGTACCGTTTCCAGCGGTAAGAAACCTTTTGGTACAGAAGGATGTGGGCGAAAAGAGAGCAAATTGGATTACCGCTCTACAAGAATACGATCTTGAGATCAAACCAACAAACATCGTAAGAGGTCTAGGTTTCTGCAAGATGTTAGCTGGAGCATCGCAAATTCCTGAGAACTCATCTGAAGAGGTACACACGTATGAGGTAAGCCTAAACGACGCAGAATCATTATATGCGGACACCATTTATTATCATAAGAACGGGTATGCTCCATCGCACTTGGATCACACCAAGAAAAGAGCTCTAAGATTGAAAGCTAAACAATACCAGCTCATAAATGATGTTCTGTTTAAAAGGAATTACGATTCTGTACTTCTTAGGTGTCTTGAGAAAACTGAAGCCGAAAAGGTTTTGCAGGAACTCCACGATGGACCAGCAGGTGGACACTATGCTGGAGAGACTACTGCGCATAAGATCTTATGTGCAGGATATCATTGGCCCACGCTGTTCAAAGACTCATACAATTACGTAAGGAAATGCCAAATCTGCCAGACTGCTGCGGGGAAACAAAGGAAATCGTCCATGCCACTACAGCCGGTCAACATCGAGCAACCATTCAACCAATGGGGCTTGGACATAATAGGTGAGATCGTTCCTCACTCTTCTAAGCAGCATAGGTATATCCTCACAGCAACAGATTATTTTACTAAATGGGTAGAAGCAATTCCTCTCAAGAAAGTTAATTCTGAAAACATTATTGAATTCATAGATCAATTTATCATCACTAGGTTTGGATTGCCAACGGCCTTAATGTTTGATAATGCATCATACTTTTCTGGAAATGCAATGATTGAGTTTGCATTGAAAAGAGGGTTCAAATTGAAATATTTTGCTAATTACTATCCGCAAGGTAATGGGTTGGCTGAATCAACAAACAAAAACCTAATCAGGATTATCAAAAGAACAGTCGACCAAAACCAAAAGAATTGGCATAAAGCGCTGATAAATGCTTTGTGGGCAGATAGAATCACGAAGAAAGCTTCAATCGGCACTTCTCCCTTTAATTTAGTTTATGGGAAAGAAGTGGTTCTTCCAACTCACTTAGTCATTCCCTCTTTGTCTTTAGTACAACACATCGATGAAGTATCTACTTCCTCTTTACAATTAAGACAAATGGAAATTATCAAACTAGAAGAACGCTGAGAACAAGCTAAGAAAACCCATGCTCACCACCAAGCGCTAATAAAATCCTCTTTTGACTCAGCCATCATAGCCAGAAAGAACTTTCAGATGGGAGATTTAGTTTTGAAATGGGATAAGGCTCATGAAGAAAAGGGCAAACATATGAAATTTCAGAAGCTATGGCTTGGTCCTTTTCAGATTGTAGAAGTCATAGGCCCATCGACGTTTGTGTTGCAGGATTTGGCAGGTAGAAGAGATTCTTTGCCTGTGAATGGACAGATTCTTAAAATGTATTTTCCATAGAAGATCACTCTTCTATTTTTTGTAGGATAGTTTTAGTTTCTTTTATTTTGTTAAAATAAAACCGGTTGTAAATGATCATTGAATAAGATACATGAAAGAGCACACTAACTCTCTATCAGATTTTGATTTCACTTGTACAAATAGCAAAACTTTTCGAAAAATCTGATTTTTATTATTGACAGATAGAGTTAACTTTAGCCTGAATAATGATATTAGTTTCAACCTTTCAAAAGACTTTGATGAAATCAACCTTTGGTTAAAAATTGTTTTATCCCAGCACAATGAAAGGTATCATCAATAATAAAATAAATATTCTCTGCAAAGTTGTTATTTTCAAAACTCTATTATTGTCGTCCAGAGCTTTCTTAAGGAAAAACAATGACTTCCTCCCTGCCAAAGGAAACCGCAGCATTCAGAGAAACAATCCAAGAAAGCACTATATCTCAAAGAATAAGAGGTCTCATCACGAGCCGGCTTATCATGATCACAGATATTATAACTTGCTGACTTTGCCAATACTGTCTATCAAAACAGGGCAACGACTCAAGATTATTGCAATCAAAAGACAAGGGGTCTCATCACAAGCCAGCTTGTTTAGCAAAAGTGTAAATCAAGTGAATGACTGTGTCATAATTCGGCCACCAAACCAAGACATTGTTCTTTAGAGAGTAAAAAAGGAAAAAGTGCCAAAAAGGATTTTTCTCTGAAATGTTGTAAATAACCTCAAGCAGAAAAAAGGATCATTGCTGGATAAAATGGTAACCCTGTCGAGGCTATGGACTCTTGCGGGCAGCAGAGGCTCTACCTGCAACAAATGAGCATATTTTAAAGCCAGCACGCAGAGAAGACCTTATTTTATCTTTTAAAAAAAGGACCGAGTAATGTCTGGTATGAATGCAAGAACTAAGCCTAAAGGAAGCAGACAATTGGAATAAAAGAAGGGATTGAAACAAAGTATCATTGACAGGATGAGGGGTAATCTACTCTATCTGTCCATAACAAAATTTAGACATATGAAAACTTTTCTATTTCGGAAGTGGAAATGTCAATAGAAAAGCAGAGATAACTGGTTCTTCACAGTGAATCGCCATTGTTGTGGTCACCAACAACCCCCCTCTTTGTTTAGTATTAGCAATAACATCAAGCAAAGGGGGACCCTTAACAAAAAATCCCAAAAATATTTTTATCCAAATTTTTGTATTTAACTCCCCAAAAGCTATATCGCATCAAGAGAGTGAAGAGTTTTCCTATGCGCATAAATAAGCTGCAAAGAAGCGATGCAAAATTTATAGCATCGCATATTTTGAAAGCGCCCTTAAAAGAAAATAAAAAGGAATCACCGACGGCCGATATGCGACGTCGCATATCGCAAACGTCGCAAAAGCAGCACACAACGAACAAATGAAAATTGCGATATTGCGATCTGCGATCCTACAAACTGCGATTTTGCGATTTGCGATCTGCGACGAATGAGACTATTAATTGCTGCAATACGAATCACAAAAACCACTCATCGCAAAGTTTCTTCGACATGATCTGTAAACCCAAAATCGAGCGCGCACCTTAAGGCAAATTAATGATTTGCACACCTGAGTATCCAAAGATGATCATGTTGCGTTTTTCGAAGAGTCAAGTCCTTATGAGTGTCATTATTATGCATTCATTAGAGTTTAAAGCTTTCATGTCAATCTTTTCGTCATATCTCTTTTCCTTTGCGTAAGCTGTAAGGCAGTAACTGATATAAATCTATATGCAGGAAACATCTAAGGAAAAGGGGAGAACGCCAATACTTGAAGAACAGAGAGGAGATGCCTTCACAAATGAATGCCCCATGCAGCAGAGCTGCGGAGTCCAGAGTATCACTCCACAGACACTGATGAAAATAGACTATCCAAGACTCAGAGTCAAAGGTGCACAAAAGCAACATGTTTGCAAAAGATCCTGAAGCTCAGATTGGGTAAAGCAAAAAGAAAAACGCTGAAAAGGGATGATGTTTCAGAAAAGCCTGGATCAAAGAATGGAAGCAATTTTCAATACGTAAGATTTTTCAGGCAACAAAATCCCTAACTCATTGAGTCATTCACACGGCCGGAAACCGACATAGCAACAGCACAATCAGTTTGAAAGAAATCTGGGTTATACTAAGTATACACACAGCAAAAAACACCCAGCCAGAGGAAGATTTTCAAAAATATCTTCTAGGTTGTCAGAAAGAGGTGCAGCTTTTGTTATTTCTACTTTCATCGCCCGAGCAAAAGGAAAAGACAACCAGCCGACTCTTTCCAGGCGAACCTCATATTGCTTACAGCACTAAGGAGCAGATACAGAAACGGTTAGAAACTAGATTCAATTTTTAGAAATAAATTTGCTTTAGTGAAAGGGCGGTCATTTGAAGCCGTTCCCTAAATTTGTGTAATTAAGATTAGTTAGTTAGTAGTATTTAACCCTTCTCATGGCATTTGGAGAAGGGTCCGGAAATTTGTCAAAAAACTTGTCCTCAGAACATGCACTTTTGCACCCTTGGAGGGGGTTTTTGATGAATGGATGGATCGAGATTTATTTATGTTTGCATTTTAATGTCTGCTACTGATGTTGCACTTCTGTACTCTCAGTAGATGTTAGAAGTAAGTAGAGATAAATCGTTATTGCTTGAAGTTTGTGAGTGAAATCGGTCATAAATGGTACTTTTATCTCTTGATTAATTTCTGCTCATATTCTTAGAGTGATATACAGCTGATTTGTTTATATGTTAATGTATGAATGTCTGGATTACCATTTGGCACTTTTGTACGGTGGAATCATTTGTTTGTGCTTGACATATGAATAACTGATTATGCGATATGCTGTTCACAACTGTTGTGCCTAACTTCTTATGCAGAATGGTTCATCTTAATTGATTTATATTCTTATGATAGCTGAATGATCTTTATTACCAGTTGTTGTATGAAATCTTTTTAGATCGCATAATGAAAGAATTTAACCCCGGGTTAGTATAGATTAGATGTGCTGTTTTTGTTAGATTACAGTAGCATAGAGTCAGTTTAGAGTCTAGAATTAAATTAGTTTAAAATTACCTTTAGATTAGTATCTTCAAAATCTACACACACACACATCTTTTAGATTGGGAAGCTGGTCCCATCATCCCCAGTCGGACCCGCTACACCAAACGGGCAAGGAGCCGCCAACCAAGTTCCCGACTGGGTGGGTATCCCCCTTGTTGTTGACCCGATTTCGGGGCCCTCAACAGGTACAAAGATCGCTTATACCTCTGTAAGAATTCCTAGCTAAAAAAAAAGATTCTTATGGAATTGCCCACTTCTCCCTTAGGAGGGCACTCAAGATTTTTAAAAACTTACCACAGGGTTAAGAAGGAATTTTTTTGGGATGGCCTTAAACCAGATATTCAAAATTCTATGGCGGAATGTTTAGTTTGCCAACAAAATAAAGTTGAAACAATTAAGACACCGGGTCTATTACAACCTTTATCCATTCCAAGCCAACGTTGGGAGGAGGTTTCAATGGATTTTATCACAGGTTTACCCAAGTTTGAGGGAAAGAGTGTCATCATGGTGGTAGTTGACAGACTTACCAAGTATGCACACTTTTGTGCATTATCACATCCATTTAAGGCCAGTACAGTTTCTACTGCATTTATGGAAACAATTCAAAAGCTACATGGAAACCCAAAAATTATTGTAAGTGACAGAGATCCCATTTTCACTGGAAATTTTTGGAGAGAATTATTTTCTTGTCTTGGTACTCAGTTAGCTCATAGCTCATCTTATAATCCTCAATCTGATGTTCAAACTGAGATAGTAAACAAATGTTTGGAAGGATATCTTTGTTGCTTTGTATCTGATAAACAGACACAATGGGTCAAATGGTTGCCTCTGGCTAAATGGTGGTATAACACTTCCTTCCATACAGCAACAAAAATGACCCCATTTATGGCACTTTATGGGTATCAACCACCATCCATCACATCATATTTAAGAGAAAATTCTAAGGTTCAGGTAATGGAACATCACATCGAACATCAACAACAAGTCCTCCAACTCTTAAAGGATAACCTCGTGTTGGCACAGAATAGAATGAAACAACAGGCAGATCAACATCGCAGTGAAAGAAGTTTTGATGTAGGTGATTGGGTATTCCTACGGCTACAACCATATAAGCAAATGTCCCTCAAGAAAGCTAAGAAGGATAATTAATTATCACCAAAGTATTATGGTTTGTACAAGGTGTTGCAAAAGATTGGTACTATGGCATACAAATTGGAGCTTCCTGCAGCTTCTCGATTGCACCCAGTTTTCCATGTTTCATGTTTAAAGAAGGTTATAGGTGACAAGCTCCTAGTTCAAACAATATTGCCAGAACTTGACGAGGAAGGAAAAATTATATTGGAACCGGAAGCAGTCATAGAAACAAGAACTCGACATCTACGAAATAAATCAATTTCGGAGTATCTTATCAAGTGGAATAACTTATCTGCTGAAGATTCCACATGGGAGGACGAGAATTTTATACAGAAGTATCCATAACTACTCAAGCGTTGAGGACAACACTTTTTTGAAGGAGAGGGGCATGTTGGGTCCCTATAATACTAGTGATTACCCCATTACTATTGTAGTTATACCCCTTATTAATATTGTTGTGCCCCTATTGCCCCCATATTGTTATTATTGTGCCCCATAGAATCCCTCTATTTTTATTTTTGTGGCTTTATATTATTATTGTTAGGTAGGCTGGGTTATATTGTGACTCCTTAGACTCCTATATATAGAAAAGAGGTCTTGTCATTTGTATCATCCAAGAATTTTTCATTTATGTAATGTAAAGGAGGTTTCCCCCTGGAAGAGGCTGAATTCTAAGGCATTGATCTATCTTTTCTATCTTTTCTTGAGCTGGTTTCATAACAGATTCCATAGAATTCTTGCACCATCCCTTGAGGAATTTTCCTGTCTCAACCCACATGTTGAGGGTTTCCTAGAGAAAACCATCTCCACCCTCAACCCTTGGGATTTTTGTGAGACCACCTCACTTAGATCCAAAACCTTCCAACAATCAAAAGCTCAACTGAGAAATAATCCCATCACACCATAGCTATCTTGAAGGCAAGGCAAGGCTGAAAACCAGTTTGAAACCCGGTAAAATGCATGCCACCAACAACAATGAAACCAATTACACACATGCATATGCCATGCATGTCAAAACCAACTCAGAAACCATACATCCTATTTTTTACCTACAAGTATTCCTGTTGAAGATTCCTAATCCAACCTTTCATTTCTTGATCCTTGCTGTCATTTGCTTTCCCTTTCCTTCATTTATTTTCTTTCTTTCCTTCTCCTCTTGGTGATATTCTTCTCTCTGAAACCAATTGTGAAAATTAACTGACAAAAAGCTACCAATTGATGCTATGATGTAATTTTATTATTCATGCCTATAATTTCTTCATTTTTCCTCTATTTGCCTTAAAATTCCCCTCACATGCACCCTGTGACCTTTCACCTACATTTTCTCTTAATTTCCTTTATTTTCATAAAAAATATGCCAATTAATGCCTCTTTGCATTTTCAAAGCCTTTTCCATTGCCTTTGCTAATTCCCCTTAGTGATAAACACAACAAGTGATGCCCACTAGGATATTTTGCCCAAAATTCATCTTGGGATACGTGTCCCTTGATTTTGGTCTCATTTTTCCTTTATTAAATTTTATTACATGAAATTTTAACCCAGGGACGTTACAGGCCCCTATCCCTTAGGGGGACACTGACCTCAGTGTTCTATGACACCTACAACCAGAAAAATAGCTGAAAACCAAAACATACTACCCATGGATCTTTATAACTTAGCTTGTTGTAGTATTTACAATGAAAAACCTTCTCACAAGCAAAACCATCATGACAAGGATGACAAAATGACATCCATACCGCTTATTGGAGCTTTATAACACAACTCATTGTAGTATTTACAATAACAACCATACATGAATATGTAAATATACCAAGATTGATTTACCTCAACTAGAAAATAATGAAGGATACATAGCTCACATCTGATTAGCCATCCCCCATATATCTTCATCAGGCCCAAAGTGCTTCCACTACACTTTAACATTCTCGATTGTTATGTTCCAGAGCATGACTTTTTTCCACTGCAATACGCATTGAGGTTCCGGCTGGAATTCTCCTTCTAGTTCCACCTACAATACAAACCAATCAATAACATGATCAACATCCTTTACATATCTTTTAAGAAATGAAACATGGAAAACATCATGGAATTTCATTTTCGCAGGAAGTTCAAGCCTGAAGGCCACTGGTCCAATCCTCTCAAGGATCTCAAAAGGCTCGCAATACCATGGTGCCAACTTAGCACATGATCCAATCCTCAAGGAGCTCTT
This sequence comes from Pinus tabuliformis, assembly GCA_031772625.1. Taxonomy (NCBI): domain Eukaryota; kingdom Viridiplantae; phylum Streptophyta; class Pinopsida; order Pinales; family Pinaceae; genus Pinus; species Pinus tabuliformis. The sequence goes on along the minus strand of CM062820.1, from coordinate 1,209,915,477 downwards.
CTTGGGAGTGATGCACAAATACACATGCTCCCCAAATTGAAACTCCTTAAATTCTCTGTGCTAGTCTGCATAACTCTTCTTCATGTCCTGTGTTGCCTTTAGATTCTTCTTTATAACATGTGTTCCCTGTTCCATGTCTGCTAACATGTATGATCCAATAAGTACCATGTTCAATGGATCAATCCAACTAATGGGAGTATTACAGCTCTACCCATAGATTGCCTCAAATAGACTCATCCTAAGTGACTCGTGATAACTATTGTTATAAGGAAATTCAAACAATGGAAGGTGCTCATCCCATCGCCTCTGTGGGTGCATCACATACATCCTCAGCATATCATCCATTACCCTGTTGAACCTCTCTATTTGTCCATGTGTCTACGGATGATAAGTTGTACTAAAGGTAAACTCTTTCCTCATACCTGCAAACAACTCTTTCCAAAACTTGGAAGTGAACATAGCATCCTTGTCCGACACAATCTTCTTTGGAACACTATACAATCTCACGATCTCCTTGATGAAGACTTGTGCCACCTCATTAGCTAAATATGTAGTCTTCACTGGAATGATGTCTACCACAACCATGATAGCATGACTCTTTCTCGATGTCATCGAAATACCTATAATAACATCCATGGAAATGACCTCCCATTTCCATTCTGGAATCAAAATTAGATGAAGAAATCGACCTGGATGCTTACACTCTACTTTCACCTAGTGAGAGTCCAAAAATCTAGCCACAAACTCTGCCACTTCATTCTTTAGATCCAACCAATTGTAGAACTTCTTTACTATTGTCAGCATCTTCTGGTATCCTGGGTGACTTGAATGAGGTTTGACATGAAACTCCCTCGATATAAGCTTATTGAGCCCACTGTCATCAAGCACATAGATCCTATCCCTGAATCTCACCAAACCATCTGTCATGAGATGATCGTCCACATCCTAATTACTTGTACTCTGTTGTAACCTGTGCCTAAGCTCCATATACCTATCATCCTATTGTCCTACCTATAAGATCTAATGTTGTAAATATGTCCCATACAAGCTTAGTGTTGCAGCATGGTTCATTTGCACTCTCCTGCTGAGAGCATCTGCAACCCTGTTCTCCTTACCCTTGATGTATCTGATCTCAAGGTAAATCTCACTGAGGGTGGCTAACCATATAGCTTTTCTGGAATTCAAATTTGGTTGGTCAAATAGATATCTAAACCCACTGTGATCTCTCATCAATACAAACCTTCTGTCAGGAAGATAATGTCTCCACATCTTCAATGCATGGATAATAACTACTAACTCAAGATCATGAGTCACATAGTTCTTCTTGTGCTCATTTCATTTCCTGGACTCGTAGCATACCACCTCTCCCTTCTGCATAAAGACTCAACCAAGTCCTTTCTTGCAGGAATCTGTACACACCACAAACTCTTTATCTATATCTGCAATCTTAAGAATTGGAGCATTTGTTAACAACTGCTTTAGTTGCTCAAAACTTGCTTCACATTCCTTTCTTAATTCAAATTTCTTCCCTTTCCTCTACAAATATGTAATGGGATATGTAATGTGTGAGAAGCTCTGGATGAACCACCTGTAGTAACCTACTAACCCCATGAATGATCTGTCTTCATCCACATTATTAGGAGCTGCCCACTCCATGATAACCCTTATCTTTGCATATTCCTTCCTTGCAAACATCATGATAACCCTTATCTTTGCATATTCCTTCCTTGGAAACATCATGTCCCAAGTAATGCACCTCTATCTGAAATACATTTCACTTTCTAATCTTGGCATACAAATGATGCTATCTTTGCAATCTCAACACTGCTACTAAATGTTCAACATTCTCTTCCTCATTCTTTGAATATATCAAGATGTCATCAATGACTACAATAACAAACATGTCTAGATAAGGATGAAACACACTGTTCATCAAGAACATAAAAGCAGTTGGAGCATTAGTCAAACTGAATCGAACTACAAAAAACTCATAATTCCCATACCTAGTGATCCAGGTGGATATTCATGGCCACTTTCCTATTCCACTTGGACCCCCACCATTTTTTCTTTCAGTTTTTCAGTTTCCTTAAATATAGCACAATTTACTATTTTTGGCATTTTTTGTGTCCTCAACTTCTGGAGCCATTTTGAGGCCCTAAACAACGTTTTTTGGGAAAACTGAGGCCAACATGGGTTACTATCTAATTTTGGCCATTTGAAAGTTGTATTCCTCGGATAGATATTTCTAACAAGGTATTACGTGCATCAAATGGAGATCATATGCCAAAGTTACGACCCCAGGAAATTGATGTACCAATTTACCCAAATGGGGCCCATAGTTTGGCGCTTCATCTCCTAGGGTTAGGGTTTTGGATGTTTAGGGTTTTCCATTATTTCTCAATGATAAATAGGCCTTTGAGCCTCATTCTAACACATTTCAGAGGCATGTAGCCGCCACAGCTCTTCTCAGAGATAAGCTACCATTGCCCGAGCTAGTCCTATTTCCACTCTATTTGTAAGCATATTTAAACATTTGATATTAATGAAATGAAGTGTTATTTCTATTGCATCTCTGCATTTATGGTTATATTTGTAATTTGTTGCATTCATGTTTAAATCCAGATTAGTGGTATCAAAGCAGTCCTCTCTTTCTCTGTTTTTATTTGCATGTCCCCAACGATATCAGGATATAAGGAGTTAGGGCTCAATCTAGTTGAACCTTTGCAAGATCAACCTTGCAAACCTCGATGACTGCCCATGGGGGAACCAAATAAAGACAAGGGAGCAAGAGATCCTATCAAAATATTGCTTGAGAAGGCCCTCGAGAAACAAAGGAACGTGATGATGGATAAATTTTCTTGGATCCATTAATGGTTACCCACTGACAGCACATCCACATCCAGCAACCACTCTGGAGGCACCAATCCTTTTAAGGTACAAGTAAACTTTGACATTCCCATATTTGAGGGCCAAATATATGCAAACACCGTAGATATATGGTTAAATCTGCTAGAAGGATATTTTTATGTTCATAATTTTTCTAGCTGAGAAAATATTACTTTTCTCTTCTCAAAGTCCCCCCCCCACATCAAGGACTGGTGGGAAACCTACTGTGAGTAGAAAAATGAAAGTACGCCCTCACTGTTTTTAGCTGCACACACTTGGAATTCATTCTAGGATGCCTTCAAGGAGTAGTACTATCCTGTCAGGAGCTATGAGGATAAATACATAAAGTGGACCACATTGTAGCAGGGAAGGGACCAAGACGTGTCGAAGTTTATCAATGTTTTTCATACCCTTCGCACGAATTTGGGTATCAAGGATTTTGAGGAACATTTGGTAGTCAAGTATTGCGGCTACCTACACAGGTACATCTAGGATGATATGGAGTTCCTGGACATCTCCTCGCACAACACAATGTACCGATACTCCATCAAGGTCGAGCATAATATTAAACATAAAAAGCGAGACTTTGGCTCTGTGAATTTGAAGCAAGGGAAAGGTGCCCTCATACCACATAACATAGGACAAAGCGAAGGTGGCATGACCCTGGAAAACTTGTTAAATTCGTAAGAAAATAGCATCACCGCAAAGCCGAAGAAGGACATGGGAAAGTGGTGTGAGTTCCATAAGAGCTCCACTCAAAACACAAGTGAGTGTCGAACCAAGCAGTGATTGGTGGCCGAGATGAAGGCTTCTGAATCAGATGCATGTCCCAACTCTGAGTTAGAAACCAACAATGGGAATGAAAAAGGGAAGCAAATTATTGATGCAGAGCCCAATGCCACCATTTCCACCATGAAGATCTAGAAGGAGGAACTTGAAGATCCAGAGGAGGAGGAGCACCTCTTCCACTCCCATATGTGGGTAAAGGGTTCCCTGCTATAGTTCATTGTCAACAGCGGGAGCCAAAATAACCTCATTTCAACAGAGGTCGTGAAGCGGTTGGGCTTACCAACCACAACACACCCATAACCGTACACTATTGGGTGGCTTCACCAAGGATGAGATCTTCGCATGAGCCAACAATGTCACCTTTCATGCAGCATCAAGCCCTTCACGGATGAGGTATTATGTGACGTTGCTCCTCTTGATGTTTGTGATGTATTATTAGGCAAACCATACTTATGGAAGCACCCTGCTATGTATGAGTCAAGGCCTCGTACTGTTATTGTTACCTTGGGAAATAAGTTGTACAGGATACACAAGGTAGAACTGCCTACCGTCATCTCTTTGGTTACTGCAAAACAATGCAGTAAGCTTATTTTCTAAAACCGGGAAATATGTTTCCTGATGATATGCCATCAGGGAAAGAAGAAGACGGGGGCCATGAACTCTAGACAATGCCTCTAAGCACAAAAACAACAGATGCACAAGGTCATGGAGGAGTACGAGGACATCTTCACCTCCACTACAGGGGTTCCTCTGCACTGTCAGGTTAGGAACTCCATCGATCTGACCCCAGGTGCATCATTTCCCAAGGACCAATCTATTGGTGCTCTGTTTTGGAGAATGACAAAATCAAGAGGCAGATTCAGGAGCTACTATAGAAAGGTCACATCTGGCATAGTTCATCACCCTATGGGAGCCCGATCGTTTTGGTACAAAAGAAGGATGGGACTTGGAGACTCTGTATTGACTATCAGGCACTGAACAAGATCACTGTATGGATTGATGACCTTCTGGACCCACTAAAGGGGGAAAAATATTTCGATAAGATCAACTTGAAGTCTGGATATCACCAGGTACCATTTGAACCCTTTGATGTGTGGAAGACTGCCTTCGAAGCTAAGGAGGGCCCTTTTGAATGGTTGGTTATGCCTTTTGGGTTGACGAATGCTCTTGCAACATTCATGAGGCTGATGGATGACATCTTGTGGCCATTCACCAACTCATTTGTAGTGGGATACTCGGATGACATCGTGATCTTCAACCAAAGTTGGGAAGAGCACCTCCACCACATCCGACAGTTCTCCAAACATTAGGGCAACATAAGTTGTGTGCCAATTTGGAGAAATGCACTTTTGGTATGACCCAGGTTCAGTATCTGGGATACATTATTGATGAACAAGGAGTGCATGTGGATACAGCCAAGATCCAAGTCATTCATGATTGGCCAACCCCAACCACTATAATAGAGCTCCGCAGCTTTCTGGGTCTTGCCAATTTCTACCACAGGTTTGTGTTGGGATTCTCTCATATCACTTAGCCCTTAAGTCAAGTCACCAAGGGAGGAGTCAAAGAAAAATTCTTTTGGTCTGAATCTCAATAGAAGTCATTCGCAGAATTGAAACATTACCTCTTCTCTGCACCAGTGCTCACATTACTAGACTAGCAACAACTATTTGAGATCGAGATAGATGCCTTTGACTATGTTATTGGGGCAGTTCTTACTCAACAAGGCCATCCAGTGGAATCTCACAGTGAAACACGTTCAGAAATAGTTGGGAATTATCCCACTTATGACAAAGAGATGTATTCCATTGTGAAAGCCTGCCGACAATGGAATCATTACATTTTGGGGAAGGAAACGGTCGTCTACATAGACCATCAACCCCTACATTTCATACAAACGCAAGGGAAGTTGCAGAATGATCATCATCTAAAGTGGTCCACATACCTGCAACAGTTCCATTTGAACATCAAGTATAAGAAGGGAAACACCAACAATGTTGTAGGCTGCCTCAACTGGCCATCGATCATGGCGTTAACCACCATGCTCAACTCTTGTGGGCACATGACTTCTGATTGGCCACTTCTCTACAAAAGTGACCTAGAATTCGGCCACACATACCATACGCTCTTGGAGCATCAACAAGTTCCATATTTTCACCTCGAGGATTCATTGTTATGCCACCTGAGACAACTTTGTGTTCCTTCAAGTGAGTGTGCCAAGTTTATTTGGGAAGAACGTCGTAGTCGGGTCACTGGACATTTCAGGATCGAGAAATAGTGGAAGTATTGCAAAAGTATTTCTATTGGCCGAATCTTCGACAATATTTCGGGAAGTACATCCGATCCTGCACTACCTGTGCCATTACCAAACCGACCATAAAGAAGCAAGGCCTTTATACTTCGCTACCTACCCCTAGTCAACCTTGGGAATCCATCTCCATGGATTACATGTCGAGCCTTCCTTCTACTAAGCATGGAAATTACTGTGTTTTTGTGGTCATCGATAGATTCTCAAAGATGGCAGTTATGGCGGCATGCAAGAAGAATATCATAGTAGAAGCCACTGCTAAACTCTTATTTAAATGAGCGTGGGTACACTTTAGGAGCCCACAATCTATCATATCATATTGGGACAATAGGTTCCTCAGTACATTTTGGTCTAGTCTCTGGTCAATGGTGGACACCAAGCTCACTAAGTCCACAACTTTCCATCCCCAAGCTGATGGCCACACAAAGGTCTTCAACAGGATGATCGTACACATTCTGTGCATTTACAACTCAAAGCATCCAAGCACATGGGATGAGATTCTCCCCTATGTTCAACACAACTATAACTAGTATCTCCATAGCTTGACTGGCCATAACCCTTTTTGGGTGGGCTTGGGATTCCAACCACTATGTCCCATTGGTGTGACCATACCATTTGCAGCTACTCAGGTAGATTCATCTCATGTCCAATCCGAAGCTGACAAGGAAATCGACCTCATTGAGTAGATTCAGCACATCCGCAAACATGTCCATGACATATTGGATAGAGCCAATGCTAAGTACAAGTAGCGGCATGATCAGCATCGGGTGCCACACAAGTTATAGGTGGGCGACAAATTTTGGATACATTTGGAGAAGGAGTGCCTCGTTGGGCCCCACCGCAATCTTCTCTTGCTCTGATATGGGCCATACACCATCACTAAGGTAGTAGGGGACAATTAATTTGATCTTAGTATTCCACCATTCCGGTCTGCACCCAGTTTTCAATGTGGATAACCTTCATCCCTACTTTCCACCATTGTTGGACACATCTGACATTGAAAAACAACTCACACCAACAAAGTTAAACCTAGACTGCATGGACCAAGCCAAAAATGATCGGATCATCGACACATAAATCAAAAAAACCCGACAACAAAGGATCCAAATATATCGAGTTGTCAAAGTAGGCCAACTCCTCCACCAGGGAAAGTGGCTCACCAGGGACCAAGTTTAGTAGAAGTTTCCTCATCTCATGGAGGAACTCAATGAAATGGTAACCATTGCTTCCTAAGTGGGGAGGAATGATCCAGGTGGATATTGGTGGTCACCTTCCTATTCTACTTTGACCCCCACCATTTTTTCTTTCAGTTTCCTTAATTGTAGCACAATTTACTATTTTTGGTAGTTTTTTGGGTCCTGAATTTTCGGAGCTATTTTGAGGCCCTAAACGATTTTTTTGGGAAAATCGGAGCCAACATGATACATTGATTGATATTGGCCATTCAAAGGTTGTATCCCTCTGATAGATATTTCTAACGAGGTGTTGTGCACATCAAACAAAAATCATATGCCAATGTTACGACCCCGGTAAGTTGATGTACCGATTTTCCCAAATGGGGCCCATAGTTTGGTATTTCATCTCCTAGGGTTAGGTTTTTGGATGTTTAGGGTTTTCCATTGTTTATTAATAATAAATATGCCTTTGATCCTCATTGTAACATAGTTTAGAGGCATGCAGCCGCCACATCTCTTCTCAAAGATAAGATACCATCACTCGAGCTAGTCTTATTTCCATTCTGTTTGTAAGCATATTTCAGCATTTGATATTAATGAAATGAAGTGTTATTTCTACTAGATCTTTTTATTTATGGTTATATCTATAATTTGTTGCATTCATGTTTAAATATGGATTAGCTAGTCCTGAAAGTAGTATTGTATATGTCCTCTTCGTTGATGCATACCTGATGGTATCCTAGTCCCATATCAATCTTTGAGAATGTTGTTGCTCCCTCCGACTGATCAAACAAGTCATCAATCCCCGACAATGGGTACATGTTCTTAATCGTCACCTTGTTCAACTTCCTATAATCAATGCACAATCTGGGAGTACCGTCCTTCTTTTTCACAAACAATACTGGTGCACCCCAAGGCGTTATACTTGGCCTAATGTATCTATCGTCAATCATTTTCTTCAACTGCAACTTGAACTCTTCTAAATCTATTGTTCCCATCTTGTATGGTTCTTTTGATGTTGGTGCTACCCCTGGTACCAACTCAATAGAAAAGACCACTTCTATGTGAGGAGGAAACTCTTTAATCTTTGCCGAAAACACATCCTGACACTGTTGTAATACGAGGTACCTATTGAATATTTATGCATCCTCAACATCCTTACCTTTGTCACTGAAAATATGGACTGCAAACATTATACACCCTTTCTTACAACTACGCTTAGCTTGCATAGTGGTGACCATGGTCACTGATGTAGGATTCTTCTTTCCCTATTTTGTAGCTCATTTTCACTATGTATAAAATGTGAAAAGAAAAAAATTAAATATTTAAAAAAAAAGTAAAAAAAATTCTCATGGAATAAAATTAAGATTGTATAGGAAGGAACTTTTTTTTCCAATTAAAAGGGAATTTATTTTCAACTGATATAGCGTAGGATCATTATAATGCATGCGCTTTGGTGGGGCCTAGTGAGAGTCAAAGTTTCAAGGTTATGTGTTGGAAAAATTCATTGCACGATGTCGACGATGGTGTCGACCTTCCCCATAGGAGAAACCCAACATCAAAACAAGAGCGAACATTATCAAAATGGGTGCCTTCATAAAGACATCAGCAGGTAAACCACATTTTTCTGATCAATGATCATGATCTTCTGTGGCATCACCCCCTAATGGGCCTGCTTACTACTGTGGGTAGTCTCGTGAGAGGTAAGGGGGTGCCACTAGAAGCCTATGGAAGGTGAGTGTGGTATAGCCATGTCACCTACCACATCACCACCACGTCATCCACATCACAACCACATCATCCACGTCATCATCCTATACACCTGCCACCTATTCATTTATTTTCATTTTCCTCCACTCTTTTCTTGTTTCCCCATAAAACCCCCTTTTTTTGCTAAATATCACTTATTTCTTGCGCATGCTGGAGCATCCCCAAGTAAACCTACATTCTCCATCTCATCAATTTCTAATCCAACTTCGTCTAAAATGTCTAGGTATTTATCCATTGTATGTACCCCACTCAGTTGTTCAAAATGTCAAAGAAAGTTTCTATGACGAGTGTCGCCACCCACATTCTCCTAATGGACACAGGAAGAGACTTATTTGACCCTGTCTACTCATTGAAATTGATGTAGCTTTGTAAAAACATGTGGGCTAGTCAATTAGACTCCCCTATATGCTCTACTCTTGTAAAATCAAAGTTATTTTCTGTCATTATTTCTCAAACATATGTTTACCCAGAATTTATCACATGGTTGGTCTCTTTCCTGTATCCTTAGAAATGTTTTATAATGACTTCACTAGGGGGGAACATTTTTAAAGTTTCTTCCTTGTTAATTCAGCAGGCCCTTGATTTTCCACCCTCAAAGCATTATACCTATTTTTCTGAAGAAACCCTGGTCTCTGAGTTCCAAAACTTTTCGGGAGGAAACTATGCTAAATTGTCCTTCCACCTCATGCAAGTTGGAGATGTTTTATATTTAGGACCAACTATATTCCCCCTAGATAGTTTTGTCAAAGAAGTTAAACTAGTTTTTCAAGTAATTGCCAGGGTTTTGGGGAGCGAAAAATACTTATAGTATTGAACGTGCAGTTACAGGATTGTTTAATTTGGTTATGTAGTGGGTGACTCTTAACATACCAAATTTTTGGGAGGCTTTAGTGAATTCCGAACTATCAAATTTAAATTTTACTAGCTGTTTCAGATTTCCATCTTTGTTGATTTACTTCTTACTTTATGTTCATGTTGATAAATTCATGCGTTTAGGGATGAACATAATGGATTTTCATAGAAAGAAATAGTCAGTGATAAACTTGACAGACATTATTAGACGTCATCTTGACCATGAGGGTTGTTAATATTTCATTGCCTCTTTTATATCATTTTCCTACTCAGTTATAAACAAATATTTCCCACCATGCCTCTTGCCAAAAGCCCAATCCCTTTTAGAACTCAACAAAGATGTCAAAGCGGGTGATTGGTTCTAGTTTGAAGATTATGTTGAGATCAAATTATATGGAGCAGAGGTTTCCCCTTACATGCTTCCTTCTTTTGTACCAATGAGATTATTTTCTTTAGAGTTTATTAGAAAAAGTTTGAATGTAGATCATGTTCATTTGGTACCAGCAAATAAGAGGTATTTATTCAAATTTCCCAAAATTGTTGGGCCATTCATTGTTAATCATAAATAGGCTATGAAAGAGGTTGAAGATATGCTTAAAGGCATGCATCTTTAGCAAGGGGATAAATGGTCATATGATCCTCATTAAATTATTTCGAGTAGAAGGGCAGAGAATTCTTATGCTCCTTATATACATGAACCAAGACCAAAAGTCAAAAAGTTGGCTAATGGTGGTAAATATGTAGCACAAAAGGGAATGGAGGTTGAAACTCCTCATCCTGCAAAAAAATTATTAAAAAGAAGAATTGAAGAGATCATCGATTAGGATGATGAAACTACTCACAATTCCAAGAAATTTAAGATACATGAGAAAGAAAAGGAGTCTGAGCCTCTAGTAGGAAGTTCCTTTAGTGTAGTTGGTTTGCAATTACAATTGGGAGAGATGATATGCACACCTTCTTCCCCTATTCCTAGAGATAGTCAATAGAGCTCTGTTTCTATTTTGAAGGAGTTATATGGTCAAATTGAGGAAACTAATAAGAAGATCAAGAAAAATGTTGTGTCTCAACTTGAAGCTCAATCTGAATCAAAGTACCACACCATACTGTTATCAACCATGGATTTGGAAACGAATCAACTTAAATGGTCCTTTTCTTATCCTTCTACTTTGTTTGTCTCCTTAGCAACATGTTTTAAAACTGTGAATCTAACTGTGGATGCAAGGGATATTCCATTGCTTGAAAAGATCAATTTGCATAGGAAAACCAGAGAACTAATCTACAGCGATTTGAGCAAAACATCAATGGTAACAAGAAAAACAAAGGTCTTATTGGGGAAGGTAGTTAATCAATTGAAGCTAGAAAAGGAAAACCCCAGAGCCTTGTACACCGATAATGAAGAAATGAAGAAATTGATTGTTAAGCTTGGTGTAAATCCTGAGGATATATTTTTTGTGCAGAAGCTTTTGCAGGCAGCAGAGACATAAATTCAAGTGTTGAGAAAGAAGTTAAAGTTCCCCGTGGTTGAACATGTTATGGCCCTAGAGGTAGCTCAGGTTGAAAAAGAAAAATAACTTCTAACTAAATAATTACTAGAGAGGAAAAATTAAGTGGCTACCTTGAAGGAACTCAATGCTAATTTGCAATAGAGAATGGATACCCAAGTCTGTACGATTTTGGTACAACTAGATTAAGAAGATCCATCTAATAAACTAATAAGGGTTATGAATGAATTGAAAATATCAGAGGATGAAATGAAGAAAATTCAGAAGAACCTCGATGACACCAAGGAACTATTGAAAGTTAAAGAGAGGCAACTTACTATGGCAAAAAATAGTGCATTACAATACCAATAATATTATCAAACAACCTGTAATGAAATTAAAGACTTGAGAGAGAAGGTAAAGGGAAATATGTCACTTATATAGGCGGAAGAGATAATCTAGAATGATATCATCCTTCAAGTGAAGGCTATTTGGGATTATATGTTGATCATAGAAAAAGAGAAGGTTGTTGTCAAAGACCTAGAAAGCAACATTGTTGCTCGCAAAGTGAAATCCCAATGAAGTGCCCAGCTAGTAAAGAAAATGATTGATTTTCTTAATTCCAAATCACCCCAAGAATTAGGAAGTATTCAAGTTGAATATAGGACAAATGTAGTGTTAGAAATAAACAAAATGGTTCAGAAAACTAAAGAGGAACAATTAGGGTAAATCAGGAATTTGTTCAAAAATTCAATACAAATTTTGATAAAAGGATTAGGGAAGGATTTCCCTCATGTTGGGATCAACAGGGAAATTTTCTTCCATGGGAAACCTATGAAAATTTTCTAGTAGAAGAAAAGAGTAAGATTTATTCTTCCCATGAGAAAACAACAATTCTGAAGGGGTATACTATTGTGAATTAACTTCACATATATTTTCAATTGTCACGGTTAATTAAAAATCTCTTTATAGAGCTACCAAATTAAAGTTGGATAACCAAATTTAGGATGGCTTATGCAAGGTTTATCAAATGCCCGAGTTCAGACTTGACAATATGGAAAATGTTTAGGGAATGGATGTCTCCAACAGTAGGAGCATAATTTGGACCTTCTACAAGTGAGCCTGTTCAATAATTACAAGTGATCCAATGAAAATTGGCTACTTGTTTTATTTCATGAAATATTCAAAACAATGTATTTTGTAATTTTGAGTCATAATTTTATTGTTATTTTTTAAAAAAATGCAAGTCCTCATAAGGGCCGAATAGAGCTTAAATTAGTTTCTAAGGTAGTTTTAGAAGTTTGTGATAGTTAATAGTTCTATAATTTTCACCCTTGTAACTACAAAAAAGACTTTGGAGAACCATTGGGGGTTCTGAAATTTTGACTTCAGAAAGGAAAATTTTCTATGTAATGTTTCTACCTTTTTTCTTGTAGATTCAATAAAACGTTCAGGGTTATTCCAAGCATATATTTGAAATTGATATGTGTTCTTGCTCATTGTAGGTCATGTATCGTTCTTTTTCTTTTGAAAAGAGTAATTAAGTTGCTGGTTATTTTATATAATACATATTTACTGAACTCACAATACCTGTAAGCTTTAAATTAAATAACCTTAAAATGCTCTCCTCTTTTCTATCAGTTTGTCTTTTTGTCTTTCATATATTATGCAAAGGTTTAAGGCAAGGGATTATGAAGTAACAATCTTCTATTCTAAACCTTGTATCATTTCTTTCCATCACCCTACTACAACTTTAAATCATTTTCATTGTGATTGAGGTCACCTTGAAAGGTATTTTCATCCCAAGAAGATTCTTATAACATTACCTGTGAAGCATACCTCTAAACTATCATAATGGGACAAAAATAGTATTCATTATCCTTTTATATGGATTTCCTAGGCATTGACCTATTCTTAGCCAGAGGTTGTCTCTAGGGTTACAACAACTTTTGGCATTGTTTCTGTGGAACGGAGAACGAAGTTGTTTTTCCCAGGGTTTGTTTTGGAACCCATTTCTTTTTTTGGAGAGCAAACAAAGTGGGTTGGTTGGGTTTTCTCACTAAGTAAAGTTCCTGGCTCCAAGAGGGACTTACACGAGGTCAGACACCTTACAAAAAAAGGCTCCAATCCTATCCGATCTTGAAAAATTAGTTTCTCAATGGGTTTGGAGAGAAAATTCTCCAAAGACTCCAAGTCCCACTTTGTCAACCCCTAGCACTAGTTATTTTCCTCAATACCCAAAGTTCATTATTCTTTAGAAAAAATTAGATTTTTTCTGAAGGTAGTTCAATTTCTCCTAAATCTATTTTTCCTGGGCCTAATCTTGGAAAAAGTCCTTTCGAGTCTATTTATTTTGTATTTCTTGCTATATCAGAAGTTGAAGAATAAAAACTATTTATTTTTCTACTTCATACGAGATTTTCCCTGCAATTTCTCAACCAGTGCCTATATTTGTGGTTCCACCTCCTCCTTTTGTGTTTCAAGCAAGAAACTCTCCTCTTCCATTCCAAAATCAGAATATGGCGATTCCAATATTTCTTTTAAACCAATATGCTCCTCTCAATCTGCCCCAACCCATGAATGTTATGCCTCTGGATTATTTGAGGTTGCTACCAAGATTCACCAGAAAAGATGACATAACAACATAAAAGCATGTAGAAACTTTCTGTGCTTCTGGAGAAAACCTGAATGTGGAGTATCTTGAAGTGTTTATGATATTATTTGTATAAGCATTGGATGGGGAAGCAAGAAAATGGTTCAATAACTTTCCAGCTAATTCAATCAATATCTGGGAGGAATTGGAGAATTCATTTATACAGAGATGGGGAGAAAAGAAAGATCATGAATATTTTGTAACTGGATTTAATGCAATAAAGAGGAAACTGAATGAAGAAGTGATTGAGTTTATCAAAATATTTAACAAATTGTATAATAGTCTCCCTTTATAGATAAAAACCACCTCCTTCTAGTGCAAAAGTAGTTTTTGCAAGAGCATTCAAGTCATATTATGGTTTTACTTAAAGGGAAATATGGTCTCCCAACTTAGACCAAATTCAGACTGATGCATTGGAGATTGAAGCTAATCTGTTTACAATGGGAAAAATAGAACCAAAGTCAGAAAAAATAGATAAAAAGAAGGGAAAAGAAGAAGCAGGATCTTCCAATCATATCGAAGATTCTCGTGATAAAAAGCTATATGAGATGACAAAGGTTACCAGAAATTTATCCAAAAAGTTGGTCAAGCTCGAACTAGATAATAAAAATCCTCCTAGAAAAATTCAACAAGGACAAAATAGAAATTTTAATCCTCAGTTTAGAAGAGCACCATTGCAAATTACGCAGAGGGAGAAGAAAGACCAGGATCAGGTTCAACTTTGTTTGTACATTAAAGATGAACCAGAAAAAGCAGTGGAAGAGACTCTAAGATTACAGGAGAATCAATATTCTAATTTGTTAGGAGAAGGAATATATGATGAGGATTCAAATCCCGAGCCACAAATTGCATTAGATGGTGTAGAGATTGATGAAAATTGCAGGAATTTTATAGATTTAATGCAGCATAATTTCATAAGAGGTATGATCTCAATTCAAGGAAGAGATCGAGGACTCGGGATCATGTAGAAGAGCAGGAAAATATCTAGCTCAACAGACTGTGCCAAAGATAGATGAAAAGGGGAAACATTCTTTGAGAACAGTTCATGTTCAACAAGAAGAAACTTCTAGGAGCCAACAAGTTAAAGTGGCACAGGAAAAACAAGTCCAACAACCTGTAATAAGTCAGCAAAATGTGCAAAAAGAGAAGCCAATAGAGGAGGAGAAGTCCAAAGCAGTAAAGGAGGCTCATTCTTTCAATATTCAAAAAGAATTCGAGATGATCAAAATACCTATTCCATTGACTATGTCGGTGAAACAATCTTCTTACAAAAGGAAGATTTCAGATTTTATCAATTTATCTCAAACCAATGATGTAGCAGATACAAACAATTTGTAGGAGGAGAGGCCAGTGGTGATGTTTGCCCTCACGTGGAGAAACAAGATTCTTCAACTCCTCTTTTTTATATTTCTCTTCTAATACATACTTTTATTCTTCATAATTGTATGTTGGATTCAGGGGCTTCTCACAATTTAATGCCTCTCTCAGTGATGAAGCAGCTAAATCTCCAAATCACTAAACCATACAACTATTTATATTCCTTTGATTCCAAAATATTCAAGTGTGTTGGACTTATTAAATAAATTGTGGTCTCTCTGGCTCAAATTCCATCTAGAAGTATTGTGATGGACATGGTAGTGGAAAATATTCCAATTTGATTTGGAATGTTGCTTTCAAGATCTTGGGGAGCTAAACTAGGAGGAGTAGTGAAGATGAACTTTACTTATGCCATCATTCCAGTCTTCAGTGGAGAACAAAGAAGACTGTACATGGATTCTAGGTTTGTAAGGACTATCACAAATGAAGGTTCAAGTAATTATCCTATTTATAGTGAGGAGAAAGATTATTTTTCTCTTTTGTTTTGCAAGTACCTGAATAAATTGCTGAAAATACAAAGGTGTAGGTTTCTTCAATAGTCTACAATAAAGAAGTAGTAGTAAGCAGAGTTTGGAATTTATATTTTGATGTATCATATTCAAAGGAAGGGAATGGTGTACGTGTTCTTCTGCTTTCCCCAAAAGGTGAGATCATTCCTCTTCCTTACAAATTGGAATTTGTTTCTACCAATAATATAATAGAGTATGAGGCTCTGATTCTTGGTTTGGAATCTCCTAAGAATATGAATATAGAATGTATTAATGTGTTTGGAGATTCTGAGTTAGTTATGAAATAGATAAAAGGGAAGTGCCAAACAAAGCACCCAAGGCTTAGAGCCTACCAGAATGAAGTTTGGGACCTAGTGGATAATTTATTTTCAGTTTTAAATATTCAATTTCTGCCCAGGAAGGAAACAAATTGGATGATTCACTTGTAGTGGCAGCCAACACCTTTAAACCTCCACAAAATCCTAAGTTGAGGTATGAAGTTGAGGTTCAAAATAGACCTTCAATACCAGACAATGTTAAATATTGGTAGGTATTTGAAGATGATTAATAAATCAAATGGTTCTTGGAAGTGGTAGGTGAATTGTCTAATTCAGAAATTGATCAAGAAGTAGAAGTTGAAGATAATGCAGAGCAAGGATTTAATGATGAACTACAATGGAATAATTCCATTGTTGGCCAAGAAAATGTTCAATTCAAGGGTAATGTGATTCCTAATGGTCCGGTACCCCTAGAAAAATTGTTTGATGCAAATGATGTTCCAGTAACTATCAATAAGAAGAGTTGGAAGGATGATGTTTAATATTGTAACCTTGGAACTGAACAAAAACCCAAACTTGTGAAGTTGGAAAGGGCATTTCTAAAGATTATAGGCATAGGTATGTGGATATTTTTAAAAACTATATTGATGTTTTTGCATGGTATTATGAAGACCTGAAAATTTATGACACAAACATCATACAACATAAGATTCCCTTGAAGCTAGGGGTTAGACCATATAAACAAAAGTTAAGATAGATCAACCCTTTTCTTTTTCCTTCAATAAAAAAGGAAGTAAAGAAATTATTGTAGGAAAAATAATTGTTCCTTTGAGGTACTCAAACTGGGTTGCTAATTTAGTACCAGTGGGGAAGAAAAATGGAGATCAAATTATGTATAGACTTCAGAAATCTGAACAAAGCCTCACTGAAGTACAATTACCCTCTTCCAAAAATGGATCATATTTTGCAAAGATTCATGGGGTATTAAATGCTATCCATGATTGATGGGTTCTCAGATTATAATCAAATTGCAGTGCACCCATATGATCTGAAGAAAACAACCTTCACAACTCCATGGAGAACCTTTATGTATGAAAAAATATCATTTGATTGATGAATGTTGGTGCAACCTTTCAAAGAGCTATGGATATAGCTTTTGTGGGAGAAAATAATAATTTTTTTGTCATATACTTAGATGAAATCATAGTATTTTCTAGATCAAATGAAGGGAGTCATAATTGATCCAAAGCAAGTAGAATTAGTTAGTAATATAACTCTGCCTAGAAATAAAAAATAAATTCAGGTTTTCTTGGCAAGAATTAATTTCCTTGGGAGATTCATTCCCAATTATGCGGAGATTGTTAAAGAAATCACTAATATGCTAAAGAAGGATGCAAAAGTTAAATGGACCCCAAAAATTAGTGAATATTTTGCTAGAATTAAAAATTCTTTTGGTGAAGAACCTATTTTGGTAAGTCTTGATCAGCAGAAACCATTACAAATTTTTTCTTTTGCTTCACCTTCTACTATTGTAGTTGTTCTTTTACAGAGAAATCGGGACAATACAGAGCAACCAATAGAATTTTTCAAAAAAGTATTAAGATATTCTGAGTTGAAGTATAAAATTTTGGAGAAAAAAGCATATGCTTTGGTTAAATCCTTAAAGGCTTTCAGAACATATGTTTTATAGTCTCAAATCATTGCATATGTACCAAACTCAACTGTGAAAGATGTGTTGATGTAGGGTGACAGTGAAGGAAGAAGGGGAAAGTGGATAGCCAAGATTCAAGATTATGATATGGACACTAAGCCCACAAAATTAATAAAGGGACAGGGATTAGCAAATATTTTAACAAAAGAAAATTATCAGGCAATGGGGATTAAGTGGCTTGCACAAATTTCAAAATCAAAATTTGATGATGAAAATGGTAAAGAGAAGGAACCATATAGACAAATGCAATATAAATATATCTGCTCTGATTGGTAGAAAAATATTGTTCATTACTTGTCATTCCTTAGTTTCCCAAATTCCATAGGCATAAAAACATATAAAGCAGTAATGTTGAAAGAACAAAATTATGTGATAACAAATGGCCAGCTATATTGGAAAGATCATGTTGGAGTTTTGAAACTTTGTCTCATAGAAGAGGAAACAATTGAAATGTTTAATGAGTATCATGGATGTTCTTGTGGAGTACATTATAATTGGAAGGTAACAACACATAAAATCTTGAAGGATGCTTTCTATTGGTCGACTTTATTCTCAGATGTTTATAAATTGGTTAAATGTTGTGAAGATTGCCAACTTTTTGTTGAGAAGAAAAAGTTAGCACCACTGCCATTAATTCCTTTGTTTTTTGAAGAGCCTTTTAGGAATTTCGGATTGGATTTCATAGGGGAGATAAATCCACCTTCCAATGAACAACACAAGTGGATTTTAACAGCCATTGATTACTTTACAAAATGGGTGGAAGCAATTGCAACTAGGAAGGCAACTCATACAATGGTGATCAAGTTCCTAGAAGAAAATATTTTTTACAAGGTTTTCCTGCCCTGATAAATTGGTTACAGACAATTCCCAAGTATTCAAATATGCAAAACTAATTAATTTCTACCAGAATTACAATTCCATTCTTTCTCTTTCTACCACCTATTACCCTCAAGGAAATGGGTTGGCAGAATCCTCCAATAAAGATCTGGTAAGGATACTCAAGAAAACAATGTAGAAAATAAAAAGAATTGTTATTCTCAGTTAAAATTTTCCTTATGGGAAAATAGAGTAACTACCAAAAGGTCCACTTGTAAGTCACCTTTTGAATTAGCATATGGAGCATCGACTATTTTCCCTAGTAAATTAGCCAAACCAATAGTTGCACTCATTCAAGATGTTGAAGAGGAACCCAATGCATGAACTCGAAGGATTAACCAGCTAGTAGAACTTAATGAGAATAGGGAGAAGGTGATTGAAAAGTAAATAAGCTATCAAGAAAAATGAAATTTATTTTTGACAGAAAGGCCAAAGAAATCATTTTTCAGCATGGGACCTTGTCTTGATATGGGATGGAAGAAGAGAAGATAAAGGAAAGCATGGAAAATTCAATGCTTTGTGGTTTGGACCTTTCAAAATAGCAGAAGCCGGAGCCAACAATACTTTCATTTTGGAAAAATTGGATGGATAAATACTATAGCTACCTATCAATGGGCAGTATTTGAAAGACTACTTTCAGCATTGAGCATTTTTAATTTCCTCCATTGTAAATATTGGTTTGACCAGTGTAAGTACCCAGTGAGTTTTTCATTTTGATGTTCTAAGATATAATATGAATCCATGCCTGAGGTGAGGGAACTAATCTGCGGTTCTTATTGTTTTGTTCCAAAACACTATCCCTAGGTGGAGCCAGATGTTGTAGCTCATTTTCACAATGTCTAAAATGTGAAAAGGAAAAAATTACATATATATTTTTTTGTAAGATTGGTAGGACTACATCTTAATCATGTCCAAATTCTCACCCCCGTTGGGGGGGATAGCAAAATCTTTGAACCCAAGACTTTCGGTTCGGTGAGACTTCATTTCCATGACCATTTCCAATTGAGCTATTCTAAGTAAACAAAAAAAATTACATATTTCAAAAAAAAAAAAATCTCATGGAATAAAACTAAGATTGTACAGGAGAGCACTTTGTCTTTAGATTAAAGGGGAATTGATTTTTGACTAAGATAGCACAGGATCGTTATAATGCATGCGCTTTGGTGGGGCTCGGCAGGATTCAAAGTCAGAAGGTTAAGTGTCGGGAAAATTCATTGAATGATGTCGACAATGGTGTCGAGCCTTCCCCAAAATAGAAACTCGACCTCACAACAAGAATGAATGTTATCAATGGGGGTGCCTCCATAAAGACATCAGTGGGTAAACCACCTTTTTCTGATCAATGATCATGATCTTCTGCAAAATCACCCCCTAATGGGCCCTCTTACCACCATGGGTGCTCCCATGAGCAATAAGGGGGTGCCACTAGAAGCCTACAGCAAGCGAGCGTAGTATAACCATTTCACCTACCACATCACCACCACATCATCCACATCACTGCCATGTCATACATGTCATCATCTCATATAGTCATTGGCTCTTCATTTAATTATTTTATTCCCCACTTTTTTCTCGTTTACCCATAAAACCCCATTTTTGCTCTAAAGTTCACTTATTTGTTTCTCTTGCTGGATCATCCTTGAGTACACTTGCGTCTTTCAGCTCATCAATTTCCAATCTGAAATCATCTAAAACATCCAGGTATATATCCATTGTGTCTACCCCACTCAGTTGTTCAAAATGTCAAAGAATGTTTCTATGGCTGGTTCCACCATCCACATTCCCCTAATCGACACACAAAGAGACATATTTAACCCTGTCTTCTCTTTGAACTTGATGGAGCTTCGTTAAAACATTTTGGATGGTCAATTAGACTCCCATATATACTTTGTTGCTGTAAAATTAGGGTTATTTTTTGCCATTATTCCTCAAACATATGCTTACCCATAATTTATCACCTGGTTGGTCTCTTCCCTATATCCTCAAAAATATTTTGTCATGAATTCATTGGGACGAACATTTTTCAATTTTTTAACTTGTTAATTCAGGAGGCCCTTGATTTTCCACCCTCAAATCATTATACCTCGTTTTCTGAAGAAACCCTGGTTTTTGAGTTCTAAAACATGTTTGGAGGAAATTATGCTAAATTGTCCTTTTACTTCATGCGAGTTGAACATGTTTTATCTTTAGAATCAATTGTATTCTGTTAGGCCCCTATACTAGTAGTGTAACCCCTTATTTTTATTAGTACAACCCACTTATTATATTGATGTACCCATGTAGTGACCATATTGTTACTATTGTGCCACATAGAAGCCCACTATTGTTATTATTATGCCCTTACATTATTATTCTTATGTCGGCTCTGATTATGTTATGACCCCTTAGACTCCTATCTATAGAAAGGAGGTCTTTCATTTGTATCATCCAAGAATTTTTCATTTATGTAATGTAAAGGAGGTTGCCCCCTCGAAGAGGCTAAATTCTAAGGCGTTGATCTATATTTTCTATATTTTCTTAAGCTGGTTTCATAACATTTGGTATTAGAGCTTTGGATTCTAGGGTTTCGATGCTCCAAACAAGTCATCGTGGAAGTTTTGCTATAACTTTTTTTCTATGACGTTTCAGAAGTTGCAAAAAAAACCCATTTGAGAAGAAATCGTGCTGAACCTTGGGTCCAAATTTTAGAGCTGTTCGCGCTACATTTGCGGAGATATGATATGAGGAAGTTGGTCTTTTTGCAGACTCCTAAATTACATTCCAAATAGGTGACCTGGGGAAAAGCGTCATAACTTTCTCTCTGGGGATTGGATTGAAATTTCGTCAGAAGGTATAGAAAGAGGACAGACTATAGTTTCTTGTATGCATTTTTTAGATCCAAAGATCGAAACAGTGACTCGTGGCACGTCGTACAAGTTCGCTCTACTGAACTAGTCTATAATCAAGTCACTGTGGGAGATTTCGCATAACTCTTCCTTGGAGAATCCAATTTGGATCAGACTGGTGGCATTGGAAAGAGGACACAGAGGGCTACTACAGGTCACAATTTCAGAACTTAAAGATCTGAAATTACAGAGTTAAAGTCGTTTCAAGATCAAGCTCCTAAAATCAAGAAAAAGCAAGATGAGGAAGTTTGATGGCAAGGATCCGGTAAATTAGATACTTCAGATGGAGCAATATTTTGATCTACATGGTGTACCACTGTTGCAAAAGGTATGTATTGCATCTTCATACTTAGAACCGGATCAATTTTTATGGTATGAAGGGCTTTGTTCTCGTAAACAACTTGTTACGTGGTCAATTTTCACGGAGGAAATGATAGCACATTATGAGGATACAAAGAGCAACACCACAACAATTGAAAAGAGTAAAAGGGCTTTGTGAAATATTGGAAAGAAAAATTATGGAAACGAAGAAGTATACCACTCACAACTATAAAGGTGGAAGTGTTGTTTCTCCCAACCTTCCACAACCTACAAGGGTTACACCACAACAATTGGAAGAAAAAAGAGAAAAAGGGCTTTGTTACAATTGTGATAGCAAATGCACTAAAGGTCATAAGTGTGCTGAGAAGAAATTATTTTACATAGAATATGAAGAGAAGGAAGAAAAGAATCAAGAAACATCAAAAGAAGAGGATATACACCAGGACGCCACCCTAGAAAAAGAAGAAATGAATCAGACCATATCTCGTAAAGCATTGGCAAGAATTACCACTCCTCAAACTCTCAAGATAGAAGGACATATCAAGAATAAAAAGGTGCAAGAAGTGAAAGATCACATCGAGAAAGAAGAAATGAATCCAACCATATCTCGTAATTCATTGGTCGAAATTACCACTCCTCTAACTATCAAGATAGAAGGACATATCAAGAAGAAAAATGTTCAACAAGTGAAAGATCACATTGAGCATCAAGAAATGAATCTGACCATATCTTGTAAAGGATTCGAAGTGTTATCACTCAGGTTGTCCTTTTGATCAGCGCAAAAGGATATGGCTGAGGTAACCACATACCAATATTTGGACTGCAGGTTCTAGCCCACCTGCAATCAGAGAGGGCTCTCTCTTTCTGATTTAGCTTTGTTGAAGATGATTTTAGGCTAGCTATTGAGTTCAAGGGGGTTTTGTTTAAGTTTTGGTGGGAAGGATGATGCTTTCAGGTAAAGAGGCAAGGATAGCATGAAATTTTTAGAACCATCGGGCGTGGAGTCAAGGAGTAGGACTGTTGGTGCGTTTTCTTGGTCACAAGAAGGAATATGGAGCAAGCTAGCTGCGTATGAAACAATCACTCAAGGTAAAAAGACGGATTAAAGGCTAAGGAATGAGGGGAAATTAAGAATCTCTCATTCAGGTTAGCAGAAAGAAGATAAATGAGCCCTATCTAGGAGCAGTTAAGAATTCCTAGATAACAGTCATTCATATGTGAAAAAGGTCAAACATGAGCCATAACAGAATTCATATTTATGCCTAATTCAAGAAGAAAACATTAAGAAGCCACAAAAACTGAGCATAGAGTGCGGCTAAGCAAATTCTAAACCAATCCTTTGTTCTGTAACTTAAGCGTATGTGAAATTTGAATAACAAAGGTAAGAAACACTTATTGATTCATGCTGCAACACAAGAATTCCACATTCAATTCCTCAGACCATTAGACACAGAGCAGACAGCCATTCCTCCAAAGATTTTTAGCAATCTTTGATTAAGTAAAACATCTCAGATATCTAGTGCGAGTCTCTAATGAAGAATATCAACCAACCAACCCTTAAAACAATACAGAGGGTGGTATATATAGGGAAAAATGTCCAAAATTTTCTATTACAGTTTGACCTAAACAGGTCTGAAAAAAAATGATTGCTTTAACCTAATCCTATCCAGAAATAAATGCAAGAAAATATCTTTGAGCTGCGCTGAGGGCAGCCGTATCAAAACTGAGTTAATGTGTTGTCGTCGGTGGCTTGGTGCAGTGTTTTTGTAATAATTGTGCTTTGGGCTTCGATCCATTGCTGTTCGGCGGCATTAAATTCTTTAACTGTGATTTGAGAGCTTTAATGGGCTTACACCACTTTATTTGACTTTTTTGGAGGCCATTTAATGTTAAGCTGCCTTGGGCAATGAAGATTTCGATTAAAATATTCAACTGATACTCTTTGCCACTCCATCTTTCCTCTGATACTCTTTCGCAGTTGAATCGGGCCGTTTAATGTCTTCTGAGTGCTTTAGACTGTCCCATCAATCTTTCATGGCCTCTATTCGGCCCTCTGTTGCTTTAAAAACTGCGTTTGCCTCTTTCTGAATGCTTCGCAAAGAAAAAAGGGTCATTCTATGCCTTTCGGGCTTTCTGGGGGCTGCACGATGAAGGTCTTTCCACTTTGGCCCATTTCCCGTAGCCATGCGCGATTAATCGCACATGAAAAACTGCCTCAGAATTTGAATCCGAGCTTCCTAAGCACGATTTTTACCTTCGCGCCTTTTTTGCTGATGACGTCAGTGAGTGGGACCCAGTACTGCAGTGACGTGGTAGGGTGACGTCAGCAGGGTGACGTCAACATGTACGGCGGGTAACGTGGCATTTACACGGTGGCAGTGACATGGCAGGAGGTCGACGCAGGTTGATGACGTCAGCAATGACGTCACTGGGCGGAGGACTTGGCGCTGACGTCACCTAGGGGAGGGCGGTTTGGCGGTTTCAGGCGCACTGCCTTGGAGCAAAAGTGGTATTGTGAGTGGGGCTCCGCCACAACTGGGAGAGCGACGCGTGGCGGGAGTACAGCAGGAAAACCGTCGAACTCCCGGACGCTAACCATCGACGACTTCAGGGATGAAAAGGCCCACCCGCCATTGATCTGGGGCGTAGGCGATCAGGCGGTTGGCGGGACAGGCCAGGCGGTGGAGGGATAAGGGACAGGGCCCGTGCACATATTCAAATATTGATATAGCACCGCGGGGGTTTAATAACTTAGGAAATGTGGGTTTTTGGGGGTTTTAAAAGTGAGCGGGGCAAATGTGTTGCGGGCAAGACCTTAGGATAAAGGGGAAACATGGGTTTTTCAGGTTTTGGGGTTAAGGGAAAAGGTTATTAGTTTGACCATAGGTCAAACTAACTCCAGCTAGGACACAGATGGGCTAAAAATAGCCCCAGATGGACTGCTTTTTCCTGGACTTTAAGAAAATATTGCTATAGTGCCAGGGAGGGGAATTTTATAATATTTTTTGGGATTTATATAGTTTTTGTAGGGGAAGGGGAGATAGATAGGGAGCTATATAATAGAATTAGTAGTTAATATGGAGGTGACTAGGAAGCACTAAGTGTGTGAATCTTAGGCTATTTTAAGGGGGGAAAGTGACTTATAGAGGAGGAATGAACAATCCTTGAGTGAATCAGATCTTCACCAAGGAAAATGATACGGAGAATGATGAAACTAAGAGGAATCAAGCAGATCTTGACCTCTTCAGGGAAGTTAGTGAGTGATTTGGGGATAAGGGAGAATGGGGAAGTTAGAGATATCCAGCTTGAGCTCCTCCAGATGAAAACTGCTTCCAACTTGTGATCTGAAAAGATATAACACTTTGAAACACAAAATTGATCACATATCAACATTATGCAACCTCAAAAACTACCTACCCAGCCTACTTACCTAGCATTTTTCTTCTTTTTGGTTTGGGTGCACTTAGTCTTGCAGACCCAGCTTTACAATTTTTCTTTTGACTGTCCTCCTATCTAAATCTACACTTATTTCTACCAAGGGCCCAGATTAAGCAGTTGGACTCCTTTGATTCTCTACCTATCTACAAATCTGCCAAGATTAAGCTGTTTGGACAGATATCATTCTCTATATTCTAAAACATGAAATTGAAACCTAGAGAGGCCAAGATTAAACTGTTTGGACTTACCTTAACTGAAAAACTCATCAAAATTGGAATACAGCAGTGGCATTTGGACTAGCACACTTTCATGGCCTCTCTTCTGGAAATATGGAACCTTGCAGCATGAAAGATGACATATTTTGCATGTAAAAAATGTCAATCATGAAATATGAACACCTGTTGCAACAGGAGGCTAACAGTGGCTCCACTTGGGGATGGCTTTTCCTTGTGAAAAGCCAAGAACAGCAGGTCAGATTGCCTTGATCTTCTGTTGTTGCTGTAGACTGGAAACACTTCTTTCTGCTGACTGTCAAATACTTGAAACTTTGGAATAAGAACAGCACTTCCCCTCAACTGAATTTTTATGAACTGTATAGCATCACCTGCTTTCTTCTGCGTGCTTGATATTATATAGAATGTTGCTTGAGGATTGGCCTTTGAAAAACATAGATCAAAACTGATGTATTTCCTTTAGCCTTGGTCTAGAAACAGTTGCTGATGTAAACTGAAAATCCTTCTTTCTTTTGCTACTGTTTGACTGAATACTGCAAGCTGCAAACTTTTGCTGGGGTTAATGCAATGACAGAGATCTGAAATGGAGGGCTTGCTTTGTCTGAGTCTTCAAAATTTTGTTGTTGCTCCTCTAATATTTGGACTGCTTATAAAAAATAAAAACAAAGTGCTCATATATACAAATATCACTGTACAAAAGATATATACAAAGCTGCATTGAATCCCTTAAAAGGGATCATGGTAATGTTTCAGCATACGGCCATTAACAGGGCCTTCTTCAACAATGCTACTCTCTATAGATTTGAGAAAATATGTGTTATTTCCCTGAACAGCAGAAATAACGAATGACCCTTTCCATAAAAAATCAAACTTTGCATGTTTTCCCTTGTCTTCTCTTCGTGAATCCCACCTTAGAACTTTGTCACCAATGTAGAAATCCTCAGCCTTAACTCTCTTGTCAAACATCTTTTTGAGCTTCTCTTGCAAAGTTTGAGCTCTATCATAGACCTGTTCTCTGGTTTGCTGAAGATGAATGGTCTGATTGATTCTTCGTTGGATGTCATTTGGTTCAGCCTGAATCTCCTGTAACAGTCTGAGAGTAGGGATGCCCAAGGATGAAGGAAATCTGGTCTCCATGCCATATACTAGCTCATAAGGGCTCATCCAAATGGATCTCTTCGTTGAAAGTCTGTCTGTCCATAGGGCATTTACCAGCTTTTTGTGCCAGTTCTTCTTGTTTTCTTCTAGCACTTTCTTTATGATGTTGATGAGGCTTTTGTTGGATGACTCGGCCAAGCCATTACCTTGAGGGTAATAGGCTGTAGAGTGGCCCAAGGTAATATGAAATTGGTGGCAAAAATTGATCATCTTTTTGGATTTGAAGGCAACGGCGTTGTCAGTAATGATCTTCTCAGGGCAGCCAAATCTAGAAATGATATTGCACTCAAGGAATTGGATAATGATGGTGTCATTGGCTTGCCTACATGGGATGGCTTCAACCCACTTGGTGAAATAGTCAGTGGTTGTTAAGATCCACTTGTGCTGGCCAGAGGAAGAGGGGTGGATTTCTCCAATGAAGTCAAGACCCCATTGTTGAAAAGGTTTTTTGGTCAAGATGGGTTTAAGGGGCAAGGGCAACAACTTTCTTTTGCCCTCAAAGATTTGACATTTATGACATGACATGGCAAACTTCTTTACATCTGCAAAAAGAGAGGGCCAATAGAAACCAGCCCTTAAAATTTTATCAGCAGTGGACTTCCAATATAGATGTCCTCCACAATCACCTGCATGGAATTATTTCATGACATTGTTAGTTTCATTCATGGTTAAACATTTAAGCAATATGCCTTCATGATTTCTCCAAAATAATGCACCATCTATAACACAAAACTTTAAAGCCTTCATTTTCAAAAATCTTTTCTTGGTTCTGGACAATCCTGGGGGAGAAAACAGGTTTAACATTACAAAACATATATCAACATATCATGGAGATTGCGAAAAGGTCTCACTGATATGTGGAGTCGCCAGCTCTTGTTCATTGTCCAGCTGGTTAATGTCTAAGGCTTGAAAGTTTGTTTCGGACATCAGTCTGGCTAAACCTTGTCCCTTTATCAGCTTGGTTGGTTTTATTTGTATGTCATATTCAAGGATGTTTACAATCCACTTGCCTCTTTTGCCTTCTGATCCCTCTTGGGTTAGTATGTCTTTTACAACAGCATTTGGGACATAGGCAATCACATGTGAATATAAAATGTACACTCTGAAATCCTTGATGGCCTTGACAAGGGTGTAGGCCTGCTTTTCCATGATTGGGTATTTCAAAGGGGCATCTCTTAAGGCTTGGCTGAAAAATGCAATTGGCTTTTCAGGTCCCTGTTCATCCTTTTGCAAAAGGACAGCAGCTAGAGTATGATCAGATGAAAAAGAAAATATGATAAAATCTTTGTCAAACTGTGGGCTGGTGAGGACAGGGGTTTGGGTTAAGGCAGATTTTATACTCTCAAAGGCCTGCTTGGTTTCAAGAGACCATTTTACCTTGGCATCCTTTTTTAACATGTTGCTTAACAGTCTTATCAGCTCGGCTAGATTTGGGATAAATCTCCTTAGGAAATTGATCTTTCCAAGGAAAGCTTGCAGCTCCTTTATGTTTCTTGGATATGGGATTTGGAGGATGGCTTGGATTCTTTCAGGATCAATTCTAATCCCATCCTTTGATATGATGTGGCCAAGTAATTTGCCTTCTTCAAGGCCAAAGAGAGACTTCTTGGGATTCAAGGAAATGCCATATTTCCTACATGTCATGAATATTTGCCTCAAATGTTTTAGGTGCTCCTGATCAGATTTAGAAAAAGGGGTTAAGTCATCAAGGTAGACAACTAGGAAATCATGTATTTCCTTGGCAAATGCAATATCCATTGCTCTTTGAAAGGTAGCACCAGCGTTTTTAAGTCCGAATGGCATCTTCACATACTTAAATGCTCCCCACGGTGTGGTAAAGGTTGTTTTGTCTTGGTCATCCGGGTGAACAAGTATTTGATTGAAACCTGAGAAGCCATCTAGCAAAGAGATTCTATATGACCCCACTACTCTTTGTAGGACATGATCCATTTTGGGCAATGGGTAGTGGTCTTTTAGGGAGACTTGGTTTAAATTTCTCAGATCTACACAAAGTCTAATTTCACCTGTCTTCTTTCTTGTAGGAACAAGATTGGATACCCATTCAGAAAATCTGATGGGTGCTATGATACCTGCTCCAAACATTCTTTTCACTTCCTTTTCAATCAAAGGGAGAAGCATGGGATTGATCCTGCTCAGTTTCTGTTTGAAGGGTTTCTGGTTTGGTTTTAAGGGAATGGTGTGTTGAATTACTGAGGTGTCATAGGACTTCAAGTCCTCATAACTCCAAGCAAATACATCTTGGAATTCTTTAAATAAATCAATATACTAGGGCTTTTGATAAGGTGGCAAATTTTTGGACAGTTTGATCATTTTTGGATTTTCTGTTGTCCCAATGTTGTGTTCCTCTATATCATAATTCAATGGTTGCATTTTTGGTTTTTTAGGAACATCATTTGCATCAAACATGTCTTCTAACGGAGTTAGGCCAGCAGGAAAAAAGTTATCCTTTAAGTCAATGATCTCTGCCTCTGTTTTGGCAATTTCCTCCAAATGCATCTGTTTCGGCTCTTTTATGTTTGTATTGTCAAAAACAGTTGGGTTTAGGATTTGTTTGGTTGTTATAGCTGTTACAGCCTGCTGATTTTCATTTGTTTGCTGTTGTTCATCTGTCATAGCATCCATGTCAATGTTAATATTTGAAAACTCATGCTCAAGAGTAAGGAAATTGTTAATCTGGGCATCATTCTCGAACACTTGCCAATCTATAACATTATTTGGGATAGCAGGCCTATGTTTTATCTCAGCAGTAAAGTGGTGATTTGGCTCAAAGGGAAGCTTGCATGTACTAGCAAAAGTGGCTAGGCTGTGTGCATGAATGTTATGATCTCTTGAGATTTTGGCAAGCTTGGATTCAGTGAACGCATTGAGTATATTAGTGGCAGTAGTCCTATAGGCTCTCATTCTATTGTCATTGGTAACAAAGTTACCTTTCATCTGTTGTATGATTAAATCAGAGTCACCTAGAATAGACACTTTTGCAGCTCCTAGAGCTTTGAGCAGTTTGAGGCCTAAAAGCATAGCCTCATACTCTGCCATGTTATTTGTGCATTTGAAATTTAGTCTGTAGTCATGGCCTTCTGCATGGCTGTTATGTGTGTTGTGAATCCAGACACCTGCCCCTGCTCCTAACTTGTTGACAGATCCATCAAACTCTAAATACCATGTGATTTCTTGCTTGTGGTTAGTACTAAGAGTTTCAACCATTTTCGGATTGGGCAGATTTGCAGTTTCTGTTTGGGGAGTTTCTTCTTGTATGCTGGTTGCATTAACTGTTTTGACAGTTTCATCAGTATGGGCCACCGATTCTTCATTGATGTGTGTGTCTTGTTGTAAAGCCAGCGGCTCATCATCAGTGGGAGGACTTGTTTCATCATTAAACAAAATAAAAGAATCCATATCATAATGGATTGAGTAAATGGGAAAATTTTCAGGCTTGCTCTCACTACTTACCACATATTTCATGAGTGTTTCTCTGTACAGTCTCTTTGGTTTCCCAAAGACTGAAATAGTGGCATAGGAGAGGTCTAATTGAAGGGATCCTTGGACCTTTGCTCCACATGATCTTGATAGGAGCATACCGTACTTTGGTGGGATGTCAGCCACCACCACATCCATGAGGATGGTCTTGTTGGGATATTGGACTAAGGAGACACACAAGTCTTTGATGAGGCCTAAACATTTGACTTGACTTGAGTCAAATGAGAATAAATCTTTGTAGGGCGTTGTGATATCAAGGTTCAGCTTTTCCATAACGGCTTTGGGCATAAGATTGTGCGACGCTCCTGAATCAAACATAGCATTGTGCAAAACTTTGTCATGTATATGCAAACTGACATAAAAGGGTGGAATAGGTCCATATGTTGACTTTCCATTAACTTCTGGACCAAACAACAGTTCAGGGGTATCATATAAAACATTTACATCATCCTTGTTCTTTGGGATTCGAAGTGATCTTTGAATTTGTTGCCTATAAACATCATGTTTGGCAAGTTCTGAGAGGGGGATGGATATCATAAGTTTTCCAATCTCTGCTTCTAAGTTAAATGATTTTTCATATTGGGTTTTAGCATTGTGAGAGGCAGGCTTTCCTTTTTCCAGTGGAGTATCAGAGATTTCCTCCTGTTTGTCAGTGCTAAGGGAAGTAATTGCTTGCGGTTTTTCAGTTTTAGGAGGGCTTTTTGGAATGTTGTTCAAATTTTCTTTCGAGGAAGAAAGTGGCAGAGGCTGGTCAATAGAAGGCTGCATTTGTGTTATGTCCTCTACAGTCACTTGATGCAGGTTTGGGACAGGTCTATTAGCAGGTTCTGTTATGACAGCCTTGCCTTTAGTCTTGTTGGGCTGTTTGCCATCCTTTGGTTTGCTAGGTTCAGAAATATCAATGGTCCTAGTTCTCAGTTTATATTGTTTGTGTACTTCATACACAGCAGTATCATAACCTTGTTTAAAATCAAAAGACTCACCAGACTTAGTCTGAAATTGATTACAGTCATGCTCATCTTGGTCTTCTTGGCTCAGGAAAGTTTGATGCTCACCCTTTAGATCCATCAGATTCATGTGAGTGTCTTCTATGGGTTCACTAGAAGTGGATGCCTTAGCATAGTTTTCTTGGAAAGGGGGTCTTATGTCATGGTCTGGGCTTGACCTACCAGCATTTGTGTTCTGTGTTTTCCTAAAGTTTGGGTTCCTTATGGTATTGGACTGTTGTCCTTCCCAAGATGATTTCCTCTCAACACTCTCTACTCTGTCTCCCAACCTTTGCATGCCACTGATAATAGCATCAAGCTTTTGCTCTAAGGCTGAGGGTTCTTCCTTAAAGGTGGTTCTTCTTTCCATTCTAGCTCTGTTTCTTTTGGCAATTAGGTTGGCCTCTACGCTAACAGCAACATTTTGCATGTCTGTAAGGGTTTGAGGGGCTCTTTCCTTTAACTGGTATGCCATATCCGAGTCGAATCCATCAGGGAATTTATACAAGGCAAGGTCAGGGGGTGGTCTTAAGTTCTGTGGTATTGCATTATAGACATTATTGAACCTTGCACAGTACTCCAAAACAGTCTCTTGAGGACCTCTTTTAATTGTATCATATTCAACTAGTATGTGCAAGGGGTCTTTCTTTTTCTCCCATCTCTTGGTAAAGGATTGGTAAAGCTCATCCGGAGTGGTTATAGAATTTGCAGCAAGTGATATGAACCAGGTTCTTACATCACCTGTTAAACTTTGAACAAAAATTTTCATTCTTACGCTGTCATCATCTATCTCGTAGTTCTCAAAATAGTCTTGCATCTTCTTGGTATGCTGTAGGGCTGTGCAAGGACCGGTACTATCAAAATATGTGATTTTAGTTTGGTAATCTTGAGGCAAAGCCCCAGGATTAGCAGATAATTGCAGGGGTGCATATCTATTGGCCATATTCACAGGGATAAGTGGAACAACAGGAACAACAGGGACAACTAGAACAGCTGTAACAACAGTAGTGGTAATAGGAGTATGTGAAGTGAATGGAGGTGTGGAATGAGTGCTTTGAGATGTAGATGATGAACAAGGGGAAACAGGGTTTGAACGGAATAAAACTTTAACTGGAGTTGGAACACAACTAGGGTGAACTGTTTCAGGAGTATTATCAACAAAATCTTCTTGTCTATCTTGCTTCCTAAGGATCTTTGGGATTAGATTCGGATTTTCAAAAGCAGCTGGGGGATTTGGGTCTGGATTTGACCTTGTGTAACGAGGATTCTTCTTGGGAGCCAACTTCCGAATTTGTTTTTTTGGTACTTTTCTGCGAACGTTTTTAGAATTAGCAAGGAACCGATCCGATTTTGGAATAGCTGTCTATAGCCTAAAACTAGCATGAAGATTGACTGAAACAACTTTTATTTACTTCTGTTAATGCAAAGAAAAAACAGTTTCAAAGGCTTCGTGGCTGCTATTCAGGCTTCATCTGTAGTTTTAAGGAATATACAGCAATTAGAAAATCGATTTGTCCCCAGTGGAGTCGCCATTATGTTATCACTCAGGTTGTCCTTTTGATCAGCGCAAAAGGATACGGCCGAGGTAACCACAGACCAATCTTTGGACTGCAGGTTCTAGCCCACCTGCAATCAAAAAGGGCTCTCTCTTTCTGATTTAGCTTTGTTGAGGATGATTTTAGGCTAGCTATTGAGTTCAAGGGGGTTTTGTTTAAGTTTTGGTGGAAAGGATGATACTTTCAGGTAATGAGGCAGGGATAGCATGAAAGTTTTAGAACCATTGGGCGTGGAGTCAAGGAGTAGGACTGCTGGTGCGTTTTCTTGGTCACAAGAAGGAATATGGAGCAAGCTAGCTGCGTATGAAACAATCACTCAAGGTAAAAAGACATATTAAAGGCTAAGGAATGAGGGGCAATTAAGAATCTCTCATTCAGGTTAGCAGAAAGAAGATAAATGAGCCCTATCTAGGAGCAGTTAAGAATTCCTAGATAACAGTCATTCATATGTGAAAAAGGTCAAACATGAGCCATAACAGAATTCATATTTATGCCTAATTCAAGAAGAAAACATTAAGAAGCCACAGAAACTGAGCATAGAGTGCGGCTAAGAAAATTCTAAACCATTTCTTTGTTCTGTAACTTAAGCATATGTGAAATTTGAATAACAGAGGTAAGAAACACTTATTGATTCATGCTGCAGCACAAGAATTCCACATTCAATTCCTCAGACCATTAGACACAGAGCAGACAACCATTCCTCCAAAGCTTTTTAGCAATCTTTGATTAAGTAAAACATCTCAGATATCCAGTGCGAGTCTATAATGAAGATTATCAACCAACCAACCCTTAAAACAATACAGAGGGCGGTATATATAGGGAAAAATGTCCAAAATTGTCTATTACAATTTGACCTAAATAGGTCTGAAAGAAAATGATTACTTTAACCTAATCCTATCCAGAAATAAATGCAAGAAAATATCTTTGAGCTGCGCTGAGGGCAGCCGTATCAAAATTGAGTTAATGTGTTGTCCTTGGTGGCTTGGTGCAGTGTTTTTGCCATAACTGTGCTTTGGGCTTCGATCCATTGCTGTTCGGCGGCATTAATTGCTTTAACTGTGATTTGAGAGCTTTAATGGGCTTACACCACTTTATTTGACTTTGTTGGAGGCCATTCAATGTTAAGCTGCCTTGGGTAATGAAGATTTCGATTAAAATATTCAACTGATACTCTTTTCCGCTCCATCTTTCCTCTGATACTCTTTCGCAGTTGAATCGGGCCGTTTAATGTCTTTTGAGTGCTTTAGACTATCCCATCGATCTTTCATGGCCTCTGTTCGGCCCTCTGTTGCTTTAAAAACTGCGTTTGCCTCTTTCTGAATGCTTCACGAAGAAAAACGGGTCATTATGTGCCTTTCGGGCTTGCTGGGGGCTGCGCGATGAGGGTCTTTCCACTTTGGCCCATTTCCCGTAGCCATGCGCGATTAGCGCTATCGCGCATGAAAAACTGCCTTAGAATTTGAATCCGAGCTTCCTAAGCACGATTTTCGCCTTCGCACCTTTTTTGCTGATGACATCAGCATGACGTCAGTGGGTGGGACCCAGTACGGTGGTGACGTGGCAGGGTGACGTCAGCATGTACGGCAGGTGATGTGGCATTTACACAGTGGCAGTGACGTGGCAGGGTGACTTGGCAGTGCGGTGGCAGGAGGCCGACGCAGGTTGATGACGTCAGCGATGACGTCACTGGGCGGAGGACGTGGCGCTGACGTCACCCAGGGGAGGGCGGTTTGGCAGTTTCGGGCGCACCGCCTTGGAGCAAAAGTGGTATTGTCAGAGGGGCTCCGCCACAACCGGGAGAGCGACGCGTGGTGGGAGTACGACGGGAAAACCGCCGAACTCCCGGACGCTAACCATCAGCGACTTCAGGGATGAAAAGGCCCGCCCACCGTTGATCTGGGGCGCGGGCGATCGGGCGATTGGCGGGATAGGCCAGGCGGCGGAGGGATAAGGGATGGGGCCCACGCGCATATTCAAATATTGATATAGCGCCGCGGGGGTTTAATAACTTAGGAAATGTGGGTTTTTGGGGGTTTTAAAAGTGAGCGGGGCAAATGTGTTGCGGGCAAGACCTTAGGATAAAGGCGAAACATGGGTTTTCCAGGTTTTGGGGTTAAGGGAAAAGGTTATTAGTTTGACCAGAGGTCAAACTAACTCCAACTAGGACACAGATGGGCTAAAAACAACCCTACATGGATTGCTTTTTCCCGGACTTTAAGAAAATATGGCTATAGTGCCAGGGAGGGGAATTTTATAATATTTTTTGGGATTTATATAGTTTTTGTAGGGGAAGGGGAGATAGATAGGGAGCTATATAATAGAATTAGTAGTTAATATGGAGGTGACTAGAAAGCGCTAAGTGTGTGAATCTTAGGCTATTTTAAGGGGGAAAAGTGACTTATAGAGGAGGAATGAACAATCCTTGAGTGAATCAGATCTTCACCAAGGCAACTGATATGGAGAATGATGAAACTAAGAGGAATCAAGCAGATCTTGACCTTTTCAGGGAAGTTAGTGAGTGATTTGGGGATAAGGGAGAATGGGGAAGTTAGAGATATCCAGCTTGAGCTCCTCCAGATGAAAACTGCCTCCAACTTGTGATCTGAAAAGATATAACACTTTGAAACACAAAATTGATCACATATCAACATTCTGCAACCTCAAAAACTACCTACCCAGCCTACTTACCTAGCATTTTTCTTCTTTTTGGTTTGGGTGCACTTAGTCTTGCAGACCCAGCTTTACAATTTTTCTTTTGACTGTCCTCCTATCTAAATCTACACTTATTTCTACCAAGGGCCCAGATTAATCAGTTGGACTCCTTTGATTCTCTACCTATCTACAAATCTGCCAAGATTAAGCTGTTTGGACAGATATCATTCTCTATATTCTAAAACAAGAAATTGAAACCTAGGGAGGCCAATATTAAACTGTTTGGCCTTCCCTTAACTGAAAAACTCATCAAAATTGGAATACAGTAGTGGCATTTGGACTAGCACACTTTCATGGCCTCTTCTTTGGCATCTTCTAGAAATATGGAACCTTGCAGCATGAAAGATGACATATTTGGCATGTAAAAAATGTCAATCATGAAATATGAACACCTGTTGCAACAGGAGGCTAACACGAAGAAATTACCACTCCTCAAACTCTAGAGATAGAAGGACATATCAAGAAGAAAAAGTTTCAAGCAGAGAAAGATCACATTGAGCATCAACAACAAGTTCTCCAACTTTTAAAGGATAATGCCACTTCGGCACAAAATCAAATGAAACAACAGCTAGATCAACATCGTAGTGAAAAATTCTTTGATGTAGGTGATTGGCTATTTTTACTGCTACATCTCATGCAAGCTATTTATGAGAAGGAAATGTTGGCAATACTACATGCTCTTAAAAAATGGCGACCTTACCGAATGGGAAGACTCTTCAAGGATGAGGATGTGGAAGCATTATTTTGTGCTATTTCTATTATCCAACCAGATTGGATAAACGAAGCAAGGGATGAATGGAAGAAGGATGAAGAAGTATGGCCACTTATTCAAGAGTTGCAAAAGATCCCAATTCAAAAAATATTGACAGAAATTGAAGAGGAAGGAAAAATCATATCGGAACCTAGAGAAATCACAGAAACAAGAACCCGACAGCTACGAAATCGATCAATTTCAGAGTATCTCATCAAGTGGAAGAACTTACCTGCTGAAGATTCCACATGGGAGGATAAGAATTTTATATGGAAGCATCAAGAACTACTCAAGCGTTGAGGACAATGCTTTTTGAAGGAGAGGGGCATGTTAGGCCCCTATACTACTAGTGTAACCCCTTATTTTTATTAGTACAACCCACTTATTATATTGATGTACCCATGTAGTGCCCATATTGTTACTATTGTGCCACATAGAAGCCCACTATTGTTATTATTGTGCCCTTACATTATTATTGTTATGTCGACTCTGATTATGTTATGACCCCTTAGACTCCTATATATAGAAAGGAGGTCTTTTCATTTGTATCATCCAAGAATTGTTCATTTATGTAATGTAAAGGAGGTTGCCCCCTCGAAGAGGCTAAATTCTAAAGCATTGATCTATCTTTTCTATCTTTTCTTGAGCTGGTTTCATAACATATTCCCCCTAGATAGTTTTTCTAAAGAAGTTCAACTAGTTTTGCAAGTAATTGCGAGGGTTTTGGGAAGGGAAAATACTTCTAATTGGAACATGCAGTTATAGGATTGTTTAATTTGGTTATGCAGCTTGGAGTGACTCTTAACATACCAGCTTTCTAGGAGGGCTTAGTGAATTCCCAACTATCAAATTTAAATATATTCGGTTGTTTCAGATTTCCATATTTGCTGATTTACCTCTTACTTTATGTTCATGTTGAGAAATTCATGCATTTAGTGTTGGACATAATGGGTTTGCATAAAAAGAAACAACCAATGAAAAACTAGAAATACATTGTTAAAAGTCATCTTCACCATGAGGGTTTTTCAAATTTCTCTGCCTCTTTTATGTTAGTTTCCTACTCATTTATAAACTCTATCGCACCATGCCTCTTTCGAAAAGCCCAATCCCTTTTACAACTCAGTAAAGATGTCAAAGTGGGGCATTGGTTCCAGTTTCAAGACTATGTTGAGATCAGATTATATGGAGCGGAGGTTGCCCCTTACAAACTTCCTTCTTTTGTACCAATGAGATTGTTTTCTTTAGAGTTTATTAGATAAAGTTTGATAGTGGATCAAGTTCATTTTGTACCAA
This sequence comes from Pinus tabuliformis, assembly GCA_031772625.1. Classification (NCBI taxonomy): domain Eukaryota; kingdom Viridiplantae; phylum Streptophyta; class Pinopsida; order Pinales; family Pinaceae; genus Pinus; species Pinus tabuliformis. The sequence goes on along the minus strand of CM062820.1, from coordinate 1,209,878,002 downwards.
CAAGGAATGGATATTTATTCAAATGCCCATAATTGTTGGGCCATTTATTATTAATAATAGATAGGCTATGAAAGAGGTTGAAGATATACTTCAAGACAAGCATCTTTAGCAAGGGGATAAATGTTCATATGGTCCTCATCAAATTATTTTGAGGAGAAGGGTGGAAAATTCTTATACTCCTTATATACATGAACCAAGACTGGAAATAAAAAAAGTTGGCAAATTGTGGTAAATTTGTAGCACAGAAGGGAATGGAGGTTGAAACTCCTCATCCTATAGAAAAAGCATTAAAAATGGGTATTGAAGGGATCATTGAGCTGGATAATGAAACTACTCACAGTTCCAAGAAATTAAAGATACATGAGAAAGAAATGGAGATTGAGCCTCTAGTAGGAAGTTCCTCTACTGTAGCTAGTTTTGAATTACAATTGGGAGAGATGATATGCACACCTTCTTCCCATGTTCCTGAAGACAGTCAACAGAGCTCTGTTTCTATTTTGAAGGAGTTATGTTCTCAAATTGAGGAAAAGTATAAGAATATAAGGGAAAATGTTGTTTCTGAACTTTAATCTCAATTTGCATCAGAGTACCACACCAGGTTGTTATCAGCCATGGATTTGGAAAGGAATCAACTTAAATTGTCCTTTCTCATCCTTCTTATTTGTCTATCTCCTCAGCAACATGTTTTAAAACTGTGAAACTAATTGTGGATGCAAAGAATATTCCATTGTCTGATAAGATCAATATGCACAAGTAAACTAGAGAACTAATCTATCGTGATTTGAGAAAAACATCACTGGCAGCACACAAAAAAGAGTCCTTATTGGGGAAGGTAGTTAATCAATTAAAGCTAGAAAAGGAAAACTCCAACGCCTTGTACACACAAAATAAAGAATTAAGAAATTGATTTTTAAGATCGGTGTAAATCCCAGGGATAGATATGCTATGCATAAGATTTTGCAACGAGTAGAGATAGAAATTCAAGTGTTGAGAAAGAAGTTAATGTTTCTTGCAGTTGAACATGTTATGGCCCTAGAGGTAGTCAGGTTGAAAAAGAAAAAGAGCGTCTAACCAAAGAGTTGCTAGAGAGGAACAAGGAAGTGTCTACCTTGAAGGAACGCAATGCTAATTTGTAGCAGAGAATTTATACCGATGTCTGTACAATTATGGTACAACCGGATTCAGAAGATCTAGTTGATAAACTGGCAATGGTTATGATTGAATTGAAAATCTTAAAGGATGAAATGAAAAAATGCAGAAGAACCTGGATAACAATAAGGAATTACTGAAAGTTAAAGAGAGGAAATTGACTATGGAAAAATACAATGCATCAAAATACAAGTAAGATTATGAAATGACCTATAATGAAAGCAAAGACTTGAGAGAGAAGGTAAGGGGTAAAATGTACCTTATGCGGGCTAGAGAGATAATCTGGAATGATATCATTCAGAAAGTGAAGGCTATTTGGGATTATATGTTGATAATAGCATAAGAGAAGGCCATTGTCAAAGACTTGGAAAGCATCATTGCTCCTCACAAAGAGAAATCCCAACGAAGTGCCCACCTAGATAAGAAAATGATTGATTTTCTTATCAGAATCACCCAGGAATTAAGAAGTATGCAAATTGAAGACATGATAGAGCTGGTGTTAGAAATAAACAAAATTGTACAGAAAAACTACAGAGGAAAAATTAGGGGAAATCAAGGAATCTGTTCAAAAATTCAATACAAATTTTGATAAAAGGATTAGGGGAGGATTGTCGTCATGTTGGGATCAATAGGGAAATTTTAGTCCATGGGAATCCTATGAAACATTGCTAGTAGAAGCAAAGACAAAGATTGATTTTTCCCATCAGAAAAAAAGAGTTCTTAAGGGGTCTACTATTGTGAATTACCTTCACAAATATTTTCAATTTTTGTGGTGAATTAAAGCTCTCTTTATAGAGAAACCAAATTACAGTCACATACCCGATTTTAGGATGGCTCATGCAAATTTTGTCAAATGCCCTAGTTCATAATTGACAGTATGGAAAAAGTGCAGGGAATGGATGTCTCCAACATGTTGATGCCCCGAAAATCGTTGTATCAACATTGGGGGATAACCACCCGGTCCGAACCTTAATACAACTCCTTCTCCATTTGGAATGGTGGCTCCGACTGGGTATAATGGGACCAGTTTCCCAATAATGAATAAAAGAGGTGGATGATCGATTGATTATCTAATCTAACGATAGGTGAATAACTTAATCTATCAGCAAAAATAAAATAACTACTACTAATCTCGAGAACTATTATTCTTTGAAATGTAGCGCTTGATGATCTTTGTTTATTTGACAGGCATATAGATGACTCTATCTAATAAACATAGACATTTATTCATTCAATAATTACTTTGTTTAAATAGTTAAACAAAGTGATTAACACAATATTGCTACACTTATAATTTATATTATCGATACATATATGATCAAAAGAAAAGCATACTGTAAACATCCAATAGTGGAAGGAATAAAGAATGTTGTTAAAAACACATGCATATATCCGATAATAGCAAAAGCGATCAAATGACAATTCATATAAAAAGAATGAACTCAGACATAGATAATAGTACCATATGAGCTGCTAATCACTCCCAATATCAATCGCTATTTGAAATTCTTCTTCCGACTCAGAAATACTTTCAAACAAAGACAGTAGTGCACATCTGCATAAAAGCTTCTTTGTCAAAATCGGAATGATTGGCCCAGTTTTATAAAAGAATATGCCTGAAGTACAGTAGTGCAACTTCAGGTTTTAAGTCATATACAAAACTTACGAACCTTTCTAAATACATGAAAGGGTCTATAAATACTTAATTAAGCTAACTACCTATGAAACTAAAATCCTACTTAATTGGTATCACTTGATTCTGAATATCTCCTTCACGGCAATCTGGCAGTCGGCGGCATGAATCATCACTTAGGCTGTTTGCCTTTAAACCTTAGCTGGCATATCACAGGCATTGGTTCCACTTCTGGTGGTCTGTTGAGACGAGAATTGAGTTGGGCAGCATAGGTGGCATCCTGTATATTGGGAATGATATACCCGATTGCATCTGTGAGGCATTTGAGGGCGGCTCTCTGGCTATATGGTTTGACTAAGAAGAACCAATAGGTGTCCCATGTCAAACTGTTAATTCCTGCGATTAATCTCCCATTTTTCTCTAGTTCCGGATAACATGACTGCTCCAATGTTTTGGCCGCTGTCAATTTACCTGGAGTACATTGAGAAATCACGTTAGACAAGTAGAGAGTATCATTAATCAATTCAACCAAATTACTTGTGGTTAATTTGCATCTTGAAATTTCTCTCTCTGCTTTCATTAACTAGGACTGCCATTCCGTAAATAATATCTCCTTATGTGATTCTAGGATTTTTGGCAAATTAGCCGCCTGTCCTTCATCGGTGTCTTGCCACTCAAGGAAATTAGTTAGTGTTTCATCGGCTTGATCCAAGTCTGTTCTAGCTCTTTCTGATTTTTCACTTATTGATGTCGTCAAATCACATAAAGGTTTCGCCTGGGCGATTTGTTGACATAAAAGCTTTATCTGTGTTATCAATGCCTTGTTTATCTGTAATGCCTCTGCTCTGAATTCAGCTAGTTGTAGAAGATTCTTTGTTTTCTCTAGCTGGGCTGATAGTTGAGCAATTTGCTCATCTTTCGACTTCAGCATTTGTTCATTCGCTGATTTTAGTTGTGCCAATGCCTCATACAACACTTTATGCTTTTGAACTGCACTGTAATCAATCCTCTGTTTCTCTTCCTGCAATTGTTTAGTCAATTGATTATTTATTTGTTGTTGTGTAAACAATTGTCATTCTGCTTGCTCCGCCTTCTGTTGTGCCTTCGATAGTTGTGCTTGTAATGAAAAGATCTCTTGATCTTTTCCTTTTAATAAATTACTCACCTCTGATGCCTTGTCTATTGTCGTTACCGAATAGGCTCCAACATATTGGGATAGTTTTGTTAGGTCATCAGAGGGGTCAAATTCCTCTTTCCAAACCACATTGCCCGTCACTGTTTGTTCAGGGAATAGGGAAGGTTGATTAGTCCTTCTCCTTTTTCGCTGTCGTTTTACCACAACCTTGTGTCTTGGGCTGTAAAAGACATCTAAGGGAGGAATTTCTTCTACTTGCAAAATAATTTGATCGGAGGGATCCTTAGGGATTATCTCTACTTCTTTAGAACTGGGTAGGCCGCTGGTTCCACTTGGAACCTGTTTTGAAGTTGTCTCCTATGTGTCAGCCGCTTTTGATGTTTCGGCTTCCTTCGAGCACTCAAGATTGCTGATGATTGAGTCGAATTGCTGCCATTCCTGGAGAAATTTCGGGTCAATCTGGGCATCTACATTCACCTCTGTGCTGCTCTGTTCCTGCTCTTTTGTCTGGGCTTCCTCTTGTTTTTTCATATGCACTTCCTCCTGTTCTTTTGATGTAACAGGAGGTTCCTTAGTGAGTCGCTGCTCAGGCTCGCTTGATTCTGTCGTTGGGGTTGTTGCTAATAGATCTAGAGGCAGAGTTTGCAACCTCTGTTCTCTAAGTCTGTTGAATTCAACTAACCCGTCATCTTTATATTCCATTCTGGCCAGCGATTTAACTTGGGATATTGACTCGGTTGAGGAGAACAGGTCATCGAACTTATCTACTTTATGATCAAACTTTGTCAATTTTGCCTGTTCAAGTGCATTATAGGTGACTTTGTTGCGATCAAATCTCCTATTAGGAAGAGTTGCTAGACTTAATGCCTTCATTTTTTCAGCTTCTTTCTCTGCATGTTTAAGGTCATGCAAAGCGTAGACACTGCATCTTAGAGGAAAAGAGGGCCAAACCTACTTCTTTTTTTTCTTTAGAGTTTGTGTAACTCCTTCGGACATAATCTGATAGGCTATCTCCCTAGCCAACAGTTTATCAGGTACGTACAAAGGGAGGACATGAGGTTTGGCTTGGCTGCCGAAAATTCTTATATAAGTAAATTTTTCCTCTCCGAACCATCTTCCTATGGATGTCAAATCAACCCCTACTTGGTAGGAAATCTTAGGAGCAGGTTTATCAAAAATAAAGTAGTGAATGGGTAACATAAAACCATTGCAGACTTGGTATAAATGGTGCTTATAGTAAGTTTTCCACAACTTCTAATGGTATATATGAATGGGCATGGGGTCTTGTGGAGTCCACCTCCATCCAAGCACAGGAAATTCAGAATTAAAACACAGGGTGTCCAAGATATAAGCACTGTAGTAGAATGGGGGAATAAACCTTTCAGTGATGTGGGTTTTGCTTCTAGAATCAAGAACTGCGGTTGCTAGCTTATCTGACAGTACAGTTGCCCAATCCATTATTTCACTATTACATGCTGCCTCCATCAAAGGAACCATTTCTATAGTGAAATTTTCTGAATCATGTAACCCCCACAATATACACATCATTATCCCAGCATAACAATAAGGAGAACACAGAGAATCAACAGAGTACTTACCCGAAGACTCATGCTTTTGTTTTGCTGGATTTTTCCTCCAATTCCGAATGGGTTCGGATTCAATTTCGTTCTCTTCTCTGAATTTCTCCAGGAATGCCTTGTTTTACTTCTTCTCCGGTACAGGAAAATGATACATTTGCCGCAAATCATTAGGTTGAAATGAGCCGAAGATTCTCCCATCCATGGTGCAAAAGGTTCTGTCTGTAATTGGGATTTCTTCAATTGCCCACCTCACTACATCCGTATATGGGAGAATTTGTTTCCGGGATGCTATCCAATGAAGGAAAGAGTCGGCTAAATCCTTTAGAGTAGCATCAGATTTTCGAGTTGTATCTATTGTGGCTTGTACTGCTGTCACCTCGGGTTCTTCGGCATCAATCAAATTATAGGTACTTTTCCAAGTAGTTTTGCCGAGTCCTAGACATGTAGTGTCGGATATCAATCCTTTTCTTTTAGTTCCTGGATCAGCGATGAGTTGTCCTGTGGCTGGCGAAGCGGAGGCTATTGTAGTCTTTTTAGACTTCTTCCCCATTCTGCTTGAATCTACTGCTTCGGAAGAGCTCTGCACAGGAGTGAAAATGAACGTAATACAAAGAATTGGTAGTGCAAACCAAATATGAGCGAGATATATTAATCAATGCATGATGAAGGATTAAATTAAAGTGGCCGTGGATACAATCTGTGACAAGATTTTTTGGACTTACTATTCCATTAAATGGCCGTTAAAACCTGTCAATCCTTTAAATGCCCATCATATCGTTTATTGGCCGAAGGATTCGTTTAAGCGTGCCTTGGATGTTTTGGGGGTTGAGCGCAAGTGAATCGCTATTGGGAAGATAAGGCCTTTAATACGAATTAATCGTAATATCCCTGCTTTATCAATTTTTTGAAATTCGCGCTTTTAGCTTTATCGCAATCGGCCGTTGGGGAAAACTTAAATCGTTATATTGGTTCCTTTTGGAATTCCGATCGCCGATAGCGATATCGCATCGCATCGGAGTGAAAGGGAGTTTTGTTATGATAACTCGTTATTGCCGATATCCGATAGCCTTTTGCGTGTTGTCGCGTCGGAGAAAACCAATGGGTCTTTAAGTTATGCCTCCTTTGTCATTGCGACATGCGATCTTGCGATCGCTTTATCGCAATGATAAAAGATTTCTCATTTATATATTATAAGACCAAATAATTGGTTTATCAAAAAGGTTTTGTAATGTTTTTATTTTGTTTTTCGGATCTTTTTGAATAATACTAAGTTGATACCAATTAAAATAAAAAGGGGCCCATTTCATATTATAGTTTTGAGAATAAACTTGATATGAAATGGGGGGTTGTTGTAGAGCACAACAATTGGCGATTCGCTGGAAGAAACAGTTATCTCTGAAAAGTACGGAAATACTTAAACTTTTTCAAAATAGGAATCTCATCAAAGGGGAAAATTCTAATATAACTAGGTATATATGCATTCCAAATAAAATGAAACTATCTTTGCTAATTTCCTCTCTTGTTTAAAATTAGATACATTCTAAATTTTAAATTGGCTTCTATTGGTTAATAATGATAAAACAGAAAACCTTTCCAAATCAGCTTTTAGAATTGACTCCTTTGTCATAGGTAGAGCCTCTGCTGCCAGCAAACGTTCATAGTTTCGACAGGGATACCTTTTAACCATGTTATTGTCCATTGTCCCATCCATTTTAGAGTATGATTAACAGAATGAATTCAAAACATGCTTTCATATTTTTCATTTCTTTTTAACTTTTATGTTCTTTTGTAAGATAAAAAGCCATTGTACTGGTTTGGTGACCAGCTGAGTGACAATGCCATTCACTGGTAGTAATTTAACCGAACAAGCTGGCTCGTGATGAGACCCCTTGTCTTATAATCCTAAGCCATTACCCTATTTTGGTATGCAGTGTTGGTAATGTCGGTTAAACTATTTCCCTATGATCATGGTAAGCAGGCTTGTAATAAGACCTCTTATCTTTTATATCAAATATTTTAGAATTACACTCTGAGTAATCATAAGCTTTGGTGAGTGGGATGGACAATTTTCTCCTTAAGAGTAAATGGATGACAGGGTAAGAGTTAAAGATGCTGAAGTTGGATTAGTTCCTGTTTTGATATTGATAACCTTTTTGTGACCAATTTGAAAACATAAAATGATTTACAATACTTCTAAACTTTGAGAAGCGTTCACAAAAATTGAAGTGTGATTTCAGAATGCAATTATACCTAGTTTCCTAGAAATTATCCCTTTTGTTTAAGACTTCTATTATTTTAAAAGCAAATATCAACACTACTTCTTTTGAGCAACTTTTAAATACAGCAAAGGTCAATGGAAGATACCTTACAACTTTATTTTCTAATGGTCCTACAAACTACAAAATTCCACTAAACTAAAAAGGAGAAGGGGTTACCTCCTCAATTGAAGAATTTTTTTAACAGGGAGAGAATCTCTCAAACCTGATAAATCTTGTAATATGAAGGTCGAATGGCCTATCTTCTCACAGATCTGAAATGGCCCAAGCCACATCTTCTGGAACTTGGTGTGTTTTCCCTTATCTTCATGGGCTTTGTCCCATTTCAGAACTAAATCACCGACTTGAAATTGTTTTGAACTGGATGAGGCTGAATCAAAGGATGACTTGATAATTTGCTGATGTTTTGCATGAATAACCTTGGCTTTTTCTCTTTCCTCTTCTAATTTTAGAATTTGGTCATGTCTAAGTTGAATAGAAGAAGAAGGGCTTTCCTCAATAAACTGAACTAGGGCTAGAGAAGGAAGGACAAGATTTGTTGGTAGCACTGCTTCTTTTCCATACACGAGATTGAATGGAGAAGAACCTATGGAAGCCTTCTGCGTTATCCTATCAGCCCATAGTGCAAATATTAAGGATTTGTGCCATTTTTTATGATTCTGTTCGATAGTCCGCTTAATACTTTTAATCAGATTTTTATTTGTGGATTCTGCTAAACCATTACCCTGGGGATAGTAATTAGCAGAATATTTCAATTTAAATCCTCTTTTAATAGCAAAATCAAACATAGCATTGCCTGAGAAGTAAGATGCATTATCAAAAACAAGAGCATTTGGGACACCAAACCTGGTAATGATGAATTGATCTATGAATTCTATAATTACCTCAGAATTTGTTGTCCTTAAAGGAATTGCTTCAACCCACTTAGTAAAATAATCAGTGGCGGTAAGGATATACTTATGCTGTTTGGAAGAATGTGGAGTAATTTCTCCAATGATGTCCAATCCCCATTGCTCAAATGGTTGTTCAATGTTGACCGGTTGTAAAGGGAAAGCTGGCTTTCTTTGTCTTCCAGTAGAAGTTTGACAATTTCGGCATTTCCTTACATATTCATGAGCATCTCTAAATAGAGTGGGCCAATAATATCTAGCATGAATGATTTTGTGGGCTGTTGTGTCAGCTCCAAAATGTCCTCCTGCTAGTCCATCATGTAGTTCCTGCAAAACCTTTTGTGCTTCAGGTTTTTCTAGGCATCTTAATAAGATTGAATCATAATTTTGCCTAAAAAGCACATCATCAATAATTGTGAAATTTTTTGCTTTTAATCTAATGGCCCTTTTGTTTTTGTAAGACAGGTTAGGAGGTGCATATCCATTTTTCAAATAAAATATTAAGTCAGCATATTGTGATTCAGAATCAGTAATACTTATCTGGTTGATCTCTTCGGTTTGATCTGTATCACCTGATTCTTGAATGTTGGATGCTCCTGCCAATAACCTGCAAAAACCTTGGCCTCTAACAATCTTTGCTGGTTTAATTTCCAAGTCATATTCTTGAAGTGTTGTAACCCAATTTTCCCTTTTTTCACCTAATTCCCTTTGGATTAATAGTTGCCTTACCGCAGGGAAAGGAACTATAACTTTTGTATGGGATTTTAAAAGGAAGGGTCTGTAATGTTTGACAGCTTTATATACAGCAAAGGCTTGTTTTTCTACTTCGGAGTAATTGAATTCAGCACCCTGAAGATTTGAACTATAGAATGAAATGGGTGCTTCCAAATTGTGATTGTTAATCTGTGTGAGTACTGCAGCATAAGACAAATCGGATGTGATAGTATACAATGTGAAATGATTAGAAAAATTAGGAGTATTTAAAGCGGGGGCATTGATTATTGATTGTTTGATTAAATCAAACGCTTCCTTTTCTGTTGATCCCCATCTAAAGACTGAATTTTTCTTAATCATAGTTTGAAGTGGCAAAATTATTTGAGAAAAGTCTGGAACGAATCTTTTGACAAAATTGATTTGGCCTAGAAATGACTGCATGGATTTTTTATTATGAGGGAAAGGGATTTCAGAGATTTCTCTAATCCTGTCCGGATCAATATAAATGCCACCTTTAGAAACAATAAAGCTTAAGAGATTTCCTTGGTCAAGAGCGAAGAAGGATTTTTTGGGATTAAGTGAAATACCGTACCTTTTGCAACGTTGAAAGATTTGATTTAAATCTTGCAAATGATTGGATTTCTTTTTAGAAAATACAGTAATATCGTCTAAGTAGACAACTATTGTTTTGCTAATTAATCCTTTGAAAGCTATATCCATCGCTCTTTGGAACGTGGCTCCTGCATTAATAAGTCCGAAAGGCATTTTCTGATAAGCATAAGTTCCCCATTTTGTTATGAATGTGGTTTTGAGTCGGTCATCAGGATGGACCAAAACTTGGTTATATCCTGAAAAACCGTCTAAAAAGGACATCAACTCAGAGCCTGCCACTGATTGGAGTATCTGCTCCATAGTAGGTAATGGGAAATTATCTTTTAGGCTTGCCTTATTCAGATTTCTGAAATCTATACAAATCCTGATGTCACCATTTTTCTTTCTGACAGGCACCATATTGGAGACCCAGTTTGAGTGCCGAATGGGAAAAATAATCTTAGCTTTCAAGAGTTTATTGAGTTTCGATTTTATTTGACTCTCTAAGTACGGATGTATTTTTCTTAACTTCTGTTGAATTGGTTTCTGTTCGGGAAGCATTGGAATGGTATGCTGGATGATGGATGTATTGTATGTCTTTAAATCGTCATATTTCCAAGCAAAAACATGTTTATTTTTCCGTAACAGTCTAATGAATGCTTCCTTTTCTTCCACGAAAAGTCCTAATCCTAAATTAATGTTTTGAGAATTTTTCTCAGTGCCAAGGTTTATCAATTCAAACCTTAAGGTGGAACTTTGGAGCTTTGTATTGGTCACAGGTTTAAACCTGTCTTTAATATCATAAAGATCCTCAAGCTTCACCACAGGCTTTGGTATTGAGTTTTCCTCGTGTTTTCCTCTCATTTGAAGGTCATGCTCGTTTTCCTCAATGATTTGATCATCATAGGACTTTTCGGAAGTTAAAAATTGTAAAATGTCTTCATCGTGATTGAATACTCTCCAATTAGTGACATTGTCAGGAATCGATGGCCTAAAAAGTAATTCTACTGAAAATCTATCTGGGCTATAATCTTCGGAAGGTAGGAGCTTGGAAGCAACATTGGCTAGCAAGTCGGCTGCTGAATTTTGAGACCTAGGGATGGAAGAAATATTGAATGCCGAAAAGTGGGAGGTGAGTTCCTGCACCAGCGACTGATAATGTTTGAGATGGCTAGAAAGACAATGAATTGTATTCCTTACCTGTTTAATAACAATTTCGAAATCTCCAAACACTTTCAAATATTGAACCTTGAGGCCAATCGCTTTATATAATCCTTGGACTAAGGCTTCATACTCAGTTGTATTATCCGTGCATTCAAATTCCAGCCTACAGGACAACATTGTTTTTTCTCCCTGAGGGCTAACCAAAATACATCCTGCTCCCGAGCCCTCGCTAGACTTAGACCCATCGAAATATAGTGACCAAAATAAAGAAGTATTAACAATTTTATTTACAGTTTCCTCAGTATCATTAAAACATCTTGACCTATCTGTTTGTGAATAATTTTCGATCTGAGATGTAGAATTGTTTACTGGGAAAGGAGATGGTTGGGCAGTGAAGTTGCCAAAGAATGACTCAGATGAATAATTCCCCAAAATGTTGTTATTAAATGCTATTGGTTGGTTTTCTTGTTCAAATTCTATAACTGTATGGGTCATGTGTTTCTCCCGATCGATTTTTATTTGATTTGGCTTTCCCTTGTAGGGAAGCCACATATGGGACCAATCGGTAGAAATATACCCATGGAGTTTTTCAGACCAATCCCTACTCAAGATCAAACCATAAAATTTAGGTATATCGGCGATTAAGATATCAATTCTTTGAACTACTCTAGGATCAGCTGATAGCCTGATAGTTACTGTGTTGATTTCTCCTAAAACCTGGACTTTAGTCCTGTCCAACTGCACAATATGAATAGCGGACTTCTGCGGTTCAATGTTCAGTTTGGAACAAACTGAAGCTGGCATTATATTAGAGGATGCCCCTGAATCAATCAAACATTTGTGCAGGTTTCTATTGTAGATCTCATAGGTTAGAAGGAAATGTGGAGTATGAGAATTTGATCTATCTCCAATCAGAACTGCATCAGTGGCTTCGACCATACCAGAAGGTGGTTGACCTGCATCATTTGCAGCTTTAGCACTGGGAAGGGGTGAAGTAGGAACAACATTCAATTCTTTGAGAAGCAATTTTTGCTGATGTTTCAATCTACTAAGTTCAAACATGGTAATGTTTGCCTTAGTCTTCTTCATGTTGTCAACAATATTGTAATCCATTGAATCGAATACTACCAATGTCTTAGATGTTGACGGAATATTTGAAGTTGAAGGTTGGTTTTGTGGAATTGTTACAAGTGGCTTCTTTGGGGGCACCTTTTCCTTTGTTGTAGTAGCACTTGCACTCCTTTTCTTTGAAGTTGTCTGAACAAGTTCGGAGGTACTTTTACTCTTAGTAGTGACAGGAAACGCTTCTTCTTCATTTTCTGTATCGAAGTTAGGCAATATAAAATCCCACATTCCATGACATTCAACAACTTCCTCTTCTTCATCAGTTGGTGAGACTGTTTCTTCTTCTCCTTCTTCAGGATCTGAATCTGCATTAGATATAACATTCGGTGGTTTTGATTTAGTCTTCTTGTAATTCTTAAAGGGCCTTTTGGTTGAGGTTTCAACTACTTGTTTTTTTATTTCAACCATTTCATTTGACATAGTCTTGAGGACCTTTTGTAGACCCTCCATGTCATATGGATCTTTAGGGGTTTTCTTCTTTGAATCATCTTTAAAAGAAACTTTTTTGGTTTTTCTATCTTCAAGAGAAACTTTCTTCTCTAGAGCATTAATACGTTTCTCCACAGCAAGTGCTTCTTTCATGTTTTTAGCTAAAGTTGGTTTTCCAGCCCTGTCTACAAAAATAGCTATATTGGCAGGTAGGGCAGTTATATACCACTCGCTTCTGATTTGCTCACTTGGTTTGGAGGCCATTGGGATTTTATTCAAGAGTTTATTGAATCGCGCATTAAATTCTTTAATCGGTTCCCTATGCTCTATCCTAAGATTGGAGAGATCATTTATTAATGTAGCTAAAGACCTATCATCACCATACTTAGTAAGAAACTGTTCTTGGCAAGTCGTCCAACTAGTAATGGAACCAGAAGGCAAGGAAAAATACCAGGATCCTGCTGATCCTTGCAAAGTATAAGGGAAAAGCCTAATGACAACATCTTGCTCTGTTACTCCTTTCAAGTTAACTGCTAACATGAAGTTATTAATATGTTCCTCAGCTTGTGTTCCATCATCTGGATTAAACTTGGGTAGCCATTTCTCAGGAGCATCAAGTAATGCATGCATTGGTGCAGGCATGTTGACTGCACCAGGCCTGGTCCATGGATCTACCATTGTAACCGCAGTAGTGGATGATACTACTGTTGAAATTCTAGATGTCTGGGAAGGAGTTGATATTGAGGATTGCGCAGGTTGGGATGTCGAAGTTGCTAATCCCTGATGAACAACAATGTGTGATGAGGGAGTGGATGGTTGACTTCGCACTGGGGAAGATGAGATGGAGGATGTGGATGAAAGTGCTTCACTGTCAGATCCTTCAGTGTTTTTCTTCGCCTTTTTCCTTTTGGGTAAAGGGAACTCAGTAGGTTCAATACCGAGCTTTCCACTCTAAAGTCTGGTGAGAGGGTGAGGTAAATTGAATTGCGAAGTCACATTGCTTTGAGATACCTCAGATTTCTGTGGTGATATCGAGAAGTTCTGAAGTTTATGGATAAGAGACTGAACTTTAGGAGATTCAAGACTTAATTGTTCTGGAGTATTGTGGGTTTGAGCAGTGGTAGTTGATTCCTCTTCTTCTTGTTTGGATACTGGAGAACCAGCATGCAATTGGGAAGTACGACGTGATGTGGAGGGAGAATTACTCTTAGAATGGTCTGTAGATTTTGGTTTGCTTGCCATTCACAGTTGAGGCCCTCCTTCTAGCGCCAAAAATGTTGATGCCCCGAAAATCGTTGTATCAACATTGGGCGATAACCACCCGGTCCGGACCTTAATACAGCTCCTTCTCCGTTTGGAATGGTGGCTCCGACTGGGTATAATGGGACCAGTTTCCCAATAATGAATAAAGGGGTGGATGATCGATTGATTATCTAATCTAACGATAGGTGAATAACTTAATCTATCAGCAAAAATAAAAGAACTACTACTAATCCCGGGAACTATTATTCTTTGAAATGTAGCGCTTGATGATCTTTGTTTATTTGACGGGCATATAGATGACTCTATCTAATAAACATAGACATTTATTCATTCAATAATTACTTTGTTTAAATAGTTAAACAAAGTGATTAACACAATATTGCTACACTTATCATTTATATTATCGATACATATATTATCAAAAGAAAAGCATACTGTAAACATCCAATAGTGGAAGGAATAAAGAATGTTGTTAAAAAACACATGCATATATCCGATAATAGCAAAAGCGATCAAATGACAATTCATATAAAAAGAATGAACTTAGACATAGATAATAGTACCATATGAGCTGCTAATCACTCCCAATATCAATCGCTATTTGAAATTCTTCTTTCGACTCAGAAATACTTTCAAACAAAGACAGTAGTGCACATCCGCATAAAAGCTTCTTTGTCAAAATCAGAATGATTGGCCCAGTTTTATAAAAGAATATGCCTGAAGTACAGTAGTGCAACTTCAGGTTTTAAGTCATATACAAAACTTACGACCCTTTCTAAATACATGAAAGGGTCTATAAATACTTAATTAAGCTAACTACCTATGAAACTAAAATCCTACTTAATTGGTATCACTTGATTCTAAATATCTCCTTCATGGCAATCTGGCAGTCAACGACATGAATCATCACTTAGGCTGTTTGCCTTTAAACCTGAGCTAGCATATTGCAAGCATTGGTTCCACTTCTGGTGGTCTGTTGAGACGAGAATTGAGTTGGGCAGCATAGGTGGCATCCTGTATATCGGGAATGATATACCCGATTGCATCTGTGAGGCATTTGAGGGCGGCTCTCTAGCTGTATGGTTTGACTAAGAAGAACCAATAGGTGTCCCATGTCAAACTGTTAATTCCTGTGATTAATCTCCCATTTTTCTCTAGTTCTAGATAACATGACTGCTCCAATGTTTTGGCCGCTGTCAATTTACCTGGAGTACATTGAGAAATCATGTTAGACAAGTAGAGAGTATCATTAATCAATTCAACCAAATTACTTGTGGTTAATTTGCATCTTGAAACTGCTCTCTCTACTTTCATTAACTGGGACTGCCATTCCGTAAATAATATCTCCTTATGTGATTCTAGGATTTTTGGCAAATTAGCTGCCTGTCCTTCATCGGTGTCTTGCCACTCAAGGAAATTAGTTAGTGTTTCATCGGCTTGATCCAAGTCTGTTCTAGCTCTTTCCGATTTTTCACTTATTGATGTCGTCAAATCGCATAAAGGTTCTGCCTAGGCGATTTGTTGACATAAAAGCTTTATCTGTGTTATCAATGCCTTGTTTATCTGTAATGCCTCTGCTCTGAATTCAGCTAGCTGTGGAAGATTCTTTTTTTTCTCTAGCTGGGCTGATAGTTGAGCAATTTGCTCATCTTTCGACTTCAGCATTTGTTCATTCACTGCTTTTAGTTGTGCCAATGCCTCAGACAGCTATTTCTGCTTTTGAACTGCACTGTAATCAATCCTCTATTTCTCTTCCTACAATTGTTTAGTCAATTGATTATTTATTTGTTGTTGTGTAAACAATTATCGTTCTGCTTGCTCCGCCTTCTGTTGTGCCTCCGATAGTTGTGCTTGTAATGAAAAGATCTCCTGATCTTTTCCTTTTAATAAATTACTCACCTCTGATGCCTTGTCTATTGTCGATGCCGAATAGGCTCCAGCATATTGGGATAGTTTTGTTAGGTCATCAGAGGGGTCAAATTCCTCTTTCCAAACCACGTTGCCCGTCACTGTTTGTTCAGGGAATAGGGAAGGTTGATCAGTCCTTCTCCTTTTCCGCTGTCGTTTTACCACAACCTTGTGTCTTGGGCTGTAAAAGACATCTAAGGGAGGAATTTCTTCTACTTGCAAAATAATCTGATCGGAGGGATCCTTAGGGATTATCTCTACTTCTTTAGAACTGGGTAGGCCGTTGGTTCCACTTGGAAACTATTTTGAAGTTGTCTCCTATGTGCCAGCCGCTTTTGATTTTTCGGCTTCCTTCGAGCACTCAAGATTGTTGATGATTGAGTCGAATTGCTGCCATTCCTGGAGCAATTTCGGGTCAATCTGAGCATCTACATTCACCTCTATGCTGCTCTGTTCCTGCTCTTTTGTCTGGGCTTCCTCTTGTTTTTTCATATGCACTTCCTCCTATTGTTTTGATGTAACAAGAGGTTCCTTAGTGAGTCGCTGCTCAAGCTCGCTTGATTCTGTCATTGGGGTTGTTGCTAACAGATCTAGAGGCAGAGTTTGCAACCTCTGTTCTCTAAGTCTGTTGAATTCAACTAACCCGTCATCTTTATATTCCATTCTGGCCAGCGATTTAACTTGGGATATTGACTCGGCTGAGGAGAACAGGTCATCGAACTTATCTTCTTTATGATCAAACTTTGTCAATTTTTCCTGTTCAAGTGCATTATAGGCGACTTTGTTGGGATCAAATCGCCTATTAGGAAGAGTTGCTAGACTTAATGTCTTCATTTTTTCAGCTTCTTTCTCTGCATGTTTAAAGTCATGCAAAGCGTAGACACCGCATCTTAGAGGAAAAGAGGGCCAAACCTGCTTCTTATTTTTCTTTAGAGTTTGTGTAACTCCTTCAGACATAATCTGATAGGCTATCTCCCTAGCCAACAGTTTATCAGGTACGTACAAAGGGAGGACATGAGGTTTGGCTTGGCTGCCGAAAATTCTTATATAAGTAAATTTTTCCTCTCCGAACCATCTTCCTATGGATGTCAAATCAACCCCTGCTTGGTAGGAAATCTTAGGAGCCGGTTTATCAAAAATAGAGTAGTGAATGGGTAACATAAAACCATTGCAGACTTGGTATAAATGGTGCTTATAGTAAGTTTTCCACAACTTCTAATGGTATATATGAATGGGCATGGGGTCTTGTGGAGTCCACCTCCATCCAAGCATAGGAAATTCAGAATTAAAACACAGGGTGTCCAAGATATAAGCACTGTAGTAGAATGGGGGAATAAATCTTTCAGTGATGCGGGTTTTGCTTCTAAAATCAAGAACTGCGGTTGCTAGCTTATCTGACAGTACAGTTGCCCAATCCATTATTTCACTATTACATGCCGCCTCCATCAAAGGAACCATTTCTATAGTGAAATTTGCGGAATCATGTAACCCCCACAATCTACACATCATTATCCCAGCATAACAATAAGGAGAACACAGAGAATCAATAGAGTACTTACCCGAAGACTCATGCTTGTGTTTTGCTGGATTTTGCCTCCAATCCCGAATGGGTTCGGATTCAATTTCGTTCTCTTCTCTGAATTTCTCCAGGAATGCCTTGTTGTACTTCTTCTCCGGTACAGGCAAATGATACATTTGCCTCAAATCATTAGGTTGAAATGAGGCAAAGATTCTCCCATCCATGGTGCAAAAGGTTCTGTCTGTAATTGGGATTTCTTCAATTGCCCACCTCACTACATCCGTATATGGGAGAATTTGTTCCCGGGCTGCTATCTGATGAAGGAAAGAGTCAGCTAAATCCTTTAGAGTAGCATCAGATTTTCGAGTCGTATCTACTGTGGCTTGTACTGCTGTCACCTCGGGTTCTTCGGCCTCAATCAAATTATAGGTACTTTGCCAAGTAGTTTTGCCGAGTCATAGACATGTAGTGTCGGATATCAATCCTTTTCTTTTAGTTCCTGGATCAGCGATGAGTTGTCCTGTGGCTGGCGAAGCGGAGGCTATTGCAGTGTTTTTAGACTTCTTCCCCATTCTGCTTGAATCTACTGCTTCGGAAGAGCTCTGCACAGGAGTGAAAATGAACGTAATACAAAGAATTGGTAGTGCAAACCAAATATGAGCGAGATATATTAATCAATGCATGATGAAGGATTAACTTAAAGTGGCCGCGGATACAATCTGTGAAAAGATTTTTTGGACTTACTATTCCATTAAATGGCCGTTAAAACCTGTCAATCCTTTAAATGCCCATCATATCGTTTATTGGCCGAATGATTCGTTTAAGTGTGCCTTGGATGTTTTGGCAGTTGAGCGCAAGTGAATCGCTATTGGGAAGATAAGGCCTTTAATACGAATTAATCGTAATATCCCTGCTTTATCAATTTTTTGAAATTCGCGCTTTTAGCTTTATCGCAATCGGCCGTCGGGGAAAACTTAAATCGTTATATTGGTTCCTTTTGGAATCTCCGATCGCCGATAGCGATATCACATCGCATTGGAGCGAAAGGGAGTTTTGTTATGATAACTCGTTATTGTCGATATCCGATAGCCTTTTGCGTGTTGTCGCGTCGGAGAAAACCAATGGGTCTTTAAGTTATGCCTCCTTTGTCATTGCAACATGCGATCTTGCGATCGCTTTATCGCAATGATAAAAGATTTCTCATTTATATATTATAAGACCAAATAATTGGTTTATCAAAAAGGTTTTGTAATGTTTTTATTTTGTTTTTCGGATCCTTTTGAATAATACTAAGTTGATACCAATTAAAATAAAAAGGGGCCCATTTCATATTATAGTTTTGAGAATAAACTTGATATGAAATGGGGGGTTGTTGTAGAGCACAACACAACAACAATAGCAGAATCCGAACCTTCTACAAGTGATTCTGTCTAGCAGTCAAAAGTGATCCAATGAAAATTGGCCACTTGTTTGATTTCATGAAATATTCAAATCATTGTATTTTGTAATTTTGACTCATAATTTTGTTGTTATTAAAAAGAAACTTAAATCCTCAAAAGGAACCAATAGATATTAAAGTAGTTTCTAAAGTAGTTTTAGAAGTTTGAGACAGTTAATAGATTTTATAACTATCACCTTTGTAATGTACTACAAAAAATACATTTGAGAACCATTGGGGCTTTCGAAATTTTGACTTCAAGAGGGAAACTTTTTTGTGTAATGTTTCTACCTTTTTCTTGGAGATTAAATAAAACATTCAGGGTGATTCCAAGCAGTTATTTGAAATTGATATCTGTTCCTACTCATTGTAATTCATGTATTATTCTTTCTTCTTTTTAAAAGAGTAATGAAGTTGCTAGTTGCTTTATATAATACAAATTTACTGAACTCGCAATACCTGTAATATTTAAATTAAATAACATTAAAATGCACTCCTCTTTTATATTAGTTCATTTTTCTGTCTTTCATATATTTTGCTAAGGTTTAAGGCAAGAGATTATGAAGTAACCAACTTCTATTCTAAACCTTCTATAATTTATTTCCATCTCCTTGATACAACTTTAAATCATTATCATTGTCAGTGAGGCCACCTTAAAAGTTATTTTCATCCCAAGAAAATTCGTGTAACATTACCTGTGAAGCAAACTTCTGAACTATAATAATGGGACAACAAATAGTATTCATTATATTTTTATATGGACGTCCTAGGCACTGACCTCTTCTCAGCCAGAGGTTGTCTCTAGGTTTACAACACCCTGCAAGATTCGTTTTTCCCCATTATCATCCACGCACTCATTAGCCTCATCTTAACAATATACTTTGGTCCTATGAAGGTATAGCCAATCCATGCCCAAAAGCATACTATATGATCCTAGTGGCAATACATTCATATCTTTTGTTGTATACATATCATTCAGTTCAATTACACAAGCTCTTACCCAATGATGAACACTCTTCTTAGTACCTATATCCAACTTCACCAACCTAGACACTGCATGCACTTCTTTTCTCAAGCCACACTTATCCACCAAGTCAAGATTAACATAACTATAACTAGATCCAAGGCCAATCAAAATAGAAACAACTCAACCATAGAGTTTACCTTCCATCTCAATAATGGATGCTTGATAATCTTCCTGCTTCTTGTCCACAAGTGCATAAATCAGAGGAATGTTATGACCAACATCCCCAACTTTTTGAGCCTCTTGAGAACTATAGATCTGAGGCCTACCACCCTGGTACAATGGACAATCCTTCTTGTTGTGATCTTTGCCACATATCCAACATTGTAATGGTCCCCTACCATCACCTCTATTATGATGCTCTCCAAGATGCGACCCATGTCCCTTATCAACTCCATCATACTTCTTGTAAGGAACAACATTTTCTTTCTTAGCTGCTTCCTGAGGTCTTCCGCGCTTCAGTGGAAACTTCCCCTTATTTATCATTTCCTTTCAGGTCATGCTTAGGCTTCACTTTATGCTTAATTTATTACTCATAATAAGGCTTTAGCTTCCTGATGGCTTCGTCCAATGATTTCGAATCATCAAACTCAATCTGGTCTATATATGTTGTTGGCAGCCCACTGATGAATCTCTAGATCTTAGCCTTCTCATCCTTAAGATAAGGCACATACCTCAACATCTCTAGGAACTTGTTAGTATACTCATCATTTTTCATGGAACCCATCTGCAGCTCATAAAATTCCTTAGTTATGTCATCATAAAAGCTCTCTGACAAGTACTTCTTCTTGAAGAGTCTCTCAAACTCATCGCAAATCAACTATTCTTCTCGAATTCCCTTGAAATTCTTCACATATTCCCACCAAATATATACTTTTCCTTTGAGACTAAAGGTGGTTATCTTGGCTTTCATGTTCTCTAAATAACCGTGAAATCTGAACAATTCCTTCATCCCAAGAAACCATGCCTTTGCATATTCTAACTTCTTCATCTCTCTATAAAATGTAGGCGGCTTGACTTTCTTAAAATCCTTAGGTAAGTACTCACCCCTCCTATAAGGATGATGTCTCCTGGATGAGGAAATATAATGATGCCCATACATACCAGTCCTCCTGTCAGGTGTATCTAGTGATTATACACCTCTAACCATATCCCCTCTATCCAACTTGTATCCAGACCGAGACCTGCTACCATAAGCTCCATTAGTTTTCTCTTCCTACTCTTGACTGGTCCTCTATTGTCCCTCTCTCTGCACTTCTGACAAGCTCTGAAGAATCACTGCATTGACCTCTACTTGCTTCTCCTGAGCCCTTGCAATTATTTCCTGAGCCTCAACCAACCTGTCATTGTCTAATTTGCAACTTCTGATATCTTGCATCAAACTCATTGTATCTGCTATGGGAGGAGAATGCTCTCCTCCTTGCTACCCAACTGATCTATAGGGAGAGTCACGTGAACTGTAGTTTACCATTTTTCTTGTCATCCTTTCTTTTCTTCTTCTTGCAAGTTTACCAGGTCAGATAAACCAAATAGATACTAAAATCAAAACCATAACTCATTGATGTTCATGGGAGGCTTATGTCATCTACAACATCAGTCTACACTAGTGTGATACATGTATAATTATAATCATATAAATATAACAACATCATGCATGACCATACCAACTATACACGATAACCCCATGCACTCTAACTATAACCATGACAACATCATACTTTACCCAAAGAGAGTGTAACCCACTCCGATACCACATTGTAACTTCCTCTTCCCACATTTACCTGCTTTCACCGGCTTGCTAGTGGTAAACATGAACTCAGGGTCACTATGTTAAGACTCAGCCTACTATATGAACTTAAGGAAATGAAGTTAGAAACTTAAGACCTTACTAACTTTCCTCAGGTGCTACAGGACTTCTCGGAGCAACCCAAACCCTCCAAGTGTCTATCCCCTAAGAAAACTCTCTTTTTCAATGACCTAAAGCCTTAGTCGCTACATTGTCAAGGCATGCAAGTGATTGTAGACCTCCAAAGACACTGATAATCCTTTCTACATGTGGTTGTGGACTTTGTCATTCAGTTCTATGTGAGCGACCCTAAATTTAGAGCCACGTTTTTAGGGCCAAGACTCAGGCCTCTGCCCAAAACTCAATGAAACTTCTAGAAATGAAAAATGACATAGAAATAAACCTTATAAATCAAAACTTGAACCAACACTTGACTTGAATCCTCCCAACCGGGACTAACATTCCAACAAACACATGGTAACACATGCAACCTACTGGTCATGAAGGCATATTTGAACATAAGGATTTGAAAACTTATCTAAAGTTAAACAAGATGGGGCAATGCCTTCTCACAATAGTTGTCATAACAAAAACTAGGTCATGCATTCATTAACCAAACATTCATTGAGTGAAATGTGATAAGAGCCATACTTAGATATGTCAATTAACCATACTTATAACCAACATATAACCAGATAAATAACAATGATAGAACAACCATTTAAGCCACATAAGAACAAGTACATTTACTCATCAGAAAAAGAGGGACTTAGCTCTTAGTAACCATATGCAAAATCTAGCCAAGTAAAGGACTTCCACATACCACCTGACCATAGAATGGGCTAAACGAAATATTTATTTTAACCAATCACCCCTATGCCATATTCTAAGCATGAATGTGATATTTCATGGGATAAAACCATCCATAAACAAGCAAGGGAATCCATAGGTTAAACCACCTCCACCCTCACCTTACTGTGATCTCACCTAAACCAGTCCCGAGATCACAAAACCAAACCGAGCTTGGATGCCTCAGAATTCCTTCATCATCCCTTGAGGAATTTTCTTGTCTCTACTCACTACTGAGGGCTTCCAGGAGAAAACCATCTCCACCCCCAACCCTTGGGATTTTTTTGAGGCCACCTCACCCGAATCCAAAACCTTTAAGCAATCCAAATCTCAACCAAGAAAGAATCCCATCACACCATGCCTATGTGGAAATGGAAAGGAAAGTCTAAAAACCACTGTCAAAACCGACAAAATACATGTCACCGACAAGAATGTAACCAAATACACACATGCATATTCCATGCATTCCAAAACCAACTATGAAACCTTACATGCAATATGTTACCTACAATATTCATGTTCAAGCTTCTTTATCCAAACTTTCCTTGCTTGATCCTTGTTTTCCTTTTCTTTCCATGTCCTTCCTTTGCTTGCTTGCTTTCCTTCTCCTCTTGGTGCTCTTCTTCTCTCTAAAACCAATTCTAAAAGTTAATTGATAAAAAAAACAAAAACAACTACCAAATAATGCTATGATGTCTTTTTATTATTGACGCCTCTAATCTATTCATTTTTCCTCTATTTTTCTCGAATTTCCTCCTCACATGCAACCTATGACCTTTCACCTCCCTTTTATCCTAATTTCATTTATTTTCATAAAAAAATATGCCAATTAATGCCTCTTTGAATTTTCAAAGCCTTTCCATTTTCTTTTCCAATTTCCCCTTAGCCATAAACACAACAAGTGATGCCCACTAGGATATTTTGTCCAACATTCAACTTGGAATAAGTGTCTCTTGATGTTGGTCTTAATTTTCTTTTATTCACTTTTATTACATGGACTTTTAACCTGGGGATGTTACAAGTCTACCCTTCTCATCGTTCATTGAACATCATTGCAAAATAAAACTCAAGGGCTCTCGACCAATCGGAACGTAAATACATATAATTCAAAAATTTTAAAAAATAAATTGTGTTTATTTTCTAATGTTTATTTTAGAAATTGTTTATTTTATTTTATTTTCAACCAAAAATTAATTGAAGGGAAAACACAATCGATTGCATTATATCCTTCCAGGGACAAGGATAATAAGATGTTACTGCATATAGATAGGACCTTACCTTAGAGTAACTAAAGTTTTGGTTAAAATTTAATATTTAAAAGGCATTGTGCTGATTAATAATTTACACTGACCTTCCTTTGGAGGGACAAATAATTGAAAGAAATATGACATTTACTCTTGTACAAAGATGCCTTCTTTTTCAGTACGAAAAAAGCTTGATTGTATTAAAATCTGATAAGGTCCATTTTACATCAATGTAAACAGAATGTTGGATACATGAATATGCAGACAAAAGAGAATCATTTCTGCTATAGTTTCTAAAAGCTAATATGAAAGCATATAAGACAGAAAGTAGATAGAGAAAAAAGGATCTATATGTGTGATATACATAATGAAACAATAACTTTACCAGATTGATTACTTGTATAGGTAAAATTCCTTTTAAGGAGCATTCTCTGCCATGTATGAGAAAGTTATGCATTTTGAAAGAAGAAAAAGCAGTTCCATGGTACGTACTAGGGGAGATGATATGTGACAAGGTAGAATTATGTACCCAGAAGAGAAAAATCCTGAATCTGGAATGTTTCCGCGTCCATTTTTACGTTCATTTTCCATTTGTCCATTTGAATAAGGAACCCTTTCTTCGACAATTCATCTGCTTGAGTATTTTGAGATCTGTTCACATGATATATAGTATAATCCTTCCTCCTTCTCCAGAAAGTGTCAATTCTATTCATCCATCCTGTAAGTTTATGATTTATTATAGAATTCTTATCAATAACATGATCTATTATGAGTTTAAAGTCACCATAGATCTGCAGAAACTAAAGATGCCTTCTTTATTAACTAAAGTAAAATTAGTTTTATTCCCTTTGAAAAGTGCTTTTCATAAATTTTAAAAGCATTACAATCTAATTCACAAAGAGCTGCGGTTACATAATTTTATTTGAAACCTTTCCTAATTTTAACAAGTTTCAATTTCGTTAAAAATACTTGAAGCGACCAAACACGTTGATAAAAAAAGGAAAAAAAAATCATTATCACTCTAATTTTGAACATATTATAAGTGGATGTGCCCAAATACTATGGACATAATTTAGTTGAGTTAGTCTTGTGCACTTTTAAGAAATGTATTCAATAGATTTTCTAAGAAGTTTCAGACTTGTTAAGAAGTTTGAAGTGACAGTGATCTAGTTGGAACCTTACATATTTGTAATTTTTTAAAAAGAGAGGATTAGATCAACCATTCATAATTATTAATAAAAGAGAAGTTATATGGTGTTGGAAAATTTAGAGTAAAAACTATAATTAGGGAGAGAAGTAGGGTGGAATACGGGTTGGAATACTTGGCGTACGCTAGAAGATACATGACAGCGTAGTTGTTTTTTTTTTCTTCCCAGTAAAATTTGGAGGCCCAAATTAATTATCGATCGAACTCTTTCCCCAACAATGCTAATATGCAAGAAAATGTCTAAATCATGGGCATGATATTCTTCTCATGGAATATATATATATAACAATTGTGAATACGAGAAAATTTATTACGACTACTACCGTCACAGACAGGGCTTGAAATTCGATCCACATATCCGTCCATTATTCATGGTGCAAGGAATTCTAACAGTGCCTCTATAACATTATTTCCAAGTTAAAGAATCAGAAGAGGAAGGGTTAGTGTTGGCCCAAGAAGCGCAGGTGATGGCGCCATGTTTCTTCGATGGAGAAAGGTAGGAGAACTGACTACGATAATTGATTGGATATCCCAAACCTGGAAATGGACGTGGAAAACCAAAGGTAGATCTCCTCAAAACCCCCAAAATTGGAGCCTGTTGTCACATTAGGCTTACATCCATCTTCATATAAAAGACAGATTGGAAAAATATTCGAAGTACGGCCCAAACTAATGAAAATAACGAGTGGTTGACCTAATAAAATCCTGCAAAAATTGTTCTAATTCTCACACATGCAATGAAAATAATTATTCTAATTGTTTTCATAATTAATTTCAATCATGGCTAATAAATTCCAAAATATACTTAAAATTTAGGATAGAGTTAAATTCAACAACAAACTATCGGAACACAAGCAACATGATACCATTTCAACTTTTTCAATCCCACCAAACCATGTTTGTGATACTCATTTGTAGTCATCATAGTGGAGGTATCTTTCAAATGGCTATGGATAACCCAGCCAACTTAGTTTGAAGCTTAGAAAAGCTAGTCAAAATCACATAAAAGAATAAACAAACTAAAAACTCATCAAAGTCTATGTTCATAAACTGATTGGTAACCACATTTATGGACAGAAAGCGGTTGACAAAAGGAAGACTTTGCCCCAGAAGAAGGAAAAACCCTCTATCTACATTCTCGGCCAAATGACAATGAAGCCAATATTTGGCATTGCGACATCACCTTGCTCAACAACCTAATCCAATGAGTTGTAGATACATCGGCGAGTGAGCAGAAGAGGCAAAGATTCCCACTTACTAGTAGTGAATTTCAGATGACTTTCGGAAGCTTGACACTAACAAGAACCTTGCTATAACCACCCACTCTCTAGAAAGGTTGAAACCAACAAAGAGTAAATTTACATAACCATGTTCTTCCCAAGTCAAAAGTGTCACCCAGGAAATAATTCCAACCCTCTACACGTCGAATTAAGGTTGTCGACTGTCACGCCCCCACACTAATACTGACTCCATGTCCACTTATGAGTGTCGTGCAACACCGACTAGCATTTTCATTTCACCACTACTTGTGCTTTCAGACTATGCTTACTACCAACACTTAGTTAAATTTTGTTAAGTGTTCACTTCTTTCTTTTCAGTGCAACAAAATGAAAATTACTTTCATTTACTTCAATATGCAATGGAAAAAACATACACTTCATAATATGTGTGATGTCATAAACACCCATAAACAACAATATACACAAGTTATGAAGGGAGGAGGAAAATCCCCAAATAAGTCTGCCCCAACGATAATAAAATCAACTTTTGTAATGTTACAACTTTACAATTTTTATAGTGTAACCTGCCATACAGCCCTGCCCAACATTTTCCAAGTTCATACAACATTATGCACTAATTCCTGAGTGTGCTCCGCCTATCATGAAGTGGTGGCCCAACTTTCTCTTGCATTCCACAGCCCTGTGTAGCTCGTTCCCAATTATTCGTTCAACAGTGACCCTGTCGTGCAACCCGTGCCCACCAAACATATAGCAACAACCCATGCCCTGCGGAAACCTTGAACTTCAGTTCAACACTTAACTTCGTCCAGAACTTGTTAGCCTGCCCTCGGTGGGTGCATGTCCCAGTCGCATTGCAGCTACCCAACCATGCCCTCGCACACCCTGCCACAACCTACGAAACCTTCACATACCCTGAACTTACGGAACGGTTCTTTCAGTTCACCCTCACCTTGGACTGCCCTTCCCACTCTTGAAACTTGTGAAATTTTTTTGGTCAAGTTCGGCTGCCCCTTTGGTCGAGCTGACCACACCTACTTATATGCATTTATCCCCTCCCTTATTTCCAACCGACACATCTATTTTCTCAAGTAGGCATACTCATTCAACCAACCCATTCACTTCACATGCCTGAACCATTCAATTTCCATGTGTTGACTCGTTCGGGGGTTGCACCCATTTTTCAAGAGTCGGGCGGGTGCCCTTCGTCTGTGAGCGTGCCTTGTCCATCCGTACACCATTCATCGGTCCTCTATGTCCACTACACGCATGTGTTTAACTATCCTCTACATCCGTGTGTGCTCTACCTAAGACGGGCGGGCGCCCGACGTTATGAACCAGCCCTTTCTCTCCCAACACAAGCACGCTCCATGTTCATTTAAATGCGCCCAACTCACCCATTGATTAAACGGATCTGCTACATGACTCACCTTTGGTTTCTCGTCTCTCTCTAAGTTGGTGGGTCATCACGGGCACTTGCCAGCTTGAGGCCCTAACATTCTCCCCCAGTCTGGAAAGGTTGTCACCCTCGACAACACCATGTCCAAATGTCGCAAAGTGTCACCAACTCCAACATTATGTGCCATGCTCCCTAACTCTCTGCCTCCATTGCATGAACCTCCATCAAATTCCATGAATCTATGTGGGTAAGACTTCTCAATCGAACATCATCAACGATAAATTTTTGTAATGCTCCATACTACATTATCTTGTGGAAGGTTTCTCCCTCCATCTCAGTTGCATGCTGCGATCGCGACTCATATCGAGATAATCCATCATGTATCGTCATCATGTGAATTGTTGCTACAAATACTCTAATTTAACTATAACATATCTCAGCACATTTTGCAACCCCATGGCTCGAACTAGTTTGATGACCCGTCCATCTGTCACGCTCAACCCATAAGAATGCACCTCCTCATGTGATCTTCAGTTGTTTCTCCAGCATTTTGACACATCTCCAACTTCGATCAAGAACTCTAACCATCTCTACATATTAGTCCCCACCCCAATGCTCATCATGCCAAACCTAGGTCCATGAAGAAGTATTCATCTCATCTACGATAAGTTTCTCATTAGTGTTATCGTCCATGTGTTGCCCATGGTCATAGACCAACAACCACATCCACCCAAGCATCACTGCTGCAAGGTCCTCCCACAAAAGCCCATTTGTCATGGTAGTGCAGCACCTCCTCCTCATCAAGGCATTGTACTCACTGATCTCCAAAGGTCTAGTGCATGACAAGGGATAGGAAATTGCCTCCCTGACTCTGATCCACCCAGGGAAAATTTTAAGAACCCCCCCTAAATTTACATGTATAATAAATGGGCGAATCTCCATGGTATATAGGAAAAATGGAAGGCGATTTTATCAATAATATGGTATGTATATATATTTTTTTGGCGAATCTCTCACCAGGCATGGCGAATATTTTACTCAATTATAAAATCTTGTGTTTATTGAATACACAAATGAAATCATTGCATTTCTTTAAAATATCTTTTGAAATCAAAATTACCGAAATTACATATCGATAACCTAGTGAGTGTAGGATAAAATTCACCTGTGCCATTCACAGAAAGCATGAGAAAAAACCTAATACTATATATAAAACCAAGAAAAATTCAAATTCATCACTTCTAGGGACCTCGCAACCACCCTGCCAATACACAAGTATGTTCCTGTTTGCAATTAGAAAAATTACCCAAATTACAATATGTTTACTCCACTTCTAGGGACCTCGTAACCACCCTGCCAATACACAAGTATGTTCCCATTTGCAATTAGAAAAATTACCCAAATTACAATCTGTTTACTCCAGCATATGTTGGAAAGTTATAGAAGGATGACTAGTGCAATCAATCCATTCCTTTTAGCCCTGGATTTGTTTCAATTTAAAATAGAAGTATACAAATATACTTGTCCAATGTCTATGCTTTAACCATTCACCTTAAGATGTTTTTACAATATAATTTCCTAAGTCTATTTAATATCTTCATTATCATAAAAACCAACCTATATCCATCTTAACTCCACATCTACCACTCTTAGGGGGATGAAATCTATTTATCCCTCTGAGCACTTGGTAGACCCAGAATTAAGATGGATCTAAGATAGAATTTCCCCTTTAAATAGTCTATGCTCACATGAATACCATGGGCCGATACCATGGGTTATCATAAATCCGGAGCTTAAAAATTACTATTAGTAATTTATAAAAATTAATAAAACTAATAGTTGATTTTTATTTTATTTTTATTTTAACCAAGCTAAAATGTCTAACATGCATTAAATTACAACATCCGTTTTTACTCTTGATCGGATCAAATATTTTTTCACTCTATGCTAGTTTGCATATCACGATATTTGATACCTCTCGGGGGGGTTAGTAGATCCAGAGTAAAGATGGATCTATGTTGGTTTAATTCCCCCATTTAAATAGGCTACATTCCAAGTGAATACCACGGATCAATACCATGTGCCATTTTGGTGAATACCATGGGTCAATACCATGTGCCATTTTTATTTTTATTAATACTAATATTATGGTTAATAATGTTTTTTTGCATGGTATTAATAACAATCTAGTCCATGGTATTTGTCCCATAGTATAAATATAAGGTGACTTATGGAATAAATATAAAAAAATGTTTTATTTGTTTACCATACCTCTCGTTTATTTATATTTTTATTAATTTACCATACCATTCATAAATACAAGGTGACTTATGGAGTAAATATAAAAAAATGTTTTATTTGTTTACCATACCTTTCGCTTATTTATATTTTTATTAATTTACCATACCTCTTTTACAAATATGGTATTTGGCCCATAGGATTCACTTAAATAAAACCTCTTTCTTGAGCCTTCATAAATAGAACGAGGGTTATGGACTAAATATAAAAAGAGGTTTTATTTATTTACCATGCATCTAGTTTATTTATATTTTTATTTATTTACCATACCTTTTGAGTAAGTATAAAAAGACGTTTTATTTATTTACCATACCTCCACTTTACTTATATTTTTATTTGTTTACACCCTTGCATGTATATAAGGTGACTTATGGAGTAAATATAAAAAATGCTTTATTTATTTACCATACCTCTCATTTATTTATATTTTTATTAATTTACCATACCTCTTTTATAAATGTGGTATTTGGGCCTTCGACCCATAGGATTCACTTAAATAAAACCTATTCTTGAAAATGGGCGAATGGAAGGTTGTAACTCCTAATTTGAAGGGCTAAATTTACCTTTTTTACCCTCTCCCTTAAAATAAGGTGGGATATTTGAGGTGATTTGTAAAAATGTACTATGATACAAAATATTCGCCCACTAAAAATTTAAAACCCCTTAATTTCGCCAAAGGGCGAACATTCGCCCCTAAAATCACCCCTAGATCCACCCATGTGTCTAATTGATGTTGTGTCCTCAAGTAATCGTGCACAACAACAACCTCTTCCTTCATACATCCAATCTTCTCAAGTCTTCCCTTTGTCAACTGAAAATCATAGATGCCCATAACATATCTGCAATAGTCCACAATACTAGCCGGATCTCTACTTTCATATTTACCTCCTTTGCATACCTTAGAATAAGTAATCAGACCTCTTCTCTCTTCAACACTTCCTTGGTGAAGACTCACATTGAAAGTCACATTTTCCTTCTTTGTGATGGGTGGAGCCACTCCTCCACCTCCATCCTTCTTCTCCTTCATGGCTCGTGCAACAAAGTCGATCATCCTCTTCTCCTTTGTCACTTGAGTCAAACATCCAACCTCTTGTTGTTCCACATGTTCATGCTTCACATTCGTGTCCTTCTCATACAAAGTCATCGAAGCAATCCTTGGACGATACCCCAAGCGACTCTTCCTTGTCATCGACATGATCATGGTTTTCCCACCAACTATAATCAAGAGTATGTCACGGTACATCATCAGCATGGCTTGTGTTGCTACTAAGAAGTCTTGTCCCATGTAATGTCCCTCCGTTTCTATGTAAATATTTTTTGTTTCTAGACTGAACTATTTTTAGATGGATTGGTTAGGAAGCCATGGTAGAATTGACTCCAGTAAGCAATAAAGTATGAGGATGTAATAATAAGTTATATCAATGAAAATGACAAGACTCAATATTGACTTAGGAAAGGAACACTTGAGTAAAGAGATCATTGCCCCGATCTGGAAACTAATGTGGATAGATAAGATCAAGATAAACTTCCATAAAATCACTCCTAAAACTCCCTAGGGGTTTCTTAATGAGATTTAATATGATTTGAGAGAAAAATCTATTAAATCATTCAGTGCAGAAAAAACATTGAGTATGGGTGAATAAAGTGTTGCAAGAGAAAAAAGGTGAGCTTTAAGGAAAAAGGTGAAGACACATTTTTCCGTAAAAAAAAAAAACAAAAACAAAAACAAAAAACCAAAAAAAAACCAAAAAAACCTAGGTTATTAGGTTGGCAGACCCTATAAAGCGGGATGCCGCTATGAAAAAATATTCTAGGGAAGCAGGGTTTAAAATACCTAGTCCAGAATCACAAAGGGGGAATTAGGGAGGAAATGAGATCTCAACTCGAGGAGAACTCGGGGTGAAGGTTCATGATTGGGTGGTAAACTATTCTTTCCTAGTTGATCCAGCTGGTTATAGTTGGTTACGGTTAGCACTTTCTGGTTAATGTGTTATCAATAATAATTTTTTTCTTTAATTTATGTATTATCTGACATAAAATTTATTCGAGTAGTTTAGAATAGAGGATGACATTCTGTATTGAATTATGGAGTTGTGTATTTAGTTATATAGTAATGTAAATAAGATATAGATGTCAGTGCATAAAAATATTATGCACAAGTTTGATAATTTTTGTGTGAAAGGCTCGCGAGTTTTGAAATGGATTCATAAAAGTGTTAAATCTTATTAATAGAATTTTTATATGTGTATATAACTCAATACATGTACAAAGGATTAATAGTTTGGTGATATTCGGTATATAGGTATGCAAGAATTTTCGATGGTTGAAAAAAATAATAATAAAATAAATACAATATAGCGATACCTAACAGTAAATCCCATACCAAGAGGCTAGCTGTGTGAATTGTTAAATATGAGAATTTAATTTTGTCTCGAGGAGCGCCTATGGACCACCTAAATGTCAAGAAATACTTAGCAGAAAAATTGTTATAATTTCCTTCACATTATATACTAGAATGATAGCAAAATGAGTTATGCATATGGATTGTAAGGGTAAAAATTGTAATCGCAGAATACATGTAATGGAACAATGCATAATAAGAATTTATTGGCTCTCTCAAAGAGCCAAACTGAAACATAAACAACTAAATGTAGCCATAATTACAACCGGTGTTGAAAAACATAACGAGAAAAAGAGTCTCGTTGATCAAAATTAATGTATGGTAGCATTCCAATCTAATATAACTGAATACATATAAGAAAGAGAGGACCAACATAATTTCTATTAGGAATTGAGTATATGTCAGTGTATTTCAGTCCTTATTAAGTAGATTACAAGTACAAAGCTAAACATGACAAATTATAACCATACCCTAGTTAAACACTCTCCATGTATTATGGTATTTAAGATGCAATGATAGAAGTCCTAGCGAAAAACATGTTTAAGAAAATAGGGTTGTGACAATTATATTCTTGATATTACCTCAATGAGTTAAATTCTAGCAAGGAGAAAAGATTAATTGATTGGTACAAATTAGCTGGCATAAATATACCTACTCTATTGTTAACTCTAATGCTTTGAAGAAAAACATAGGTAAATGAATACTCAACCACTGCACTCCTACGAAAGCTAGTGAGCATTTGTTACTTCCAACAAAAGATGTAAACCTATGTCTAAACTGAAGAGATAAACTGTAAATTCATCCTATATATTTGGTAGTATTGAGTAAATGACATGCTGAAAAGAAACCACATGATCCAGTGGAATATGTAACAACACTGAATGCAACTAAAGTATAAATAGATTAACCAGGCTATAGTATTTAGACTAGAATGGTACATCATAATAGTTCCAGGAACACTACATTAACCAACACTATGTTAGCCTTACAGTACTAAAAAATCATGAGGAACAACATGTATTAGATCTAAATATTTTTCAACGCTTAGTTTATACAACGGAAAAACAAGCACCCTTAAGGGGATAAGTTCAAGAGTATAATAGTTTACAAGTGTTCTTCGCTAGGAAGCATTTCCTCTGAAAGTAGGCAGTAGACAAGATTTATGGCCAAACAGAACAGTAAGTTTAATTCAAAGAAAGATTTCAATCTGATAAACCCTCGAAAATACTTCTCAAGGCATCATGTACATCAAACCCACCTGTAGCAATGTAAAGCGCTATTAGTCGGGAATCCTTGTGCATGGAGCAAGAAGATAGCCAAGCAAAACGAGCACATGTTATTTTTACCTGTAAAGGATACAAAACTAGGAAGTAAGCCGATTAATTACATATTGCCAAAACGTCAATTTTAAGCCAAGTAAATAAGATGAAGGACTTACTTGATATTCACGATAATGTCAAGGTCTTTCTCTCACCCATATAATTAACAGTTAACTGAAGAATAATCAATTTAACTGGCCTCTATTGAAAAATACGAGAACACTTTCCAAATTACAATAAAAAGAAAAAGAGAACATAACAGGGTTATTGAATTAGTACTTGAGAGAGAAGTTAATGGACTAAGTACTGAAGGAAACTGTGAAACAAAGAACCCGTAAAAAAAGAAGAAGACCAAAAGCAACATTTAGTATGAGTACATTAACGAAGAAAGAAGGGTGTCAAAACCAATTAGAACAAAAATAAAAATTACCTCATGTGCGTGGATGGAATCTTAACAGAAGGGTCGACTGCTGAACGCCCTGAAGGTTGTAGGTTGCAAGTTCAACTCCTATCCACATCATCCTCTATTGTGTCTTTTGTGTTCCTTTATTCCCTTCTTAGGAAAAGGTATGTTCATATGCTCTTCGATACACTCCTAATTTTACTGGTCTCAATTTGAGATGTAGTTTGGGGTTTTTCCAAGCGGAAATCAGTGAGGGAGCCTACACAAAAGAAACCACAATCTTAGGAGTTTAAGTGCATTGACTACAATAAATTGTGGGAGTGCGAATATGACCAACTAGAATGAAAAAAAATATATATATATATATATATATATATTATATATATATATATATATATATATATATATATATATATATATATGATCTAGGAGTTTTTATCTATGGATGCATTATTAAATTACATATAACAGAGAATTTATAAACCATGGAACATAAGCATATAAAATTAATATAAAATAGAAATAATCACGCATGAGATCAAGACACAGAGAATTGATTACGGAGTTCATCCAATTTGGACTACATCTCCGGGCCCTGCTCAATAGTGGGGAGGCCTTCATTCATTAAATGGCATGAAAAGAGAAGAAGTACAAGAAGATTTTACATAAACACCCTTATACCTCCAATATAGAAGATATATGACAAATGGAGAGCCCAGCTCTAGAAACAGACAACACCACTGACTTCCTGGCAAAAAATCGTGCAGAATCGCCTATCCAAATGCCCAATTCTAATAAAATGGATTTTTGCACCTTCTCGGAACCTTCTAATTTCTGAGGTAAGGTTTCGGCCACCTGCTAGGAGCAAGTGTCATTGCTCTACTCTGTAAATATACACTACTCTATGTTGCTCCCCCTTCTCGCTATGCAGATATCCCACTTTATATTCTGGTGGGCAGGATCCTTAACAATCCAGGCAGTTTTAACCAAATGACAAGTTTAGCAGGCGTGTTGTTTCAAACATAAATTCTCGGAACCTGAATAGTATGCAGGTAAAAACTTGTTAAACATAGAGGAACCTCCCTTGACAACAGTTCATACAGATTGTTTCACATTTAAACCTCAAACTGGCAGATGAATCGACGTATTACTCCTGAACCTAGCGAACAGACCTCATGCCTTTACCATAAGAAATGAGTGATCTACGATAAAAAAGCAGACTTGAGGGAAATATCAACTGATATCCATAATTCATCAGATCCAATGAAGAAATCACAAATTGCAACCGGTTGGAGTGAGGGGTGATTCTCCATAGCGGGCTGCTGCGTTGTGCAATATGCGATGTGAGAACTAACGAACTTGACGGGTTTTAAAAACCACACCCTATATTGTATCGCATTTGGGAAATCAGCGTTATCACAATAGGTAGACAGACCAAAAATCTTGGTGATAAGCGATATTAGATAAAGGTAGACCCAATGGGCTATTAAATTGCAATATATAACCATGTCGTGTTCACAAGCCTTTCGATGTATCGCAATTGGCGAGGCTGAGGGGGTTACTGTTCTTGGGGCATTGCGTTGTGCGATATGTAATGTGATATTGCAAATGTAACCCTAACTCTGCCAAGGGTCGATTATTTAAACGTTGTCCCTTTGCGATGTGTGATATG
Organism: Pinus tabuliformis; assembly: GCA_031772625.1. Taxonomy (NCBI): domain Eukaryota; kingdom Viridiplantae; phylum Streptophyta; class Pinopsida; order Pinales; family Pinaceae; genus Pinus; species Pinus tabuliformis. The sequence continues at coordinate 1,209,842,348 of CM062820.1, read as the reverse complement.
TGATCATTGCATCACACCCTTTCCTAGTTGGGGTCGATTTGTAACCATCGACCTGCCTCTAATTACGATTGCGATATGCCAATTGCAACCCGATACGCCGAGGGCTGATTCTTTAATTGTGAACTTCTAAATTTTTCAATCAACAAACTGTTGGGCCAATGGAATCTTGCCACTTGGCCCTTCTCCATTCATTGAAGACTCTGCCATGTCATTTTCTCCTGCCACCTGTCTAAGTCAAACTTGTCCTTTGACTTTCTCTAACTTCTTCATATGAGCTCAGATTTGAGTGTCGTTTTCACCGTTGGAATTAGGATGATGAGCACTTATATCTGGAGCTAAGTTTTTCGATATTATACCACCTTGATTTTTGAGCCTTTTTACCATGCCACTAGTACTTTTTAGAGATCCACCTAGATCAATCTTCCTAGATCCTCCTGGATCAATCCTTCTAGATCCTCCTAGATCAATCCTCTTAGGTCCTCTTGGATTAGTCCTCCTGTATCAATCCTCTTGGATCCTCCTATATCAATCCTCTTGGATCCTCCTAGATCCTCGTCGATCAATCCTCTTGGATCCTCCTGGATCAATTCTCCCCACTAAGAGAATCTTTTGGTCCTCCAAAAGAATTAAATAATCTGCAACTTCTTTGTACATTTTCTCCACCACAATTTTCCTAACAGGTCATCCTTCCTTCTCATTTACCTTTGTCCTTCGAAGCCATAAGTGATGAGCTGACACGTGCATTCCCTGCAAACTTGTAGTACAATATCTTTCAAATTGCATGTTTCTCTATATGACCAAAAATGAGCAAAGCAACCCATACTTGCCACGAGTTTATAACAAATACTCTGTGGTCAAGTTTACATAAAAATGGAAACAATACCCCAACTATCAATATGACTAGAAATGGGCCAAGCATCCCATACTTGCCACGAGTTTATAACAAATACTATGTGGTCAAGTTTACACAAAAATGGAAACAATACCCCAACTATCAATACAATACCAAACATCATTTTTTCTTCAACAAGTGATGGAAAACACATCATCACTGAAACACGTGATTTATGAAAATAAGGCAAAACACTATTGTTTCTTCAATAAGTGATGGAAACATATCATCGCTTTCACAGTTTAAAATGAAACACAAAATAAGGCCAAACATCATTGTTACTACAACAAGTGATGGAAAACACATCATCATTTTTACAGTTTAAAATGCAACACATGATTTGCAAAAATAAGGCCATGACATTCTACGACACCTAGAAGAGCCATCTCTCACTTATCAAAGTGACCGGGTCATCTCCTTGTGGCACATTCATTGGTTGAACAACCGTTTCACCTGGTTCATGAATGGATGCTTTGTCCTTGCGACGTTGCTCTAGATGGAGCCTCCAACATGTGGCTCTTTGATGACAATCTCTATCACAATGACGACAATAAGCCTTCTTCCTCCATATCTATTTTACCTTCTTCCTTGCCTGCTATTGAGAGGGTCTTTCACACCTCATCCCTTTTCATTCTACTATTCTTCTCCGGTAGTCAACAAACACATGGTTATGCAATCCAAAAAAACTGCAAGTTTTTCTATGCCATGACTTTCGCTCATTATTAAAAATACGGTTGTAATCAAAATGAACATTAGAATACCGAGACTTGTTATACCTTTCCTGTTGGTCTCTAGTATGATCATGGAAATGAGAGCTTGCCTCAACTCTTTCTCTACAATGCATACTGCCATAGGTTGATGGTGATGTGTTCCCATCATCCTCTTTCCTCGATAGTTTCAACAATGTCATGGAAGCTTCTGACATATTTGAGCACTATCCTTCAATGCATCCCAACCTTGCGGATCGAGGTCTTTGCTTAACCTCCAATGGCTGAGTTATGCCTTGGCCATTAACACCAAGTCCTTCTTCTTCCTTGTACCTCATCTTGGTAAGGAGTCTCATGTTTGTCCCTGTAATGGGTATCTCCACATTTCCAACAAAAATTATACTATGTGAAGACGAAACTGAAGAGAAATCAACATCTTTTACCTACATTATCGATTTGGAAAGAACTGATTATGGCTTCTCATCATCTATTGCTGATGGTTCACTAGTTGTTTTGGCACATTCCCTAACCTCCTTCCTGGCATATCCAAGTCTTGTATGTCGGGGTAATTCCTCTACTTGGATGGGGTTTATGATGCCCTGGCCATTACTACTAAGGCCCTTTCCCTGATACCCTATTATCTTTAACAGTTTGGACCCAATTCCTATATTATGGTTTTCAAAAATGGCAAAATCATCATTAGGAACAATACACGGAGTTGAAGAATTGCTTTTTACCTCAAGGTGGTCACACTGCAGCTTTTCCAAGGCCTCGTCCTTAGCTTGCAGCTAGTGTAAAAACCTTTGTTTCTCCTCTTTCTCTTCCAGTAGAAGCACCCTTAATTCAACAAGCTATGATTGAAGACTCTACTAATTGTGCTTCAATTATTCCAGGGCCTCATCTGTGGCTCGCAATTAAAGTTACGATCGTTGCTTCTCCTCTTTCTCTTCTCGCATTATCCTTCTCAATTCAGTGTTCTCTTCTTGAAGTCTATGTTTAATCTCCTCATTCGAGGAAGGTGATGAATAAGATGCATAAGCACCGGCAGAAGTGGATCACACATCGGTATCTGATCTCTATATCTCCTCCTCTCTTCTCTTCTCATATGTGCCATACATGGTGTCCACCATTTTGGACATTCGCAAGAAGGTCTCGTGCATTTCTTTATCATTCTCCATGGTTGCACACTTGGTCATTCACACTCACAATTCTTAACAACAATAAGAATGCTTCTCTTCCCAACGAGATTTAACATCTATCATGTCTCCTCTTTGTGATGCACGTCCTTTGAGGCTTATTTCTTGTTAATTTACTCATACAATTCGCATCAACTAAGCCCTGCTCTGATACCACTTTATCCAAGATATTTTTTCTATGGATGCATTATTAAATTACATATAATAGAGCACTTAGAAACCATGGAACATAAGCATACAAAATGAAGATAAAAGAGACACAATCACGCATACGATCAAGACACAGAGAATTGATTTCAGATTTCATCCAATTTGGACTACATCTCTGGGCCCTGCTCAATAGTGGGGAGGCCTTCATTCATTAAGTGGAATGAAAAGAGAAGAATTACAAGAAGATTTTACATAAACAACCTTATACCTCCAATCTGGAAGATAAATGAGAAATGGAGAGCCCAGCTCTAGAAATAAACAACACCATTGACTTCCTGGCGAAAAATCATGCAGAACCGCCTATCCAAACGCCCAATTCTAATAAAAGGGCTTTCTGCACCTTCTCAGAACCTTCTAATTTCAAAGGTAAGGTTCCGACCACCTACCAAGAGCAAGTGCCACTACTCTACTCTGTAAATATATGTCGCTCTCTACTACTCCCCCCTTCTCGCTATTTAGATAGCCCACTTTATATTATGGTGGGAAGGATCCTTAACGATCCGGGCAGTTTTAACTAAATGAAGAGTTTAGCAAGTAGGTTGTTTCATATGAAAATTCTCGGACCCTGTATAGTACGCAGATAACAACCTATTAAACATAGAGGAACCTCCCTTGACAACAATTCACACAGACCATTTCACATTTAAACCTCAAACCGATGGATGAATCAACGTATTACTACTAAAACCGACGAACAAACCTCGTGACTTTACCATAAGCGATGAACGATCTGTGATTAAAAAAAGAGTCAACGTCAATATCAATAGAGATCCATAATTCATCAGATCTGTTGAAGAAATCGCAAATCAAAATCGGTCAGAGCCAGGGGTGATTCTCCATAGCGGGTCGTTGCACTATGCGATATGCGATGTGGGAACCGTCGAACCCGAAGGATTTGAAAAACCACACCCTATATTGTATCGCATCCAGGAAATCGTTATTATCGCAATCAGTGGACATACCTGAATCCTTGGCGATAAGTGATCTGCGATAAACGTAGACCTGACAGGCTATTAAACTTCATTATATAACTATGTCACGTCTGCAGGCCTTTCATTGTATCGCAATCAGCGAGGCCAAGGGTGTTACTATTCATGGGGCACTACGCTGTGTGATATGTGATGTGATATCACAATCATAACCCTCACTCTACCAGGGTCTGATTCTTTAAACATTGTCCATTTATGATGTACAATATGTGATCATCGCATCACACCCTTTCCTACTTGGTGCCGATTTTTAACCATCGACCTACCTCCGATCTGCGATTGCGATATCACAATCACAACCCGGTATGCTGGAGGACGATTCTTCAACCGCAGACTTCTAACTTCTATGATCAGTGAAATGTGGGGCCAACGGAAGCCTTCCAGTTGTCGCTTCCCCATTCGCTAAAGACTCTGCCATGTCATTTTCTCTTGCCACCTGTCCAAGTCAAACTTGTACTTTGACTTGCTCTAACTTCTTCATATGAGATCAGATTCGACTGTCATTCACACCATTAGAATCAGGATTATGAGCACTTCGATTTGAAGATAAGTTTATCGAGATTATGCCACCTCAAGTTTTGAGCCTTTTTACCATGCCACTGGTACTTTTTAGAGATCCACCTAGATCAATCCTCCTAGACCAATCCTCCTAGACCAATCCTCCTAGACCAATCCTCTTGGATCATCCTAGATCAATTTATGTTTATAGCCAGAGCATAGGTTTTACCAATGGATAGTCATGATGAGTTTGTGTTGGAGAGATTCCTACTGGGGTGCAAAGAAAAGACATCAGGCGCCATCTATTTCTCACTTTAGTGACTGCATTGATATATTTTGACACCAAGATCGTTGTGTAGTGCCAAGAGTAGTACCTCTATGAGAGGAAACTGATATATCTCCTCCATGAAAACATTTCTATATTACAAAGAAATCGTTGTTCGAGCTCTTCCTAGATAGGCATAAACGGAGTAACAGGAGAGAGGTCAAGAAAATGACCAAGAAAAAAAATGAGGTTAAGGATTTAGGGTTTGTAAAGAAAACAACAATAGTTAGATCGCCTCAATCAATCAGAATTGTTGACAAAAATTCAAGATTGATAGCCACCTAAAACCCATGTGAACAACACGTGATAAAGGAGGCATGGCATGAAGGGATTTGTCGAGAAATTCCCCAGGCATACTGCCTTTCCCATCAATTTTCTGATGTCGGATGGAATAGTTGGAACGCAACATTAATAAATAAAACGAATAACACTATAGTTTGATAGTTAACCATTAAACCTGAGGATTTTGCCCAACATTGAGCTTGGAATAAGTGTTCCATTCATCCAGATAATTGCAGGGGTGTGGAGAGCTACAACTTGAGTTAGGGTTGGAGTTGGCGCTAGGGTTTTGACTTAGGGTTCCATGGCGGGACGTGCAAGGGGAGCACCGCTCCCTCGTACAATCAAGTAGTCACAGAGGGAGATAAGGATGCAGGAGGGAAGCATTTCAAAAAACCGTTGGAAAAGGTTTTAGAAGCAAGAGGCAACAGAACATTTGGAAGAAATGAACTTCAAGGTCAGGAAGGGAATCAACAGGAAACAAGTAAAGAAAAGGAGAATGGAGGCAGCAGTAAAAATACAACTTCCATAAGGACTACGGAAGTGTGTAAACCCAAGTCAAGCATTATTCCTCGGGTCATATTAAGTGATCCAGCGATACAAGCGCATAGGGACCATATGACAGAACATGCGATCATATGCAAGTTCATGGGGTTATTGCCGATGGAGAGGGTGTTACATGTCTGGATAAGGAGCCAATGGAAGCAAAAGGGAGAAATACATTTACATCTGGGATCTAAGGGCTTCTTCACGGTGGTGTTCACAAGCCTAGAGGACAAAGACAGGGTGTTCGAAGGGGGGCCTTATTTCTATGATACGACAGGACTCTACATGTGACCATGGATGATGAACTTTGTCCCGAAATGTTAGACATTCACATCAGTACCGGTTTCGATTACAATATACTCCCTCCATCTGGATTATTAGCTACCAGAATCTTTTAAAACCATAGGCAACAAGCTGGGGCATTTTCTAAATATCTCAGAGGCAACCCTAAAAGGAAAATATACCTCCTTCGCCCGAATATGTGTGGAAATAGACCTATCTGGAGCCCTTTCGAAAGTGATAATTTTAGAGGTATATGATGAAGGATGGGTGCAGACTGTGGACTATGAGCACATAGCATTTAGGTGCCACAAATGTCATGAACATGGCCATCTATTCAGAGACTACCCAACAAACAATATGGAAGGCAATGGGAAAACTACTTTGGATAGAGATCACAAGGGTTTCACCAAGGTTGGGGGCAAAGGGAAAGGGGGTAAATGTCCACACAAGAAGATCAATGAGGATAGACACACAAGACACAATAGTTTCAAAATCCTAGAGGAAGTAGAGGAGAACATGGAGACAATCCAGGACATGGAGAACGTAACCAAGGAGCAGGATAAGGAAGCTGAAATGGAGGATATCACAATAAACAACCAGCAAAAGGATGATCTACTAAGCTGCATGGAGATCAGTAGGGACCATGAGATGACCCCAACTAAGGCAGGAACAGAGGACCATGAACTACAAGAGATTCTAGATAGGGAAAATCTAGATCTAGAGAAATTTCTGGAACAAGGAAAGAACATAGGAGTGGACTCCTTGCCAAAAGAAGATTATGACAGAGTACAATAACCCTTTCTATGGAGGTCACAATCGAAGGGAACTGGTGTCAAAATAAACCATAAAATCCAAGAGCCAAGTGGAGTCAAAATGATGGAGAATTCACAAGCACAATCTCCAAAGAACTCGGGAAGGAAAAGAGGAAGAAAAATATAGAATGAGCTGCTAAACGAATGTGGAAAACCATTGATTAACTTAGGTAAGATGAAAGATCTCACCATCTATTCCTTTACTAACCTTTCTTAATGAAGCTCACAACCTGGAATATTAGAGGTATAGGGAGTAGAAGGAAACAAAGGAATCTAAGTAACAGAATGAAAGAAGAAAAACCAGACATGGTTTTTATTCAGGAGACAAAATGTTTGATGGATAAAATAAGAGAAATTCATAATAAGTGGTTAATCAAGTATGAGTATCTATAGGTTAAGGCAAATCACTCGGCGGGGGGGATTCTCAAGCTGTGGGATCCACAGAAATTTGGAATCCTGGATGCTTCATGTCAACCTGTAGGTGATAAGGAGATATATATGATTACAAATGTTTATGGACCTCAAAAGTAAGCAGATAAACTCAAGATTCTCACCTCATTGGAGGATATAAGAGCAAGACATCCCAATATGCCTTGGATTGTTGCAGGAGATTTCAATATGATAAGATCTCTTTCAGAGAAAAATGAGGCACTAGACAGCGAGGCAGAGACTCCATAGCCTTCCAGGAATTCATTATGAACATGGGACTCATGGAAACTGAAATAATAAATGGAACCTTTACATGGAACAATAAAAGGGGAGGGGCTTCTCAAGTGGCTTCCAAACTTGATAGATTTATTATTTCAGAGGATCTCCTCCTCACAAGACCCATCATGAGAGCTTCCATTCTACCCTTTAGAGGTTCGGATCACTGGCTGGTACAAGTAGAAGCTACCTTTATGGGCACTCCAAGAAACAGGCCTTTCAGGTTTGAAAATGCCTGGCTCTCACACCCTAAATTCACTAGTAACATTGATAAATGGTGGAGAGAGGAGTTGAACATTCAGGGCACTAAAATGTTCATGCTCCAGCAGAAACTTAAACACATTAAATCCAAACTTAAAGCTTGGAACAAAAAGGAATTTGGCGATATCTTCAAGGCCAAAAGAGAAACTGAGCAGAAGCTCCAGGAAATCAATCAAATCAACATCACAGAGGGCTTCACTGAAGAGAGGCAAAAACTAACTGACTCTTTGTAGGAAGAATGGGAGGATCGATGCTTACAAGAGGAAATTTTCTGGAGGCAGAAATCTAGGATTCAATGGATTAAAGAGGGAGAAAGAAATACAAAGTTCTTTCATAAATCCACTATGGCTCACAGGGCACACAACAGAATCACAAAGATCAAAGATTCTCAAGGCATTGAGCTTGTCTCTCACAATGATATGGAATCGATCCTTGTACAACACTTCTTCAATATTGCAAAGGAGCCAATGGAGGATAGATCCAGGTTCATTGATCATTTCACCCAGTATATCCCTAAGCTGGTTACCAGAGAGGACAACCACAATCTTAACAGGCCAGTTTCGGAAGAGGAGGTCAGTGAGGTGATTAATGAAATGCAAAGTGGAAAAGCACCAGGCCTGGATGGATTCAATGTAGACTTCTTCAAAGCCTGCTGGGAAACAGTCAAACAGGATATCCTCGAGGTTCTGGAAGACTCGAGAAAATCCAAAAAGGTTCTGAAGGCTCTTAATGCTTCCTTCATAGCTTTAAAACCTAAGCAGGAAAATGCCATGACTCCAGATGGTTTTCGACCCATAGCCTTATGTAATGTGGTGTATAAAATCATTTCCAAAGTGATAGCCAATAGACTCAAGCCCCTTCTACCTTCTCTCATCTCAGAAGAGCAGACAGGCTATGTGGAAGGAAGACAAATTCTCAATAATATCATCCAAGTGCATGAGGTGGTTCACTCTCTCAAAAGCAATAAACAAGCAGGTATGATCATTCAGTTGGACCTAGTGAAAGCCTATGACAAACTAAGTTGGTCTTATATAAGAGAAATTCTAATAGCCTATGGCTTTGACCAAAATTGGATAAGATGGGTTATGGCACTAGTTACCACGACCAGTTTTTCCATACTGCTTAATGGAGCTCCATCAAGAACCTTCACACCCTCCAGAGGACTCGGACAAGGAGATTCTCTCTCACCTTTCCTCTTCGTCCTCATGATGGAAGGGCTAGGTAGCGCAATCAAAATGGCAAATGCTGAAGGTCGAATCCAGGGTATCAAGCTCACCTCGGATGGAGCAAAAAACACTCATCAACAATTTGTGGATGATACAATGTTGCAGGGAATACCCGCAGTCAAAGAAGCCAGAGCAATCAAAAACATCTTAAATGACTTTTCTATGGTAGCAGGTACAGAGGTAAGCCTCAACAAGTCCAAAGTCTTTTTCTTTAACACTAATATTGCTATTTAGAGAAACATTACCAGAATTCTTGGTTTTCAAAGGGAACAGTTACCTTCCAAATATATTGGCATTCCTCTTACTGACAAACCTATAAGAAAGACAGTGTGGGAACCAATTTTAAATAAACTTCAGGACAAGGTCAGAAAATGGACATGTAGGTCTTTAAATTTAGCAGGGCACCTCATGCTCACACAGGCGGTCTTATAGGCCATTCCCATTTTCATGTTTTCATCTCTCCCTACTCCTCAAGGTATTAAGCAGCAGATAAGGAGCATACAAAGGGACTTTATGTGAGGCAAAGGGGAAGAGAAAAACAAGTGGGCTTTAGTAGCCTGGTACAAGCTCTGCAATCCCAAATGCCATGGTGGCTTGGGGCTACATGATCCTAAGACTCTCAGCAAAGTTTCGGGAGCTAAGCTTTGGTGGAGATGGATTAAGGAGTCAAATGCCCCCTGGGCTAAGCTTTGGAAACAAAAATATGCCAAGTATTGGTAGGAGAAGGATCATATTAGAATGTCAGGACAAATCAGGGGCTCCCACATTTGGAACCTTGCCTGGGAGAATAAAAGCATTGTTTAGCAACACTATTTCTGGGAAATTCGAGCAGGGGACCTCGCTCGATTTTGGGAGGACAGCTGGCAACAGGAACCCAACCTGTATAGGGATGACTTGGCAGCTCTCAAGAGTGACACAGATAGCAAAGGTTTGTTTTTGGTAAAAGATTTCTGGGACCAGGGAAGGAATAATGAAAAATGGAGGAAATGGAAGGATCTAAGTTACAGTGATGAGAGTCCTCTGAAGGCCAAGGCAGACGCTCTCACCCAGGACTTAGAGCATAGAAGGATTCTGGTTTCCTCCTCACCTGACCAATTAAGATGGGGAAAGAATAATGAAGGTAACTTTAACCTCAAAGAGGCAAAACAGGAAGTCATAGGATTTAACTTTGTGAATACTGATCAAGTCTGGAAGAAGCTTTGGCAAAACTCCCACTGGGTGAAAATAAAGTTATTCATCTGGCTAGTGCATCAAAGGAAGATCTTAACTTGGGAGAATCTCCTAAAGAAAGGCTTCATTGGCCCTTCCAAATGTAGCCTCTATGGCTCACATGAAGAAACGATTGAACTCCTTCTCAACCTCTGCCCTTTCACATCTAAGGTGTGGGACTGGGTGGCCTCAATCTTTAGACAAAATGATAGGGATAGTCTCAACATATCCAATACCTTGAAAAACTAGAGGAAGAACTTCTCAGGGAATGAGATTATTAACAAAGCCTGGATTCTGGTTCCAGGATTTGTCATTTGGAATGTTTGGAAAGAGCGCAATAGGTTGATCTTCAAAGACAAAACAAGCAAGCCCCAACACATAATTGATCAAATTCTCAGGCAACTTAAAGACACAGTAAGACGCTTATTGATGACACTTCTTAAGGGTCCTCCTCGGCCTCAAGAGGAGAATATTATACTTCATTTGGGTCTCCAATCCATAAGTCCTCAAGGAATAATAAACGGAGTAAGCTTAATAAATACAAGGGCTAGCATTTGGAAGCCCCCTCCTTATGGTTTCTTCAAGGTTAACATCGATGGAGCTTCTAAGGAAAACCCAGGTTTAGCTGGCTTTGGGGGTGCCATAAGAGATTATCAAGGGAAAACAAAGAAAATCTTCCATGGCCACTTGGGGAAGGTCACTAATAACATGGTTGAGCTCCTGGCATTAGAGAAATGCTTGGAAATCCTGGTGGAGTCAAATTCACATAATGTTATCATTGAAGCAGATTCGGAATTGATCATTAGAGCGGCCAAGAAAATATGCAATGGAACTTCTCCAGATAAAGTGTCGAAGCATTGGAAGCTCCTGCAGGTCTTTCATTGTATCCACTCCCACCTGCAAACCCTTAAAACTGTTAGATTTGTCCATGTGAAAAGGAAAGCAAACATGTTAGCGGATCGGTTGGCAAATGAAGGAGTGACCAATAGGGATAGGGATTCTCGGTATGCTTGGGATTCGTTACCTACAGGAAAACTACGGGAGGATTGTCTCTATCTGGCAACCAAAGATATGGAACTATGGATGAACAGGACAGATCGAAGGGATTCAAGAGACAAGCGGGAGGATGGTGAACCCTAAACAGTCTGAGCATTTTTGGTTTTGGCTACTTTCCAAAGCTCTGAATGATTTCGGTTGGATGGTGTAGGTACTGACTTGGGTAGAACCATAGATTTGGTCACCTGTTTTCATTTTTCTTAGATGTAACTTTACGGAGAATCTAGGCGGAGGGCTCAGAAATTGCCTGCGGGACTGGTCTGACAGTCATCGCTTGGCGACAGAGCGTATTTGCTTTTCCACGAAACAACAGATTCAAAACCACAAGTGGTATATCAGGTGGGGTCCGAATGGTTTCTGGTTTTTTGAAGTTGGCCCCTGATTCCACTCATCTTGTGACACGTTGCGGTGAGAGGTGAGAGAAAACCGCCCTCATCGGATGGTTAACCCTCGCGCTTCTCGTCTGCCTGATATCCACAAAGGTCGTTGAATCTAAGTTGAGTAGTCAACGGTGATGATTTGTTTGTGCGATTTGTTCAAATGTTTTAGACCCGATAAAGTTTATAGGACTAAGCCTATATCTTTCATCAAGTCCGTAAGTTAGTTTTTTGGGTGGTCTACTGTGGGTTTTCTTGTGGACCCTCGGTGGGACACTAGTAGCTTTTTGTGGGCCTCGGTCCAGTAGGCTCATCTTCTAAGGAGTGCAGGGCTTCTTTTGGCTTCTCTTGGGTTTGGGTGAGTGGTTAGGTTTCTGCCTGCCCTGCTGACTGTGGAACTCTCACAGAGTGGGTGTGGCTACATGTAAATTATGTATTATTGGCTAGCTTAATACAAGGTCCTACTCTTACTTGATAAAAAAAAAGATAGTTAACCATTAAATCTCTAACTTCCATAATGCTAAAGACAAAATATTGTATGTTTATTTGTACAACCAAAATAACCTTGGCTTAAGTTGGCACGTATCCTAAACTACATTGAATTATGGTTGTATAAAACAAAGATTTCACCAAGGTTACAAAAGACATGTGATATCAACCTAAGGATATCGTAAATGGCTGGCAGGTATAGTGATACCTTTAGTAATGTAAACAATGAAAAAATGCATATATACCGCGTAAGTGATACATATAAAGAAATATGATGTTTTTAATTTTTATATGCCTAAAGAGAACATGTTCAACCTATGTTGAATATTATACTTTCCCTCATTACCACCCTAAATTAAATAAACACAAGCTGACTATCATCACAATAAATGTCTAATAGAAGGTGGTAATTATATAAAAACAAAATAAAAAAATTGTAGGATAGGGGTACATGACATCCCAAGACCATAGCATGATCATCCATCTCAATCACCCTTAGATCCAACTTTCCAAACCACGAACCAACCTTCACTTGTGTGTCCCTTAGAACACCTGTCACAACCTTCATGCTTGAGTTAATAGCTTTGAAAGCACTTAACTCTCTTTCCATTCCAGCTTTCAACTTCAAAGATGTTGCTGCCTTCTTACTAAGGAAACTATGTGTAGCTCCCATATCAACCAATGCAACAAAATTCCTTCCACACATGGGCACTTTCACAAAATTCAATCCAAATGTACCTTCAATATACATGGGCTTCATCTTGTGTCTTACTTCTGCAACCTTCTTCATCATTTCCCCCTCATAATTGTCTTTCTCCCCATGTCTCAACCTGACCGTCCTCTTAAGGTTTGCTACTTCCCCTTTACTTGAGCAATTTGAATTTAGTTCAACTTGAATGGACTTCATTCCATCAAGCTTGTCCTCCTTCGCATGTTGGCCAATCGCACCTACTTGGCACACATCAGTTTCTTCAAATCATCCTTCATCGAACGATACCAAGCTCCAAGTCTGTTAATGTACTTGATCTTGTATTCTTCAATGACAATGTGTTTGTGATCAATAAAGTCTGTCTTAATCCCTTCTTCAAGTTCCTTAACTTCATCTTGCAACTTGGCTTGTTCCTCCCTTATGCGAACTAATTCATCCATGAGTTCTTAGAGCCTATGGTTTCCTTGTCTCAATTCTTCATCAAGTTCCTCAAGTTCAGTAGATTTCCTGTGGATATTGTTCAAGGTCCTCTACACATCCACTATTCCTTCCTTGATGTAGTTCAAGCGATCCCACTCCTGCACGAGTTCTTCATAGTTTTTATTCTCCTTAACCTTCCAAAAATCTATCATCTCTTCAAGTTTTTGAACAACCTTTATGACTACCATGGCTTCATAGATTGGCCCTGACTTGTCACAAATCATGTCGCAAACTATGTCGCACTACGACCAATTACTCAAACGAGCTCGGTCCTTCTTCTGAACCAAGCTTTGATACCATCTGTGATGCCCCCATGCTAGTGGCGACTCTAAGTCCACTTGTTAGTGTTGTGCGGTATCGACTAGCCTTTTTGTTTTACCACTACTTGTGCTTTCAGACTACGCCTACTACCAACACAGTTAAATTTTGTTAAGTATTCACTTCTTTCTTGTCAATGCAGTGGAATAAACATTACTTTCATTTAATTCAATGTGCAGTGAAAATAACATACACTTTGTAAGATGTGAGATGTCATAAACATCCATAAACAGACGTGTACACAAGTTATTAAGGGAGGGGGCAACTCCACAAACAATTATGCCGCAACTGTAATAAAATCAACTTCTTTAATTTTACAAGTTTACAATTTTTACAATGCAGCCTACCATACAGGTTTGCCCAACATTAACATAGTTAGAGATCAAACAGGAAATATTACCTCAAAACAGGTATTCTAGCCCAAAAACCCCAAAATAATATGAAAAAACAACCCAAAAACAAAAACTGTTGATTTTGCAACACCCTTTTTTCAGAGTAAATTTTCAATATTTTTTAAAAATAACAGTAAAAAACAATAAAATCCATTTTGTTTGGTGCAAAAAACACTTTGAAATCGAAAAGTGTTGATGCTAAAATAATGTGTGTGTGTGTGTTCTTTTTTTTTTTTTTTCCTCCCTCGGGGTAAATTTTCAACATTTTTTAATGATGTTAAAGATAAAATATCAAGACTCTGAAAAACCTTAAAGTTGCAACAATTTTCAAGCATGTCGTTAAAGATAAAACATCATGTCTCTGAAAAGCCTTAAAATTTAAACAATTTTCAGTGATGACGTTAAAGATAAAATACTTATAATTGTTTTTGACCATAACGTTAAAGATAAAATATTGTGACTTAGAAAAACCTTAAAATTTTGACAATTATTCAACCATGGAATTAAAACCAAATATCACAACTACAAAAAACCTTAAGTTTTTGATATATTTCAACCATGACATTATGAAAAAATTATATGACTAAAAAATCTTTAGAAATGAACACTTTATTAAAAGAGTCATTATACCAAGAGTAATTTCTTTTTTAAATGTTGAAATTATAGCTATTTTAAAATCTTAACATAAGACAACTTGACACCTTGCAACAAAAATTTAAAAATAAACCATCAAATTGACATATGGTGTAGGCGAACTCGACCTATTGCCATGGAATCTTAAAAATCAACCATGAAATTGATACGTTGTGGGGCAAACTTGTCCATTATAATGATAACTTTAAAATCAACTATCAAATTGACACATAATGAGGTCGGGTTGCTAGTCGATGATTGACATGAACCCTACAAAATAAAATAAAATAAAATGATAAATAAGTAGATAAATAAATAAAAATGAAAAATACAGAACAAAACAAAAATTAAAAGATTCAAAAAAAATTAAAAGTCAAACTAAAAAACAAAAAGTTTTAAAAAATAACAACTAATAAATAAAACAATATATTAAAACATAAAAATAAAAATAAAAAATAAAAAAGATGTCAAAAAAAATTAAACATAAAAAAATAAATATAAAATATCTTTCAGAAAAATCATAAAGTAGTTTTCAAAGTCGACATGCTTTGAACCACTTACTATGATTCCTAATCACGACATACATATATATATATATATATATATATATATATATATATATATATATATATATATATATATAGATATAACAAGCATAAAATTTATTAAAAAAAACAAAATTAACTAAAAAAACAAAATTAACTAAAAGATAAAAATTAAACAAATAAATAAATAAAAAAACACAAAAAAAAATTAATTTAAGGAAAAAATTTAATACTAAAAAATAAATAAATAAAAATAAAGATTTAAATCATAAAATTAAAAATAAATAAATAACAATGAAAATAATAAAAACATTTAAAAAGAAACATAAGAGAAAAAACAATTCAAACAAAAAAAATTAAAAAATACAAGTTAAAGCAAAAAATTAAAAATAGAATTTAAATTTAAATTTAAATAAAAATTATTAAAAATAAATTAAAAACTACAAGTTAAAGCAAAAAATTAAAAATAGAATTTAAAGTTGAATTGAGGCTTCTATGATCCATAATAGTTGAAAGAATAACTTCGACGTAAATCACATGTAGACAAACATTTGTTGACGCGTTTCGAACCAACTAGTGTGGTTCATCGTCAGGACAAGTTAAAGAAACAGATCCAGCTTAGCATGTTAAATAGTCTGGGCAGAGTCTCCAATGACTAAATTGACTAACGGCTAATTTTAACCTTAGGACCCAGGTCAAATTATTATTTATTAATTTATTATTATTATTATTATTATTTATAGAAATAAGTTAAATTAGGTAAAAATACATAAATAAATAAAATAATGTCAATGGTTAGTTTAAAAAGATAATTTATTTATTTATTTAAATTATTTAATAATTATTATATATATATATATATATATATATATATATATATATATATATATATATATATATAAAATAATTCAAATCATAATATATAAGTGAGTATTTTCATTCAAATAATAATTTTAATAGTTGGTTGAAGAAGTAATTTATTTATTTATTTAAATTATATATATATATATATATATATATAGATATATTAAAGTTATAATATTAGGTTATTAAGATAAAAGTTAAGATTAATAAATAAAATAATTTTAATGGTTAGATTAAAAAGACAATTTATTTATTTATTTAAATTATTTAATAATTATTATTAATATTATATCTATATATATATATATATATAAACTAAATCATAATATTAGGTCGAGAATTTTCATTTATTAATTTAATAATAATACTTAATGGTTAGTTTTAAAAAAAAAAAGTAATTTAATAATTTATTTATTAATAATCAAATAAATATAAATATATAGTTAGGATAAAACACTATATAAATAAAATAACTTAATGGTTAGTTTAAAAAGGTAATTTATTTATTTAATTAAATTATTATATCTATATATATATATATATATATATATATAAAAGTTAGGATAAAACACTATATAAATAAAATAATTTAATGGTTAGTTTAGAAAGGTAATTTATTTATTTAATTAAATTATTTATTAAATAATGTTAATATTATATATATACATATATATTCTAACTAAAATTATAATACTAGGTTGTTAAGTTAAAAAATAAATAAATAAATTATAGATAAATAAATAAATAAACCAATAATAATAATAATATATATATATATATATATATATATATATATATATATATATATATAAAGAGCTAAAAAACGAGGAGGGGGCAGAAAAACCGACTAAGAAGAGAGTGCTGGAATCCAGCACCTACTGATTTTCCAGCCATCATCTCTATTGAGATTGCTCGGCCTCTTTTCAATCTCAATAGCTTCCCTCAATTTACGATGATGGAACTGAGCAACTTTGGCAACAACCTTGGCCTCCTCAATACACACATGATGCTTGGTCTTTTCCACATGCTCAGCTAATGCTGAAGACTTGGATCTCCCATGTCTTAGGTCGGCCGCATGTTCGCAGATCCTTTGATGGATGGAGCACCTTGTTTCCCCAATATAGGGGGTCCCACAAGAACAAGGGATCAAGTAGACACCCTTCATGTCCTTAGGGTTAACGGGATCTTTCACCGATCGGAGGGAATTGCAAATGGTGTTGAGGGGCCTAAAGGTTGAGGGAATATCATACCTTTTAAGGATCCAAGCAATCTTGTCCGTGGTTCCTTGAACATAGGGAAGATGGACACCTAGACGACGCTCTTTTGGCTCTTTCTTAATTAACGCATTTTTAGAGGCTTTACGGAAAGCCTTCTGACCCAGGCGTCTACTATATCCATTCTCCACAAAGACATTAAGGAGATGGGATCTCACCTTATCAAAGCTCCCACAATCAGAGATGATGGGATCTCTGATTGTGAGAGCTTTGATAAGGAGAGATCCCATCTCCTTAATGTCTTTGTGGAGAATGGATATAGTAGACGCCTGGGTCAGAAGGCTTTCCGTAAAGCCTCTAAAAATGCGTTAATTAAGAAAGAGCCAAAAGAGCGTCGTCTAGCTGTCCATCTTCCCTATGTTCAAGGAACCACATACAAGATTGCTCGGATCCTTAAAAGGTATGATATTCCCTCAACCTTTAGGCCCCTCAACACCATTCGCAACTCCCTCCGATCGGTGAAAGATCCTGTTAACCCTAAGGACATGAAGGGTGTCTACTTGATCCCTTGTTCTTGTGGGACCCCCTATATTGGGGAAACAGGGCACTCCATCCATCAAAGGATCTGCGAACATGCGGCCGACCTAAGACATGGGAGATCCAAGTCTTCAGCATTAGTTGAGCATGTGGAAAATACCAAGCATCAGGTGTGTATTGAGGAGGCCAAGGTTGTTGCCAAAGTTGCTCAGTTCCATCATCGTAAATTGTGGGAAGCTATTGAGATTGAAAAGAGGCCGAGCAATCTCAATAGAGATGATCGCTAGAAAATCAGTAGGTGCTGGATTCCAGCACTCTCTTCTTAGTCGGTTTTTCTGCCCCCTCCTCATTTTTTAGCTCTTTTTATATATATAATAATAATTATTATTATTATTATTATTGGTTTATTTATTTATTTATCTATAATTTATTTATTATTTATTTATTTCTTTATTTTTTTTAATTTTTTTTAACTTAACAACCTAATATTATAATTTTATTTAGAATATATATATGTATATATATAATATTAACAATATTTAATAAATAATTTAATTAAATAAATAAATTACCTTTTTAAACTAACCATTAAATTATTTTATTTTTGTAGTGTTTTATCCTAACTTTATAATTTTAATTATATATATATATATATATATATGATTATTAATAAATAAATTATTAAATTATTTTATTTAAACTAACCATTAAGAATTATTATTAAATTAATAAATGAAAATTCTCGACCAAATATATATATATATTATTAAATAATTTAAATAAATAAATAAATAATCTTTTTAAACTAATCATTGAAATTATTTTATTTATTTATGTATGTTTACCTAATTTAACTTATTTCCATAAATAATAATAAGAAAAATAATAATAATATTAAATTAATAAATAATAATTTGACCTGGGTCCTAAGGTCAAAATTAGTCGTTAGTCAATTTAGCCGTTGGAGACTCTGCTCAGACTATTTAACATGCTAAGCTGGATCTATTTCTTCAACTTGTCCTCACGATGAACCACACTAGTTGGTTCGAAACGCATCGACAAATGTTTGTCTACATGTGATTTATGCCGAAGTTATTTTTTCGACAATAGAATTTAAAGTTAAATTTAAATAAAAATTATAAAAAATAAATAAAAAATAGAAACATTGTAAAAAAATTAAAATTAAAACCAAATATAAATAAGACATTTAAAATAAATTAAAAAATATATATTAAAAATTCTAAAAAAAAATAAAATAAAACTAAAATAACAAAAAACAACATCTATTCTCCTTATAGAAGTGGGTCTTTCCCCTATCAAGAGCCTAACTATGACTAGGCTTTTGTTGTACAAGCACAAACTCAATAATGTAGGAGACCATAGACTTCCTAAGCTAGCTTTAAATTCTAGCCAAAACCACCTAAGGCTCAAACAAGGTTGGTATAAAAACACCAGGGCCTGGTTAAACCATTGGGAGATCAATGAGAATGTTGCATTGCAAAACATTAATAGCATTAAAAATATTGTTACTTCTAAGTTCAAAGAAAAAATGTGGTGTGAGAAAGATTTAGCAGCTAAAAGAACATTAAGATATTATAAGGAGGTCATCAACCCCACCCTAGAAGATCAAAATTATCTCTCTGTTTTAACTAGCTCAAAAAAGAAAATTAATATAGCCAAGATTAGAACGAACCCTCATGAACTCCATAGTGAAATGGGTCGTTGGGTAGTTCCTAAAACACCATGGATGGAAAGATTTTGCCATCTCTGTGAGAATACAAACATCGAGGATGAAAATCACTTCCTCTTAGAGTGCCCCGCGTACAACCACATTAGATTTCAGTTTCAAAATCTTTGTTGCAATACTGACCTTCCTAGTCTTTTATGTTGTCAAAATTACAGTGAGCTCGAGAGGCTTCTCTCCAAGCTTTTGGAGCATAGGAATAAAATCTTAAATCAAACTAAATAATTCATTTCTTTAGGTCCAATAGACCAAAGTTTGGTCTCAGTAGACGTTAACCACCACCGTCATCATCATCAATTTAAAGAAAAAATAAACCAATAAAAAAACAAATAAATAAATGCATCTTAGATAATTAAAAAATAAACCAAATAAATAAAATAATTATTTTTTTTAATAAATAAAAATAAAAAAATATATTACAAAAACCTTTAAAAAGATAAACAAATAAAAAACCATTAAAAGATAAACAAATAAAAAACCATTAAAAAACAAAATGAGTTAAGGAAAAAAATATTTTTTTTTTTAATTTAAAAAATATTAAAAAATTAAAAAATTAAAAAAATAATTATAAATTTTAAAATTTTAAAATTTTCATTTAAAAATTTATTTGATTTTTTTTAACAAATTAATTGAAATTAACCGATTTAAAATTTTGATGAATTTAAATTTAAATTTATATAAATAAAATAAAAATATTTTAAATTTTTTTATTAAAAAAAAATAAAATTAAAGGTTTTTTAATATATTATTTATTTATTTATTTAAAAAGATTAACACCCTTTAAAAAAAATTAATAATACGTATTTCACTTTTATTTATTTGTTTTTTAATTAAATTCTTAAAAAATTTCCTTAACTTACATTTTTTTTTTCTTCTTTTTTCTTTTCTTTTCTTTTTTCTTCTTCTTCTCCTTTTTTTTTTAATCTTTCGATTTTTTTTTGTTATATATAACAATTTATTTTTGTGTATTAAAATATTAATTAACTATATATAAATTTATAAAAATATTAATCTCAAAATATTAATGTCATTATGTTTTTTTGTTTGTTTTTGTTTGTTTTTTTTGAAAAAATAATTACAAATTTCATTATAAAAAAACATTATAAAAAAACAAAAAACATATAGTTGGAAATCCCTTAAAAAAACAAACATTTTAGGATGAAAAACGAAAAGAACAATAAGAACAATTGTAAAAAAAAAAAAAAAAAATGTGCATACTTACACAACATAAAATTTCAAGTGTAAAAAATACGCCTTAAAAAAATGATGATTTTCAAAATTTGCATGAAAATCACAAACATTTTTAAAAAATTATCCACACTCGATACATTAAAAAAATTAAAGTGTAAAAAATAAGCCCTCTAAAAAAAGGGGTTGATGCTACATCAACACTTTTCAAAATCAATATAAAAATTGCTAACAGTTTAAAAAAAAAGTTGATACTTGATACATAAAAAAAAATTCAAGTGTTAAAAATATGCTCCAGGAAAAATAGCGTTGATGCTGCATCAACAATTTTCAAAATCAGGTGATTTTTTGCTACCTCAAAAAAAGGGGTACTAAGTAATTTTCTCGTTTGATCAGTAACTATGTTTGTTTTCCAAGTTCATCCAACGTTCTGCACTACTGAGTGGGTGTGCCCCCTATCATGCAACGACGAACCAACTTTCACATACAACCCACAGCCCTCTGTGGCTCGTTCCCAATTCTTCATTCAATAGTGACCCTGTCATGCAGTCCATGCCCACCAAACGTAAAACAGCAGCCCATGCCCTGCGAAAAGAGTGAACTTCAGTTTAGCACTTAACTTCGTCTAGAACTCGTCAGCCCACCTTGTGCGAACACATGGCCTAGCCACACTATGGCCACCCTACCATGCCCTCGCACGCCTTGTGATGCCTTCACACACCCTGAACTTACCAAATGGTTCCTGCACTTTACCCTCGCCCTAGACCACCCTTCACACTCCTGAAACTTGCGAACTATTCTTGGTCTAGTTCAGTTGCCCCTTTGGTCGAGTTTCCCATGCCTACTTATATGCATTCAACCCCTCCCTTATTTCTAATCAAAGCGTCTTTTTGCTCAAGTAGTCTTGACTCGTTCACCTTGTTCATCCGACTCGTTCACTTCACACGGTTGACCTATTCACTTGCCATGGGCCGACTCATTCAGTGATCGCACCCCTTTTCCAAGAGTCGAGCAGGCGCCCTTCATTCGTGGGCATGGCCTGCCCATCCGCATGCCATCCACCGATCATCTATGTCCGCTACATACATGTTTTTTCCCATCTACTACATCTGTGTGCGCTCTAACTGAGTTGAGCGAGTGGCCGCCACTATGGGCCACAAATTGCTCTCCCAACACGTGCACACTCTATATTCGGTTAAACACGCTCAAATCACATGTTTGTTAAACGCCTCCACTACTTGACTCACCTTCGATTTTTTTCTCTCTCGGAGTTGGTGGGTCGTCACGGGCACTCGCCAACTTGAGGCCCTAACATCCACTAACTCACGCGCAAACTAGGTAAAATGTCTTTGAGTTAGCTATTTATCCTTAATGTTTACTTTATTCGTGCTCACTAAAATAACACCAAATAGGATAGAGGATCAGGCACAATGAGGCAGACAGAAGGTCGATCAACTCACTATGGGAAATATCTCAATAGTAGTGACTGTGGTCTATCCCAAACAAGGTCACCATATATGACAGAATGGCTACTGAACTCAAAACTTATTAATGTTTTCTTTTTTCAAAAAGTTATAAAATTACATTTTTCACATAGTTTTTAATCTATTAAATTCTATTAATTGTCTTTATGGCACATTATAAAGGGTTATCATAAAAAGATCAGATATGTAATTGTGTTTTCTCAACTTCATCAGTTCAGTGTATCAAGGAAAAACTCCACTTATCCCATTAAGGAAAGGGTATTCTTTCCATACGAGATATATGAAATAAAGAGTCATTAATAAAAAATTGATTATCTACTCAAAGAAAGCATATTAATTTCATATGATAAAAAGTAATACCCCATACAACTTTGGATCCCAGCAAAAAGAAAGGCGATAATATTCTGAAATGTCTCTATTCATATTTTATATTATCACCAAGTACTAAATTTCACTAAAATTATAAGTTTGAATAAACCATCCAATTTGGTATTTCTCTCTATACACACACTAATGTTGAAGAGAACATTGATTCAAAAACATTTTACAATTTTTAACCTCTTCCAAAGATAAAATTAAAATCGCAAAAATGATATTTACTCTATGAAGAAACAAAGTCAAGAATAATAAGTTGTATGAAAGTGCTCAATCTGAAGGACAACAATATCAGCTTTAACACTAATGAAAGTGCTCAATATCAAGGAAAACAAAGTCAACTTTAATGAGAGGAATGTGCTTGGCCATGATCAATCAAGTGCAACCAACCATTCACGACTACTATTCCCATGGTTCATGCCAAACAAAACTAATGAAAAACAACTTTAACACTAATGAAAGTGCTTAATCTCAAGGAGAACAAAGTTAGCTTTAATGAGAAGAATTCCGATGGCCATGATTTATGTGAAATCTTTTCGAAGCAGTAATCCACCAACTACAACTACCATTCCCACTGCCCGATACCATACTAAGCTAATAAAAGTCATCTTTAACACTAATGAAAGAACTCAATCCCAAGGACAACAAAGTCATCTTTAACACTAATGAAAGAACTCAATCCCAAGGACAACAAAGTGAGCTTTAATGATAACAATGCCCATGGCCATGGTCAATGTGAAATAAGTGGAACCAACAATACACAACTACTATTCCATTGCCCAATGCCAAACTAAACTAGTTAATTTTTATGAGTAAATGCACCATATAATACTCAATGTGTTAAATATTAGATTGGCCAAACAATATCTAAACTTAGCATAATCATAATTAAACTTAAAAAAAAAATATCTTAATGATAAATATTAAATACCATAAGTAAATATTAAATACCATATATAAATAAATTAAATTATTAGTTTAATATTTCTTATTTTATTTATTTAATATCACTTTATTCTCATCAAACTAAACTAACCAAATAAACCAATAATTAACTCAATATTTCCCATATCCATATAATGCTTATCTAATCTATGCATAATTGTTTACAATCGAAAGTAAAGACACAATTGTGACTTCCACCCCTCAATATTTTAATGGTAAATATTAAGTACCCTATGTAAGTAAATTAAATTATTGGTTTAATATTTTTCATCTTAGGTCACTTTATTCTCATCAAACTAAACTAACCAATTGAAAAAATAAACCAATAATTAACTTCATAATCGTGTTCAATATTTCCCATATCCCAATAATATTAATCTAAAGTGGAGAAAAACCTTCAACATGAACGACCATGCTCGGTAGCAAATGAAAGTAAAAAACTATCTGCGAATGTCATTAAACCGATTGCATACTCTCATACGTAACCCATCTGTCAGCGTTTACCAACATTCTGAAAGCTTGATGAATGCACCCACCTACCATTCATGGCGTTTACCGACCGTTTATTATCTGCCAGTATTGGCATTTAACAACGGCAAAGGCGTGGGATAAGGTGCCATCACATCGCTCATGAAAGCTGCAACTTGAATAAATGGAAATCGTGATTTTAAACCAATTCCATTGCTTCAAATGTAGGCAATTAATTAATGCACCCAACGACTTCTATGGGCGTTTACAAATCTTCCAAACGACCACTAATGGCCTCCAGTGGTAAATGTACCATCACATTCTTGATGTAGCTGTGCAAATCAATAA
Source organism: Pinus tabuliformis (assembly GCA_031772625.1). Classification (NCBI taxonomy): domain Eukaryota; kingdom Viridiplantae; phylum Streptophyta; class Pinopsida; order Pinales; family Pinaceae; genus Pinus; species Pinus tabuliformis. The sequence continues at coordinate 1,209,818,045 of CM062820.1, read as the reverse complement.
TTGTAACCCTCTTTATTTTCAAGTAATTTCCATGCTCCAAATCTACTTAATGTTTCAATTGATTTATGCAACCATCTAGTACCATCTACTATGATTGGCGTCTACTAGGTTACCAACTCCCAAAGGCATCACATCGTCCCTTTTGTTTTTTAATTTTTGTTTGGCTTCTTTCACGTCAATTTTAACGGAAATTGTGATTAAAAAAAAATCATTTCTCAATTTTCTAAAGTAAATTGAAGGCTCATATTGATGAACCATCTAATATGATTGGGGTCTACTAGTTTACCAACTCCCCAAGGCATAGATATGGTTACATCACATCTTTCATTTGGTTCTTTTGGGCCCGCACGCCCGCAATTTTAATGGAAATTGTGATTTAGACCCCAAAAAAGGTAATAATAATTTGAATGTTCATAAAAATTATACAAGGCAATTAAAACCATAATTAAATATCACTTTCACATAACTAATGATTTGCAAATTATTTTTAATAATTAAAAAGTGCAAAAAAAAAATTATGGTAGAGATTTAAACGAGATCATAGACTCCCTAAGCTAGCTTCAAATTCCAGCCAAAACCACTTAAGGCTCAAACAGGGGTGGTATAAAGACACAGGGCCTAGTTAAACTATTGGAGATCAACGCGAATGATGCATTGCAAGAAATTAATAAAATTAAAAATATTGTTACTTCTAAGTTCAAAGAAAAAATGTGGTGTGAGAAAGATTTAGTGGCTAAAAGAAAATTAAGTTATTATAAGGTGGTTATCAACCCCACCCTAGAAGATCAAAGATATCTCTATATTTTAACTAGCTCAAAGAAGAAAATTAATATAGCAAAGATTAGAACGAACTCTCATGAGCTCCATAGTGAAACAGGTTGTTGGGTAGTTCCTAAAACACCATGGATGGAAAGGATCTGCCATCTCTGTGAGAATAGGGACATCGAGGATGAAAACCACTTCCTCTTAGAGTGCCCCATGTATAACTACATTAGATCTCAGTTTCATAATCTTTGTTGCAATACTGACCTTCCTAGCCTTTTACGATGTCAAAATTATAGTGAACTTGGGAGGCTTCTCTCCAAGCTCTTTGAGCATAGGAATAAAATCTTAAATCAAACTAAATAATTTGTTTCTTTAAGTCCGATAGACCAAAGTTTGGCCTCCCTTAACCACCACCACCACCATCATCATCATCATCATCATCATCAAATCTAATAATAATATAAATTCATCATCATCATCATCATCAAATCTAATAATATAAATTCATCATCATCATCATCATCATCAAATCTAATAATAATATAAATTCATCATCATCATCAAATCTAATAATAATATAAATTCATCATCACCATCATCGTCAAATCTAATAATATCAAATTATCATCATCATCATCATCATCATCATCATCATCAAATAATAATATAAATTTATTAACCTAAATAATAATAATAAAATTATTTAATTTAATATATTTGTTACAAATTTCTAAACCAATAATTTAATATATTTGTTACAAATTTCTAAACCAAAATATAATAATAGTGATTAATATTAACAATACCGAAATTTAATGTTTAAATTTAATTTACCGAAATTTAATGTTTAAATTTAATTAATAAATATACAATTAGAAATAAAAATAATCATTTATAAATTAAGATTTACCATTTAAATTAAGATAATGATTATTCATATATGTATTTATGATGTTTCATAATTTTAATTTCAATTTTTAATATGGAAATCATATAAATTAAATAATTGGTAAATGTCTATAAGAATCAAAACATTTATCTCATGATACATCTCACATTGTCAAGATTTTAAAATATCATAAAAATTAATTAAATTATAGCTTTATTTTAAACTATTATTATTATTAAATATTATAAGAATTAATATATGAGTTAGACATATATACATTTTACAAAACATATAACAATATTTTTTAAAATGAAGATTCATCTCTACTTTATCATGGAGATACTATACTTAAGTAGGGTTTGCTATAATATTATCGGCCAATACCATGGCTTACTAACACGGCATGTCCAAAATGTCATACCTCATGTTAATATGAGTTCATATGAGATTTTTAATTAATCAATTTAGTTAAAAGAAAAAAATGATCATAACTACTTTTGAGATAAATTTCAACTTTTGATTTGTGACAACATAGTGTTCTAGAAAAGATTTAATTCCGATAATTATTAATAATCAAGTCAAAAGAATTATAAAACATATAAAAAATATAACAATCCTATATGAATATAGCTATATGAATTATCAAAGTTTTAATAAAATAAAGGATGAGAAATTTTCTATATATAATGATGAGAAATCTATGTATAAATACATTAATAGGCACCTCTATTTTGGAATAGAGGATTAAGAATTTTATTTAATTATCAATAATTATCACGTGGATGGTATGGATTTAACCTTCATAAAATATTCCAAAATATTATACTTAGTATATACAAATCAAAGGTTGACATTTATCCCCTAAGTTGTTACGCCCTTTTCTCCCTTTTAATTAAATTAATTAATTAAAAAAATATATGAACAAGTGCCATATGAAGTGAGTTATGGGATTTTAGGAATGTGGTATTGATAAATCCATGATATCAAAGTTAGCTCAATTGGTTGGGTTCCACGTGGATAGATTTCTTTCATATTTTATGCCATAAAAAGCCCATGGGATAGCTCAATTGGCAATTGTTGTGTTACAAAGTATTGTGTAAACTATGAGAATCAATATTCAAATCATTGTGGATCAATCCAATAAATGATAATAATAAAGTATAATTTAAATATTTTTTATGACTTTGTTATTTTAGCAATGTAAGATGTGTTAGGAATTAAGTGTGTTTTTGTTTATTAGTCCTTGCTAACTCTAGAAATCCATTTGTTTTGTCTTTTCACATTATAATGCCATGTGGATAACCATATTTCATATTTTATGCCATAATTTATGGGCATGTTTGCACTATTCATGCATGATTTTAGTTATTTGGGTACTAATTTTTCATTTTTAAGCTTTGTAGAAAACCACCTAAAAATAAAATCCATGACAATAGCTCATATTAAATAACATATTTTCCATGAATTAGTTCCCACTATAATTTAAGAAATTCTTTGCATAAAAAGAGGATAGTAATAACATGTAAATAAATATACTTACTAGGAGTTACTTCCCACCATTATTTATATTTTCCTTAGCACTTATGTGGAAGTAAAACTATAAATGCTTATGGCAAAGGCTAAGTTGCCGTGGAGCACTTGTTATGATTTGTTGTCTATTGACCTTTACTAACCATTTAATTTATATGATTGAGTTTAGTATAAATAGTATTATTAAGAACCATCATAAATATGTTTAGCCCTAGAGTTACCAAACATTGAGAGGAATCAAATAACTCGAAGTGAAAAGGTTTGTATTTTGAAAACACTTGGTAAATGGAACAATGATAGTTTAAGATATTTGAAAACACAATAAGTGAGATGAAGTAATTACTATAGTCCATAAAAATAGGATTAGTGGGCCAATTAACATATTTAATGATCTAAATTATATTTAATAAGGGTAAATTTGTTTTAATTTTGAAACTAGCATTTAAAAAGAGGAATCAATTTTCTACATATTAAAAAAAAGCCAATTATAAAAAAATATTAGACTTCAATGCCCACTTAAAATGGATATTTAAAATATATAAAATTGATATTGAAATTGGAATATTTTACTTAAAGTAGACTCTGAAATATTTAATTTATGGCCAATTTTTTTCCTTTATTAATATTTTTAAAAATGTTACATGCACATTACACATCAAGTTAAGCATTAAAAGAATTTCATCCTCTCATGTTAGAATCATGGAGGAACCATATTTGGATATCATAGATTAAATTCCACAGATCCCTTGGAAGAGATTGAGACCTAATTTTATCCAAAGGTATCCAATGCAAATCAAGAGTCAGAGTTAAGCTTCAGGGCATGATTTTGGGTTTCGAGGGATGGTATATATGGATCCTTTGGAAGTATCTAGTAGAGGAGGTTGGTTTATTGGAAATATTTTGGGTTCTTAGGAGCTAAATATTTGTACACCCTTTTACAAGGGTTTTGGAAGTTAAAAGAAAAATTTAGAAGTGAGGCCTCATATTGTCGTAGAAATGGATTACGCAAGTGGAGGAAAAAAGGGAATGAGGGCGAAAGGAAAAGGAAGTATGCTAGTAAAAATATTGCACTAGAAAAGTTGGTTCTATTGGATGATGTTAAGATGCATGACATTGTATCGATGACACAAATGGATTTTGTAGACAAGGTAAGGAAAAAATGGCTTAATGATAACACTTTTAAGAAATGGATGACTGATAATTGGCTTTTAGATATAGGTTATATCTCGATGAATATCATCTTGATGAGGGGTGATTTTGTCGTGATCCTAACAAATATTGAGGATTCGCTGAAAATATGGAGGCGTGTGGTGCTAGGTTTCAACACCCATAGTTTTGAAATCTTGGAATCACCTATTTGATATGCAAAAGGAGAGAGTTTAATCAAAGTATATTTGGATTTAGTTTCCTAGTTTCCTAGTTAAGTTTTAGTAACTTCAAATATCTCAGGCTATTGGAAATAAATTTGGTTGTTTTATTATGGAAGACATGTCCTTTTAGGAATCAATATTGAAGGTAATGGCCAAAATTCTAGTATCCCTAGAATTGTTGGGGGATTTGGTAGAGGAATTGGAATTAAAAAAAAGGTTTATTTTTAGCATGTCTAAATGCTAGATTATGAAGGTATCCCTTTTAGGTGTCACAAATGTCATACTTATGCTCATCTTAGAGAGGATTTTCAATTGAATTTCAAAATAATGCATTGGGATAAGAGAAAGTAGGATTCTAATTTTCGTAATGGGTGAAGGACTGACATAGTCATAGTTGTAGAACAGGTAATTGAAAGGGAGTATAGATATCCATTCAATTGGAAGGTGAGATATAGAATGATTTTATTTGGAATACACTACTTTTGATGCCCAATATGCCCTCAAGAAGTATGCAAAAGTGTGATTCTTATGTAAGAATTTTTTCCAATGAAACTGAGCAATAAGAACATGAGTTAGAAAATAACTCCCTTTATATTTAGCAAGTTTATAACTAGACAATGGTACCCTTTGTTGATTCCAAGGAGGGCATTTTTCAAGTAAGTTTTCAAATAAGAATTCTCTTATTAACATACATATATCTACATATGATTCATTTTGTACAAAGAATGAAATGAAAGGTAGGAAATGAAAGGAAGATAACACATAGAAATATAACAAAAAGCACGGTAATATGGTGGAAACCCAAATTCTATAAATAAATGAAACAATTGAATATTATAGAATGTAAAATGGCTAGAATGGTGGTAGCTATCTCTGAACAAAGAGAGTTGGAGGCTACATGAATTCACAAAAGCTAATATGAGAGGCTAAAATAATGTACTTTTAACATAAAGAAGGAACCATATAGGTCCAAAGCCCTAACCATAGAAGATTAAAAATCAAAATATTTATGGACCTTGAGGTGGTTAGTTGGTACATCATTTTCCAAAGGGGTAAAATATTGCATAAATTATCTATTTGGATTCCAAAATATATAGTTGAAAAGAAATATCTAAGGAATACAACTTATGATTGGGGCCAAGGCATGTCATGGCAATCCCTCACCCCTTGAATTGCCAAAAAACATCATTTAGGGTCTCATAACAACCCCAGAAGTTTGGGACCCAGAAAATCATAGAAAAACTAACAAGAAGATAAAGAACCATTAAGTTGGTGGAATATGTGGTTGCCCATTGATATCCATTTGGATCAGTCCTCCTCCCTTATAAAGAAATTGTATCTATTACATCAATTTCCCTTATAAGATGGGGAAACTTCTACTGAACTCCTAGTGAGCCACTTGCCTTGGTGAAAACGTTGCTATGCTTTAACAACTAAGTAAAGTCGTATGTGATGTTGGTGGGTATCCTTTGTCTTGGTGTCCATGATATGGTCCACTATAGCCTATTTAGTGTAGTTAGGATTGAGTTTTTTGGGGGGCGATTTCTTGGCTACCTCCAAGTGTCCAAAAGAGGTGACAAATATAATTGAAGTAGGTTCACATTAAATATTGGGTTCAAGCCAAGGAAAGTGGAATACTTAGTTAAAAATATTTTTCATGCACAACTTTTATGATTGTGTAAGCCTCATATCAGAGTGGTTTGAGATTCCTATGGGGGCTTATGAAGTGCTCTTTCTTTAAATCAAACCACATATTATCACTAACATAAACCTTTTGTGGAACTTGTACTAGTCATGTCATTGCTTGTACTTGGAATTGGAATTCCATAGGATATCATGAATTTTTTGTTGGAGGTGTTGGATCCACTCAAAAAACTTCATTTCTCTATTTTCCTCAACCTAAGCATGGGAGGACTCTGATGGTGGAGATGGAATGTGAATAGTTACATCAACTGGGGGCAATGGTTGGAACCCCATGCACACCTTAAAATCAATGTGGTCAATAGAGCTATATAGAGCTTTGTTATAGTTGTGTTGAACATAAGGAAGGATTCCATCTCATGTACACAAATACTTGGTGTTGTACATGTGTAATATGTGCACAATCATGTTTCTAGTCACTTCTATTTTTCCATCTATTTAGGGATGAAAGGATGTCAATTTTGTTAACCTGGTTTCCATAAGAGCCTATAGGTTTGACAAAAAGGTCCTATGGAACCTAATGTCACTATCTAAAATAATGGTTTTAGGTAGCCCAAAATGAATCCAAATATGCTCAAAGAAGAGTTTTGTAGCGACTTCAACTATGATTCTCATCTTGCATGGTGCCAAAATGGCCATCTTAGAGAAGTGGTCGACAACTAGAAACACATAATTATTACCATGCTTGGTGGATAGAAAACCTATAATGTAATCCATGGATTCTAATTGTGAGGTCTTATCTAGGATAAGTATAGGAATGTACAACCCCTACTTTGTGATGGTTGGTTTAGCGATGACAGAGGCATTGCACGATCTAATATACCAATCATCCTATCAAAGAAATGGTGAATATAAATAATTCTAAACTATTGCTAATGTCTTATCCACACCAAAAGTTCCCTAACACTCAACATCAACGTGCCTCCCAATTTAACTTGGCATGCTCACTTGAAGGAACAAAAAGAGACTTGGGTAGCATAAGAATGCATCGAGGAGGCGGAACTCTAGAGCTTGTTTTCTTACAATCAACATCTAGTATGTGGCAACAAAATCAAAGCCATTATTGTGTAATTGTGGCCACTTAGAGGTATCATGCCCACAAGAATTAAGAATTGTGGTTAGAAACACAATTAGGGGTTGACTAAGGTAGTCTTCAACATGTTTGGTGCTACCCTTTTTGTATTTGAAATCCAAGTAGAATTTTTGGGGGAATGTGGTCCATTTTTTTCTAGTGGTCATTCTCTAGCTTTCATTAAATATTCATAAATTAAAAAGGCATGAGATCAATGTGGATGATCATCTAATTTGATAGAATATAATTCTTCTAATTTTTATATGTATACACAATGGATTACATTTGCGTGTTTTATGTGAGTATATATAGAAAGTAAGATAGAGTGTTTTACTATGATATGCCACCAAATTTCCTTGTGGAGTGAGGAGTACACTAATAGCATATTCAGAGGCATGTGTATCAACCTAAAATGATTGATGCAAGTATAGTAGGGTGAGGACTATTGTAGAGAAAAGGTAGTCATTAGAGGAAATTTCAGCCTAAAAGTGGCCTCCTAAGGAAAAATAATAAAATAATGTTTAAAATTATATGAATTTGGGACTGGAAAGAAGAAAATTATTTTTTTAATTGTATTTTTGTCTTATCTCCTTAAAGTCTTACTCAAATTTAAAGTGTAGATAGTCATTGGATGTTGAATTAAATTCCACATCCAACAAGTGTCTACACTTGAAATTTGAGTAAACCTATAAGGAGATAAGCCAAAAATACAATAAAAAAAGGGTTTTTCTTCTTTTCCCTTCAAAATATTTACATGTACCTCTTTCTAAATTTAATGGATTTTGATTGGTTTACATATTAGGACATGGAAATTACATGAAAATTTCGTGGGCACTTTTAGGCTGAAATTTCCTCTAATGCTTTCAAATCCTCAAATTCTTTCTATTGTGACTCAAATGGGGAAAATTTACCTTTTCTCCACCTTTTGCCACTTGACTTAAGGGCCAGGAAATATGAGAGAACTCAAACACTAACCTTCAGTAGAATTTAATAAGGTCAAAGAAGCTATGGAGTTCTATTAGAGTCACTAGGATGGCCAATCTTGAATGACTTGGATCCTGCGTAGGTCCACATGCACCCTATGTTCATGCATAATGTATCCATAATATTACATTCTCTGCATGCCAAATGAGCATTTCTCCATATTGGTATACAAAGTGTATTCCCATAGGGTGCTCAAGACATGTTTAATGTGTTGCAAATGTTCTGCCCAACTTTTGCTAAAGATGAGGATGTCATCCAAATATGAATCTAAAAAAGAGTGTGTGAATGTAAACGGGATGCCATCCATCATCCTCATGAATGGTGCTATATCATTAGTAAAGCCAAAGGGCATTACCAATTGCTTAAAAAAAAATTAGATTTGAAGGTTTTCTTCCATATGTCAATTTGTTCAATTTGTTAACATGGAACCTAGTGGTAGCCTGATTTAATATATATCTTACTAAAGAAATTGGCACCCTTAAGTTGGTCAAGAAGATCGTTGATCTTGGGATTAGGTATATATTCTTAATAGTGATGTTTTTCAAGGCCTTATAGTCAATACAATGTCTCCATGTCTCATCCTTCTTCTACACCAATATAACTGGACTCTTACAAGATAAGGAGCTTTGTCAAATGTGGCACTTTTGGATGAACTCATGAACTTGATGTTCTATTTATTCATTCTCCAAGAGGGAGAGTATATATATTGGGTCATTATGTAAAGGGTCACTAGGTATAGAGTCAATTGAGTGTTCAAAATGGTAGTGTAGACACACCCCCACAGGTGGAATGAAGATATCTTTGTATGTATCTATTATATTTTCCACTTGCCTCTGTTGTGTAGAGAGGCATCATACTAAGATTATGGTGGTTACAGTGACCTTCCTTCACTTTTTCAACAAACCATGAAGAGGAAAAACTTTGCAATCTGTGAGATTACCTTTTGGCACTATTTTACTAAGATCAATGCAATTATAGTAGTTCTAACTACTTATGGTACCCTATAGAGATGACCTGTGAGGGTAACAATGATGCTATGGGGTTAAGACACATAACCAACATGACGTTTCCACAAATAAGGTTGTCCTAAAAGAAATTCAAAAACTTCAAGTAGGGAAACATCACATAGTACCTCATCTCTGAAAGGCTTGATGCCATATTAGGTTAGGTGACATTAATAGTTGACATAAATGTCTTGTTCATTGCTTAACCAACTTATGGTGTATAGTTTGGGGTGTGTCATTTTTAGTAACTTCAATCTCTTGATGACCTTAGCTGATATCAATTTCTTCTGACTACAATTGTCCACAATTAAATGTAGTGGTGTCCCTTTCAACGACATCCATGAATGGAAGAGACACTGACCTTCTTCATTCTCCTTTATCTCCCCTAGTTAGATCTTTATGGTTGCAATGGTAGCTCTAGTTTTTGCATCAATGATATGATTTCTTTAGGCATACTCTAAATCATTATCAAAGCTAGAATTATTTTATTTTCTTTAACCTTTACCAATAATGATTGTTTCGAAGTGGCATTCATTAGTGTTGTGGTAGGGGATTTTGTTGAACTCACACCACTTTCCTATGTCCTTTCTCAACTTGAGATTAATTTTCTTTGTTTATGACTGGTTGGATTTGTTGAGGATTTACCCCCTTTGTATAACTCTTGTTTTGTGAGTTTGGGCCACATTTTCTAGGGCTTTATTGTAGTGGATTTGTAGACCTGGACTCTCATTTACTCTTCTACTTCATTTTTGCTTAATTTTGACAACATATTGATAAGGATATCTTAGTGAGGATATGTCCAAGGAATCCATCTTCATTTGGATGTAGTTATGTATATGACTACAAAACTTTAAAACCAAATGCAACTCAGAGTATTTGATACCCAACATTGACTACAAGCTATGGAAATTTTTGGTGTACTCTGGCACTATCTAGTATCTTTTGTGTATGAGAATTCTCCAATCTAATGTATTATTCATGATAGTTCTCTACAAGGTACAATTCCTCCTTAAGGGAATAAACAAAGGCTTCCTAAGTGGGTCATTCTTTGAATATCACAAACTCATCTTCATTTTGTCTCCCCCAATAACCTTCCAATGAATCTTTGAAATGGGGAAGGGATTTTAGGAGCACATAGGTGACATTTTCATTGTTAGAAAATATTTGGATGGTGTAATAGATATATAACATATTTAACCATTTCTATGAAGCATATACATCTATTTGGTCATCAAATTAGGCAACATCAAATTTAACTTGTACCTTGAAAGGTGTCACACCTCCAAAATTATCATTTCTTGAATTTGTCTTGGCTATTGTTGGAAGTTGTCAAATTGTTTAGGAAAAATTCCTCATCATCTCATTCCTCTATCATCTGATTTCTTCCTTTAGAAACAACTTGATAGGATCCATCCCTCCATCATATCTCTTTTCATACACCATGGAAGGCTAGTTGGGTTGGTGAGAGAAATTACTCCCAAGTGAAACTAGCATGAGTCCCAATTCTCTATACCCTAACCTCATTTGGGATAGGCACCAAGAAACAAAAATAAGCATATTTCTCTGATACCAATGGTCTAGGTTGTAAAATGAATGAAATGAAAAGTAGGCAACAAAATGAAGCACACACAAAGAATTATAATAGAAAGCATAATAATACAATGAAAACCAAAATTCTATTAATAAATGAAATAACATAATATTGTAGAACACAAACTCACTAGAATGATGGTAAGTTTGTTTGAATATATAGAGATTACGATTATGCGCATTTGCAAAAGCTATTACCATAGGTAAAAATAATGGCCTTTCAGCATAATGAAACAAACTTATAGGTCGAAAATCCTATCCCTATAAGATGAAATGGAAAAATATGTGTAAGCCTTGATTTGGTTAGTTGGTACATCAACCTCCCAAGGGTGCCACTTTTTTATACAATATCTATTTCAGGTGCACAATAGATTGTTTGAAAGAACTATCTAAGGAACACAATTTTTGACTGGGGCTAGGGAATGTTATGTAAACTCCTAGACCCATAAATTTCCAAAAAAAATTGTTTATTGTCTCAAAATGGCCTTGGAGGTTTGGAACCCAAAATATCATACAAAAAATCACTGAAAAGATAGAATAAAAGCATTGGGATAGTGGAATATGTCGGTGGCCACCAATATCCACCTAGATCAACAAAGCCTTTTAGAATTTTGTGGAAAATTGTAGATTAGATATGGGTCCTCTTATAATTGAAGGGGATAAATGGAGGTTTTTTCTTGGTTTGGGAAGTAATTATTTTATGAATAATGGATATATTCATGGTTTTTTTTCCTTCAATATTGGTTCACCCTTAGATTTTCAAGAGTCTTTGGTACAACCTTAAATATTCTCCCATAGTTGAAAGCCAAAGGGTATTACCTTGATTTAGGTTAGGATTTATATATGGACATAAGGTTAAAGGAAGAGAAAGGAAATGTTCTTGTAAAAAATAAAAAGCTAGAGATACTTTAGATTTTGTTTCTAGCACATACATGAAAATTTGTAGGGTTGTAAGAGTGATGAACACCCTAATTAATATGCCTAAATGATCGACCTTTATAGTTTTAGGGGGTTGGCTAGATCTAGTAAATGATTAGCCTTAAGGATGGTTTCAGAGAAAAACACACATCATGAATTTTTATAGCAAGAAACTTGAGGGGAAGGGGGATTTATAGAAATGATGTTAGAAGATATGTTGGGAGGTTGGGGATTTATTCCTTCAGATGCTTTGGGGAGACCATGGTATCTTTTGATTGGGTAGAACAATAGGATTATGAATTATGCTAACAATTGGACTACTGGATCAAGAATAGTGGTGACACTCTTTTCTCAAAATATTTCAAAGATATTCTATTCATGAATGTCTATGGGCCTTGTATGAATAAAGTGGCTGTCTGGGATAACCTTTTCTTAGGAGATGTATTTTTTCTTCTTAAGACCTTATTTTAGCATGATACTTGAATTTATCCATATGCAATTTAGAGGAATGAGGGTTGATTTTAATTCATAAATTAGTTGAAGGAGGGTTGATTTATATAGAGCAAAGTTACCTAAGAAACCTCGACAAATAATCCAGTGGGGGAGGATAGAATACAAAAATGCTTGGATTGATTCTTAGTATATGAGGGGATGCTAGAAGCCCCTCTAAGGTTTTAGTGGTGTGTCTGGTTAATAGGTGAATTAGATTATTGTTTTGATTTTTTTGGAGGTGGTATAGTTAGGGAATAAGCCTCCAATCCCATTAAAACTTAATGCAAATTGAAAATGAGGAGAATTTCACTAATTTGGTTAAGGAAATTTGGAGCCATGTAATGATATGATGATGGAATTAGCTACTTTCCAGTTTGAAGGGGATTTGAAAATATTAAGCATGCAATCATTCATTGGGCTTATGAAAAAAGAAAGAACTTGATGAGTATAATTTAGTAGAGGTGGAGGAATATTTGGATAGATATATGAATGAGATGGAGTTGTATTCTTGTTAGAAGAAGCTAAATAAAAAATTTAAATTTTGAAAAAAGGAGGAGTAGGCTATTGGAGGAAAGAGCTACTACTTGGATGCTAAAAAGTAGGGCACTTGGGTTGGAAATGAGATGAGAACTCTAATTTGTTTTTCATCAATTTACAAAGGGAAGAAAAAATACAAATAATTTTGGAATCTTTTAAAGACATATAAGGGAGATTGGAGAAAATTTGAAGAATTAGTGGCAACAGGGGTGGGACAATTATAAAATATTTTCAACATTAAGGAGAGGGTTTCAATTGCAAAGGTTATTAGATTGACATAGGCATTCCTTTTTTTTTGTTTGAAAAGAGTATAATGGAGGAGGTATCTCTTGAAGAATTAAAATCGATCATTTGTAGTCTTCAAAAGGATAAAATCCTAAGTCTGAAAAACTTGACTTTGGGATTCTTTTGGGGATTCCTAGATTTATTAGAAAGTAGTGTTCTTAGGTGAAAAAGCATATAGGTTACCTAAAAGAATGTTCACAAATTTGAATACAATTTTTTTACTTTTATTCAAAAATAAGATAATCCATACTTGTATTATTAATTTTATTCAATATTTTATGCAACTGTAAATTTAAGAAGTGGAAAAGATCACTGCAAATAGGGTCAATTTGTTTTGTCCAAGAGAATTTCAAAGGAGTGGGCTGGCTTCCTAGTTATTTGACATATTCATGAGGCTATTTAGGTTGCTAAAGAGTGAATTCATAAAATTGTATTAAGGAAATTAGAGGGGGTGGTGATAAAACTAAATCTATCAAAAGCCTATGACATGGCTACCCGACTTTACCTGAGGTTATTGATGATGCATCTAGGAGTTGAAATACCTTTTATTACATGGGTGATGAGTTGTATAACAACAAATTATTTCTTAATTCTCATCAATGACATTGCTTCAATTTTTTCAGAGAAGGAAAATGGTTTATGCAAGGATTTCCCTTGTCACCTCTATTTTTTCTTCTAGTGGCTAAGGGGCTAAGAAAATCATTAATGGAGGTGAAGGGATCATGGACATTCAAAGGAGTTCATATGTGATTCAAATTATATATTTCACATCTTTTATTTGTAGTTGATATACTAGTATTTTCCGATGGTAGTTGATAGGAGATAACCAAGTTGCATGAGATTTTGGGTTTGTACTACATTGTAACAAGAATTGTGGTTAACATAGGTAAATCATCAATTTCATTTTCAAAATTAGAGGAGGTGAACCAAGTTTATTCTTTGTCACTTCTTCCTTAATTTAGGGTGTACTTAGAATATGGGATGAATTATTTAGGGTTCTACATAAAACCAAATACTATTTAAGACTAGTATAAGCTTGTAGCTACACTGGAAAAAACAATTAGCATATTGGAAATACAATTGGTTGTCATAGGGATGAAAATGACTTTTGGTTAAATCCATTCCTATCTAATAGAAGTATTTGTCATGGATTTTAGAAGTGCTTCTTGGAAAATATTAGAGGGGTAAGTTTTATGTTTTTCTAGGGAGGGTAAAAATTATTTTGTGGGAAAATGAGAGAATCTAGTTGTGCCAAAGTTGTTGGGAGGACAAGGGCTTGGCAACATTTTTCCGTTCTCAAAAGTTTTTGTAGCTAAGAGTATTTGAATGTTTGTTCTAGGTGAAATTTTGGTGTCAAGTGGTTAGCCAAAAATATATTTATATGAAGTCAATTAAATATTAGATAAGAAGGGTTGACAAACCTAAGAATAGTATAGTGACGTGGAAGGAATTTTTGAAGGCTTTTCCTTTGATTGGGGGTGGCCCTAGCTTGGAAGGTGCGTGAGGGGACCTTGTTTGGATTGGAGATAATGGAAATGATTTAATCAGTAAGGGATTAAGGTTTTGGCATGGGTTTTCACATTTATATCCACTTACAAATTTGATATAGAGCTAAGGATGGCTTATTAAAAACAAACTTAGCCTCATAGGAAATGAAGAAAATTCATCAAATGACTTTTTTTCATGTTTAGGAAAGTGTCATAACTGAATCTAAGAATGTCATGATGATACATATTGGTATTTTCCCATTTTAAGGGTTTATAAGCCTAGGATTGGAGAAAAATCTTAAAGTATAAAGGAACGAAGAAGAGAACATCAATGGTGTTGGCACTAGCTTTGGATGTTGAAATTTGATCCTAATGCAAAAGATTATTATGTTATGTTTCATTATGAATAATGTATTAACATGGGATAGATTATAAAAGAGGAATTGGGAGAGGATTTACACATGTTCTCTTTGTAAAGTTAATGAGGAGACAAATCCCAATTCAATCATATATTGTGACTGTTTACATCATGTATCGCTAGAATAAGGGGTACTAACAAGATTGAGAAATGTATGGTTAGTCTATTCTATTGAAGTAGGATGGAGTAATCAAGTAAGGAGTCCATAACCAAATTATTTTAAGGTTCTTTCATTATTAGTTGTCTGGGGAATATGTTTTTTAAAGATCCTTTCAAGTTTCCAAGAAAAATGCATTCATCTGATAAATTTTACATCTAATAGGCTCATCATATCGTGTCATTTCTGACAAGATATGGAAGAAAACTCAGTGAGGGTAGTGGTTTAAGAATAAATTAATAAGATCTTTCCCTAGGCTTTTTATGATAATGGATCAGAAGGAATCCTGTTGTATGTGGACTAGAAACAATCATATTCTTTGCAAATGATTATTCCATTACATTTTAGGAAATATTGAGGGAGGGTTCAAATAATTCTGTAGAATTGGTGGCATTTAACTTTCATTGTTTCCAACAATTGTAAAATGAATTAATAATTTACATGTGTTTGGTGATTCCCATGTTGTCATTAAATGTGTAAAAGATGAGCAAAGATATCACATTATAATATATGTCTCAAAATGTCAGATAAGAGATCAAAGGCTTGAGAATGTTTGTCAACCATCTTGCTCTTCAACATGTGTATAGGGTGAGGAATATGGAAACTAATGGTTTCTCCAACACTAAAATTTTAATGTAGTGTGGTACTTGGATGATTAAAAAAAAGGAATAGGAACATTTTGGAATATTATCACCCCCCTTCGTGAATTAATAGTGGTCAAGTCTAAGATATTCCTCTATATGAGTTAAACATGTAACTTGTGGGAATTGAACCTTTATAAGAAGGATGACAATTATTCCCCCAAAAACCTCGAATAAACCCAAATAATATTATATAAGTGTGTTATTTGTATTAAATTTAAATAATGACATATTATTGATATTTTTTATAAAAATATTTTTACAATTTTTTTTTTGTAACTTTTTCAAAATTTTAATGTTAAAATACATATTTTAAACTTTACAGTTATGCACAAAAATTAAAACAATTGTGTCCAATTTTCTGTAAATATTAATTTTCTGTTAAAAACTCTTATATAAACATACATTAAATTAAAATTTAAAAATATCTGTTACAATGTCAATCTTCTTATCTTTTAATGATTTAAAATTATTATTTTTAAAACTTTCTTAATCATAAAATAAAATTTTAAACCAAATGAAATAAATCCTTTTTCTTCCTTTTACAAATAAAAAAAACTAAATTTAATTTCAACAAATTATAAATATATACATATAATATATATTTAAAAAAATAAATATATTATAATTTATTAATACATTTGGTTACCAATTATATTTATATTTAATATAATTTTATAACTATTTAATAAATCGGCCTAGATCCATCTTAACCACAGACCTATCAAAGGCCGAGAGGGATAAAATCTCTTTAAATGCAAACGGCCAGAGGGATAAAATCTCTTGAAATGCAAACCTCTTTTAAAGTGAAAAGAGATTAAATCCCTCTCTTGAAATGCAAACCTCTTTTAAAGTGAAAAGAGATTTAATCCCTCTGAGCACTTGATAGATCATGGGTTAAGATGGTTCTAGGGTGGTTTTTATATACACATACCACATCTAGGCTGGATCCATCTCTCATTCTCTCTCTCTTCGATCATTCTCTACTCCCTCCATCCCTCTCTCCTCTCTTTCTTTCTCTTACTCTCCCTCTATTTCTCTCCCCCATCTCTCTCTCTTTGTCTCTCCCCCTCTCTCTCTACCCTCCAATTTTGTCACTATCTCCCTCCCTCTCTCCTTCTCTCTCTCCCCATCTCTCCCCCTTGATCTCCATGTCTCCCTCTCTCTCTCTTCCCTTTCTCTCCATCTCTATCACCTCTCCTGTCTATCTTCCCTCCTATCCTCTCTCCCTCTCTCCCTCTCTCTCCATCCCTACCTTGTCACTCAATCTCTCTCTACCTCTATATCTCTATGTATTTGTTCTTCCCTCACTCTCTCCCCTTCCAACTCCATATTTCTCTCCCTCCCTCTCTCAACATCTTTCTCTACCATACCCAACACACTCCATCTTTCTCTCCCATACCCAACACACTCCCTCTCTTCTCGTGAGGTTGTCACTATCTCCCTCCCTCTCCTTCTACCTCTCCCACACTCCCTCTCTTCTCGCCAGTTGTCACTATCTCCCTCCCTCTCTCCTTCTCCCTACCCCCCCTCTCTTTTTCCCTCTCTCTCCCCCTCCCTTCATCCATGATGCAGAGTTTTCACTCTATGTAATCAATGTTATATGTAATGTCTAAAATATTTTACATTTTATTTCTTTATTGTGAAATGAGTTATGGTTCTGGGGCATGTGGTATAATAAGCCATGGTATTGGCCCATTAAAAGTTAATAATATCTAGGGTAAAGTGAGCGGGGATATTCATGTTAAGAAATTTATTATATTGTAAGTATTAAGTTTTTATGTGCTTATTAATTAAATTTAAATATTGTTATGGAATTATTATTAGTCCCTGCTAAGGAAAGACTCTAACAATATATTTGTTAAACACTATTAGTTTAGCATTGACCAATGCAAATTATAATGTTTAACTTTGAAAAATAGATATTTACTTTTCAATACTGTTATAAAAAATAATTTTTGAACATTTGACTGGATCATAACAAGACCTTATTGCACCATTTGCACAATATAATGCCTTCTGGATAACTGACTTATATATTTAATGCCATAATTTGTGGAAATGGTTGCAATATTCATGGATGTATTTTAGATGTTTGTGTAATGATTTTTTATCCTTAATCTTAATTGGAAAACCATCCAAAAATAAAACACTTGAAAATAACTTATACTCAAATAAATAACATATCTACCATCAATTACTTCCCACCATAATTTAACCAAGTCTTTGCATAAAAAATGTATAGGACTAAGATATAAAAAATATACTTACACCATTATTTATGTTTTCATTAATACTTATGTAGAAGTAAAATTGTAAAAGTGTAGAATTTTGCTACCCACCAAAATTTATGAAGTTTTTTTGTTTGAGCAAGCAATTTACTTATCCACTTCACATCTCAATTTATTAGTTACCGCCAAAGCAAGACTATAGGATGATTTCTTTATAAACCATTATTAATTAAGCATTGACCAATGTCACTTATAATTATATATGTAATTTTTACCATAGCATAATTTGTCACTTGAGTTGGAGGGCATAAGCTTACTGCATTCCTAAGCCCATAATTTTTACCCACAGAATTTGCAATCAATACCCCTTACACTATGAAATACCTTAATAAAATACCCTATCACCATTTACTATATCTTAATAAACATAAATAATATAATTTGCTATAACTATAAATACATTAAATTTATTATAAAATTTAAAATATCTGTTCTTAAATTAAAAAAAAAAATCGCATAGGGGTTTAAAACCATATGTTCAAATAAAAGTTAAAACTACAATTAACTAGCTCACCAAGAACATTCATAAATGATATTTTCTTATTTAAAAAAAACACCTCCCTTAAATTTTCTTTACTATTTTAAGATAGGAAATCAGGAGAAAAAAATTATGCTTTCAAAGCAGTGTTCGCTCTCTCGGATATTGAAGGACAGGAAATTGATGAAAGCAAATAAATTCTATTGGCATCCACCAATACTAAGGATTCATCCAGAGAAAACAATACCACGATTACCCTTCACGAATGCTGGATTCGAAAAGGATTGTGCTGACCATCCCACAATTCATCCTGGTTCACAACTACAATTCACAGATGACGGATCAGACTAGGTTTTTCTAACATTTGTTCAAGAAATGACTATTTCAGCAGGTGATGAAATAGTAAAACCTGAAACAGACAATTATGATCGCCATTCTTCGCCAAGAATCTCTTGAACGAATTCTTCGATATTCTTATCGGAAGATCCGCCTTCCATCATTGCTTCCGTCGATAATGTCTTCCACCGCAGAGCGTTTTCTCTCAGTTCAACGCCCACCTCAGTTTCCATAATCATCTTGATGCATTTCTCGACTTCCTCCTTCCCCACTAATCCGTCTGTTGGTCGTTTATGCAATCTCAATCCCGTCTTCCACTTCTCTGCGATGTATTTGGAATTAGTCGTCTGGTCGGTCCACTGAGGAACCGCCAAAATGGGGACACCCAAGGTGAGGCTTTCCAGAGTCGAGTTCCATCCACAGTGCGTCATAAATGCAGCGGCAGAGGCATGAGAGAGCACTTCCAGCTGAGAACACCAAGGAACGACTAGTCCTTGCTCGGAAGTTTCGTACAAGAAATTCTCTGGCAGGCATTCTTCACTGTTGGGCGGACGAATAACCCATATGAAAGAGCACCCACTGGCTTTCAGCCCAAGGGCTATTTCATGAATTTGCTCTTTTGACAGAACCCCGAAGCTTCCAAAGGAAACGTACACAACGCTTGCAGGTTCCTTCGTATTCAGCCAATCCATGCACTTTGCGGCTTTCCACAAATGTGCACCATACTCTGTGTCGCTGGTATTCTGTGCGTCCAAGAAAGCCGAGGGTAAAAGCGGACCTACAGTGCGAATCGGAGCTATACTTTTCACTGAGTTTATTTCTTCGGATTCAATCTCCTCAAATGAATTTCCCAAAACCCATTTTGCCTCTGACAATGGATCGAACTGATCCATTACTAATCGCAGCAGAAAGGCGTAGGAATTCGAAGGTTGCAGAAAGCTCGGCAACTCCGAGACGTTCAGCCATGGCAATCCCGGGATTTCTATCTCGTCCATCGTTTTCCCTGCTCCGTCTACCGGGATGGCTGCACACAAGTTCCAAAAAAGAATCAAAATAAACTCACATCTCATAAAAATAAAGCAAAATTGACAAAAAGCAAGCATCGGGAATGGAAGGCATACTCAATCCTTTACTAAAATGGTAATAGATAGAGTAAACTGCACAGGATTGCGTCCAGAAAAAGGCAAGAGGAATGTCAAACTTGTTTGCAACTTCAGGAACCCATGGAAGGAAGGAGTCGTAAACGATGCAACATATATTGTTTCCTTGAGCGTCCAGCCTTTCTATGAGATTTGTTAAGCTGAGAACTCCCATCTTTCGAAACATCTGCATCGTCATTTCGAAGTCCTTGGAGCGGTCGAAATCAAGCGGAAGTCCGTCAGAGATAGTTTCAAACTGGAGTTCCTGGGAGGAGATTGATGCATCTTGTGCCTGAAAAATGTCCTCACGGCTGGCCTCCGTCATCACAAACGTGACCATAACCCTTTTTGAGACGAGCCGCTTGGCGAACTGCAGCTTGGGATTGATATGACCTTGCGCTGGATAGGGCACCACCATAACGTGAGGCTTGCTGTACTCGATCTGCCTCATTAAAGACCCCATAGCCATAAATTCAAGAGAGTCGCCACGAATTAGTGCCGCACTGAGCGTCCGACCATTCAAATTCGCACTTGTCGCTGTCTCTCGACTGATCCCCTCCAAGCTTTCAAAATCGCACTTGTCTGAGGCTCTACACTGATCCTTCCTCTGTAGCTAATTTATTAACACGAGGTTGAGCTAGTCTTTTCCTCCAACCATTAACTTTCCTAACCAGGAGGAAACGTATATCTTCTCACTACCTTTCATTTGGACTACCAAAAGAAAATCAATATGTCCGCAACACGTGTTATCTTCATTATTAACCTGGATTAAACGAACATGCTACTAAATAACGTAGGAAAAAATAACGCATTGTAGAGATTCAGCCCCACTACTGTTTTTTTAAAGAAAGAAAAAGGAGTCGTCTAACGAGGCCGAGGAACTGCCGGCATGGCTAAAAGTGGCTGGAATCAGGACAAAAAAATTTCAAAAAATCTTGTAAAAACAGTGTTTGAATCATGTTTTTGATGATGGAAATGAAAATGAAAATTACATAAAGTGCTTGCTCTGAACTTTTGAAGCACATAAAAAAAATTACAACTGACTTTGGGATTCAAAATATAATTTTCAACTGGTCATCTAACAAAATACAATTTAAGGAAAATATTATTGAGATATTGGATGTAGATTATAAATTTCAAATACATTCCAAAATTTTATATTAATTTGGAGTTTTTTTCTCTTAAAAATATAATTTTCAACTTATTGCTCTCACAAAATCATTGAGAGATTTTATGTAGATTATAGATTTCAAAATTATTCCAAAATTAATAGATAAGAGTTAAAGTTTATTGACTTTGTTTTTTAATCAAATTTGGAAAATGATTAACCTTCTATTTCTCAAATTCCAGAATATTTTCAAAATCTAGTAAAACTATTTGAAAAGATAAAAACCATTTGAAAACTCACTATACCACTCTCAGAAAAGCTAGAAACATATTAGAAAGGATTAAAAAAACTAGCAAAAAAAGATTACATGAAAAAGTGAAAACAATGCTAAAAATGATCTAGACTAGCTTGTTTCTCTTCTTATTCTTTGTACAATTTGGAGTTAAAAAACAAGAAACCTGTCCATCCCAAAGTTGCCTGCGATCCTAACAATGCAATTCCTTGGCATATTGCCATCCCCGTCCCAATGTTGGGAATTTTTCTGTTAAAATCCCAAAAACAATATAAACTGCACACAGAGACAATACTCTGATGCTGCCACAGGATCTTTAACACAGCGGAAGTTTAAAAGATTGTTTCTGAGAACAGAGTATAACATGCATAAAAGGGATTTGTATTAAAAAAAACTTGGTACAAAATTCATCCTCTTTCACTCAGAGGGATTCACCAGAAAGAAATACAGTGCTATTCTATTCATTCATTTCCCATTACATTCAGTATGCTACGCTGCTGCGTATTACAAACATTCACTTGCGCTGCTGCGCTTTTGCACGCACTCACTCTCTCTGCGGACTTCTGAGCTCTGCAACTTTTTTTTTACACAACTACATAAAAACTGATTACATACAAAATTTGAGCGAATTAATGAATGAGGATGGAGACCCATGCTGTGAGCTGCTCGAGGCTGTCCTTCTTGTCCTCGACTGAGTTTCATATTTACTGTGGTGGCTAAGAAATTCAATGTGAAAGAGTTGGATTGCAACATGTTTCCTTCTTTGGCCATACTAAGAATTGAATGCAGTCGCCTACTGCTGTACTGCTTCACGTCCGCTCTTAACTAGCTCCGCGCCAATTCTCTGTTTCTCCTCATATTTGAAAATATATGAAAAGCACTGCAGAACACATAAAGTTTCCTTTTGACGGACTTCAAAAGTTAAACCATTATGCTTCGGAAACCCATCGGGTTCGGGCTTCATCGCATAGCGCTCATATAAAAGATTGTGTACCCATGGTTTCCCCGATTGCGATATGCCGATCGCGCTATGGGCCGATACCTCCGATCATATATATATATATATATATATATGCCTGAAATACATTAAAACACGAAAAAAGAGCCGCTTACGGAACTGAAATAATATTAAACAAAATTTTGAAGACCCGTCGGGTCCGGGTTATCGGGTCGCAACATAACCCATGGTAAAGCCTGCCATATTGAAAATGCCGATAGCGATACGTTGATGCGATATCGGCGATCGCTCATCGCAACCTTTAAATGCATCTTTGTAAGTCCTCCACTGCGACTTCGCCGATGCGATATCGGCGATCGCTCATTGGCGATATTTCTTATCGCTGCCACTGCCTGCCTGCGATTTGGTTTTTCTCATAATATTGGAGTGTTTATGCCTCCCGATCCTTGGTAACTTTCCGGCGCTGTTTTGGTAGGAATGCAAGCGCTCGGTCATTAGCTTAGTGTTGCTGCATGTCTCAACTGTTGCACAGTTGAAATTACATTTTCAACACTCCCCTTTAATTTCAACTATTGGGCATTCAATCATACCCAAACACTTCCTCAAAAATTCAAAGCTCTTCTGATCCAATGGCTTTGTCAGAATGTCTGCAACCTGTTCCTGAGTCATGCAATGTTGTAAACTGATTTCTCCATTGCTTACCAATTCTCTGATATAATGAAACCTTGTATCAATGTGTTTCGTTCGTTTGTGAAACACAAAATTCTTGGACAGGGCAATAGCTGAGCTATTGTCACAAAAAATAACTGTTGCTTTTGCCTGCTCTTGGCCTAAGCTCCTCAACATTCTTCTCAACCAAACTGCTTGACATGCTGCTGATGTGGCTGCCACGTACTCTGCTTCTGCTATAGACAACGCCACGATTGGCTGTTTCTTAGAAGCCCATGAAATTGCTCCTGAACCCATGTGAAAGACATAACCGGATGTGCTTTTCCGATCATCCACACTTCCAGCCCAATCGCTATCAGTGTAGCCAACCAAATCTGAATTTTCTGAAAAAGTATATAAAATGCCAAATCTTTTTGTACCTTTGACATACCTCAGAATTCTTTTTGCTACCTGCCAATGTGCCTCTTTTGGCCTCTCCATGAATCTGGAAATCAAACTAACAGCAAACATTATGTCAGGCCTAGTTGCAGTTAAATACATAAGGCTGCCAACTATGCTCTTGTACAAACTAGGATCAAAATCCTTGTTGCTGTCGTCTTTGCTGAGTTTTAATCCCATTACTGTGGGAGTGATTACTGCCTTTCACTCTTGCATATTAAACCTGCTCAACACTTCATTTACATATCTTGCTTGAGAGATAAAAACTCCATTTTCATTTTGATCTACTTCTATTCCTAAGAAGTATCTCAGCAAACCCATGTCAATCATCTCAAATTCCTCTTTCATGACTGATTTGAAGTTTTCAATGAGGTAGTCATCATTACCTGTAAAAATAACATCATCAACATACAAGACAACAATTAAAATCTTACCATCCTTTTCTTTGATGTAGACAGTGGGTTCTCCCTCACATTTGTCAAATTCATTTTCCAGTAGATAGGAATCTATCCTACTGTACCACGCTCTTGGAGCTTGCCTCAGCCCATAAAGAGCTTTCTTCAATCTGCACACTTTGTGCTCTTGGCCTTTCTTCTCATAACCTAGAGGTTGTTCAATGTAAACCTCCTCCTTTAACACTCCATTTAGGAATGCCAACTTCACATCCATTTGGTAGACTTTCCATTTGTTTTGTGCTGCCATGGACAACACTGCTCTCACGGTTTCCATTCTTGCAACCAGTGCGAAAGTTTCCTCATAATCTCTCCCATACTGCTGCTTGTATCCCTTGACAACCAGCCTTGCCTTGTGTCTTTCAATTTTGCCTTCAGCATTGCACTTGGTCTTATAGACCCATTTGACTCCAATAATTTCTTTACCTTTTGGTAGCTCAACCAAATCCCATGTCTTGTTTCTTTCTATGGCATTCATCTCCTCATCCATAGCTTCTATCCATTTCTTATCTTTAATAGCATCTTCGAAATGAATAGGGTCTTCAACATGACAATACAAGGCAAATAAGGAATTCATTCCTTCATTATAAATGTCACGTAAATTCCTAAACTTCTTACCTCTTTCACTTGGTGTGCAAATGCTTGAAGATGCACTTGAATCTCCTCCTTGTGGTGTGCTTGGAGAAGCACTCTCATTTCTTCTCAAGGGTGTTCCTTGCTGTCCTTGTGTTGGCGCTGCTATTTGGGGACGCATTTTAGCCTCCTCTTCATTCTCTTCATCATGAGACAAACAGTTTTTAACATTAACTGTTTTCTCTATGCTTCCATCCCAAGCTTCCTCCTCAATGAACTGAACATCTCGGCTCACAAAGAACTTCTTGGTTGATGGGATATATAGCCTGTAAGCTTTGGATTCCTCACTGTATCCTATGAAGATACATTTCTCCCCTTTGCTGTCCAACTTCCTCCTTAGCTGATCTTGAATGTGTGCATAAGCCACACATCCAAAAACTTTCATGTGGGTGACTCCTTGCTTTCTCCCACTCCATGCTTCTTCAGGCACTTTGTTCATCACAACTTTTGTAGGACACCTATTCAAGATATGTACTGCACAGTTTACGGCTTCAGCCCAATAATCATTTGCCAAATGCTTTAACTTCAACATGCTCCTCGCCATATCCATAATGGTCCTGTTCTTCCTTTCAGCAACTCCATTTTGCTGTGGGGTGTACCTAGCTGTAAACTGTTTATGAATTCCATTTTCTCTACAAAACCGTAGGAATTCCTTGGAGATATACTCACCTCCTCTGTCTGTTCTCAAAACTTTGATGCGCAACCCACTTTGATTTTCCACGAGTGCTTTGAAATTTCGGAATTTTTCAAACACTTCACTTTTATTCTTCAAGAAATAAACCCAAGTTTTTCTTGTAAAATCATCAATAAATGTTAGAAAATATTGGCTGCCTGCTAAAGATTGATTTTGCATCGGTCCACATAAATCTGAGTGGACAATCTCTAAGGGTGCTTTTGCCCTTATGTTTTTCCCGCTTGGAAAACTTTCTCTGTGTTGTTTTCCCAATATGCAACCTTCACAAAGGCTGTCTAGTTTCTCTATCAATGGTAATCCTCTTACCATTCCTTTTCTGCTCAACAAGTTAAGACCTCCAAAGTTGAGATGTCCAAATCTCAAATGCCACAACCAATTTTCATCCTTTGGTTGGCTTTGGAAAGCCTCTTGGGAAACTGCTTCAATTACTTCTTTGTTTTTCAATTCTACTCTTATTCTGAGAGGGAACATTTTGTTCCTTGTCATTTTTACTTCAGCAATGCATCGCTTGCTGGGTGCTCTATCCATGATGGTGCATACATCATTCTCAATGAAAACATTGTAACCCTTTTGAACAAGTTGTCCAATACTCAAAAGGTTACATCTCATTCCAGGAACATAATAGACATCTGCTATGGTTTTCCTTTCACCTTTCTTTGTAAATATTTTAACTTCTCCTTTACCCATAACAAAAATTTTGCTATCAGTCCCAAGTGTGACTTGTGACTTCACACTTTGATCTAAAGCAGAAAACAAAGCTATGTTTCCTGTCATATGGTTGCTGCAACCGGAGTCTAGAAACCATATGTCTTCACTGTTTGTTTCAGCCATATTACAAGCTAATAATACATTATCTTGGCTGACATTTTCTCTAGTAATATTTGCATTAGATCTATTATTCACATCATGCTGCTTCTTCCTACATTCACTGGCATAATGCCCATATTTTTTACAATAATAACATTGGACATTGGGTTTTTCATACCTTTGTCCTTGAGCATGATGTTGTCCTCCTTGTTGGCTGCTGCCTTGACCTTGGTTCTGATTTGGATTGCTGTCTCTTCCTTGAGCATTCGCTGGACTGTTCCTTCCACCTCTGTTCTGGCTTCTGCCTCTTCCTCTCTTGTTTCCTCTGCCTTTACCTCTTTCTCTTCCAAAGGACATCTGGGTCTTGAAGGCTTGCTCTAGAGATGAGTTTTCATTTCTACTCAACCTCTGCTCATGAGTGATCAGTGATGCATGAAGCTCATCAACTGAAAAGTTTGAGAGATCCTTTGTCTCTTCTATGGTGGTGACAATCACATGGAACCTTGAGGGTAGGCACCTCAATAGTTTTTCC
Source organism: Pinus tabuliformis (assembly GCA_031772625.1). Classification (NCBI taxonomy): domain Eukaryota; kingdom Viridiplantae; phylum Streptophyta; class Pinopsida; order Pinales; family Pinaceae; genus Pinus; species Pinus tabuliformis. The sequence continues at coordinate 1,209,791,378 of CM062820.1, read as the reverse complement.
ACAATCCTCCTTTCTTCAAGTATCTCTCCATGAGATCTTATTTGTGTGACCAGGCCAATTACTTGAGTGAAGAATGAGTCAATATTATCTGACTCCTTCATGTTCAGATTCTCAAAATATTTCCTCAGCAACTGCAGTTTTGCTGTCTTCACTCTCTCCATTCCTTGATAGGCTGTTTTAAGAGTTTGCCATGCTTCTTTGGATGTCTTAGCTGCTGCTAACCTTGGAAACACGCTTCCATGCACTGCTTGATACAGGAAGAAGAGGGCTTTTGATTCCTTCTTCTTGTAGCTCTTTAACAGATCCTTCTCTCCCTGAGTTAGATTATTAAACTCATTTTCATCTGCTGGTTGTTCAAAACCATCTTCAACTATTTCCCATAAGTCTTGGGAAGCAAACAAGGCTTTCATTGTTATTGCCCAATAGTCATAGTTTTTACCATCAAATAATGGGAGCTGCATACCCATGCTATTGCTGGTGCTGGTGCCAGCCATTCTTGCACTACTTGACTATGCTTCAAAATACAGTCAAGTATTTAAGAGAAATACCTTGGATTCTTTTGCCTGAGACTTCACTTTGCTGGAGAAGTTGCAGCAGTAAGAATCCTTCCTTCAGCTTCTTTGACACCTTCAAAGAGCCTGGACAAGCTCTGATACCACTGTTGGGAATTTTTCTGTTAAAATCCCAAAAACAATATAAACTGCACACAGAGACAATACTCTGATGCTGCCACAGGATCTTTAACACAGCGGAAGTTTAAAAGATTGTTTCTGAGAACAGAGTATAACATGCATAAAAGGGATTTGTATTAAAAAAGCTTGGTACAAAATTCATCCTCTTTCACTCAGAGGGATTCAGCAGAAAGAAATACAGTGCTATTCTATTCATTCATTTCCCATTACATTCAGTATGCTATGCTGCTGCGTATTACAAACATTCACTTGCGCTGTTGCGCTTTTGCACGCACTCACTCTCTCTCCGGACTTCTGAGCTCTGCAACTTTTTTTTTACACAACTACATAAAAACTGATTACATACAAAATTTGAGCGAATTAAAGAATGAGGATGGAGATCCATGCTGTGAGCTGCTCGAGGCTGTCCTTCTTGTCCTCGACTGAGTTTCATATTTACTGTGGTGGCTGAGAAATTCAATGTGAAAGAGTTGGATTGCAACCTGTTTCCTTCTTCGGCCATACTAATAATTGAATGCAGTCGCCTACTGCTGTACTGCTTCACGTCCGCTCTTAACTAGCTCCGCGCCAATTCTCTGTTTCTCCTCATATTTGAAAATATATGAAAAGCACTGCAGAACACATAAAGTTTCCTTTTGACGGACTTCAAAAGTTAAACCATTATGCTTCGGAAACCCATCGGGTCCGGGCTTCATCGCATAGTGCTCATATAAAAGATTGTGTACCCATGGTTTCCCTGATTGCGATATGCCGATTGCACTATGGGCCGATACCTCCGATCATATATATATATATATATATATATATATATATATATATGCCTGAAATACATTAAAACACGAAAAAAGAGCCGCTTACGGAACTGAAATAATATTAAACAAAATTTTGAATACCCGTCGGGTTCGGGTTATTGGGTCGCAACATAACCCATGGTAAAGCCTGCCATATTGAAAATGCCGATAGTGATACGTCGATGCGATATCGGCGATCGTTCATCGCAACCTTTAAATGCGTCTTTGTGAGTCCTCCACTGCGACTTCGCCGATGCAATATCGGCGATCGCTCATCGGCGATATTTCTTATCGCTGCCACTGCCTGCCTGCGATTTGGTTTTTCTCATAATATTGGAGTGTTTATGCCTCCCGATCCTTGGTAACTTTCCGACGCTGTTTTGGTAGGAATGCAAGCGCTCGGTCATTAGCTTAGTGCTGCTGCACGCCTCAACTGTTGCACAGTTGAAATTACATTTTCAACACCCATGTCCACAATAAAAGGTTTCGAGTTCAATCACCACTATGCTCTATCAAACTATTCTAAAACACTGTAGCATATAAATCACCACTAATTAAGACATCTCCAATAGATAGCTAAGGTTTCGAGTTCAATCACCACTATGCTCTATCAAACTATTCTCAAAAACTGTAATATATAAATCACCACTAATTAAGACATCTCCAATAGATAGCTTCTTAGGCTGAAAATCCCAGGTTGTGTCCTTATCCAAAGCAGGCACAGCTACTCCTCGAGGAATATAAACATCACCCGACTTTATGGAAATCACTTTCAAAGGCCTTAGAATCCTATGGAAAATATAACCGAGTATCCAGATCCCAGCTCTAGAGACAAGATAGGATCATTCACAATTAATCCTGCAGTTAACCTATATCATAACCAGTTAAAAATAAATCATCTACCTAGCTATTAATTAACACACACACACACACACGCATATATATATATATATATATATATATATATATATATATATATAATCAATTAAATAGTATCCTTGTATAATTAAAAAATATGAATGGGAGTTTATGGGATTTTAGACACTGATAGGATGTTTTGCTAAAATATCTATTGATTTAAAATCATGAGTTTAATTTCTAATGGAGTTGTCTAACTAGGTGGAGGAATTCCTGAGACGGTCAAAAGTAGTTGGAATCCGGGTAAAAAAATTTCAAAAATTTTGGTAGAAGCAGTGTTTGAAACGTGTTTTTGATGGTGGAAATGGATTCAGCGCCATCAAAAACGTCTAGGACACCTAAAATTTTGAAATTTAATAACTATAATTTAGATTTACAAAAATCCTTGCTGGATTTTCTCTAAATATGACTGAAATTTCCATAATTTTTCCGGGCAACTCCTCCACTTGTTAGATTACGAGATTTCTAATTTAAATAAAAATGATATATTAAATATGATAAAAATTATAATATTTTTATTTGAAAAGATATATTTTTTTTAAATATATAGATTTCAAATAAATTTTATTATAAACACCTATAATATAATATAATAATGTTAAAATATTATAAATTTACTTTTATATGAAGTCTTTTATGTATTAAAAAGATCAAAAGCTTTTATTTCTTTTGACCTCCTAACTAAAAATAATATATTACTTGGTTTAGCATTTTGATTTACGCTATTTTCGAGTCGCTTTCTATTATATAATGACGTTAATCATCATTTCCACGTTATGGAAATTGGATTCAAAATGAGTGGCTTTCTATTATATAATGACGTTAATCATCATTTCCACATTATGGAAATTGGATTCAAAATAAATCAGTTTAACTTTTGATCCAAATCTAAGTTACAAAAAAGATAATGCGGGCAATTGACTTTCCCTTTTTTTTTTAAACTTTTGAAAAGACCGTATATATGCCTCAGAGCGATTTCTCCAGTGCTCCATAGCTTTTTAAGCCCGGTCAAGCTTTTCGGCGAATATATTTTCATTAAACAAAACAGACATTGGACGACCAGCAATACCAATTACATCAAGTCTACTTTTACCAAGGATTTTCGCAGTGTATGTTTACAGTTGGATTGAAGTAAGTATATTATTTAGTGGTAAGCATATATTGCTCAAACACATTTATAACTCTATAACATAGCAAATAAAATTCGTTTTAGATTTGACAGTGAGTTTAACTTCAAATCTAAAAAAACTAATAAATAGATTTGGGCAATATAGAATATAGACTCATAAATGGACGTGGGCAATATATGCTTACCGTTAGATCGAAACAAGTGGACTTTTCAACAGTGATCTTATATTACTTAAACACATTTATAAATCTATAATATAACAAATAAAACTTGTCCACGGTGAATTCAACCTCAAATCCAAAAAAACTTAAGCTTTCAAATCAACGGACCTTGAATTTGAACATCTTTCACACGTCAATGGGAAATCTAAATATTTTAAGTTGAGAAGATTATGGTCATATATAAAAATCTTATGCTATGATTATAAAATAAAATCACATCTCATGCTTGATAAAAATGGCAATGTTGTATTAAAATAAATAAAACCCATTGGTCAGCTCTACGAAAGAGAGTCTGAACCAGGAGAGTTTGGCTCTGCAGAATGCTCTACATTGTTCATGCACATTACACATTAAATAGACAACATGGTTTTAGGGAAGTTAGAACAACATCCTAAGAAATAGAAACTAATTCCTATCCTGAGGTTACGTGAACCAACTCTACCTATTCTAGGATATTCTCCATTATCTTCGCTCCCCCTTAATGGAGAATGGGTTCACAAATATGCCTAACATTTCCCTAAACATTTGAAACTTAACTTTTCCAAGAGGCTTACTGAAAATGTCTGCAACATTATCACATGTATTACAATATACCAAATGGATTTATTTGGATTGCACTTTCTCCCTGACGAAGTGGAATTGTGTATCAATATGTTTAGTGTTTTTGTGGAACACCGGATTATTAGCAAGTTTGATTGAACTCTAATTGTTGCATCTGATTGTTGTTGCATCTATCTATTTTTCCTCGACATCTTGGAGAAGTCTCCACAACCAAACTGCCTCACACATTGTTGCACACATGGCTTGATACTCTGCTTCCGCTGAGGACAAGGAGACTATGTTTTGCTTCTTGCTACTCCATGTCATCACCCTGGATCCAATGCTGAATGCATAACCTGTTATGGGTCTGTGATCATCTACATTTCCAGCCCAATCTGAATCTGCAAATCTTGCGAATCTAACATCAGAGGAGTCAGTGTAAATAATATCGTAATCTACAGTACCTTGTAGATACCTCAAAACACTTTTTGCTACATTCCAATGGATTTCAAGTGGCTTAGACATATATTGGCTTGGCACACTGACTGCATAAGCTAAATCTAGTCTAACGGTGGTTAGGTAGATTAGACTCCCAACCAGCTATCTATAAAGTGTCGCATCTGCCTCCTTTGAGCCATCTTCACTCTGCAATTTGATGTTCTGTTGAAATGGTACTGTTGCAGGCTTACACTGATCCATCCTAAATCTCTCTAACAAGCCTTTGACATACTTTCCTTTGGACATAAATGTTTTTCCTGAATCTCTCCAAATTTCAATACCCAAACAGTATCTCAACTCGCCAAGGTGCTTCATTTCGAATACCTGTGACATTTGTTGTTTGACTTCTTTAATAAGATATGTAGCATCCCCTGTAATGATCAAATCATCTACATATAGGAAAATCATCATTATGCACCCTTGTTCATCTTGCATGGTGTAAAGATTAGGGTCATTTTTGCTTCTATTGTAGCCAAATTACAGAAAAAATGAATCAATCTTTTCATACCAAGACCTAGGAGCTTGTTTTAGTCCATAAAGTTCTCTCTTCAATCTACAAACTAAATGTTCTTTTCCTTTCTGGACAAACCCTTCCAGTTGCTCTAGATAAAACTCTTCTTTTAGTTTTCCATTCAAAAATGCAGACTTTACATCTAGTTGGTGCATCATCCAATGTTTCTTAGTATCTAAAGCAATTAACATTCTGATATTGTTTAGTTTAGCTACAAGGGAGAAGGTTTCTTCATAGTCTATACATTCTTTTTGTGAATACCCCTTTGCAACCAACCTAGCTTTTAGTTTTTCTATGGTTCCATCTGCATTAATCTTCGATTTATATAACCATTTACAACCTATGGTTTGTTTTCCTCTAGGAATTTCAACCAATTCCCAAGTGTTATTTCTGATTATTGAATCATATTCCTGTTCCATGGCTGTTTTCCATTCACTACATTCATTTGCTTCTTTATAACTAGAAGGTTCAACCACATTCTTCATACTAGTTATAAAATCATTTTCCCTATATCTTGCAGGCAATTGAGCTTTCCTACCTGATCTCCTGAGAGGTGAGGCAACTTCAAACCTTGTTTGATCATCATTCTCTTTTTCTTCCCGCTGCTGCTGCTGCTGTTGTATTTGTTGTATCTGTTGCTATTGTTGTTGCTTCTTATCTTCTGCCTTTGTCTGTTGATGATCCTGATTGTTTTCTGCTTCTTCTTCCACCAAATACGGAATATCCCATTCCTCATTGTGCTCATGATTTTGTTCATGGAAGTTGACATCTCTACTAACAAAAATCTCGTGAGTAGAGGGATTAAATAATCTATAAGCTTTATGTTGTGAACAATACCCTATAAAGGTACATCTGATGGCTTTCGAATCTAGTTTTCTTCTATCTTCCTTTGGAATATGGGCAAATGCTTTAGATCCAAATACTCTTAAGTGTTTTACTGCAGGCTTAAATCCATATAATGCTTCATAAGGAGTTTTAGACTCAAGAATCTTTGTAGGTCTCCTATTTTTCAAATAAATTGCAGTATTCACTGCTTCAGCCCAAAAACCATTCGAAAGATTCGTACCTTTCAACATACTTCTAGCACATTCCACCAGTGTTCTGTTCTTTCTTTCTGTTACTCCATTCTGCTGTGGAGTATGGGGTACTGTGAACTGCTGCAAAATTCCATTATCTTTACAATACCTGATAAGCTCATCCTTCCTGTATTCTCCCCCTTGATCAGAATGAAGAATTTTTATCTATTTCCCTGTTTGTCTTTCAATCGTATTTTTAAACTGCTTAAAGTATTCGAATGTGTGGCTCTTCTTACTTAAGAAATACACCCAAGAAAACTTTGTACATCAATAAACAGTAGAAAATACAGTGCACCTCCTAATGATTTTTTCTGCATGGGTCCACAGAGGTCTATGTGCAATAATTCATATATATCCCTCTGTTTCTTTTCTACTCGAACAGGGAATTCTTCTCTATGCATTTTTCCTAATGTACATGCATCACAATCATTATGTACTTGCTTTAGCTTAAGAAGATCTCTTACCATTTCCTTCTTTTGTAGTAATAGCAAATCATTGTAGTTGATGTGGCCAAATCTCTGATGCCATAGCTCTTTTGTAGTCAGGATTGTTGTTATCAATGCTCGAACTAGTGTAGGTCTTACATCCAACTTGTACATTCCTCCTGTTCAGATTCCTGTAGCAATTGTCTTCATGCCATCTAGTAGATCTTTAATATAACGGTTAGATTTAAAGAATTCAACTTTTAGATCTTGATCTGTAATCATGGATACATAAATCAAGTTCTTTGTTACACCAGGCACATACATAACATTATGAATTTGTTTGATATTACCATTAGGTAGAATGGCAAAAACTTTCCCACACCTTTTGATTTGATGACTTCTATCATCACCTAGGTAAATCTGTGCTCCTTCATTGATTTCTTTAAAATCTTCGAACCAATGCTTGTTGCCAGTCATGTGTGTTGACGCTCCTGAATCTTCATACCAGATGTGTGCATCAACATTTTCATCATGATCTGCCATGAACAATCTGAAATTCTGCACATGATTTTCATTTGCGAGATGACGTGCATGTCGTTTCTGCTTCTACTTTTCTTCATGATATTTATTCTTTTTGTACTCTCTGGCAATATGACCAATTTTTCCGCAATAAAAACATTTAATTTCAGATTGTTTCTATTCGAATTCATACCTTGGGTCTGATTCAGTATTTTCTGTGAATGTTATCCATTTTGCTGTTGCGGATTTCCTTTCCCTTTGAAGAAGTTCTTCTTCACCATTAGTGCAAGATCGACACTCTGGGGCTTCAAAGTCGATCTTCTTTCTTCCTCTTGCATTAGTATTCTTGTCAATTCTTCAAAATTCGGGATTTTCTCTCTCGCATTTATCCTAGTGATGAACATTTGGTAGTCATCAGTCACACCATTCATGGTAAGTGTTACAAGATCTGTATCGTCAACTGTATGCCCAATGTCTGTCAATTTGTTCTTCAAATCTGTGATCCTTGCTATGAAGGCAACAACTATTTCATTCTCGTCCATCTTCAGGGATAAGATCTTGCTCTTCAGAAACATACGATGATTTGTATTCTTGATCTCATACAGATCCTTCAGAATTCCCCAGATCTTGTTAGTTGTCTTACACTCTCTGATGTGTGGTATGATGCAGTCTTTCACTGACATCTTCAACAACGCCTTTTCTCTACCTTCTCGCTTCTCCTAATTTTGGATTGATGTTAATCCAGTCGTTGGCTTTGGCTCATCCCCATTTACAATCGTCCAAGCACTTTGCACTTCTAACAGAGCTTGCATCTTGAATTTCCAATTTACATAATTGGAACCATCGACCTTGTTATGCTCATTCAAGCATGCTTCAAACATATTGTTATTCATCTTGGAAATTTAGACAAAAAATTTTGAAGGGTAAAAGAAGATGTTAGATTTACCCCAGATCTGTGATAAAGACAGATCACTGATCTTCAATGTTATTTGATCTTGCAACACACCCACAGACCATTGTGGCTTCCTTCATAGCTTCTAGACAACGTTCTATTGTCAGCCTCTGCAACGTTCTTCAAGATGCAGCCTTCTCTCGGAGCCTTTTTGTTGTTTACACAATCGTCACAGATGTACATCAATTTTCTGAGATGTCATCGCAGGTGTACACTATTGTTTTGAAACATCGTCGCAGCCATACACCTGATTTCTAAGACGGTTGTGCTAAGTGTAGATTGGTCGTCGTCGCATTTATTTTCCTGTGACCTGTGATGATTTTGGTTTAGTCGCACCCTCCTCTCAGCGTTCAGGTTCCTCAGCCCTGATGCTCTGATAACATGATAAAAATGGCAATGTTGTATTAAAAGAAATAAAACCCACTAGTCAGCTCTACGAAAGAGAGTCTGAACGAGGAGAGTCTGGCTCTACAGAACGCTCTACATTGTTCATGCACATTACACATTAAATAGAAAACATGGTTTTAGGGAAATTAGAACTACATCGTAAGAAATAGAAACTAATTCCTATCCTAAGGTTATGTGAACCAACTCTACCTATTCTAGGATATTCTCCATTATCTTCAGCACTGCTTTCACTCTAAAATAAAAATTTTGGTGGTAATGGTTTGAGTTTAATTTTATTGCAAATTGAAAAACACTTTAAAAATCTAACAAACTGAGCTAATTTAAATTAAACAGTTGATTTCGTTGATTCTTATATCTCAAATTTCTATTAAATTTCCAAAATATACCCATCAAATTCTCCAATATTCAGAAATCTACAACCTTTCTGAAATAAAATAGTATTATAGTACTTCTTCTGAAAAGTTAGCTGACTATAAATATAGATTACCATTGAGAATTTCTGATAAAACAATGATTAATGAAACCAAAATGATTTTAGTATCATCCTTGAGGTTTGAGCTTTACATAAACTTCGAAAATTGAATTACTTTGAGAGCCTTTTCATCATGTTAATAAAACAATGACTAATGAAACCAAAATGGTTTCAATGTCCTCCTTGAGGTTTGAGCTTTCCATAAACTACGAAAAATTGGATTACTTTGAGAGCCTTTGCATTATGCTTTAAGTTAGTGGAGATAGTGGAGAAAGAATGAATTTTTATTAATAGCTAACAAAGCAGTTTCTCTTTTATATTTTGTCCTCAAACAGTTATAAGGAGAAACTCAAAATATATGTAAGTTTTTGAAAGGAAAAGTTACAGTGGATAGATTCTTTTGTGTATTGTGAATGATTAATCAAGATTTATTTGTATATATATATATATATATATATATTAAATTTAAAATTTTTGTGATTTATGATGTATATATATGTTTTTCAGATTAATCATATAATTATGAATTAGTTGGTTAAAACTATAAGAATAATCAGGATCGATTTCTTATTGTTTCGAGTTGTAAAACTCAGGGTCGATTGCATATGGAAATGGGTTTTAGTTAAAATACTTTCATTAACATAGTCATAACCAGATACAGATGTAGGTTAACCTGTGATTGTCGAACCAAAACGGAAACAAAATTTCAATTTCCTTTGACCAATTCGCTGATTTTTCGTGATTACATGCTGATCACCGTCCTCTGCGCCCAGTGGATCCTGAAATAAATGTCGGATCCTAGCTTCCCTGTGGAGTTGAAACATGAAATAATTGTATGTCAATCCGAACGGAGTATCGAAAAGAAATAGTTTTGTCCTTGCCATTCACCTTCCAGGGACTTGGAAGGGCTTCCAAGCATTGCTGGCTGAAGGGTTCTTGAAAATAAAATCCCTCGTCCCTTTAACTGCCACTGCCATCTCAGAACATCAAGGACTTCTTAACATCCCATAGCTAAATTGTGAGAAATGGAAACGGAGAGCGATGAAGATAGTTTGCAGGGATTGAAGGTGAAGTCACTGTTTATTTATTATTTACCGCTGTTAGGTATCCTGGCTTCTGGGGTTGCAATAATTTGTGCTAAATTATAGCAGGTCAATGGATCCATTGTGGGTGTGCTCTCTGTAGCGATTGACGATACGGAAAAGAAAATTGTAAATGGGGATACAGATCTGGTGTGCCTGATGGCTAGTCTCAAAAAAATCGGAATCGCATCGGACGCTACCTCAACGGATACATAAAGTATTGAACGTCAATAACAAAACAATTCGACGGAGCTACCTCCCAACGCTAACCACGATCGGTCTCCAGCATAAATTCGACAGTCAACCCAACGTCCACCCCCAAACATCGCCAACCAGCTACGCGTCATATTTGGATAATTATTTCCAGCAAAACCGCTTGTCTTTATCGCACCAATTTTCACCAAGCGGTGGTATTCTCCGGAGGGGCAGTGATAGTGTACACCGTCTGACACGTGGATGAGCAGGTTTCCGAAACAGATTTTTCCCGGAGCATAATGTTCGTTTGGCTTGACCGAGCGATAACCATCCGATTGAAAGGAAGGCTGACCACCATTGATTGAAACCAAAGCTGCGTACAGGCCTGCACCACATTACGTGAAGTGAAATGAATTTTGTTTGACCGACAGTTTGCCAGTAAAATAGTTAATGAATTTACTATAGTCGTAGATTATAGGTAAAACTTTAATTTTATTGTTTTTTATCATGTACGGGAGTATGGCAAAATTAAAAACGTATGGTCATGTTTTTTTTTTTATTGTTAAAAATATATGCAATGTAATATGTATGTAGAAGCGTAAAAGAAGTATGTAAGTTTTTTGTTGTTCGGTGAAAACAACAGGGGAATAAGCAGCAGCATGTGGGGAATGTTTTTTTTTGGTTGATTCAGTGAAATGAAATATATTTACGCACAACAGTGCAGTGAATGTAATTGTTGTTGAATATGAGATGTAATGGGAAACACAACAGTGCATGAGCATGTAAGATTTTTGTTTACACACAGCAGTGTGAAAATATACAGCTGAGACAGAGTAATTTGTTTTGTGAGAGACAGTGAAAGTTTTTTTTTAACTGCATCTGAAGCAGTCTTGGAGAATCCCTCTGTTGGAGGAAGAAGTTTGTAATAGGCAGTATTTATTAATGAATATAAAGTTTTTATGTGTGTGAAAAACTCTGTTCTTTTCAGCAAACAAATTTTTGATCCTGTGGTTAAAACAGAGAATTTTCTCTGTTCTGTTCAAGTTATTTTGTTTTGGAATTAAACAGAAAATTCCCAACAATGGTATCAAAGCTTGTACAGGCTCTTTGAAGGTGTCAAATAAGCTGAAGGAAGGATTTCTTGCAGCAGCAGCTTCTCCAGCAGAGTGAAGACTCAGTCAAAGAATCCAAGGTATTTCTCAAGTTAATTTTTTGTGTTACTGCTGAGGACAGTTAGTTATTTTAATACACAGTCAAGTATTTTGAAGCATAGTTAAGAGTGCAAGAATGGCTGGAGCCAGCACTAGCATGGGTATCTTTAATACTCAGCTCCCACAGTTTAATGGGAAAAACTATGACTATTGGGCAATAACTATGAGAGCTTTGCTTGCCTCACAAGACTTATGGGAATTTGTTGAGGATGGATTTGAAGAGCCAGCAGATGAAAATGAGTTTAATAGGTTAACTCAGGTAGAGAAAGATCTATTGAAGAGCTATAAGAAGAAGGATTCTAAAGCCCTCTGCTTTTTGTATCAAGCAGTGCATGAGAGTGTGTTTCCAAGGATAGCAGTAGCAAAGACATCCAAAGAAGCATGGCAAACTCTCAAGATAGCCTATAAAGGCATGGAGAAAGTGAAGACAACAAAACTACAGTTGCTGAGGAGAGATTTTGATAATCTTTGCGTGAAGGAGTCAGATAATATTGACTCATTCTTCACACATGTGATTGGTCTGGTCACACAGATAAGGTCTCATGGAGAAATTCTTGAAGAAAGGAGGATTGTGGAGAAACTGTTGAGGGTCCTACCCTCAAAGTTCGATGTGATTGTCACCACCATAGAAGAGACAAAGGATCTCACAAACTTCACAGTTGATGAACTACATGCATCACTGATAACACATGAGCAGAGATTGAGTAGAATCGAAAATTCATCTCTAGAGCATGCCTTTAAGACCCAGATGTCCTTTGGAAGAGGAAGAGGTCAAAGCAGAGGAAACAAGAGAGGAAGAGGCAGAAGCCAAAACAAAGGTGGAAGAAACAGTCCAGCAAATGCTCAAGGAAGAGGCAGCAATCCAAACCAGAACCAAAGTCAAGGAAGCAGCCAACAAAGTGGAGAACATCATGCTCAAGGACAAAGGTATGATAAAGCCAATGTCCAATGTCACTATTGTAAAAAATATGGGCATTATGCAAATGAATGTAGGAAGAAGCATCATGATATGAGTAATAGAACTAGTGCAAATTTCACTAGAGAAAATATCAGCCAAAATAATTTGTTTTTAGCTTGTAATATTGTTGAAGAAAAGAGTGAAGATGTATGGTTTCTAGACTCCGGTTGCAGTAACCATATGACAGGAAACATAGCCATGTTTTCTGTATTAGATCAGAATGTGAAATCACAAGTCACACTAGGGACTGATAATAAAATTTCCGTTATGGGAAAAGGAGAAGTAAATGTCTTAACAAAGAAAGGTGAAAAGAAAACCATAGCAGATGTTTATTATGTTCCTGGAATGAAATGTAATCTCTTAAGTATTGGACAGCTTGTTCAAAAGGGTTACAATGTTTTCTTTGTGAATGATGTATGCACCATGATGGATAGAGCACCCAGCAAACAATGTATTGCTGAAGTGAAGATGACAAGGAACAGGATGCTCCCTCTCAGAATGAAGGCAGATTTAAAAAATAAAGAAGTAATTGCAGCAGTGACTCAAGAGGTTTTCCAAAGCTAACCAAAGGATGAAAATTGGTTGTGGCACTTGAGATTTGGACATCTCAACTTTGGAGGTTTTAACTTGTTGAGTAGAAAAGGAATGGTAAGAGGATTGCCATTGATAGAGAAACCAGACAGCCTTTGTGAAGGTTGTATCTTGGGGAAACAACACAGAGAAAGTTTTCCATCTGGGAAAAGCATAAGGGCAAAAGCACCCTTAGAGATTGTCCACTCAGATTTATGTGGACTGATGCAAACTCCATCACTTGTAGGCAGCCACTATATACTAACATTCATTGATGATTTTACTAGAAAAACTTGGGTTTATTTCCTGAAGAACAAAAGTGAAGTGTTTGAAAGATTTTGCAATTTCAAAGCACTTGTAGAAAACCAAAGCGAGCTGCACATCAAAGTTCTAAGAACTGATAGAGGAGGTGAGTATATCTCCAAATAATTTCTACGTTTTTGTAGAGAAAATGGAATTCATAAGCAGTTTACCACCAGGTACACTCCGCAGCAAAATGGAGTTGCCGAAAGGAAGAATAGGACAATCATGGATATGGCGAGGAGTATGTTAAAGGCAAAGCATTTGCCAAATGATTATTGGGTTGAAGTTGTACGCCATGCAGTGTACATTTTGAATAGATGCCCTACAAAAGCAGTCATGAACAGAGTGCTGGAAGAAGCATGGAGTGGGAGAAAGCAAGGAGTCACCCACATGAAAGTTTTTGGATGTGTGGCTTATGCACACATTCCAGATCAGCTAAGGAAGAAGTTGGACAAAAAAGGGGAGAAATGTATTTTCATTGGATACAGTGAGGAATCCAAAGCTTATAGGTTGTATAACCCATCCACCAAGAAGCTTATTGTGAGTAGAGATGTTCAGTTCATTGAGGAGGAAGCTTGGGGTGGAAGCATAGAGAAAACAGTGAATGTTAAAACCTCTTTGTCACATGATGAAAATGATGAAGAGATGGCTGAAATACATCTCCAAACAACAACACCAACATAAGGGCAGCAAAAGACACCCTTGAGGAGAAATGAAAGTGCTTCTCCAAGCACACCACAAGGAGGAAATTCAAGTGCTTATTCAAACACTTGTACACCAAATGAAAGAGGTAAGAAGTTCAGAAATTTAAGTGACATTTATGAACAAGAGGCAGCAAATGAAGGTATGAACTCTTTGTTTGCTTTATATTGTCATGTTGATGACCCTGTTCATTTCGAAGAAGCAATTAAGGATAGAAAATGGATAGAAGCTATGGATGAGGAGATCAATGCCATAGAAAGAAACAAGACATGGGATTTAGTTGAACTACCAAAAGGAAAAAAAGTCATTGGAGTTAAATAGGTTCACAAGACCAAGAGTAATGCTGAAGGCAAAATAGAAAGACACAAGGCAAGACTGGTTGTCAAAGGGTATAAGCAGCAGTATGGGAGAGACTATGAGGAAACTTTTGCACCGGTTGCTAGAATGGAAACAGTGAGAGCAGTGTTGTCCATAGCAGCACAAAACAAGTGGAAATTTTACCAAATGGACGTGAAGTCAGCATTCCTAAATGAAGTATTAAAGGAAGAGGTCTACATTGAACAACCTCTAGGCTATGAAAAGAAAGGCCAAGAGCACAAAGTGTGCAGATTGAAGAAATCTCTTTATGGGCTGAAGCAAGCACCAAGAGCATGGTACAGTAGGATAGATTCCTATCTACTGGAAAATGGTTTTGAAAAATGTGAGGGAGAACCCACTCTCTACATCAAAGAAAAGGATGGTAAAATACTAATTGTTGTGTTATATGTTGATGATGTTATTTTCACAGGTAATGATGATTATCTTATTAAAAATTTCAAAGCAGTCATGAAAGAAGAATTTGAATGACTGACATGGGTTTGCTGAGATACTTCTTAGGAATAGAAGTAGAACAAAATGGAAATGGGATTTTTATTTCACAAGCGAAATATGTTAATGAAGTGTTGGAAAGATTTAACATGCAGGAGAACAAGGCAGCAATCACTCCCATAGTGATGGGATTAAAACTCAGCAAAGAGGACAGTAGCAAGGATTTTGATCCTAGTTTGTACAAGAGCATAGTTGGCAGCCTCATGTATTTGACTGCAACTAGGACGGACATAATGTATGTTGTTAGTTTAATTTCCAGATTCATGGAGAGGCCAAAAGAACCACATTGGCAGGCAGCAAAAAGGATTCTGAGGTATGTTAAAGGTACTAAAAGGTTTGGCATTTTATATACTATTTCAGAATGTTTAGATTTAATTGGAAACATTGATAGTGATTGGGCTGGATGTGTAGATGATCGGAAAAGCACATCCGGTTATGTTTTTCACATGGGTTCAGGAGCTATTTCATGGGCTTCTAAAAAACAGCCTACTATAGCATTGGCTACAACAGAAGTAGAATATGTGGCAGCTACAGCAGCAACATGTCAAGCAATTTGGATGAGAAGGATGTTAAGGAGCTTATGCCAAGAGCAAGCAAATGGAACTGTGATTTTTTGTGACAATAGCTCAGCTATTGCATTATCCAAGAATTCTGTGTTTCATAAGAGAACAAAACACATTGACACAAAGTTTCATTATATCAGGGAATTGGTGAACAATGGAGAAATTGTTTTACAACACTGTAGGACTCAGGAGCAGGTTGCTAATATTCTGACCAAACCATTGGGGCAGAAAAGTTTTTAATTTTTGAGGAAATGTCTGGGTATGACTGATAACCCAGTAGTTGAAATTAAAGGGGAGTGTTGAAATTGTAATTTCAACTGCAGCGATAGTTGAACAGTGCAGTGCATTTATTTCCAGCAAAACCGCGTGTCTTTATTGCACCGCTTTTCACCAAGCGGTGGTATTCTCCAGAGGGGCAGCAATAGTGTACACCATTTGACACGTGGATGAGCAGGTTTCCAAAACAGCTTTTTTCCCGAAGCGTAATGCTCGTTTGGCTTGACCGAGCGATAACCGTCCGATTGAAAGGAAGGCTGACCACCGTTGATTGAAACCAAAGCTGCGTACAGGCCTGCACCACATTGCGTGAAGTGAAATGAATTTTGTTTGACCGACAGTTTGCTAGTAAAATAGTTAATGAATTTACTATAGTCGTAGATTGTAGGTAAAATTTTAATTTTATTGTTTTTTATCATGTACGAGAGTATGGAAAAATTAAAAACGTATGGTCATGCTTTTTTTTTATTGTTAAAAATATATGCAATGTAATATGTATGTAGAAGCGTAAAAGAAGTATGTAAGTTTTTTTGTTGTTTGGTGAAAACAACAGGGGAATGCGCAGCAGCGTGTGGGAAATGTTTTTTTTTTGTTGATTCAGTGAAATGAAATGTATTTACGCACAGCAGTGCAGTGAATGTAATTGTTGTTGAGTATGAGATGTAATGGGAAACGCAGCAGTGCGTGAGCATGTAAGATTTTTGTTTACACACAGCAGTGTGAAAATATACAGCTGAGACAGAGTAATTTGTTTTATGAGAGACAGTGAAAGTTTTTTTTCAACTGCATCTGAAGCAGTCTTGGAGAATCCCTCTGTTGGAGGAAGAAGTTTGTAACAAGCAGTATTTATTAATGAATATAAAGTTTTTATGTGTGTGAGAAACTCTGTTCTTTTCAGCAAACAAATTTTTGATCCTGTGGTTAAAACACAACATTTTCTCTGTTCTGTTCAAGTTATTTTGTTTTGGAATTAAACAGAAAATTCCCAACAAAGTGCGAGGTCAACCAACTATGTGTCATCTTTGCTGGAATGAACAGAGTCTGCACACTCAGACCCTGAGAATGCCTTCGGCTTAAATATAGGATATGTTAGTGTATAATATATAGAACACCTTCGGCATAGGATAAGTCGGTGTATAATATATATAAGTAGTTTATTGAGGCGAAGGAATTGACTTGACGGTTCAAAGTGGATAGAATTTGAGTAGAAAATTTTTAAAAAATCTTGTAAAAGCAGTGTTTGAATCATGTTTTTGATGGTGGAAATAGATTCAACACCATTAAAAACTTTTAAAGCACTTAAAATTATGAATTTTGATAGCTCTTACTTAGATTTCAATAATTCCTACCAATTTTTTTCAAAATATAATAATTTTTTTTATAATTTTAAGAGGAAAAAACATAATTGTTAAACTACATATATATATATATATATATATATATATATATATATATATATATATATATATATATAATCAGCATTTACCACTGGTGTTACTTTTTTTTTTTTTGTTGATAAGTGGGTGAATCCTGAAAATCACTCTTACCTTGTGGCTGAGAAGCCACGACTCAGGGGCATTTAAGCCATCAAAGTCACTCGGGAATCGCACCCGGCCTAAGCCACACCAACGGAAACCTTGCTGGATTTTTTTGGTATTGATCAGTGAGACTAGAACCGGTGACCTTTTGCTTACGGAGCGCCTTAACAACGCGCTCTTTCACGGACTGTTTTAAATCTCTTTGATACCATCAATGTTACTTTCAACCACGTGAATTATATTAATTAAGGGACCGTGATAATAATGTATATTAGACATTTTTTCTCATTAAATTTATCTTTCTTCATTATAAGATAGCATTAAATTTATCTTCTTCATTATAGGATAGCATTATTTATATCAAATGGTGGTAATATTTATTATACTTGTTTATCACAAGTGGTATTGTAATAATTTTATAATCAAAATGGTATGGTTTGAATTCTAATTAGTTTTGAAAATTTTAAAGGTTTTTTATAAAGTTGATTAAAATTTTGAAAAAAATAATTATTAAATTAAATATTTTGAAAATTAAAAATAAATTTTAAAATTTGAGTTTTAATTAGAATTATTTAAAAAAAAATAAATTCTATTTCAATTTATTTATTAAAAAAAAAACTATATTTACCAGTGTCATAATAGTACACACGTCAAATCTCAAAATTTATGACAATACACACATCAAAAACATATTTACCAATCAAACAGGAAAATGAACTGGTATCTATTTTTTTAGGTAGCAAAAAACACCTAATTTTTAAAAATGGTGATGCCAGAATACACTTTTTTTTTAGCATATTTTTGGCACTTTAAATTTTTTATTTATCAAGTATAAACATTTTTTTCGATGTTAGTGATTTTCATGCTGATTTTGAAAAGTGTTGATGTAGCATCAGCGCATTTTTTTAAATGTTAGTGATATTTATGTTGATTTTGAAAAGTGTCGATTTAACATCAACACATCTTTTTTAGAGGGCTTATTTTTTACACTTTAAATTTTTTTATGTATCAAGTGTGAACTACTTTTTTTTGTTAGTAATTTTCATCTTGATTTTGAAAAGTGTTGATAAGCATCAACTTTTTTGTATAGAGGGCTTAGTTTTTACACTTTAAAGTTTCTAATGAATTAAGTCTGGATAATTTTTTTTAAATATTGGTGATTTTCATGTTAGTAATAAAACATAAAAATAAAATTAAAATAACTTGACAAAAAAATAAAATATACAAAACAAAAAAACAAAAAAAAACCAAAATTAACTCTTGGAAAAAAAGAAGAAGAAGAATAAAAAATTAACTGAAAAAAAAAAAAAAAAAATTATAAAAAAAAAGGAAAAATGAATTCTTTTCAATAATATATATATAATTTAAAGAAAAAAATTAAACAAAAGAAACCTAAAACATTTTTTCTTTTAAGTTAAAAATAATAATAATAAATAATAAAAATCTCATTAGAAAAAAAACATAAAATAATTACCAAAAATAATTAAAAATAAATAAATTATTATTATTATTATTTTTAATTAATTAATTAAATTGAATAATTAAAAAAAATAGAAAATGGAATAAAATAAAATTATTTTATTTTATTCCATTCCATTTTCTATTTTTTTTTTTAATTATTCAATTTAAACAAAAAAAGGAAAAAAGAAATTAAAACCATTAAAAAAAACAAAATTAAATTAGAAAAATTAGAAAACAAAATTTAAAAAATCCAAAATTAAAATATAAAAAAAAAAAAAAAAAAAAAAAAAAAAACAAATTAAAAAATAAATAAAATAAATAAAACTATATTAAAAGAACATAAAATATAATAACAAAAAAAATTAAATATAAAAACAAAATTAAAAGAAAAAAAAAAAAACACACAAACATTAAAAAGAAAAAACAAAACAAAACAAAATTAAATTAAAAACAAAATTAAAATACTTTTTTTCAAAACAATTAAAATTAAAAAAAAATGATTTAAAAAAATGATTTAAATTTAAAAATTAAAAAAAATAATAAATAAACATTTAAAAACCAACTGATTTTTATTTCCTCTATATATTCTTGGCATATATTCTTACTCTATATATTCTTCGCATATATTCTTCAGTGAAAGAGTTCTAAGGCTCGGTGAAAGAGTTAAACACATACTTTATATATACTTCGGTGAAAACGTTAAAACATACTCTATATATTCTTCGCATATATTCTTGGGTGAAAGAGTTAAAAACATACTCTATATATTCTTCGCATAAATTCTTCGTTGAAAGAGTTCTGAGGCTCGGTGAAAGAGTTAAAAACATACTATATATATTCTTGGCATATATTCTTACTCTATATATTCTTTGCATATATTCTTCGGTGAAAGAGTTCTAAGGCTCGGTGAAAGAGTTAAACACGTACTTTATATATTCTTTTCATATATTCTTTAGTGAAAGAGTTCTGAGGCTCGGTGAAAGAATTAAAATCTTACTCTATATATTCTTCAGTTTGTGGGCTGCGGTGGGCACGGGAAATCTGCAGTCAGGTTTGCTGATATCAGGTGCACACATTCCTTATCTTTTTCTTTTTCTAATACATATTTGCTCATATAATTTCAAATATGAATATTTCACCACAGTTACCAAAGATTACCAAGGGCAGACCTAGCACAGTTACTCTACAAGGCCATTATGAGTATATAGAGTCTTTATAGAAATGTAGAGAAGAAACAGAAGCCAAGCTACAAAAATAGTTAGAAGCCATGCTGGAAAATAAATTTGCATCTACTGAAGACACGATCCAAAAACAAATAGAAAATAAAATAGAACTACTGGAGAATAAAATGGAGGCTAGATTGCAGGTTATAGAAAAACAAAACCAAGATACTAACCAACCATCCTAGCAAGGAGATGCTGATACTTTAGAGAGTATTAAAATGAAAGATGTGATTAAAGAACTAGAAGAAAAAGTTAATAGCCGCCTCACCCTAAATAATGTGGTAGATAAGTTAGATATCAAACCAATTAAAGATGAAATGAAAAAATTAATAGAATTAGACCATGAACGTAACAAAGTGGCCTTGAACCTTATAATCTTCGGTTTAAAAGTGGAAGTAGATGAGGATACTTTAGCCTTAGCCCAGACAGAACTACATAATAGATTACAAATTGAAACAGTGTGTCTCACAGAAGCAACAAGGTTGGGGAAATTAACCGAGAATAAAGGAAGACTAATCCGCATAAAGATGAGCTCCACTGATCATAAGCACGACATACTTAGTAAAACCTTAAGTCTAAAAGGAACGGGAATATTCATAAATGAAGATCTCATTCCAGAAGATCAAGCAGAATCAAGAAAGGAGGCTCAAAAGATAAAAAAAGCTAGAAAGGAAGGAAAATGGGCAATAATAAAAAATAGAAAAGCCTTTATTCAAGATAGAAACCAAAAGGATCGTAATCAATAACAATTACACATGCTCCGGATCCTTTCTTGGAATTGTTGGGGCTTCCCATGGAACAAAGGCCCCAAGCTAAGTTGGATTTCATATGTTGTTGATATTATTTTGCTTGTTGAAACTTGGGAGCACGAAGAATCTAAGGTCCCTAACATAGATGGCTTTACGCTATGGTCTACCTGGAACAAGCGATCCTCCCGTAGAGGATTGGGGGAATAGCTTGTTACATTAAGAAGAACATCTCCCCCCATGTTAGGATTTATAAAAACGACCCTCACAACCAATATAGTTGGATAGAGATCAAAGACATTAATAATACAAGTCCTACATAGCAATATGTTATTTTCCCCCCATCAATTGTAACTTCTATAAGAAGAAGAATCTAAATAAAACTAACCCTTACAATGGTTTAGAGAATGATATTTCTAGCCTAAGGAATGACGGTAATATCCTTTTAATAGGTGACTTTAATGCTTGAACTTCAAACAACCAAGCTATTATTCTAAGCAATCATTCCAACCCTAATCCTCTTTGGTTAGACAAAGACCCTACTCTGGCTAGCAGGTACAAAAGGAGCTCTGAAGACCTTGGGGAAAATTTGTTTAGGTCGGAGCTAGTCAAGCTCTGTATTGTTTAGGATCTCATAATTTGCAATGGTCTAAAGAAATGGCCCAATTCCAGCAAGATGACCTGCATCCATGGACTTGGTAGCAGCGTGGTAGACTACGTGATTTCCGATCCCCCATTATACAATGAAATAATAAATTTTGACATCTTAAACGACCACGAACTTGAATCTGATCATAGGCCTTTACTTATAACTCTGAATTTTTTCATGCATAGAGTTCCCATAGAAAATAATACTTACAGCCACAAGAACTTAATATTTGATAGAAATAAAAATGATCTCTTTTTAAATGAATTAAAAACTAATTTGCTTCCTTTATCTAGTATAGACAACATAGAAGACCTCTATCATAATTTTACTACAACCCTCTCATATTCTATTAACAAGTTTTCAGTTGAAGTTTCAAATAATAAAAGAAATAGCAAACCAATCCATGGTATGACAAAGATTGTAAAAGTGCGAGGAGAGCAATTAAGGAAGCTGTTGATGAATCTCTTAAAATGGACAAGATAAAAATATACAAAGCCCTAACTAAAAGGAAAAAGAGGCAGTACATTCGTCAATGACAAGAGAATCTCTTACACCTCTCTAAGGTAGCTCTTAAGAAATTTTGGAGGCAAATTCTGACTAGGAAGACTAAGGATAATAATGAAATTGCTCTTCACGATTGGAATTCCTATCTTAAAAAGCTTTATGAATCTCCAAATGTCATGGGTAATTTGGAAACCCTTCTCACAACGAAATAAGTTTTCTCTTTAGAAGACATTAAGTTTGGGGATAATCGCCTCGCTAATGGGAAAGCTAAGGACATTGAAGATTACTAGGCGGAAATCTTAAAAACTGGAGGTCCTGTCCTCATCCCCCACATCCACAAGCTTTTCAATCAAGCAGTCAAGCAAGGGTTCCCTAAACCTTGGACTGAGAGCCTCATTATCCCTATTTTTAAAAGTGGGGATACAAATAACCCCTCTAATTATCAGACAATTATGATCAGCCCTCTGTTAGCCAAGTTATATGGTAGTATTTTGGAAAAGAAGTTAAGCATATGGCTTGAAAGTGAAGGTAAGCGGGCTAAAGGCCAAGCAGGTTTCAAAAAGCATCACTCAACAACAGACCACCTTGTTACGCTTAGGATCATTGCGGAGGAATGTCGTAATGATAATTCCAATTTATTTTGTTGCTTTGTGGACTTTAGAAAGGCTTTCGATACAGTTCCTAGATACAACCTTTGGAATAGATTAGAAGAGCTAAAGGTTCCTCTCAAGTTGAGAGCTACCGCTATAAGGTTATATGAGAATGTAATTGCCAAGCTAAAGAGCAATGAGGGGTGGTCGAAAGATATTAAGTGTAACATCGGAGTTAAACAAGGTTTCCCCCTCTCCCCTACCCTATTTGGCATTTACATCGATAAGCTCGAAGGCTATTTAGAGGAAGCAGGATGTGATGGCATGATCTTAGCTGGGATAATCGTCATCCTTCTTCTCTATGCTAATGATATTGTTCTTTTGGCAAGGCGCCCATCTGATCTTGATAAGCAACTCAGGCTTCTTAAGGATTTTTGCTCTACCATGGGTATGACTATTAACACTGACAAAACAAAAGTTATGATTATCAAATCCAAGAAGAACACTTATGCTAATTTTATGTATGACAATAATAACTTGGAGGAAGTGTATTCTTACAAGTACCTAGGAATTGATATTTATCACAAGCTCAACTAGAACCATAGCATTGAGAAAAGGATTAATGCGGGGTGGAAAGCTTATTTTGGTCTTGAAAATAATTGTAAAACAACAAACCTCGTAATGTGGGATAAAAAGAAGTTCCTATTTGAAACTTTAGTCACTCCTGTTATCTTATATGGCTGTGAGGTTTGGGGTTGCAGCATCTCCAGAGAATCATGGAGAAATATTGAGCAAATCCAGAAGCGTTTTATAACTTATAACCTGAAAATTAAAAGTAATACACCTTATCCTATTCTCCTTATAGAAGCAGGTCTTTCCCCTATTGAGAGCGTAGATATGCTTAGGTTTCTGTTGTACAAGCACAAACTCAATAACATAAATGATCATAGACTTCCTAAGCTAGCTTTAAATTCAAGCCAAAACCACCTAAGGCTCAATCGAGGGTGGCATAAAGATACAAGGGCCTGGTTAAACTATTGGGAGATCAACGAAAATGATGCATTGCGAAACATAAATAACATTAAAGATATTGTTACTTCGAAGTTCAAAGAAAAAATGTGGTGTGAGAAAGATTTAACGGCTAAAAGAAAATCAAGTTATTATAAGAAGGTCATCAACCCCACCCTATAAGATCAAAAGTATCTCTCTATTTTAACTAGCTCAAAGAAGAAAATTAATATAGCAAAGATTAGAACGAATTCTCATGAGCTCCATAGTGAAATAGGTCGTTGGGCAGTTCCTAAAATGCCATGGATGGAAAGGATCTGCCATATATGTGAGAATAGGAACATCGAGGATGAAAACCACTTCCTCTTAGAGTGCCGCGCGTACAACCACATTAAATCTTAGTTTCACAATCTTTGTTACAATACTGACCTTCTTAGCCTTTTACAATGTCAAAATTATAGTGAGCTCGAGAGGCTTCCCTCCAAGCTTTTTGAGCATAGGAATAAAATCTCAAATCAAAATAATTAATTTGTTTCTTTAGGTCCAATAGACCATTGTTTGGTCTCAGCGGATGTTAACCATCATCATCATCATCATCATCATAATTTTTTTTCTTATTTTTAATTTTTATTTTATTTTACTTTTTTCTTTTTTACATGGTATAATTAATTTTTTTTACATTTTATAGTTTTTTTTTATGTCATTACTATACATTTTTTCTATTTGATTTTTTTTGTCATGTTTGTTCTTTTATTTTTTTATTTGTCAATATTTTTTTTTTTAATTTTTTTTTTCAATATTTGAATTTTTGTTTTCTTTTGTATTTTTGTGTTTTTTGTTGTTTTTTCTTTCAATATTTGAGCTTTTGCATTTCTATCTATTTTTTATATTTTATTTTTTGTCATGTTTTGTATGTTTTATTACTCTTTATTATTTTTTGATTTTTTTTTCAATATTTGAATTTTTGCATTTTTATATTTTTGATTTTTTGTCATGTTTTTTAATTTTTTATTACTTCTTATTTTTTTTTAATATTTGAATTTTTGTGTTTTTTTTCAATATTTGAATTTTTGCATTTCTATATATTTTTTATATTTCATTTTTTTGTCATGTTTTTTATGTTTTATTACTTGTTATTGTTTTTTAATTATTTTTTCAATATTTGATTTTTTTTTCTTTTGTATTTTTGTGTTTTTTTTTTTTCAATATTCGATTTTTTCTTCTTATATATATATATATATATATATATATATATATATATATCGTTCGTGTCGATGTTTGCCTAGCAACCTGATCCCATTATGTGCAATTTGATAGTCGATTTTTAAATTTTTTTCACAATGTATCAAGTTGTATTAGGCTAAGATTTCAAAATCGCTATACATTTAGCATTTAAAAAAATTACTCTTGGTATAATAACTCTTTCATTCATGTGTTCACTTTTAAATTTTTCTTAGTCATAATTTTATTCCATAATGTCATCCCTAAAATATTTTGAAAATTTAAGATTGTTTTGTAGTCATTATCTTTGGTTTTAATTCCATGGTTGTAAAATTGTCAAGGTTTTTAATGTTTTTCTAAGCCGTGATATTTTATCTTTAATGTTATGACTCAAAACAATTATATATATTTTTTCTTAGCACCCTGCCTGAAAACTGTTGGAATTTTATGGTTTTTCAGACAAATGATATTTTAAATTTAATGTCATGCTTAAAAATCGTTGGAATTTTAAGGGTTTTCAAAGACGTGATATTTTATCGTTAATGTGATGCTTGAAAATCATTGGAAATTTAAAAAATTTCAGAGTCACGATATTTTTTCTTTATCGTCATTACTAAAAAGTGTTGAAAATGTACCCTGAAAAAAAGGTTATTCGACATCAACACTTTTCGATTTCAAGGTGTTTTTTGCACCACACAAAATGGATTTTATTGTTTTTTACTGTTATTTTTTAAAAATATTAAAAATTTACTCTGACAAAAAAAAAACAAACAAACAAACAAAATTTATTCCGGCATCAACACTTTTCGATTTCAAGGTGTTTTTTCATGTCTTTTTTTTTTGGATTTTTGGGCTCGAGTCCCCGTTTTGAGGAGGTAGTTCCCGTTTGATCAATAACTATATTGAAACCTCAATATTTATGAAAAACAACTCACACATCAAATCTCAATATTTATGAAAAATTCATTTCTAGGTAAGTGTATCAAAGTCATGTCTGACTTTTAATTAATGTGTAACTTTTGAAAATAATTTACAAAATTTACTCAAATTTTTTAAATTTCTTAATAATCACTTTTTTTATTTTATGATTTTACTTGTGGTTATATATCTGTGTGCGTGTGTGTGGGTGGGGGAGTTGTGTGTGGGGTATTTTAATGTGAAATCACTTTATATATAGATTCACTTTAAAATGTCACTCCTTAAATAAAATATTCCTAAATTATAATGTCAAATCTTTAACAAAATCTCTTTTAAGTCTTACCACTAGGACTCCAATACTATTGCAACAACTACAAAGAAATCTAAAAAACAGATTTATGATATTCTATCACTTCCTATATTAATATTAAGATATTTTTGAAAATGTAATCTAAGTTCTTCCTCTAAACTCTTAGTGCATTTTAGTCCCTTCCTACATTGATACAACCTTCATAAATTGATTTCTAATTGGAATTAATATTATAACTTATCAATTTTACATTTATTGTCTATCCAATCTATTAATAACTTAAAGTCTCCCAATACTTATAAATAATTTTCTATTGATTTTTCATAAAAATATAAAATGCCTAGCTCTTTGCTATGCACCTAAGTCAACATGCCTTTTCATAATTAATCATGTGTTCCTTTACGATTATATAATGTTTTTCTTTCAAACATGTTTCACCTAGTTTTAATAGCTAGTTGATATTAAATATTTTTCTTTCAAACATTTTTAACCTACCTTTAATAGCTTGCTTGATTTTATGGGCAGCTTGTGTAGGAGTCATATAAGGCCTTGAAATATCAAGTTGTCAAATAATGCAAGATAAATACTTATAAACATTTTTAGATGCATTAGTTATTTAAGAATATAGAGAGAAAACAAAAGCCAATTAATGTCATTCGTTGTGGAATTTTTTATTATAAATGATTTTAATGCAAAATAGAAATTTTGTTGTTTTAATTGAACTCTTTTGAATCTTAACTTCACGAATTCAACTATAAAAATATCCCTACTTAAAAACTTTAACAATTCTATTTGTTTTAATATTTTGAATTAGAAACCTAAATTCAAAAATTGAAGAAGATCTAAGCTATTACCATGTCGCCTACAAAATGGAACCTTGCAAATCGTAAGTTTTAATAATTAAAAAAAATAAGATCTTCATCCATGGGTATGAGGGGAATTTTTATCTTAGATACAATAATTTTTACTGTATATTACTTTTTGCATAAGAGGCAAGTATTAAGTAGCAACGCTGCATATTACACTTGTTAACTTTATTTTCAATAAAGTATCATCGTCACAATTATGCCTAGTGGACAAATTTTCTTATAAAATTTATCTTTTCTCATTATAAGTTAGCATTATTTATGTCAAGTGGTGGTAACATTTATTAATTTTATTTCAAATAAGTATTGTGATGTTTATATTGATTAAGTTGTTACCAAATTTTAATTAAATATGATATAAAATTGAATTTTTAGATCCATTAATGTAATGGATTTCAAAGATGAATTTCAAATCAATTATAGTAATAGAAATGTGAATTTCAAATTACGCATTTAAAAAATGTATGCAATACAAAATATAACAATGAAAAATGAAATTCATATATATTCAATCACCAAAGGAAGAAGTTTTCATAAAATAATAACATTTTTTTATAATTTTTACAAAATAACTTGAATTTACAGAGGAAAAATGAGTCTTCGTACAACAATGATGTTATTATGTACCACTTTGTTATTTTTTGAGATCTTTTTGAAGAGTGTTGTAATAATAACACTAATATCTTTTACTATTTCATTCACCTTAAAGAAGTTTTTGATATTGTTCCTAGGACAAACATGTCGAAGGTACTAGAGGATATAATGGTTCCTCTCGAGTTGATGGTTGTTGTGACAAGGTTTTATGAGAATGTTATTGGCAAGTTCTGAACCATTGGATATTGTTATGCAAAAAATAACTACAATATCAATCCAAGCAAGGTTGTCCCTTGTCCTCTAATCATTTTAGCATATACATTGATAAGCTAGAAAAATGTTTTGAAGATGCAAATTGTTTTGGTACCACGCTCACGGTTATAGTCATAGCTCTTCTCCTTTATGTTGACAATATTTTTCTTTTGGTGAGGATTTATCACAATATTGGTAAACAACTAATAATCCTCCAATATTTCTATTCGAAGATGGGTATGGAAGTTAATACTAAAAAAATAGAATTCATGATAATTAAATCCAAAAAGATCACATATGATACTTTTATATATGGAAACAACAACTCCGATAAAGTTCATTCATACAAATATCTTGGAATAAATATCATTACAAGCTCAAATGGAGTTATATCCTTGAGAAAATGATAAATTGAGGGTGGAATTCTCATTATGGAATTCAAAATAATTGTAAGTTAGTAGATCTTTAAATAAAAGATAAAAAGAAACTCCTCTTTGAGACTCTCCCCTCTCCTATTACTTTCTACATATGTGAGATTTGGGGTTGCAATATCTCGAGAGTGTGTTGGAGGAATATAGTACATATTCAAAAGTAGTTTATAATCTATAATATCAAGATTAAATGAAATACACCCTATCCTATGCTTGTAACTGAAACAAGTCCTTTTGGATTGAAGGCATGGATATGACTAGGTATCTTATGTATACGAATGAGTTAAACAATATGAAAGATAAGAGGTTTCCTAATTTTTCTTCTAACTTTAGCCAAAACCACTAGCTTTAACTCAAGTGAGGATGGCCTAATGATGCCCAATCTTGTCTAGACCCTTGGGTGATAAAGGAGGTGAGCATTTGAAAAATAAGGATAATATTAAAAACATTTTTACATCAAAATTTAAGGAGAAATTGTGGTGTAATAAAGAGTTTGAGGGAAAAAGGAACTAAGATAGTATAATGAGGTGACCAGCCCAAATATTAAAATAAAAAATATATCTTTATCTTGAATATGGTAAAGAACAAAATAAGAATTATTAAACTAATTATAAATTATCACGAGATTCATAGTGATAAATTGATGAATTGATGTCTATTGACCTTCAATAGCCATTTTATATGATTAGTATAAATAATACCATTAAGAACCAAATAAATATGTTTAAATCTATAGCTACCAAGCATTGAGAGGAATCAAATTTCTACAAGTGCAAAGGTTTACATTTTGAGGGATTTAACACTTGGTAAATCAAACAATGAGGGTATAATGCATTTGAAAGCACAATAAGTAAGATGAAGCAATTAATATAGTCCATAAAAGTAGGACCAGTAGGCCAATTTAACATATGTAATAATCTAAATTTTATTTAATTAGGGTAAATTTATTTTAATATTGAATTTAGCATTTAAAAAAAGGAATCAAATTTCTACATATTAAAAAAAATCAATTATAAAAATATTTTATACTTCAACCCCAAATTAAAATGGATATTTAAAATATATAAAATTGATATTGTAATTGAAATATTTTACTTAAGTGGACATTGAAATATTTCATCTATTGCCAATTTTTTTCCTTTATTAATATTTTTAAAATATTATATACGCATTGCAAATCATGCTAAGCATTAAAGGAGTTTAACCCTCTCATGTCATGATCATGGAGGAAACATATTTGGATATTGTAGATTATTCTATGGATTCCTTGGAAGGGACTAAGACCTAGTCTTATATAAACATATACAATGCAAATTAGGTAATAGAGTTAAGCTTCAGGGCATGATTTTTTGTTTCGAGGGTTGGTGGATATGGTTCCTTTGGACGTATCTATTAGAGGAGGTTGGTTTATTGGAAATATTTTGGGATTTTTTAAAATCAACAGTTTTACACCCCTTTTCAAAATGGATCCAGCAAAGGTGGTAGCCGAAAGGGTACATCGATCTGAAGCTGGGGCCAAAGGGTTTTTTCATAGTGATTTTCTCTAACCTGGACAATAAAGAGAGGGTTTTCGAAGATGGGCAGTATTTCTTCAATAATGCAAGACTCTTCATTAGACACTAGGAGGAATGCTACAATCCAGACCATGAAAATCTCTTAGCCACCCCAATCTGGGTGTTGCTATTCGGCCTACCAATGGACTTCTGGGATCTAGAAATCCTAGAAGGAATTGGAAACTCTTTTGAAATCTTTGTCAAAGTGGTAGATTCTACATGAAAAGGTAGATATACTTCCTATGCTCGGATATGTGTTTGCATGAATATCACAGAGCCACTTCCAGACTATATAGAACTGGAATACCATGACGAGATATGGCAACAACCCCAAGAATATGAACATATTCTGTTTAGATGTCATTGATGCCATGAATATGGACACTTGTATCGAGATTTCCTATTCAACCAGAAAGAGAACCCCCCTACGGAGAAAAGGGCGGGGGAAACGATGGCAAAGGAAGATGGGGAAGGTTTTCAAGAGGTGCAACGGAGGAAACACAGCCATAGATCGACAATGAACCAAAGAGCAAGCCAAATGAGAAAGGAAAAAGAACCCTTAATCAGTTCGCTGTTCTCCAGGAGGATGAAATGGGGGAGCTTACACCTGACAGCAACATGGCAATGGAAAACATAAAAGAAAAGAAACCAGAGGGTAATAAGTTAAATCACAAGGAGGGAGAAGTGAGCAAAGGAAAGGAGGATACCATGAAAATGGTGGAGAAAAAACTAATGGATATCGATAACCTGAAAGAGGACTTGAGCACCGAGGAGAAAGTGATGAAATGTTTGCTGCAGGAATGGAGGCATTTGGATGAATGGTTAATCCCAGAAGATCAGAAACAACTATACAAGGAAACCTTCAAACAATATAAAGACAAACAAGGCTTAGCGATCATAGCCTAGCCAGACCATCTAAGGTCTCAAGCCAGTCAAGTGCAAGGCACATGAACACAAGGAAAAGGGGGAAATAAGCGGCGTAGGAGAACAATGAATGAATCCATCCAGATGGTTGGAGAGCTGCTAGTAAATTATGGAAGAGTAGTTCCATTGTCATAAGTCTTCTAGCAACCCTTAAAATTGTTGAAATGATCACTACAACATGGAACATTAGAGGACTCAACAACAAAGGCAAACAAAGGTACCTTAAAGGGAGATTGAATAAAGATAATCCTAGTATTATGATAGTTCAAGAAACCAAAATTAATGAAAGAAAATTGAATGGGATTCTAGAAAACTTTAAACTAGAGTACTAGGTCATGGCCCAAGATGCAAGTGGAAGTGCATGGGGATTGGTGATTCTATGGAATCCTGAAGAAGTTTGGTTCGAAGACTGGGTCAGCCTACCAAGAATTCTATCAGGTAAATTTCAAAACATAGGCTCCAAAGAATGGGTGCTTCTTACAGGGGTCTATAGGTCTCATATCCCGGGAGAAAGAGGAGACTTCTTACAAAATCTGGAAAATTGATAAACATTTACCCAGAGGACCTGTTGATAGTCAGAGGGGACTTCAATATGATCACAACCCTAGCGGAGAAGAAGGGAGGAGTGTGAACAGTGGATGCGAATATGGAAGCCATTAGCAAAACCATAGAAATTCTGCACCTCATTGACATGTCGAAAACCAACGGTGTTCACACCTGGAACAATAGAAGGGGAGGGGCACATCAAATCACGTCTAGATTGGATAGGTTCCTCATATCAAAGCAAGTCATAAACAAAGATATCTTCATGGAAGCCTCGATCCTCCCATGTATGGGGTTGGATCACTGGTCGATAAGATTGGAAGTGGACTTAAAAGAAAGACCTAAGAACCAACCCTTCAGGTTTGAAGCCTTCTGGCTAAGAGATCCGGGCCTCATTAAAAGAATCGAGGAATGGTGGAAAATGAGTGAACAACATGGAAGGAACTGTATGCATACCTTCTAGCTGAAACTCAAAGAATTAAAGAAGAAACTTAGGAAATGGAATAAAGAATAATTTGGGCACATTATTAAGGACCAAAATGAGATAAACAAGCACATGAAGGAACACCAAATTATACATGAATGGAGATTTGAAGAGCTTTTCCAAGAAGAAGGAATGCTAATATACCAGATGGAGGAAAGAAGAAAACAGGAAGAGATCCTCTGGAAACAAAAATATCAGGTTCACCGGTTGCAGGAAGGAGAACAAAACACAAGATTCTTCCACAAAGCCATGGTGCATCACCGACAACACAATAGAATCTACTCCTTGAAAGATGAGGAAGGGCAATGAAGAGTCCAACATGAAGAGATGGAGGAGCTTCTTGTTCAACATTTCATATACTTACTCTCAGAGCCCCCAGAAAATAGAATGGAAGCCATACAAAGAATTACGCAACACATTCCGCAACTTGTAACTCGCGATCAGAACCTGGCCTTGATGCATGATACTACCCTTGATGAAGTGGAAGATATAGTTAATGGAATGTAGAAGAATAAAGCCCCAGGACTCGACAGGCTCACTACATAATTCTATTAAGCCACCTGGAAATACATGGGACAAGAGATACTAGAGGTCGTAGAGGAATCACATAGAAACCAAAAGGTATGTCCTAGTTTGAACTCCACTTTTATAGATTTGATCCCTAAAACTTCGAAATCTGAAGATCCTCAAGGATTTTTCCCTATTGCCTTATGTAATGTTATTTACACAATCATTGTTACTCTTATTGTAAAACAACTAAAACCTCTATTGCCGAGTCTTATCTCTCAGAAGAAAACAGGATTTGTAGAAGGTAGGCAAATCTTCGACGGGTTCATCACCTCTCAAGAAGTTGTTCATTCCCTCAAGGCTCAAAGGCTTCCAGGTATAATTATTAAGCTGGATTTATCCAAGGCTTATGATAGGCTTAGTTGGGACTACATGTCGGGCATCCTCAAAGCCTATGGCTTCGCCCAAAGATAGATAAACGGGATCCTTGTCATGATCTCCTCCCCTGCCATCTTTATTTTACTGAACGAGACACCTACCTCGGTGTTTAATCCAACCCGGGGCCTAAGGAAGGGCGAACCAATATCTCCCTTCTTATTTATCATTGTGGTTGAATGGCTTTTCCTGTACATAAAAATGAAGTTAGAGAATCTAGGCTTCGAGGCTTAAGGACATGGGCAATGACCTAGCCATCACACACCAATATTTGTCGATGATGTCATGCTTGTCTGTCAGGTCACCTTGCAGGAAGCCCGCCGAATAAAGAAAATTCTCGGCACTTTCATGGAGGCCTCTAGGACAAGGATAGGCAATGAAAAATCTTGCATTTTTTCTTCAATACCCAAAGGAATGTCAAGACCCATCTAGTGAGGATCTTAGGATTTAGAACAGGAAACCTTCTGTCCAAATACTTGGGTATGCCCCTATCGGATAACCCTCTAATATTATCCTGTTGGTTGCACATCCTCCAAAAATTACAGGGAAAGCTAATTTGATGGGCCTTCAGATTCCTCAACCTAGGTGGCAGAACAATCCTTCTCAAAGCTGTGCTACAATCAATGCCCATTTATCAACTATCAGGCATGGCAACCCCTAAAGGGCCTAGTTTCAAAATAGTGGATATATTCAAGAAATTCCTGTTGGGAGGGGCTCAACAGATCAGAAAGTGGGCACTGGTATCATGGCAAGGCTTGGAAAAAAATAAAATGGATGGCGGGTTAGGTCTTAGAGATCCCTATATCTTGAATCAAACAATGGGAGCAAAACTCTGGTGGTGATGGATTGGAGGGGGAACAGACCTATGGAAACAAATATGGACAAGAAAATACAATATTCCTGAGAGAATAAAGGATATCTTGAGATATCAAGACCCCCCAAAAGGATTGACAGTGTGGAACTTGGCAGCCCAAAATAGACATCTTATAAACCAACATGCCTTTTGGGAGAAACAGGATGGTAAAACAACAAGATTTTGGATGGACTCTTGGCAACAAAGGGAACAAATGATAGATAGGCAAGATCTCAGGGACATATACCAATATACCAGTGACAAGAATATTCATTTGGTTGAGAAATTCTAGAAAGAAGACCAAGGAATGGGAAGCTGGAGGAGATGGAAGAAAAAGGAATATTGGGACCAGGCCATGGAGATTGAACAATGGACAACTCTAGACAAAGAACTAAAATCGAGACAATTAATGATCAGACAGAACCCGTATATTTTGAGATGGGGGTACATCACAAAAGGAACTTCACCATAAAAGAAGCCTATGACATCCAAGTAAGACAAGATCAAGACAAGCAAGTCATCATTTGGAAAAAAATATGGAAGGGAGGATGGTGGCCAAAGGATACCCATTTCCTTTTGATGGTTTGCAAAGGGCAGATCTTGACCTGGGATCAATTGCAGAAAAGGGTATTTCAGGGCCCCTTCTTTTGTTGGTTCTGTCAGCAGCACAGAGAAGACATGGAACACATACTAAATACATGCCTGTTTGCTGTGCAAAAGTGGTGGAAAATGCAAGGAGTTTTTGAAAGAATGGACCGATATCAAAATAGTATCAAGGAAACAATTCTTCTTTGGAGAAGCCATATCTTCTCAACCTCGGTATTAAATCGAGCATGGGGCCTGGATTTAGGATTCAATCTATGGGTGATATGGAAGGAGCGAAACCATAAATTCTTTAAGAATAAAGCCACAACTTAGGAGAAGGTGTGGGAAGGAATAATCCATAACATGAGGGAATCAATTCTGTCTGAGTAATGGCACCAAGAAGATTGGCATATGCCCTGCTAAGAAGCCTGTATCCTACAGAAAACCAATCTATCACCGAAAATTATTGTCTTCGTAGCCTGGACAAAAAAGCCCAGCATGATCGATATCCTGGACTCATTTCACCTCCTTTGAAGAAGGTTTCATGAAGCTTAATTCGATGGGGCGTCTAAAGGGAACCAACGAGAGGTAGGCCTTGGTGGCCTCTTTAGGGATCCCCTAGCCAGCACTCAACTAATTTATGCTGACTCATGTGGGATAGCCAGCAATAATGAGGCAGAGTTTGCAGCAGCATGACATGGACTTCTAATCGATGTCAGAATGGGATACCAAAAATTAGTGGTGGAAGGTGCCTCAAGCCTAGTCATAAACACGCTGGAAAAACTTAACAATGGCACCAAATGGGACAAACTCAGCCAAATATGGAGGACAAAACAAATCATCCAAGAAATAGGGGAAATAATTCCAAAGTTTGAGTACATTCTGGTCAGGCATGTCCGACGAGAGGGGAATAGAGGGGTAGACTTTCTTGCCAATTGGGGATGCAATCACCAAAATGATACGTTGGAAAAACGGTGGCAAGTCCAACCTTGGGATGAAAACTTCAAAACCCTAGGGGAAATCCTAGAACAGGATCACATGCAAAGCCAGGATAGTAGCCCCCCAGAAAATCACGCCCCCGATTGGGATGCGATCTGACAGTTGGGACAGCTTGGTCATATTAATGATAGGCACCTTTGAAATTAGTATTGTCGCCCCCCACATGCTCAAGGCAATGGGTTCATCGACCCTTGGCATGAGTGCATGCAAGGGTGGTGGGAAAGGTGACAAGACATGAGGTGAGGTGAGAGGTAAAGAAAGGCACAGTAGGCATGAGAGCATTGTTAGAGTTTATGCCTCTGGCAGAAGGAGGAGCTGCAGTGGATCGAGAAGGAGATGGACTGTGTAACTCCAAGCTCAGAGACGACCTGCAATTGAACTCTGGTATGTTTTCTGGCCCTACTCCTCCACTGTAATGATGTTATGGTCGGGGTTTCTTTGGTGCAAGAGGGGGGTAAATAGGAATATATCTTGGGGGTAGATAACTGCTGGTGGAAATGGGGAAGGAAATTGGTGGCAAATGCCTGGTTCTACGTTTATATCCTATGCCAATTGGGAATTAACTATGGCTGATGGGGGGATAACCTTATGCTGCCTGGTTTGGAAATTTCCAGGTCCATAAATTGCGTTTGGTAGGAGGCTGAACATAGCGGGAAAATGGGTGAGGGAAATGTGTTGAAATATGGAAACAAGAATATTCCAATTTAATTTGTCCTTGAATTAAATTGTGAATTAAAATCAAATTTAGTCTTAACAACTACTTATAAATAATTAATTAATTTATTTTAAATTAATTAGTTGGATAAATTCAAGTTAGAAGTCTTTCTGAAGTCATGCAATAGTTATCCCTTAAATTAAGGAGATAAGATTGAGTTATATTTGAGTTGTAATTAGTTAACTCAGTTTACTGAGTTAAGTTCAGTTAAATTAGTTCCAAACTGTTTGAGGAACTAATAGTGAGTTAACAGTCAGTTGATGCATTAATGCACTCAATTAGTGCTACTCCAATTAACTAAAGATTCCCTCATCAAAAACTCATGCATGTCTATTCTGAGAAAGACCCAGTTGAGATTAATGTTCAAGGACAGTGTACTATCAGTTTCATGTGTTTTCTCATGGAGAAAACTCATGCATGAAGTCAAGAATTTAATCCTTGAGGATTGCGTAGTTTTAAAGGGAGTGTTCCACTTGGTAAGAGGAAAATCATCCACAAGGAACAATGCAAGGAAATAGTAGCTTGGAGGGCAGAGAGGAAGGTTGGAGAGAAGCCAAGATTGCCTGTGAGCATCTGTGAGGATTGTACTGAGAGCTAGCTAGCTGTGAGAGCTAAGGCTTTGTATAATTCCTATGTATTTCCACCATGTATGATAATACAATAGTGTGGGGTTTCTAGTTGAGGATTTCCCCAAAGTATTTTCATGTGTATTATGCCATTGATTCTTCTTCTTCTAGTTATATTGTTCAGCTCTATCTTTAAGCTTCTGCAAATTGATAGTAGTAGTAGGTTATAGTATTCTGCTTTGATTTATATTGCATTATCGGGTTAACCTACCTATCACAGATTTTCTACATGGTATCAAAGCTGTGAACAGTATACTGAGAAGAGAATTCGAAGTTTGAAGTCCAGGGTTGCAGGTGCAAATTGAATTCATATCATACTTCAAGGTTGGCCAATGGCATTCTATGGCTTCAAACTCAAGTATGCCTTGGAAGGTAGCTCGAATTACATAGCATGGAAAGATAGAATGGAGGTTGTATTAGAAAACAATGGCTTGAAGAAATTCATTGATCAAGAAATCCCAAAGCCAGCTTCAACTAATGCACAAGATTTGGCTATGTGGAAGAAGTGTGTGGCAAAGGCGAGACGGATCATCCTCGAGGGAGTTTGAGACCATATTGTATCGAGTCTCCATGGGAAGGATACTCCATTTTCAATGTGGAAGACATTGAAGGACCTCTACCAGAACAGTAGCAATCAAAGGAAATTGGCGCTCAAGGATAATCTTCGAAGAATCAAGATGGAGAAGGGCGATACTATTTCCACATATCTGAACAATCTCACCACCTACAGAGATGAGCTTGGCAGTGTGGGAATAACTACTGCTGATGATGATATGATGAGCCTCACTCTCCTTGGCCTTCCAAAGAGTTGGAATATCTACTAGGACTCTATGAATGGAAGGGAGAAACTACTAGATTGGGAATGACTGTGGTCGGATCTTATGCAGGAGGAGATCAGGAGGAGCACACGAGATGGTTCTTCATCCAAGAATGATGATGAAGAAAATTTTGCCTTAGCAAGTAAGGCAGGGAAAGGGAAGGGGAAGGCTTCCCATTTCAAATCGAATTCTTTTCATGGAGGGAAGAAGGGTGACATGTCTAAAGTAAGATGCTTTAATTCTCACAAGATGGGACATTATGCGACTAATTTCCCATCGAAGAAGTCCAAGAAGGGATCCTCAGAAGGATCGGAAGGCGAGACATTAGCCTCTTAGTTCGAAATGGACTTTACCATCATCGCATGCATGGTGTCATTGATGATGGGTTGTGTCTGGTATCTTGACAGTGGAGCCTCATTCCACATGACCAATGATAAAAATTTATTCAGTGCCTGGGAGGGGAAAGACCTCAATAAGCGCATAGAGATGGGTGACGACGGAAGGTATAGTGTTTCAAGAGTGGGCACGGTTGCTTTTCAGAGGGAGCATGGAGATCCTCTCACCTTGACGGATCTGATGTATGTGTAGGTTTTAAACTCATATATAAATTACCTGCATACGAATTCTTAAACATAGAAAATAAACAATGCGAGAGCATAACACATAAAACACATATACACAGATATTTTCCCCCAAAACCCAAAATCGAGACTACCAACTTGATTTTTTATTATATTCCTTTCAATGTTACAATACATATTTGTACATGACAAAGCATCCAGCACCATGGACCGAAAACCATCGCGTCCAAATCCATAGACCGAAAACCATCGCGTCCAAAACCATGTGCGAAAATCATGCACAAAACCATAGGTAGGTCCACCCAACCAAATATAGGATCCAAGAAACAAAATTTTCCGGGGCGCTGCCCCGGACACCATAGAGTGGGGTTACCTGCACCCCTCAAACCCCCTGTGACCCCCCTGATACGTAATCGGCACAATGAAGGGGAGGCTCCACCCCCCTTCTAACCCCCTGGTTGACTACATGGGCTAGTAGTGGAAAGAATATAACACAACCCAATGTTCTCCCACTTGTTGTTTTCTTTCCACAGTGGGCCAAAAGAGAGCTTAGTCATTTGTCCAGCCCTACAAAGCCCATTGTTTCTCTACACCAAGAGAACTTCTCAAAGCTCATAGATTTTTTCAATGCATCTGCAGTATTCTTCAAAGTGTCCACCTTTATCAGCAACACCTTTTTGTCTTCTATCATATTCCTCACAAAGTGATACTGAACATCAATGTGCTTTGTCTTTGAATGATATGCAGGGTTCTTTACCAAGAAAATTTCACTTTGGTTGTCACAGTCTATCCTTATAGCTCCTTGTACTAACCCCATACTTGAACACAATCTCTACAACCAAACTGCTTCCTTGCTTGCATGAGTGGCTGCCATGTATTCTACCTCTGTAGTTGATAGTGCCACTACAGATTTTTTCTTACTCATCCAACTGACTGCACCTCCAAATAGGTTAAACACATACCCACTTGTAGATCTTCTCTGATCCAGATCTCTAGCCCAGTCTGCATCAACAAAGCCACGAATATCGAACACTCTGTCCAATCCTGGTCTTCCTTAGTAGCACAAACCATAATCACTAGTGCCACACAAATACCTGAAAACTCGCTTCACTGCTGTCCAGTGCTCCTTCCCTGGTTTTGACATAACCCTGCTCAATACTCCCACTGCATGTGCAATGTCTGGTCTAGTACAGACCATTGCATACGTCAAGCTACTGACCATTCTTGCATATGGAACACGGGACATGTCCTCTTCCTCTTCTTGTGTCTTGGGACACTGTTCAATAGATAACTTCACACCTACCAGGATAGGAACCTTCATCGGTTTACCATCCTACATATTAAACCTCTACAGTATTGTCTCGACATACTTCCTCTAGTTTAACCAGAGCTTCCTCTTTGCCTGATCTCTTTTAATTTCCATGCCCAAAATGTAGTTTGCAGCACCATCATGTTGAATTTGGAGGACAAATGAGTCTTCAAATCCTCGATAATTTCTTTGTCATTTCCAACCAGCAACATATCATCCACATACAAGACCAAATAAATAACATTGTCACCAATTAATTTAAAATACACACAGTGATCTGCTTTTCTTCTGGTGAAGCCAAGTCCCCGTATAAATGTATCAAATTTCTGATAGCACATCCTTGGTGATTGTTTTAACCCATACAGAGACTTCTTTAACTTGCATACAAGTTATTTCTTACCCTTCACCGCAAAGCCTTCAGGTTGCTTCATGTATATCTCCTCTTCCACATCCTTGTGAAGAAATGTTGTCTTCACATCCATCTGTTCTACCTCAAAGTAAAAAGTAGCAGCAAAAAATAAAGTAGTCTAATAGAAGTCACCTTGGAAATAGGAGAAAAAATATCACCAAAATCAATTACTGGCACCTGGGAATAACCTTTTGCTACCAACCGAGCTTTTTATTTCTCCACCTTTCCTTCTGCATTTGTATTCTTCTTGAACACCCATTTGATGCCAATGGGTTTCCTTCTAGCAAGAAACTCCACCAGATCCCAAGCTTCATTTTTGTGCAAAGATGCCATTTCATCAACCATGGCCTCTTTCCATATTTTTCCATCCTCTGAATCTACCGCTTCCTTCACAGTTCTGGGATCATCGTCAGTAATAGATAAAGAAAAATTTGAACAAAAAGTAGATGGACTATACCTTTCTGGCTGCCTTCTTTCTCAAACTGATCTTCTCACACCTAGAGTTTGTGGCTCTTCATCTTCTGATTCTTCCTCTGTTGTAGAATCTGATTCTTCCTCCTTAAGTTCAAACTCTATCTTCTCAGGTTCCTTTAGTTGGACTTCATTTTTAATAACATCTTTTACCTCTCTGAACACCACATCTCAGCTGTACACAACCTTCCTTGTTACTGGGTTCCAAATCTTATAACCCTTTAAACCGTCCTTATACCCAATAAAGATGCACGTTTCAGATTTACTATCCAACTTGGTTCATTTCTCCTTTGGAACATGTACATATGCATCACATCCAAATACCCTCAGATTATAAAGAAATGGTTTCTTACCATACCATACCTCTTGTGGAGTCTTATCCTCCAACGCTGATGAAGGTGATTTGTTGACCAGGTAACATGCTGTCTGCACCGCCTCTGCCCAGAATTCCTGTCCTAACCCGGCACCGCTGATCATGCTTCTTGCCCTTTCCATCAACATCTTGTTCATTCTTTATGAAACTCCATTTTGTTGAGGTGTATATGGACTAGTCTTCTGTCGTGCTATACTACACTTCTTACATAATTCTTCAAATTCGTTACTACAAAACTCTCCACCGTTACCTGTCCTCAGCACCTTTATCTTCTTCTCGGTCTGGTTTTCCACCAAAGCCTTAAATTCTTTAAACCTGTCAAAGTCTTCAGATTTCTTCTTAAGGAAATATATCCATGTATTCCTTGAGAAGTCATCTATAAATGATACATAGTACACAAACTTACCAAGTGATGGAACCTTCACAGGTCCAAACACATCATTATGCACAATCTCTAATATATGTTTCGCCCTCTTACCACTAGAGGGAAACTCGCCCGATTCTACTTCCCATATACACAATTTTCACAGAAATAAAAATCTAGAGAGTTATTACTCATACCTTCTACCATACCTTTACCATGAACTATTCGAAGGCCCTTCTCTCCAATATGT
Organism: Pinus tabuliformis; assembly: GCA_031772625.1. Lineage (NCBI taxonomy): Eukaryota > Viridiplantae > Streptophyta > Pinopsida > Pinales > Pinaceae > Pinus > Pinus tabuliformis. The sequence goes on along the minus strand of CM062820.1, from coordinate 1,209,750,389 downwards.
CGAAGCCTTTGATGCCACAACATGGTCTTCTTTCCAGAGACCACTAGATTTTCTGCTCCACTTTCAGGAAACACGGAACTGTTGCACCCATCAACAATAGTGCTACCTTGCAGTTTGTACAAAGTTCCAATCTAAACTCCCCGCATCAATACCAGAGCTCCCCGAACCATCTTGTAGGTATCCTTCTCTAACACTGCTTTTACACCTGCATCATCTAGTTTGCTTACATAAATCATATTTATGGCCAATGTACGAATATGCAGAACACCTAGAAGTGTTCTAACCCTTCCACCTTGCAACTTCAACTTTACTTTTCCATGACCAACAATTTTGGCCTTCCTATCATCCCCTAAGAAGACATCACCACCATCGTATTTTCATACTTGCAGAACCACTCTCTATGGGGAGTGAAGTGAAAGGATGCACCTGAGTCAATCAACCATGCCTCGTGATCTACATGTGTACTTGAAGAAGCTAAGTACACATCCCCACCTTCATCGGAGGTGGTTTTCACCTCTGCAGAAGGACCATCATCAGATCTCTTTTCCTTTGTCAGGAGCTCTAGATTTACAGTCCCTTTTGTAGTGCCCTTCCTTTCTGCATTTCTAGCAAACCACCTTTAAAGGTTTTCCAAGAGATTTATATCTCCCTCTAGATTTAGATCTCCCACTCGACGACTTAGTTTTGTTTCTTTCCGAGGATCATCCTCATACAGACAAGGCATCACCATTCTGGCTCTCCATATTTTTCCATCTCATCTCCTTTGTCAGCAAGGATGAGACTATTTCATCAAACTACAAGGCAGTTGCATTGCTACCTATTGCAATAACCAAACTATCCCACGAATTTGGTAGAGAACACAATAAACTGATGCACTTATCTTCATCTGAAATTTTAATATCAACAGATAATAACTGACTTACCATAGTATTAAATGCATTCAGATGCTCTGTCACCGAGTCTCCATCTTTCATCTTCAGGTTATACAACTTTTTTTGTAGGAACAGTTTATTCACCAGAGACTTAGATTGGTACAAAGTCCCTAACTAGTCCCACATAGCCTTCGCTGTAGCGTCCCCTGATACATTCAACAATACTGAATCTTAGACACACAATCGAATTGTGCTCTTTGCCTTCCGATCCAACTTCTTCCATTCTTCATCGAACACTCTCGTTGGTTTAGTACCTGGATCTATCGCGATCCACTGATCTTTATCCACCAACATATCCTCCATCTTGAGTTTCCATAACTCAAAACTCTGACCATTAAATTTCTCAATCTTTATCTTTCCACTACTTGCCATCTTCTTTCACCACCAGAATTGATCCCACAGATCTCCCATTGAACAGGGTCTACCACAGGCCCGAGCGAAACCCCTCAGCAACAAAGGCGTCCCCTTGAAGCCAAAATAGCTCTGATACCAAATGTAGGTTTTAACCTCGTACAGAAATTACTTGCATACGAATTCTTAATCACATAAAATAAGCAATGTGAGAGCATAACACAGAAAACACATATACACAGATATTTTCCCCTGGATCCCAAAACGGAGACTACCAGCTTGATTTTTCATTATATTCCTTTCAATGTTACAATACATATTTATACATGCCAAAGCATCCAATACCATGGACCGAATACCATCGTGTCCAAAACCATGGAACGAAAACCATCGCATCCAAAACCATGTGAAAAAATTATGCACAAAACCATAGGTAGGTCTACCCAACCTAATATAGGGTCCAAAAAACAAAATTTTCCAAAGCGCTATGCTACCCCCTTCTAACCCCCAGTTGACTATGTGGGCTAGTAGTGGAAAGAGTATAACACAACCCAATAGTATGTGCTTGGACTGAAGAAGAACTTGGTATTGGTCGCGATGTTGGAAAAAGGCTATGATGTTGTCTTTAGTAAGGGAAAGGCGTTCCTAAGACACGTAGACATGGGTCAAACCGAGAGGATAGGGATTCAGGTGAAGAATCTATATAAACTAGAGGTAGATGATTGTGCAACATTGAGTACGAAAGCATAATTGGTGCAAAGCTAAGACATTGGTGAGTTGTGGCACAAGCGGTTGGGACATTTGCATCATGTGGCTCTAAAGATAATACAGTAGATATCTACAAGACTTCCCAAAGGTAAACTTGAGCAAGTTGACACATGCAAAGGTTGTACCTTGGGAAAGTACACCATGCCTTCCTTTCATGATCGAGATAGCCAAGCAGAGGCTATCTTAGAGCGATTTCATACTAATTTGTGTGGACCCTTCTCGATGGCATCCACGGAAAAGCAAAGGAATTATGTGATTTTCATTGATGACTATTCTGTAAATGTTGGATTTATTTCAAGCAGAAGAAGGACCAAACTTTCACAAATTTTTGTGAGTTCAAAGCTTTGGTCGAGAAAGAGTCAGGGAAAAAGATCAAGGCCTTGAGAAGTGACAATAGTGGAGAATATGTCTCTCAAGAGTTTAAGGACTTCTTTGCAGCGGAAGGAATTAAACGAGAGTTGACGGCACCTCATAACCCATAGTAGAATGGGGTGGCCGAGAAGAAAAACAGAACTATTGTAGGGGAAACACGGCCAATGTTGCATGACCAAGGCCTACCACTTCACTTGTGGGCTGAGGCATGCAACACAACGGTCTATTTGCAGAATAGAAGCCCACATCGCATACTTGGGATGAAGACACCAGAGGAATCTTTCTCTGGTAAGAGACTAGATGTGGGTCAATTTAGGATCTTTGGCCCATCGTTATATTCCCATGTGACAAAGGATGCATGGAAGAAGCTTGAGCCGATAGTAGAGTTGGGGATATTTATGGGGTACACTGATACACCTCACAATTATCGGGTGTACTTGCCTACTAGTTGGAGGATAGTGGTTCGCAGAGATCTCAAGTTTGATGAGCAGAAGGCCATGCAAGTTTCCCTCGAGAGGGAGCTTCAACTACAGGTTGTGGAGGAACTATTGTTTACTAAGGAGGAGGAGCCTCAAACTGATGCGGAGCAGGCGCATGCAGAGGTTCCAGGAGTGGAGACATCCACTCACGCAGAGTCTTCTCGAGATGGATGGAAGCGCACAAGAGAAGCTGACAGATTGTTGGAGGATGCAAGAGAGAATGTGGGAGCACCATCTTCTCAACGCAGACATAGGAGGTCACCTGAGAGGTACACTAGATACATGGCCTTGCTGGGGAATGTGTTGAGACCGAGCCATCTTCCTTTGAGGAAGCAGTGGAGTAGCTGATTTGGGTTGATGCTATGGTGGAGGAGTATGACTCCATAGTTCGTAACAGTGTTTGGGACGTGGTTTTGAGACTAGAGAACAAGTTAGTTGTGAGTTCCCATTGGCTTTACAAGGTAAATCAAGCTGTTGATGGTAGTGTGGAGAATCATAAGGCAAGATTTGTTGCCCGTGGCTTTTCACAGGTCGAGAGGATCATGTTTCTGTAGTATATTTCGACAGAGGAGCAAGATGATGACATTTTGACAAAGGCATTGTCAAAGTGTAAATTCAAGTTCCATAGAGACAGGATCAGGGTGGTAGATAATCCCTTTCTTGTTGAGAGGGAGTGTTGAAATATGGAAACAAGAATATTCCAATCTAATTTTTCCTTGAATTAAATTGTGAATTAAAATGAATTTAGTCTTAACAATGACTTGGAAATAATTAATTAATTTATTTTAAATTAATTAGTTGGAGAAATTCAAGTTAGAAGTCTTTTTGAAGTGATGCAATAGTTATCCCTTAAATTAAGGAGATAAGATTGAGTTATATTTGAGTTGTAATTAGTTAACTCAGTTTACTACGTTAAGTCTAGTTAAATTAGTTCCAAACTGTTTGAGGAACTAATAGTGAGTTAATAGTCAATTGATGCATTAATGCACTCAACTAGTGCTACTTTAGTTAACTGAAGATTCTCTCACCAGAAACTCATGCATGTCTATTCTGAGAAAGACCCAGTTGAGATTAATGTTCAAGGACAGTGTACTATCAGTTGCATGTGTTTTCTCATGGAGAAAACTCATGCATGCAGTCAAGGATTTAATCCTTGAGGATTGCCCAGTTTTGAAGGGAGTGTTCCACTTGGTAAGAGAAAAATCATCCACAAGGAACAATGCAAGGAAATAGGAGCTTGGAGGGTAGAGAGGAAGGCTGAAGAGAAGCCAAGATTCCCTGTGAGAATCTATGAGGATTGTACTGAGAGCTGGCTAGCTGTGAGAGCTAAGGCTTTGTATAATTCCTATGTATTTCCACCATGTATGATAATACAATAGTGTGGGGCTTTTAGCTGAGGCTTTCCCCAAAGTATTTTCATGTGTATTGTGTCATTTATTCTTCTTCTTCTAGTTATATTTTTTAGCTCGATCTTTAAGCTTCGGAAAATTTATATTAGAAGTAGGTTATAATATTCTTCTTTGATTTATGTTGCATTATTGGGTTAAACTACCAATCACAGATTTTCTACACAATCAGATGGCTGATGGGGGAAGGGGGGAGCAATCGATAAGGTCCATGGGAGGCAAACCTTGAAGCTACAGGAAAAGAAAGCGTTGGGTTAATGGGAATTCCTTTCAGGACTATGGCAAAGGCAGAGACCACAAATGGAAAGGTAAATGGGAGAAAGAGAGAGGCACTGCTATTATTTCCTGGGAAGAGGGGGCAGGGGTCCTAATTTCTTCATGTAATTCTGTAAGGAGGAGGATGGGTCTACACACTTGGTATAGGTAAGGGGGGGCTTACCTGACTATGAATGGAAGTTTCCAGGGGTGGAGAAGGGGAGCGATAGTGAGAAGTTGGGACCAGTCCCACTGAGGGGCTAGGTCTTTGGACCACCCTAGTTCCGAGGCTGAGAGAGCAAGGGGATAGGAGAAGCATAGGGTGGCCCATTGTGTTGTCACAACAACATAGGAAAGGTACCAAACTACAGCGATTTGTTTTGTATTAAGAAAATGTTGTTGTCACTAGGGCTCAAGACACCTAGACATGGCTCGACTCGCGAGAGGACGAGAACGAGGAAGGAGAGGCCTGACACCAACGAAGGATAAAGAGCCAAGCACATCGGAGTCTCGCAGGGGCAGAAGTCAGTAGAAAACCTTATCATTGAAGTTGCAGAGGCTTACCATGAGGGGACGAATGAAGGAATCCAAAAGTTGTTAGAAGAGTGGGAGGAGTAAATAAAACAAGACAGTGAGACAAATGAGGACATGGACAACTAGAGGACTTCAATCTCGGACCCGGGCAACACCAATGGAATAATTACATAGTTCAAACAAACTCTATACCTCTATTGGTTGATGAAGATTTTATTGGGCAAAGCAATAGAACATATTTCTGTAGGAATGGCAGTGACACTTCAAGGTATGCCGAGATACAAGCAAGACTTGTATAAAATTCAATTCCAGGTTCATAAGAAAGACATCAAGCTGGATAGAATCCACCATCACATTCCATGCATACTGGAATTGAATGAGATGCCTGGGGCATCAGCTAAGGACCCAACACTTGTAGAATCTGCCTCAGAGGAGCAGAAGGGATAGTCACTTCCCCATGCTTACTTTTGTTCTATGTAGATAAATTTTAATTTTTTTCATGCAAATATAAGTTTCGATAGAAATCTAGTGTATGGACATGAAACATAGACACATATAGCTTTGATAGAGAGATTACGACTTTACTATTTTTGGATGGATTACAATGCGGATAGGTGGCTAACATACTTGGTTTCCCTTTAGGGCAAGTTAAGGCCACCTAACCAATCTATGTGGTGTAAATTTACCTTTGTTTAATAGAAAATGAAATGGCCATGCCAAGCTTAACAAAAAAAAGGATGCATGACATAGTGTCGATGGAAAAAATGGATTTTAAAGATAAGGTTAGGGAAATATGGTTTGACGATAAAAATTTTGTTAATTGGTTTTTGGTTCTAGGTTATATCTAAACGAGTATCATCTTTATGAGGGACGGGTTTGTGATGATCGTACAAAATGTTGAGGATTCCCTGAAATTACTAACTGGAGTGTGGTGCTAGGATTCAACACCCATAGCTTTAAAATCTTGGAATCATCTATTTTATATGCAAAAGGACTGATTTCAATGAAAGTATATTTCGATTTGGCTTCCTAGTTTACTATTGAAGTTTTAGTAGCTTCAAATATCTCAAGAATTTGGAAACAAATTTGGTTTTTTATTATGGAAGACATGTCCTTTTAGGAATTAATATTGATGGTAATTGTTGGTGAGCCCTGGTATTGCAACAAGAATGTTGCAACTCCCAAGGCTACCAAATTTAATTATCAACTCGGGGTTTGTACAAGCTTAAGAGGTGTCATCACTATATGTGCAGCATACAATGTGTCCTTGTTTTATTAATCTGATGCAATGAAGTGAATATCATGAAATAAAGCCTAAACTAATTACAGAAATGGAAATGCTTGAAATGGAAACCTTAATCTATTGCAAGAAACAAAATACAAGGAAAGAAAACCTATTATAATTGCATAAAGAGCATGAACCAAATCTACATCATTGGATTCAAAGATACCATATACTAGTAACAACGTTCATTAAGTATTTTAAAAATTAATCATCTAAGCCATCCCCATATCATTCAATTCATAAACTTATTTACTAACCACTAGTAGAAAATGGTGAAATTAGTGACTAGGTGACTAAAAATGTTAGTCACCACAACTTTTCCAAGTGAAATACTACCAAAAATTAGCAATATTAAGAGACCCAACTAAAAACGTCTAACATAAATGACCATTTTAGTCACTAGTTAAAATATACGACTAGCTAATAAGTAATACTATTAAAAATGACTAACATAAATGACTAACTTAGTCTAGGAAAAAAAAATTGACTACCTAAAAAAAACTGCAATAATATGAATTAGTTGTTTATGTTTGTCATTTTAATTATGTCACTTCAACAATCTAAACTTACAAGTCATAGGGGATTCAAAGGTTGTTTTAGATTGGGTGAAAAGTTATACTTCCTTGTACACTTCTTTATTGGATCAACGGATGATTAAAATTATGGAGCTTATTAGAATCTTTACGGTCATATCATTTGATCACATTCACAAGGAATCAAATTCAAAGGTTAACAAATTATCGAAAAGGGGAGTGGGCCAACACCTCCTTTTGCAACATGACATGACCACCTATATATGTTGCAACAACCTTTCCAACTTATTTAGTTGGTTGCACATATATTTCACATTTCTTCTTCGTCTTGCAAACTGGTAGTGCTAAGGAGAGGGTATGAACTTTGATCAAAGAATGTTCACTTAGCACCACTACCAAATTTCCTTCATGCAACTTGCATGATGATAAATGGATGGCATTTGAATGTTACAAATGTGTATGTAGTCCACATTAAAATTTGTTGTCTTCATTGTCCTTAGTAACAACGACAAGTTTGAATATTTCCTTTATTTACCATCGCAAACACATAACTCTTTGTTTTCCCAAACATAGTTAATATTGTTGGTGTATGATCTCTTAATTGTGGAATGGTCTCTTGATAATGATAACGAACTCTCAATCTCCAATGCTCATGAATGCGATGAATGAATGATCTGATGCCTTACTTGTATAGACAATTTATGATTCATTTTCAATTTTTATTGTGCCATTGTATATATGCTTCACTAGCATCTCATGCTATATGGTTAATTGAGCAAGATTTATCTTTCATTTTTCAAGTATAATTTGGTTGCATGAATAAGCATACTTGTGTAATTAAAAGCATTCAAAATTTGTTAATAATTCATGGTTTGTTTGACTATTCACACACTTATCACTAACCTTTTACTTTCAGAGTGAATAGTGTTGAATCACTAATCTTCGTTAAGGAACTTCCTTTCATTACTCAATAACCTAGCTTAGCTCGATATTTAAGGATTCCCCCCTAGATAAGGATATCCTTCTTGTAGTCTAAAGAGTGAGAGAAGGCCACCAAGGTGACATTGGGTGGCTTGCTTGATGGGTGGGGTCAAGACTTTTTTTCTATGAGATTGTTTGAGTGGAGATACAATTTAGAAAATGCTTACAAGAAAATTAGTTTCCTTTATTTCCATCACTTAAACTACTTCCAATAAAATCATGTGCTTTTAATAAAATATAATTTTGATAAATAATTAATTCAATAAAATAAAAAAAAAATAAGATTATTATTATTATTATTATTATTATTATTTTGTATATGAGAGAATAGATAACTATAGCATGCTTGTACTTAAGGATCGATTCTATCCACTACCATAATCACCTCCAAGTGTACCCACATTGCTCACACGTGGCACACTGAGCTAATTGAAGTTTAAACCAATAACATCATAAGAAATTCCTTAACAACCCATTCTATCATCAACTAATCTACACCATGGGGAAAATTAAAAATAACTTTTAATATTAAAAAATATAGCCAATTTATTCTATTTGAAAATCAACTTTAACATCTAATTTGAGGAAACTCCGTAAAATAAAATTTAATGTGAAAAATGTTAAGCAAAATAAAGTTGGGGCAAATTATAAAATAAAAAAAAAGTAAAGTGAAATATCAAAATTAATAATTATAATTATAATTAATAATTCAATCATATTACTCCTAATTTACCAAGTGTCAGAGGAATAAAATCTCTTCATATACAAACATTTTTTAAAGTGAAAAGAGATTTGATTCCCTCTGCCCTTGGTAAATCCAAAATTAAGATCTAAAATTAAGATAGATCCAAGCTCGTTTTATATCAATTTATGTAATTGAAAGTAAAGAATTATTATTTTAATGAAAATTTACTTTCAAAAATATTTGTAATTTCCTCAATTTTAAAATAAAGCCAGCCTAGTCCCATCTTAACTCTGGATCTATCACGCAACGAGAGGGATCACATCTCTTGAGTTGCAAACCTCTCTTTTGAGTGCAAAATTTGAGGAAATGTTTGTACCTCAAGAGATTTGATCCCTCTCGATGCTTGATAGATCCAGAGTTAAGATGGATCTAGGTTGGTTTCAGCCATATGCGGCCAAATAAAATATAATGAACATATGATTAATTTCATCAATAATATGTAAAATCATCTAATATTAATATAATCATTTTAAATATGCTAATATCTCTCAGATTAATCTGTATATTTTAATTTTAAATTTTCTTAGTTGCCTCAGGTTTTTGTGATGATAGTAACTTTAATGATGAAAAATGATGAAATATAAATTTTGAATGTAAAGCGACAATGTAATAGTGTTGAATGATAGAAAATGTGAATAATAAGAATATAGTCAATTACAAATAGTCTTCATTGTGGTTAATCTAAAACTATTTTCTTCTATTGTTCTTATTGTCACCCTTTTTACTTTTGTCATCTTTTCATATTGATTGTCATGTTTTCATATCAATTATATGAAAAGGACAGGTTAAACCGTAGACATTTAAATCTTTAGCTCAAGCTATTGTAGTAAACATCATTCCTTCTCTCTCCTTCTCTCTAATATTAATAGGTTGAATTAATATAACACAAAAATCAATGTACATTGTCAATAATTTTTTGTTCTTACATTGAAATCAATGCACAATGTTAATCCAATCACTTTAAAATTAATGTACCATCATACATCCAATTACATAAAAACAGAAATCAACATTTACACTGAAATTAATGAATCTAATGCAAGCAATTAAATAAGATTAGAAAACAACATTTACACTAAAATCACTGCATCTAATGAAAGCAATCAAATAAGATTAGAAATCAACATTTACACTCAAATAAACTCATGTTGTGCACGTAAGAAAATTGGATTATAAACCAACATCTACACTGAAATTAATGCACCCAGTGCAAGTAAGCAAATAGGATTATAAAGCAACATCTACACTGAAATCAATGCATCTAGTGAAAGCAATCAAATAGGATTAGAAATCACCATCTACATTGAAATCAATGCATTTAGTGCAAGCAATCAAATAAGATTAGAAATCACCATCTACATTGAAATCAATGCATCTAGTGCAAGCAATAAAACATTATTAGAGATCAATCTCTACATTGAAATGAATGCATTTAGTGCAAGCAATCAAATAGGATTAGAAATCATCTACATTGAAATTAATGCATCTATTAAAAGCAATCAAATATCATTAGAAATCAACATCTACACTAAAATCAATGCATCTAGTGCAAGAAATCAAATTGATTATAAATCACCATCTACACTGAAATCAATGTATCTAGTGCAAGAAATATTCTTCCCTCTCGCCCGCACCACCCCCGATATATATCTCTATCTCCCACCATCTCTCCTTATTTTCCACTCTATCTCAACTCCCCAAACACACATGCAATTTCACTTCATATCACAATCTCTTTGTCCCTCCCTCCATCTCTCCATCTCTCTCTTCTTTCCTCTCTTCACTTTCCATCTATATCTCTATCTCCATTTGCCTCTCTATATCACCGTGAAAACATACACTCTATTTTTTCAATATATCTACCAATCCCTCCCTCTCCTCTCTCTCTCTCTCTCTCTCTCTCTCTTCCCCTTCTCTCCCTCTCCCCGCTTCTATTTCTCTTCCCTACTTCTTTCCCCTCTCCCTCTCTCCATCCTCTTTATCACTCTCTCTCTCTATCTCCACCTTTCTCTCTATATTTCTTTCTTCTTACCACTCTCTCCCCTCCAACTCCATCTCTCTTTCCCTCCCTCACTCCACTCTCTCACATCCTCTCTCTCTTCCTTCCTCTCTTTTCTCTCTCTCTCTCTCTCTCACTCTTCAGCCTCCAACTCTGTTACTATATCCCTCCCTCTCTCCTTCTCTCCCCCATTCTCTCCATCTCTCCTTCTTTGTCTTTATCTCAACCCCAAACATACACACTCTCTCTCCATCTCTCCATTGTTACTCCCTCTCTCTCTCCACTTCTCACTCTCTATGTATTTCTTCTTCCCTCCCTCTCTCCCCCTCCAACTCCATCTCCCTATCCATCCCTCCCTCCCTCCCTCTCTCATCCTCTCTAACTCTCTCTATCTCTCTCTACCCTCTCTCTCCCTCTCCCTCTTTTCCCTCCAATCCTATATCTTTCCCATATATATATATATATATATATATATATATATATATATATATATATATATATATATATATATATGTTACTATATCCCTCCCTCTCTCCTTATGTCTCCTTCTCTCCCCCTTCTCTCTATCTCTCCTTATTTATCTCTTTATCTCACCCCTAAACATACACTCTTTCTCTCCATCTCTCCCTTGTCAGTCCCTCTCTCTCTCCACTTCTCACTCTCTATGTCTTTCTTCTTCCCTCCCTCTCTCCCCCTCCAACTCCATATCTCTATCCCTCCCTCTCTCCTCCTCTCTCTCATCCTTCCTCTCTCACCCTTTCTCTCCTACGTTTATCTCTCTTCCCCCATCTCTCTCTCTCTCTCTCTGCCCTCCAATCCTCTCACTATCTCCCTCCCACTCTCCTCTCTCTTCCCCCTCCATATTTGTGTCTCCCTCTCCCTCTTTTACCCTTCTCTACCTCTCTCTCTTTTTATTCCTCCTCTCCCCTCTCCTTCAGTTTATCTCCATCTCTCCCTTGTCACTCCCCCTATCTCTCCACCTCTATAACTTTATGTCTTTGTTCTTACCTCCCATATATATAGAGTTAATATATATCATGATATATAAATATATATTATAATATAACAAATTTGATATTGGATTAAAACAAAGTTATTATATTTAATAATATTAATATTATGATATATTAATATGAATATTAGATTTAATAATAATAATAATAATAATCTTTTAATATTAATATTATGGTTAATAGTATTTTTTGCATGGTATTAATAATAATTTGGCCCATGTTATTTTGCCCATAGGCTTCACCTAAATAAACCCTATTTTTTGAGTGTTAGTAAGTGTAAAGAGGTTTATGGAGCAAATATAAAAAGAGGATTTATTTATTTACCATACTTCTTGTTTATTTATATTTTTATTTATTTATCATATTTCTTTTATTTACAATGTTATTTGGCCCACAGGCTTGGTATATAGTTAGATGTTGATTTCTAATATTATTTGATATGTTTTTATTTATTTACCATACATCTTTATACCTATTTTAAATGTATTTATTTATCGTACCTATTTTATAAATATGGTAATTGGCCCATGGTATTAATAATTATGTGTCCAACAGGATCCACCTAAATAAAACCTATTTTTTGAGTTTTCATAAATATAAAGACGTTAATGGAGTAAAGATAAAAAGAAGTTTTATTTATTTAACATACCTCATGTTTTTTTTTTGTTACCATACATTTGGAGTAAATATTAAAAAAAAAAAAGTCTTATTTATTTACCATACTTTTGGTTTATTTATACTTTTATTTATTTACCATAACTCTTTTTTTACTATTCGTAAACCTCTTTATATTTTAAATTTATGTTGTGTTTATACATAATAATAATTAGATTGATTTTTAAATATGGTTGACATTAAATTAACAATGTTAAATGTTAAATATTACATTCACATTTACATTTAAGTTTACATGTTTACATTTTTACGAGATCTACCCCATGGGCGCAATAATTATTTTATTTTTAATCTGAAATTACAAATAACTTTGAAAAATACATATGAATTACCAAAAACAATTTTATATCAATTAAAATAAAACAAATTTCAACTAATTGAAAGTTAAAATAATATTATTTGAATGAAAGTTGCTTTCTATTTTCAAAGAGAGTAAAGAGATTTGCAATTATTTTATTTAATCTTTGAATTACAAATAACTTAATAATTTAATAATTTAAAGTGCTGTAAATTTGGGGTTTTGGGTGATTTTTCCCTAAACCGTAGGGGTTATAGATCATCTTGCCTTGATAATTGGCAATGTAAAGGCATTTTGTTACATTTAGCATTGTTTCTACCAGGGTAACACCTATCCAAATATCTGGGAGGATAAAACTGATCCAGATCGTGTGGCTGGATTTTCTGTGGATTCATGTGTTTGGTGCCCTTGAAAATAGACAAATCAACCATTAGAGTGATTTCAAATTCTATCGGCATTGAACTAGCGACAACTAGTTTGGAACTAGAGAAAGGGAGATGCACTGAGCTGGTGAAACCTGGAAAAAATCCAGTAGGTTTTTAGATTCTAAGTTCCTCGTAATGGAGACATGTGGGTTCTTCAGATGTTGGTTACATGTTTAGCAGTTTGAACAGTTGTCAACTGATAATCATTGCAAACTGAGAGTCATATTACAGATAGCGGGGTTATCAAGATCATCTAAAAAATATATGTTACAAGACCATCTACAAAATATATGTTATAGCAATTGAAGCACCTAGAAAAGATCTAAGAGCCATATGCATTCTACGAAGGAAGGTGAATTATGTGCAATGGAGATGAAATACAAATTTATTGGTGTTGTATTGTTTTAAACATTTTGATTGGTAATCAAGTAGCATACATTAATATTTTTTTTAATATATTTGTGCAGATTCGATACAATTTTGAAAAATTGTTTCAAGAGCTCTCTGAAGATGAACAAGACAATTTCGGATTTGATGTGAAGATGAACGAGACAATTTCGGATTTGATGTTAAGATTATCGAGTGGAAAAATTACATCGGAAATATTCATATTCCCTAACTTGGTGAATATATCTTAAATGGATGAATATGTATTAGTGGATCACAATGGTTGCAATGGCCATGAAGACATCAATTTTCACTTCACTGGGCTCACTATTTCTAGGAGAGTGAGGGGGGCTATTAGAGCAGAAAGTTGTCCAGATATAAATGCAGGTCGTGCAAATGTGAACGTTAAACTCATTTACACTAGCAATGATCTCATTAATGATGTATTTACGTCACAGGGAGGCAGTTACACGTTTACAAATATTACTCCAAGGAAATATAGGCTGCTTGCTTCCCATCATGAATACATAAAATTCATCAATCCTCGAGCAGTATACAAATATCAGGTCATGTCAAATCCCACTACATTTTTTTTCAAAAGGGAAAAGCCATGATATTTTTCTCTCTTTTCCTTCGTTTGATACACAGAATAAGTTTGGAGATTCCTTAAGGATGATAATTTTGGAGATTCCTTAAGGATGAATGTCTAGAGGACACTGTATCCCTCCATGAAATCAAATGTGAATAAGTGAAAAGAGCGGGCTCTATGAGCCAATTGTTAAACAGAGGAAGAAGATACAAGGTCATACATAATGTCAATCCTAGCTAGGATGGTGCTACGCATGAGGTATAATGATTGAGTTTTATAGAGTATATTTTCTATAATATTCACTTTCAAATGTGTGATTTTCATGTTCTCTTAACAATTGTCCAAAGAGGCTCTCCAAAGATGGAGTTGGGCTTTGGAAATCTGGTAGTAGATGACATCTTCTATGTCCCAAGTTATGATATGGATGGCTTATTTATTTCTTAGGGTAACCCTATTTTAGGTGTTCATGTACACCTTTATTCAAATGATGTCCATGAGGTGAAGTTCCCTCAAAGAAGCTCCTTGGCCAAATCAAGTGCTTTGTCATGCAATATCTGGTGCATATGGGAAATTTGCTTTTAATTTTATTCCATGTGAAAAATAAAGGTTGTTGCCATTCTAAAAGGGTGAGAATACAATATTTGATGTTTCACTTCCATCTATAGAGGTTCTTGTTGAGCACAGTCATGTTAATATATCTCAGCCATTTCAGGTCACGGGTTTCTCAGTTGGAGGACTTGTGGTGACTTCTGAAGGAGTCCATTTTGAAGGTGTTAAGATATTAGTTGATGGATGAGAAAGAGCTACAATAGATGTCTAGGGATATTACAAACTTGTCCATGCAACATCAACACACTACACAATCAAGACTAAGAAGGATCATTTCGAGTTTAGCTGTTTGGAGAATTTCATGGTTGTGCCAAACATGGCTTCAATCCCAAAGATAGAAGCAACACATTATAATATTTGCGGTACCCTAAAATTAGTGACAAATGGCTATTATGGCAAGCATCAAGTTGGATTGACACATGGGTCAAACAATGTTAAGCCTCAACTAAAGAGGATTGATGATATGCAAAACTTCTGCTTCAAGGTTCAACCATGTTAATATTGAATATCCCCACTGACCACAACAAGAGGACGTGATTCTGGTCTTCAAATTTCACCATCACATATTGATTTGATAGTAACTAGACCAATGTTTGGCATTGAATTTATATAGGCCCCTGTTGATATCTGTAGATCGTTGATATGCAAGGAAGGATGTGACTCCTCAGTTTCTATATCACTTACTTATCTGGTTGTTGAAATCTAGGTTCATAGAAGCTTAACTCTTTAAGTTTAACAAATGAGAGCAGTGACTTCATATTTGAGGAAGTCCAACCTGGTGCATTTCATCTTGAGGTAAAACATTGACCTTCATCTGATTTGTTAGATTGGGATGATGACTGGAGTTGGGAGAGAAAGGTTATTGATGTCAATGTTGGTGTTTATGGTCATTCAAAGATAGTGTTTATCCAAAAAGTCAATTGGTTGCGTATTATCTCTCATTATCATGTGGCTTCTTACATCGTACAGCCAAACAAATAACCAATGAATTTGTTGATTGAGAAAGGATGGTAGCAAATCTACTTAGAAGCTTCTCGTGTGCACATGCTTCATTTCTTGAACTCGTGCATTTTCTTTGGAATGTCTTCATTAGAATTCAATGTATTGAACCATAAGCCTATATATTTGACTGTTGAAAAATATCCACTGAGTGGTGAAATACATGTTGATTCAAGTTCTTATCCCAAAGAAAAGGAGTTGTCTCGAAGCATTATTTTAGACATATGGAAAAAGGAGGGTGCATTTATAGATATGATCAATAATTTCAAACTTGTTTCAAGCGCTAATGAACCAAACAACATTGTTGTATATCAGTACACTCATTGGGCCAATCTTGAAGATGAAATGGTCTTTGTTCTTAGAGATAAAAGGAATGCTAGTGAGAAAAATAGTTTTGAAAAGGTCTTGTTTTATCCAAGAAGTCAGCAAGTTGTTGTTAACACTGATGGGTCCCAACCTGTTATTCCTTCTTTTGTGGGGTTCCTAGGAAAGTACATTCAGGGTCAGTGCTACCAAAAATCCCAGGTGTTGACATTAAAATAATTTCTCAAAATGATAGTAGTAATGGTCTTTTGAAAAGGGTGACTTGGTTCTTCAAGCATTGGCAGGATCAGATGGCCTGTTTTTGGGTGGTCCTTTGTATGATGATACTGAGTACTATGTTTAAGCTTCCAAGGGATATCATTTAAAAGCACTTGCATAGGACCCTTTTTGAATCTTAGCTGTATGCTCATCTAATTTGATCAGACACCCCACTCGACTAGCCAAACCATAAATAATATTTGATCGTCAGTATTTGACCTTGTGTACACTCCTTGTGTTTGTGGTCCTCAGTAGAGGAATCACTAAATTTGTGTCAAACAACCGATAGATATGGACAAAACCTCTTCAATCGCATTGCGTCAAACTACAACCATGTAAGTTTGGATTTTGCTATTACTTTCATTGCTTTAGAATGAAACTAGCGAAAATGTAGGTTGTATGTGGATAATATATAAACACTTTAAATGTGTGTTTTCTTGTATGTGTATGTAGGGGCATACATGATAAAATATTTGAGAGTGAATGAGATATTTTTTCAAGAGCTTTCATGCTCTATATTGAGACTCAATATGCAACGTGGAAGTAACTTGACTGTACTGGAAATGGACTCATATCCCGATAATGCATACAATTTCTTTGTGGACATATTGATTGAGATGATGGGGAGCTTTAAATCATTAAAGGAGTTGGTCATATGTGTTGTTCCTTTGATTAAAGAAATATGTGTCTTCTCAATTTGGTGTTCGAGAGGCTTCCTATTCTCCAATGTTTGTTAATGGGTGATAACTTTGTCTTGGTTAAAACACAATTTCTTCTTTTCTTTTACATGTGAAATGTACAACATGTTTCAATGTTTAAGAATGTTTGCATTTTCTACTTATTTGTCACGTATAGCATAAAAAAATATATAAAGCATATATTGATGTAGCCTAGGTTGACTATTATGTTTTGGTTCATTATTATGTCCTGTTTGAAGATTTACTATATCCAATAAATATGAAACAAAACTAAGAAACGACTTTGTTTCATATCTATTCCTTGATGAAAATCTACACTACCTAAATTAAAAAAGTTAACCTGCTATAAGGTGTGAAAAGACCATAAAATTCTTCCATGGTTTTTTTCCATGATGTTCATAATGAATATTTGTGTCTTTTACCTCGTAAATGAATGCATATTTGGATTATTCTAATTTTGAAATGCAATGCAGGAGCTTTCAAAATATCCCATACCTCGACATCTCAGATCCTCACTCTCTCATCTCCATATATACAGGTTTATGTAGACATAACTGACTTTCATGATAGGCAAATCAGTGTATTAGGTTGCTTTCTTCAGAGCACCCCTGCTCTAGAGATGATAAAACTTTGTTTAATTTATGACTTGAATTATGACGATCCACGATATGTAAAGTTTTTGGAGGAAGTGATGTATTTGAATAGAGTTTCAAAGAAAGCAAGGACATTGATATGAGAATCTTCTTTCTAAAAACGTGCTTCAAAATCTTTAAACCGTTGACCAGTAAAAAGGATTTTGGACTTCATTTTCTTTTATTTTTTTATTTATGGAAGGGTATGACCAATGCAGGTTGTATGTGGATACAAGAATGAATTCTACTATGGATACGAGGATGTGGACACCAGTGGAATGACCTACTTAGTCTTGGGCAACATCGAGTATGGAAGCTAATGACAGTCTCATGGAGTGGTTATGTGACATTTTCCTCATTTTCATTTTGTTTATCATTCATTATTTGCGCTAGTTCTAATAGTCAGTTTTAATTATTTATCTTTTTGTCATTTATATTATTAACATTCCATGTTTCTCAGGCAAGGTAATATATTCAGTTTCTTTAGATGAGAAGCATGTAGGATTAGGATGTTCCCAATGAGTTTTGAATGTTTGTCCAATATGTCTTGTCGATTTTGGATTGTCATTGCGGGTTATTGCTTTAATTGTTATTCGGTTTGACCTTTGAATGACAATGAAATTCCATGCTTTTATAAATTTTTTGTATGTTAATTTTTAAAAGTATTTAAGAAATTTGTCTTCAGTAGCCACACTTCAAGCAATGGATTTCACACTACTAGGTTTAAGGTTTGGGTTGTGTATTTGGTTAAAATTTCCCAAGATTTATATCATATCTCAAGTGTTAGGTTTGGGTTATTTATTTGGTCAAAATTTCCCAAGATTTATATCATATCTCAGCCTTTTGAAATTCATGCATTCATGTCATTTGAATGTAACACATCACAACAAAGATGAGCCCTAATAATCTCCAACTTTGTTACTATGCTTCATGAATAATAATTCAAATGGACTCTGAATTTCGTTCTTTTCCTTGATTAAACAATATTAAACAAAATCCTCTCATTCAAACTCAACCCCAAGAATCAAAATTTTGACATGTGAATAACATTGGCTCGGCGGCAAGTTTAACACCCAAGTCCTTGCAAGTCATATAACACTGTCCATTTTTTAAAAAAATTGATAATATCCTTAAATTGTTAGCCCTTGGGCTCCTTCATTAAAGAAAACATCATTATATGATCTTGATAATTGGTCTATCAAAATGTGGATGGGGCGAAATATGAGTTAAGGAGTAGAGAAAGAAATTTTCCCTGACATTGCCTAAAATATTTTGAACTTTTTGGGGCACATCATGTGACACTACCATCATGACACCAACATTGTTTAGTAAAGTTCCACAGCAAGAGGCATCCACTAATTCATGTTCCTCAACCTGCGACCGTAAAGATGATTCTTCCTGAACATTTTCCCTAGATGATGATAATGATATATAGTCCTTATCATCATAAATTATGGATTCTCTTTCTTCTCCTGTGCTCCACCTTCCCCCTCCCAATTGTATATAGGCATCAGTTTCTCTTGCATTCTTCCCTCCGATTGAAAAGTTATACCCATACCTGAAATCCTTGTCTTGATCTTGGTTCTTATGCTTCTCTTCTTCTTCTAAGCTAAGAAATTGGAAAAACATTACCTCCCAACCACCACAAATAGATAAACCATTTTTCCTACACTATATTTGAAGCTCCAGAAGAGGAATACTAAATAATTCTTGAGTTGTTTCTCCCTCTCCAATCACCATAGCAACATCTTGATTTGGGCCAGATCCATCTTTTATGTCTATAGGATTGGATTCAGAACTATCAAGGTCCTTCAATGGTGGGGCATCTCCACATATTGAATGAAAGGGAGGGACACTTGAATTTCCAAACCAAAGAAAGGTAGCTCTCTGTCCATTCACATAAGCATATGAAAGGAGAAACAATTTTGACCAAACTTGGAGAACTTTCATCACTCTGTCGTGTAAGAATGCCATAATATAAATGTAAAAAAAATCACAAAAAGATCCACATAGTCATTACACTAATTATGATATTTCTTTTTTACGAGTAAAAACTACCAACCGCCTTGCCAATTGATGACAAATAAGGGGCTTGATCTTAATAAATGATATTTTTTCATCATTACTATCCTTAAGATGTTTTATTATTTAGAGTGAGATTTCGTGAATTGGTAGGTGTTTTTTTCCACATTTATGTTTTTATATCCCACAAAATTGGAATCCTGCTACATTTGGCCTCCTCTACTTCTCTAGGCTACATGTGTTAAAGAGGGTAGAACAC
The DNA here is from genome assembly GCA_031772625.1 of Pinus tabuliformis. Classification (NCBI taxonomy): domain Eukaryota; kingdom Viridiplantae; phylum Streptophyta; class Pinopsida; order Pinales; family Pinaceae; genus Pinus; species Pinus tabuliformis. Next base: position 1,209,730,560 of record CM062820.1, on the reverse strand, counting down.
ACTAATGATATGTTCTTTTGCCATAAGTTCTTCTCATTTTTTGGATGAATTCTGTGAAATTTTATTCATGCCAATTATGTGGCAGGAAATAATGTTCCATTATTCTTTTTTATCATCTCTTGTTTATGAGTTAGCATGCTTCTATTGTACTAGTTCATTACTACTATGTCATCTAAAGATAAAGTTGAGTGGGTTTTACACTTGATTTCCACTGTAGTAAACAATTGAATACATAAGTTTTCTGTTAGGTTGAATGATGGGACAACACACTTTGATTTCCACTAGTTCTCTCCTTTTCATATACTATCACTATAACTATGTATTTTGTAGTGACAAGGATAACTATGTATTATAGCTAGACCTTGAGCCCTTCAATTCATCCTTTCCTTAACCAACACAACCATCTCCTATTGGTAACGGATTTCAATTTCTAAACCAACATTTGTCTTCAATACTATTTCATGACAAAGAAAGAACACAACCATTGTTGGATATCCTTTGAGCACACAAATACCAAAGCCATGTCATTTTTCTTTCCTTGCTTAATATATTACATCATTGTGTTTGATAGTTAATTCATTATTATTCTATGCCAATAAATCTCTATCAAATAGTAAAGAAGGATGACCTGGCTGTTTTAGAGATATATAATATGAATTAATTAAAAATCCATAGGGTTATTTCAATTCTCATATTTTTATTTCACTTCTTTAGAGAAAAATATATATTCAAATACCAACTCAATTCAAACCAAACTAAAATAGAGAATCCTGGTTATGAAGATGTTTCTCTCTCCATACCTTATAATGACATTATTTTTTTTGAATTAAACTTGAAGTTCACTTATAATAACCCGGAATTATATATTTCTTTTAGCACCAAATTGAAATCATGGTAAAAATACGAATTTCCCATTAAATATGACCTAAAGATGATTCAAAGAATATCACCTTTAGTCTGAGCACGTGGCAGGGTAATTTTTGAGGTGTGAAGTTTTATTAGAGGCTTTGTTTGTTTATTTGTTTTGGTTAGAAAATTGTTTTCTCTTGCTTTTATTTGACTTTCAATTTATCATATCTAGCATGTTGAGAAATGGGAAAGAATAATGTGTGACATTTATCTTGCAGAAATTGATGTTGAACGAAAGGATAAAGAGTTTAACCAAGCTACAATCTACTTTGGTAAAGGTAGAGGGACATCTTAAAGTTACCTGAGAATACAACATATACATAGTTTGAACATAAGTAATATATGGATTTTTCATTTGCAGATATGTTCTTTCTTCCATCCAAAATATCACAAGAAGACAAATATTGATATTGTAGAAATTGTTAGAGGACCTCATTCAGGTCAATTTTTCTGATGTTCTACTTGATTGATACATTCTCATGACAAGAAGGATTTAAATACAAATTAATATGTTACCAAAACAAATTATATTCAAAGTTTATACATATAAAAGATAAAAACAAATGTCAATTCCTTCATTTGATTATTACTTGACTCTAGTGTGGGCAGGTTACATGAAATGTGATTGGAAAAAGGATGGGGAGACAATATAGAGATCATGTCTTGGATATGATTCATTTGTTGTTGGAGATCCTTCAGGCACTTCAACCATCGACTTTGGAAATGTTTCTAGTAAGTATTCCTATGGTTTTTAATGTTGTGATTCTTTCACCTCATGGTTATTTTGGGCAAGAAAATGTTTTAGGAATGCATGATAAGATATCGATGGATAGGTAAACAATTTTTTTATAATTGCAATGTCCATTCCTTGATATGTTGTTTTTATTGTTTGATTTTATTTTGAACGTTTATTTCGACTTTTCTCTGTATTTTAACTATGAAATTTAAATTACTTGGTATTATGTCTGTTTAAACAACAACCAAAGCTTGAAGATGAAATTAATATTACATGATATTGATTGAAATCCTTTTAACTATTTTGTATTGAAATATTTTCATGATTATTAGAAAAGTTTAATTTCATGTTGTTATTTGAGAACATGTTGTTTATATACTTGACCAAGTTCATGCATTAGACAACAAATTGTTGTTGCAAATAAAATGACAAGGATTAGACATCACACCTCAGATTATTTGTTTTTACATGTTATTTACAACTTGAGCTTTTTAGCATGTAACTTAGTTGGCATGATTGTGCCTAAGCTTTCCCTGAAGGTTGAATACTAAGTTACTAAGGTGTTCTTTTCTATGGTGACTTTAATTTGTTTATACAGTTCATCGGGCCACATAGTGGCCACTATCGTTCAACTGAAAAAACTTGTTCGAGTTTCATGCTCTTATGGGGAAGAATGGCTTTAACATTGTTGACGTTGAGGTATATGTAATATACATCCTTTATATTCTATTATTCATCCTCTTTCATGTCTTACAATCTGCATTCTAGGTTCTTTTGTTTTCAGAAAAGGAACTCAGTATCGATGGTAAGTAGCAGGATTTGAAGAAAGAGGAGAACACTAACACTGGAGCGACAAATGCAAAAAGAGAGAGAAGAGAACTAGTCTAGTGGTACCCTTAAAGCTAATATCCCACATAAGACACACACATTAAGATTGATGTTCAAGTCTTCATAGTTCGTGAATTCACCTGCAATGATTGGACAACACAATGATAATGTTTTATAGTGATGAAACAACATTTCATGTGTAAATTGTAGTCCAACCAATGTTAAGTTGGAAACTCATATTGTAATACTCAACATTTCATATAATATAATTTATGTGGTTGAAATTATTTATAGTTGCACTTTATATTGTTTAGTATTTTAACTAACATATGTAATTTTGAATTTTCATATTAGATGAACCAATTCACATTGTATGAAGTTTTTTTTAATTTAGTCGCAAAATCATACTAATTAACCTATGTTGATTAATAATGAACACATAAAATCAATTTAAAGCTACTAAATTAGTAGTTTATATTGATTAATGATAAACACAAATAAAACGAATATACGACTAAATTAGGCGTTTATAATGATTATTAATGAAAATAAATGAAATGAATATAAACTACTAAATTAGTCATTTATATAATGAATATAAAACTACCAAAAAACTATAAATGACTAATGCAAATGATTAATTTTTCATTACAAATGACAACTAAAATTTTCATATATACAACTATTAGTAGCTAATCTATAGTATCTTATAACGCGACAAAAATCTAGTCATATTTCTTTAGTCCTTAATTGGTTTCAAACGACGACTAAAATTTGCATATATATGACTATTAGTAGCTAATTTATAGTATCTTATCACACGACCGACATTTTGGTCATTAATTGCTTTTCTCAGATGATCATATAGTAATATATTTTGTTGTATATTTGGTCATTAATTGTGGCAATTAATGACTAAATCAATAACTAAATTAATGCAAATTTATGACTAAATATGATGCTAGATGATAAAATTGAGAAAATAAATTAATGACTACGCTAAAAACGACTAAAAGTTGGTCGCGTTATAAGATACTGTAAATTAGCTACTACTGATCACCGACTGAAAAATAGTTATTTATATGCAAATTTTTGTCGTTGTTTTAGTAACTAATTAGCCATTTTGTACTAGCGATATTTATTTTATAAAAATATAACTATCAAAAATATTAAAATATCAAAATAATTAGAATTTAAGTAAGTACATTTTAATTAGGAAATTAATATTGGAAGCATAAATAATATGTAATATTAAACTAGCACATCTATATAAATTAAATGGTGTCTAAATGCTGATAGACATCAAAATATTTAACTCATGATATATCTCACATTATTAAGATTAAAACATCATTAAAGATATCTAAATTATAAATTATTTTAAATTATTATTATTATCATTATGTAGAATACACTAATGGATGTGTTTATTTTGGAATAGAGCTTCCAAATTTCAAAATTGATTATCAATAATGATTAGATGTATGGCATGGTTTTAACCATCAAAAAATATTCTTGAATATTCCTCATAGTAGCCACATATTAAGGGTTGGTATTTATCTCAAAAGTAGTTATTCCCTTTCCACTCTTTTAATTAAATAGATTAATTAATAAAATGCCATATGAACATGAGATATGGTTTTATGGACATGTTATATTACTAAGCCATGGTATTGTAACAAATCCTATTTACATGTTAAATTAGAGGTGAATCTCCATGGCTAAAAATATTGTTACATGCTTTTTTAATTGTATACATGTTTAACTCATGTATTTAAAAATAGTGTGTAACAAGATTGTTAACTAATTTTGACATGAATCTGAACCTTTTATTAGTGACTACTATGAAAAATATTTTAGAATATTTTAAAGTCAAATCTCTGCCATACATTTGATAATATATGATAATGAAATTCAAGTTCTTGAAACCTTTCTAAAATGGGAAAATTTATCATCCTAATTGAGATCATAAACAACTTGTTACTGAAAACATATAACTTTATCCAAGATAATATAAACATAAGAAATATATTTTTTAAGTTGAAACCATATCGGAGATAACTATCTCATTTCCCATAATAATTTTATTATCGTAGACTTTACATCAAAAAAAAAAATGTTCGCATTTTTAAATTTTAAAAATAATATATATATATATATATATATATATATATATATATATATATATATATATATATATAATATATATATATATATATCCTCTTTCAAAACTTTATTATAATAGAAAAATTTGTGAATTTAAATTATATTACCTTTTTATCAATCATCTACATGTAAACTAGGAAGTTGGTTTGGTTAGTCGCAAAAGGAATCTCACCAGATCCAATATGAAAGATAAGATAACCTGAGATTACACGAAAACTAAAGGAATTTAGATTGATTGGTCTCTGGGGAAACCAACCAATATCAAACTTCAAAGACAAAAAATCCGAAAATTGACATTACTCATACATTTACGACTCTCCTTATAATTAAACCTCAGAAGGATCATGGATTTTTCCGAGGTAGACATCAATTCATTCCAATGAGTTGAGAATATTAGATGGAGAAGATGCAATGATTTCATTTCCTTCAGTCAATCCAATTTCGAGAGTTATGCAATGATAGTTGTTTCCTTGTCACTATATAAGTATTCTTATTCGTGGAAACAATTATGTCCACTCGTTGCTGAAGATAAGAATATAGTTGTATATAGTGTGTCTCCATTTCAGGGGTGAGCCTCAGAGTCTAAAGGTTTGGATGGAACTACATGTGGGTTATTTGAGACCGAAGGACACATTTTATCTGTGTAGTTTTTTTGGTGCTAAGTGTTATCTGGTTGGTTCATTATGGATTTCTTAGATCCCATTGAAACTTCTAGATATTTCCATCCTCAGGTATTTTGGTAAACATAAGAGAAGAGAATCCTTAGAGATTTTGAAGACTTGGTTGTTGAAAAATCTTGTCGTGGAAATCCATTTTTCATAGTCCAGTAATTGTGAAAAATAATTCCCTTGAGTTCAAGAGATTTGTATCTGGTGATGGTTTATTTAGATTTATCTGAACACATATGCAATCAAATGTAGAAACACCCTTATTAAGCTTATATGTGTATACCTTAATCAAATAGCCTAGTGATTTTCCCACATTAGCTAAGATATCTAGATGTAACACATGAAGGGGCATATTCATGAGTCTAACCCAAACTAGAGTGGTTAGAGATGGCCTAGAAAGAGGGTTAAACCCATTAAAGCATGGCTTAATGAAGAGCCCAAATTGGCCCTAAAAACATGTTTCGTGTTAAAAAAATTTACATATTCTTAAATATCTTTAAATTTCACAACAAAAAACTTTTTCAAATAAAAAAAACATGTCAGAATTCAGGGTCCAAGTATGATGCATCATTTATTAAGGTGCAGATGTCAATGGGAAAAACCCATTAAAATGGAAAATAGTGGCATGCTGCAAAAAAATCCATGGAAAAATCATAAGCTTAACAGTGATCCACTTTGATAGTTGGGATTTCCTTCGCCTGATCTACGATGAAGGCAGGACCCAAGAACTCTTTGGGTGTTGGATGAGTGAGCCTTGGCTTAAGGACATCCTTAAAGGATTTATACTAAGAAGAAGAGGGCATGTCTAACCCTTTAGCTCCACCATTTGATATTGTAACTAGAAATACTGTAGCATCCTTGGCAATGTTGTAATATTTAAGTAAATTTCCTTCTTAAAGTTGTTGACCTTCGTGTTGGAGTTGCATAAAGAATACATGGATTCTTGTTCAATATTGAATTCTGGTAGTGAGCATAGATACTAGATTGACTGCTTTCTCTTGATTATAGAAAGTTCCACCAAAGAATGGCCTCACAAAGATGGAAAAGGAAGAGAGATTTGGAGAAACTGGCCTCAGCTTCAATACCTTGTAAAGCCCTATGGCAAAAGAAATTTCCCCTTATTTACCAAATTTGTAGCAAAAGAAATAGAATGAAGAAGATTTTGGCAACATATATAGTCTTGAAGTGGAATATATCTAAAAAATGGGGCAATTGTAGGATTTCAATTGTGATCTCCCCTTTATAACAAGTTAACGTTTGTTATTATGATAATTATCACAACTAATTATTATAGATTCAATTTAGTTTAATTAAATAATAGTAATTGTGTATCATTTAATGGATGGTAAATATTAATAAGAATCAATACAAAGTAAGTCATCAAGATTTTTATCTATTTCTCCTTATTGAGATTTTAAAAATTCATAAAAATTAGGTTCAATATTTTTATTTTAAAC